>OY856415.1:635041240-636333740 GCA_963693085.1 Alisma plantago-aquatica
ATGGTTAGAAATGCAACTTATTGGACAAAGAATGTAACTATATTCACCAAAAAGTAATTATTTAACTCAAAAAGTAAATCTAGAAAAATACACAACAAAATAAATATGTAATTGTATATTTGTTATAGTTGTTGCAAATGTAACTATCTATGCATGAAACAAAACAGTTTGCAAGGTAAAGTTACCCTCTACATGTCAAAAGTAAGAAACTAGAAAAAAGCAACCAAAGTAGGGGGCAGATAGCTACCCGTGCGGGCATTGAATGAACACCAATATATATATATATATATATATATATATATATATATATATATATATATATATATATATATATATATATATATTACAACATAGTACAAATGACCTTTATGCACACATCAACATGAGAAAAACAATCAAGATAGAAAATCAATAGATTGTGACATTAGATAATATTATTACGCAATGGCATATGGTCATTGTGAATTCTTATGCATTTTATTAGGGCTATGTGGTGCCCGAACACACTTATGATAGATTTTTTATTAAAGTTCAGCTTTTCTCTAGACCGACCCCTTTTAGGCTAGTCCAAATTAATTAAATCGATTCTTATTAATCTTAGGAGAGTTACATGATTCCTATATGGATGAGCTTTATCTAGAATCTTCAACTATAACTAATTGAGTACATTCAAACAATACTAAATATAAATTAGCGATATCTCAAAATGTAAATATATGTGTCATCAACACAAAGTTTATAATAAAATATGACTAGTATATCAATGCTAGCCAAGTAAATATTCATGTACAAGATTAGTTACATGGAAAAGTATGATATGATAAAACTGAGGTAAAAATGGATTCCATTCACCAAAATTTATTATGGTATAAGTAGTCGCAACAAGCATGTTAGACCAAGATGGCAAAATTACATTTTCCATTTTCTAAATAAAACTAATAACGAAATTCAAAAATAGATATTAAAATGCCACAATCAATTTAAACAATAACCAACAAATTTAGTTAGTAAAAGACCTTATTTATTTTAGTTGACGTTAGTAACCACTAATTTCTGCTGACTTTTGATGTAGGTGAATCATAGAAGTTTCTTAATCATTCCCAAAACAATGATATCTTGTAAGTCAAAGCTATTCCCAACAAAATTAGAAAATTCCAACAATTAAACAAGTTGTGTCATAATACGATCGCAATACACATGCCCTGTTTTTTATTGACATCTCAAATTTTCTTGGATGCTATTACAAATTAGTGGTCACATGTTATATGCTCAATATATGTTTGTTGTATATTTATGGTGTTTTCTTGTTGCAATAAAATTTAAAGTATTTAAGGTTTCTTGGAATAATTCTAGCTATAATCGTTATGAACTTCACAATGACATTTTCTCTGATTTCATTATTATTTTAAATAGCATGCATTAGGTTCATATAAACATGACTTATAGTAGATGGTCAATGGCCATAAATGTTATTTTGTATAATCAGAATATATCTAAAACACATTTTCTTGTTAAAAAGAAAGTATTTATTATTTTTATTTCTTTCTTTCTATTATACTAAATTTTTTAAAGTATATATGTCCTCTTCAACATGTGAGTTTATGTATTTTATAGTGGAAGAAACACAATTGTGCTGATGTGTACCCATTTTATGATTTTAGATTATTGGTACACCATGACTCTTTCTATGATTGTTGCTTCTTCCCAATAATGATAATATATGGTCCTTACTCTTGGAATCATCTAATGCCAATAAAATGAAACATTCACATGGTTTCTTATATGAGACTAAGTTATTAATGTCAGGTATGAGTTTACTTATTTTTATACAATGTGGTTTCATACCTTAGCTCTCTATGATGTTGTTTGTGGTTTTATTCAAGTGTATATTATGTGATCCATTCTGGGGACGACGCCCAAATGCACTCTCCTTTGTATGTGTAGCCATTAGGAGTGTTGGCTTGGGGTCATAAATGACCTATGACATTTACCCTACCTAAGTGTGAAGGAGGGCTTGGTCTAAGGAATATAAAGGACATCTCTAATGCTTGCCTTATTTTAAATGGTTGGGGTTTATCCAGTGAAAAAGATTCTCTTTGGGTCATGTAGATTAATGATTAATACTTAAAGAAGCATACCAATTTGGAGTATCACTGCTTATCCACATATCTCCTAGTTATTAAATAGGATCCTTAGATTTAGATATAAGTTCTTATCCTTGGTGAATTTTAGAGTTGGAGAAGGTAGTCGTTTTAGGCTTTGGTTGGATCCCTAGATCAATGGAAAGTTTCTTAAAGACTTCATTGGGAAAGATATGGTAATAAGATTCAGTCTTCCTTCTCATTCATATATCAGTTCAATTATCAATCATGGCAATTGGTGCATTAGAAAAAGTAGAAACGCTGATATTATCTTGAATATTATTAAAGAGAATGATATATCCATTTATAAAGAGCATATGACCTGCTTGAATTATATTAATATGATTTGTATGAAACCTATTTGGGAAAGTATTATACTTAAGGACTTAAAGATGTGGATTTTGACTTGATTTGGAATTGCAAAGCGCCTAAAACTTGCCTTCTCCACCTGTGAAAAGCTAAAGTCAATAAACTCCCAACCTCATATTATGCAATAAGGAGAGGGGTCCAAGTTACATATAATTGTTTCTTATGTATGTACACATATGAAGACTGTCAACCCATTTTTTATTGATCTTATACTTCTTCTCTTTTGTCTTATGTTATCTTGTTTGTTTCCCTAAAATCTAGACTTGAGAACTGGAGTTAACTTACCCTTATTAAGGATAATTATTTGAAGGTTCTATGCTCTTTTATTATGTACCACAGTTGGATTGAAAGAAATAGGAGAGTTCATGAGATGAAGTATCATACATGGAATATGATTTTGAAATGCATTATCAACGGTGCTTTTTGTTGTGCCATTTCAATGCACTAATATTTTGTTATGTAGAAATTGACCGTTGTTTCTTTCTCATTTCTTTAGTGATCAAGGGAGAATGTTTCTTCTTTTCCTAAAGTCACTTTCTCTGTTCTAAAGATTTCTTATTGGTTCTAACAGATGTTCGGTTGAAGCTTGCACTTATGACCCATTTCTAATGAGTTTGTGTGTTGTGTTTTGTTGTTGGATTTTCTTACCCAGGAGAGGTCTTTTTCTTTGAGATATTCTTATTTCTTGAAGATGTTTCTATTTTATTCACCCTGGAGCTTTTTGATTTCCCTCTTGTCTATTATGGATTTCAATAGTTGTCTTGTTTATCTAAAGATTTCCCCATCTCTGAAGGAAAGAAATCTCATACCTGACTATGTAGAATCTGAGCATTTCCTTATGTTTTTCATCAAGATTTTTTTATTTTAGAATACATGATGGTTTCTTGTTTTCTACTTTGATTGTATATCTAGTCTCTCCTTT
This sequence comes from Alisma plantago-aquatica, assembly GCA_963693085.1. Classification (NCBI taxonomy): domain Eukaryota; kingdom Viridiplantae; phylum Streptophyta; class Magnoliopsida; order Alismatales; family Alismataceae; genus Alisma; species Alisma plantago-aquatica. Next base: position 635,044,673 of record OY856415.1, read on the forward strand.
TTCCCATTTTGCTATTTATCTTTTGATTCTTTATTCTTTTGTCATGTGGGTCATGTAAAGCTTTATTTCTTTATATTTTTTATTTGTTTCTAACTTTGCAATAGATTAAAAAATAAAGGAGTTTACTCAACCAAAAAAAATCTCATTGTTAGCATATGTATCATAGTGATGTTATAGCATTTCTTATAATTGACTAATTCTAAATTTCACATCAAGATCATTTTGTTTGTCCTTCATCCTTGTTTTGTTGTCCCATTTATTTTCCTTCTTTAATAGATATTCTTCTAGTTTAGAGTATGATTTATTATAATTTGAATTTTTAATAGTAACAACTTAAATATGGAACTAGTACATTTCCTATCTCTGGTATCACTTTTCTTAAGGTCAATTTTCATAGAAAATGGATACTATAGGCCTAAGTCATCGGTTGGTAAAGTATAAATGTCACTTGTGGTCCAATTTTTCCAATTAAGATAAAACACATGTACTTATTTTATTATATGTTGTTTGCTGGGTTAGAACAAATGTCCCAAATAGCCTGCAAAATATGAATTTTAGGAGAAATTTTGATATAGTAAAGAAACTAATGATGCAACACTTCTCATGGAATATATTTTGCCTCCATAAAGCCTCTATAGTTGGTTATTCTCTACAAAACTAAAACCACAAGTCATGTCCACCACCAATATGTCTACCTCAAAAATTGGTGTCAATTCCTTCTTATAGAACCAATAATATTGGGTTGTCCTAACATCCCCCTCAAATACTATTTTACCCCAAATTTGGTTATGTTTTTGGTTCTTTTCCTGAATGTTGATGATACATGTCTTAGTGAGGTTGACATTTTTGGTAGGAATAAGGACATATGTCATAGGTTTCTAAGTGTCTAACCGATAACAGAGTTTAACCTATATGGTTTGTTGGTTTTACAAAACATACAACTATGTCTTAAGCGAGATTGAAATTTTTTTATTAGGGATAAAGACATCTGCAATCACTTTCTAAGTGTCCAACCGACGACTGAATTTACCCTTTGTCATTGAGTTTTGTTGACCAAACCCAAGACTAAATCCTTAGTGATTTTGAACTCTTTAATTAGGGATAAAAACATCTATTGTTGGTTTCTATTGTCCAATCAATGATAAAGTGTAAGCACTATCAACGGTTTTTATGAAGAAACCGTCGAGTAAGGTCTTATTCATGGATTTTTTCCAGAAACCGATGACTAAGTTCTTAACAACAACAATGAAACTTTCTTTTCCCATTCTCAATGTAATTACAATCTAATCATTCTGCCATAGATCTGACAATCGTTCTCTGTTACTCAGTTGTTGCCTCAACTCTCTGTCATTGTTATTACTGTCCCATCACCATTGCCACCGCCATCTTAGCCACTTTTTCCTCCTCTTATACTACTTTTGTCATTTTTGCCATTGTCACTCATCTGAGTAGTGCCACTTCTACTACTTTTTGAGTCGTTATCACCGCTACTTCTTCTTGAGAAGTCACCATTGTCGTCGATGTTGCTACTACTTGAGCCGTCGTCGCTGCCACCCCTACTGTTGATGTTGTAGCTGCCGCCACCACTTATGCTGCTTGAGATTATTGCTTGCAACCTCTCCACTCTGCATTATGGCTAAATGTGCTATTTTCTTTGTTTAATATAAATTTTAGCAATAATTGTTGATTTTCTATTCCAAGGATATAATTTTTTTATGTATTAAATGCTTGACTATCTTGTTGGTATGTATGCCCTGAGAGACAATCATGGGATGATTGGTGGGATACATTAAGATTGATTTGATAAGCATCAAAGGAAAGCTTCCAATTCTTTCTGGTTCAGTCATATGAGATAATGATAGAACATATTGAATGTCTAGAGAATGACAATACTCAATGACGTATGCTTTCAGGTTCAGGACCTGAACGATGAGATCATACATATACTAAGAGTTTGTACATTCTTATCATGTCCTTAGTCGGATGTCATTGTGGAAGGTAGATAGACGACAATGACACAGAAGACTAGATTGTAGTGTTGGTTGATGATATAATCTCATTAGTCATGATATGGATATATCAAACCAAACACATAGGTACTTGTTAGAGAACAAGTGTACCAGTCAGACCCACCGTGAGTTTGACACATGGAACCTTGACATGGTAGTCACAGTCAGTTCTCACAGTGATGGTGGTGAGTGCGATTCGTTGACCTAAAATCACTACACTCAACACATGTCGTTGGGTACACTTTGACATCATCAAATTATGTCATGAAACATGGGTTGTTATAAAGGTGATGATTGGGTGGCTTTGACACATGAGGCTTTTGAGGGGTGAGTGATAGATATGGGATTTGTCCCTCTTAAGGGAGTTTGATATCCATGGCCACTTCATGAGTAGGATTGAGATAGGCGTCCACGCATGTGTGAATCAGTATGTGATATTGATGTCATACATATCTCCTCTAATCTACTCTGAGATCAAGAAAGTGAATGAACGTTGAAAGGATGATTGTTCCATGCCTTGAGTTCATTCGGGATATCAGTGACAAAGGAATTATACATTCACTATAAAACCATTCACGAATTGTAGGATTGAAAGTTTTTCTCCAACTTTCCTTTTCACTTGGGTAGCACTGATGTGTGACTAGGCACCGCTCTTTGCTTGTGAAGTCATAAGTGTTATGGACTTTCACTGCCAATGTGAAATGGACCTGCAGGGTCACACACATAGGATTTAACCTGGAAGAGGAGTTTATCCACAAATGATGTTTAGATTGATTACTAAAAGAGTTTAGTAGTTCAATTAAACACTCAATCAATTGATAGCTCAATATCATAGTGTTCAAGGTGTTGGACCGATTGATTAGAGTATCAGATTGATTGAAACTGCAATTGACTGATTTGCACAGTCTGCTGCCCCAACCGATCGGCTCACAAGGTTGAACCGATCGACTCAGGTTGATGAATCGATCAGCTCAAGTGATGAGTTGATCAGCTCATGTGTCATGAAACGATCGACTCAATTGTTGAACTGGTCGATTCGTGGACCAACTGAGATAGTTTGGAGAGTCATAAGACTATTTTGCAAATACAATTTGTTTCAATTGTACAAATTCAATTTGGACAAGGATTAATATTTAATTAGTTGGAAACAAATATGAAAGTCAATTTGAGTTGGACCAGGACCACAAATCGATCGGTTCAGAAGTGAACCGATCGGCTCAGGTGTCCCAACCGATCGGTTGAGGTGTCAACCGATCGGCTCAGGTCCCCAACCGACCATTTCATGCTTGAAACGATCGGTTCAGGTGGCGCAGTTGGTTGTTTTGTGGAAAATCTCGAACCCTTCTACTCCTACTTTAATCCCGAATTTCCTGGGATAGAGAACCCTGTCCCATGACCCTACTATATATATATGGGTATTGGGGGCTTCTCAGGAACAACAACTCAGAACACCAATTTCTCTGCAAAGTTGTCGTTCTCTCTGGTTGTGGTAACCGAGAGAGCTCGAGCAAGTGCTACCCAATAAGGGAGGCACAATAAGGGAAAGACAACTACATAAAAGTGACTGGTGGCAGGAGAGTGTGTCGGTGACTAGTACGCTGACAGGAGGGTGTGAATCCTTCCGATTTCTTGTGGGATAAGGAGATCAAAGTTCCAAGTGGTCTGTGTGGACTACTTCAGAGGCGGGAGACTTCTACCGCTCAAAGGACAACTATCAATCCCGACAGTCCCAGTAAGACCAGGAGCTGCACAGACACCATCCAAGACTGGAGGTGAAGACCGTGCAAGCCGCGAGGTAACGTTGCCGAGCAAGCCTCAGGACAAGGTATGCTTCTACAAACCATCCTTCCTATTGTATAGACATTGATGCGATTCCTTTATACTGGGTTTGGGAGAAGAAATTTTTTGTTTCCGTTGCCTTCTCTATCTCCCTTAAAACCCAACATATCTTTGTGTATGTAAATGTATGTATAGTTGCTTATTGTATGCGTATTAGGTGTTTACTTGTTTTGATTAGAATTATTCATATAAATTTTGAATATTATGTTTGGCATCATCATGCATATTCAATATGAAAAATTTTGTCTAGAGTTTTTTATCGGACCAACCCCCAACCTAATGATGATAAATTTTGATTAATTACCAATAGATGTGGTGCATAGAGACCGACCCTAATCTCTAAACCCTAATTTCTAAATCATGGTTTTAGACTAGAAATCATCCAAGATTTATTTATTAGGAGTGAATATTAGATAGTACCTAGTTTGAGATTGTTCTTGAACATTTAATCTCACTTACAATGTAAGTGTATAATGTGTATTTGGATTTTAAGGTATTTTGTCAGCACTTCTCCTTTTTTCTAAGTATATATGTAGGTGGGTATTTTCCCATCTACATCATTGAACCTGGATAACTGTAGGGAAATGTTTCCCTATTATTCTTGAAACCAAATACACATTATACACTTAATAGTGAGATTAGGTGTTCAAGAATGGCATAGGTGGTATACATTCATTACAATACCCTAAACCCTAAATCCTAAGCCATAAACCCTAAACACTAAACCCTAAATGATAAACTTTAATCTTTAAACACCTGATTTCATATTCATTTTCTCTATGATCATAAAATGTATTGATCATGGATGTCTATTCCAATTCATTACAATCCCGAGTTTGATACTTGTCTTAATTAGTTTATATGATTTACAAAGGAACATAGGAAATGACCTTGAGATAGGTTATGCTTTCCATGTCAGAATTGAGTAACAACTTGAAACTTGATATTGTTGATGAAACCAAAATAATGTCAAGTGCAATGGGATTGTACATGGATATACATAATGGTAATGTCATGGAGAGATTCCCTATTATGAGATCAGTAAATTTCAATACCATTACTTGTATTAAAGAAGAAATTGTTGATGGTGTTGATGTGAACAATCATGTTCTGATAGTCATGGTTTAGCAATGCAAATAGTTGTGGGGTAAATATTATTGATCCACCTACCTTATTCAAAAATAGTATACACTATTTTGGGAGACAGTTATACTTAGGTTGTACTAAGTTTACAAAGTTAAGAAATATGTTGAGATTGTTTACTATGGAGGTTAACAATAGACAGAGGGACAAAAGATTCACGTCTCTGTTGTCTTTGTTGAAAGAAATTCTTGCTGAAGGAAACAAGCTTGCAACCTCAACACACACAACAAAGAAAATGATGTGCCCAATGGAAATGGAGGCTAATAAGATAGATGCATGCTGACGTGTATTTTACTACGCGCTAAAACGCAAGTATACGCATCGAGTAGTACATGCCTTGTGAGGCCCGAGTCGAACACAGGGATACTCGGAATTATCGGAGACTCCTACTAACTATTTGCGATCAGCTAAGCCAAATAACAAATTGGGGTTTGTTGTATAAAATTAAAAGAAAATAAAAATGAAACAAAGCAAACAATCGATTAGAGGTTAATTTAATCAATTCAAAAAGGTATCTTTAGGATAGCGGTTTCACCGCGGGTTATCATTGTATTAGATTTCATATAATTCCTCAATCTTCTCTCTCTATCCGGGTAGTGGCCTAAAAATAGAATTACCCACTGTCGTGGTGTAATTCACTACTTAGGTTTAGGTCGATTCCATGGTCATAGTAATCTATCCCCTAAACTAAGTGCATTACGAACGATCTCTCAGTTTCCACCATTAAGTTTACACCTCCTTTGTCAAGGGATTTATCGATTAATGTATGTTTCATCTCTTTTCAACCATTAATCCTTCTGTCGAAGTGATTAAGGGCATTAGGTTATTATCATGGTGATCAAGCATAACAATATATGGAGAAAACGAAACTATACCACGGATTTAAGAGAGAAAATATGAATTATTAATATAAAACTGTCATACAATGCATTCCCGGGCTACTCCCGGTCCTAAAGATGGAGGGGATTAGCCCCGCATGTTCATCTCACACAAGTACATGGTAAAAATAGGGGTAATCATATGAAAAACGTGATTTGAATGGGAAAACCCCTGAACGGAGAAGAATCGATTGATCCTTTGCGTAGAACACGTGCTTTCCCGCCTCTCGGTGGTGAAATCCTTCTTCGGCAGTGTCCGGATCGACAAGTGTGAACTTCTGGCCTCCATTCTCCTTTCTCGCTCCTCGGCACTTGTACAAAAGCCAAAATCCGATCCTCTCCTCTCTGGGCGGCCGTCATTAGGTATAAGTCCCTAATTAGGTCGTTAATTAACTCCATCCGTCCGATTGAAATCAATCTGAATCCAATGCATATCTGACGGCGTCGATACCATCGACGCGAGTCGATGGTATCGACCCACTACAGTAGCGGCTGGCTGCAAATCCTTCCTTTATCGCGCCCTTCATCATCTCGATACCATCGACGCGGGTCGATGGTATCGACTTCCTTTTTGGCATCGGTTCTGTCGTTTTGCAACGGTGTAGCCTCCATGTGTCGATGGTATCGACTTCCGTCGATACTATCGACTGCTTCTTCGCCAGCAACCTGAAGGTGTCTCGATACCATCGACATCAGCGTCGATGGTATCGACTCTTTGCTGCTCCTTTTGGCTGGCAACCTACGGTCTTGTCGATGGTATCGACGGAAGTAAATACTTGTTTTCCTGAAATTCAAAGACAAGATCAAATAAACCCACACAAATAATAATAATGTGATAATTAATGCTCAAAATGATAAAACTAAGGGGATTTGACATAAAATGATGGCAAAGACCAAAATGGATGAAGTATGTGATATTAACCATAGAAATGACTAATTAAAGCATAAACCACATATAAAACTGGTCTATAAATGCGACTCAAAATCATCGCATCAAACTTCCCTAAGCTTGAACGTTGCTTGCCCTCGAGCAACTAATCCTTAGAATAGAATTGCAAATGTCAACTGAAAAACAACACACCAACCCAACATCCCATATGACTCCCACTGAGCATTCACAAACCAGCCTTTCCTAACCATAGAACGGTAATTACCCTAAAGGCGACAGTAATCATCAATAAAAGAAATTAACCTCCAAACTGATGAACACTATCACATAAGGCAGTTAACATAATAAAATTCGCCGATTCAGTATTGGTGCATCTTGTGATCGCCTATACTACGTTGCTCGCCCTAACTACCATCTACATGGAAGCAGTTCTCATGATATTCATTAGTGAGGAGAAATTCACGGTGGCCTACCAATCCGAGCAACGGGTGGATGAAAATGGGTGGCTCATGGAAGAAAATGGAAGTATTGTACAGTTTCAACATGCATAATACAAAAATGCCCTATATGATGCAAATGCACATTAGAAATGCCCTAATGCCTAAAATTGGATGAAATGATGCATTCTCTAACCATCTGCCTCAAAATGAGATGGATATCTAGTCAAGCTACATCATGTACTCAATTATCCTGAAATGTAGGTGATATCATGTTCCTTTCTCCTTCTTATTTCACGTTCTTCTAAATTCTTTTTTTTTTATTGCAGATTTTCAGTTTTTTTTTTCAGCCCACAGATCCATAATTGCTTAAAGATAATTTTATTGGGCTATTTCCTGCATACTCAGAATTTTTTTTTTCACTATTTAGAAAGTATGGAACAATTTAATTCACCATTAGGACAAAATTGAGATACATGAATTACTTTATGCATGAAGATCATGAATGCAACTACATGGCATGCACCTAAAGGTAATGTGCATGAATTCCTATATTTTTTCTTCTTCTTATGCAAACATATGGAAAATACCCATGCAAGTCCTATCTAAATGCTATGCACACAAAAGGAATTAAAATTGCACTTTACTTCCAATTCTTAGGTGGATTATGGAAAAATGAAGTGGAACGATCACAAGACTAGATGACTGAACCTTAGAAAAATATCATGTGTCCCTCCTTACTGACCTGTGTAGTAGTTTAGAGGGTTCTCTCTCTTACATCCAATTAAGGTCTAATTACCATTTGGTTAGGTTAGGCTCAAACAACCATTTCCGTCCACTTTCATGAATCATTAGGAGTACAGGTATGAAATGTTGTTTTAAAGTTGACATAATCAATCATTTTCATAGGATGTGTTCCCAAGGTCAAAACAAAACAAGCTATCCAAAGACACAAATTTTTCAAATTTCCCTTAAATTCCCCATGCACTAACAAACAAGATGACACACTTTTACGACATCCACAATTACACTAGATAGCACGTGGATCCTACAAAAGCTAAAGATGCAAGAAACAAATAACAATGCTAAAAACTAAAAACAATAAAAGATAGAGGTGTTCCAACTACCCCCCTAAGCTTGAATTCGACTATGGCCTCATAGTCAAAAACAAACTTACAGGTTGGAACAGAGATACCAGATCACTCTTGTGGAGGTGGAGGTGGGTACTGTGGAGCCGTAGGATCCCAAGACGGATACTCCCCTGGAAGCTCGGATCATAATGGGTCCTCGGCGGAGGCTGTGGATAGCCTCCAAAGTAACTCTGACTCCAGTAGTGGTCGTAGAAGGGCTCCTGCTACATCTCCATCCATTGCAACCGATTGTGTATCTGCTGTTGGTTGTCGAGGAGGAGACGTTCATTCTCGAACATTGCCCATTGGTTGTCAAGTATCCGGTTCGTAGTGTCTTGAATACCGGTATACATCTCTAGATGTTGCTGCTGTGTCTGATGGATGTCCTGCAGCATCGTGTACATTCCTTGCATGGAGTAGGCATCCTCGCTCGGCTGCGAGGGCTGTGGTGATGGCGGCGGAGGCTGTGATGATGAAGACGCACCCGGATGCATCTGAGGACGCTTCTGGGGTGCTACTCGTGCTCGAAGAGGTGTAAAGGCCTCTTCTTCCTCCTCAGCCTCGTCGTCCTGTCCGTCGTCGCCGCCTTCTTCATCATCGGAGTCGATGGCTATGATTGGCCATATGAAATGTTGTGCGCCCTCGATGTGGAAGATGGGATCCGGCAGAGCACACTCCTGGTAAGCGTGGTTGACGTGGCAGTGCGCGTACGCCAAACCATCCCGTAGAAGAATAAGGTTTGAACGGTGCAGATGTTGCACGTTCACCTTACTCCTCGTGGAAAGTGACGTAATGGTGGAGACGTTGAGCCCGAGGTAGTGCGCCAACTTGGTGATGAGCCCGCCGAAATGAATCGGAGCCTTCCTCGTACTCCTCTTAACCGCTAGAACTCACTGCAGGAAAAACGCACCCCAGTTGCATTGTTGTCGCTTCAGGAGCATGTAGAGAAAAAAGAGATCGGTCTCCTGAAATTTGCTCAGCGCCAGATCCCTACGAGCAAAGAATGTGAAACTCAACATCCGGTGTAGGACCCGGACAAATGGGTGCTCGAAATCCGCTACCGCAACATTGTGGTAGCTCACTGTCTTGCCCGCTGGCACTGTCACTAGCTCGGCGAAAATTTTGTCATAATCGGTGCGGGCGTCCGGTCGGCGGTGATCGTGTTGGGAGTGGTTCCAGTTGAAGATGATGTTGAACTGCCTAAGAGTGATGTTGTAGTCGATCTTGAACAGCCGGAACGACACCTGGCCCTTGATCCACTCACGATCAGTAGCAACTACGTCGTTGGGCACGACGCAGGCATCAAGGGACGCCATGAATTCCGCCACCAACTCTTTGTAGGTGGGCCACTCGCCGAAGAATGGTTGACCATCTGCATGGTACTCCAGCTCGCCTGGCCTTCTGCTGGTGTGGCGTGCTTGACCCTTCAGCACGTAGGCCAAGTTGGCCTCGAATTTAAGATCACTGATCATATCCCGGTCCACATACCGGGTAGGCTCTATCTTCCACTTCAAGATCTCTTCATAGATTTTCTTCACCTCCGTGGATGGGTGAACCAGGCGCGGACGTGATACTGACGCCGTAGGGGGTGGTACGAATTCCATGATATCCATAGGATTCACGCGGGAGGATGATGCTCCGGCGACGTGCACCATTGTTGCGAGAGAAACGAGATTAGAAGAAGAGCTCGGGGAAGATCTTCTCTCGGTGTTGCTGCTCTTCGATCTTAGATGGCTCGGGGGAGTGCTCGGTGCAAAGGAGGAAGATCACTCTAAAGGTGTGACGTCAAATGACGTAATGACTCTCCTTATATAGACTTGGCCAGCGCCACTGTTAACCCGTCGATACCATCGACACGGGTCGATGGTATCGACACGTCTCGATGCTATCCGCCCCCCTCGCGAGTATCGACGGCTGACGATTGCTTGATCTTGTAACCCGGATCGCTCTTGAGTCGATACCATCGACGCGGGTCGATGGTATCGACGTTGCACCCGGATCGATGACGTGGATGCCGCGATTGCCGTCGATTTCTTTGCGAGGATCGGTGACATGGATGGTCGATACCATCGACAGTTGTCGATAGTATCAACTTGGCTTCATTGCGACACCGCCACGTGCACTTCAACTTGTAACGATGTCGATACCATCGACGAGGCCGTCGATGGTATCGAGTTGACTGAGACAAATTGATCTGAACTTCTCCAGAGATCTCGATGGTATCGACGCCTGTGTCGATACCATTGACTGTTGTTGGGCGACCTGCCTGTAGGTGTTTCGATACCATCGACAAGGCCGTCGATGGTATCGACTCATAACGAAATCTGCAGTCGTCAACCTGTACCCTTGTCGATACCATCGACTTGTGTGTCGATGGTATCGACTCTACCTCAGCCTGCACAATGAACAAACGGATCAAGGTATCTTCTTTTCACTAAAAATTGAACGAAATTAAAGCAACCTACGATTGTTAATAAACTATCCTAGTGTACCGATGGTTGGGTTGCCTCCCAACAAGCGCCCTTGTTTAACGTCTTAGGCTAGACGGTATGAAGCTCATCATTTTTTCACTTTGGAAATTGCGCTAAGAGGATCATGTGGTAATTTGAATTCAACTCGATCTCCTCCAATTCCCAAGGACAAAGTACCTCTCCCTAAGGCAGTCATGACATCCGCCGTTGCTTGAAACGGTCTTCCTAGAAGAATTTCACAGCTTTGGAGCGGTGGCATATCAATGACAACAAAATCAACTGGGAATATGAATCTATCCACTTTGACGAGAACATCCTCACACACACCATATGGTCTCACGATAGACCCATCTGCTAATTCAATTGTTGTGGCTGACTTCTTTATCTCTTTTAACCCAAGTTTCTGAAATGTCGCCAGAGGCATGAGATTTATGCTGGCGCCTGAATCACATTGTGCTTTAGGAAAATGTCGACCACCTATTGAGCAAGGAATGTAGAAGCCCCCTGGGTCTTTTCTATTCTTTGGGGAACTCCTGTGAATCATAGAGCTCACTGTCTCATTCATCCTACAAATATCACTGTCTTTTATCTGCCTCTTCTTATTGATGATTTCCTTGATGAACCTCCCATATGCGGGCACCTTCTCAATCATCTCCACTAATGGAATATTGATGTGGAGTTTTTGGAATATTTCCAAGAATTTCCTAAAATGACGATGCTCTTTCTTTGACTTCGGATTGTCCAGTTTTGAAACATCTGTTGCATCAGTATGCCTGTGAGGTGGCACATATAAGCTTTTCGGGGTCAACTCCCCTAAGCTTGCTTCAATCACTCCCTCTGACGTGGGCTTTGGCGAGACATCATCAACAGTAATAGCTTGTTTTGGTTCCTCTCTCGCATTCGATGTTTCCACACGTGCACAAACACCCTTCAATTGTTCTTCTTTTCTAGATGGAGATGCAATATTCATAACTCGCTGTGATTTTCTGAAGAAAGGGTTTCCGCCCGGCAGTCCATAATAAGTGCGTGGATACGGTATCACCGGTGACGCATGTGTATTAAACATCATTTTTCTTTCCTCTTTAGCTTCTTGCACCTGAGATTCCTCCTCATTGCTTACCACAGAAATATACTTGACCTGATGGTGTGCTTGGGCCACGTTTGCATTCTCGGCCGGTTTCTGTTGATTGGCGTGCTTGATGGCTGCCACTTCACTAGAAATATGTGACACGGTGGTTTCTAATGCCCGCATTTGTGCTCCATGGCTTTGCAGCGTCTGTCCAAACTTGGTTAGAATCTCACCTTGAGATTGCAATTGTTTACCGAACATGGCCATCATCTCCTGGTTCTACTGTACCATTTGACTCAGTAATTCAGTGTTCTTATCCTCGGATCTAGGTTGTGGCTTAGCATCCGGATCCTGTAGAAAGTTATTTGGATCCTTCCATGAGAATTTTTTATCCTTCCTCCATGCGTAGTCATTGTTACTGTAACCCTGTTGTTGCATGAATTTCACTTGGGCTTCCTCATCCTCAGATGCATCTTCCTTAGATAGCAGCTTCTTGGCTAGAAGGTCTAACTTATCATTCAGCTCCTTAACTACTCTGGATTCGCCAGCAGCTCTGACCTGCTCCACAGCACCTCTGTCACCCCATGACTGTTTCCTAGCCATGTTCTTGAGTATTTCCCAGCATCTAGTGTCAGTGTTATTCAGAAAAAATCCCGACTCGGCTGAATCCAGATTACTCCTATCATGCTCGGAGAGAGCAAAATAGAAGATTTTCACCTGTGTCTCTTTGTCCAGCCCGTGATGCGGACATCTCCTCAACATAACCTGAAATCGCTCCCAGGTCTCAGTATATGTTTCACCCGCCTGTTGGGGTGAAATTGTGAATCTTCCGGATCATGTCGTTAGTCTTCTCAGGAGGGAAGAATCTCTCAAATAAGACTTCCACCATATGGTCCCAAGACTCAACAAACTCATCGTCTAGATTATGTAGCCACTCTCTTGCTGCTCCTGCCAAGGAACTTGGGAACAGCTTGAGGTACAAAGCATCTTGTGGAAACCTGTCTATCTTTACCATGTCATAGTTTTCAACGAACTGGCTGATGTGTGCAACAGGATCCTCATTCTTCAGCCCATGAAACGCATTTGATTTTACCAAATTAATCAACGCTGGATCGATCTTATATGTCGGTATGTTGATCGCCTGTTTTTTTATAGGCCCCTTTGAAGCTGATGAGGAAGAAGCTTTGATCTTCTCCCATATGGTATGTGGCTCGGCCATGTCTTCTGGTTCAGATTCAGAATCTATATCTTCTTGGTACTCGTGCTCAGAATGCTCCTCGTCCTCAGGTCCCGGAAACGGAACCTCGGGTGTGTGATTGTCGTAGTCTGTACTACGTGTATGCACCATACACAGTACCTGAAATAAGAAAATTCGAGTTCAGTACTATGCTTAGACGAGTATAACAATTATAGTGCAATGTAAAAATATTTGAATTTGAATGAAAGTTAAAAAGAAATTTGTGGCCTAGTATGGCCGCTCGTAGCACTCGAAGTGCCAACAATTCCGCCGTATCCCCGGCAACGGCGCCAAAAACTTGACGTGTATTTTACTACGCGCTAAAAACGCAAGTATACGCGTCGAGTAGTACAGGCCTTGTGAGGCCCGAGTCGAACACAGGGATACTCGGAATTATCGGAGACACCTACTAACTATTTGCGATCAGCTAAGCCGAATAACAAATTGGGGTTTGTTGTATAAAATTAAAAGAAAATAAAAATGAAACAAAGCAAACAATCGATTAAAGGTTAATTTAATCAATTCAAAAAGGTATCTTTAGGATTGCAGATTTCATATAATTCCTCAATCTTCTCTCTCTATCCGGGTAGTGGCCTGAAAACAGAACTACCCACTGTCGTGGTGTAATTCACTACTTAGGTTTAGGTCGATTCCACCGTCGTAGTAATCTATCCCCTAAACTAAGTGCATTACGAACGATCTCTCAGTTTCCACCAATAATTTTACACCTCCTTTGTCAAGGGATTTATCGATTAATGTATGTTTCGTCTATTTTCAACCATTAATCCTTCTGTCGAAGTGATTAAGGGCATTATGTTATTATCATGGTGATCAAGCATAACAATATATGGAGAAAATGAAACTATACCATGGATTTAAGAGAGAAAATATGAATTATTAATATAAAACTGTCATACAATGCATTCCCTGGCTACTCCCGGTCCTAAAGATGGAGGGGATTAGCCCCGCATGTTCATCTCACACAAGTACATGGTAGAAATAGGGGAAATCATATGAAAAACGTGATTTGAATGGGAAAACCCCTGAACGGAGAAGAACCGATTGATCCTTTGCGTAGAACACGTGCTTTCCCGCCTCTCGGTGGTGAAATCCGTCTTCGGCAGCGTCCGGATCGATAGGTGTGAACTTATGGCCTCTGTTCTCCTTTCTCGCTCCTCGACACTTGTGCAAAAGCCAAAATCCGATCCTCTCCTCTCTGGGCGGCCGTCATTAGGTATAAGTCCCTAATTAGGTCGTTAATTAACTCCAGCCGTCCGATTGAAATCAATATGAATCCAACGCATATCTGACGGCGTCGATACCATCGACGCGAGTCGATGGTATCGACCCACTACAGTAGCGGCTGGCTGCAAATCCTTCCTTTATCACGCCCTTCATCATCTCGATACCATCGACGCGGGTCGATGATATCGACTTCCTTTTTGGCGTCGGTTCTGTCATTTTGCGATGTTGTAGCCTCCATGTGTCGATGGTATCGACTTCCGTTGATACTATCGACTGCTTCTTCGCCAGCAACCTGAAGGTGTCTCGATACCATCGACATCAGCGTCAATGATATCGACTCTTTGCTGCTCCTTTCGGATGGCAACCTGCGGTCTTGTCGATGGTATCGACTTCTGTCGATGGTATCGACGGAAGTAAATACTTGTTTTTCCTGAAATTCAAAGACAAGATCAAATAAATACACACAAATAATAATAATGTGATAATTAATGCTCAAAATGATAAAACTAAGGGGATTTGACATAAAATGATGGAAAAGACCAAAATGGATGAATTATGCGATATTAACCATAGAAATGACTAATTAAAGCATAAACCACATATAAAACAGGTCTATAAATGCGACTCAAAATCATCGCATCACATGCCCAAATAACCATGTGTTATTTCAATAAGTCTATATCAATTTGAAAGATTATCCAAAATGTTGGGTGCTAAGATACAAAATGGAACTCTAGGTAAGGCTAAAAATGGCTATTCTACAAAGGGGATGATGTATCTACATATAATACCATGGTTTCAATGCTTGTTTTCCAATACCATGAATGTGTAAAATTTATCTTGGCATGCAGAGGTAAAAATTCCATGATGGGATCCTATAACATGTGTTTGATTACTAACAATGGAAGAAAATTTATTAATTATATCCTAAATTTGGTGAAGTAGTAAGGAATCTAAGACTTGGATTTGTACAGATGGGATGAATACATATGACACATCAAATAGCAAACATAACACTTGGTCTGTTATGATTGTTATATATAATCTTCCTCCTTGGTTGTGTATAAAAAATAAGTTTGTTATGCTATCCTTATTGATATCAAGACCCAAACAACGTGGCAATGATATTGGTATTTTGCTTAAACCATTGATTACTGACACATAGAAACTCTAGTGAGAAGGTGTGATGACATATGATTCTTTGTGTAGTGAGACATTTCCTTTGCATGATATGTTATATTGCACTACTAATGACTTTCTTGGATATGTCAATTTGTCTAGACACAATGTAAAAAGATCCTAAGCATACCCTACATGTGAGGATAAAACCTATTAGATATGAATAAAACATGGAGGGAAGATTGTATATATTGGTCATTTAACATTTCTTCCAAAAGTACATCCTGATCCGAGGTTGCATAATGCAAATGGCTAAACTAAGGAATAGAGTTCCCCTAAACCTGTATTAGGTAGGATTTTTATAAAAGAGTAAAAGACTTTGTAAGTGCATTTCGTAAGAGATCACAATGCAGTATTCCTACATAGAGTGAAAAATCTTCATTCAAGAAGAGGTCAACATTCTGGTAGCTTTCTTATTAAAGTTCTTTGGCATCTAGACATTGTATCGATGTCATGCATGTTGATAAAAATGTCTATAATTGTGTCACTAGTACTCAATTGCATATGCCATGTAAGACTAAAGAAGGCATAAAATTTATAATAGACCTACATCAAATGTGTATAAGGAAAGAATTAACAACAAAAGTTAGCAGTAATGAAAAAACATATTTACCTCCTACTTTTTACACACTCTAATGAGTTAATTTTTTCTTGTGGCTATTTGATCTGTACTTTCTAACCATGTAAGGTTTGCAGTCACCAGGTGTTGTTTCATCTTCAACACTCTATGTGGCTAAGTTATTGATCCTGAAAATCTTGATAAGTTGCAAAGAAGTGATCGTTATCATATGCCAACTTGAGATGTATTTTCCTCCTTCATTCTTAGATATCATGGTACATCTTGTTGTCCATTTGAATAGGGGAGTGAAAATGTTGAGTCAAATTCTCTCACATTCAATGTATTCATTTGAATGCTAAATGAGTGTTTTTAGTTGAAACCATTACCGGACTGAAGGCAGTATTGTGGGTTGTGTGGCTAGAGAGGTTATGAATATTTATAATGACTTTTTGAGTTGTAATGAAGCTTCTGACTATAAAAATAATATTGATGCTTATTTTGGCAAATGGACTTTAGGAGCATGAGTGGAAGTAATTAGTCATGAGTTGTGGGAACAAGCTCACCTGTGAACACACTATTGATATGTATGCCTAGAGATCCAATCATATGATAATTGTAATTGAATAACTTTTAAAAGATTTGATTAATAATAAAGGCAATCTTCCTACTTATTTTGTTTTATTTAGTTATGAAATGATGGTGAATCATAATAAATGTCTAAAGAATGATATTACTCAAATACGTATCTCGTCGGGCTGAGGACCTGAACAATGACATCATTTGGATGTCAAGAGTATATGCATTCTTGTTATGTCCCTATTCAAATGTTATTGTGGAAGGCTAATAGATAACAATAACACTTAAGACTAGAGTGTGTGTTGGTTGACAACATAATCTCATTAGTCATGATATGTGTTGTCAAACAAAGCACATAGATACTTATTATAGAATAATGTATCAGACAAACCCAACTTGAGAGTGACACATGAAGCCATGAGTGGTAGTCAGATTCATCTCTTGTTGTGATGGTGGTGATTGTGGTTATTAGACCTAAAATCACTACACTCATCACTTGTCCTTCAGTGTGGTTTGACATTATCCACCATGATCCTAAATAAGGGTTGCCATAAAGGTGGTGCCCGGGTGCACTGTGACATGTGGGGATGACTGTGAGTGATGTTGATGGGATTTGTCCATCCTACACGAGTTAGATATCCTCTCCACTTGATAAGTGAGACTGAGAAATGCATGGCCATGCTGGTGTGAGTCAATATGTAATATTGAGCTTACAATATCTCAAGTAGTCTGCTCTAGTTCTAGGAACATGGATTGAATGTTGAAGATGATGAAAATTCCATTACTCGGGTTCAATCTGGATATCAAAGACAAAGGAACTATACAATCACTATAACACTGATCACAAATTGTAGGTTAAGTTGTTCTTCAACTTCTCTAATTACTTGGGTAGAAATTAAGTCTTGCTAGATATCAATCATTGATTGTGAAATCATAATATGATTACGAATATCATTGCCAATGTAATTTCAATCCTACCAGGTCACACACATAAGATATGATTGGAATAGGAGTATAGTTGTGGATGCTATTGGAAATGTTTCAAAACAAATTGATCACTAAAATGTTTAGGTAATCTACTATATTAATATTAGAATATAATCTGTGTTAATTGGTTAAAATGTTTAAGCTAATTAATTAGATTTCTTTTCTAAGTCGACTATCTAATCCTAAGAGATTGACTAGAGTTAGACAAATAGAGTTTAGTTAATCAATTAATATGTTAATTGGTTAATGAATTGACTCTAGGATATTCTTTTAATAGTTCATGGGTGGCTCGTTTTGAACAAACCCACAACCTTTTATTTTCCTAGGGTTTCGAGAAACCCTACTTCCTTTCCTCATCTATTTATAGGGGCATGATGGACGTCTTAATATGGGCTTAGACACTTGAGAGGTTACACTCATGTACGTGAACCCTAGCCTTCATCATCCCCAAGTGAGGGAGAAGGAAAGCAACTGACGCTAGCACATCATCAAACAAAAGGATTCTCCTTCCCTTCATCTTAAGAAAGCATGAAGTGGAATTCCAGTCCATCCACGTGGATGAAATAGAGATGCATACATTGATTCTCCTACATTCTGAGAAAGAACGAGGACCGTCGGTACACGCCCAAGAGCGACACACATCCCCGGGCAAAGGGACGTGGATGATTTGCTTGAGGACAAGGTATATCCATGCACCCTCTTTCCGAATACATTCTTATTTATGGGATCTACTTGTAGAGTGTGTATGGAGAAATTTTTATTGCTTCCATTGTGCCCTTCGCCTCCACAATACCCAACACACACAACATCGACGAAGTGGGAGTCAAGGCTTCATGACAATGACGTATCATGTAATGGTGTTATTCCACATATCTACATTCCTTTTGAAAATCACTCTTGAATACTAGACCACTCCATCTACTACCTCAACATCACAACAATTGAGATATGTTTTGTATGATTCATAACAAACAAATATATTTTCCCATGACTTGGATTCAGATGAGAGCAGTACAACATCTTTATGATATACATTCCCTTAATGTTGTAGTTGTAGACCCTAGGTGGTGTCAGCAGGATTGCTAGATCTAGTTCTCTGGTTGAGGATTCCTTAGTGTCAATAGGTTTTCTGCTAGGAGTTTGTCTTTACAACATGATTTTGTAAGTAGGGCACCTCAATATTGTATGTGTTGGATCAATGAAGCCATTTGTTTAGCTTTTCATTTCTATATATGATGATGAAGAATATAACATGTGGGATCAAGATTATTATGAAATAAAATCAGCCATGATATGCAATTTTGTAGCCTTAATTAAGTAATAAAGTACAATTCTTGTGTTGTATTATCCTTGTAAGACAAGTTCTATGTTTTCAAGATATTCTATTTTGGTTGAAATTAAAGTATCCATCCTTGTTAGCATGCCTTTGAATGATTTGCGATGTTGTTTATACCTATAGAGCATGTCATGATTTGTTTGATCATACTGAAAGTATAACCTACTACGTTCATGCTTTATCCTTGCTTATATTTCTTATACATGTTTTGTCTATTAGTTTGGAATCTCTCCAATTTGTTTTATTACATTTCACATGATGTGATTGTTAACCTTATTTTTTTATCTTAATGATGAGTACACACATTTGAAGAACAGATAACCTAATTCATGTTGTTGGGTGCTCTGAACAACATGAACCTCTCACAATGTCCATATGGGGGTGGAGAAATATGTCTGTTTTGTACTAGTTGACATCATGTAAGGAAGGCCTTCAATAGACCTCGAGGATTAATCTATAGAGTATTTGGGGTTGTTCCATGTGCATGGAAGTGAGACATAATACTCTTAGTTAAACTATGAGGATTAAGGGATGAGACCCCATGAGAGGATATATGATGTAAACATTTTAAACTTTGATATAATATGATACTAGCGACTTGATGTCTATATGATACATGTGTTTAATTCTAACCTTGTACCAAGATGGGACTGTAAGGTAGTAAAGATTTTTGGCTCCTACCTAGCCATGCGGTGGACACTACAGCAAACATACTCATTAGTGGCATTTTAGAAATAAATGTGGATTTAATGGTGTTCAACAAATGCCAAATAAATTCCACTAAAGCATCCTTTGGCTTTTACAAAAATGCCACTATCCATCAATTGGCTTTTATACAAATGCAACTATTATGTATCATGATGGTGTATGCAACTATTGTAGTGGTGTATAAGGAAAACCACTAATGACGTACTAGTTGTGTATGATACATTTTCATGGATTTAGTCATTCAATTTTGAGTTCATTGTCAAAAAAATTAAATGAATACCAATTTCTTTGAACTCACATTTTCAAAAGTATGTATCTTTTGTATTTACAATCAGATGAAAATTACATGGGGAGGACATTTTACCTTGCCCATTTTAATAAATACAAAGTATATGTACACCATTTTTCTATTTAATACAATAGCTTCATTTAATGACATTCTTGTTTCTTAGTATCCATGATAACACTTTTCAACTTCAAGAAATAGTGATAGCCCTTGCACCAACTCCAACAATAATTATGTTCTTCTCATATGGTCACAACTTAGAGTGACTACCATGAAGGAGCCAAAAGCAAACTGATAAGGTCCTTGGCTTGGTATCACTCTACTTACAATGAAGTAAACTACCTTCTCTTTTCTTCCCGAACTACTAGCATAATCATCACCAACTAATTTGAGAGCCTTTCTTGACTGTGGCATGTCTTTTATTGCTTCTCTGGAAGTATGTAAAGCCTATTTCATTTTTCATAGAGCAAGATATGAGTGAACAATTCTTGGTCAAAGGTAAAATAAGATGCAAATGAAAAATCAGAAGTCCCATTTTAGAAGATTAATTGTGAAAAGATAAAAGAAAATTGTAACACTTCTGGATATGGACCTTACCGATATGAAAAATCAGAAGTCTCATTTTCACTTTCAAAACTTTGATGATGATGCTCAACTATTTATGATCAGATAACAACACTTCTAGAAGATTATGAGGATAACACATGAAATAAGTAAAATGAATTCTTGTAGTAGCATGAACCAGTATATAATTGTATATGATGTACTAATATATTTGGGTATACTGCAACAATCCGATAATTGAAGTGGAAGTATATGACAAAGGAGATTTTCTAGCTCTTCAGATTGGTGATTGAAAGAGTTAGTTTAATATTACTATAGATGGTAAGGTCATATGTTTTAATGTAGATTCAAGAATACACATCAATTTCTAGAATATCCATAATACACTTGTATTGGGAGGAGGATTATTATTCGTCTATATTGAAACTACAAAAAGTTAAATTTATGGAATTGAACCTTGGTAGTAACTTACCCCACATTGAGTTGGGTTTTGGGTCTAAACCTTTTCACTTTGTCTAGCTTTATGTTGTCTTCATCAATCCTTGTATCTTTCAAACCAGTTTATGTGTGAAGTAGATATTGACAAAAACTAAGAAAAGAAATAGGTTGGTTGAAGTGTGTTACATTTTACTTATATAGTAAAAGTGGTGATACATACTAGTTAATATTTAAAATTTCAATCACCTATACTAATCCATATGAAGGAGAGCCTTTTCCACCTAACAAAATTGAACTTACTATGACAAGAACCCAATAAACGTTTGTCTTCTAAGATAAAACTTGCTTAATGGAATTCCAATTAACCACATCAAATTCCTTATGCAATGAGTTTAGAAGAGTTTCAGCCTTTTACGTTGCCATATGAAACAATTACATAAACTCTAAATAGGAGAAAAAACAATTGATCTTGATGAAGAATCTAATTTGCCTTCATTCCATTCTTCATGTTAGTATATACAACATGTATACAGTTAGAACTGAGCCCTTGAAATTTGTGCTTCCACTGATCCAAATCCATATTGAGATCCTTTGCATTTTTAAAACCTCTAGCCTGGAAAAAAATTAGAAAATGTAAGAATAGAATAGTATTTTTTGATATCTACAAATAAATATAGAGATAAAGAAATCAACCAAATACAAATGAAGATGAAATAATGGCCAAGATGACTTAAAAAGAGTGGATTTAGTTTATGTGTCTACCCAAATATGGAAGGAGGTCTATCAATTGATGATGTTTTCTACCTTATAATTCTTTTCATCTTGCAGTGACGTTTACTTAGTTGACCTGACTAGTTAATTTGCAAAATTTATATACCCAAGGAAACAACATAGAGTATGTATATGGAAGGAGCTGAATATAAGCATGTATATCATAATTATCAAAATGACTAGATTTAAAACAAATTTTAGTATTTATAAAAACTACATGCGTCAACAAGAAAACAAAAATTTCAGACCATAACATTCAGGAAAACAATCAAATACAACTTGCTACCTACTAATGTTGTCTTCAAGAACATAGGTCAAAGTAGCTGTATATTGGAATAGAGGTTGCAAGGATGACCATCCTCCTTAAAGGTTGTAGGTATTCGAAGTGCATGGTTGATCCCAAATTGTACTAGTTTCCATCATATATATGATTGACATCCAATGGAGATAAGGATAAGCCATCATGCTGGTTTTTCTCATTAGCAACCACACAAGGAAACAAGCTCAATCCTTCTTCCTTGTTTCCTCAACCCTAATCTAGGGACAAAAAGTAAATATTTAGGGAACTGCAGCCTATTAGTTTTCCACTTCAATGCAATTTTTAACCATTTCCCTATACTCACACTTTCATGATCAAATTCCCTAGAAGAAGCATTGAAATATAACTTTGAATGAACAGTATATATGTCAAGCCTAAACAAGGCATCACACATAGATCATATGCATCTAGCCTCACAAAATCATATGAAATAATGGAATAAAATATAGGTCCATACCTTAAATTTAATTTTGCATTAGATATCATCTTGTTTCAAATGAAGGAGATGTACTTCAAGGCTACTAACCAATGAACCAGAAAAGTCTGACACATCTATGTTGTAGTGTTTCCTCAAACATGTCAAACTTTCGTTCCTTGATGACAAATTTTGAATACGCTACCTCCTCTCTTAAGATAACCTACAAAAAAAATCATAGACAAGGTTTGAAAATCCAATCATAAATGATATGATTAGGTGATGGAAGAGTGTGACCAAATTGTGATGGTACTAAATGGCACATTACATATCTACATTAGACACCATTTAACCCATTAACATGAAAATAATGAATAATAGTAATATAAGTAAACAATTAAAACTCTTCCATAAGAATTAATAAATAATTCATCAGTTTCATAAAAATATATAATTGTATCTCTCTCTACATCCCATATAAAAAGGAATATATGACTAATAAGAGATTGCAACTTCAACGAATTACCTTCTTACAGGAAAGTGCATCAATGAACATGTTTCTTGTAAGTTGTGACATTAACCTAATAGACATAGAAGTTAACATTAATATGTTTAGTGTGGATGGCTTTTTCCTAGACTAATAGTTGATGAAAATTATACATGGAGATTTTACTAGAAGACAAATAACATAAAGAAAAGTCAATGTTACTAACAATGAGATAACATCTCTAAGGTAACCAAATGAGAGAAAAACAAGTTTGGCCCAATATAACCTTTATACTTTTCAACGTTAAGTCAATCAATAAAAAACAAATAACCATTAGTTAAATACATATGCGTTCATCCTTGTATATAAAGAATCACACGATAAAGATTTACATTGGGAAAAGATACTCAAATTTTTTTTGGACATATACATAGAAAATTTATATATATGTTATTCATTTTCAATATTTATTTGTTATTTCTCTACTTGAACTTCTTGCTACATGTCACAATATGATATTGCTGCTATTTGGCTTACTTCATATGTGACATACTACTTGTCTTCTATATTTCTCTTGGAGGTTGTGCCTTAATATAAGTTGTTTTCTCTCTATCCTTTTATGCAATTCTATAGAAAGCAATCTATATCTATACTTACTCCTATGAGAAACAGTTGAATTTTATATGGAAAGAAAAAAAATTTCATATTTTTGAAGGAAGTATTGGATTATCTTGTTAAAAATTTCTAGAGCAACACATAATTAGATGGTTGTAGGATTGTTATTCAGTGTTTTCTAGCAACAACATGTATGATCGAGGAAAGTGCAAAAATTTTTGTGCTCATTTGGTGCCTAACTTAGGTGGACATGCATTCTCATGACCAAGACCTCTTTGCTTTTTGCATGTGATATCGATACTGATTGCAAATGGAGAGATACTTTGGGATGTAACAGAGAGGATGCACAAACCGTAATGAAAAGCTATGTACTTTTATTCTGAAATGTGGCATGGTTTTTCAAGGTTACAAATCTTAATGAAAAGCTTATTAAAAAATAATCTTCAATGGTGTTAATGTATAGTCTAACTACAAGACTCATATCTCATATCCAACTTATGTTATATGAATTGATGTAATTAAAATAATGGTTCAGTCTTACCTATGGTACAATGTGGCATGCATTCACAACTTTATCCCACTCTAAAATTGATTTCTCTTGCTAATTGTAGGATAATAATGAAAAACCTTTGTGTAGACCATTGGCAAAACTATCATTGAAGTATGCATGAGAATGAAGTATTTTTCACATTCACATTGTAGTGGATAACATGAAAATGCTTAAGATCCCTTGTGTCATGACATAAGCTCAATAAATAAAGAAGCAATTACTACAATCATTCCTGATATATTGGATATAAAAATAAATTGTCAATAGAATAATAACATAAGTAATTTTTATCTATGATAACATTCTTTGTTGAAGTCAGTTAAAGTGTACTCAAATGTGAATAAGAATAACTATAGAGCCATACAATATAGAAAGAATCAAATCTTCAAGATAGAAAATACACTAATATTCAATAACTCACCTCATCCTTATTAAATTAGTACAAGAATCTGAGAGCATTTCTTTTCATGAGGATACCTACACATACATTTTATTAAAGTATATAGTTAACAAAATATTAAACATGAATATATTAGATAGATTTAGAAATTAACTTTAGCAAATATTCTATACATAATTGAGACTATGACAATAAATTTTGAACACATAAGATAGATAGATGAAAACACCAAATTCAAAATATGTACATGTTGTAAGCTAGAAAACTACAGAAAAGAGTAGAAAGAATAATTTATTTTATGCATAACTTTGAATGTGATCATAGTTTACTTTGATTATTTTAAAATAAATGAGATCCTCAAGGAGCAATCTAACAAGAATTCTAATGGTTTGATTGGATTCTCAATAACTATTATCCATGCACTTCTATTCAATACCTATGTCAATCCTCCAACATCCAAAGAAAAGTGATGAGATGGGGATATAGGGAAGTACCTACAAACTATCTATAGGTCATCAATTCTATCCTTTTGACATGCCCTTCACATGTTACTCATCCTTTTGTGTCTTTAGGTTCAGCCCTGTATTACAAATAGGCAGGACACAACTGATTGCTTAGCTTTTTCCATGCCAATTTCTAAAATTCAAGAGAAAAATATGACTTCTTTGTTTTAAAAATAGAGGCATTGAAGATCAACCATAAGGAGAATGTAGTCTCAAAATGAAAACTTGAGGAAATTGTGTGTATGATATGGGAGAGTTTGAATTTTGATCAACCAAATAGTATGTTTCATTTTAGAATAAGTATGAGGTTAGTTGAATTTTGAGGACGAAATTCCATATAAGGTGGGGTGAATGTGATGACCCTAAATTTAGGAGTTTGATATCCAATATAGTATCAGGAGGCATACCTATTTTTTAACAAAGGACTTGGAGGTGTGATGTGGTCAAATAATATAAGTTGAACTTTTTAGTCAAGAGTTGATTATTAATTGACTTGTATTTGAGGTCAATACAATTATTTATGAGGTTATCCGAGGAATTTAGTTATATGACCAAATGTTGTAATTTTGAGTTCAAACTTGATAATGTGAGGATTTAGGTGATGAAGAACTATGGTTTAAATTGCATGGAAATCCTATTAACCGTTTGAGAGATATGGATGATTTAGTATATGATAAATTGAATAATTTTTCCCTCTTTGACTATAACGTGACCAAGGATACAAATTGTTTTAACCCACCATGCGACCACTAGCTTGGGCAGATATGGGTGAGTGGCGTAGAAGTTTTGCAGCCATCAGATGAGATTCGACCATCAAGATCTTGTTTTCAACCTCCGAGTTATGCGGGGGAGAAGACACAGTCTTAGATCCCCATCTCGATCTCCTGATCAAGTAGGAATCAATATCGAATAGGCAGTTAGATGGCTGCGGTAGCTTAGAAGTTCTCAAATGACCCCCCCCCCCCCCCATTTTCAGTGTGAAGTGGTTTCTACAGGCTATGTCGACCCCTCACTTTGGAGTTTCAGGTTAGCCTTGGCCGTAGAGGGAAGCCGTAGGACTACCCCTCAACTCAGCATGAATATGGACCCCTTCCTTTAATGCTCCTTGCAAGGCCACTCTTGGGGAATCATATTCATTGGTGGTGTTGTTTCAGAAGGGAAGGAAGGACCTCACTAGACGTTCCTACTCGCCGGAGTCTTCCTAGGAGGTAGAGGTTTCACTGGGGCAAGAAGGGAGAACGTTCGTCGCCCTTATTCACCCTAGATCGCCAAAGATCCACCTTTGGATCAGCGGCGATCGCAATGAGGAGAGGTGCCTACATCCATATGCATTCTTTCCGTGAACCTAACATTGTCGAAGAGCCACCACAATCCTACAAAAGCTACAGATGAGAGAAGCACTGTTTGGCAGAGGAAACAGAGCACCTCGCAGGTTGGGGAGACAGCCGCCTATACAGATTGCGATCCTCAACCATCTCTGAGGCGCCAAGGCGCCGCCCGATCTCCATGAGCTTCGATGAATCTTAAGTGCCGATCCTTCTTAGAGTTTAATGCTAGCGAATTGCGAGGCTATGATCTCAGGCCACGACAGCACTAGAAGTCGAGAGTAGGTAGACGCAAGAACAAATAGGAAGACTGGATTTTGGAAAGGTAGTTTGATGGATCCTGAAGGTAGAGGATCCTTGCTTGGATCCGACCCACATTAGAGGTAAATCACTACATATTTTTAATATATATACCTGATCTAAGATAATACATTAAAAATAGATCCCTTGGCCAATAAATCCCCCAAAAATACCCCTGAATTTGGAAAAATGTCCTCTACATTAATCAACACTTAGATCATACCTTTGATGAACAAATAATGATGATATTTAATGTAGATGATAATACTTATTTTGAGATCATATTATTGGTATAATTAGCATATCATGGAAATTAAATATGAGAAAAATATTACTGAATCCTAGTATGATGTGGAAACCAAATATGAACTCATATTTTACTATTATGCCAAAATTATAGGTCATTTCTCATCAAAACCCAATTCCATGTTTGTAACCTCTTTTTAATTCTAGAAAATAGACTAGTTATCAGAAAAATATGAAAATCATACTAGACCTTTTTAATGGCATATAGATCATAATAAAAATACTATACACCATCCTAACATCACATTGACCTAAGTTTGACCAAAACTCTAATTTGGACCTACAATATCAAGAATGTATGAACCATGTGTTAATGATGAATAATTGTTATTAATCAGGTCATGGACAAAGTTGTAGATGATCATGGATGTCTAAAGAATCTATGAACTCAGGTATGTTGTCTTATAAGTATAAGACTAGATTTTTTTAGTTGCTTATGATATGTAATATCATGAATGCTATTATTTGGATATTCATTGCTTGGTTGAACTATTATGAGTTATATTTTGCAAAAATCTAATATAACATAAAAGGATATGGATGGGTTGTAGCTACTAGTGCACCTAGCCTGGTATGGATGTATGTTTCCTAACATGGATGTATGATGCTTTGGCACATGTTAGATGTATGATGATATAATTTTTGTCCATACTGGATGTAAGTGAAGTGCATATAAGTGTAGTACAACCACATCAAATAAATGTAATAAAAAGGATGTTTACCTGATTTTCACCTTAAAAATGGTTTTTCTCTCTTTCTTCCTTCTTCAAGTATTTTCTTTTATGCAACCTTACTAGTGTATCTTTTACCACGTACCAACTTTTGTTGATGATTTTGTTTCTCGTATTTTCTAGGTCCAGAGCTAGAATGGGATAAAAGAATAGGATGTGAGCAAGTTGTATAGGTTGTACCTATTGTCTAAGATCTTATTAGCATAATGTTCATAGATTGTAGAATCTTCATTCAATATGTAATTGTAAATCATTGTGTAATAAGTCATGTTGTATAAATATACATGTTGAATGTTGAGAATGTCATGGTGTATGTTATATTTGAATGTTCATGTATGCATATGTCGCTTCCGCATTGTTCTTTGATATGATTGAATGATGTTTTCATATTCTGACCTCTCATTCCCAATAGGGTTTGGAGAAGCCAAAATATGGGGACATCACAGTTGGTATCAGAGCATGAACAATAACTACACCTAACAATTTCTCATCATCAAACATATAAACTAAGCCTCACCTTTCACCTTAAATCCTAGAAACATAGTAATTGTTCTATAGGAATAAGGTTTGACTTAGCCTTTAGGTTAGAACCTAGATGTTTGAGAACTAGGTTTAGACAAGTGTGTGAAACCCTACTCATATAGAGCTCATATTCATTGGGTAGGTACACTAGTCTACACCTTGTTCTCACCATTTCACTAGGTGACATGACATTGGACTATCTACTGTGTGTGGGACACTCAGTTTTGCTAATTTGGTTTTGTTTTCCAATCGGCTCGAGCCTCGACAGTTTTCTCTGATGTCCGCCTTCTCGGAGAAAAACTATATAATATTTTATTATATATATGTAACTATGAAAATGTGTCCCTCACACTAGAGAGTAGTTAGTGTTCATGCAACCTAAGTGAAAGGGGTGACATCAGTCTAGAAGAGAGAGTATATCTAGAATAGATGTCTAGAGCCTTATAAGGATATGTGATAGATAGATTGGCAATAGAATGATAGATGATGTAAGCAAGGATGATCTAATTCAAATTTGATCTCTGAGGTACATGTTGTTTACAAAGACCTAGGCTGTAAATGAGGTCTGAATCCAAATTTGGATAATCTAAGCTAAGTCCTGATGATAAAAGTACATACTCTTCCTTACTTAAGATGAGCTAAGTTAAGATAACGTTGAATATGCATGAGCCTTAAGCTCTTTGTAACATACTCAAACTAAGTATCTTACTCAACCTTCTCTTTTGTTGGGTCCATTATTATTCATGATATTAACATATTACTTTTTCCCCAAATCATATTAATTAGGATTACTTGGAGTCCAGAAAGTATAATGTTTCAACAAATATAATATGTTAATGATGAATTAATCAATTAGGGATTAATTGTACAATTTTACATTAATTATTGTTGACCCTAATTTGGAATCTATAATCATACTAAGATTTATTAATGAAAAGAAATATAAAAATATATGTAATGGATCAAATTGATAAAGAAAGACAATAAATACATTAATTAAGTGGTTAACTTACAAATAATAAAAGGCATGATTAAACCCTTAGAAAAGGTGGCATAGATGTTAAAATTGAGTTATTTAGAACTTAATTAGAATACATGTACACTTTCATATTAATCGGATGACATTTACTCCCTCAATTTATTCTAAGAAAAGAAAAAGAATTCATTCATTTAATCAAATGACTATAGTCCGTTTCTTTTCTGCAACACTGGTGTTGGGCCATTTCTTCTTGCTTCACGATCCTTCTTCTCCTCCTCTATTCGTTCCCTATTCTTCCCTTCCATTACTTCCTCCCTGCCTTCCTCCTATATCTCCTTCCCCATCTTTCCCTATTGCAAGAGAGCCTAGAACCCTAGACGCCTCCATCTTCCTGGCGCCAACTACCAGTAGATATAGAGCGAGGGAGGGTGTCGAGGTTGTCACTGCCTACAAATGCCAACCACTGATCCGGCGGTCATCTTTGGCAGTGCGTCTGGTGTACTTCTTCCCTGCATCATCAGTCATTTTCCACCACTCTCCTCGTCCTCTTCTTCTTCTTCTTCTTCTTCTTCTCCTTATTCTCCCTCATGGACCTAGAAAATCTAGTTGGTTGTTCCTCATACACCCATGTCCAACATTGCCAAGCAATGCTAGGAAGTGAAGAAAGTCACCAGGTGGCATCGAGCATCACCAAGATGTGTCGATCCTCTCCAGGAAACACTGACGACACATGTTCTCATCCTCCAACTGCTGGCTCTGATCAAACTCCCAGCCATCTATGACTGGCGTCATTGTGGCAAAAATGCTGCCTCCTCTGATCTTATTCTCATCAACTTCAAGAGACTTGGTCAACCTCATCAGACATCGATCTCACCATCGATGCACTTGCTAATCGCGGCCAGGAATGAGGAACTTCCCCCAGAAAATATTGGCGTAATTGTCACCCTCTCCCTATCTCCTCTTCCTCGAATTGGTTGTGCCATAATGGCCCGGTTCGGGCCTCGCCGACAGCATCGCCATGACATGGAGCAGTCAGTGACAACAACCACTACATTCATCTTCTTCTGCTTGACTTGATGGACTCCCTGCTCCATGAGGGACTTCCATCGCCAAGTACATGACTCCCCCACGCCCTCAGCCTTCCACGACACTCACAGTAGACAAGGAAACTACAAACCATAGTCACCAACGAGTAACACGATTCAGATTCCTCATCATCATGGACTGTGAGTATCTCCAAAACCTGCCAATTCCCATCGCCAGCCATGCTCCTGCCCCTGATCTCAACTACTGCACAACTGGCTTCACTTTAGCAATGAACGCCTGCAAGTGTCCATGGCAAACTGTATGTGCACTTGATACCCTCAAGCCATTCAACTCCATGAACCTTCCAAGGTTGTCTCCAAGGTGTGGTAAGGAGAGCAAGATACTGACCCTCAGACATGGTGGTACTTTGAGATCATCGAAGGGAACCTCCTTCTCCATGTGAACCTAGTATAGGAGTTTGGATGACATGCAGTATTGGATGGGTAGTAATCTAAATACCAGACGACATCCATAACAGTGGGGATCCAAGGTCCATATGACGGACTACGTTCATCAAGGACTAGTCATTGCAATCAGGCTTTTGGGTACCCCCAACGGTGAGTCTCAAATACTAAAACTTGATTCATAGGATGAACAACAATGAATCTTAGTAGTAAGAGCGATCTAATTAATACTTAAGTTAATACTAATGAGACGACCAGTGAATAATTTGGGTAATACTTATATGCATACATGGTGTATTAGTCATAAAAATATACTAGGAATTTTAGGTACTAATTCCAAAAGTCTATTACGTATGGTAAAAGAGAATAACATATATGTAGTTCAAAGTAGGGTGTTTTCGATGTTAAACTATTTTCTCAATCATTTTGGACTGGGTATACACCTAAGTACTATATCTATATTGGAAGATATCATGTTTTGATAACTCGTAGGATCTTATTGGAAATATTATAGATACCTTTGTTTTTATTTGTTTGGCAGAAATCCTAGATACATATAAAAGAACAAGACAATAATTGTGAATGTAGATGTGTGTAGGGCAAAGATTTATTGATCAATTTCACACTAAATGGAACATGAAATATTGTACAAGTATGTATCCTTATAAACACAACTTTGGGTGACATGATGGTTAAGTCTACATCAAAATATACTTTCAATTATAGATACATTAAATACTTATATTCATAGCATATTGTAGAATCATAGTATATAATGTGCATACACACTAATATGCATGCTAACTATTATGTTAGAAACAATATAGAAATACATGGTTCTCGAGAGAGAATGACATTGCAAGCCCTAAATTGGAAAAATGAACTCCTAACCACATATAATATACCTAGACTTAACTTGAATTATATACCTAGCAAGGATCTATTAAACAAAGTAGGTGTAAAATTGATAAATAATTTGAGAGTGATACACATGTTTGATTTATTTTGACTGACAAAAGATAATATACTTCTAGGTGGAAGAAGTGACATAGTGGATCAAGTGTCTTGTTAGAGTTAACCTTTGGGACACATAAGGTATGTACTCCTCCCTATTATAAATGGGCATTTATATGACTAATTTTTCCTATAATGAGGCAACTTTTGCAATCTTTGCTCCTACTACATTTGTTGGACACTTCATATTCTCTCAATTAGACTTATTATTATTCGTGTGAAATTATTATCATCTTGTTGAATTGGGTCAAAGACCCCACTTTCTTGCTTTTTGGTAATTGGAAATGTGAACGGTATATGTAATCTATCTTGCCACACTATTTATGCATGTTAGATAATTCGACTAGTTTAACTATCATAGACGCTTATGCGTAACCATTAGGGAGCGCTACTTCCGCTCGGGGTGTGCTACTTCCACCTTTTTATATACAGAGGCGTGCTACTTCCGCCTAGGGTGCGCTACTTCCCCCCATTTTTACTTAGGTCAATGACTCAGTGGTGTCTTGGCCCTATTATAGTTACTTTAGTCAAATATATCTGCATGCAAATAATTTTTGTGAACTGATGATTTATAATGGCAAGATATGTGATTTCACTTGTTTATTTATATGCCTCATTCTTTTAGAAATTTCTTATTTTGATACTTCTCATTTAAACTTACCTAGCTTTAATGGCCCCCATTTGATGGGAACATCTTATTTTACCTTTTTCATGCCCTAGTTAATCCTCTAATGTACATACTCAACTTTCGCTGATTTATATTCTATTTTCCTATTTTTTTCTGGGTGTTCCCAAAACTACCCAGGTATAGGTGCCTTGAAGGACGTGGACACATGAAGGTTGTATACATGAAGTTGGATTAAGGATAGCTTGGAATATCCGGGTTGCCCTCTGCATCTGAGGCTCTTATGAAACATAGTTATAGAATTTCATTTTTATGTACCACCTTTTAGGTGAGAACATTTTGTACATGGTAATATGTTGTAGCTATGTAAATAGTTTTGTTTTCCGCTGCTTAAATATTTCATGTCTCATGTTTGTACCATTGAGTGGGCCCACTATCGGGTCCCACTCTTTATAGAATGGTATCACAACCTAAGCAGTCGGTAACTAGACTATTTCAAGTTATCGTAGATTGTTCCTTAGTAGGTAGGTGACTCATTAGAGGTTGTTTTCATACCTAAATTAGAATCATGTTTACCAATTGGGGTTTTGATGGAGTTTTGCAACACCACTAAAAATCCTAAAGATGATGAATCTCTAGGTTTTGCCTTGCTTGTACTATGGTAAGATCTCCACCCACGTGTACTGAAACACGCGGAAGTCTTATCGTAGTATAGTTAAGGGTCGATCCACGGGACAACGGTCTTTCTTAGAGTTTAACAAGACGGAAAATGTTTTAGTCATACTTAACTACTTAACAGTTGATATTTAGATCGAAAGTTTGATTTGGATGTTTAAGATAGGTGCGAGGAAAGTAAAAGCAAGGAAGTGGAAATTAAGGTTGTAAACAATGATTAAAAACCACTAGGATGTTATCAGGTTTCACGCCACTACACATGGATCAAAACTTGCAACATAATAAAACGACCTGCAAAGAGAGTCTAATCAGTTAGTATCTTGTAGACTTAGTTTCCTTTCGGATAACTAACTATGAGAAGTGTGGAGTATTGCAAAGCCAGCCATCCCATAATGAATGGTCACTTGCTTTGAATTACTCCTTCATAAAGTGTGTTCCTCGACCTTACCAAGGTTGCACTTTCATACGTCAACTGATTCCATTTCATAGTGTGAAAGTGCAACGATGGGAGTGAGTTTACTCCACTCATGAAAGCACTCCTAGATACTGAGACAGACATATGGTGACTACATACATCCAAAACCAACATTCAATTGATATTCAGATCTAAGAGTACAAATGTAGACAATTCATATTGATAGACAATAGGTAACACAAGTTGATGATCAAGCAACAAGCATTCATTAAACGATTGATGTTGAACCAAAAAGAAGAGTATCTCTATTGCAAACGGTTGAATTACATTGCATGAAATGAAAACATGGGTAGCGGGGCTACTCCCCACACCCTATTGAATGGGACTACTCGCTCATATCAAAAACAAGGAAGGAGGTAAGAAGAGAGAGAAGGAACGTCATCTCCACGAAGGAGGGAAGGTTGAACCCTTGGTGAAGAGAGCAACGATCTTCGCACTTCATGGCTGCTTTGATGATAGATCTTATCTTCCCACCTTCTTTGTTGTTGAGAGAGAAGGTAGCTTGATGATGGAATGTGGATCTCAAACCGGAAGCCTTGGGGCGACGGATGAAGTATGGAAATGCTCTGGAACTGGAGAGGCAGCCTTTGGGCGTCTGAGAGTCCCCTTCTTGAGGACCCCTTTGGGTCTTATTTATAGGCTTAAGTGGAGCCCAAACGGTCTTGAACCCGTTTGGTTTCTGAACCCGTTTGGGCGCTGAACCCGTTTGAGCACTGGACTCGTTTGGACGCCGAACTCGTTTGGGCGCTGGACCCGTTTGGTTGCTGAACACGTTTGGGCGCTGAACTCGTTCGGGCGCCAAACTCGTTTGGGCACTGGACCCGTTTGGGCGCCGAACTCGTTTGGGCGCCGAACTCGTTTGGGCGCCAAACTCGTTTGGGCGCCGAACTCGTTTGGGCGTTGGACCCGTTTGGGCGCCGAACTCATTTGAGCGCTGGACCCGTTTGGGCGCCGGACCCGTTTGGGCGCCGAACTCGTTTGGGCGCCGAACACGTTTGGGCGCCGAACTCGTTTGGGCTTATGCGGTCTTGGGACCGTTTAGAGTTCATGCGGTCTTGAGACCGTTTAGCCTTAAACGGTCTTGGGACCGTTTGGCCTTAAACGGTCTTGGGACCGTTTGGGTTTTTTTTTGTTGTAATTTTTTGTGTTTTTCTGCAAGGATAAAGAAGAGAGAAGTTAATCTATTGATGTGTCAGCAATAAGGTAAACATTTAATGATTCTTTCTAATTTATTTAAGAAAGAGTATGGAAAACAAAGGAAAACTAATAAAATAGCATCACAAAATGAGAGGTTATCACCCCCCCTAACTTAGAGTCTAGCTTGTCCTCAAGTTAGATAGAGCTAAGGCATGCAGTGGCGAGGCGATTTTATTTAGTTAGGGTTTCCATACTCTTGTTTCAATTCTCAACCTGAGTTCTCCTCAAATCATATCGGATCTTATTGCTTGCCTTGACTCTTTCAGGTTTTTGAGAGATGCATGGGTCTCAAGTTCCTTCCGTATCTCGTAGCTTGCATTGGGACCACTTTTTTATTCTGTGCATGTTGTTGACTCTAATCAGCTTTATATCTCTCTGAGGAATCTACCGGTAACTAGAGTGGGTATGAGGGTTGGCTAAAGGCTTGAAGTGTAACTCTCCCATTTTGTGGGAGACGGCTTGTCTATGCTTTTTAGAGATCCACTACCGGGCACGACACATCTGCCTTCATGAGGGAAGTTGAATGTACCGGCCAGGTAAGCTCTTTATCAGCCTTCTTTTATATTTAGAAACCTTAGGGTCCCACTACCGGGCACGACACATCTGACTTTATGAGGGCAGCTGAATGTACCGGCCGGGTGAGACCTTTATTGACTCTTCTTATAAGTCCTTATGCATGGCACAACTCTCATGTTTTTATTCAACACTCTGGCTTTTATTTGAAAAACTCACAGGCTTGGGATTTGGGGATTACTTTTGGAATTTATTTTGGGCGGCCAAGCCTCTTTTATTTGAAGAGAGAAAAGTTGTTCTTAGAGTTTTTCAACATGCACTTATTGTGTGGTCCGCTTGCAAGACTTCTTAATTCGGAAGTTTCCTGATACCCCTCTCGTCCTTGAGAGCTCGGCTTATTTCTGCCTTGATATTGACCTTGTGGAGAGTCAGATATAGAAGTGAAACAAAAGCATGAAAACCCAAGGTGGAGAGATATTATTAAGTCGCCATTGTATGTCTAAGTGCTATTTTACTTTTGAGGACTCACCTGATTCTAAAGTTAGCTGAGGGTGACTTTTATTCTAAAGATGAACCATTCTTAAGAATCTAAAGGTGTAACGGAAACTGAGAAAATTTATACAAAAAAATAGGAGAAGATGGAGAAAGAAGGATATAGAGATGATACCTCACCCTTGTCTAATGTACCCCCCCTAACTTATCACGCACTCTGTCCTCAGAGTGTCAAAGTGATAGGTGGAGTAGTACGAGGACAAGGGCCGCAGGCTAAGTGAATCCTGTGCTTGCCCCTGGTGCTTGAAGGAGTTTAGCTACAAATTGTCCTCGCAGGGTGTGATAGTCTACGTCATGCATAACCTCTACTAGTTTCTAAAGAACGATGATGGTGTAGATCCAATAGAGGACATGGAAGTCGCAGTCGTTTGATTGTCGAATTTGTTGGGGACACTTGTGGCAGAAGGAAGGGCGGTGAAAATGTTCTTTGTCGTAAGCTTTTGTGTGCTGACTCAGAAAATCGATTAATTTTTCAGCACATTCTTTCACTACTACCTCCGTGGGCGTTTTTGGCGTCACGACATAATTCTTCTGTTGTGGATTGTACTGGCTGTTGGAACTATTATAAATTGTAATTTTTCCATCTGGTAGGTTTGTTGCCAGGAGCAGCCAGTGTTCATGATAGAGGAAGGGCAGCATGATGAACTTCGGCATTGTGTGTTGTAGATAGGAGATTAGTGTTTCATCTGCGCCGAAGTGCTTTAGCTTTAAAAGGTCATCCTTCAAATAAGGAGATGCCATATATGTTGTGGGGTTATCTTGGCCTAGGAGAAATTGGTAAGCGGCCATTAGGCTTACAGAGAGTGATCCTTTAAATTGTAAAGTTTCTCGAAGAGTGTCTTCCATTATGAGAATGTCACCAGACATGAACATGAGTTCATCTTTCTCGGCAGAAAGCCTTGACATGATGAGACATAGTTCGTATTCAGAGAGGCCTTTGCAAGCACTGAGATCAAAGTCTGGGAAAGATGGTTTGATGGCAGACAAGGGATCAATGTCGTCTTTGCTTTGCTCGGTTGTCGAGGTCGGTTCCTTTGATTTCTCTGACTCCTTCAGAGTTTGTCGGAAGGGTCGCCACTGCGGTCACTGGATAAAGGAGAAGAGGTAGCGAGGGACATCATCTGGTGCCATCGTCGGGTCCTTGAACAACCGTCTATCACAGATGAGCTCCATGGCATAACGTCCTCGTAAAGAATGAAAATCTTCAGCAACCAGAGCAGAGAATGGGATTTCTTGGTTCAGCGCTTGGATGTGACGTATGGTGTAGAAAGCGCAATCCCCGGATTCCTCGTCAGCTTGGACTTGCGGGTTTATTATTTTGAACCAAGGTGGGCTCCAGTTGTGGCGGAGAGATGGGCGTGCAGCCCAAATTAGCTTAAGCAGCCGAAAGGGTATACATCTTGCTTCACCGGTTTCTTCACCCATAAAGTTTATTGTACCGGCGGGTAGCTCAGTGCTGCAGAAGTTATAAACCATGGCATCCCGAGCCTCGGTATCAACAACCTTGAATAACCAATGATTTGAAACTTGGAAGGGCACGGTAAGATAACGTGCTCGTTGTGCTAAACCGGTGCGTAGACGTTCGATTGATTTTTCTTTGATGTCCTTGTATAGCAGGCCCAAAGATAGGGTAGGAAAGGCATTAAAAACAGGTTGATGCCGCTTATGACTTCTGTACATTTCTATACAGTTGGCGAGAAGGACACGGAAGATAGACATTGGCATCGTCGACCGAGGTCGCAAAATGTTGCGGAAGTCTTCATGTGTCATCTTGCGCTTTGTTTTAGCATTGTGGTAGATAATATCATCCCCTGCTTTTGCATCGTCCACGATAGTGTTCAGTATAAAAATATCCTGAGCATCTAATGTGGAGATGGCCGCCATATCTAGGTAATGCATTTTGTGCGGTAGGGGTGGTGGCGGGGGAAGCTCTCGTGGAGGGGGGGAGGGAGGTAGTTTTGGAGCTTCCTCATAGCCATGTATGTCATCGTCTGAGTCCGAGGCAGAATCAAGCTCTTCATCAGTATCTAAACGCACTCGTTCTGATTCGTCCTCGTCATCTGGTGAAGCTGCTGGCGTGTCGAGCGCGGAGGGGGGTGGGATAGCGGTTGTGGGGGGGGTGGCGCTGGTTCCTATTATACATTGGTGGAACTCAGCGAAAGCCGCGTCTTTAGCAGCCTCCCCGATGGATCCCATAGCGGAATAGTCAAGAAATTGGTCCCCATATGACATGTTGACATTATCATTCCGTGGGGATTTGGGATCTTTATCACCGTCATGGTGATCCATTTGTTGTTTGGGTTCTGTTCCATGGCTGGGACCCTCCCCAACATTATCTGGTTTATCAGAATCATCACTTGAGGAGGTACTATTGTTGGAGTCAGCCTAAGAATCAAAATCTTCATCTTCATCGTCTTCATTTGCTGCTGATTTATCCGTTGTTTTATTATGTGCTTTCTTCTTGCACTGACGATGGATGGATTGAAGCTCGTCGTATGCCACTTGCACGTACTCGTGTGTTTCGAGCAGTGCGTCATGGGTTTCCTTTAAATCAGAATAACGTGCTTCAGCCGAGAGGAGTCGTGTTGTGAGGTCAGTTACTTGAGCTCTTAGTTGAGTAAGTTCATTGGTTGATGACTCCTCTTAGCGTTTGTGTAGCTGTGTGAGGGTGATGTTGATGTCGTCCAAGCGCGTGCTGAAAGCTTGTTGTTGCTGCTTGAACTCGCGGAGGGTCTCAGGCAGCGGTTGAGTCTGTATTGAGATCTTATCGACTAGCTTTGCCATCGCCTTGTGCTGGCTTTGGACTCCAAGGACCAGCTCGGGTAAGATTTTGCAGTGGCCGTCGACGTGGTCAACTTGCTTAGCCACGTAAACTTGTCGTTGCTGGATTTCTTGGACGATGCTAGGCAAGGCGCGGTTTTGCTCGTCGACCTTGGCGACCTGCTTTGTTAAACCCTGCACACAAGAAAAAATAGAATTTAATATGTTAGAAGGGTCGGTGAGGAGGTTTCGGATGGTGTCAAATTGCCGTCTGAATTCCTCAACGACGTTAGTGAAGGGGACCCCAGTGAGAGAAGGGTGGGGTGGCTGGGGTCGGGGTGGAATGGTGGTGGTAGTGTCATGCGAAAAGGACACTATTGATGGTCCTGCGAACTACGTAGTGACTGTGGAAGGGGTCACTAGCGGTGTCGGGGCGGCGGCGGATGAGAAGGGTGGTGACATATCCGGGGAGAAAAGTGAGTTCGGTAATGTTGATGGAAAGTCTGTTGAGGTGAAAGAAGTGAATTCGGGCGTAGTAGCGGAAACTGGGATGCCCGAAGGGAAGAAGGGTGATTTGGAAAAAGGTGGAAGAGTGGAGGATGATGGGGTGGTGGATGGTGTGGTGGAAGATGGTGGGGTGGTGGATGTTGGGATGGTGGATGGTGGAGTGGTGGTTTCAAGATCAGCATGTAGACTCATTATGAAAGAGTCTAGTGATGATGTTGTTATGTGTTCCTCTGGAAGGGTGGGTTCTGGTTCGGGGTGGGGTTTGGAAGTTGGTGTTCCCGACAGCTCTTGTTCCTTCAAAAGCCTTCTGGAAGGTCGTTTTACAGGAATTTTTGTTGTTTTCACTGCCGGGGCAGTTATGCTAAGCTCTGTCAGTCCCATTGTTGCTTTCTTTTCGGTGATTTTGACCGAAGACATGAGTGTTGTGATTTTGTCATCTGAGAAAAGGAGCTTGTCTTTGTCATAATCCGCAAGTTCTGGTAGTGGGAGTAACGTTCTGAAGGATTTTGCTGTAGGGCAGAAGACGTAGTGTAGCGTGCCATCCTTGTCTTTTATGATGAAGGAGTTCTTCAACGTTTGTTCGTTTGTAAGGATGTCACCCTTTATTTTTGTGCATCTAGGTAGAAGTCTATCCATCTTAAGGTATTTGATAATTGATGTGATAAGACCACCCATACATATTTCTTTTCCTAGGGCGTAAGCTGATAGTTTTTGAATGATAAGACGCCCAATGTTGACTGACAACCCATTTAGGATGGACCAGATAACAAAGAGGTCTGAGAGGATTACATTTCCTCCTTCTGACCTGGGGAAGAGTGCGCCAGCAAGGATTTTGTGAAGTGTGTGCACTAGACCCGATTGAATGTTTGATGCTTTACATGTTTTTGCATCATAAACTGGTAGCCCCGTTAAAGATTTCCAGAAGTTGTGTTTGTTAAACTTGGTGTTGTCTGTGCCAACAACCTTGGCTTTCTTCAGCTGCTCTTGGTTGTCTATAAAGATTTCATTCAGCATATTTTTAGTTATGACCACTTTGTTGTTGAAGATTCTGGTGGATATTCTACGATCACCACCGTCCTGTGCTTTATCGAAAGTGTCCACTGCTTCTCTAGTGAAAAAAGTGAAGAATTCTGTTGTAGGCTCAACGTATGAGGATTCGGTGACAAAACAAAGTCGAGAAAGATTGGAATTGTCTAGCAAGGTGAGGATTCTATTATAGATCCCCATGTTCATAAGTATGCTTGGGCAAACGTACTTTGTCGGTTTTAGAGTTTGTTTAATGGATGGGAGGGTATGGATGTGAAGATTTTCTGGTGGTGGTGCTGTGGTGGTAATGGGGGGGGGGGGGAAATAGGAATGGTAATGGTGGCAGGGGTGGCGGTGATGGTGGTAGTTGGTTGAATGGAGGATGGTGGAATGAAACCTACCAGGGTTTGTTCCCTTGCAGTGATAGGGTGAACCTGTTTCCTTGCCCTCTTCTTTGGTTGTGGTGCTGAAGTGGTTGCTTGGGCCTTCCTCTTCCCCAAGGACTTTTTGGTAGGGGATTCGGCCTCCGATGAAGGCTCATATTCCGAGGGGTCATCATATGAGATTTCTTCAACCTCCTCTTTAGAAGGTTCTTCTGCTAAGCAGTGGTTGATGCGTTTTATCTCATGCATGACTTTGATCAGGTCCACCTTTGCTGGGACCATTCCAGTTTTTTCATAGTGGTCAATGATTTGCTGAAGCTTTGCCCGGTCAGCAATTAATTCCTCCTTTGTCCAAAAAGGTTTGTCGGTTGTTCCTGTTGGTTGTTTTGCGGGGGAGGCCATTCTGAAATTTTTGTCAAGAAAACAAAAGTTAGAGTTCTGAAATTTGAATTTAAACAAGTTTATTAGAATAGAACAGTATTTTTGAGGTTTGGTTGGATCCAAACGGGTTGAAGACCGTTTGGTTCCAAACGGGTGCAAGGTCGTTTGGTTCCAAACGGGTGCAAGGTCGTTTGACACGAAACGGTTTGGAGACCGTTTTGGGCCAAACGGTCCTTCGTCCAAACGGGTGCATGGTCGTTTGGCACCAAACGGTTTGGAGACCGTTTGGGGCCAAACGGTCCTTCGTCCAAATGGGTGCAAACCCGTTTGGAGCAGATCGTCGGAAGACGAAGAGCCAGGCCGTTTGGCGGTGAGGGACGGCGGGAGGGAAACCGAAAAATGCTCGTCGGCGGTTGCGACGGCGACGGCGATAGCGAGAACCGCGGGAGAAAACTCTACCTGTTAGGCGACGACGGCGGAAGAAGAAGGGCCGGAAGGAAGCGACGATGAGTGAGAAGAAGAACGGAGCCGCGCACAGACGACAGCGAAGTGTCAGTCGGAGACGAGAACAACGGTGGAAGACTGAGGTGATAACGGTAAGCTCGAAGGAGCAAAAGTGCGCGCGGAAACTGGAGTGAAACGGCAGTGGAACAGAGAAAGCGAGAGGTTCTAGAAGAGAGAAAGGAGGGTGTGGGGTGTCCTTATAAATTCCCGAAGTCAAATGGGTGCGAGACCGTTTGGGGAGGTTTAGGTTTTTGATGTTTTTGATTTTTATGTTTATTTTGTTTATGTGGATTTTTTTTGTATATATATTTCAGAAGAAAACTAAACTAAAAAGAAGAAGAGGGAAGACGAAAAACGATGATACTCAGATCTTGGGTTGCCTCCCAAGTAGCGCCTGGGTTTAATGTCGCTGGCTCGACGAAATGCTGATCTGGCTATGCTGATGTTATAGGATCTTGGATCTCTATAGTTTGTCTTGGCAATTTGTCTGCTGGAATGTAGTATTTCTTTAACCGATGACCGTTGACGGTTCTTTCTCCCCCGTTATCATCAAGGATAATAACCACTCATGTTGGGTAGATA
The DNA here is from genome assembly GCA_963693085.1 of Alisma plantago-aquatica. Classification (NCBI taxonomy): domain Eukaryota; kingdom Viridiplantae; phylum Streptophyta; class Magnoliopsida; order Alismatales; family Alismataceae; genus Alisma; species Alisma plantago-aquatica. The sequence goes on from OY856415.1 coordinate 635,086,560, forward strand.
TGTTTGATAGTGAAAGGCCCTGACCATTTTGTGCGCAGTTTTCCTGGAAACAATTTTAGTCTGGAATTGAATAAGAGAACCTTATCTCCGATGATTATATCCTTTCTTTTTATGTGGCCATCATGCCACATCTTGGTTTGTTCTTTGTAAATTCTAGCATTTTGGTATGCTGTCATTCGCAACTCTTCCAATTCTTGTAATTGAAGTTGTCTAGTTTCACCGGCACTCTTGAGATCAAAGTTCAATTGCTTGATAGCCCACCAAGCTTTATGCTCTAATTCTACTGGTAGATGACACGACTTCCCATATACCAATCGAAATGGTGTTGTTCCAATTGGTGTTTTGAAAGCTGTGTGATAGGCCCATAGAGCGTCAGGAAGTTTGGTAGACCAGTCTGTGCAGTGCCTATTAACAGTTTTTTCCAAAATGCCCTTGAGTTGCCTGTTGGAGACTTCGACCTGTCCACAAGTCTGTGGGTGATAAGGTGTGGAAACTTTATGTTTGACTCCATATTTTCTTAATAGTGCTTCAAAACTCCGCTCAAGAAAATGAGATCCGCCATCAGATATTATTGTTCTTGGAACGCCAAATCTGGGGAATATTATTTCTTTAAACATTTTGATGACTGGTTTGGAATCACAAGAAGTGGTCGGTAGAGCTTCTACCCATTTCGAAATGTAATCCACAGCTACTAGAATGTACGTGAATCCGTAAGATGGGTGGAAAGGACCCATGTAATCCACTCCCCAAACATCAAAGAGTTCAACTTCTTGCCACATATTCAAAGGCATTTCATTTTGTTTAGTTATTCCTCCAGATAGTTGGCATTTTTCACATGATCGCACATATTCATGTGCATCCTTTGCGATGGTTGGCCAGTAGAAACCAGATTGAAGAATTTTAAGAGCGGTTTTCTTAGAGCTCATGTGCCCCCCAGTAGGGCCTGAGTGACATTGTTCTAAAACTAGGGTGATTTCTGTTTCTGGAATGCATCGACAAAAAAGTCCATCTGCGCATAAGCGGAATAGGTAGGGCTCGTCCCAGAAGTACTGCTTAGCGTCATGAATGAATTTATTTTTGTCATGGTATGATGCAGACGGATGGATGATTCATGTTGCCAAATAATTAACAATATCAGCATACCAAGGAAATCCAGTAGTAATCTTCATTAGTTGATCATCCGGTAAAGAATCTCGAATGGGTACTTTGTCAGAGTCTTTAGCTTCAATACGACTGAGGTGATCCGCGACGACATTTTCAACCCCACTTTTGTCTTTAATCTCTAAATCAAACTCCTGAAGCATTAATACCCATCTGATGAGTCAGGGTTTAGCATCTTGTTTTTGGACCAAGTATCGTATTGCAGAATGGTCAATATATACTATGACTTTTGACCCGATTAGGTAAGACCGAAATTTTTTGAAAGCATAGATAACTGCCAGGAACTCTTTTTCGGTGGTAGTATAGTTCTTTTGTGCCTCATCAAGCGTCTTGGAGGCGTAATATATGACGTAAGGCTTTTTGTCAATCCATTGTCCAAGGACTGCCCCTATAGCATAATCGCTAGCGTCACACATAATTTCAAATGGTTGTGACCAGTTAGGAGCTCTTAGAATAGGGGTAGAGATAAGGGCATTCTTCAGAGTTGTGAAGCTATTAATGCATTCTTGGTCAAATATAAAATCTGCTTCTTTGGTTAGTAGGTGAGTCATTGGCTTTGCTATCTTTGAAAAATCTTTTATAAATCTTCTGTAGAATCCTGCAGGACCAAGGAATGCCCTGACTCCTCTGATGTCTTTAGGTGGAGTTAGCTTTGAGATGACATCGACCTTTGCTTTATCTACTTCAATCCCTTTTTCACTTACTCGATGTCCTAGGACCACACCTTCAGTCACCATAAAGTGACATTTTTCCCAATTCAAGATCAGGTTGGTGTCTTCACATCTTTGTAGGACTTTTCCTAGATTGAGTAAACAGTCGTCGAAAGAATTTCCGTATATAGAAAAATCATCCATGAAGACTTCCATGATAGATTCTGTTAATCCGGCAAAGATAGCAGTCATACATCTTTGGAAGGTTGCGGGTGCATTGCATAACCCGAAAGGCATCCTTCTAAAGGCATATGTTCCAAAAGGACAAGTAAAGGTGGTTTTTTCTTGATCTTCAGGATGGATTGGGATTTGGTAAAATCCTGAATATCCATCAACGTAATAGAAATTTTTTTGGTGAGCGAGTCGTTCGAGAACCTCATCCAAGAAGGGCAAGGGGAAATGATCTTTCCTTGTTGCTTTGTTAAGTTTTCGGTAGTCGATGCACATTCGCCACCCAATTACTGTTCTAGTAGGTACTAGTTCATTCTTATCATTAAGAACAACAGTGGTCCCCCCTATTTTTGGGACTACCTGCATGGGACTTACCCATTGAGAATCCGAGATTGGGTAGATGATACCTGCTTTCAAAAGTTTGAGAACCTCGAGGCGAACTACCTCCTTGAGAATAGGGTTCAACTTTCTTTGATGTTCCCTTGATTGTTTGAATTCTTCCACCATAGGCAATATGTGCATGCATAAAGCTGGATTTATACCCGTCAAGTCAGTCATCTTGTATCTGATAGCTTTCTTGTGTCTCTTTAGTTCATCAAGAAGTCTGTTTTCTTGGTCCACCTCCAGGGTGGAGCTGATAATCACTGGACAAAGTTTCTCGTTGTCAAGAAAGGCATGTTTGAGTCCCTCAGGTAGAGCTTTCATTTCAGGAGCCTTAGGTGGCTCAGTTGCTTCTATAATGGTGACGGCCTTGAGTTCTTCAAAGGTGGCCGTTGGGGCTTCTTTAGCTTTTTCTAACTATTGAAGGCATTCCTACACAAGTTCATTTGCCGAGAATTCTACTTCCGGATTTGTCAAGATATCTTCCAAATCATCGGAGGGTTCAGACATTTCTAAATGGGACATTTGATATATAGCGTCTAGGAGAAAGACTTCCTCTTGAATGCTTGGACCTTTCATGCTATTAAGGACTCTGAACTGGAAAGCTTCCTTCCCAAGTCTCAAGATAATATTTCCTGCTTCTACATCGATAAGAGCTCGGGCAGTAGCTAGGAAAGGTCTGCCGAAGATTATCGAGTATCTTAGGTCTTTTTGTATGTCCATAATAACGAAATCGCACGGAACATAAGAATTTGTTCCTATCCTGACAGGTATATCTTCAATGATTCCAAGGGGAGCAGTTATGGTAGATTCGGCTAACTGAATTGTCATTGTCGTAGGTAACAAATCAGTGAAGCCTAATCTTTTGCACATAGAATAGGGCATAATGGATATACTTGCTCCTAAATCTGCTAATCCCTTCTTGCTGGAGCCATTTCCAATTGAACACTGAATACCGAAGGAACCTGGGTCCTTCTTTTTCTTTGGCATTTTGTTAAGCAGAATGTCTAAAGCGGTCTGAGCTAGTTTCACTATTTCGTGCTCTTCTGTCATATATTTTCTTGACATAAGGGTTTTCAGGTATTTGGCCCAAGCGGGCACTTCGGAAAGAGCATCGAATAATGGTATATCAATGTATAGTTTCTTCATAGCTTCTTTGAATTTCTGGAACCTAGTGTCCATTTTGGTTCCTTTCAGCCTGTCCGGATAAGGAATTCTGGGTGGAACTTCTGGCATTGGTTCCTTTTCTTTCTCTCTTTCAGTGGTTTTAGTAGATTTTTCCTTTTCCTGGGTTGAGCTTTATGTTGGGGAAAGAATGGCTAAATCATTATCATCATCGTGGATGATTCTAGTGGTATCAGGAAGGACACGACCAGACCTTGTAGTGACAACATTTAGTTTCTCAGGTCTATTTTGGTCATGCCTTGGGTTTGCCTCTGGTTGCCCAGCAAAGGTACCTGCTGGTGGTTTCAACTGAGCAGCAATCTGTGCTAATTGGGCCTCTACAGCCTTTTGTTGAGCCTGTTGGTTCACAAGCACAGTTTGCTGAGATTGAAGCATTTGTCTAATCAAAGAAATTTCATCAGATGGTTGGGAAGGGGCACTCCTCTGTTGATATTGAGTGACTTGCTGCCCTTGTGGTTGCTGTGGAGGTGTGGTTAACTGCGATTGTTGTGGCTGCTGCAACTGAGGTTGTTGCAGTTGTGGGTGCAGTCCTGGATGGGTATATTGGTAAGAGGGATTCCTAGGATAATTGGATGTTTGGAAACCATTCTTATAATTCCCCTAATTTTGGTTGAAGTTATTCTGAAATCCTGGTGGTTGTCTATTGAAAGATCCGCCTTGTATCTGTTGTTGTGGATTGGCAGTCCGTGCAGGATTCCCATATTGAAAACCAGGGTGGTTTCTTGGTTTATTTGGATTGTAATACACCTGGCCAGGTATTGAGTGAATGGAGTTGACTTGCTCTGGCATTTGGTCCTTGGGATGTTCAATAATGGGTTCATATTGTGGTACTGGTCGTTGTAGATCCATCATAACATTGTATAACAGACCACATGATAGTGTGGGATGATCAGATGCATGACAGGCTTCGCAAGTTCCAATAGCTTCTTTTACTTGTTGAACCTGGGAGCTTTTCTTCTTGTCGTATTCTCCGAAAGAAGTTTTGAGAGCTTGTTGCTTGCTAGCAATAGTCTTCAAGGCCTCTGCAATGGCCTTGAGTTCCATAGATTCTTCAGCCTTGTAGACTTTAAGAACTCCCTTGGATTGGTTCGATGACCTTCCCCAATTGGATTGATTCTCGGCCCCTAACGTAACTATATTCCAAGCATCTTCATAGTTCTTTCTCATGAAGTTTCCTCCAGATGAGGAGTCTAAAAACTGCTTGATATCATCACTTACTCCTCTATAGAATGTTTCAATCAGTTGATTTTGGGATATGCCATGGTGAGGGCACTTTCTCAGGAGTTCCTTGAATCTTTCCCAAGCTTCTGCAAGTGTTTCTCTGGGTAGTTGGGCAAAATGGTTGATCTGCCCCCTAATCTCATAGGTTAGTGAAGGTGGAAAGAATTTCTCAAGAAACTTTTCTTCTAAGGGAGTCCAAGTAGTGATGATAGGGTGCCTATCTAAAGCATTGTACCAACTTAGCGCTCTTCCAGATAAGGTGAAGTTGAAGAGGTGTAACATTATTACTTCCAAGGCAACTCCTGCTTGAGGTACAAGTCGGCAGAGTGACTTGAATCTCTTAAGATGATCCATGCAATCGTCTCCAGATCCTCCAGAGAAAGAAATGCCTTGCATGATCTGGATCCATTGCGTCCAGATTTCAAAGTTTGGTATGTTAATAATCGGTGGTCGGACTGGGTGATCATCTTCATAATTATTTGGGACTGTGTAGTCCCGAAGTTTCTTGTTTCTTAATGCTAATTGAGCAGCGGCATTCTAGGCTTGGATGCAGGCTTGTTCCTCAGCTCGAATCTCGGCCTGCACTTGAGCACGAGTGTCAGCGATAAGTTGTGCTCGTTGTGCAGCTATGACGGCGTTAACTCTTTCTGCAACGAGGCATTGCTCTTCAGCCATCTGTCTGGCTCTTTGGCGGTTAAGTCTAATCCTTCGGTGGAAACTTCTTTCTACCTCAGAGTCATACTCTGGTTCAGGGGAGAATCCGATGTGATGCGGGGTTTGCATACACGTTTTCTACCTGAGTAGGAAGAAATTCACTCGGTTAGATGATGAAAGGAAGCAAAGAGGTCAAGAAAATTTGGAGTAGTTATCAAGGAAAAGTGTAAAATCCTAATCAACCAAGAAGTTGTTAAGTAAAAACTAAAACGTTCCGTTGTCCCCGACAACGACGCCAATTTTTGATGGAGTTTTGCAACACCACTAAAAATCCTAAAGATGATGAATCTCTAGGTTTTGCCTTGCTTGTACTATGGTAAGATCTCCACCCACGTGTACTGAAACACGCGGAAGTCTTATCGTAGTATAGTTAAGGGTCGATCCACAGGACAACGGTCTTGCTTAGAGTTTAACAAGACGGAAAACGTTTTAGTCGTACTTAACTACTTAACAGTTGATATTTAGATCGAAAGTTTGATTTGGTTGTTTAAGCTAGGTGCGAGGAAAGTAAAAGCAAGGAAGTGGAAATTAAGGTTGTAAACAATGATTAAAAACCACTAGGATGTTATCAGGTTTCACGCCACTACACATGGATCAAAACATGCAACATAATAAAATGACCTGCAAAGAGAGTCTAATCAGTTAGTATCTTGTAGACTTAGTTTCCTTTCGGATAACTAACTACAAGAAGTGTGGAGTATTGCAAAGCCAGCCATCCCATAATGAATGGTCACTTGCTTTGCATTACTCCTTCATAAAGTGTGTTCCTCGACCTTACCAAGGTTGCACTTTCATACGTCAACTGATTCCATTTCATAGTGTGAAAGTGCAATGATGGGAGTGAGTTTACTCCACTCATGAAAGCACTCCTAGATACCGAGACAGACATACGGTGACTACATACATCCAAAACCAACATTCAATTGATATTCAGATCTAAGAGTACAAACGTAGACAATTCATACCGATAGACAATAGGTAACACAAGTTGATGATCAAGCAACAAGCATTCATTAAACGATTGATGTTGAACCGAAAAGAAGAGTATCTCTATTGCAAACGGTTGAATTACATTGCATGAAATGAAAACATGGGTAGTGGGGCTACTCCTCGCACCCTAGTGAATGGGACTACTCACTGATATCAAAAACAAGGAAGGAGGTAAGAAGAGAGAGAAGGAACGTCATCTCCACGGAGGAGGGAAGGTTGAACCCTTGGTGAAGAGAGCAACGATCTTCGCACTTCGTGGCTGCTTTGATGATAGATCTTCTCTTCCCACCTTCTTTGTTGTTGAGAGAGAAGGTAGCTTGATGATGGAATGTGGATCTCAAACCGGCAGCCTTGGGGCGACGGATGAAGTATGGAAATGCTCTGGAACTGGAGAGGTAGCCTTTGGGCGTCTGAGAGTCCCCTTCTTGAGGACCCCTTTGGGTCTTATTTATAGGCTTAAGTGGAGCCCAATCGGTCTTGAACCCGTTTGGTTTCTGAACCCATTTGGGCGCTGAACCCGTTTGAGCGCTGGACTCGTTTGGGCGCCGAACTCGTTTGGGCGCTGGACCTGTTTGGTTGCTGAACACGTTTGGGCGCTGAACTCGTTCGGGCGCCAAACTCATTTGGGCACTGGACCCGTTTGGGCGCCAAACTCATTTGGGCGCCAAACTCGTTTGGGCGCTGGACCCGTTTGGGCGCCGAACTCGTTTGAGCGCTGGACCCGTTTGGGCACTGGACCCATTTGGGCGCCGGACCCATTTGGGCGCCGAACTCGTTTGGGCGCCGAACTCATTTGGGCTTATGCGGTCTCGGGACCGTTTAGAGTTCATGCGGTCTTGAAACCGTTTAGCCTTAAACGGTCTTGGGACCGTTTGGCCTTAAACGGTCTTGGGACCGTTTGGGGTTTTTTTTTGTAATTTTTTGTGTTTTTCTGCAAGGATAAAGAAGAGAAAAGTTAATCTATTGATGTGTCAGCAATAAGGTAAAGATTTAAGGATTCTTTCTAATTTATTTAAGAAAGAGTATGGAAAACAAAGGAAAACTAATAAAATAGCATCACAAAATGAGAGGTTATCAGGTTTCACCCTATCATATTTGGTAGTAATATGTATCCTAAACATAGTATGTGGATAACCTAATATGGGGTACAGTCTCACCAGTCTACCCTCTTTGTATAGGTATAGATTTTTATATGAGAAGATTGACTCTCTGAGGATGTAGCCTCTACCTCCTACCTTAGGGAAGGACAATTCATCTCCTATAGTGAGTAGGTTGACTTGAATTCACATAATTGTGTGTAACCCTAGTACTAGTCATTAAACCTTTGGCTTTTGTTGCTTTCTAGCATGCCTATAATATGCCCATTATGTAGACTAAGAAAGAATGGATGCAAACTTAAAATATTGGCATGAGATTTAGATTTTGAGATGTCCAATGATACTAAGTGATGATATGAATTAGATCTCTTATGGTTTGGCTTGACTTGCCTGCAACACACAAAGTTATCTCAGCATAGTTTTGCTCCAACAGTTGTATACTATAGTAGTTCAATTTGGGACATCTCGTAAATAATGATTTGTTGAAGGAAGATATAGGTTTCAAGTTACTATCCTTGGGAGGTCATCCCTTACATACCCATAATGCATGGATGATGCTATCTCATATATCCTATAAAAGAATGATCATATAGTTGGATCACATAATGAATCTTTGTGTAAGGCTATCTTTCCCTGAGGACACATGGAGGCACAATCATGTTTGCAAGCTATAGTGGATACTCTCTTTCTCGAGACTTTGGATGTGTACTAAAATTGAGGTTATGTGAGGTAGGCACCTCTAGGGTCGATCCTTAAAGGTTGACCACTCTCTCAGTCACCTTGTAATTACTCTACCTAATGTATGAGATGAGGGGTAGCTTGACTGTGTAGTATCAGAGCCAGTAGTTGAATGGCACTGTGGATGTGAAGTAGCTAGTGGAAGTAGAGACCCTAATCTCTTGTTATTATGATTACACAATCTTATAAATAGATGATTTTTGCGATGCCATGGCCTAGGTCATGACTAAGAGAATGGTGGAACAATGGAGGTCATGCCTAATAAGACCTACAAGAAGTTAACTACATCCTAGAGAAACATGTTTTCCTTTATCTAGAATTTGACTATGCTTGTTGTATTCTTTTTTGATATGTGTAGAGAAGCCTATTTTATGAACACAAAGTGATGATAGGGTGATGGTGTATGTGGTATGTGGTAGAAAGTGGCCGACTTGGTTCTCGGATTGATTTTGGCGCCATTTTGGATTCCTATCACAAGATTTTTCTCATCAAACTTATTTTTGTTATTTAAATTATATGTATAAAAAAAACTTTTTTAGATTTCATCGATGGTTTTAGAACCATGTCACCACCACAAGGAGTTGTAGAATAGATAGACTTGTTAGTGTAGAAGATCTTTACCAAAGACCCTATAACTGGTTAGGTCCAACATGTAATTTAGAACTAAGTGAGAATTAGTAGGTATGAAGAATAAGTTTGGATATGAATGACCTAGTGACCTACCCATGTTATATCTTACTATGAGTTAGATTGTAGACTAACCCTTTTAAGGTCTAGATTCATGTGCACTTTATCCATCAGGTTTGCAACTTAACTTAAGGTCTATATGAACTTAATATTATATATAACAAGTAATTCTTAAGTAATTTCCTCAACTAGAAGTCATACACATATGATTATAGTTTAAGGTAGAAATTTATCTGAGATAGATACATTGAACATTAATTAGATAACCTAAAATAAATCAATAGAAATATTGCAGTCATATGTTAGCTAAGTCTCTAGGTGGGAGAGCCCTTTTGGTTGATGTTAGACACAATGGTGCTTTAGGATATGATTGAGTAGATTTCGGGGATGAAATCCTCTTTAAGGGGTGGAGTGTTGTAACATACTCGAATATAAGTATCTTACTCAACCTTCTCTTTTCTTGGGTCCATTATTATTCATGATATTAACATATTACTTTTCCCCCAAATCATATTAATTAGGATTATTTAGAGTCAAGAAAGTATAATGTTTCAAAAAATATAATATGTTAATGATGAATTAATCAATTAGGGATTAATTGTACACTTTTACATTAATTATTGTTGACCCTAATTTGGAATCTATAATCATACTAAGATTTATTAATGAAAAGAAATATAAAAAATATATGTAATGGATCAAATTGATAAAGAAAGACAATAAATCATTAATTAAGTGGTTAACTTACAAATAATAAAAGGCATAATTAAACCCTTATAAAAGGTGGCATAGATGTTGAAATTGAGTTATTTAGAACATAATTAGCATACATGTACACTTTCATATTAATCAGATGGCATTTACAACCTCAATTTATTCTTAGAAAAGAAAAAGAATTTGTTAATTTAATCAAATGACTATAGTTCGTTTCTTTTCTGCAACACTGGTGTTGGGCTGTTTCTTCTTTCTTCATGATCCTTCTTTTCCTCCTCTATTTGTTCCCTATTATTCCCTTCCATTACTTCCTCCCTGCCTTCCTCCTATATCTCCTTCCCCATCTTTCCCTATTGTAAGACAGCCTAGAACCCTAGCCGCCTCCATCTTCTTGGTGTCAACTATCAGTAGATATAGAGTGAGGGAGGGTGTCGAGGTTGTCACTGCCTACAAAGGCCAACCACTAATCTGGCGGTCATCTTTGACAGTGCGTCTGGTTCTTCCCCGCATCATCAGCCGTTTTTCCCCACTCTCTTCTTCTTCTTCTTCTTCTTCTTCTTCTTCTTCTTCCTCCTGGACCTAGAAAATCTAGTTGGTTGTTCCTCATACACCCGCGCCCATCATCGCCAAGCGATGCTAGGAAGTGAAGAAAGTCGCCAGGCAGCATCGAGCATCACCAAGATGTGTCGATCCTCTCCAGGAAACATTGACGGCTCATGTTCTCATCCTCCAACTACTGGCTCTGATCAAACTCCCAGCCATCGATGACTGGCGTCATTGCGGCAAGAATGCTGCTTCCTCTGATCTTATTCTAGTCAACTTCAAGAGACTTGGTCAACCTTATCAAACATCGATCTCACCATCGATGCACCTGCTGATGGCGGCCAGGTACGAGGAACTTCCCCCAGAAAATAGTGGTGTCGTTGCCGCTCTCTCCCTGTCTCCTCTTCCTCGAATTGGCTGCGCCACAACGGCCCGGTTCGGGCATCACCGACAGCATCGCCATGACATGGAGCAGTCAGTGACAACAACTACTACATTCATCTTCTTCCTCTTGACTTGATGGACTACCTGCTCCGTGAGGGACTTCCATCGCCAAGCATAGGACTCCCCCACGCCTCAGCCTTCCACGACACTCACAGCAGACAAGGCAACTGCAAACCACAGTCACCAACAAGTAACACGACTCAAATTCCTCATCTTCATGGCCTGTGAGGATCTCCAAAACCTGCCAATTCCCATCACCAGCCATGCTCCTGCCCATGATCTCAACTACTGCACAACTGGCTTCACTTTAGCAATGAACGCCTACAAGTATCCATGGCAAATTGTATGTGCACTTGATACCCTCGAGCCATTCAACTCCATGACCCTTCCAAGGTTGTCTCCAAGGTGTGGTAAGGTGATCAGGATACTGACCCTCAGACATGGTGGTAGTTTGAGATCATCGAAGGGAACCTCCTTTTCCATGGATCTTCTGCCCATGTGAACCTGGTATTGGAGTTTGGATAACATGCAGTATTGGATGGGTAGTAATCTAAATACCAGACGACATCCACAACAGTGGGGATCCAAGGTCCATATGACGGACTATGTTCATCAAGGACTAGTCATTGCAGATCAGGCTTTTGGGTACCCCCATCGGTGAGTCTCAAATACTGAAACTTGATTCATAGGATAAACAACAATGAATCTTAGTAGTAAGCGCGATCTAAATAATACTTAAGTTAATACTAATGATACGACCAGTGAATAATTTGGGAAATACTTATATGTGTACATGGTGTATTAGTCATAAAAATATACTAGGAATTTCAGGTACTAATTCCAATTGTCTATTAAATATGGTAAAAGAGAATAACATATATGTAGTTCAAAGTAGTGCGTTGTCAATGTTAAACTATTTTATCAATCATTTTGGATTGGGTATACACCTAAGTACTATATCTATATTGGCAGATATCATGTTTTGATAACTCGTAGGTTCTTATTGGAAATATCATAGATACCTTTGTTGTTATTCGTTTGGTAGAAATCCTAGATACATATAAAAGAACAAGACAATAATTGAGAATGTATATGTGTGTAGGGCATAGATTTATTGATCAATTTCACACTAAATGGAACGTGAAATATTGTACAAGTATGTATCCTTATAAACACAACTTTGGGTGACATGATGGTTAAGTCTACATCAAAATATACTTTCAATTATCGATACATTAAATACTTATATTCATTGCATATTGTAGAATCATAGTATATAATGTGCATACACACTAATATGCATGCTAACTATTATGTTAGAAACAATATGGAAATACATGGTTCTCGAGAGAGAATGACATTGTAAGCCCTAAATTGGAAAAATGAACTCCTAACCACATATAATATACCTAGACTTAACTTGAGTTATATACCTAGGATGGATATATTAAACAAAGTAGGTGTAAAATTGATAGATAATTTGAGAGTGATACACATGTTTGATTTATTTTGACTGACATAAGATAATATACTTCTAGGAGGAAGGAGTGACATAGTGGATCAAGTGTCTTGTTAGAGTTAACTTTTGGGACACATAAGGTATGTACTCCTCCCTATTATAACTGGGCATTTATATGACTAAATTTTCCTATAATGAGGCAACTTTTGCAATCTTTGCTCCTACTCCATTTGTTGGACACTTCATATTCTCTCAATGGGACTTATTATTATTCTTGTGAAATTATTATCATCTTGTTGAATTGGGTCAAAGACCCCACTTGCTTGGTTTTTGGTAATTGGAAATGTGAACGGTGAATGTAATCTATTTTGCCACACTATTTATGTATGTTAGATAATTCGACTAGTTTAACTATCATAGACGCTTATGCGTAACCATTAGGGTGTGCTACTTCTGCCCGGGGTGTGCTACTTCCACCTTTTTATATACAAAGGCGTGCTACTTCCGCCTAGGGTGCGCTACTTCCACCCATTTTTACTTAGGTCAATGACTCAGTGATGTCTTGGCCCTATTATAGTTACTTTAGTCAAATATATCTGCATGAAAATAAGTGTTGTGATGCTAATTATTTATAATGGCAAGATATGTTATTTCACTTGTTTATTTATATGCCTCATTCTTTTGGAAATTCCTTCTTTTGATACTTCTAATTTAAACTTACCTAGCTTTAATGTCCCCCTTTTGATGGGAACATCTTATTTTACTTTTTTTAATGCCCTAGTTAATCCTCTAATGTACATACACAGCTTTTGCTGACTTATATTGTAACATCCCTGACCTTGGTTATGAACTAACCCTAGGTGTTTTGCTTAAAATATGATTAGAGGCTTGTGATTACCCCTTGATATGCCATTAATCTTTAGAAGAATCTACAATTTCATTTCTGTCCTTTTTAAAACAATGTTGTAATATTGTTTTGTTATGCAGGGACCTATGTGCAAACTACCCAATTAGAAGGGTTAACTTGCAAATTTCACATGTTAAGATGTCCCTTTGATGATGAGACATCATATGAATGAATATGTTGAGGTATGATGGATTCTCCAAGCTTTGGCACCAAGGTGCAGCTTGTGGAACAATCCTTGTGCTTAAAACCCTGATTTTGGTGTAAAGTGCAATTTACCCAAAATATGGGGTGCAACTTGTAAAATATACCTTCTAGTATATCTTTTATAACTCTTAACATCATTTAGATAAGAAATGATGAGAGGGGCGCTTCAATTAAACAATTGGATAAGAAGGGTGACTGTTGTAGTGAAAACACCTAGTATGAGTGAGAAGACCCTTCATATGTGTATCCTAGTATGCATGTTGGTTTTCTCTACCCTAGATCTTGAGTTTTGATGGACTTTGCATAAGATTATCATCCTTGGACGTGCCTTAGAAAGAAGGAGGGACTTAGATGAGAATTCTATGCTTTGGAGGTCCTTATGGTGAAAATCAGCCTAAACTATATAAGCACCTTTCTTTCCAAACCAAACCAACATTTCCCTTCACTTCCTCACTTCTTATCTTTCTCAAACTGTCTAAGAAAGCTCTGGAGCTCAAGGGGGCGACCAACCTGTTCTAGGTAAGAGAACACCACCTTCTAGCTTGGATTCATGGAGAAAATTCTTGTACAAGGTTGGTTTCATGGCTAATTCACTTAGGTTTCTTGTTCTAGCCGATCATCTCCATCTTTTCCTTGGAGAATCACCTTGGACCAACCTGTGGAGCTCAAGACGCCATTAAAGGCTTGAAGCTTGGAAGCTTGGAGCTCTAGGAACAATGTTTGAGGCGGGTTTTATAACTCTAACCCTTTCACTTTGATAAGCATATGTTCTTTTATGCACATATTAGCTTGTTCTTCTTCTTCCCCTCCTATACTTGCACTCTTGCAAGCTTTTCCATGAAGAACGGCCCTTGGTCTCAAGGTAGAAGATGATGGGCGTTAATATCTATGTTGGTCCTTATCCAACTTTTCCAAACGGTTTGAGAGTCGGTTTGGACCAAACGGTCTCAAGACCGTTTGGATCCAAACGGTCTCAAGACCGTTTGAGGCCAAACGGTCTCAAGACTGTTGGGGCCAAACGGTCTCAAGACCGTTTGGAAGGGTTGACCAAAGGACGACCATTTGAGGGTCTGTTGGTAACATGTTGAATTTAATTTCTACAAAGAATCGTGACCTAATTCCAAACCAATCTCAAGTTGAAGGCATTTCAACCTCCTAAACCCTAATCGGGTTGAGTTGATGATTTCAATGATAGGTTTTCGTGAACTTTAAGTTGAAGGGCCCAAACGGTCTCAAGACCGTTTGGTGTCAACCCAAGACCGTTTGAAGGTCTAGGGTTAAGGAAATTGATGGTTTGAGGGTCCAATCACAAGATGTTGATGAATTGATGAAAAGTGCTGATTTGTAATCTAATTAAGGTTCAACCCTTATCAAATCAACTTAAATTTTGGTCAAACTTTGGGCAAACGGTCTCAAGACCGTTTGGAAGATGTCCAAACGACCTCAAGACCGTTTGGGCCAAGTTTGGGCCCAATTGGAGGTCAATTGATGGGTTCAACCTTGAATTGATTCACATTGTTGAACATTGATGAGTATCCGATTGAAAACCCTAATTGAGATGGATTCAACCCTAATTGGCTTTCAATTGAGGGTCAATTTGATGTCCAAGTGATTAAGGCTAATCCTAATTGACTCAATTTATAAGTGGTTAACATGGTTATAGCCAATTGGAGGCTTCAACATAGATAACCATAATCAATCATGACCTTTGATGGACTTTGGAGGTCCAAACGGTCTCAAGACCGTTTGGCCTCAAACGACCCCAAGACCGCTTGGGCCAAATCGATCTCAAGACCGATTGAGATCAAACGGTTTCAAACCGCATAAGCTCAAACGGTTTGGAAGTCAAACCTAGCAAACGGACAACGCACTCAAATAGTCTCAAGACCGTTTGAGGCCAAACGGTCTCAAGACCGTTTGGTGGTTGAAGGTTGAAACCGTTTGGAGGATTGCAAGGTTGTTTATACTTGATCAATTGAAGGTGCAATTGGCTCAATGATGGTTTGATCTAAACCCTAATGGTACCCTAGGACATTAAGGGACCAAGTGACTAATGAATTGACCCATGATGGTGATCAATGGTGTAATTTACCTAAATGCCCTTGAAGGGTTAAATCAAGGAATACCTTGTTCTAATCAAACCCTAATTACATGATAGTGATGTGTTAGTCAATGAGGACTTCACCCAACCTAATCTAGAGTGATGTAAGCATCATCTAGAAGTAAGAGGAGAGAGAGGGCGCCTAATATGTTTGAGAATCAAGTAACATATCTTTAATATATAAGAATGTACATGTTTAGGGTATGATCCATCAAGGTGAGATCATGGAAACCCTAATTAAGATGATTGATGAATCATAACCTAATCAAAGGGCATCAATGATGATGTTTCTCATACATGATGATGATATGAGCCCAATTCACTATGAGGTGATTAGTAAACCCTAATTCTAGGGTAAAAACTTGTAATGTGAATAGTAAACCCTAATTTCGGTTGAGATTATATATGAAGTGACTCTAGGTTATACCTATGAATGTGAGACCCTAATTACAAGTTGAAGTATGATGAATCTATTTATCTTGTAAGCTCAAGAGGTTCAATCACCCCATGATAAGAGGGATGATATCCAAACCCTAAAATCAGTGAAGTTGAACTGATTCATAGCACGCCCGTGCTATGGAGCACGGCTGTGGTAGCCTTCCTTTGCATGACCGTGCAAGGAAGCACGGCCGTGGTATTCTATAAATAAAATTGAATATCTTGAGTATTGTGATGATGTTGGTATACATGCATATTCTCAGTTATACTAATCATGCAGGTGATTAGCAAGAAGTAATCATAGTCAGGTAAAGGTTATGACTTTATATTCATTGAAAGCATGTTATTAGCTTTATGAATAAGAATAATTATGTTGCCTAGATGCAAGTGGCAACATGAGAGACTGATATGCATTAAGGGACATGCATAACATCAAGGTCATGTTATTAGATGGCTTGATGCTGACATGTCACTTGATAGCAAGTGTTATGATGATATAAGGGTGTGAGCACCCATGTTCTTGAATCATAGTGATAAGATGGTTTAGAATTAATATCCATCCAATAACCGATGAGAGTTAAGATTGACATGTTTTATAAAGAGGTGATCAGGTCCAGGTAATGATTATAATGCTAATTGCATTAAGAACACTCTAGACCTATAATTCAACTATAACTATATGTCATGTTATCTGGTAAGTGATAACGTATGAGCTTGATAGGCTGAATGAGCCATGGGAAATATGCTTTGTTGATAATCGAAGGTCATATTAATAAGATGACTAGATGAAATGAGATGTTATTTGGTAACAAATGCAATGATTGGTTCAGGGGCTTGAATTCCCACATTCCTGAATCAATTGATAAGATGGTTAAGGATTGATATCCCAATATTAAAATATGAGGTGTGATCCTAATACTATGTGTTTCTATGTGAAACTTTATTACAGGATAATCCTATGAAAGGCTTAACTGAATACTAATGGGTTATGAATGTAAACAACCCTTGTATTACATAAGAATTGTTAAATATGATGTCATATGTACTAAACATGCAGATGTATTGTGGAAATGGAATTCTAACACTTCGTGAGAAAGAGTACGACTACGGGCCATGATTCTTCCACAGCAATAATGCCAGGAAATAGATATAAGATCTAATTCTGATGAAAGTTAGTCTTGTGATAATGGTTCTATAATAAATAGATGTTGTACATGTTATCATATTTGAAAGATAAGTGACATGTGGGTTTATCTATTTATAGTTGCTTTGTTTAACATAAAGAATAGTTTAATCTGTCAAACTTTGTTTTAGCTTTTCCCAAACATATATATAATTCCTTTGTGTACATCTTTTCTCTTAAGCTGCAATAATTATATTTCTGGCGAAGAGTTATATCTCTCGCTGGGACAATCTTTATAATTGTCTCACCCCATAGATTTCAACCTTTAGGTGTACGTAGACGAGGAGGCAGAAACCCTTCAATAGGTGAAGGGCAGCATCAACAGTATCAGGGACAGCAGTGAAGCTTAAGGTGGAGACTTTGGCTGCTATGTCATGTGTAGATGGAGTTAGAGTCCTATGTGTCGTCTCTGTACTCTCAGGTCCTAGGAGTAATAGTTAGTGCTTTTGAGTTTTTGCTCCAATCCTTAGAGAGTTTTGTATCTTGCCTTACAGAGTTTTACTGATGGATCAGTTGTAAACAATTTATCATGTTACTTTATGAGAAAGCTTTACCTTTAAAGGATCTCTTCGTAAAAAGTTATAAATTTTTAGTGATTTCTGGTAATCCGATGCTTAGTGAATGCTTCCGCATTAGTTAATCTTGTTTTCTCGAAATAGACGTTACAATTAGTGGTATCAGAGCTCTAGGTTCGCTGAGTCTACAGAGACATAGGACTAAGTTTGTAGAGTCTGTTCTAAGTGTTTTCCAGATTATCTGATAGTATCTTCTGCTCACATAGGAGGAGAAGAACTTGAAGATGTTTGGACCACATGAAGAGCATGCCGATGAGGGCAGTTCTGCTGCACCCGGAGGAGGTGCAGGAGACCAGAATAGGGAGGGGCCTGTACCTGAACAACCCCAGTTTGACCCTGCTGAGATAGAAAATCCAGCTATCCATGCTTTATTTGATAAGTTTCTGACAGCCATAACACACATAGCAGATAGGGTGCCACGATCTGCATCTAGGGAACCAGCCCATCAGAAAGGTTATGGAACTGACAAGACTTTCGAGAGACTTCGCCGGGTGGGAGCCATAGACTATCCTGGTACATCCGATCTAGCAGATGCTGATCTATGGTTGACAGAGCTGGAAAAGGCTTTCAGGATCCTTGATATTCCTGAAGCTGACAAGGTAAAGCATGCGGTATACCTCCTAAAAGAAAGTGCTGGTAATTGGTGGATGATAGAGGAAGATAAGAGACCAGGTGAAGAAATAGGATGGGAGGTTTTCCGATGAGAATTCATCAATAGATACTTCCCTAAGACGTATCTAGATGAGAAGATCTCTCAATTTGAGAAGATCACTCAAGGACTGATGAACGTTAGTGATTATGAAGCTAAGTTCATGGAGTTACTACGATTTTGTCCACAGATGGCAGTTAGTGATGAAGAAAGATTTCGGCATTTTGAGAAAGGATTGAATGCTGAACTAGCCACTCCTGTGTCTGCCTTGGAGAATAGAGAAAGGTTTGCCACCTTTGTGGAGTCAGTAAGAAGGATAGAGAGGTCGGAAACCATTAAACAACAGACAAGTAGTAAGAAGATGTACACCCAGCCTCATGAGCAAAGGTATGAAAGGTTTAAGAAGCCAAGATTTTCTACACCGAAAGCAATGTCAGAATTTCCTACCCAGACACAATGGGTGTCAAGTGGAAGTCGGGACCATAGTAGTATTCCAAGAAGACCCTCTGATATAGCATCAACATCGGTAACTGAATCGCATAGACACTTTGCACCTAGGATCTCTTACCTATGTAGACAACCGGGACATCTGGGAAGGGATTGTCCAGACAGGAATACAATAATGACTCGACCCCAAGGAAAAAGTCTGCAAGGCCCACAAGGGAGGCACTATAATAATAGAGGACATGGACAGACGTCCCATACATGTCAGATGAAATAAGTATTGTTTTAATATTATATATTAGGGTTCTATGTGTTAAAAATATGGAAGCTAGCTGCCTTAGAGTTTCTTGACTAAGTCCTAGAAGGACACATGAAAGATAAGAATTCATATCTTACTCAATGTTCTTTAAGAACAATTTATAATCTTCCTTAACTGTGTATTAAAAGGGTGAGATATAGATGTGATACCTGAAGAATAACCTAGTATGATAAATTTTGCGTGTATAAGGATATGAAAAGCAAAGAATAGGATGACAAGTAAAATACATACTACCTAATCTCAATACTTATATACCCTGGCCAGGTATATGGTTATTGCAGATGAGGCAAGTATGAAACTCTTAGATTGTTATCCTTTGATTACTCTGATCAGGTAATTATTTTGAAACAATCTAAGGAGTATAAGAAAAATTAAATGAGAGGATCTTAGTGAATACTTAGTGAACATACTTTGTGAACATACTTAGTGAATATACTTAGTAAATATACTCAGTGAATACTCAGTGAACATACTTAGTGAATATGCTCAGTGAATGCTCAGTGAACATACTTAGTGAATATACTCAGTGAATATACTCAGTGAATGCTCAGTGAATATACTTAGTGAACATACTCAATGAATACTCAGTGAACATACTTAGTGAATATACTCAGTGAATATAGTCAGTGAATACTCAGTGAACATACTTAGTGAATATGCTGAGTGAATGCTCAGTGAACATACTTAGTGAATATACTTAGTGAATATACTCAGTGAATACTCAGTGAACATACTTAGTGAATATGCTCAGTGAATGCTTAGTGAACATACTTAGTGAATATACTCAATGAATATACTCAGTGAATACTCAATGAACATACTTAGTGAATATGCTCAGTGAATGCTCAGTGAACATACTTAGTGAATATACTCAGTGAATATACTCAGTGAATGCTCAGTGAATATACTTAGTGAATATACTCAGTGAATACTCAGTGAACATACTTAGTGAATATGCTCAATGAATGCTTAGTGAACATACTTAGTGAATATACTCAGTGAATATACTTAGTGAATACTCAGTGAACATACTTGGTGAATATGCTCAGTGAATGCTTAGTGAACATACTTAGTGAATATACTTAGTGAATATACTCAGTGAATACTCAATGAACATACTTAGTGAATATGCTCAGTGAATGCTTAGTGAACATACTTAGTGAATATACTCAGTAAATATACTCAGTGAATACTCAATGAACATACTTAGTGAATATGCTCAGTGAATGCTCAGTGAACATACTTAGTGAATATACTTAGTGAATATACTCAATGAATGCTCAGTGAATATACTTAGTGAATATACTAAGTGAATACTCAGTGAACATACTTAGTGAATATGCTCAGTGAATGCTTAGTGAACATACTTAGTGAATATACTCAGTGAATATACTCAGTGAATACTCAGTGAACATACTTAGTGAATATGCTCAGTGAATGCTTAGTGAACATACTTAGTGAATATACTCAGTGAATATACTCAGTGAATACTCAGTAAACATACTTAGTGAATATGATCAGTGAATACTCAGTGAACATACTTAGTGGATATGCTCAGTGAATGCTCAGTGAACATACTTAGTGAATATACTCAGTGAATACTCAGTGAACATACTTAGTGAATATGCTCAGTGAATGCTCAGTGAACATACTTAGTGAATATACTCAGTGAATATGATCAGTGAATACTCAATGAACATACTTAGTGAATGCTCAGTGAACATACTTAGTGAATATACTCAGTGAATATACTCAGTGAATACTCAGTGAACATACTTAGTGAATATGCTCAGTGAATGCTCAGTGAACATACTTAGTGAATATACTCAGTAAATATACTCAGTGAATACTAAGTGAACATACTTAGTGAAATTCTCCAAGACAAATTGCTTAGTGAACCTTATCAGTGAATGTTTCCAAGTTAATTGATTAGCAAGATATGATACTTAAATAATATCTGCTTCCTTTTATCCAAGATTTTGAGGACGAAATCCTTGTTAGGGGGATATAATTTGTAACATCCCTGACCTGGGTTATGAACTAACCCTAGGTGTTTTGCTTAAAATATGATTAGAGGCTTGTGATTACCCCTTGATATGTCATTAAGCTTTAGAAGAATCTACAATTTCATTTATGTCCTTTTTAAAACAATGTTGTAATATTATTTTGTTATGCAGGGACCTATGTGCAAACTACCCAATTAGAAGGGTTAACTTGCAAATTTCACATGTTAAGATGTTCCTTTGATGATGAGACATCATATGAATGAATATGTTGAGGTATGATGGATTCTCCAAGCTTTGGCACCAAGGTGCAGCTTGTGGAACAATCCTTGTGCTTAAAACCCTGATTTTGGTGTAAAGTGCAATTTACCCAAAATATGGGGTGCAACTTGTAAAATATACCTTATAGTATATCTTTTATAACTCTTAACATCATTTAGAGAAGAAATGATGAGAGGGTCGCTTCAATTAAATAATTGGATAAGAAGGGTGACCGTTGTAGTGAAAACACCTAGTATGAGTGAGAAGACCCTTCATATGTGTATCCTAGTATGCATGTTGGTTTTCTCTACCCTAGATCTTGAGTTTTGATGGACTTTGCATAAGATTATCATCCTTGGACGTGCCTTAGAAAGAAGGAGGGACTTAGATGAGAATTCTATGCTTTGGAGGTCCTTATGGTGAAAATCAGCCTAAACTATATAAGCACCTTTCTTTCCAAACCAAACCAACGTTTCCCTTCACTTCCTCACTTCTTATCTTTCTCAAACCGTCTAAGGAAGCTCTGGAGCTCAAGGGGGCGACCAACCTGTTCTAGGTAAGAGAACACCACCTTATAGCTTGGATTCATGGAGAAAATTCTTGTACAAGGTTGGTTTCATGGCTAATTCACTTAGGTTTCTTGTTCTAGCCGATCATCTTCATCTTTTCCTTGGAGAATCACCTTGGACCAACCTGTGGAGCTCAAGACGCCATTAAAGGCTTGAAGCTTGGAAGCTTGGAGCTCTAGGAACAACATTTGAGGTGGGTTTTATAACTCTAACCCTTTCACTTTGATAAGCATATGTTCTTTTATGCACATATTAGCTTGTTCTTCTTCTTCCCCTCCTATACTTGCACTCTTGCAAGATTTTCCATGAAGAACGGCCCTTGGTCTCAAGGTAGAAGATGATGGGTGTTAATATCTATGTTGGTCCTTATCCAACTTTTCCAAATGGTTTGAGAGTCGGTTTGGACCAAACGGTCTCCAGACCGTTTGGATCCAAACGGTCTCAAGACCGTTTGGGGCCAAACGGTCTCAAGACCATTTGGAAGGGTTGACCAAAGGACGACCGTTTGAGGGTCTGTTGGTAACATGTTTAATTTAATTTCTACAAAGAATCATGACCTAATTCCAAACCAATCTCAAGTTGAAGGCATTTCAACCTCCTAAACCCTAATCGGGTTGAGTTGATGATTTCAATGATAGGTTTTGGTGAACTTTAAGTTGAAGGGCCCAAACGGTCTCAAGACCGTTTGGTGTCAACCAAATACCGTTTGAAGGTCTAGGGTTAAGGAATTTGATGGTTTGAGGATCCAATCACAACATGTTGATGAATTGATGAAAAGTGCTGATTTGTAACCTAATTAAGGTTCAACCCTTATCAAATCAACTTAAATTTTGGTCAAACTTTGGGAAAACGGTCTCAAGACCGTTTGGAGGATGTCCAAACGACCTCAAGACCGTTTGGGCCAAGTTTGGTCCCAATTGGAGGTCAATTGATGGGTTCAACCTTGAATTGATTCACATTGTTGAACATTGATGAGTATCTGATTGAAAACCCTAATTGAGATGGACTCAACCCTAATTGGCTTTCGATTGAGGGTCAATTTGATGTCCAAGTGATTAAGGCTAATCCTAATTGACTCAATTTATAAGTGGGTAACATGGTTATAGCCAATTGGAGGCTTCAACATAGATAACCATAATCAATCATGACCTTTGATGGACTTTGGAGGTCCAAACGGTCTCAAGACCGTTTGAGGCAAAACGGTCTCAAGACCGTTTGGGGCCAAACCGTCTCAAGACCGTTTGGGCTCAAACGACCCCAAGACCGCTTGGGCCAAATCGATCTCAAGACCGATTGAGATCAAACAGTTTCAAACCGCATAAGCTCAAACGATTTGGAAGTCAAACCTAGCAAACGGTCAACGCACTCAAACGGTCTCAAGACCGTTTGAGGCCAAATGGTCTCAAGAACGTTCGGGGGCAAACGGTCTCAAGACCGTTTGGTGGTTGAAGGTTGAAACCGTTTGGAGGTTTGCAAGGTTGTTTATACTTGATCAATTGAAGGTGCAATTGGCTCAATGATGGTTTGATCTAAACCCTAATGGTACCCTAGGACATTAAGGGACCAAGTGACTAATGGATTGACCCATGATGGTGATCAATGGTGTAGTTTACCTAAATTCCCTTGAAGGGTTAAATCAAGGAAAACCTTGTTCTAATCAAACCCTAATTACATGATAGTGATGTGTTGGTGTATGTTAGTCAATGAGGACTTCACCCAACCTAATCTAGAGTGATGTAAGCATCATCTAGAAGTAAGAGGAGAGAGAGGGCACCTAATATGTTTGAGAATCAAGTAACATATCTTTAATATATAAGAATGTACATGTTTAGGGTATGATCCATCAAGGTGAGATCATGGAAACCCTAATTAATATGATTGATGAATCATAACCTAATCAAAGGGCATCAATGATGATGTTTCTCATACATGATGATGATATGAGCCCAATTCACTATGAGGTGATTAGTAAACCCTAATTCTAGGGTAAAAACTTGTAATGTGAATAGTAAACCCTAATTTGGGTTGAGATTATATATGAAGTGACTCTAGGTTATACCTATGAATGTGAGACCCTAATTACAAGTTGAAGTATGATGAATCTATTTATCTTGTAAGCTCAAGAGGTTCAATCACCCCATGATAAGAGGGATGATATCCAAACCCTAAAATCAGTGAAGTTGTACTGATTCATAGCACGCCCGTGCTATGGAGCACGGCCGTTGTAGCCTTCCTTTGCATGACCGTGCAAGGAAGCACGGTCGTGGTATTCTATAAATCAAATTGAATAGCTTGAGTATTGTGATGATGTTGGTATACATGCATATTCTCAGTTATACTAATCATGCAGGTGATTAGCAAGAAGTAATCATAGCCAGGTAAAGGTTATGACTTTATATTCATTGAAAGCATGTTATTAGCTTTATGACTAAGAATAATTATGTTTCCTAGATGCAAGTGGCAACATGAGAGACTGATATGCCTTAAGGGACATGCATAACATCAAGGTCATGTTATTAGATGGCTTGATGCTGACATGTCACTTGATAGCAAGTGTTATGATGATATAAGGGTGTGAGCACCCATGTTCTTGAATCATAGTGATAAGATGGTTTAGAATTAATATCCATCCAATAACTGATGAGAGTTAAGATTGACAGGTTTCATAAAGAGGTGATCAGGTCCAGGTAATGATTATAATGCTAATTGCATTAAGAACACTCTAGACCTATAATTCAAGTATAACTATATGTCATGTTATCTGGTAAGTGATAACATATGAGCTAGATAGGCTGAATGAGCCATGGGAAATATGCTTTGTTGATAATCGAAGGTCATATTAATAAGATGACTATATGAAATGAGATGTTATTTGGTAACAAATGCAATGATTGGTTCAGGGGCTTGAATTCCCACATTCCTGAATCAATTGATAAGATGGTTAAGGATTGATATCCCAATATTAAAATATGAGGTGTGATCCTAATACTATGTGTTTCTATGTGAAACTTTATTACAGGATAATCCTATGAAAGGCTTAACTGCAGACTAATGGGTTATGAATGTAAACAACCCTTGTATTACATAAGTATTGTTAAATATGATGTCATATGTACTAAACATGCAGATGTATTGTGGAAATGGAATTCTAACTCTTCATGAGAGAGAGTACGGCTACGGGCCATTATTCTTCCACAGCAATAATGCCAGGCAATAGATATAAGATCTAATTCTGATGAAAGTTAGTGTTGTGATAATGGTTCTATAATAAATAGATGTTGTACATGTTATCTTATTTGAAATATAAGTGACATGTGGGTTTATCTATTTATAGTTGCTTTGTTTTAACATAAATAATAGTTTAATCTGTCAAACTTTGTTTTAGCTTTTCCCAAACATATATATAATTCCTTTGTGTACATCTTTTCTCTTAAGCTGCAATAATTATATTTCTGGCGAAGAGTTATATCTCTCACTGGGACAATCTTTATAATTGTCTCACCCCGTAGATTTCAACCTTTAGGTGTACGTGGACGAGGAGGCAGAAACCCTTCAATAGGTGAAGGACAGCATCAACAGTATCAGGGATAGCAGTGAAGCTTCAGGTGGAGACTTTGGCTGCTATGTCATGTGTAGATGGAGTTAGAGTCCTATGTGTCGTCTCTGTACTCTCAGGTCCTAGGAGTAATAGTTCGTGCTTTTGAGTTTTTGCTCCAGTCCTTAGAGACTTTTGTATCTTGCCTTACAGAGTTTTACTGATGGATCAGTTGTAAACAACTTATCATGTTACTTTATGAGAAAGCTTTACCTTTAAAGGATCTCTTCTTAAAAAGTTTTAAATTTTTAGTGATTTATGGTAATCCGATGCTTAGTGAATGCTTCCACATTAGTTAATCTTGTTTTCTCAAAATAGACGTCACATATATTCTATTTTCCTATTTTTTTCTGGGTGTTCCCAAAACTACCGAGGTATAGGTGCCTTGAAGGACGTGGACACATGAAGGTTGTACACATGAAGTTGGATTAAGGATAGCTTGGAATAGCCGGGTTGCCCTCTGCATCTGGGGCTCTTATTAAACATAGTTATAGAATTTCATTTTTATGTACCACCTTTTAGGTGAGAAAATTTTGTACATGGAAATATGTTGTAACTTAGTAAATAGTTTTCTTTTCCACTGCTTAAATATTTCATGGCCCATGTTTGTACCATTTTGTGGGCCCACTATCGGGTCCCACTCTTTACACTCTTTTATAAAGGAGGACCTCTAGTGTTAGGACAAGATATATTGTGAACTCCAGAGAGAGTGACACCCACAAGGAGAGGGTCGTAGGACCTACCCTATAATATATGAAAAATATGAGATATATGTGAAATGATGTGTCCTAAACTAGGTTACTCTTGAGTAGATGAGTTGAGTTCTTTTGCATGATTCAATCCCATATGTGAGAGTTGGGCAAAAAAATGATGGGTAGGCGACTCATAATGAGAAAGTCAATTCTTTGGCTAAGTTAGATCTTAGCTTGAGTGACGTATGTTTGTGAATCACATCATTATCTGCGAGTGAGGTGATATATGATCTCTTGTTCTGAGAGTAAATTGTCTTGTGTATAAGATACTCATAAATGTTGTTCTTTCTTCCTCTCTTTCTTAAGATATGAGGCTAGAAACCTCATTTGAGCTAGATAGATGATGTATATATTAAGATCCACTCATAGAAGCTTGGCCTATGCTATATTCTCTTCCTATGTCATACATGTAACATCCAAGTCTGAAATCATGATAAGATTGGTTTGGTATATTCTCTTTCCCTCTATATCATGCATGAAAGATATAAGTTTGAAATCATTAGCTAAAAGAAATGATATATTTGGATCATAACTTACATGATCACAAAATATAGTTCTTGACTTTGATCCTTCTCAATCTATTCTTCTACATTTTATTATAACCCTCACACAATAGGGAGAAACCCTAATTACAGAGATGAATATATTACTTCCCTCCAATGTTGAAATCCTAGTATAGTGTTGATCATGAATCACAATAGTGATGTAAAGTGTGAAAATTTCATAATAGATGACATGAAACTTGGCATTATAATGAATGGTTTAGTAGGGGTGAAATATAAAACCCCTAATAGTACCTTATTAACTTCATATGCATGAATGAAACACTTATCCTTAAGCGAAAATGGGGATGTAAATCCTAAAATATAAGAACTTTATGTGATGACTAAGACACTAAGTAATGCTATAATTCCTTAAACAAATGATGCTTCCACCTATATAAGGTGGGGTGGGTACACCCTGCATGCTTAATAATCTAAGTGATAACTTAGGATAAATCTACAATAATGATATTCTTGGAACTTAGAAGTGGTGACCTAGAAGCATCCACAACTCCTTGACATCACCTTAAGTATGAGCTTAGTTGAATTTTGAGGACAAAATTCCATATAAGGTGGGGTGAATGTGATGACCCTAAATTTAGGATTTTTGATATCCAATATAGTATCAGGAGGCATACCTATTTTTTAACAAAGGACTTTGATGTGTGATGTGGTCACATAATATAAGTTGAACTTGCTAGTCAAGAGTTGATCATTAATTGACTTGTATTTGAGGTCAGTACAATTATTATGAGGTTATGCGAGGAATTTAGTTATATGACCAAATGTTGTAATTTTGAGTTCGAAATTGATAATGTGAGGATTTAGGTGATGAAGAACCTATGGTTTAAATTGCATGGAAATCCTATTAACCATTTTAGAGATATGGATGATTTCGTATATGATAAATTGAATAATTTTTCCCTCTTTGACTATAACGTGACCAAGGATACCAATTATTTTAACCCAACATGCGACCACTAGCTTGGGCGGATATGGGTGAGTGGCGTCGAAGTTTTGCATCCATCAGATGAGATTCGACCATCAGGATATTGTCTTCAACCTCCAAGCTATGCGGGGGAGAAGATGCAGTCTTAGATCCCCATCTCGATCCGCTGATCAAGTAGGAATCAATATTGAATAGGCAGTTAGATGGCTTTGGTAGCTTAGAAGCTCTCAAATGAACACCCCCCCCCCCATTTTCAATGTGAAGTGGTTTCTACAGGCTGTGTCGACCCCTCACTTTGGAGTTTCAAGTTAGCCTTGGCCATAGATGGAAGCCGAAGGACTACCCCTCAACTCGGCATGAATACAGACCCCTTCCATTAATGCTCCTTGCAAGGCCACTCTTAGGGAATCAGATTCACTGGTGGTGGTGTTTCAGAAGGGAAGGAATGCCCTCACTAGACGTTCCTACTCGCCGGAGTCTTCCTAGGCGGCGGAGGTTTCATTGGGGCAAGAAGGGAGAACGTTCGTCTACCTTCTTCTCCCTGGATCGCCAAAGATCCACCATTGGATCAACAGTGATCGCAATGACGAGAGGTGCCTACATCCATGTGCATTCTATCCGCGAACCAAACATTGCCGAAGAGCCGCCATGATCCTACTGAAGCTACAGATGAGCATAGCTCTATTTGGCATAGGAAACAGAGCACCTCGTAGGTTGGGGAGACAGCTGCCTATACAAATTGCAATCCTCAACCATCTCTGAGGAGCCAAGGCGCTGCCCGATCTCCTTGAGCTTCGATGAATCTTAAGGGTTGATCCTTCTTAGAGTTTAATGCTAGCGAATTGTGAGGCTGTGATCTCAGGCCACGACATCGCTAGAAGTTGAGAGTAGGTAGACACAAGAATGAATAGGAAGACTGGATTTTGGAAAGGCAGGTTGATGGATCTTGAAGGTAGCGGATCCTTGCTTGGATCCGACCCACATTAGAGGTAAATCACTACATATTTTTAATATATATACTTTATTTTAGATAATACATTAAAAATAGATCCCTTGGACAATAAATCCCCCAAAAATACCTCTGGATTCACAAAAATGCCCTCTACATTAATCTGCCCTTAAATCAGACCTTTGATGAACAAATAATGATGATATTTAATGTAGATGATAATGCTTCTTTTTGAGATCATATTATTGGTATAATTAGCATATCATGGAAATTAAATATGGAAAAAATATTATTGAACCCTAGTATGATGTGGAAACCAAATATGAACTCAGATTTGACTATTATGCCAAATAATAGGTCATTTCTCATCAAAACCCAATTCCATGTATGTAACCTCTTTTTAATTCTAGAAAATAGACTAGTTATCAAAAAAATATGAAAATCGTACCAGACCTTTTTAATGGCATATAGATCAGACTAAAAATACTATACACCGTCCTAACATCACATTGACCTAAGTTTGACAAAAACCCTAATTTCGACCTACAATATCAAGAATGTATGAACCATGTGTTAATGATGAATAATTGTTATTAATCAGGTCATGGATAAAGTTGTAGATGATCATGGATGTCTAAAGATCTCTAAACTCAGGTACATGGTCTTGTAAGTATAAGACTAGATTTTTTTGGTTGCTTATGATATTTAATATCATGAATGCTATTATTTGGATACTCATTGCTTGGTTGAACTATTATGAGTTATACTTCGCCAAAATATAATATAACATAAAAGGATATGGATGGGTTGTAGCTACTAGTGCATCTAGCCCGGTATGGATGTATGTTTCCTAACATGGATGTATGCTGCTTTAGCCCATGTTAGATGTATTATGATATAATTTTTGCCCATACTGGATGTAAGTCAAATGCAGATAAGTATAGTACAACCACATCAAATAAATGTAATAAAAAGGATGTTTACCTGATTTTTTCCTTAAGAAATGGTTTTTCTCTCTTTCTTCCTTCTTCAAGTATTTTCCTTTATGCAACCTTTCTCTCTCACGTACCAACTTTTGTTGATGATTTTGTTTCTCATATTTTCTAGGCCCAGAGCTAGTATGGGATAAAAGAATAGGATGTGAGCAAGTTGTACAGGTTGTACCTATTATCTAAGATCATGTTAGCATACATGTTCATAGATTGTAGAATCCTCATTCAATATGTAATTGTAAATCATTGTGTAATAAGTCATATTGTATAAATATACATGTTGAACGTTGAGAATGTCATGGTGTATGTTATATTTGAATGTTCATGTATGTGTATGTTGCTTCGGCATCGTTCTCTGATATGATTGGATGATGTTTTTAGATTCTGATCTCTCATTCCCAATAGGGTTTGGAGAAGCCAAAATCTGGGGACGTTATACACTTTTACTAAGAAACTTAAGGTTGGGTGTAAAGAATACAACAAACCTGATAACACTTTATTTTACATACTTTGTGTATATATTATATACCTCTTTTAGTATATTTTTTATTATCTTTCCCCAAAATTTACCATCTTTTTTGACTAAAACCTCACTTACACATCTTTCCATAATTTCAGGTACATTTACAGCCCAAGTCTCGGTCGTCACCTCAACCGTGACCCACTCTTTCAACAACGGCAGTCAAGGTCTCTGAACTGCTTTAAAATCGAGGTCTTTCTGCATTCAAGACAAACCACAGTCAGAATAAAGTTGTGATCACTGCTAAACCATGACCACAACGGAGGTCGTGGTCAGTAAAGGAGTACCAACCCAGACCAGGGACCACGATCTATTCGGAGACAATGGGCGCCAAGTCCAACTAAAACTCAAAGAAGTTTATGATCCACATGGGGTCGCAATCCTTGTAGACTGTGATCAAGCTGGACCATGATCAGCTCAGAGGTCATGGTCATTGCTAAGCTCGCGATCCTTGCAGGCCGCGAACAAGTAGGGAGACCTCGACCTCGACCTCTCCAATGCAGTGCATGAGTCAACCTCGACCGTGATCATTGCCAGACTATGAGTAAGTGGCAGACCACGACTAACTTGGACTGCAATGAAAGAAGGAATAAAGAGGAGACCGTGACCGCAGTCTCACACCTCCCCCAACCCAGACCACAACCACAGTCTAGGCTTAAGTCGGTGGAATGTGCCTATAAA
The DNA here is from genome assembly GCA_963693085.1 of Alisma plantago-aquatica. NCBI lineage: Eukaryota > Viridiplantae > Streptophyta > Magnoliopsida > Alismatales > Alismataceae > Alisma > Alisma plantago-aquatica. The sequence continues at coordinate 635,117,408 of OY856415.1, forward strand.
TAGGTCACCCACCCATCTTGTCAAATCATCAGATCATAGATCGGAGCCCGAGGACCACGAAGTGCTGCTGCATCCCAAACTCATTCCACTCCGTCCCATCCACCAATCTTGGACCTCCAAAGGTAGAAGCTGAGGAGAGAGAAGAGTGAAGACTCCTTCTTTGAGAGAACAAGATAGTCACTCCATCAACGTGCTAGATCCAGATCTGAAGAAGTAACATGTTGTATCATGTCTCTTCTCCCTAGATTTATCATCCCTTTCCTTTGTACTTCCCTCCTCACTTCGTGGACTTTATGTATCTATCTTTCTGTAATGTCGTTATGCTGTCTACAAGTATGAGCGGCTAAACACCTTAACTTGGGTTGGGAGTAGTCACTAAGGGTCTCTGAACATGTATATTGCCGCTCTTTGTTGAATATATATATATATATATATATATATTGTTGTCAAGGTTATCTCCATGCACCCATGTTAATGCTTCACTTGTATGCTTAGCTACCATCTTGTGATGTTTGATAGTTGATATCTCGAGAGAGTAATATATCTTTTATCATGTGTTATGGAGTAGTAAGAATGCACAAGAGTCTTGGAATGCTAAAGCTTTAAACCATATGTTATGCTACATTGTTTACATGTGGTCAACTTGAGAGAGAGGCTACCCTTAGACTTAGTTCTATCCTCAGCTCGAGAGAGAGTGGAAAAGACACTTTTGATGGTTTCTTGTAGTCTTGATAAGAGTATGTTAGAGAGAGATGATGTTGCATGTTGGTGAGAGGTCTTAGTAGGTGAACGCTAGCCTGAGTTTCCTCCCATATACTTGTTTTGTCTTATTTTTGTTTTCATACGTTCCTCTTACCTTTGTTTTTCTTGTCTTAGCTTTGGTTTGTGTAAAGAGGCGAGATCCCCTCCTTACTAAAATTTAAAGGAAGTACAAAACATCCATCTTTTTAGAAAGACAAAAGATATTGAGGGATGCATGTATAATATTCCAAGTAAATAAGCATGCACCAGATACATTACAAAATGTCAATAGCAGCGGATATAAAAGAACTAAGCCTATTACATGACTTTCATGGTTCATTACATGATTGTTCTCAAAAGATAAAGATAAGAGAAAAGGATCTAGCTATAGGAACCTAGACATCCTTTCAGATAGCTTGACATCTACTCCTGAGATGAATTCCTTCAAACTTGTCCTTCTCCTTGCTCAGCACCAGCACCTCTAAAGTGGAGAAGGTGATCTTTGCTCAAGAAAGGAGCTTGGCTTGGAGCAACCATACCTTCTAATATCGGAATCCTTTCTGTTTGAACCTTATTACCTTCCTAGAGGCAAGTTTGGTTAACACCCTTCTCGTATATTGCTTAGTACATGCTTAAAACTCATGCTTCTTTGTTGAAAATCGACGATTTCCATCTCTTTTTACCATGCTTTTCTAAGGTTTTGATTTCTTGTTGTTTTACCTTCTCTAGAAGCTCTAGTTTGGTTACCTATGCAACTTCAAACCTGATCTTGGTCGAATGGTGTTTTCTCCCTCTCCTTCTCTCTTTAATCATCTTGATCGGTTTGATGATGTGGCAATTTCCTATTGGTCAGTATTGCAAAATTCATATCTTTTAAACCGCTTATCCAAATTTGAAAACAAAATATGTTTTGGAATTGGAAAATTAATCTCTATCTAATAAAAATATTTTCCAGTTCTGATTTCATGGTTAGACGAAGGGTGATTTTTGTAAAACGAATTTAATGCATAAAATCCATAAAGATTACATCTTAATCATCATAACTCCAAAATTAACATAAATATATGTTTTCTTGATCAGGAAAACCTAATAAGTTTATTGGTGATGTTTTAAGAGTCTAAATCTGAATTTTGCTAAAAAGCTCTAAAAATAGGGTTTCTATATATTAATGTGCACTATGTACTCTAATACATGTTAATACATTGAAAATAGGCAAAGTGGAACTTGGACTCAATTAAAGTGGTGAAAGTTAGTAATTGATACCAGTAAGAGAGGTATGTGCATTCCTTACACCCAATGTTGGGATAATTGTAGCCAAATCCTATATTTCCCTAATGAGGCTTAAATGAACCCTAAATATTCTATTCTTGAATCCTAATGCTGTTCATGCCTCAAATTAGATTATAATTTCTTCTTGTTTGGGTCTTATACCCCACTGCCATGCTTATTGAATATTATGACTACTCTTGCCATGACTAGTTTTCTAGCATGTGGATTTATGTTCTATTTAATTTGAAGTAGCGATACTTATGTACAACCACCCACAGAGGGCATGTAAATAATTTTCCTAGGGAATGTCTTATTCTCCCCATAATATTGTAGGTGACTGGGAATGTCTTATTCTCCCCTCACCTAAGGTTTGAGGTCCGATAGGTGCCTCAACCCTACTTAGTTAGGTAGGCATAATTATCTTACATTGAACTCCTTTTTATTATAATTGTTAATGGCAAGCTTCTTTGATATATAGCCTCATACTCTTGTTCTATTCATCTTATGATAAAATCTTAGCCTTTACTTTCATGTTATTTCCTTATCTTTTGTTCTTATTCATTATTTGACACATATCTTGTATTTCTCTCTCTTGTTGGGTGATTTCCCAACCACCCAGGTTTAGATCGAGGTGTTGAACATGACCAAGGAGAACATAGCTTCCAACATGGACCTAGCTCTTGGAGATGTTGCTTGGAGATAAGATTGTAGTAGTCTAGACTTCCCTCTATCTAGATCATGATTGTGTGTCTTGATGTTAACCCTAATGGGAGAATTTGATGTACTTGTGTAATCTTTTGTGAAAATTGAATATAGTCATTTGTTTAATTCCACTTCAACACTCTGGTCTTTTGCATACCATTATAATAAATTTGGAAAATTTATGCCTATTCCATCATACCTCTGAGTGTGTTTGGAATGGATGTCAATTCTTCAAATTTTTAGTAAAGGGGTGATTTCACTCTCCCTTACAACATGGTATCAGAGCCTTTAGGCAACTATTAGGACATGAAGTTGAAGAAAATGTGTCTATAATGGATCAAGGTTTCGGGGGCTGGCAATATTTTCCTCCGCACCACTAGCTTGGTTTATGAGGACTCCCGTTCCCATATGATACCGACCTGACCTGAGCTGATACGAATTGCCTAAAATAGTATGCTTTTAGGCAATAGCATTCTAGATATTCTTTTCTCATCTATGCTTCTATTCTTTTTCATCCATGATTCAAATACTCCTGGGAACTTAACATATTAACCCTACCTTTCAAGATAGGTAACTTGTTCGACAGTAGAATCAAGGGAAAGGAGTCAAACCCTAATGACTCCAATGTGGAAAACACTCCCTTACAGTTTGTGTGCCATCATTCCTTAGGGAACACTTTTTTTATATCTGCGTTTTCTAGAGTTTAAGAGTGTTAGATTCTGTGAGCTCAACACCACCAACCTTGTCCCTGTGTTTGATCCCGATCACTACGTTGGACCCCATTTATCATTGCGGGGGCCTGAGAGTCGGGTTATCTCTTTAAAAATCTGCCTACTCTGAATCTGCTCCTTTTGAATGTGTGATTTAGGCCGGTCAACTATTTGGCACCGTTGTTAGGGACAAGGCAAAATGACACTGCTAAGAACTTGAGTCCACTCACTATACTCTCATGCGTCAAGCTTAGCATTACTCTTGACAATACAATTACTTTAAGTCTGCTACCTTGAGCTTGCATAGAATAGTTCATTTTTACATGTCCAGATTACTAACTTGACTGTGTGGTCTATTCAGGCACCTGGGAAAAAGCAGAATCATATGACTTTGCTCCTTTTACCATGTTGCCTCGTGTGGATGTTACTCTCTTAGGAGATGAGAGAGATGTGAGAAATAAACACAACCCACCACCACCAAGCTCATATGAAGACAGAGACAGACGTTACAATGATGATCGTCGGCATGAAGAGGAGAACATGGATGAAGATCATCGTGAAGATGATCATTGCGAAGAAGACCGACACGATGAGGAACGACACCACAGGTGTCGAAGAAGACATCACTGTAATCATCATGACAATAAATGAGATTGTGATGGTCGGGATAGCGACAATGAGGACAACAAAGAAGGGAAGACTCTTTGTGAGTTGGCACCAACAAGGGCCAACGAGTCTAGATGTCCAATCATCATATAAAACTTCAGTGTAGCAAATTTTGAGCTAAAATCAGTTGTCATATATATGACTCAGAACAAACCTTTTCACAGGAAATCAAGAGAAAACATGTACTATCATCTCAATGCTTTTAAAAATATATACGATACTGTCAAGATGAGGGGGGTCCCGCAAAAGGTGATATATTGCATGGGTTTCAACTTCTCTTTCGAAGACATGGCTCTCTCTTGGTATCTAAATCTCCCTAACCAATCTATAAATGGGTGGAGACCCCTGGTAGATGCTTTTGTTACTAAGTTTTATCCTACAAAGAGGACAATCCACAACATGCAGAAGATTACCTCTTTTGCACAGAAGCCAGGAGAGAACTTGCACGAAGCATGGAAATGTTTCCAAGAGTACCTTAGGGATTGCCCACACCAAAATTATCACAAAGGGTTCCTAGTGACCACTTTCTATAATGGTCTAACTCATAAGGAAAGGACTTCATTGAGCGCAACCACTAGCAGTGATTTCCTCGGGAAGAAGCCAAGCAGAACCATGAAGATAATAGAAAACATGGCTACACTACAAGTAGGCATAGACTATGATAGGAATGACAGAGGCCCAACAAGGAAGGCAGGGGCTGAAGGACCATTTATGGAAGCCAAGGCTTTAGAAACCATAACAGCACAAATTCAGAAAATAGCAACTGATGTGAAATAGCTGAAAGACACCGGAGTTAAGGGCAACAAGCATACTGAGAAGGTCATGAAGTTTGTCACCTATGGAGAAGGAGGACATGGGGTTGATAACTGTATCTATACCAAGCCAGAGGAAAGTGACAAAAGTGGAATTGAAGAAGAAATGCAGAACATTTCCTATGCCAACTTCAAGAGGCCAGACCACCCTAGTTTACCCTACAGAAACAAGGTTGCAATCGAGAATTCACACCAACTGAACAACTCACAAAAATTGCCGCCAGGTTTCGATAAGAGAAGTGGACAAACTCAGTATACTCGGATAACCAACTATTAAACCAACAAGAATAATTACTCAGGGCAAGGTAAGAATCAAAATCGTCAAGGAGCAAGACCGAGCTAAGGATCGAACCAAGGACAAGGCCAAAGATCAGGACAACGAAAAGATAACAGACAACAAGACTTAGTCACCCAAATATTCGATTTCTCTAAGAGGTAAGCAACAGTGCATGATCAACTAGCCTAAAGTGCTCTTGTTAATTCTGACATCTTGACAACCATGCAAGATCAGATCGCAAATATGCAGACACATCAACGCCAAATTGACTAACAACTCGCGTAGTTGGCAGAGTTGCTAAAGAATCCCTCGGGAAAAATTTCATCAAATACAGAGACTGCAAAAATGGATACCCTCCAATCTGGGAGGACATTAAACAATTTTGGAATAGGGGACGACAATGAGGAAGAAAAAGATGAGGAACTACAACCTGAGAAAGAATTTACTTCTGAGAAAACTACTGACAAAGGGAAGTCTACTGAAGAAAGCAGTAAGAAAAGTAGAGAAGTTAGGGATCCAGATCATGTTGAGGAACTCTTCATGAAGAAAAATCCATATACACCAAGGGTCCCATTCCCGTATAAGATCATCAAGGTGCACCTAAAGAAAAGATATGAAAACTTTATGGAAATGGTGAAGAAGTTGCACATAGATGTTCCATTTCTTGATGCCTTGGAGGAAATGCCCACGTACGCAAAGTTTTTCAAATATCTCATTACAAAGTGGAGAAGGGGAAACCATGTTGAGACAGTGCATCTGGAAAACATGTCTATTGCCTTTTTACAAGTTGAATTGCCAACTAAGAAGAAAGATCCTGGAGCTTTTGACATCCCTTTTTGTGTTGGGGACAACCTTGAAAGAAAATGTCTAGCAGACTTGGGAGCAAGCATTAGCCTCAAGCCCCTAAGTTTAGCTCAAAGGTTGGGACTGACCGACATGGTCAAGACAAACATGAGGATTGAATTGGTGGATCACACATTCAAGAGACCTGTTAGTATAGTAGAATATGTCCCTATCCATGTGGTACGATTCTTCATCCCTTGTGACATTGTTGTGATAGACACTATCGAGGACCCGAAGTGTCCTATGTTATTCAGACGACCATTTTTGGCAACTGGAAGAGCTTTGATAGATATCATAGAAGGCATCATAACTCTCCTGGTTGGAAAAGATCACATAGACTTCAAGGTGAAGGAAGCCATGAAGGGACCATCTCTTTTCGAATCAGTTTACTTCATGGATAACTATAACAAATACTGCGAGGAAAAAAATTACTGCGAGGAGGTTCAAGAGGAAAAGGCCATAGTAAACCCCCTGATGAGGGCCCTAAACAACCCAAACACTTTGGTGGAAGACCCAAAAGTTGTTGAAATACTGGATTATCTTAACCAAGTTGAAGAAAATCTCAGTGATGATAAAGAAGTGATTGAGACAGTGAAATATGCTTCTCTATAATAGTCAAGCGAAGAGCAAGAGCCTCCCAAGTTGAAGCCAGAACTGAAAGCACTCCCCGAGGGACTAAAATATGAATTCATGGACAATGAAGGAAGGAATCCCATCATCATCAATGAAAACCTCACGGAAGAATAGAGGAGGGGAAGACTCTTGAAAAAGTTGAGGAAGCACAAAAAGGCAATCAGATACTCTGTGGAAGACATCAAGGGACTTAACCCAGCCCTTTGCATGCACAAGATAAATTTAGAAGATTTTGCGTAGCCACTGGTTCAACCTCAAAGAAAATTGAACCAGATGCTAAAAGAAGTAGTCAAGAAGGAAATATTGAAACTATGGGATGTAGGGATTATATACACGATAAGAGACAACAACTTGGCAAGTCCCATTCATGTCGTGCCTAAGAAAGGGGGGATGACTGTAGTGAAAGGAGATAATGGTGATGAGGTAGCCACGAGAACGGTTATGGGTAGAGGATGTGCATAAATTATAGAAAACTAAATTTAGCCATGAAGAAAGATCATTTTCCCCTACCTTTCATTGACCAAGTCTTGGAAAGACTTGTCCACCATGACTATTTCTATTTCTTGGATGGATATTTTGGATTTTCTCAAGTTCTGAACCACCCTGATGATCAAGAGAAAATGACGTTTACGTGCATCTATGGCACGTACACCTTTATAAGAATGCCTTTTGTCTTGTGCAATGCTCCTGCAACTTTCCAACGTTACATGATTTCTATGTTCTATGACTTCTTAGAAGATGTAGTTGAGGTGTTTATGGATGACTTCTCAGTCTAGGGGACATACTTTGACGCTTGCTTGAGAAATTTATCCTTAGTACTGCAAAGATGCGAGGAGAAACACTTGGTCCTAAACTGAGAAAAGTATCACTTTATGGTTCCGAGCGGTATTGTCCTAGGACATAAAATTTCCAAGAAGGGCATTAAAGTGGATCTAAAAAAGATCGAGGCCATCTCTAAACTTCCAGCACTAAAGTCTATGACCGGGGTAAGACGTTTTCTAGGCCATGCTGGATACTACAGGAGGTTCATCAAGGATTTCTCAAAAATCATGAAGCCCCTATCAAATTTGCTAATCAAGGACACAATTTTTGAATTTGATGACGAATGCTTAAAAGCTTTCGAGACCCTGAAGAAGGCTTGGACTTCTGCACCTAACCTACAAGCCCCAGAGTGGGAACTACCATTTTTTATAATGTGCGACACTAGTGACTATGCCATAGGCGTAGTCCTAGGATAAAAGAAAGACAAAAAGCACCATGTAATCTGTTACGCCAGTCGCACATTGGACAAAGCCTAAGTGAAATATAGCACCACTGAGAAGGAAATGTTGGCGATCATTTTTTGCATTTGATAAGTTTCATTCATACCTTATAGGGGCCAAGGTGAAAGTGTATACTGACCACGACGCTATATGTTACATCATGCAGAAGAAAGATATCAAGCCAAGGTTGCTAAGATGGGCTTTGTTGTTGCAGGAATTAGATCATGAAATAATAGACAAGAAAGGAAAGGAGAATGTGGTGGCTGACCACTTATCCAGAATCATTTTTTATGAAGGAAATCAATTGCCGATTAATGATAACTACACTGATGAAACACTACTAATGGCTCAGACGGAGGAAAAGAGACTACCATGGTTTGCTGATATTTGTAAATATTTAGCTTGTGGCCATCAGCCACCTGACATAATGTACAACCAGAAGAAAAAGCTTTTCTCTGATGTCAAGAACGATTACTGGGATAATATGTTGTTGTTTAAAAGGTGTTCTAACAATTTGTATCAAACATGTATACCCAAGGAAGAAGTTTTGTCAATCCTAAAAGAATACCATTCTTCACCGTATGGAGGGCACCACAGTGGAGAAATAAATGATGTGAAAGTACTCCAATCTAGGTTTTACTGGCCCACCCTATTCAAGGATACAACATCTTTTATCAAAGCATGTAAGGAAATCTGACTCACTGGAAATATCAATAAAAGAAGTGAAATGCCTATGGCTGAATGGGTAGAAGTAGAGATCTTTGATGTTTGGAGAATCGACTATATGAGTCCTTTCCTGTCATCAAAAGGATACCAGTACATCCTGGTATCCGTCGAATATGTGTCCAAGTCGGTCGAGGCGGAAGCAACTCAGACTTGTAATGTAAAATTGGTGATCAAGCTATTTGAGAATACCATTTTCCCATGCTTTGGAGTGCCTTGTACTGTCATAAGTGATGGAGGATCACACTTTGTAGAAAAACAATTTGAGACACTATTAAATAACTATGGGGTGAGGCACAACATCGCTACACCCTATCATCCTCAAACCTCGGGATAAGTTGAGGTGTCCAATAGGCAGATAAAACAAATTTTGGAAAAAATAGTCAGCCATACTAGGAAAGATTGGTCTATCAAACTAGACGACGCTATCTGGGCTTACAAGATTTCTTACAAGACACCAATAGGAACCACACCGTACAGACTGATCTATGGTAAATACTACCACCTATCGCTTGAGCTTGAGCATAAATCCCATTGGGCGATCAAGTTTCTGAACATGGACCTAGAGAAAGCAGAGTGAAAGAGATTCCTATAGCTGCTAGAGCTCAAAGAGCTGAGATTCCATGCTTATGAGAATGCAAAAATTCACCAACAAAGGACTAAGGTGTGGCATGATTTTTGTGAAGGTGATAAAGTACTTCTCTTCAATTCAAGCATCAAGCTTTTTCTTGGAAAACATAGAACAAGATGGTCGGGCACCTTTTTTGTGGTGAAGATCTACCCATCGGGAATGATGGAGATTCAAGGGGAGAAAATAGGGACTTTTAAGGTTAATGGCCACAGAGTAAAAAGATTTTACAAAGATGAAGCTTTTGTCTGAAGATCTGAAATCAGTTTGGAGGAACCAAATTAGTCACAAGAGGAAAGGAATGAGGAGTTACCACATCTAGCTGATAAAACCAAGGAGTGAATGATTATGAAGTTGAGCTAGAGATTTTAAAACAAGCACTTCTTGGGAGGCAACCCATGTTTTTGTTGTTTCTTTAAGATTTTATTTTCTCTACCCTTTTAATTTTAATTTGTTTCCTTCCCTTTTAAGTTTTGTACATATCTCCTCCCCTTTAAAAAGATGAATGGATTGAAGAAACAAGCTTTGTTTTGGTCAAGTACTCTAACCGCGGTTTAGACCGCAGTCGTGGTGTTCACCTTGATTCAAAGATGACCGCGACCCGCGGTGCCAACATTTAGTGACCTCGATCATGACCTGACATTTCCCTTGGTAGAAGAGACCGTGACCGCGGTCCTGTTTCGAGTACACTGCGGTTATAGTCACTCCTTCTTTATCTATGATCAATGTATCAGGATCACTCTACCATAAATATTTGAAAACCCCTATTTTGCAGATTTCTTTTCTCTTCCTGCTTTCTCGAGCCAGAGTTAAACCCTACATCTTTGAAGAATCGCTCAACTGGACTGACGATCTGCTGTCGCAGCTGACTCACCATCGTGTCATCCTTCTCCATTTTGTCGTCTCGTCTGACAAACAAGGTAACAGACAAACCCTATTTTCACCCTTCTTATAGCCATTTCCTTGATTCACCACCGCCGTCGTGTCAATACTGGTTTCGCCTCACGCCTATCCATTTTCGGATTCGTTTGGATTGCCCGCCATTCATCACGTCACCGACGGTTGTTCTCACCAGCCAAAAATCATCCACACTCTAAGGCAGTGTTTTCAAATAGTAATAAAAAACCTAAAAATATACTTTAACCGGCGCAACCACTCACCGACAAGCGCTTCTAAAATCAAGAATGATCAACTTCCACCATCAATCGACATTGAAGGAAGTAAATGGAACCGTTGGACCAGGTAGACCACGAGTCGCGATCTGCTTCAATAGAAAATGTGTCCCCTGTCCACGTGTCGATCTTAACCAGGTCACAGTGCTCCCTCAACACATTAAGTTTTAGGTTCACACCGCGGGTTGTGGTGTTGAAGATCGTTGCCTAAAGTCGTGGTCCCCTTGATCACGACCTGCCCGATACATAAAATAAGACCGCGACCGCGATCTCCTTCTCAATTTGTTGCGACCACGACCTCCTTTAGGGACTGCGACCGCGGTGTATCTTGAATCACTAACAAGACCGCAGGTCGGGTTCCTATATACATGGTTCAACTTAATGAACTGCACTAGATAATTGCAAGAAGATTAATCAACGCTAAATCAATCATAAACTAATTCATTGTGAAAACTTTGCAGAATGTCTTCTCCTACAACCAGTGACCCCATCTACAGGCAGGCAACATCCTTGAAGGAGGCAGAGAAGATAGTGGAGAGCCTGACAACAACACTAAAGGAGAACACCTCTCTACTAGTGCCAAACGGGTTGAGTTGCAGTTGAAACTTGAACAATATTAAAGAATCATGGGTCACCTAACACCGAAGGACTCTCCACAAGAAACAGAACAAACCAAGAAAACAGAGACCTCTGAATACTAGCTAGGAGAATCAGAGACCCAAGCACAGGGGAAGAAAAGAAAAGTTGCACCCAAGGAAACCAAGGGTAGCAAGAAGAAAAAATTGGTGGTAACTGAGAAACCAAGAAGGGAGGAGATAGAGAAGGCCAACAAGGAGAAACAAGTCATAGGAGAGACACCAATAGAGTCTGACGAACCCCCATTCATGTCGATAAACCCGTACACCAATCTACCTATTATTGGATCTACCAAAATAAGGATTTCATCTTGACTCGATACCTAGATGTAGAGGATTTGAAGAAGATGGGAATCTACGATAGGTGAGTCGAATTCTTAGAATGTGCAAATTTGTGCACCTTATGCACATCCGAGGCCAAGTCCTACAAGAGGTTAACTATGGAGTTCCTATCTTTGCTAAATAAAGTCCCCACCAGTAGTGAGATAAGGAAGGCAGATGACAGAGATTATAAACTATAGGTAAGGCTAGGAGGTGAGTCTTACATGATCACGGGGGCAATGTTGAATAAGATATTTACAAAGATAGAGGAACAAACAAAAGCCTACTCTGCCGCCCCAAGTGAGAAGGAATTAGTCACCTATGAAAACCACCACCTGTGGGAAGAGCTAACCAGAGAAAAAGAATGCATCTCAAAGAGCTCGAAGGACTCCCTGATCACCTCGTGCTTCCTTCTTACGATCTATAAAATTACAACTTATACCATTTATACAAGGTCAGAGATGAGAATAGTAAGCAAGGGGCATATGTTCCTAATTTGGTCGATGATAAACAAAAAGACAATAAATGTGGAAAAGATATTAATAGAATGTTTATCTACGGCAGTAGAAGGGGAAGGAAAAAGGAACTCTGGATACTACATGGGCGGTCAGATAACAAAGATCGTTGAATACTTAATGAATGTAGGAGAGGTTCTAAAGTATAAGGAGATGGAGGGACAAATGAAAATAGATATCAAGTCCCTTGTCAACATGGGAATTTTTGCACAGAAGGGGGAGAAACTGTACTTCAAGTAGAGCATCTCAAAGAGGCTCCTTCCCCTTCTGGAGATAGCATTTTATGACGCCCACAAACTATAACCGACCAAAGATGACGTTGAGAAGATGTGCTCAGGGGCACTACGAGCTGAAACTGAAACATCAACTACAGTCGGGGAGAGTAGTGCCCAAGCTGAAGTAAAGAAGAAAAAGAGCACAAAGCAACAGAAAAATTTGGTAGTGCAGAAGAAGAGAAAGACATCAGATACAACAGCCTCACCAACCGCAAAGATAAAAGTTGTAGAACCGCCAACCCCCACGACTCCCCCTCCAGAAGAAATGGTGGCAAATGAAGAACCCACACATGTAGAGTCACACGAGGAAGCGGCTACTATGGAGCCAGAGGTGGAGAAAGAGGAAGGCACATCAACCAACCTGCAGCATGACGTAGAACTGGAGGCTAAGCCGAAAGGACAAGGATCTGAAGCCGTACCGGAACCAGAAATCTGTCGAGCCGACATGGACCCACAGGACAAGAAGAAGGAAAAAGAAAAAGGTCCACCGCCACCACCTCTACAACCAACCATGCCAAGCACATCAACGATGTGCATGGATCACCAGTTGCACCAATAGCAATAGCATACACCCTCCTTCGGGGGTGTATTAGGTACAAGGTTTGATGCCATGTGGGAACTCATGCATCAAGCCATTACAATAAATACAAATATTTCTTCTTCTTTATCTTTGCTAATAACACAGGTACATGTCCTCAATGAAAGAACTCGAGCATTCCCTGACCTCATCCAATAAGCTTTAAGCAACCAATGGATAATGATGGGAGTGTTGAAGGAAATGAAGGACAAAATGGAGGATTTGAATCAGGAGAGGCACGCCATCCGATCCAACAATGAGCATATGTGTCGTGGCTATGATACAGCGATGGCCAACCTCGAGGAAGAACACCATCACCTCAAAGAGGACCGCTAGAAGCTTGAAAAGGAATGCGAAGAAATCCAGAGCTGACGGAAGAAAAAGAAGGCAAAGCAATCAGCAAGCCTGATGCACTCCTCATCGAGCCCCTCCATCCATGATGACAACAACGTCGACAACGCAGGAGGGACTGACATGAGGGCAGATGTTACAACCTCATTTTCTGAAAATATAATGTAAAGTGTATTTCTCTTTTAATGAATAAATGAGATCCTTTTCTTTGAATTGTGACAGATTTCGTGTGAAATGGATTTGATTGAATGATTGTGGGCTTTGTTAGCCATTAAGCCCAATTGATAAGAAAAGGGAATTAAAAAGGAAAAAGGATTGATTAATAAAAGGGAAATATGAGAAATTGATAATTAAAAGAAGATAAAGGAAAACCAATATTCCCCAATATGGGAATCCGTGCCTTTGGGTTTTCTTGAGGTCCAAGGGGCCCAAAATAACAAAATAATCACAAAGGAAAGAGGAATATAAATTAATTTGGATTAATTAATGAGCAACTTGGGAGAGAAGTAATCCTTCTCATCCATGGAAATTTGTTTCCCAAATTTTGTACAACGTTAGATAATGACAAGACAAAACTTTCCTTAAAATTTGAGAAAAAAAGGAGTTATGGCTTGGGAGGAATCAATTTTGCAAGTTATATTTGATTTGGGAATTAATTCTGAATTAATAGAATAAAACCTTCCTTTGCTTTGAACGTGAGTAATCTGATCGGTTGGATCCTGATCCAATGCTGGGCGCTCTTCACTTGAGTCCCACTGGGACTGTGTTTCTGCGAGATAACAGAGGGACTTTCCATATTGGTTTCCTCGCAATCCTTTGGGTTGGAAAGTCTGCTGATAATCCCATTGAATTCGGGAAAGCAAGCCGAAGGGATACATCCCTAATTTTATTGGATTTTGTTGCCAAACCAGGAAACACCCAATTGGGCAGGACCTTGCCCCGACCCTATATATAGGGGAGGGCTATGGAGGGAACCCACATCCCTAATTACTTGCCCAAGCCCTACGGAAGGAAGCAAGGAGTGCTTCCATGCGTTCAATTGCTCGGTTCATCTTGACCTGTACCCTCGACATCTCGGAGATCAACGTCGGAGTCCGGCAAGTAGGGTGGAGTCGCGGAGCTTTCTCGGCAGGCAATTGGACCCCGGGTCGAGTTCGTGGGAGGAAGATGTAGCTTTGTGACCTTCTAGCTCATCTACCGGTGGACGGGATCTCTGAGTCAACCATTGGGTTGACCATCAGCTCACAAGAGGCGAAGAACGGAGGTTGAAGACAGACCCTTGGTTATTTACCAAGATACCCCGACGCGCCTTCAGAAAGGGTAAGGGAAGTCCCGTCTTTCACTTATCTGATCGTTAAAGTAGGTGCGCGTGCCCATGGCCGTCGGATCCTCAATGGACCACGGACCATGGATCGAACGATCCATGAATTTCCTAATTAGCTAATAAATTGATAAAAAGGAATTATCTTTGAAAAATCATATCTGGTGATAGAAACTCAGATGAGAAAAGTCAATACATGAAAAATGATCAGAAAAATATGAGGAATATGTTCAAAATAGTTTGGACATCTAAATCTGTATATTTTTTGTAAAAGTGTGTCTTTTGAATAAGAAAAGGGATTAATTTGTAACTAGAAACCCTAATGGTTGGTAAAAGATATATTTAGTCTTGCAATTAGGTTAATTCGATCATGTTTAACCTGAGTAATGATTAAGATGGTTTTTAACCTATTTTGATGATAGAATTACATGTTTAGGGTTTTTAATTCAAAATGTTGATTAATATGGTTAAGAACCCTAAATTAGAGAAAAAGCAAAGAAAAGATAGAGAAATCCGAAAATTAGGGTTTTTGTGGACAAAATCTGATCTTAAGGATCTTAATGGAAAATAAGACAAGAAATTAGGGTTTGATGTATAATTTGATAAAAGTAAAGTAAAAGTAATAAAAAGGAAATGAAACCCTAATCATGAACAAAACCCTAAAAAGGGCAAATAACCTAGGAAACAATTAAAATTAATGAGTCATGATGGCATGATTAATGATATAGATTTTGAATGCCTTTTTTAGGAACAAATTGTGTGTGTGTGCTTGCTTGATTCCTGATTGATTGAGTTTTTCCTGCATTGAAGTCTGCATAACAGGTATGTGGTTATGCTTATGACTACCCGAATTAGTTTTCCAGGATTTTATCGATGTTTCCATTGTGGCTAGAATTAAACTGTGGGATGTATTTAATTCATGCAAAGTATAATGTTAATATGACTATCACATAAGAAATATGCCTACTAGCTCAGATCCTAGTCCCCTATGTAGCTTAATGGGTTGACCTAGTAAATGGCTACCAATGGGGTAGGCCCATCAAGTCATTGGATGACTTCGTAAATGGCTACCAATGGGGTAGGTCTATCAAGTCACATTGAGTTAGAGATTGGACTACCTATGGGTAGTGCCATGCGACTCAACCCTAGATATTGATCTACCTATTAGGTAGGATCATGCGGGGTTTAATAAGGATCTACCTAGAGAAAGGTAGTATCTCAATCTGCTGCAGGGACAACACAGAGATAGGGGATAGGAAAGGATTGAGTAGTATGGTTTTAAACGTAATCTTAGATGTTAAATGATAATTGGTTGATTACTTTGTTACTATAGTTTGCACGATTATTGTTTCCCCCACATACCAGCTTCTTGCTGACCGATGTTTTGTTTGTCGGCGTTTTAGGTAGAAATGAAAAGAACAAACAGTAAAGTGGCAGATGTGGAATTAAATGAGAAATAACGTGCACAGGAGGATTAGTTAGTTTAGCATCTTCATGGATAGAAGTTTAGAAATCCCAGTTTTTCCTAGGTAAGAAAAGTTTTATTTTATACCAGTTTTCAGTTTAGCTGGTAAAGTTTATTAATTATTATTGATTATTTGTCGAACCTTTGATCTTGTTAGTTGAAATATGGCTCTGACCTTCGGGTCTCTCTTAATTGGGGGTTACCAGGAGGCGGGGTCATTACAATTGGTATCAGAGCGAAAGTTCCTCACTTAATCCTTAATAATTATTAAATTTTACAAATTCTGTAGAACCCAAGGGAGTTATTAGAGGATTATCCGAAAGACAGAGGTGACTAGAAAAGGATCACAACTAGGGGCTGGAAATATTTTCCTCCATATCGCTAGTCAGAATATGTGGACTCCCGGATGTGTGTGACTGCCTGGCCAAAGTCTTAGGGTATGATGTGAAATAAGATACCTTTAGGACTCTCTCATCTTATTCATCCCTTCTCAACTCAAATTCTATTAAGGACCTTAAGGATTAGGGTTTTCTCTCTTATCCTCACCCTCTTAAGGTATGGGTAAGGTTGATAAGAATTAAGGAATCCTCCACCAAATTAATAAAAAGCATGTAAATAAGATGTCATGGACATAAGCTTAATAGAGTAAGAGTAAAGGAATAGATACATGCTTAGGTCGTATGACACGAGTTGTCATTGCCCTCAGGGGAGACCTGAGGATAGACCTCCTTGATAGGAGGATGAGTAGAGAGAGTTAGTCTTGGAGGTACAAACCTCCATTAAAAGTAGAGACCTAGCACATCCTCTGAGGATGATGTTAACCCTAACCCTAAGTGAAGGTTAGAGAGAGAGATGACATGATGAGTTAGATGTCATGGTTGACCGAGTGTTTGGTTGAACATGCCTTTGGGATGCCATAAGAGGTGAGATGACCTAGTACCTTAGGTGACCCAACCCTGGAGAGGGTCGTGCATGTTAGAGAGAAGGGTAGCTCCTTCATGGATGAGGTTAGAGGAGAACCTATAGAAACCCTATGGGTGTATGCAGGTAGGGTATATCTTGCACCCATAGTACATCAGTGGACGGCAGTAGGTTGAAACCCTGGCCAGTATACATGAAGGATGGCTTATGGGATGAGCATAAAGGGCTAAGGATAATCTTGATCCAAACATGAGTTGAGCATAGGTTTCACCCACGTAGGGGGTATGCTTGTGAGCTTGAGCCTTCATGGAGAAAGGACCTCTAGTAGGAAGGCTGGATGTGGAGTTAGCTCTAGAGAGAGAAAGCAGGACCCCAGCATGGAGGTTGGGAGCCTAAAACCCCGAGATGTGAGGCACAGTGGGGAGTCGAGGATGATGTGACCTAAGTGGATGATAGTGGTTGCCTTATGCTTGACCCCTGGAGGCTGATGATATCTTGGTTTCCTTTAGAGGAACCCACCCTAGAGAGAGGATGATGCTTCTGGTACTTGTGTGCCTATGGTATAGGAGTTTACCTGTTGTAATGAAACAAAGAGTGCCTTAGACCCATCAGAGGATTTAGTAATAGTTTGTGAGGCCTTGTACCTTGTTGTTTGTCCTTGAGGAGGACTCGACTCGGAGATGTACTCAAATAGAAGAATGACAAGGAAGTGCATGACATACCTTGGACATGATTGATTTGTGGTTAAGATATTGAGCATGCAGTTGGATACCCAAATGGTGAACATAGGGTTCCTAGACCTGAGAGGGGAAGCAGTGTATCCAATGCTCATGGTGAGATTTGAGTCTCTATAGTTTCAAGCATGGTACTCTTAATGTGTAGAGGTAAAGGAAACCCCCTTATGTTAAGGGTATGTTTGATGAACCCCTCACAGCTAAGTTGATCTAATGTTGAGGATGAGAACAAGTATGACCTAGCATGGTTTAATAGGTGGTCTACTTGTGCCTTAGTAGTTGTTGGGTTAGGCATGCTCATGTGAATGTAAACCCTGGACATTAGGGCATTTGTGACCTTTGTGGTTAAGGTGTAGTTTCCTCCCATCCTGGGAGAGGGGCCCTTCGGTAGGGTGTATACCAGTTTTGTTTGTTTTGAGGTAACCTTAAGTGGTCCCATAGGATCTTGGGAAGCTAAGTCGAAAGTACATGGTATGAGAATGAACATGTAGACCCATATATAGCCATCTCTAAAGTGCACGTGGATGTGTTATGATGCGATGATTTTGAGTCGCAATTATAGACCTGTTTCATATGTGTTTTATGCCTTAATTAGTCATTTCTATGGTTAATATCGCATAATTCATCTACTTCGGTCTTTGCTGCTATATTATGTCAAATCCCCTTTAATTTATTGTTTTGAGCATCAATTGTCAAAATATTATTATTTGTGTGAATTTATTTGGTTTCATGTTCTAATTTCAGAAAAAATGAGTATTTGCTTCCGTCGATACCATCGACGGAAGTCAATACCATCGACATGGTCACAGGTTTCTAGCCGAAAGAAGCAGGAAAAAGTCGATACTATCGACTTTGATGTCGATGGTATCGAGATACCATCAGATTGTTGGCAAGGAAGAAGTCGATAGTATCGACACAAAGTTGATACCATCGACGCATGGAGGCTACAACGATGCAAAACGACAAAACCGGCGCCTAAAGGAAGTCGATACCATCAAACCGCGTCGATGGTATCGAGATGATGTCAGGCACGACAAAGGAAGGGTTTGCAGCCGACCGCTACTGTAGAGGGTCGTTACCATCGACCCGCGTCGATGGTATCGACACCGTCAGATAGGCGCTGGATTCATAATGATCCCAATCGGATGGCTGGAGTTAATTAACGACCCAATTAGGGAATTAAACCTAATGATGGCCGCCCAGACGGGGAGATGATATCATTAGCCATTGCACAAGTACCGAGGAGCGGGAGAGAGGAGAACGGAGGCTAGAAGCTCATACTTGTTGATCTGAATGCCGAAGGAGACGGATTCCACCACCGAAAGGCGGTAGAGCACGCATTCTACACCAAGGATCAACCGGTTCTTCTCCGTTCAGGGGTTTTACCTTTCATTCCACGTTTTTCACATGTTTTCCCCTATCTCTACCTTGTACTTTGTTGAGATGAACATGCAGGGCTAATCCCCTTCGTCTTTAGGACCGGGAGTAGCCCGGGAATTCATTGTATGACAGTTTTATAATAGTAATTCATATTTTATCTCTTAAATCCGTGGTATAGTTTCGTTTTCTCCATATATTGTTATGCTTGATCACCATAATAATAACCTAATGCCCTTAATCACTTTGAATGAAGGATTAACGGCTGAAAAGAGATGAAACCTACATTAATCGATAAATCCCTTGACCAAGGTGGTGTAAAATTAATGGTGGAAACTGAGAGATCGTTCATAATGCACCTAGTTTACCGTATAGGTTACTACGACGGTGGAACCGACCTAAACCTAGGTAGTGAATTGCACCACGACAGTGGGCAATTCTGTTTTTAGGCCACTACCCAGTTAGAGAGATAAAATTGAGGCATTATATAAAATCTAATACAATGAAAACCCGTGGTGAAACCGCAATCCTAAAGATACCCTTTTGAATTGGTTAAATTAACATTTAATCGATTGTTTGTTTTATTTTATTTTTATTTTCTTCTATTTTTAACAACAACTCCCAACTTGTTATTCGGATTAGCTGATCACGAGTAGTTAGTAGGAGTCCCCGATGATTGCACGTATCCCTGAGTTCGACTCGGGCCTCACAAAGGCATGTACTACTCGCCACGTTCACTTGCGTTTATACACACGATAAAATTGCGTCAAGTTTTTGGCGCCGTTACCGGGGATACGGCAATTTGTTGGCACTTCGAGTGCTGTGAGCGGCCACTCTAGGCCACCTTTTTATTTTTTTTTTATAATTTCAGAAAAAAAATTAGTCTATTTTCTAAGTATTTGCAATCGTTAAGCACTGTACTGAACTTGAATTTTCTCATCTCAGGTACTGTGCATGGTGGAGACGCGTAGTACTGACTATGCAGGTTGCGCACCAGAGGTTCCGCCACCGGGACCCGAAGACGAGGAAAGCCACAATCAAGACCAGTTAGAGGAAACATAGTCAGAATCTGAACAGGAAGAAATGGCCGTGCCACAGACTATATGGGAGAAGAACAAGGCTTCTTCCTCATCTGCTTCCAAAGGGCCTATAAAGAAGTAGGCAATCAACATACCTACATATAATATTGATCCGGCGTTGATAAATCTGGTGAAGTCGAATGCTTTTCATGGGCTTAAGAATGAGGATCCCGTCGCTCACATCAGCCAGTTTGTGGAGAACTGTGACATGGTAAAAATTGATAGGTTTCCACAGGATGCACTTTATTTGAAGCTTTTCCCAAGTTCATTGGTGGGAGCGGCACGAGAGTGGTTACATAATTTAGATGATGAGTTTGTGGAGTCCTGGGACCATATGGTGGAGGTCTTCTTTGAGAGGTTCTTCCCTCCTGAGAAGACTAATGACATGATCCGAAAGATTCATAATTTTACCCAAAAGGCCGGGGAGACATATTCTGAGACCTGGGAGAGATTTCAGGTCATGTTGAGGAGGTGCCCACATCATGGGTTGGATAAAGAGACGCAGGTGAAGATCTTCTATTTTTCTCTCTCCGAGCACGAAAGGAGTAATCTGGATTCAGCTGGGTCAGGATTCTTTCTGAACAATACGGACACCAGATGATGGGAGATACTAAAGAATATGGCTAGAAAGCAATCATGGGGCGAAAGAGGCGCCGTGGAGCAGGTCTGAGTAGTAGGAGAATCAAAAGCGATAAAGAATATGAATGAGAAGATGGATCTTCTCGCAAAGAAACTGCTAGCGAAGGAGGATGATGCATCTGAGGATGAGGAAGCCCAAGTCAAATTCATGCAGCAACAGGGCTACAGAAACAATGACTATGCATGGAGGAGAGACAAAAAGTTCTGTTGGAAGGATCCTAATAATTTCCAACAAGATCTGGAGACGAAACCACAACCGAGAGCTGAGGATAAGAGCACTGAATTACTTGGTCAAATGGTGCAGAAAAATCAGGAAATGATGGCTATGTTTGGTAAGCAATTGCAATCTCAAGGTGATATTTTAAATAAATTTGGGCAGACGCTACAAAGCCATGGAGCGCAGATGCGGGCATTGGAAACCACCGTGGCTCAAATTTCAAGTGAAGTGGCGGCCATCAAGCACGCCAACCAGCAGAAACCGGCCGAGAATGCAAATGCGGCCCAAACACACCATCAAGTGAAGTACATGTCTGTGGTAAGCAATGAGGAGGAATCCCAGGTGTCAAAAGCAAAAGATCAAAGCAAAATGAGTTTTGATACGGGAGCAACACCGGCTATACCGTATCCTCGCAGTTATTATGGACTGCCGGGCGGAAACCCTCTTTTCAGGAAATCCCACCAAGGACCCATTATAGTTGCGTCCCTGACTAGGCAAGAAGAGCAAGTTAAGGCTGTTTGTCAAGGTGCAGATAAATCTATTGCTGATACACATGTTGATGATGCTCCGATAAAGTCCACGCCAGAGGGAGTACTTGAAGCAAGCTTAGGAGAGCTGGCCCCGAAAAGCTCATATGTGCCACTTCACAAGCGTGGTAATGCGGCAGTGGAGTCAAATATGGACAACTCGAAGCCGAAGAAGGAGCACAGGCATTATAGAAAATTCTTAGAGATATTCAGAAAGCTACATATCAATATTCCGCTGGTGGAGATGATTGAGAAGGTCCCCGCCTATGGGAAGTTTATTAAAGAAATAATAAATAAAAAGAGGCGGATCAAAGATATTGATGTATGTAGGATGAATGAAATGGTAAGCTCAATGATCCTTGGGAGTTTAACAGAGAAGAAGAAAGATCCGGGGAGTTTTTATATTCCATGTTCAATAGGTGATCGACACTTCCCACAAGCTCAGTGTGATTCGGGAGCGAGCATAAATCTCATGCCGCTGTCCACATTTAAAAAGCTTGGGTTACAGTACATGAAGAATTCAACGACAACCATAGAATTAGCAGATGGATCTATTGTAAAGCCACATGGTGTTTGTGAGAATGTTCTTGTCAAAGTGGACAAATTCATTTTTCCAGTAGACTTTGTAATCATGGATATGCCGCAACTTAAGAGTTGAGAGATGCTACTAGGTAGGCCGTTTCAAGCAACGGCCGATGTAGTGACTGCAATTGGGAGAGGTACACTCACGTTGGGAATTGGTCAAGATCGAGTGGAGTTCAAGCTGCCACACGATCCCTTGGGCACTTTCTCCAAAGATCCAAATTGATGTATTTCAAGTCGTCTAGCCTAAGACGTTAAATAAGGGTGCTTGTTGGGAGGCAACCCAACCATTGGTACTTTAGTCTAGTTCATTTACATTCATAGTTTAATTTGTTTTTACTTAGTTTTTCATGTAAAAAAGATACCGTGATCGTTTTGCTTGATGTGCAGGCTGGGGCGGAGTCGATACCATCGACCCACTGGTCGATGGTATCGACCATGGTACAGGTTGAAGATTGCGGATTTTGTTCTGCGTCGATACCATCGACGGCCTCGTCGATAGTATCGACCATCCACCAGGAAGGTCGAGACAATAAAGTCGATGGTATCGACATTCCCGTCGATACCATCGAGATCTCTAAAGATTTACAGACGAAATCGTCTCAGTGATGTTGATACCATCGACGGGAGTGTTGATGGTATCGACGCATTCAAAGAAGAAAGGAGGCGGCCGGGCCTCGTGAGGATTCACCCTAACCCGAGGGTCGATACTATCGACATACGTTGATGGTATCGACCGTCCACATCACCGATCCGAGCGAGCAGATCAACGGCGATCGCGGCAGCCACATCATCGATCTGGGTGCAGCGTCGATACCATCGACCCATGTCGATGGTATCCACACGTCAGTGATCTGAGTTTCAAGATCCAGCCATCGACAACCGTCGATACTCGCGATGGGGGCGGATAGCATCGACTAGTGTCGATACCATCGACTCGCGTCGATGGTATCGACGGGCTAACAGTAGCGCCGGCCAAGTCTATTTAAGGAGATTGATCACGTCATTTGACGTCACACCTTCAGAGCGATCTTCCTCCTTTGCACCGAGCACTCCCCCAAGCTATCTAAGCACTTCGACGAGCAGCACCGAGCGAAGGTCTTCATCGAGCGGAGATCCGATTCTCCAATCTTCACCGAGCTCTCCTTTTCTAATCCCATTTCTCGTCGCCAACATGGTGCATACAGCCGGAGCTTCTTCCTCACGCGCAACTCTTCCGGAATTCGTGCCACCACCACAGGATGAGTGATCCGGTATCACTGTTCCAATCTTTAAGTTTGTTTTTGACTATGAGGCCATAGTCGAATTCAAGCTTAGGGGGGTAGTTGGAACAGCTTTAGCTTTTATTGTTTTTAGTTTTTAGATTTATTGCTTTTCTTCTTGTTATTTGTTTCTTGCAATTTTAGTTTTTGTAGGATCCACATGCTATCTAGTGTAATCGGGGATGTCATAAAGTTGTGTCATCTCATTTTGTGCATGGGAAAATCAAGGGAAAATTTAAAATTTTTGTGTGTTTGGAAAGCTTGTCTTGCTTAACCTTGGGCACATATCCTATGAAAATGATTGGTTTTGTCAACTTTAAAACAAAATTTCACAACTGTACTCCTAATGATTCATGAAAGTGGATGGAAATGGTTGTTTGAGCCTAAACTGACCAAATGGTAATGAGACTTTAATTGGATGTAAGAGAAAGAAACCCCCAAACCACTACACAGGTCAGTAAGGAGGGACGCATAATATCTTTCTAAGGTTCAGTCATCTAGTCTTGTGATCGTTCCACTTCATTGTTTCCATAATCCACCCAAGAATTGGAAGGAAAGTACAGTTTCAACTCTTTTTGATTGCATAGCATCTAGATAGGACTTGCATTGCAATTGTCTTTATGATCTGCATTAAAGAAAAAATTTTAGAATAGTGATACATGCACATTACCCTTAGGTGCATGCCATGTAGTTGCATTCATAATTTTTCATGCATAATGTACATCATGTGTCTCAATTTTTCTCTAATGGTGAATGGAAGTGTTCCATACCTTCTAAATAGTGCAAATTTTTGAACATGAAGAAAATTAGCCCAATGTAGTTATCTTTAAGCAATGATGGATATAAGGGCTGAAAAAGAAGAAAGAAAAAGAAGAAAACAAATCTGAAAAATCTGCACAATGAAAAAAAAGAGTTATTTAGAAGAAAGTAGAATAAGAAGGAGAAAGGAACATAATATCACCTGCAATTCAAGATAATTGAGTACATGATGTAGCTTTATTAGATATCCATCTCATTTTGAGACGGATGGTTAGTGCATGCATCATTCCACTTAATCCTAGACATTAGGGCATTTCTCATGTGCACTTGCATCATTTAGGGCATTTTTGTTTTATGCATGTTGAAATTGTATCATACTTCCATTTTCTTCCATGAGCCACCCATTTCATCCACCCGTTGCTCGGATTGGTAGGCCACCGTGAATTTCTCCTCACTAAAGTATATCAGGAGAGCTGCTTCCATGTAGATGGTAGTTAGGTCGAGCAACGTAGTATAGGCGATCAAAAGATGCACCAAGTCTGAACCAGTGAGTTTTATTATGTTAACTACCTTATGTGATAGTGTTAATTGGTTTCGAGGTCAATTTATTTTATGGATGATTACTGTCGCCTGCAGGGTAATTACCATTCCGTGGTTAGAGAGGGCCGGTATGTGAATGTCCGGTGAGAGTCATATGGGATGTTGGTTGTGGTGTGTTGTTTTTCAGTTGACATTGGCAATTCTATTCTAAGGATTAGTTGCTCGAGGGCAAGAAACGTTCAAGCTTAGGGGAGTTTGATGCGACGATTTTGAGTCGCAATTATAGACCTGTTTCATATGTGTTTTATGCCTTAATTAGTCATTTCTATGGTTAATATCTTAAAATTCATCTACTTTGGTCTTTGCTGCTATATTATATCAAATCCCCTTTAATTTATTGTTTTGAGCATCAATTGTCAAAATATTATTATTTGTGTGAATTTATTTGGTTTCACGTTCTAATTTCAGAAAAAATGAGTATCTACTTCCGTCGATACCATCAACGGAAGTCGATACCATCGACATGGTCACAGGTTGCCAGCCGAAAGAAGCAGGAAAAAGTCGATACTATCGACTTTGATGTCGATGGTATCGAGATACCATCAGATTGTTGGCAAGGAAGAAGTCGATAGTATCGACACAAAGTCGATACCATCGACGCATGGAGGCTACAGCGACGAAAAATGACAAAATCGACGCCTAAAGGAAGTCGATACCATCGACCCGCGTCGATGGTATCGAGATGATGTCGGGCGCGACAAAGGAAGGGTTTGCAGCCGGCCGCTACTGTAGAGGGTCGATACCATCGACCCGCGTCGATGGTATCGACACCGTCAGATAGGCGTTGGATTCAGAATGATCCCAATCGGACGGCTGGAGTTAATTAACGTCCCAAGTAGGGAATTAACCTAATGACGGCCGCCCAGACGGGGAGATGATATCATTAGCCATTGCACAAGTACCGAGGAGTGGGAGAGAGGAGAACGGAGGCTAGAAGCTCATACTTGTTGATCCGGAGGTTGAAGGAGACGGATTCCACCACTGAAAGGTGGTAGAGCACGCATTCTACACCAAGGATCAACCGATTCTTCTCCGTTCAGGGGTTTTCCCTTTCATTCCACGTTTTTCACATGTTTTCCCCTATCTCTACCTTGTACTTTGTTGAGATGAACATGCGGGGCTAATCCCCATCGTCTTTAGGAGTGGGAGTATCCCGGGAATTCATTGTATGACAGTTTGATAATAGTAATTCATATTTTATCTCTTAAATCCGTGGTATGGTTTCATTTTCTCCATATATTGTTATGCTTGATCATCATAATAATAACCTAATGCCCTTAATCACTTTGAAAGAAGGATTAACCACTGAAAAGAGACGAAACCTACATTAATTGATAAATCCCTTGACCAAGGTGGTGTAAAATTAATGGTGGAAACTGAGAGATCGTTCATAATGCACCTAGTTTAGGGTATAGGTTACTACGACGGTGGAACCGACCTAAACCTAGGTAGTGAATTGCACCACGACAGTGGGAAATTCTGTTTTCAGGCCACTACCCGGTTAGAGAGATAAAATTGAGGCATTATATAAAATCTAATACAATGAAAAGCCGCGGTGAAATCACAATCCTAAAGATACCCTTTTGAATTGGTTAAATTAACATTTAATCGATTGTTTGTTTTATTTTATTTTTATTTTCTTCTATTTTTAACAACAACTCCCAACTTGTTATTCGGCTTAGCTGATCGCGAGTAGTTGGTAGGAGTCCCCGATGATTGCACGTATCCCTGAGTTCGACTCGGGCCTCACAAAGGCCTGTACTACTCGACGCATTCACTTGCGTTTATACGCACGGTAAAATTGCATCATGTTACCATGGAGGTAACTGGTATGGGGCCTGACCAAGGTAGGCAGGTTGCCATGACCCCTATGAAGGGATGAAAGTCAGTCGTGAATGCAGAGAGAGATGATGAAGGCTTGGGTAAGGTTCTAAGTTGAATATGTACTATAATGGAATCCTAAGTCTATCTTAGGGTCAGGTAGGGATAAGATCGATGGAAGAAGGAGTTGCCTAATTCCCTAGTTGCACATGACCATAGGGTCGGGAGGTAACAACTGTCATTGTCTGAGGGCCATGGGTTAGGAGTTTGATCACCTTCATGAACTCATGGGACCCAAAGGGCAGATGAGTAGGGCACTCTCTGGATGCATGAGGGAAGAGAGATGACCCCAAAAGTGTTGGCACCCTATAGACCCAAAGGAGATGACCAACGATTGTGTGTAAACCCTAGTAGGTTCGAGACCAGTTTTCCATGGAAGTAATTTTTGATATCATGATGTTTGAGACATGAGTTGCACGTTTCAACTTAGATTTGAAGGTGTATTGGCAAGGTGGGATGTATCATCTCTACTCCTGGAATGGGAAGAACTCTGTATTTGGATGGCTGACAAATGCTTATTTCTTCTTGTTATGGGAGTGAGAGATGGGACAAAACACATGCCATACACCAAGGATACAGATGATGTGAGTTGGAACGTTGTCACAAGGTATGAGGATAGAGATGATAACATACCCTTGTGGAGAAAACGATACATGGATGGTTTACAAACACTAAGAGTACTAAGGAGATCATCTTGTGGGGATGTGATACCATGAGCTATCTGGAATTTACCAGTGATACAAGGTTGAGTTTGATGACCAAGGAGATGAGTTCAATGTATTCTCAATGAAGATAGACTTAGAATTAGAGTTTGAGACGAGATGATAAGTGGAGTACATGGAGGGGTATGTCTTTAGCATTACCTAACACCTATGGAGGTGAAGTGGTAATGAATGCTCTGGTTGAGATATAGCTACCTAGTTTAGCTAGAGGCTAGAAGAAGTCGAGGTTCTTAGGTTAACCCTCAGTTGGAAATGAGATAAGTTTGGCTAACACACAGATGTAACAATATTGGTTGATCAATTTAAAGGTTGTTTGGTTAGCCAGCCTAGTCCATGATATAATGAAAGGATGGTTATAGAACCTCCGATACACGCCTCTGTAAAGGGAGGTGATGAAACCATGATTAGAGTGGTGTAGGGTTTTTGAGGAATCAAGCTTGAGGAATCATGACACACCAGAGATCATGATTTTAAAATCCCCATATACCATGGTATTACTGAGGTAGTAAGAGGTAGTATTACTTTGGATGCTTATGTTAAAGATGCATGTGGCTTGTGGCCATGCATGGTAGTAGGTGAAGGATGAACACCAGTGACCCAACGCTTTGACATAGAGGATAAAGAGTTCCCTAAAGGGAGTGGGAGATCACCATTATGGAAGTTGTGGTAAGTCTCCCCTGGATGAAGGAAGGTCAAGATACAATATGGGTTATGGTAGATCGCCTTACCTAGATAACATGTTAAAGAAAGAGTATTGTCAAGTGACAGATCGGGTTGAACTACTTATAAGAGAGAGATAGTTCAACTACACCATGATGTGAGTTCGAAGGTCTGTGAGTTTGATCTAAAGGTTTCCTTCCAAAAGGTGGGAGTGGGTACATGAAGAACTCGATGTTAGTACTGTTTATCACCCCTTACTAATGATTAGTATAATCCAGACTAAAGGCTCTGGTGAGAGCATGAGTGCTCATTTAGGGTGATACAAAGAGACAGTTCTTAAGATGTGACGTTAACCACCATAGCCTTTATCGGGATGAAAGAAATTCTAGAAGGAGGTTGTGTCAGTCACCACTTCATTAAGATTATGTTGGTGAAGGAGGCCTCGTGAAGGTCAGAAAAGAACTACAGTGTGTGCAATGAAGTCGCTTTGATCATGCAATGGCTGAGAGAGAGAGCCCAGTGGTGACATGAGCCATGAGCTGATGCAAAGTAAACTGACATGCAGTTCATTGTGGGAGAATATAATGTGAGAATCCGACCCCTCTAAGCTACAGTTGAGAAAGCTGAGTCCCCGATATATTGGTCCATTTGAGATGGATTGGTGTAGATGGTTTTGTTTAACCTTACCCTCTGGATAAAATGATGTGTTGCATGAGTCCGATCTAGAGCACTATGTGAGGTACCCAAGCCATGTGTTGAGCCCTGAACCTTTTCAGCTTTTGAGAAGCTGAATTGTCCTGAGTCACCTATGAAGGTATGATATACCAAGGTAAGAAAGAACTCAGATGGAAGAATATGAAATGATGAAGGTTCTTGAGAAGAACCATGGAAAGGGAGAAGCCACATGGAAGCCCTGATGGACATGGAAAATTCTTATCCTGAATTATTTGTTTGTTTGATTGAATTTTGAGGACAAAAATCCTATAAGGAGGGGAGGATGTCACAACCTCATTTTCTGAAAATATAATGTAAAGTGTATTTCTCTTTTAATGAATAAATGAGATGCTTTTCTTTGAATTGTGATAGATTTCATGTGAAATGGCTTTGATTGAATGATTGTGGGCTTTGTTAGCCATTAAGCCCAATTGATAAGAAAAGGAAATTAAAAAGGAAAAAAGATTGATTAATAAAAGGGAAATATGAGAAATTGATAATTAAAAGAAGATAAAGGCAAACCAATATTCCCCAATATGGGAATCCATGCCTTTGGGTTTTCTTGAGGTCCAAGGGGCCCAAAATAACAAAATAATCACAAAGGAAAGAGGAAAATAAATTAATTTGGATTAATTAATGAGCAACTTGGGAGATACGTAATCCTTCTCATCCATTGCAATCTGTTTCCCAAATTTCGTACAAAGTTAGATAATGACAATACAAAACTTTCCTTAAAATTTGAGAAAAAAAGGAGTTATGGTTTGGGAGGAATCAATTTTTCATGTTATATTCGATTTGGGAATTAATTCTGAATTAATAGAATAAAACCTTCCTTTGCTTTGAACGCGAGTAATCTGATCGGTTGGATCCTGATCCAACACTGGGCGCTCTTCGCCTGAGTCCCACTGGGACTGTGTTTCAGTGAGGTAACAGAGGGACTTTCCCTCTTGGTTTCCTCGCAATCCTTTGGGTTGGAAAGTCTGCTGATAATCCCATTGAATTCAGGAAAGCAAGCCGAAGGGATACATCCCTAATTTTATTGGATTTTGTCACCAAACCAGGAAACGCCCAACTGGGCAGGACCTTTCCCCGACCCTATATATAGGGGAGGTCTATGGAGGGAACCCGCATCCCTAATTACTCGCCCAAGCCCTGCGGAAGGAAGCAAGGAGTGCTTCCGTGCGCTCAATTGCTCAGTTCATCTTGACCTGCACCCTCGACATCTCGGAGATCAACGCTGGAGTCCGGCAAGTAGGGTGGAGTCGCGGAGCTTTCTCGGTAGGCAATTGGACCCCAGGTCGAGTTCGTGGGAGGAAGACACAGCTTCCTAACCTTCTAGCTCATCTGCCGGTGGACGGGATCTCTGAGTCAACCATTGGGTTGACCATCTGCTCGCAAGAGGCGAAGAACAGAGGTTGAAGACGGACCCTTGGTTATTTACCAAGATACCCCGATGTGCCTTCAGAACAGGTAAGGGCAGTCCCGTCATTCACTTATCTAATCGTTAAAGTAGGTGTGCGTGCCCATGGTCGTCGGATCCTCAATGGACCACAGACCATGGATCGAACGATCCACGAATTTCCTAATTAGCTAATAAATTGATAAAAAGGAATTATCTTGGAAAAATCGTATCTGGTGATAGAAAAGTCAATACATGAAAAATGATCATAAAAATATGAGGAATATGTTAAAAATAGTTTGGACATCTAAATTTGTATATTTTTGTAAAAGTGTATCTTTTGAATAAGAAAAGGGATTAATTTGTAACTAGAAACCCTAATGGTTGGTAAAAGATATATTTAGTCTTGCATTTAGGTTAATTCGATCATGTTTAACCTGAGTAATGATTACGATGGTTTTTAACCTATTTTGATGATAGAATTACATGTTTAGGGCTTTTTATTCAAAATGTTGATTAATATGGTTAAGAACCCTAAATTAGAGAAAAAGAAAAGAAAAGATAGAGTAATCCAAAAATTAGGGTTTTTGTGGACAAAATCTGATCTTAAGGATCTTAATGGAAAATAAGACAAGAAATTTGGGTTTGATGTATAATTTGATAAAAGTAAAGTAAAAGTAATAAAAAGGAAATGAAACCCTATTTATGATCAAAACCCTAAAAAGGGCAAATAACCTAGGAAACAATTAGAATTAATGAGTCATGATGGCATGATTAATGATATAGAAATTGAATGCCTTTTTCAGGAACAAATTGTGTGTGTGTGCTTGCTTGATTCCTGATTGATTGAGTTTTTCCTGCATTCAAGTCTGCATAACAGGTATGTGGTTACGCTTATGACTACCCGAATTAGTTTTTCGAGATTTTATCGATGTTTCCATCGTGGCTAGAATTAAACTGTGGGGTGTATTTAATTCATGCAAAGTATAATGTGAATATGACTATCACATAAGAAATATGCCTACTAGCTCTGATCCTAGTCCCCTCTGTAACTTAATGGGTTGACCTAGTAAATGGCTACCAATGGGGTAGGCCCATCAGGTCATTAGATGACTTAGTAAATGGCTACCAATGGGGTAGGTCCATCAAGTCACATTGAGTTAGAGATTGGACTACCTATGGGTAGTTCCATGTGACTCAACCCAAGATATTGATCTACCTATTAGGTAGGATCATGCGGGGTTTAATAAGGATCTACCTAGAGAGAGGTAGTATCTCAGTCTGCTGCATGGACTGCATAGAGATAGGGGATAGGAAAGGATTGAGTAGTATGGTTTAAAATGTAATCTTGGTTGTTAAATGATAATTGGCTGATTACTTTGTTACTATAGTTTGCACGATTATTGTTTCCCCCTCATACCAGCTTCTT
This sequence comes from Alisma plantago-aquatica, assembly GCA_963693085.1. NCBI lineage: Eukaryota > Viridiplantae > Streptophyta > Magnoliopsida > Alismatales > Alismataceae > Alisma > Alisma plantago-aquatica. Next base: position 635,148,808 of record OY856415.1, read on the forward strand.
GCTGACCGACGTTTTGTTTGTCAGCATTTTAGGTACAAATGAAAAGAACAAACAGTAAAGTGGCAGATGTGGAATTAAATGACAAATAACCTACATAGGAGGATTAGTTAGTTTAGCATCTTCATGGATAGAAGTTTAGAAATCCCACTTTTTCCAAGGTAAGAAAAGTTTTATTTTATACCAGTTTTCGGTTTAGTTGGTAAAGTTTATTAATTGTTATTGATTATTTGTCAAACATTTGATCCTGTTAGTTGAAATACGGCTCTGACCTTTGGGTCTCCCTTAATTGGGGGTTACTGGGAGGCGGGGTCGTTACAGCAGAAGTGCCGAAAGAAGAGAGTGCCAATGTGATGACAACACTGGCAGTTGAGAAAAAGAAAGATGAGCCCCCACAACAATCAAGCTCCCCCAACGACAAACACGCAATGAAAACCACAATGTTTTCAAGGGAGCTCAATCTCAATAGCAACCCTAAAGAAGGGCAAGATGAAACTAATGAAGGCAGTGGTAGACAAGAAAAACAGTAATCAACCCTGCCTACAAATAAGCCGATGCAAGAAGAACAACTTGCTATAGCTCATCTAGAAGAAGTCGCCACAGAACTAGGCACAACAGGGGCCGTGTAGCTCGATAAGATTCTAGTAAGATGGACACCGACCTTGAAGAGAGCAACGAGTTCTTCCTATTCCAAGGGCACAATGAGCATAATGACTACCTCTATGATGGAAAGATGGAGGAAACTCCAACAATGCTGGAGGCCACCAAACTAGGCCAAACTTTTGAGGAAAGCAATATCAGAGACAATGTAGCTATAAAAGTTTCCTCAGAAGTAGCAGAACACGCGACCACAACAAAACTGTTAGTCAAAGAAGCTGAACGTGCGGCCACAGCTATGCCAACTATAGATGAAACCTCGACACCTTCTATACATGAAGGAACATTAGACGATGAGGACGGTGGACTATCAACTTTCTTTGCAAACGAGCCCTCTAGGGAGCAGAGTGCATCGGCTAGAATAGAAACACTTGTAGTAGCTCCTCCCCTACCATGCAAAATGAAGGAAATGGACATATCTGTAGTATTACAGATTACATGCAGAGATGTCCACATCTTGGCAGACGTCTTGAGCGACAACCTGCCCAGGTCAGACATACTATATAATAGCAAGGATAGACGTCTAACTAGAGATCACATCCCAGGGATCCTCCTAAAAAAGGCATGAGTACATAAAAGACTGTTCAAAGTACTCTGCACTACCCTCTTGTAAGAATTTCTACACCCAGACAAGCCAAAGCCAGTCTTAAATGGAACGACACATCTAGCTAGCCTCCTCTACAAAGAAGACTACAAGGCAGCAGATGTCACCGAACTGAAGGAAGTAGTTCAAAGAAAGGAAACAATATATGTAGTGATGCCCATAAGGAATGTAAAGCATTGGAAATGGATAGTCACGGACATGTACGAGCGGAAGATGATAGTGCTCAACTACTGTGCATCTGAACTGGACATCACTTCACTAATCTACAAAAGGAACGATGCCATAGATGCCTTAATACCACCACATCTACAATGAGCAATCAAAGATGCATATTACAAATTTCAGGGATTCTTGAAGTTCTTCCCCATCAATAAGTAAGTTCCTAAAGAAGAGGCTGGTTTAGGAGATTGCATCTTCATAGTGTTGAGAATGATGGAATCCATCAACAAGGGAATCCCCCTGGAAGATATAGATAATGAGGACATGCATGGACTGTGGGATGTGTATGCTATGGAGGTCATCTATGATAGTCAATTCTTTAGTGACCCGGGGATGCCTTCAGAAGTTGTACCCTAGAGGCTTCAAAAAGATATCCCTCTACTTGAAAAGGTGACCTGCAGGGAACAATTGAAAACCATATGGGTGGATCCAAAAGAGCTAGACAAGGCTGCGACTTGGAAAGAAGGATGGAATCAAAGCACTGGAGAAGTTGTAAAGCACACATCAGTAAACGAGCTAGAACAACCTCCAATAGCAGAAATCCCAGAAGAATTGCCTTAAAACAAACAACCTAAGGAAGGAAAGGTTGAAGAAGAAGACTTGATCGATGTAAATCTAGACAGACCGGCAGAAGAGGTTACACCTTCCTTCAAGGACTTCGACAGATGGAGCTACCTTAGCCTGTCTTTAGAAGAATTGAATGTAAATATGAGGTCCTTGAAAGAAGATGATTCACCGAGAGATGTCATCTTCGAGAGAGATGGAATTTGTGTGCTAAAATATGACCTCTGAGAAACACTACAAACAAGAGGATATCTTTTAGTAAGCATGATTTCAGCTTACCGGGGGCTACTAGGCGACAACATGTCAAATGCCCACATGGCATACTTCTTGCCGGTAGATGACATCTTGAAAGAAAAATGATCAGGCAAAAAGGAGCGCCTACAACAAAGCCTGGCGACGTCCCTACCAGACTACATCTTTCTGCCAATTCTTCATGACAATCATTGGACTCTGTTGGTCGTCAATGTCATTAAAAGGACTGCAATCCTCTACAACAGCTCAGATGCAACCTTTGCACTTAATAAAAAGACTAACATGATGACAACAAAGACTCCGATAGAAGAAAAGGCCAACACATGCACCGAGGCGATTGTTAACTTGATAAAAAACCATGGTAAAGGATACATGCATATGGTAGGCAAAGACTTCAAAAAGACGTAATTCTGCCACATGAGCCCCCAGTAGGTGCCCCTATCAAATGAGTGTGGATTCTTCTGTCTAGCCTGGATGGTGGCCCTAGACAATATTGACATCATAGTGGAGGGCATGTAGTACGAAAAGTACCACACACTACAAGGAGTATATGCAAGCATGCTTCTCGAGTCTGAGTGGGCCTCCACCAACAACAAAAATGAATAAAGAAAGTCTCTTTATACATCTCACTCAAATTTTGACACCCCGAGATGTGGTGGATGATAAGTGTTTGGGAGGGGTCATAAACGGGCTACAGAGGTACATTTACCATCTTTTTATCTCTCTAAAATTCTCAAAACTTTCAAAATTTTTGCAAAAGCTACCTTTAGAATTTAGAATCTAGCCTCCTCTCATGCTAAATTTTCAAATTGTAGTACTTTCACCCTCCTAGAAAGAAACAAATGAGCAACCTATATATATATATACATATATACATATATATACATATATATAAATATATATACATATATATACATACATATATATACATATATATACATATATATATATATATAAATAAATAAATATATATATATATATATACGAGTAAAACAAGAATCATAACAATAGTTCTCTATCTCATTCTTGCAATAAGACATTGTACGTGTGACAACCTTAACTCATGAAACCCTTAGAGGCTAGAGAACTTCACCTAGCCATACTCTTGGACAACCACCCTTGCTTGATGTTTTAACCAGAAAATCCTTATCTCCGTAGAGAGGAAAACAACTTCCCTTTTTAAAGCATATCTAAAAGGAGGCTTGGGCACCCAGAAGACCACTTAAAAATCCCTCGCACCCAAGCTTGAAAGGAGATGTAAAAAGCCAAAAAAAAAAATAATAATGAGAGTTTTTCCCAAAAAGATGCCAAAAGTTTCCACACGGTCGGTGTATTGCTGCACTTATGAATATAGATTTGTCATGCCCATAAGTGGAATCTTGAAGCCAAGCTTACACACCTCCAATCCTGAATGAAAACTCACAAAACCACTTGACGTAAAGTTAGAAGCCCAAAAAAGGGCAACACTGTCCTTATGACAATTGTGGGTGAGGAGTTTAGAGGGAAGAGGAAAACACTTGAAGCCTTAAGCCTACCCGAACACAATAGCATAGGGTCAACTGAAAATAAAGAAATAGTGTGAAAGATACCCCTCGAAAAAGATCTTATATTAGTATGGTCATTTCCTAAAGGGGAAGGGGTGATAAGTTGAGAAGGAGAAACCTTTTACAATCAACGTAAATGGCAAGAAAATGAAGTTATGCAACTCTAGTGAGAGGGAGGAATGAGACTAAAGGTTAGAAGACATACCACAACAGTCTTGATGCAAGAATGAGATATTTTAGTCATGTTATATTCTATACTTTTGTCACATAATTTTTCTCTTTATCTCTCTGAGTTCTCAAACCTACACTTAGACTGAGGACAAGCTTGATTCTAAGTTTGGGGGAGTTGATAACACTTTATTTTATGTAATTTTTGTATATATTATATACCTCTTTTAGTATATCTTTTATTAGCTTTCCTCAAAATTTACCATCTTTTTTACTAAAACCTCACACATCTTTCCATGATTTCAGATACATTTACAGCCCAAGTCGTGGTCGTCACCTCGACCGCGACCCACTCGTTCAACAATGGAGGTCGAGGTCTCTGAACTGCTTTAAGATTGAGGTCTTTCCGCATTCAAGACATACCTCGATCAGAATAAAGCCACGATCACTACTAAACTATGACCACAGTGGAGGTCACGGTCAGTACAGGAGTACCGACCTAGACTAGGGATTGTGATCTATTCGGAGACTATTGGCGTCAAGTCCAACTGCGACTCAAAGAAGTTCGTGATCCACATGGGGTCGTGATCCCTATAGACTGCGATCAATCTGGACCGCGACTAGCTCAGAGGTTGCGGTCATTGCTAAGCACATGATCCTTGCAGGCCACGACCAAGTAGGGAGACCTCAACCTCAATCTCTCCAATGCAATGCATGAGTCAACCTCGACCGCGATCATGACCAGCCTGTGAGCAAGTGGAAGACCGCGATCGAGTTCAACCAAGATGAAAGAAGGAATAAAGAGAAGACCGCAACTGCGGTCCCACACTTCCCCCCACCCAGACCAAGACTACAGTCTAGGCTTAAGTCGGTGGAATGTGCCTATAAAAAGGCCACCCATCTGTCTTGTCAAATCATCATATCATAGATCGGATCATGAGGACCATGAAGTGCTGCTGCATCCCATACTCATTCCACTCCATCCCATCCACCAGTCTTGGACCTCCAAAGGTAGAAGCTGAGGTGAGAGAAGACTGAAGACTCCTTCTTCGAGAGAAGAAGATCGTCTACTCCATCGACATGCTAGATCTAGATCTGAAGAAGTATTGTGTCATATTACATCTCTTCTCCCTAGATCTATCATCCCTTTCCACTATACTTCCCTCATCACTTTGTGGAGTTCATGTATCTATCTTTCTGTAATGTCATTATGTTGTCCGCAAGCATGAGTGGCTAAACACCTTAACTTGGATTTGGAGTATCCGCTAAGGCTCTCCCAACATGTATATTGTCTCTCTTTGTTTAATATATATATAGACTCTTGTCAAGGTTATCTCCATGCACCTTTTTTATTGCTTCACTTGTATGCTTAGCCACCATCTTGTGATGTTTGATAGTTGACATCTCGAGAGAGTAATATCGCTTTTGTCATATGTTATGGAGTAGTACGAATGCACGAGAGTGTTGGAATGCTAAAGCCTTAAACCATATGTTATGCTACATAGTTTACGTGTGGTCATGTTGACAAAGAGGCTACCCTTAGACTTAGTTCTATCCTCATCTTGAGAGAGTGTGTAAAAGACACTTTTGATGGTTCCTTGTAGTCTTGATAAGAGTATGTGAGAGAGAGAGAGATGATGTTGCATGTTGGTGAGAGGTCTTAGTAGGTGAACCCCAGCCCGAGTTTCCTCCTATATACTTGTTTTGTCTTATTTTTGTTTTTGTTTGTTCTTCTTACCTTTGTTTTGCTTGTCTTAGCTTTTGTTTGTGTGCCATCGTTCCTTAGGGAACACATTTTTTTATACCCGCATTTTCTGGAGTATAAGAGTGTTAGATTATGTGAGCTCAACACTACCAACCTTGTCCCTATGTTCGACCCCGATCACTACATCGGACCCTATTTATCATTGTGGGAGCCTAAGAGTCGGGTTATCTCTTTAAAAGTCTGACTACTCTAAATCTGCTCCTTTTGGATGTGTGTTGTAGGTTGGTCAACACCAATGTTGGTTGGTGAGCGATATGTGCACCAAATGTGATAACTTTAGAAAGGAGGACGTTGTACGTAACTTTTAGGTGTTAAAATTTGTTTCAATATTGTTTAACATTGAATTGGGAGAAGAGATATGTTTTGAAATCTACACCAATGTATGGAAAATAGACAAATAATTACAAACCGCTTGACTACGAATGAGTTCAAGGGATATCTCTTACGAGACTAGACATTCTTTCTACTAAATTGGAAGGCACATATCTGTGTTTCTAGAGAAAGAGTATGCATGTGTAAAGAGGGGGTTGATCGCAAGACCTAGAGAAAAGCATTTTTCTCATACCTTTGTAATGGTTGCTTGAACTTGTTTCGACAATTATCAAAGACCCATAGAGATTCAATATACCTTACCATACATTGCATAGGAAAGAGTGAAGGTATTAAAGAGGCAGCCAAAATAGCATATCAAGCTTGAGGCGAGAGTTATCAGGGATACAATAAATATTGTGACATATGATGACAAATATGGTGGTATCTGTTGGTTAGGGCATGATGGTGGGGAGTGCCGACATTGAAATTCTCTCTACTTTTGAAGAACGGGTATAGCAGGAAGGGGGGCTAAGGTTTAGGGCGTGTGAGTTATGACAATCTGTGCAAGTTAGGAGAGTTGTGGGTGGATGATTTGTTACATGATTTTAAATAAAAAATATATACGGCTTATTCCAAAGGGAAAATGATCTCGATGCAGTTTTCATTGTAAAGGCATTTTTAAATTGCCAGTTTTATGGTATATAAATGCCTCTATTTGAAGAATCTTTCTGTAATGATGTACAATGGGTGTATAGTGGCATTTGAACAAGATATGTCGGTCTAGTTAATGTGTAGTGGCATTTGTTAACAAATGTCATCATTTAAAATGCTAGTAATGATTCTTTTGTTGTATTGGGACCTGGTCTCATGGGGTTATCTTAGGGTAGTTGTCAAAACACTAAGGCATGGAGGGTGAGTCATGCACATGATTTTACCATAACAATATGGTAAAATCCAAGCAGATATAAGGCATACTAATAAAGAAATGACAAGTGAATTATTTATTCCCATTCTTGAATATTATTATACATATTTTTTGCATGTCTTACCTACCAAGTTATTATTATATCAATTAAATAGTTAATGCTAAATCAGTTGATTGTCCTGCTTACAAAAAAACTATGGGGTGAAACAATGCATGTTTATCTTCTCACTTAGCATTGACTAATCACGAATAAATAAATTTTTAGGCCCTAAATATGAAAATTCAAGAGACCAACTTTCATTTCAAGTGGAGTAACGTTATGGTTTAATGAAGCTCTTCGTAGTTATGTGTGTTGCATAGAGTTCATATACTATAATTTTGGGGGTCTACTTATGGGTGAATCATTCTTTTATATAGCATGATCTTTTTTAATAGGAAGATTTTCTTCTATAGAGAAGTTGAAGCTTGACAATCTTGTGAGGTACATATTCAGTATGTATGATGTTTACAAGAATACTTTGTATAATTCTCTATGAATAAATGTGTATATAAAAGGTAAATATTGGCCTTGATTAAAAGAAGTATAATTGTCTATTTTATGTTAAGTCTTCCTTTTCATGGTTTTTTTTGTGTTATATTAGAAATTTTGGGATTATGTTGGACCAAACCTTGAGATCAATCCTTCAAAATCATGTTCCATTGTGATGGACTCTCAAAACTACCTATATAGTTTGAGATAGATAGTCAAAGTTTACTTATTTTGGAAATGGGTACATGAAGAATTAGGTACTCATCTCAAATTTGGCACTGACTATCACCCTCATATTGAAGAATAGTTTGAAAGAACTATAAGAACTGTAGAAAACATGCCTATGGCATGTATTGATGATTGGGGTGGGTATTGGGTCTAGTTTCTTCCTTTACTCATGTTCGCATACAATAGCAATTTTCATGTAAGTGTATGCATTTCCCAAAATGAGGCCCTCTATGGTAGGTCATGTAGGCTAATATACATTAGACTAAGCCTAGTGAAAGGAGCCTTATCAAGAGTGAAGACCTACACATTATATATTGGTCAAGTAGATCATATCATTATGAGAATGAAGGGAACACAAGACAGATATAATAGGTATCTAGATGTACACAAATCCAATAGAGAATTTCATGTTGGCGATCAAGTTTTACTAGAAATCAAGCATACTACTATATCAAAAGTTAAATTCAAGCTCTTTCCCATGTTTATAGTTTTCCTTGATATTTTGGCTTGACTAAGTGAGATTGCTAACCAATTCTCTTTAACACATTCATAGGAGAAAATACATAGTTCGTTGCAAGCATCTTTCTCAACATAGTATGTGAATGAGTCTTCTCACATGAATATGCAAAAATATGTATAAATAAGAGATTGCTTGTCATATTAAGAGAATCCTTTTAGGTCTTTAGATACTCAGTCTAAAAAAGTTAAAGAAGAAAGATATGCTATGAGTCAAGGTCATGTTGAGGAATCCAAAAATAGAGGATGCTACATGGAAACATACAAAGTAGTTTATAAATAATTATCTAGTGCTTTTATACAATTGACATTTGGAGGAAAAAAATTGTAATGGAGGGGAGAATGTAACATCCTCATTATCAAGTATCCTCTACTATAGTTCCTTTTTTATTCTTTATTTTGAGCAGTTGTAGAACCATTAATGTAATGCTAAGGCTTAAATAAAAAATCACCCCTAATAAGGATTATAATAAACCATGAACATTATTATGAATTTGAACAACATTCTATACACCTCCAAATATGGGAAATCTACTTCAATATAGATAATTAAATGTGAATAATTTATTCTAGGACCAAACCATTGGAATTAGAAAAGTCAGTAGCTTCAAAGTGGAATAAAGGGAATAAGAAGATTGCTTACCCTTGATTTTCTCAACATAATGATTTATATTAGACTTAGATAACCCTAGACCCTCTTAATAAATATAGAAAGAAAAGTATGAAAGTTTCTTTGGTAACAAAATTGAAAAGAAAATGGAAAATCAAATAAAATCTTAAGGATTGATCCCATGGTCAAAGATTTTGTGACTTCGTTATGTAAAGCCTTAGTAGATGTCGCCTTTACTGGTTTGTCTCAATCCAACATGTATTACTAAGTCAAACCCATCCTACACTTATTAAACCTGGTTTCCTTCCCTCTCTGAAATTCCTATCCTTAATCATAAAAGTCAAAATCATTTTCTCCTTTATCTTTGGTGATTTATCATGATCCTAGTAATGATAGACCTGACTGGGATTGAGTCAGGAGAGATCCCTAATAAACCTCAAACACATATTCCCATACAAGGAATATATCCCAATTGCTCCAGACAGTGAACCTTCTAAGTAATTTCTCGCGCACCGCTATAAGATCTACATATATCAAGTACACACATATGACATATGTACTTTACACCTGAGAATCACTTCCCAACCTTCTCATTACTTGTGAGCGAGGTGACGATTGCCACTATATTCGTGACCTTCTTGATTGTTGGTGTGTCTCTGAAGTAGTATGTAGTCTCTTATGAGGAACCCACACTCACTTGTTTGGAAAGAAACTAGGTATTTTTGAACCTCCACTTCTTTATATTTTAAGATATTTGTGGTGAATTCCTAAACATCTCACCATAATTGATGTTTTATTCACTAGAAGATACAATTTTCATCAATAATTTGTTTTATCCTAGATTTTCATATTTCCTAGTCCAAATTTGTTTTCCACCTTCTTCCTCTCCCTTTCAAGGAGGGACGAGGTTCTTATCTCCCTCGACCACCAAATAATCCAAATTTATATTTTTCCACATAAGCAATGCTATGGGAACTCACTACTAATCTTTGATATTCACATGGTTATGGTATAGATGGCTTGTGATCGAAGATTCGTTAATGTTGTTTCTCTTCAGTGGTCTGTTTTTTATTAATAAATGCAAAACTATATTTAGAAGTTTGACCCAACTCCGATTTCATTATGTAACACAATAGTGGGGTATTTTCATCTTTAAACATGTTTTACACGTTATTGATAAATATGCCTTTTTATCTATTGATAAAAATGCAAGATGGCCAAGGCCATGGTCAATGTGACTATTTTATGTTGGACCAAAAGTCAGCTACTAAATTCAATATACTAATATGCCAACTCGTTATGGATAATTATTAATAAAGATTTGTCTATGACTCAAACCATAAAAATCATATATCTATGATGATTAGAAGTGGGAATAAACTATATAATTGGATTCCTTATCCAAGATTAGTCAACCCACGAATTTAGGCTAAACTTGGAGAATCCTATACCATCATAATTAATAAACAACAAAAGTGTGAAAAAGCTTTTAAATTGCAATATAAAATCCTAGAAGAAAAGGAAAAATAGAAACTAGTTTATGGGACTTCTCCAATGGTCCTATGTGTTGGGCCTTTTTAATATAAATCCCTTCTTGGATGCCCCCCTTTACTATATTGTCCTGATATTACATACACCAATAATTTAGTCACATCCTAAACTTCTGGGGTCATCTGCTTCACTTGGAATTCCTATGTATCAAGGACTCTTCAATTCTTTTCTCCCTCCCTTCCTAGATCTCCTTTCATCGACAATAAATGTCAAAATAATTAGCCTCTATATCTTTATTGCTATCTCATGATCCTAATTAACCCACAATTTACCAGGATTGAGTCATTACTTATCCTTGATAAAGGCCAACCACATATTCCCATCTCAGGATGATCTCATAGTTTATGCATCACACACCATCTTGAGATCTCTAGAAATAGAGAACCATCATCCAATATCCATAGCTTAAGCATAAGCATTTCTTCACAAATATTTTTTCTTTTGTGACCAATTCAAATAATTGAGTTGCATTCTTGTCCTTTTTGCCCTTGGTGTTTCCTCTAGAAATCAAATGTAGCTGATTTTTTAGAACCTATCTCGCTAGTTTTTCTAGAGACTAGGTAATACTTCACCCCCCTCTTTTTTCCTAATTTAGTTACTTGTGGCCAAATCCTAAATATATTGCCATTATTTTCATTTCTTTATTCAAGACAAGCTTTGACTTCATTAGTTATTAGTTATAGCCTAGTTTTTGTGTTTATCATTCTAAAGAAGTTTTCCACCTTCACAGTCTCCCTTTTATGAGGGTCGAGGTTATTGCCCCCAACCCCTGAATAGTTTAAATTTTGGCTTTTTGGTTTATGTGTCACCATGGGAACTCACAAGTAATATTCATTATTCATAAAATTTGGTCAACAAGGCTTGTGATTGAGGAATCATTTATGTTTTTTCTCTTGTGTGATATGGTTTTAGTAATTAAAAGAAACTCTAAACTGATGAGTTTGACCTAACTCTTATTTTATTGTGTAACATGATAGAAGAGTAGTTCAATCTTTTAACAAGTTTTGTATATATTTATCATACATTTGCTTGTTTGGTCAACTAATAAAAAATACACTTTGTCCAGGGCCCTAAACCCTATGGTTGTTTTTTGTTGGGCCAGATTATCTTGCAGGATATTCTCTAGTGAACTTGATTTTAACATTGTATTAATATTTTTTGTATCTTTTACCAAATTCATGAGAGATCGTAAAATTTTGAGAATGTTATGCCAACCCCATAAAATAGTTGTTTTTTATACTGACCTTGTTTCATCGTCCTGAACCCAAGAAAAATCTGAAGTATCCTTAATCACATAGTTTATTACATGGTTTGATTATTGAGAATAGTAAAATAATTAGAGAGATATATTGTTTATAACATCATGAAATGATTAAGATATAGTTTCTATATATTAATTGTTATTGTGCATTCCATAATGTTGATATCCTAGTGTTAACATGCAAAAACAGAATAACTTGGAAAATCCTAACTAAAAGTGAAGGGCATTGTTCATGAGGTGGGGTGTTAAAAATTTAATCTAACAAAAATCCTAACCCTAATACATGTGGTTGACTCATTTATAATAATTACATTATAAACCATATTAATGGCTAAAGTACTCCTTTATGATGGCACTTGGCCCTTACCCAATTACAGAACATATTTACCAAGAAACCTTCACCCAAACTTTATTAAGGTTAGTGTCTTGTGATGAATATTAAGGAGATAACTAATTTAAGATCATTGATATTTAATGATCTAATTTTAGGTGTTTTGGTAGCTCTCTTAGGGTTCATTTACAATACAAGTAAGTGAGTCATGTCCATTGAAATTTAGTCTTTCAATTATGTATTTCCTATAGTATAACCATCAGCTCTTGAGTAATGTAACGACCCTGCCTCCCAGTAACCCCCAATTAAGGGAGACCAATAGGTCAGAGCCGTTATACCCATTTCTGAATCAAAGGTTCAACAAATAATCAATAACAATTATCAAATTCTACTAACTAAACAGAAAGGTTGTAATAAAATTTAACTTTGCATACCTTTTTCAAAAACTTGGATATTTACTTTTATCCACATCTCGAGTCTATTCTAACTAATCCTCCTTTGTACTTTAATGCATATTTAATTTCACATATGCCACTTTACTATTTGTTCTTTTCACTTGTACCTAAAACGTCGACAAACAAAATTTCGGTCAGCATAAAGCTGGTATGTGGGGGAAACAATAAACGTGCAATTAACTATAACAACATATTGCAGTCAATTATGATTTAACAAACAACTTTACATTTTAAATATAACTATTCAATCCATACATATCTTATCCTCTGTGTTTTCACTGTAGTGGACATGGATGCTACCTTCCTTATGGTAGATCCCCATTAAACCCCTCATGATCATACTTAATAGGTGAATCAGTTTCTAGGGTTGAGTCACATGGCACTACCCATAGGTAGCCTACTCCTTAACTCAGGGTGTGCTAGAGAGTCTCATGGCACTACACGTGGGTAGCCCAATTTCTAACTCATGATATCCTAGACCTTTCTCTAGGTTACCCTTTTTAGCATTTGCAAAACCACAGAGGAGGACCCGGATGTAAGCCAGTTATATATACATATTTATAGTGATAATCATAGTCACTTTATAGTTTCATGAAGTAAAAGTCATCAAAGCAGTTATTTTCGGGCAACCGATAAAACTTCCGGGAATCGCCGTGAAACTAAAGTGATTATCCATAAGTGTAACCACATACCTATCAGGCTGATTTGAGACAGAATAATCCAATCAATCAAGAATTCCAAATAGGCAAGCAAGCACGCAACGAGATCCTGAAATATGCATACAATTTCCTATTATTGATCATGCCATCAAGATATATTAAACCTAGCTCGCTTCCTAGGGTTTCTAGTCCACTTTTAGGTTTTCCATTGCAATTAGGGTTTCACTTCATTTTTACTATTTTAAACCCTAATTTTCCCTAATTATCTCATCTATTCTTCATGAAAGATATTAAGGTTACCTTTTAACAACATATAACCTTATTTTTGGATTAAACACACCATTATCCATCAATTAAGTACATTAAGCCTCTTTTACATTAAAACTACCATTTTTATCCTTTTAATTCATGACAAGATCATTATGCCCAATTAGCATCACAGTAACAACTCATAGTTCATTATGGTCTAATTCACCTATGAACTCCATTTATTACTAATTCCACATTTTATCCATTAGAAAACCATAATTTCCATATTAAGGGTATTTATTCACAATTAGGAACCTTTATACTCAAAATAGCTTAGAATCATCATATCTTAGCTTTATTCATGATTTTGAATAATTAAAGCCATTAAGAGTCACCAAAAACTAACATTAGGGTTTCAAGGCCCATTAAAGCATATTTATGCATATGAAACTCTAAATTAAACCAATTACATGCAAAGTTCATCCTTTTTGTTCTTAATGTAACTTTTTACAATTAACTTGTGAATATCAACTTTAATCATCCATTAAACCCTACTAAATACATTAATCATCTCAAAATAGGGGTTCTTAATCATTAATACATTAAAGTTGATAATTTCCATTACTTTTCGAATTGCAAAAGGAATTAGCTTCTAAAACTATTTTTAATAGATTCCTCTCATTTTTCTTAGCAACTTTTATATATTGTATGTACCAATCCAAGCTACCATTATTTAGATATGAATTTTGCAAGAATTACCTTCTTGGACCAATTGAAAGCTTCCACATCACCCTATTCATGCAACGTTGCTTGGCCAGTTTCAAAACATTTCAAAATGTCAATTGGGCCCTTGTTTATGTTTTTGAAGCTTCAGCCCGTGGAGGGGAAATTTCATCCAACGGCCCCGTGGTCATATTCCTCCTCACGCAGCCCTAGCTGCGCCGACCGCAGTGGCTCAGGGAAGCTTCCTCCTCTTCCTCCTTGGTCCCTAGGGCACCGGAGACCACCCCATTACCTCTGCCGCCCTCCTCCGCACCCCTTCATGCACGACTATGCCCTCCAACGTAGCTATGCTGGCTGAGCTTCAACCCACAAGGTCTGCAACCGCGGACGACTTGCATCTCTCTTTCTAGCAATGTGCAGATAGTATGGCTAAGAGCGGGTGGCCGAGCTTCCCTCTGGTGACGTGGGAGCATTGTTCCTCCATGATACTCCCATACGAGGGCTCCTTTTTGCTCTGGGGTCGCATTACCCCCCATGATTAAGGTTTTTCATGAAAAGGAAGAAGAAGATGGGAGAGAGAGAGCTGCGTGTGACTTTCTCTGGTCTTAGCCTTGGGCTCCATCCTTTTATAGAGGAGGGTAATGAATCCCTAGGATGGCTATCCATTAGATCTAAGTCTCTTTCCTACTAGGAAACTATATTCCTTCATGAAAAAGCAATCTTCTCTCTTTAAACAAAACTCTTTGATATCCTTTATTCCTTAGATATTAGAATTTCAAAAATAACCTCTTTTATTCTCTTTGTACTTGCCTTTTAATCATTTTTCATGAATTTTATATTTTCTTTTAATAGAAAATACCACCTATTTAACAATACCACAAAATTCATTCATTATGCATCATATTAGCCTCTTATTTTCTATTATTGGTATTTTCTCTTTATTTTCTCCATTGAGGCTCCTTGGATCCCAAGAAACTCTAATATTTCAAAAGCCTTTTTAGTGGATACTCATTATCCTTCTAGATGCATCTATTTCCATTATTTCCCATTATCTTGTTTATTTCTTATTAAAATATCTCTTTCTAAGGATTTCTCTTTACCATTCTTTTTATTTTTCTCATTGGCATTCCGTTTAACATTAGGAATCCTTTGGATACGAAAATCCACCAAGGATAACTCAATCATACCTCTTTCCACTTATTTTCCACATTTTATCATTGTTTTCAATTTCTTTCTTAATAAAGAAATACTTAATTGATCTTTTCTTTCCTTGTTGCATTATCTTAGCAACTTTGGACTCCTTGGGACCCAAGGAATCCAAGAGGCATGAAATCCATCTTTGGATAACATTCCTTTGCCTTCTATAGGTTTCTACATCTTTCTTTTCTCCATTTTCTTATTTACTCAAATAATGGAGTTCCTTTTGTCTTTTCCTTGTTATTGGGCTCAATAGCCAATAAAGCCCACAAAACAACCAACAAGGCTATTGTAAATGAAATCCTTTTATTCAACACAAATTATATAATTATCTGTTCAAATATCATTAATAGGAGAAATCACATTTCTAACCAAAAGAACCCAAAAATTGGAGTTGTAACATCCTTCCCCTCTTATAGGAATTTTGTCCTCAAAATTCCATCAAGCAAACAAACAATTCAGGATAAGATTTTTCTATGTCCTTCATTGGCCCCTATGTGGCTTTGCCCTATCCATGGCGCTTCCAAAGAACCTTTATCATCACATATTCTTTTCTCTGAGTTCTTTCACCTTGGCATCTATAAACCTCACAGGTGACTTAGGTCATTTCAGCCTCCCTTGGGGCTCACTAGGTTCATTTCTCCACACATGGACCGGGTACCTCACATAGTGCTCAAAATTGGACACATGGAACTCATCACACATCACATTATCCTAAGGGGTAAGGGCAAACTTAACCTTCTCCACCAAACCATCTCAAAAAGAACCCATGCATCAGGGACTCAGCTCTCTTAGATATAACTCATAGGGGTCGTATTTTCATGTCATACATTCCCCCACAGTGAACTGCATGCTAGTCTACTTTGTATCAGCTTACGACTCATGTCATCCTTGGGCTCCTTTCAGCCATCATATGATCAAAGCGACTTCATCTACACTCACTGTGGTCCTTTTCAGGCCTTCGCGAGGTCCCTTCACCAACATCATGGTGACCGACGCAACCTCCCTTACATAGGTCCTTTACATCCTGACACTGGCTATGGTGGTTATCATCACATCTTACAGAAGACAAGAACTATCTCTAGATATCACCCTGAACAAGCACACATGCTCTCATCAGACCCTCTAGTATGGATCATACTAACCATTAGTTAGGGGTGATAACCTATACTAACATTAAGTTCTTCCACCTTATGGAAGTGAACCTTTAGGCAAACTCTAGAACCTTTGAACTCACATCCTGGTGTAGTTGAACTATCTATCTTTCATATGTAGTTCAACTGGATCTGTCCCTTGGCAGTACTCTTTTCTTTCTTGTGTCATCTAGGTAAGGCGATCTACCATAACCCATATTGCATTTTGACCTTCCTTGGTCTAGGGGAGACTTACCAAAACATCCATAGTGATCAACTCCCATTCCCTCTCAGGGACTCTTTATCCTCTATATCACTACACTGGGTTACTGGTGTTCGTCCTTCACCTCTTGACTTGCATGGCGACGAGCCACGTGCATGTTTGTACACTTTTCATCTTAGGCATCAAAAATACTACCGTAACTTACTATCTTAGTAGTACCACGATGTATGATGAACCTAAATCATGATCTTCTATATGTCATGATTCCTCAAGATCGATTCCTCAGAAACCCTAAACCACTCTCATCAGGGTTTTATCACTTTCTTTTCCAAAGAAGTGCATCTGAGGTTCTACAACCATCCTTTCATTCCATCAAGGCCTAGGCTGGCTAACAAAACAACTACTAACTCGATCAACTGATATCGTTGCATCTGAGTGTTAGTCAAGCTTCTCTCTTTTTCAAACTTAGGGTTAACCTAACATCCTCTTCTAGCCTCTAGCTAAACTAGGCAGCTGCATCTCATCCAGAGCATCCATTACCACTTCACATCCTTAGGTGTCAGGTAACGTTGAAGACATACACCTCCATGTATTCCACTTATTATCTCATCTCAACTCTAAGTCTATCTTCACAAAGAAAACTCTGAGCTTATCCTCATGGTGATCAAACTCAACCTTGTATCACTTGCAAATTCCACATAGCTCATGATAAAACATCCTTATTAGATGATTACCTTAATACTCTCAGTGTTTGCAAACCATCCACATACCATTCACTCCACCAAGGTATGTTATCATCTATGTCCTCATACCTCATAGCAACATTCCAACTCACATCATCTTTATCCTTGGTGTATGGCATGCGTATTGTCCTATCTCTCACTCCCATAACAAGAGGAAATAAGCATTTGGCTGCAGTCCAAATACAAAGTTCTTCCCATTCCACGAGTAGAGATGGTACATCCCACCTTTCCAGTACACCTTCAAAACTGAGTTGAAATGTGCAACATACCTCTACATCACAATCATCTCGATATCAAGGTTACTTCCATGGAAAAATGGTTTCGAACCTACTTGGGTCCACACATATTCCTTGGTCATCTCCTCTAGGTCTATAGGGTGTCGGCACTTTTGGGGTCATCCCTCTTCCCTAATGCTTCTAGAGAGTTCCCTACTCATTTGCCCTTTGGGTCCCATGGGTTCATGAAGGTGATCAATCTCCTAACCCATGGTCCTTAGACAATGATAGTTGTTACCTCCCGACCCTATGGTCATGTGCAACTAGGGAATTATGTAACCCCTACTTCCATCGGTCTTATCCCTACCAGACCCTAGGATAGACTTAGGATTCTAACATAGTACATATCCAACTTAGAACCTTACCCAAGCCTTCATCATCTCTCTGCATTCATGGGCTGATTTTTCATCCTTTTATAGGAGTCATGATGACTACTTACCTTGGCCAGGCCCCATATCGGTTACCTCCACAGTAACACATCCATATGCACTTAGAGAGGGTTATCTATGGGTCTACAGGTTCATTCTCATACTGTGTACCTTTCACTTAGCTTTTCAAGATCCTATGAGACCTCTTTAGGTTACCTTAAACCAGCAAAACTAGTGTACACCCTACCACAGGGCCCTCTCCCATGATGGGAGGAAACTATCTCTTAATAACAAAGATCACAAACGTCCTTATGTCTAGGGTTTACATCTACATGAGCATGCTTAACCCTAGCAAGTTACTAAGGCACAAGCAGACCACCTACTAAACCATGCTAGGTCATACTTGTTCTCATCCTCAACATTGGATCAAGATTATACATTCCCAAGTCATCAACTTAGTTGGGAGGGGTTCATCAAACATACCTTAAACTTAAGGGGTTTCCCTTTCCTCAAAACATGAGGAGTACCATGCTCGAATCTATAGAAACTCAAATCTCATCATGAGCATCAGGTACACCACTTCCCCTCTTAGGCCTAGGAACCCTAGGTTCACTTTTGGGGTCCAACCGCATGCTCAACCTCTTAACCACATATCAAGCATGTATAAGGCATGACATGCACTTCCTGTCATCCTTCTACTCGAGCAACACTTCAGAGTTGAGTCCTCCTCCAAGAAAACCAAGGCCTCACAACCTGTTACTAAACCTCTCCCGGTCTTAGGAACTCTTCTTCCTAACTCAAAAGGTAAACACCTATACCATAGGCACATAGGTACGAGAAGCCTCATCCTCTCTCTAGGGTTTGGTTCCTCTAATGGAAACCAAGATATCTCAGCCTCCAAGGATCAAGCATGAGGAAACCACTATCGTCCACTTAGGTCACATCATCCTCAACTCCCCACTTTTCCTCATATCTCTGAGTTTAGGCTTCCGACCTTCTTGCATGAGTCCTGCTCTCTCTCTCTAGAGCTAACCCTATAAACAACCTTGCTACTAGAGGTCCTCTCTCCATGGAGGATCAAGCTCCTAAGCATACCCCTACATGGGTGAAGCCTCAGTTCAAACTTATGTTTGCTCAAGATTTTCCATAGCCCCTTATGCTTATATCATAAGCCTTCTATCATGCCCTTCTGGCCAGGGTTTTAACCTACTACACTACTGACGTACTCTGGGTGCATGCTATGCCCTACTCACATATGCCCATAGGGTTCCTATAGGTTCTTCTCTAACCTTATCAATGAAGGAGCTATCCTTCACTCAAACATGCATGACCCTTCCCAAGGTTGGGTCTCCAAAGGAACTGGGTCATCCAACCTCACATGGCTCATAATATAATGGGCATCCAAAAGCATGTCCACACACCTAGTCTATCATGACATATAACTCATCATGCCATCTCTCTGTCTAACCACCACTTGGGGTTAGGGTTAGCATCATCCTTAGAGAATGTGCCAAGTCTCTACTTTTAATGGAGATCTCTGCCTCCATGACCAACTCTCTCTAATCATCCTCCTGACAAGAAGGTCTAGCCTCAGGTCTCTCCTGAGGGCATGACAACTTATGTCATACGACCATAAGCATGTATCTATTCTTTAGTTTACACATAATCTATTAAGCTTATGTCCATGACATCTTATTTACATGCTTTTAATTAATTTGATGGAGGATTCCTTCAACCTTATCAACCTTACCCATACCTCAAGAGGGTGAGAAAAAGAGAGAAAAACCCTAATCCTTAAGGTCCTTAACAAAATTCGAGTTGAGAAGGGATGAACAAGATGAGAGAGTCCTAAAGGTATCTTATTTCAAGTCAAATCCCGAGACATTGGCTAGGCAGTCACACTAATCTGGGAGTCCTCGTATTCTGACTAGCGGTGCAGAGGAAAATCTTGCCAACCCCCATACGTGATCCTTTTCTAGACACCTCTGTCTTTTAGAAAATCCTCTAATAACTCCCTTGGGTTCTACGGAGTTTGTAAAATTTAATAATTATTAAAGATTAAATGAGAAACTTACGCTCTGATACCATATGTAACGACCCCACCACCCAGTAACCTCCAATTAAGGGAGACCAAGAGGTCAGAGCCATTATCCCAATTTCCGGATCAAAGGTTCAACAAATAATCAATAACAATTATCAAATTCTACTAACTAAATTGAAAGGTTGTAATAAAATTTACCTTTGCATACCTTTTTAAAAAACTTTGATATCTAGTTTTATCCACATCTGGAGTCTATTCTAACTAATCCTCCTTTATACTTTAATGCATATTTAATTTCACATATGCCACTTTACTGTTTGTTCTTTTCACTTGTACCTAAAACTCCGACAAACAAAACGTCGGTCAGCATAAAGCTGGTATGTGGGGGAAACAATAATCGTGCAATTAACTGTAACAACATATTGCAGTCAATTATGATTTAATAAACAACTTTACATTTTAAATATAATTGTGTGACCCATACATATCTTATCCTCTGCTCTATTCCTACAATGGACCTAGATGCTACCTTCCTTATGGTATATCCCCATTAAACCCCTCATGATCCTACTTAACAGGTGAATCAATTTCTAGGATTCAGTCACATGGCACTCCTTAACTCATGGTGTGCTAGAGAGTCTCATGGCACTACACGTGGGTAGCCCAATTTCTAACTCATGATAGCCTAGACCTTGCTCTAGGTTACCCTTTTTAGCATTTACAAAGCCATAGAGGAGGACCCAGATCTAAGCCAGCGATATATACATATTTATAGTGATAATCATAATCGCTTTATATTTGCATGAAATAAAAGTCATCCAAGCAGTTATTTTCAGGAAACTGATAAAACATCCGGGAATCACTGTGGAACTAAAGTGATTATCCATAAGCGTAATCACATACCTGTCAGGCTGATTTGAGACAGAATAATCCAATCAATCAAGAATTCCATTTAGGTAAGTAAGCATGCAATGAGATCCTAAAATATGCATACAATTTCCTATTATTGATCATGACATCCAGATCTATTAAACCTAGCTCGCTTCTTAGGGTTTCTAGTCTACTTTTAGGGTTTCCATTGCAATTAGGGTTTCAATTCATTTTTACTATTTTAAACCCTAATTTTCCCTAATTATCTCATCTATTCTTCACGAAAGATATTAAGGTTACCTTTTAACAATATATAACCTTATTTTCGGATTAAAGACACCATTATCCATCAATTAAGTTCATTAAGCCTCTTTTACATTAAAACTACCATTTTTATCCTTTTCATTCATGACAATATCATTATGCCCAATTAGCATCACATTAACAACTCATACTTCATTGTGGTCTAATTCACCTATGAACTCCATTTATTACTAATTCCACATTTTATCCATTAGAAAACCCTAATTTCCATATTAAGGGTATTTATTCAAAATTAGGAACCTTTATACTCAAAATAGTTTAGAATCATCATATCTTAGCTTTATTCACGATTTTGAATAATTAAAGCCATTAAGAGTCACCAAAAACTAACATTAGGGTTTCAAGACCCATTAAAGCATATTTATGCATATGAAACTCTAAATTAAACCAATTACGTGCAAAGTTCATCCTTTTTGTTCTTAATATACCTTTCTACAATTAACATGTTAATATCAACTATAATCATCCATTATACCCTACTAAATAAATTAATCATCTCAAAATAGGGTTTCTTAGTCATTAATACATTCAAGTTGATAACTTCCATTACTTTTTGAATTGCAAAAGGAATTAACTTCTAAAACTATTTTTATTAGATTCCTCTCATTTTTTTGAGCAACTTTCATATATTGTATGTACCAATCCGAGAAACCATTTTAAGTATGCAATTACATCAACTATTGAAGTGATAATCAATACCCAATTTTAGTTATTTTCATAACTCAGATCCAGTTATAGATTCTAATGTTGATTAGTTAAGAAAATGACAAAAATAGACTTAAAGACCATGTAATAAGTTCCCAAATTTCGGAGAGGAATATCAATCCCTTAGACACACATCTTGTGACTCTAGAATGTAGTGTGCCTATTCTTGCTCCTTCTAAATCAACTAGTTATAGTTTAGTGTTTGAACACTCCAGTGCCACGCTGCTATCTTCATCATCTAGTGGCACATCATGCTAAAATGGGGACATATTGTATAACGGTGGGCACAATTAGATAAAATAGTTAAGTATAAATCTTTTTTAAGTGTATTTACTATTTTACTATGTTCCTGAAGATTAGCCCAACTAAGTAGAAACTTAGTGTATTTCATACCCTAACAGTACTCTTATTTGCATCGCTTTGTATGAGATGTGTGTAGGCGGTGAGCAAGAGTGACAACAACTGTAGGATACAACCATCATAGCTTATGATATCTACACTGGAATCAATCTATGCCAAGTCAATCCTAGTAATCTTTATTAGATTTATATTTCCAATTATTCATTGTAAGGGATATTTATCTTGAGACTCTTATACATTTTAGAGCTACGTTATAGTTCCTTTGCTTTCATTTTAGTACTTACGTAACTTAGAGAGTTTTTCATGTTGCACTTATGAGAATAGTAATATGTCGGTTGATGCTTCTGCATATGCACTTAAGTTTTTTTATCAAGACAAGTGAGTTTATAATATTTCACCATGATTATCAGATGTTGAATACATGCTACTTTCTTACCCTATTAAGATGTATATCTTCTAATAAATTTCAAAAATACCTCACCTCTCCTTTAGCTTATGTTTCTTAATTAACATCATACCACCTCCCATAGTTTTTGTATACACCAACTTTAACTAGCAACTCTGATTCACTTGCATAAACATTTGCTAGAATATAGTTTTTGGCAGAAATTGTTAGCTATTGATACTAAATAACATGAAAATGAAAAGTGAGAAGCTATTTTTTAAAGAGTGTATGGGTTTTCTCTCACATCAAGGCGAATATTAATATTTGTGGCAAAGAATTCAAGATAAACGTCATAATACAGCACCATAATTTTATTTTTCTAAGTATATCATAACACCCATAAAATATCAAATATGTGCATAATTTACCAAAAATACTAACAAATGCATCGCATATATACATCATTAACTTGCTAGCATCTCCATTGACTATATTTACCCATACAATTGTGACGGACGCAAACCATCTTAACTTGGATACATGACATAATATAGCTGGAACATATGACATGTGTCTGTGTTGTATAGCTTACTTAATGTATCATACATCATTTTGCATGTGTATACATTGAAGGCATGTTAATGATAGAGTCCGGTCCTTTTACTTTTAACTTTTGTCATTCCAACAATGATGGTTAGAAAATAAATAAACAACAGAAATGAATCAATAGTTAGTGATCTCATGATACATTTGTCAGTATTGCCAACCAATGTATACAGTTTACAAAAATATAGTGACATATTTATGAAAATATGGAATATTGAACATACCCAAAAATGTGTGACCATGTCGATGGAGAAAATGACTAGTAGCAAGCAATAAGTAGATGATATTCGTCTAAAATAGTCACCTAACGTGCCTACGATCGGTGGAAGTCATTAAATTACTTTGGCAAGTATACCATTATCCTTTTATTTCAAAAAAGAAAACTTTTCAATTGTTGACTAGGGTACGCTAAGATATGCCTTTACAGCGAAAGACGTTGATAGTCGATTCAGACCTACCAACAAAGTATGTTCCCACTTTTGTCGGCGGTCATCAAATATCAGATTTCATTTAGCATACTTCAATCAACCTCTTAATGGTTGTACTATAAAGATGTATTCAAGCAACCCTTGACTGGCCTTAATTACTTTCTGACATGCATAAACAAGGTTAAACAACGAATCATATACGTGACCTGAGTACCACCTCCACCATACGTCTATGCCCGCCGGCTTTCTATCCTTTTCACCCAGCTAAGCATGAAAATGAAGCCGAAGTTAATGCAGATCTTTTAGTCTTGAAATGAAGAATGAAGAATTTTTCAAAACAACTGAAAAATGAGGACATTGAGAAGAAATAAAAACTATAAGAGGTCGTGAGCGACATGGGCAAGCTCTAGTATTAATGTAGAGGACGAGACGCGTAGAACCTGCCAGAAGAACTGTGTTTTGCTCCTTTTAGGCCCAGTTTAGCTGCAAACTTTGTGAATCCCGGTAATTTATGTATAATTTGTTAGCCTATTATATGATGATATGCGGCACTGGTAACTACAGTTCCACGGGCCGCGTAACAGAAAATGCGAGCTTTAATAAGCGCGTCAAATTTTGAGGTACTTACAACAGCCATCACCTTCCCCGTTTGGATCTTTTCGCTGCACACGCCGGCGTTCTCGGACACAGTTCTGCAAGCTACTTACAGCTCGGCTCTCCCCGGCAACCTAGAAAATGCTACAGAATACCTGGATTCACGATGTTGGCAGCCAAACTGGGCCTTACTAAAAGAAACACAGCCGACAGAATCTCGTTGTTCATCATGCTCTGGTCTCGGGACAGAAGTTATGGTGCCGAAGTGTAGGCAGAAAGATAATATATCTTTTATTGGGATAATCGCCTGTTAAGGACCTTCGCAAGAAAGACAATATGTCGGAAAAGGGAAAACACACGCTCATCATCTATGAAAATTTGACAATCAATCCCCCGCGCGAAGAATCCCACACCAAACTCCAGGTGGAACAATGCTTTGAGCGGACATCTGACTTTTTTTATCAACCATCGTTGCCTGTGTTCATATATAGCAGCCCTATGTGTTATGGTGATGGAATGAATGGAGACCGTCTCCAATAAGATATATGAAACAATCTATTCCTATTGCATTTTGAACATGTCCCATTGCAGTACTTACTAAAGGGTTGTTGATGGCAGTTGAGTATGGTTTGTGGAGGAAGAGTACCGACTTCACCTTGAGGTAGACTATCAATCCTGATTTCTGAACTCGGCTTCTATTATTTCGATAATATATCTTTGAAATGGTTTTCCGTCGTCTGTAGATTATAGTGGGACATGCATTTACAGCTAGGAAAGATCAAACATCAGCCGAACTAGCATCGTAACGTAGAAATGTTCACACTTCTGTCGGCTATTACCAAAAAACGGGTTTTCAATTAGTGTAAACTCTGATTAATAGTATCATGAACGAAAAGATGTCTGAAAACAACTATGGGTAGGGTCGTGATTACCATTCCAAAATGGACAAACAGAGCTAAGCCATTAAGATTTACGGTCTCGCTTTGTGGAAATACGTACGTTCTTATATATACTACTATAAATACTATAAAAAGAGCGAGTTTGATGTTGCGCTCTCCTTGATTCACTCTCTTCTCTCATTTTTTCAAGAAATTTTGCTCCTACAAATATTTATTCTCATACTCTCATATTAACTTTTATTATATTTAATTATATATTTCTCTCTCCATCCCACGAAAACGGTTCCTTGATTTTCTCCTTTCAAACAACCAACACAAATATCTTTTACCGTAGGGACCCTTTCACAGACGAGTCCTCTCCCCGCACATTTCTAACAAATTTTATATGTCACGTGCATGTGAACGCGTGCGTTCACTAGTGCCTTTAAACATTCAAACAATGTTCAAACATGCCCAATTTGAACGCTTAACCAGCGAAAGACGTACGTACTTAGGCAGAAAGATAATATCTTTGATTCGAACAATCGCCTGTTATGGACCTCGCAACAAAGAGAATATGTCGGAAAAGGGAAAAAGCACGCTTAGCATTTAGAGTACTATAAAGAACACACCTCCCACTAAATCTTAGACCCTCATCTCGATCAATGTGAACGTACAATATGAGACATTTTTTTGGTATTGTACAAAGAATTTTTTCACACAGTACAGAAATTGAAAAGTCTCCAGACGTGAGAGAGAATATATAATAATATACAAGTAGTGACATATCATTGTTAACATTACAAATTTTAAATAAAAATAGTACCAATAAAAGTATTAATCAATATTGATTATATTTTTTAATATTATTTCATGTAAATTATATATTTATATATTTTTTAGTGAGCACTTCTAGATTAAATAGTATTTATAAATAAGTATGAAAAATACCATATCTATTTCTAAAATAAACAGTACTCACGAATAAATACTGCATGACCTAGTTTAAACTTGAACATTGTTAAAACTACTTGTACGATTTATTGTTCTTTATATTAATCACACCTTCTCTCTATCCACTACCTTCTTATTTCTATTTATTACACATCTCTTCATGCACTACCACCTTCGTTCTATTAATTATAGTTTCTCTCTCCATCGACTATGTCCACTTTTTTCTCATTCCACACTCTCTTCGTCCAGTAATATATATTATTCTATTTCTCTCCAATAAGAAAATAATTAATGTCACTTTAAAAAAAACGAAAAACATTGTGCTAATACTGCTATACGCATATTTCCGAGGTGGGGTGTAACTTTTGATGGAGACTGTGTTGCAGGATTAATTTTCCTAGCATCTATGACGAGTTGACAATCAATTCCCTACGCGAAGATCGCACGCCAAACTCTAGGTGGAACAAAGCTTAGATGAGTCTGACTTATGAAGATCAACGATCCTTACCCATGTTCAAACCGGCCGTACATATTACAGTAATGAAAGAAGACGGAGTCCAATGAGATATCTGAAACTATATATTCTTATTGCATTTTGACAATGTCAGGTTGCAGTTAACTATGGGTTGTTGAGGGTAGCTGAGTAAGGTTTGTTGAAGAAGAGTACTGCCTGCACCATGCGTTAAATTATTAGTCCTGACTCCTGAAGTCGGCTTATAACCGTACCCAGATAGGGTATGGTCTGTAGGGTTTAGTGGGACATGCATTTACAGATAGGAAAGATCAAACTTGTAAGCGCATCCGAACTAGCCTCCAAACATAGAATGTTCTCACTTCTGTCGGCTGTTAGCAAGAAACAGGTTTTCCATTAGTGTAAACTCTGATTAGCGGCATCATGAACGGTTGTTCGAAAAAGATGTTTGAAAACACTAAAAAAGGTCGGTCGTATTTACCTTTCCTAAATGCACAAACTGGGCTAAGCCGTGAACAGATTTGCGGCCTCCCTCTGTGGACTACGTACGTTCATTTGCCTTTATACATTCCAACCATGTTCAAACCAGCCCGGTTTGAACACTAACCAGGCGTACGTATTGCCCTAATGAAATGAAAGGAGACGACCTCCAATGAGATATATGAAACAATCTATTCTTTACTGCATTTTGGTCATGTTCATGCTAGCTAGGTATGATCTTCTGAGGAAGAGTGCCCGTTCCACGATCTGTCTTGACTCTTGACGTTGGCTTCTAACGCTACCTAGGGTAGGGTATGGCCAGATAAGCATTTATGTTTTCTTCTAGTACTTGGAACAGGGTCCACTTGACCTGACCTGCATGCGCAGCTGAACTGGTCTCTTGGTAGGTTTGTTCGATGGGACCAAAATGCAACGAAAAATAATATATTTTGAAGCCTCACCAACGAATATGTAAATCCAAGATAATAACTGCAAGCATATATATAGATTAGAAAAATACTTGATTTTTACATGGAAAACCCTCATGTTGTGTGAAGGAAAAAATACGGGGCCAACCACGGGCAAATCAACAATAAGAAACAAAAATATAATTTTTACCTCTCGGATTTTGATCCAAATCCGAGATAATATATCAAGAAGGAGAAATAAGAAGATGCCATAATGTAGGTGAAGATCTCCACAATTCTACCACACCAAAACTTCCCCGGAAGATGCATTGTTTCACAAAGTACATAGTAAGAGATGGTCTGAAAAAGATAACTAGATGCATTGACAGTCCTGTCTGCTTCCTTTCTTCTTCCCTTTCTTTTTTTTTCCTTCTTCCTTCATTGCCTTCTTCTCCATCTCTGCAACGCCAAAAATGTTGCCTTTTTGGCTTGACAACCATCCTTTTTAATTGCCTTTCTCTTTGGCAATTACTTTGGCCAATTGACGACTGCGTATCAGTTGTTGGCTTGATGCTTCTCCTCTGCGGCTGTGTGGGATTTATATAGATCCCCACGACGACAACCATCAAGTAGTCCTAATGGGCTTAGGTACTCAGGCCCACTTGGGCTAGAATTATGGCTAGCCTAACAATCTCCCCCTTCAGTCCAAGAAGGATACTGTCATCACAGAATCATCACTTAGAATGTATGTTGCTGAGTTCTTTACAGATCTCTAGTTTGTCTTCTGTCACCACCTTGGCCATCATGTTAGAAACATTCTTCCCAGTATGAATCTTTTTTAGAGTTAGCAACTTCTTATCATTCACATCATGAAGCTAATGATATCTCACATTAATGTGATTTATCCATGCTTGATGCATTGTGCTCTTACTCAAGTTAATAGCACTCTGACTATCACAAAAAATAGTCAGGTCGACCTGATTCATGCCCATCTTGCCTAGAAATCTCACAATCTATAGTATTTCTTTTCCTGCTTCCGTTGCTACAATGTACTCTACCCATATCGTAGAAAGTGTAACACACTTTTGCAACCTAAAATACCTAGATATGCCCCCCCTACAAAAGTAAAAACATATCCAGAGGTAGACTTCCTGTGATCAATGTCACCTGTCATGTCGGAATTAACGAAGCATTTTAGAACTAGTTCAGAACCACCAAACATCAAATAGGTGCTTCTAGTAAGTATCTGAAGATCCTTCTCACTGCCTTCCAGTGATCTATCTTTGGGATTGAGAGAAACCTTCTCACAACACCAATGAGAAATGTCAGGATGAGTACACACCATTGTGTACATCAAACTCCCGACAACAGAAGAGTAGGGAATCTTGGACATATCCTCCTTCTCTGCATTAGTAGATGGGCATGACTTCTTACTTAGACTGAAATGACCTAATAGTGGAGTACTCATGACTTTAGACTTGCTCATTTTTAACCGCTCTAGAATCCGTTCAACATAGCTCTCTTGTGACAATCACAACTTGTGCTACTCCCTGTCACATGTGATTTGCATCCCCAGTATCTGCCGTGTTGGTCCCAAATCCTTCATCTCAAAGGCTATAGAAAGCTTTGTCTTTAGTTTCTTGATCAAACTGATATTCAATCCCACTTTCAGTATGTTATCCACATAGAGTAATAGAATTATGAACTTGCCATTCAGAAACCCTCCGATGTAAACGCATGGATCTGCACTTATCTTATGGTACTTGTGACTCTATATGAAAGAATCCAACTTCTTGTATCAATGCCTAAGAGCTCGTTTTAAACCATACAAATTGTTCTTTAATCTATAGACTAAGTGCTCCTTCCCCTTGACCTGAAAACCTTCTGGCTGCTCCATGTAGATCTCCTCATTTAGGTCACCGTGAAGAAACATCATCTTCACATCCATCTTCTCAAGCTCTAGATCTAGGCTAGCAACCAAGCCTAGAACCAATCTAATAGAAGTCATCTTCACAACAAGAGAAAATATCTCATCAAAGTCCTCCCTTGGTCTTTGACCAAAGACCTTGACAACTAGTTTGGCTTTGTATCTAATATCTTAGTTTTTGTCATCTCTCTTCATCCTATAGACCCGAAACATCGTCTTGACATCCATCTGCTCAAGCTCTAGATCTAGGCTAGCAACCAAGCCTAAAACAAATATAATAGAAGTCATCTTCACAATAGGAGAAAATATTTCATCAAAGTCCACCCCTTGGTCTTTGACCAAAGACCGTGACAACTAGTCTGGCTTTGTATCTAATATCCTAGTTTTTGTCATATCCCTTCATCCTATAGACTCACTTATTCTTTAGTGCTCTCCGGCCCTTAGGAAGCATCACAAGCTCATAGGTATAATTCTTCTATAAAGAAGACATTTCCTCCTGCATCGCTTGATGCCACTGTACTCTAACTCTATGAGTTTGTGCTTCGTGATAAGTCTCTGGCTCTCCCTGATCAGTAAGAAGAATATACTGAGATGATGGATATCTGGATGAAGGATGTCAAACTTTGTCAGACCTCCTCAACCGCTACTCTGAGGAATCTGCTTGGTGATTATCTTGCTCTCCCTACCCATAAATCTCTGATTTTGAATCTGAATTAGTCAACTACGCATAGAGAACAGGAACACTTGACGTGCTCTCACTCTATTGCTCAGGGTGATCTTGCTGCTCTTCTTCATCATCTAAAGACTACACTTGTGAATAAGCTAAAGCAACCTCAGACTCATCATCAAAAGAACTATCTCCTGACCTACAGCCTCTGCATCATCACTCTCAGGCTTTGTAACTGTCTGACTCTCACAAAAATTCACATCTGTGTGTCTGCTCATGGCCCTTTTTATAGGATCTCATAACATGTATCCAAATGGTTGATCTCCATAGACAAAGATACATGGCACCACTTTATCATCTAAATATTGTATCTTTTCTTTGAAACATGTGCATAAGTCTTGCACCCAAATACTCATAGATGATCATAACAAGCATTCTTAAATGTCCATACCTTCTTAGGTATATCAAAATCCAAAGGAACTACTCAAGATCGATTAATCAGATAGCATGTAGTACTCACTATCTCATCCCAGAATGTCTTTGGAAACTTTACAATCTTTAAAATACATCAAACTTTCTCCACTATGGTACAATCTATCCTCTTAGTTGTACCATTGTATTGTAGTGTGTCGGGCTCTGTCCTTTCATGTCATATTTCGTTATGTGCGCAGTAACTGGAACTCCATGGAGCTATACTCTCCTCCATTGTCTATGTGGAGACACTTCATCTTTTTCTCTATCTCTGGCTCCAACATGGCATGAAATTTCTAAGAACACCAAAAGGCTTGACCCTTGGTTTTCAACAAATAGACCCACACCATCGTAGATGAATCATCAATGAATGTGAAAAAATACCTATGCCACCCAAGGAAGTTACCTCAAATGAACCGGAGACATCCGAATGAATAGAAGTTGTGACTTCATCTTTGATCTTGTATTGAAAGAAACATGTCGATGCTTTCTTGACTGACATGCATCACATGAACTAGGAACAGTGTCCTTGCCACAAGGAATCAACCTCTACTTTGATAAAATTTTCAAACATGTGTCCTAGTTGTCTGTGCCATAGATCTGTCTGGTGATCCTCAACTGCATATATATGGCCGCCTTTGAGAACCTTAAGTTGGGTCTTGTACAATATGCGACACAATTTGTCCCATACAATAACAAAAGATCCCTTAGTGATATTGCATTTCCCATCACCAAAATCCAGATGACAACCTTCTCTATCAAAGAATGAACCATATATCAAACTTAGTCACAAATCTAGAACGCGATGAAAATCCTTCAGTGTGAGTGTGCAACCGACACTTCTTTGAATACAAATATCTCCAATCTCAATAATTCTGGTGAATATGAAATTTTCCATGTTCACCCTCCCAAAGTCTCCCCTCCTATATGAAGTGAAGAATTCCTTACTATGTGAAGCATGATAAGAAACTACAGTATCCACCACCCACTCAGAATCATCATCCTCAACATGCAAACGTTGATGTTGGACTGCTAAGACCACATTGTCATCATCGTCTTTGTCATATGAGATTGTCGCTGCAGTATTCTTGTCATCATCTTGCTTGTCTATGACTTCAGACCTGTGTTTCTTTTTTCAAACCTTGCAATCCCGTTTGAAATGACACGCTTACTGCAATAGAAGCACCCTCTACTACTCTTCGACTTGGATCTACCACGAGACTTCTCACGGTTCTGGAACTCACCGCAACTCTTGGATCTACCACAGTCTCTCACTATATCAACGTCTCTACTCTCTGTGAAGTGCACTTCTGATCCAATGTTTCCTGATGCTCGTTGTCGAGTCTCTTCATTCAGTAGGCTGTTCTTCACCTGGTCAAGTGTCAACTTGTCCTCCTGTGCATAATTATTGAGTGTCACTATAAGCGTCTCCTAATTGTTAGGTAATGATCTCAGAAGAGGTAGAGTCTGGAGTTCATCATCAAGAACAATCTTTATAGACACCAATTGATCTACAAATATTTGGAATTCATTCATGTGCTCAACACGCGTGTATCATCCCAGTACTTCAAGTTCACCGACTTCTTGATCAAGAAAGCTTTATTTATGGCATTCTTACACTCAGATAATTTCTTGACATTTTTCCACTGATCTTTGGCATCGGTCTCATCTGAGACATGATCGAACATGGAAATATCTAGCCACTTGTGCATCGTTCAAGATTCTTTCTATTTAATTTCTTCCAATCTGCATTAGAAACAATCCCTTACTTTTGTCTAATAGAGCATACAAATCCTTACAATAAAGAATATCTTCCATCTTGGGTTTCCAAATTTGTCAATCTGTACTCGTCAACTTTACCATCGTTGCATCATCATCATTCCCCATCTCGATCTGGATCCGCCCAACCTATTCTCTGATGGGAAATATGCGCACATATGTTATGCAACCAAGATGTAACAAAAATGAAATTTATGCGGAAGCGTCACCAACGAGCGTGTAAACTCAAGATAATAATTGCAAGAAGATAGAAGTAAAAAGACCATATTTTTACTTAGAAAACCCTCACGTTGTGTGAACGAAAACCATGGGCTCAACCACTGACAAGTCCACTATAAGAAGCAAAAGATATAATTTTTTCCTCTCAGATTTTAATCCAAATCCGAGACAATATATCAAAAGGTGACATAAGAAGATATCACATTGTAAGAAAAGATCTCTACAAGTTTACCACACCAGAACTTCCCTCGAAGATGCACTTTTGCATAGAATACACAGTAGTAGATGACTCAAAGAAGACACTTCTTCCCTTTCTTTTTCTTCCTTCTTCCTTCTTTGCCTTCTTCCATGTCTCTACAATACTAAAAATGCTGCCTTTTTGGCTTGACGGTTGTTCTTGTTAATTGCCTTTGACTTTGGCAATTAGTTTGGCCAATTGATGGCTGCTTATCAATTGTTGGCTTGGCACTTCTCCTTTGCGGCTGCTAGGGATTTATATAGATCCCCACGACGTCAGCCATCAAGTAGCCCTAATAGGCTTAGGTACTCAAGCAACTTGGGCTGGAATTACCGCTAGCCCAACACTCCTAATAGAGAATGTTCTCACTTTTGTCGGCTGTTACCAAATCAGGTCCTCGATTAGTCTCTACTTTGATCAACGTCAACAAGAACGATGGCTGCAAAAACATTCTGAAAACAACACCACCGGATGGGGCCCATAATCACCTTTTCGAAATGCATAACAAAGCTAAGCCACGAACAAAGACTTGCGGCCTACATCTTACGTACGTACGTACTTACTTTTGCCTTCAACATTCAACACCACTGGTTTCCTATCCATTTCACCCACCTAATTTTCGAAGCATGTAGGCCGACATGAAGGAAGCGCATGCATAGAAATCTTTTCACATAAAATGCCAAGAAGAGTAGAGGTGGTTAACATTGGTAGCTGGTAGTATAGGACACATCCTGTATTTATTTTATAAGGCAGCCAATCAAAATTCATTATTTTCTTCTCATTCTTCTCTAAAATCAAATCCCCTAAAAAAAATAAAGGGAGAGAAATTTCACATGTACACAATAACACAGTTCTATTGGATACTACCAAGTTCTTATAGGACAGATCCTATAGAATAGGTATCGGTTAGCTTTAGCTTTTTGCAAGTTAGAAAGTGCTAAGTTTAAATAAATAGGTACAAATACTACATGTAAATATGAGAGAAGTAATTTTCATGTTTTGGTCAATCAGAAGGAAAGTTTAGGCTCAGACTGTTCATCACTAATTTGTTATCCCTTTCACTCACCTATGTAGGCATAGAGTATTAGATTTAAAGATTTTAGCTATAGTAAAATCTGTATGGGTCAGGAGCAGCTAGTGCGTCCGAGCAATAGCAGAGCTTTGGTTCCTTTTAGGTAAAAGACTATATCAGCACCGTTCAAGTTTGAGTTCTTACTCCTTTTTTTATTTCTTTTGTTATGTTGACATTTCTATTTGGATCTCAGAATTCATCCTAATAAAACCTATTAATCTTAACTGCAACTGCATGCTGTTGTATGATGGGAAATTTATCTCCAACAAGGGAATCTTTTCATCGAATGTGGATAATAGAAGAGTTTGTTAGCTTAAGGTTTATGCAATCTTGTATTTGTTAAGTTTAAAGTAGGTAAAACTAGTACGTGTAATTTTTATAGAAGGGTAGCTTAGTCCCATATTGTCATCACTAATTTGGTGGATCTCCTCGGAGTTCATATAGACATTTATTCATAACAACATTTGGTGGATGTGTAGGTCATACATGCATGCAACCCAAGCATTACGCTATATCATGCCATATGAGCTATCTTCCAACTCTTTTTACATAAAAAGGGTAACTTGTAGTTTTGCTCTATATAAGTTCTTATAAACTGAATTAAAATTTCTTCATATTTTATTTCATGTACATGAGCAAATTGATAACCTAAGAGATTTTTCTACAACTTTAGGACCCTAATTGTGTGCTAGAAATGTGGCCCTTTGGGGGCTTAGGTGTTTTGC
The DNA here is from genome assembly GCA_963693085.1 of Alisma plantago-aquatica. NCBI lineage: Eukaryota > Viridiplantae > Streptophyta > Magnoliopsida > Alismatales > Alismataceae > Alisma > Alisma plantago-aquatica. The sequence goes on from OY856415.1 coordinate 635,183,468, forward strand.
ATTCATTATTGCCCATAGCCTCCGCTAGTCTGATTGCCTTCCATCGTACACATCTTTTGTTGTAGTTCTCACCCTTGCTTATTTTAGAGACCATTATGTGTTCAGTGGTGGAACCTAATATTGGAAGAATAGGATGATATTATCACTTAGAAGAGAAACATGGTTTCCCATCGATATGAGATCACTGATATATGTAAAGACATTTTGTTAGAAAGATCTAGTTGGAGTTTGTAACTCATTTTCTTTCTAATATCGTTCTTTTGTTTGTTCCAAAATAAACATGATCATCATCTACTCTTTATTGGAACTACTAATACATACACCTATCATGGAGTAATCAATACATGTCATACTTACATGTCTAGTCAGGAATCCATGTAGAATAAGGTGGACATGTTAGAATAGTGTGATAATTTTGATGTTACCCACTTTAAACTTTGATAAAGTTAGATAAAAATATGGCATATTTTGGTTCAACTATTAGACTGAATGGAATAGGAAACCCCAAGCTTGATGAAAACAGCCCCACATATTATTTAAGTAAGACATTTGAAGGAGAAGTATTATTTTTAGGGGTGAACAAGGGGGGCAAGATGGAGAAATTGCCTCTACAAAACATACACATGTCATAATAATGTAAGCCAAGTATATCATTTTAATTTTCTCAATGAAATTCTAGGTCATCTAATCTTGATTATTTATTTGGCAATTTACGCACAATTTGTTGACTTGAGAGTTATATATTGCTCATATTTTAATAATGACTTAACCATTCCATTCCTATGTATCTAATATGTTTGTTCAAGATTGATTTCAGGCTTTAGGTACATGAAAAGGATCAAATTACACAAGCCCTAGCTTGTTCGAGCTCAAGTCAAAATCTATGCAAGTGTGCAATTTGGAAAATAACTCCAAATGACCTTAGATGATTTTGGTAATCACTTGCATTGATGATACACTTGTAAGTAAGATGAGAAAAAATCAGGGACACTTAATTGCAACATTTGATCACTCAAATGTCAATTTGGACAATTTGTTACAGGCTGCAACTCGACCAATCTAGTAATCGATTTTTGAAGAGATCAATCGATCGAGTTGTACACTCACAAAACTCAACCGACTGACTCACTGAGCAAAACTGATTTTCGCTTATTGCTCAAGTTTCCCAAAACAAACTCGATTGATAGTTTGAAAATTGGCTTTGTCTCTTAGTGGATCAGTCAAGTTATCTTTATTGAAACTCGACCAAATGTACTCTATGGAAAATGCATAAAAAGTGATTATAATTGTTGGTGTGTTGTTTTGAGACAAAATAGATCTGTTGTAACTTGGAAAATAGATGTATTTTGCCCTTAAGTGATCCCACACTCAAGGGAACACTCCCAACTATAAATAGGACACCTTGGAGTTCATTCCAATTTTGCTCATTCATTCTATTCTAAGTCCTTGCTATAGTTGAGTGTGTTGCAACTCCTTAAGTTCCTTTCTCTCTCTTATTTACATAGCATTTCATGATTATGAGTGAGTTAGTCCAGTTGTAAGAGAGCTACTTCCTTATTCTTGTAAATCTCTCATTACATTCCATCTTCCCTACCTCTTTTCTCAAAGAAGCAACGGTGAAGCAAGCTACTCCAAGTGAAGGTGAAGTTGCTTATGTTCTTCTTCAAGGTTGATGAAGAGGTGAAGATCTTCTCCAGGTGAAGGAGAAGGCAAAGGCTAAATATCTAAGAAGAATGGGTAATTCCTTAAAGGCGGAAGACTTTTACAAGAGTAGGTAAGTCCTTGGAAGAAGGAGGAAGACTCTTTGCAAAGTGGGTAAGTCCTTGGTAAGGTTGAAGCCTCTTTGTTTTGGATAGATAAGTCCTTTGGTGGGTCTTGTTTTGTAACTCTTATAAGTGAATATATAGAGGAAAGAACTGGAAAAGTCCTAGAGGTTGACCTCTCTAGGTAGTAAATTGACTCTCTCCTAGTTTGGAGAGTGGAACCACTCTAAACGACCTTTTCCAAGTGCTTGTTTCATTTTCTCTCATCCTTGCTATGATTGTTAGTTAGGACCTCAAAATGCACTTAAGCTATTAGTTTGGATTGATATAATTTGAAGGTCTAACTTATCTTGTGAGAATTTTGAAGCTCTATTCAACCCCCCTCTAGAGTCCTAGATCCAACAAGTGGTATTAGAGTTAAGGATCTTCTCTAACAATCTCCCATGAGATGAGAAGATGGAAGACAACCTACTTGGTTCAGTCAAACTATAGGGAGGCTTCTCCATGTGTCCTCTGGTCTTTGACGACACCAACTTCCTTTATTGGAAGAGGTGTATGCAATTCTACATTCAAGGGATGAACTTTGATATATGGAAGGTGATGGTAACACCATACAAGGAGCCAACCGGAGCTATTGCAACATGGATTGAAGCTGCACGTAAAGAAGCCCGAGCTTAGTGCCAAAGCCATAAGCATCCTCTATGCAACCCTTACCCCAATGGAGTTCAACCACATATCATTTTGGGACACCGCCTATGAGATTTGGGATAAATTGTGCATTACCTATGAGGGAACAAAGCAAATCAAGGAGGATTAGATATACATGTTAAACTTCCTTCTAGAGAACTTCAAGATGGGCAAGAAAAAAAGAATTAAGGAGATGTACTCTAGTCTTAATGTCATCATCAATGGCCTAGCTGCTTTGGGTAACACTTTGGAGAGAGGTGTAATCAACTGCAAGATCTTGAGGACTCTACCAAAGAGATGGGAGTCAAAGGTAATCTCTATTGAATATGTGAGTACCCTTGGTGACATCCCAACTAAAGAGATCATTGGCAACCTCCAAGCTCATGAGCCAAGGCTTGACAAGCAAGAAGAAGAAGCCAAGCAAGAAGATAAGGAAGCCAATAAGATCAAAGACAGTGTTTTCAAAGCACAAGTGGAGGCAGTCATCCTTCACCAACAACTTTCTTGTGGGACATCTCCCTCCTCCTCAAGTGAAGATGATGTCCCTAGTGAGCATGAAGCCAACTACATAAAGGGAAAGCACTTCAAGGGAAAGCAATCCTCCTCCTCTACTCCTAGATGCTACAAGTGTGGAAAAAAGAGACACTACAAAAGTGAATGTCCCAAGGTAAGAAAGTCACACCACAAGGGTAGCTCCACGAAGGAGGAAGAGTACAATATGGAGAGCAAGTATAAGAGGAAGGATAAGAGGAAAGAAGACACAAAAATGCAGCTCATGCAGCTTGGGAGGAATCATCCTCAAGTGCCTCTAGCTCCGAAAAAGATGAAGAGTTCCACCTTGCACTCATAGCCTCTACTAGTGAAGAAATTGGTGAGGTAAGTGAGGTAATATTGCATGAGTTATCTAAGGAAACTATTATTGATATGCTTGTTTCTGCCCGTTCTTCTTTTGTGATGTGTAAATCTAAAAGGAAAAGGTTAGGAATTTTTTTTGATGATTTGTATGGTAAACTTAAAATTCTTGAGCTTAATGACAAAACTCATCTTGAGAGCATTGATAACTTGCAAGGCCAATATCTTGATCTTGAGATCCAATACAATGGAGTTGAAGTAGAGAATGGGGTCTACCTTAAGAATATTAAAACTCTTTAGGAAGAAAATTAAAAGTGCCTAAATGAGCTTGAAACTCTTAAAACTAAAAATGTTTTAAGGTCATTGTTGATGCTCGTATGGATGAGAGAGATGCTTATCTTAAGAAAATTCAAGGGCTTAAATCTAAAAATTCTAGGTTGCTTGGTCAAGTTAATGATTTATCCTCTTGATCTATCTTGCCTAGTAATGATATTGCTTCTATTTCTTTTGAGAAAGATTCTTATTTGACTAAACCCTCTGTTTAGAGGTCAACCTTGTTCATACTACAAATGATATTGCTAGTTTGTATTCTGCTATCATATCTCTTAATGATGACAATCACAGACTTAGGGCCTCTCTACAGAAATTCCTTAAAGGGAAAAACTCCCTAAATGAAAACCTTGACCATTCTACCAAACAAAGTGGTACTAGTGGTTTTTGATTTGTAGGGGGAGCACCAAAGGTCAAGAACAAAGCCAAAGGTATGAAAAAGAGCAAGGAGACCTCTTTCTTTGTTGGAGAGCGTTCCGACACTAAGAATACTATGGTTTGTTCTTATTGCAAGTGTGATGATCATTACTCTACTTATTGTCCTTACAAGCCTAAGGAGACCAAACCAAAGTTGAAATGGATCCCCAAGCTAACTCCGGATCCCAAAGTTTGAGTTGGGAACTGACACTCTCCTTTCTTGCAGGAAAAAGGAAGATGAATTTTTTATAGTGGCTTCACTAAGAATATGATAGGTGATATAAGACATTTCAACAACTTTAACAAAAAGGAAGGAGGTTTGGTTACCTTTGGGGACAACAAGAAAGGTAAGGTCAAAGGTGAGAGTAATGTATGTGAATCCTTGTGTATCAAGAATGTTCTTTTTGTGGATGGACTACATCACAATTTCATTAGTATTAGTCAATTATGTGATAATGGTTACCTAGTGTTATTTACTTCCTTTGAATGTTTGATTCTAGATTCCCTCACCCATCAAGTTATATAAGGGAACTAGAAGTGGTAGTCTTTATGTAATTGTGCTTGACTCTAGTAAGACTATTGTTGGTAGATGCCTAGTAGTCAATTTCAATGATATTTCTCTTTGGCATTGTCGGCATGGCCATGTAAATATGCATCAGTTGAAGAAGTTGAGCAAAACGGACTTGGTCAAGGGACTTCCCAAATTGAATTTTGAAAAGGATGAGGAATGCCAACTTTGTACTCAAGGAAAGCAAACCAAGTCCTCCTTCAAATCCAAAGGAGTTCTTAGTAGCAAGAGAGCTCTTGAACTTCTTCACATTGATCTATTTGGACCAATGAGAACTCAATCGCTTCGTGGTTCCAAGAATTGCCTTGTTATTATCGATGATTTCTATATATATATTTGGACTTTCTTTCTCATTTCCAAGAGTGAAATACTTGATGTTTTCTTAAGTTCTTGTAAATGAGTTGAGAATGAAGCTTCTTTCCGGATCGTTTCCATCCCTAGTGATCATGGGGGAAAATTTGAAAATGTTCTTTTTGAATATTTTTGTTAAGAATTTGGTTATGCACATAAATTTTCTTCACCTCAAACACCTCAACAAAATGGGGTTGTAGAGAGGAATAATAGGTCACTACAGGAGATGATTAGGACCATGCTTTTAGAGTATGACACGACAAAGAAGTTTTGGGCGGAAGCAGTCAATACCTCATGTTTTGTGAAAAAATGGGTTTTTACACATCCTTATTTAAAGAAAACCCCCTATGAGATATGGAGTGATAGAAATCCTTATATTGAGTATTTCCATGTTTTTGGATGTACTTGTTTTGTTTTGAATATGAAGATTCTCTCAACAAGTTTTATCCAAAATCTTACAAGGCTTCTTTCTTGTCTATAACACTACTAGCATGGCTTATAGAGTGTTTAATATTGATCTTGCTAAAGTAGAAGAATCTATAAATGTTAAATTTATTGAGACTAACCCCTCTATTCCCAAAGAAATTGTTCCAAATGATGATGTTACATGTGAGATAATTCCTATTCTAAATGAACTCAACATCACCCAAAAGGGAAAAGAGGAGGTCATTTATGAAGAAGAGAAAGATAAAGAGAAGAAGGATCCAACTCCCTGATTTGCAAAAAATCATCAAAAAGAGCTGATTTTAGGTGATCCATTTGAAAGAGTGAAGACTCAAGCTGCATTCAACAAAGAACAAGCCAGTAAGCACCTTCATTTCACAACTCCAGCTAAAGAACATCAAGGAAGCTCTTGAGGATGATGAGTGGATCCTAGCAATGCAAGAAGAGTTGGAGAAATTTGAAAAGAACAAAGTATGGACCCTAGTTCCAAGACCAAGTGATAGAAAGATCATTGGCACCAAGTGGGTCTACCACAACAAGCTAGATGAAAGCGGAAAAGTGGTACGGAATAGAGCAAGGTTAGTGGCTCAAGGTTACACTCAGCAGGAAGGTATAAATTTTGATGAAATATATGCACTTGTAGCTAGACTTGAGTCCATTTGTATGTTGCTTGCCTTTGATAGTTATAAAAACTTTCTTCTATATCAAATGGATGTTAAAAGTGCATTTTTGAATGGTACAAATGAGGATGAAGTGTATGTTGCACAACCCCTGGCTTTGAACAAGATAGTTTACCTAATCATGTTTATTTGTTGCAAAAAGCTCTCTATGGACTCAAACAACCACCTCAGTCTTGGTATGAGAAATTAAAGAACTTTTTGTTAGATCATGAGTATATCATGGGAAAGTAGATTCTACCTTTTATCTAAAGCACACTTCTAACAATTTTCTTATCATTGAAATATATGTTGATGATATCATTTTTGGCAGAACTAATGTTACACCCCAATCTCAAAATTACCATTAATCATGAGATTAGGGCATAAATTGAGGATTTATCGTAATACAAAGATCACTCTTAACTTTTTCTTCTTTTTCAAACTCTTTGTTTTCTTGCATTGAACCACATGAACTAACTTTACAAGGGAAATTAAACATTGATTTCTCTATTCTGATTTGAACAGTAAAAATGCATGTATGAACATTCATTATGTTTCTCATACTTTTAAGCACATACGACTTGCTGATTCGCATATATTGCTACAAGAGAAATAATGTTATACATCATCATTTACAACTCTCTCTTATTTCTTTACAAGGAACTAGAGTGACAAGGACCGACTGAACATAACTATACTCAGACTTAACTCTTGTGGTAGATCTACTCTAATGCCATGATATCTTCAATCCCCACGGTTTCCCTAAAAATTTTGAGTAGAGGGGTGATCCTACTCGCTCAGTGGATGAGTAAAACAATAATGTAGTCTAAAGTACAAAATCAGATAGTTGTCATTCTTGGATAATTGAAATAAAACAAGATAGTAATTTCAAATTAAAAGACTAGATATTCAAAAAAATACTAATAACAATGAAGCCTACATCATTAGAAATAAACAAGTATGGAAATATAATCCTCACTATATTCAATATTACATTTAAAGAACAACTATTGCGAAACTAAAATCAAATCTTTCTTAACTCTTCTTACTTATAAGAAACTCTTTAAACTTATATTATCATATTTTAGCTTATGCCCTGATCATATGCAGTGTACTCTACATATGAAGACTCATAGTGAACTACGATCTCACTGTACAAGACTTAGTTGACACCCTGAGATTGCTAAGCCGGACAATGTCACTGGTCTGCAATAGGAAAATGGCTCTATGGCCTTGGCACACCTATGGGCCGTAAAACTGAAATCCTCCTCTAACATGAGCACACATGCAGAGAGTCAAGCCACCTATTGGCTTTTCTATAGTCTAGTACCACCAGGATCTCTGGTTGATGTTGGACACTACATACTGTATTTTTAAGGAGACTTCCACTACGGCTTTGTCCCCCCTACCACATGTTTGTACGATCCGACCCCCATATATTGAATACTTCCAGGGTTAGGTTGTTTCATCCCTACATCGCAACCCTCTCATAGGGAATCTACGGTATTCAAGGCTACTATTATTACTATAACTTTGATTATATCTTTCTCTTAGACTGATCTGTTTTAACTCTGTATATTAATGACTACTCAGACTATTGAATTGAAATCATGGATGATACTGAACTAAATGCTTAACATATTGTTTACCCCTTTCTTAGGGTTTCTCCTTACTCATGTACATATAGCACTTCTCATGTATTAAAACATATATCATGTCTACTCATATAAATATTCTCATTCAACATTTCTCACATTTATGCATGGCATCAATAACATACCTATCTAGGGCATGCCATATCTTTCCACTTGCAATAGCATAATAACATATGCATTTCATGACAAGTATTTGAGTTAGAAAATCCAAATCTCATAAACAAAGAATATATGCATATAAGATAGTATTTAGCTAAAATCCCACAATATAACATGAATCATTTCAATCAGCCATTTACTACTAAACTAGATATGTATACTTGTAAAAGCATACTAGATTCGGTTTCCATCCTTGATTACTTAGTATTCACAGGATATGTATTGTGAAAATTAGAAACTCTATTTGTCCATATATAAAATCAAAGAGATCAAACATGTAGAATTATATGCACTAGGAACATAAGTAAGAACATATAAGCATAAATTCAAATTTCAGCTATAATTTTGTTCAAGCACCCAAAAAACTTGAAAATTCAGATCTTCAGAAAATTCTCAATAAACTTCTTAATTTTGTAGTATTCAAGATACATGGATATATGTATCCATGTCATCATATAAATGTTTTCAGATCATAGTTGGAACATGAATTGAAGTATTCTATAAACTGAATTCAAGAACAATTCTTTTCATTTATTGTCATATAGGGAGAAATCGAGAATATAAATTAAAACCATCTAATTGAGTACAATTGACTGAAATATTCTTTTACCCACTCACCCTAAGCTGTAAAACTGCTTAAAAACATATCCCATATCTAAAAATCTCGAATCCATACTAAAACCCTAGCAATCGCCACTTTCTTCTTCCTTTCAACTAGGAAACCCTAGAATTGAAGATTAGGAGAGAAAGAGTGAGAAAAGGACTTGATTTGATATGATTTCAAATCTAATCAGTGGAGGAACCGAATTTTGACATCTGAGAGAAGATTCACCCTGAAACTATATCCAAAGAAGCTAAACTTACATGATTTCATCATTCCTCGAACCGCAAAACCCTAGGTCAGCATCTCCATCACTTTCTTCTCTCAAACCCTAACTCTCCCTCTCTCTCTAAGATTTCATTTCTCTAGATTGAATCACAAATTATGAGAGCTCCTTGTGTGTTAGGTTGACCATATAGAGATGATGAATGCATATTCATCATGGTTCCAATTGCCATCTTGGACCCATTTCGACTCAATACTTTCACTTTCATCTACTAAATATTGCAAAATGCAAAATTGCTTAATTGGTTCAATTATCAAGATTATTAACTAGGTTTATATTGATTGTATGCAGGTCATGATGAGGCTTAGCCATCAACTGGAACTCAAAGATCCTCTTAGCTTTGGCCTTAATCAAACGATCTGACCAAACGGTCTGCTCAAACGATCTTAATCAATTGGTCTCGAAATTGCGAGCCTATTACAACTTTATCTTCATCAACTTCACCATCAATACCACCTCCATTTAACCCTCTCCACCTCCATCCTCACCAACATCACCCTTCTACCTTTTTCATACTCAATCACCATCATCACCTCCATCTTATGCTTTAACAGTTTCACCACATGATCTTTATCCAATGATCCACCCCTCTCCCTTGCGGTTTGCTTCCAACTGGTCTTGCACTTTCACACGGTCTCAAGACTATATGAGAAGCCTCTTCACGAGACCAATAGGAACACACACCCTCAAGACCATTAACCCAGCCAAGGGCATAAGACCAATCATAGCCTAGACCTGCAACCCTAGATCTCGGCACCACCTGCTGCATTTCCACCGCCGCCCTCCATCATTCTCACAACACCCCGATGACTGCAAGACCAAGATACACCTCCACCACCATCGTCGATAGTGCCACCTCCATCTCCAGCGCTCACCTTGCACACAGCCTCTGCGTTGCCTTCATCCACTGCGCCCAACGCTCCCGCACCTACCAGCAACCGGCCAACATCGACGCCCTACACCACTCCGCCTTCTCCTTCTCGTACCGGTCCTGGCTTCTTCCCTCCACACGGTTTTGAGACCATGTGGCAGCAAACGATTTGCAAGACTATATGGCCTCCACTAGAAAGACCGTTTGGACGGCCTGCGAGTAGGAAGACCAATTAGACACAAAATCATTAGCGTAGGGACACCGAAGATCGATTGGAAGCCAAGCACGCCGAGACCGTTTGATCGACTGACCTCAAGACCATTTGGCGCGCAAGGACCGTGTGAACGCAAGACCGATCAGAGATCAAAACCATTTGGATGGAGATCGGTTGGCACACAAACCATGAGACGAAGACCGTTTACACAACAGACCGTTTGGCCAACAGGGACGCCGAGACCGTTTGCTAAAGATCAAGACCGTTAGAACAGAAACCGTTTGGAGGAAAAAAACTCAAGACCATTTGGACATGTCAACTACATACCGTTAGAAGACTAAACAGTTTCCAAAACTGTTAGAACACAGCTGTGAAAATTGCAACGGGGTCCAGATCATGAAGACCCCAACCAATGCCTATAAATAGGACCAGCAGGTCCTCATTTGGGACATCGGATCCGGGACACCGTCAAGCTACCCAAATGCAAGATTTGATCCAGATCTAGCCACTTACATCCACGCTACAGTCACTTCACCCACTGCACCTCTTGCTGCGAGCAAGGAGGTCAAGATGAGAAAAAAGGTGGAGAAGAAGATCTATCGATATGCCTTGGTGGTCCTTCCTAGTCCAGATCTGCTCCGATAGGACATAGAAGACCACATCATCTTCACCGAGCTACGACTACCTTCTACATCATGCTCATGGAAGAACCTTCCCTCTCTCTTGTTCTTCTTGTTTATCGCATTATGAGTGAGTAGTTCCTTTTTGCTGGGGTGCGGGAACTAGCCTCGTTGCCCATGCAAGCATGTTCTCTTGTTAAACATTCCAGGGCAATGTATATAAATTTTCATTTTGTTGTTAATCGTTAAAGTTTGTAGATTGACTACCTGCTTGTTTTCATCTCATTCTTCCCTATGTTGGGAGAACATCTATACATAGGGTAGAATTTCGATTAATGAAGTTGACTCCCAAACTAGAAATAGAATGGGATTCCTTGAGGTCATAAGTGTATGATCTGTGAGGGGACGAGCCATCTAGCCTACGGTGATGCTTCTGTGTGTCTAACACATGTATAGGGGGACCACAACTTCAGTTGGATATCTATATATTCGTTGTTAATCATCAATGTTTGCTTGTAGATTAATCACCTGCTTTCTTGATGATTAGCCCAGTTGACTCCAAAACCAGAAATAGAATGGGATTCCTTGAGGTTGTAAGTGTATGATCCGTGAAGAGATGAGGCATCTAGCCCACGGTGACGCTTCTGTGTGCCTAACACCTGTATAGGGGGCCCACAACTTCAGTTGGATTTATGTATCTTTGAAGCCGTAAGTGAGTGATCTGGATGGTGACGAGACATCTGATACCTAAGGTGATTCTTACACAAAGCCTAATGCGCGTATGAGGGGTTTTGCAGTAGCTCCATTTGGATGGTCATATATTGCTTGGATGTTTGATGTTTAGATGTGTTTGCATGTGTAGTGGTGGTGAAACCCGGGACCAACCTAGTGATTCCATATCATTAATCTAGATTCAACTTTAATTCCGCTCTTTACTTTCTTGCAATTAGTTTAATTAACCTCAAATAAACCAATCGTTCTAAATATTAGCCTTACTTGAATTGGACTGGACTAGCAATAATTCTTAAAAATGTTATCCCTTGGGATTCGACCCTCAACTATACTGCGATAAGACCCGTCTGCTTGCGGGTAGTATTATTGCACAAAGTTTTGGTAAAAGCTCAGGGATTTCAACCCTGAGTTACTTTTTTAGTACGACAATAGACCACGTCGAATTCTGGCGTCGTTGCCGAGGACAATGGAATTAGTTAGTCAAATCTAGTTCTAATAAGGCTAATCTAGGTCTTTGTTTTTCTTTTGATATAATTGATCATTCACTTGAATTTGACTCTATTCTGTGGATCCCACTTTAAAAAAATTTCCAGTTCAGGTACATCCAAAAGACTAGTGTATTCACTGTTTGAACAGTCCCAGACTCTCTGCTAGCTTTGATCCAGAGATAGATAGGACCTTTCATCGTCAAAATAGAGAGAATCAAGCAAGAATAGCTCAAGAGGAGGAAATAGATCGAAGGGTAGCTCAAGCCATTAATGAACAAAGAGAAAGGCTCGTGCAAGAAGCCAGAGTTGCAGTTCAAGAAGAAATCCTAGCAGCACAAGAAACAGCGCAAGCAGTAGGACTGCAAAAGGATCTTAGGGAGTTCTCAATCCCTAAAGTTGTTGATGTTCATCACCCAGTTCAACCTCCTCCCATCAATGCTCCCAACTTTGAGATACGAGCACATTGGATTACCTTGCTTCAAAACCAGCCCATTCTCTGGTAAACAAGGAGAAATTAGTCAAGAACATCTTCTGAGGTTTATTAATCTATGTGCCATGAAAAAGTAAAATGGAGTGTTTGACGATGCCATTAGAATCTGTCTTTTCAAGTATTCACTTGCTGATAGAGCTATGAGTTGGTACAACTCCTTGCAATGCGAGCCCATCACTATATGGGAACAACCGCAAAACATTTTTCTGGAAATTTTTTACCCTCCTTCTCTCACCTATGAAATTAGGGGTCGAATAACAATGTTCACTCAAGCCCCTGGAGAAACCCTTGCGGAAGCACGGGAAAGATATAAAGAGCTTCTATGCAAGTGTCCACACCAGGCATTCCCAAGAATCAACTCATTGAGATCTTCTATAGGGATGTGGATGATGTATCAAGAGATTCTTAGATTCCTCATCTGGAGGGATCTTCATTTGTCAAAGTTATGACAGCGCATGGAAAGTTGTCACCCTTGGAGCTAAAAATCAAGAAAATTGGGGTAGATCTGTAGGTAAGGGAGTATTAAAGGTAGCTATGTCTGAAGTTATTCTAGAATATAAGTCTATCGCAAAAACCCTCAAACTCTTAGTTGCTAAGAAAGACCATATCAAATCATCCCTTGCTGCATTTGGAAAAGGACGTTCACCCCCTCAACAATAAGAATAGATCAAGCCAGCTTCATTGTTCTGTGAAGCATGTAAAGGTACTCATCATTCCACTTTAGCATGCAATGTTCTCTACGATGTTGTTCTTAGAAATGCGTGTGGCCAAGGAGATAATAGTCAATTAGAAAATCTTAATGCTATCAACACCATTCCTGGTCAAGGATACTACAATCCAAATCAAAATAGGAACCATCCTGGTTTTCAATATGGAAATACTTCAGGAGCGGAAAACTCGTGATAACTTGGTCAAAATAATCAACAACGAGGGCCACCGGGATTCCAGTATAACCAACAATAAAATTTCGGAAATCAAGGAAATTTCAAAAGTAACTTTCAGAGCAGGAACTACAACAATTATCAGAACAACTCTCAATTCCAGAATCCCAACAAAGTTCCTTATCAATAACAAGGGAAAAAAGTCGGGCCCGTCTCTTCTGATGACAAGCTAACCACCATTGAAAAGATGCTACAGTATCAGACTATGGTAGCTAACCAGCAAGCTCATCCGAAGGCTATTGAATCTCAACTATCTCAACTTGCAACTAGCATGAAGCCACCTACTTGAGCCTTTATTGGCCAACTAGAAAATAATCCTAAGCACCCTCAACAACTGAAGGCTGTCACCACTCGGTTTGGAAAAGACTATTCTGATCCTCCTATCAAGACACTTGTTGTTATTATAGACGAGGATGAACTGATGATTGTTCAAGACTCTAAAACACCTGAGTCTCAACCAAAAGGGCCAACAACAACTGATAAGACAGATGAGGAAAGTTCTGAAAAACCTACTAGTACCGGGAAAGAAATACTAGAACCAGATGTGCCAGTGTACAAACCTCGTCCACCTTTCCCTACTCATTTAAGGCAAACCAAGCTTGATACTCGTTTCAATAAGTTCAAGGAAGCCATGAAAAATATTCATGTTAATATACCTTTTCTAGATGCGCTGGCTGAGACACCAACATGGACAAAGTACTTGAAGTCACTTCTCACCAAGAGATATATAACTGAAGAATATGAGATAGTCAAGTTAGCAAAAACTACTTCAGACATCATCTAGAGTAAGATGCCCAAGAAGCAGAAAGATCCAGGATCTTTTGGGATCTCCTGCCATATCAGTGATTCATCATGTAAGAAAAGATTGGTCGATCTTGGTGCCAGTATCTCCATCATGCCACTTAGCCTTTGTAAAAGGCTAGGGTTTGCTAAACTACACCCGACTGGTATGAAAATACAACTTGCAGATAACACTATGACTCTAACTTTAGGAATCATTGAGGATGTCCCTATCAAGGTTGGCAATGATTCTTATGTCCCTTGTGACTTTATCATCATGGACATAAAGCAAGACACTAGATACTCTCTCATCTTTGGATGTCCATTCCTCGCCACTACAAGAGATCTAATTGATGTTGAAGCAGGAACCTTGCTACTCAGATTAGGAAAAGAAACCCGAGAGTTTAAAGTTTTTGAAAGTATGAGATGGCCGAGTATGTAAGAAGAAGTTGACTTGATTGAGTGCATAGAGAAGATGAAACTGCTTACACAAGAGGATTATGAACAAAATGATCTGTTAGAAGTGGCTCTAACAAACCCATCTGCTGGTAACTACATTGATGAACAAATAAAGGATTGTGTTCCCCACCTTGATATGACTGAAGAAGATCCTGAAGCTAGGATTGAGGAACTCAAAGCTATGGATGTCCCTGAAGAACCATGTGAAAAACCAGAAGTACCTGAAATGAAACCCCTACCTGAGGGATTGAAGTATGTATTTCTAGATGACCTCAAAGTCTGCCCAGTCCTCATAAATTCTGATCTAATGGCAAAATAAGAAGATAAACTCTTAATGGAATTAAAAGAAAGAAGAAAAGCCATAGGATACAAGATGAGTGATCTCGTCGGGGTTAGTCAATTATTGTGCATGCAAAAAATCCCCATGATGGAAGATCACAAGCCAATTGTTGAACACCAAAGGAAGCTTAATCTGAATATGAAAGAAGTTGTCTGCCTTGAAGTTATAAAGTTTCTCAAGATAGGAATTATCTATATGATCTCTGATTCACCATGGGTAAGTCATATGCATGTTGTTCCGAAGAAAGGTGGGACTACAGTGATATAGAATGAAGACAATGAACTCATCTCCACTCGAACAGTCATAGGGTGGAGCATGTGTATTGATTACAGGAAGTTGAACAATGCAACTCGAAAGGATCATTTCCCAATGCCCTTTCTTGACCAAGTCCTAGAAATGTTGGCTCACCAAGAGTATTATTGTTATCTCGAAGGTTACTCTAGATTCTATCAAATACCTATACATCCAGATGACCAAGAGAAAACAACCTTTACTTGCCCATTTGTAACGTATGTGTTCAGAAGGATGCCATTTGGACTTTGCAATGCTCCTACCACTTTCCAACGTTGTATGTCAGCCATATTTGCTGGACTCACTGATACCATTATGGAAATTTTCATGGATGATTTCTCTATATATGGGGATTCGTACGACTCATGCCTGAAACACCTCTCCCTGGTCCTCAAACGATGTGAAGAAGCACATCTTGTGCTAAATTGGGAGAAATGTCACTTTATGGTTAAAGAAGGCATTGTTCTTGGCCATAGGGTCAGTAACTGAGGAATTGAAGTAGACAATGCCAAGATCAAAGTGATCTCCAAACTCTCTATCCCAACCAATGTGAGAGAGGTTTGTGCGTTCCTTGGTCATGCATGCTTTTACATAAGGTTTATCAAAGATTTCTCCAAGATAACCAAACCTATGACCAACTTGTTACTAAAGGATGTTGATTTCCATTTTAATGAAGAATGCATCAAAAGTTTCAACAACCTGAAGCATGCTCTTAAAACAACACCCATCATCTGAGCTCCAGATTGGGATCACCCATTTGAAATTATGTGTGATTCCAGTGATTACGATGTGGGTGTCATTTTAGGACAATGTATAGAGAAGAAACATCATGTCATTTACTATGCATCAAAGACCCTCGAAGAAGCTCAGAGGAATTATGCAACTACCGAGAAAGAACTTCTTGTAGTCGTGTATACCTTTGACAAGTTCATATCCTACCTCATAGGTTCAAAAGTCATTGTCTACACAGATCATGCGGCTATTTGTTACCTCCTAGCAAAGAAAGATGCAAAACCCAGGTTGATAAGATGGATTCTCCTCTTGCAAGATTTTTATCTAGAGATAAGAGATAAAAAGGTTACAGAGAATGTTGTGGCAGACCACCTCAGTCACATCTACAATCTAGAAACCAAGAAGATCTCGATTAACGATTCTCTTCCGGATGACCAACTAATGAAAGTTTCAAATGCTACCCCTTGGTACTCAGACTATGTGAACTACCTCGCCGCTGGTGTCATCCACCCTAAATGCACTGGAAATGCACTAAAGAAACTCATGCATGATGTGAAGAAGTATCACTGGGATGAGTCGTACCTCTTCAAGCTCTGTGCCGATGGTCTTTACAGATGTTGTATTACTGACGAAGAAGCCCAACTCATTTTAGAGCAATGTCACTCAGTCCCAGTTGTAGGCCATATGAGTTCTAAGAAAACTACTTTGAAGGTCTTGCAATGTGGTTTCTTTTGGCCAACCATTCCCAAAGATTCCTACAATTTTGTTTTATCATGTGACAAGTGTTAGAGAATGGGTAACATAACAATGAGAGATGAGATGCCGCTGAATTTGTAGCAGGAAGTCGAGATATTTGATGTTTGGGGTGTGGATTACATGGGTCCATTCCCATCCTCACACAGATTTTCCTACATCCTAGTTGATGTGGATTACCTCTCCAAATGGGTTGAAGCCATACCAACCATCACTAGCGATTCCAAACTCATCATCAAGATGTTCAAAGATATTATTTTTCCCCGTTTCGGAGTTCCACACACTGTGTTATCTGACGGAGGATCTCATTTTCTGGAAAGAAGATTTGAAGCATTGCTGAGGAAATATGGTGTAACACACAAAGTGGTCTCCCCCTACCATCCACAAACAAGTGGATAGGTAGAGGTCTCTAACCGTCAACTCAAGGCTATCTTGGAAAAGACAGTAGGTCGCAACTGAAAAGGTTGGTCAGTGAAAATCAATGACACCTTGTGGGCTTACCAAACTACTTTTAAAACTCCCCTTGGTACCACACCATTTAGATTAATTTATGGGAAGTCTTTCCACTTTCCTATAGAATTGGAACACAAGGCATGGTGGGCAATTAAACAATTGAATTTTGATATGAAGAAAGTAGGCCAAGCCAGGATTCTGCAACTTCAAGAACTGGAAGAACTCCGAATGACAAGTTATGAGAATGCTCGAATCTATAAAGAACACACGAAACTTTGGCACGATGGTCATATGAAAAGAAAGGACATACAAGTAGGAGACCAAGTTCTATTGTTCAACTCAAGACTGAAGCTATTCCCCGGAAAACTCTGTTCTCACTGGTCTGGACCATACATTGTTAAGAGCATCTCCCCACATGGTGCTTTCTCTTTATGGAGTGAAAAGTCAGGCAAATTTGTAGCTAATGGTCAACGCTTGAAGAGATATTTCACCTCAGCGGCATTGAAGCAATGCTGGAACTCACCAATCCAACATATCCACTATAAAGTTGAAGGAATCAAGTCACGCCATCAACATAAAACAAAGATGCTTGTCGGGAGGCAACCCAATCAATAAATCCATTTTTACTTTTAATTTTTGAATTAGAAATTTCCTTAATTTTGTTTTTACTTTTTAGAAAACTTTTCACTCAATAAAAATTGCATCGCAAGATGCTATCTTAAGTTTTGATTAGTCTTCAGTTTTGAGATTTTCAGATGGAGGACGCGTGCTGATTGGAACGTAACCACATCTGGTGGTCCAAACAACATAAATTTTCCCCTCCATCTCAGATTTAGAGTTTGCTCAGGATGAGCAAATTTCTAAGTCCAGGGTGGAGGGTGGGTGGTACGTACTTTACTTTCCACCCACACCCTTCTATCTCAGACTCAAGATTTCACCGTTGCATTTTTGACCAAAATTTTCAAAGAAATTGAACATAAATTTGATGAAATTTTGACGCTTTTTGTTTCAACAAAAGTCATTACCAAGCTGGCTAGTTTCTCTCTCTATGCATTTTGAATCAGTATACCCTCCTTATTCAAAGCATATCCTCAAAAGGACCATTTTTTTGAAACTAGCCTATTGATTGAAATCATCTTGTGAATCTTATGAATCCTAACACCATGATCCTTCTGCAAAAATGGCAAGTGTTTGTCGAACTGATAGGGATCAAACACATCGTGCTTCCTAACTGACTAGTGGAACGACAACATGGTACCCCCACCAGATCCTAATCAAGTCATTATTTGAGTATAGTATGATAAAGATAACTACCTGATGCACTGAATTGTAAATCAAGTTGCATTCTGATCTGAACTCTCTTCTACACTTCTTCTATCATCTTTGTACCCCTCCATCCATAAAAAGAAACAAAAATAGCCAAAATAGTGCCAAACCCTGAGTTCGGGGTGGCACGCCACCTCCCTCCATATCTGCTTCTTCCATACCCCTCACAAATCAATAGGGGCGTACCACCTAGAAAAGATGTCAAAGAGCACACAAAGAAAAAAATTCAATCTCGAGTCGAATAGAGGAGAGATTCGCACAAAAAAATGCAATCAATGAAATTACAAATCATATAACAAAAATCTCGATTGGAATAGAGGAGAGATTTATTTCCTCCTTCCATACCACCCTTCACTCCCCTTTCTACCTAAAGGCACAATGAAAGCCTCCACTATCCTGAAAAACACTAGTGTTAGATCAGGTGCACACTTGTTGTTCTGGGGGTATCTCTGGACTCTTACAAAACTCTTTGACATGCTGCTTGTTGGAAAAAGTGTGGACAAAATGATGTTGGAAAACAAACTCAAGAATGAAGATATGGTAAGATGGGTTCAGTGATCTCAGGAAGTTGAGATTCTTAGTCATGCTAAGTAGAATGGAAACAATCATGATGTAAAGATGAGGCAACCACACAAGTTCAAAGTATTCATTTGGCGACTTTTTCAGATTGTGTGTTACTCGAGGACGAGAAATGTTTAAGTTTGGGGTGTTCTGATGAATGCATATTCATCATGGTTCCAATCGCCATATTGGACACATTTTGACTCAATACTTTCACTTTCATCTACTAAATATCGCAAAATGCAAAATTGCTTAATTGGTTCAATTATCAAGATTATTAACTAGCTTTATATTGATTGTATGCAGGTCATGATGAGGCTCAGCCATCAACTGGAACTCAAAGATCCTCTCAGCTTTGGCCTTGGCCAAACAGTCTGACCAAACATTTTGCCCAAACAGTCTGCTCAAATGGTCTTGATCAATTGGTCTCAAAACAGCAAGCCTATTACACCTTTATCTTCATCAACTTCACCGTCAATACCACCTCCATTTAACCCTCTCCACCTCCATCCTCACCAACATAACCCTTCTACCTTCTCCATACACAACCACCATCATCACCTCCGTCTATTGCCTTAACAGTTTCACCACATGATCTTGATCCAACGATCCACCCGTCTCCCTTGCAGTTTGCTTCCAACTAGTCTTGCACTTTCACACGGTCTCAAGACCATATGAGAAGCCTCTTTGTGAGTCCGATAGAAATTCATGCCCTCAAGACCATTAACCCAACCAAGAGAATAAGACTGATCAGAGCCTAGACCTGCTACCCTAGATCTCAGCGCCACCTGCTGCATTTCCACCGCCGCCCTCCATCATTCTCAGAACACCCCAACGGCCGCAAGACCAAGATACACCTCCACCACAATCGTCGATAGTGTGACCTCCATCTCTGGAACTCACCCTACACACAACCTCCACACTGCCTTCATCCATAATGCCCAGTGCTCCCGTGCCTACCAGCAACTTGCCAACATCGACGCCCTGCACCGCTCCGCCTTCTCCTTCTCTGACCGGTCTAGGCTTCTGCCCTCCACATGGTTTTGAGGCTGTGTGGCGGACAATGGTCTGTATGACCATATGGCCTCCACTAGAGAGACCATTTGGATAGCCTACGAGCAAGAAGACTGATCGAGTGTGAGATCATTAGCGTAGGGACACCAAAGATTGATTAGAAGCCAAGCATGTTGAGACCGTTTGATCGATTGACCTCAAGACCATTTGGCACACAAGGACCACGTGAACGCAAGACTGATTAGAGATCAAACTGTTTGGATGGAGACCGGTCGACGCACAAACCGTGAGATGAAGACGGGTTACACATCAGAACGTTAGGCCAAGAGGGACGCCAAGACCGTTTGCTGAAGATCAAGACCGTTACCATAGAAATCATTTGGAGGCAAAAAAACTCAAGACCATTTGGAAATGTCAACTCCAGACCGTTAGAAGACTAAATGGTCTCCAAAACCATTAGAACACAGCTGTGAAAATTGAAACGGGGTCCAGATCATGAAGATCCCAACCAGTGCCTATAAATAGGACTAGCAGGGACCTCATTTGGGACATCAGATCCGGGACGCCGCTAGGCTGCCCAAATGTAAGATTTGATCTAGATCCAGCCACTTACATCCATGCTACTGTCACTTCGCCCGGTGCACCTCTTTCTGCGAGCAAGGAGGTCAAGACAAGAAAGTAGGTGGAGAAGAAGATCTGTCAGTCTGCCTTGGTGGTCCTTCCTCCTCATCTAGATCTTCTCTGACATGACGTAGAAGACCACATCATCTTCATCGCACTACGACTACCTTCTGCATCATTCTCATGGAAGAACCTTCCCTCTCTCTTGTTCTTCTTGTTTCTCACATCATGCTCATGGCAGAACCTTTAATCGTTAATGTTTGTAGATTAATTACATGCTCGTTTTCATCTTGTTCTTCCCTATGTTATGAGAACTTCTATACATAGGGTAGAATGTCTATTAATGAAGTTGACTCACAAACTAGAAATAGAATGGGATTCCTTGAGGTTTTAAGTGTATGATCCATGAGAGGATGAGCCATCTAGCCTACGGTGACGCTTCTGTGTGCCTAACGCCTATATATGGGGACCACAGCTTCAGTTGGATATCTATATCTTCATTGTTAATCATCGATGTTTGCTTGTTGATTAATCGACTTCTTGCTTGATGATTAGCCCGGTTGACTCCCAAACTAGAAATAGAATGGGAGTCCTTGAGGTCGTAAGTCTATGATCCATGAGGGGACGATCCATCTAGCCCACGGTGACGCTTCTGTGTGCCTAATGCCTGTATAGGGGGGCCACCGCTTCAGTTGGATTTCTGTATCTTCAGAGCCGTAAGTGTGTGATCTAGATGGTGAAGAGACATTTGATACCTAATGTGATTCTTACGCAAAGCCTAAAGCCCATATGAGGTGCTTTGCAGTAGCTCTATTTGGATAGTCATATCTTTCCTGGATGTTTGATGTTTGGATGTGTTTGCATGTGTAGTGGTGGTGAAACCCGGGGCCATCCTAGCGATTCCATATTATTAATCTAGATTCAACTTTAATTCTTCTTTTACTTTCTTGCAATTAGTTTAATTAACCTCAAATCAACCAATCATTCTAAATATTAGCCTTACTTGAACTGGACTGGACTAGCAATGATTCTTAAAAACGTTGTCCCTTGGGATTCGATCCTCAACTATACTACAATAAGACCCGTCCACTTGCAGGTTGTATTATTGCACAAAGTTTTGTTAAAAGCTCAGGGATTTCAACCCTGAGTGAATTTGTTAGTGCGATAATAGACCACGTCAAGAATAATTGAGCTTCTTGGGCCATTTGCACATTGACCCCTCACTATACTTTCTCTTATTTCAGCTGAATTTTCTATCATAAAAATATTATTGTAATTCATCTACTGATATGGTCTAAACGCATCCAAAAATTATGAAACTTTTACATATTGTTTACGATTGAGTTTAAGATCTCCAGTTTAAATTTCAGATCATTTGGAGTTACCAATAAATAACTAAAAATAAAACACTACACTGCTGAAAAGCACTCTGTCAACATTTTGGTTGAAGTATAGTTTGACCGAGAACCACATTCAAAGAACACTCAAATATTCGGAAATTTTTCTCCAATATGAATGATTGAGTTATCCATATCATATCCAAAATTCAATTAAATAAAAAAAATTAGAAAATATGAAAAATCATTTACCACACTACTATCCTGATCAAATTCCATATTTGTGTACTATCAAAACCCTATTTTTTGCCGATTAGGGTTTACATTTCTCAAACCCTAATTATACAAAGAGATAGCATACTTGGGGTTCTCATTAGGTTTAACATATAATGATTGAGATATCATCATTAATCATGTTTAATCAATGACCAATATAACTAAGTATGTAGTCATCCACATAAACCCTAACTTACCCATTAAGCTCAGATACAGTCATAACAATTCTTGCCCCCTTAAAAAGGTTTTTCCCTCAAAACATAAATATGCAAATAAAGTACATTTTGGGTTTACTTTAAGCTTCTGAAATCTTACATGCCATTATATTCTTGTATTTCATACTTGAATGCAGTTTTCAACATTAAGTCCTTCATTTGTTTTCTAATCACAACATGTTTGAAATAGTTCTCAATGACAACAAACAAATTCTCTATGCCACAATCAATCATAGAAGAGAGAGAGAGAAACAACCATTTCAATATTTTTTTATACTCTTGAGGTGTTACCTCAACCTTGATAATCTGATCCAACTTTCTCAATTCATACGACTCAATATGTACTATTGTTATGTATTACCTCTAAGTCACAAAAGAGAGTTCACCATGTTTTTTTGAATTTTACTATTATTCTACTCAAATAGCAAAATAGTCTTAATTTGGAAGGCTAGAGTCAATAGCAATTGTACAATACTACTCACGACATCCCCATTGTATCATGGATGCATAAGGTGAAGCATTAACATCACATTCCATACTATTCTCAAGTATGAACCCACACATTATTCAAGGTGTAACCATCAGGTTATAGCATACTAGGGTTTCAACAATAGTAACAAAGTACTCCATGATTGTATTATTCATTCAAGGACTATTGATACCCAATTAGCATCACTTATTTATATTAAAGCTAGGCATAACAAGCTATACCTCATTAGGGTTACATATCAATACAATATGGTTATCATCCCTTCTATTCATATGAGTGAATAGGTAAGACTACCTTATTCAGGGTAACCATTCATTTGTTCCATCATTATTCAACCCATATCACCATACCACAATTGTACAATACTAAGATGGATTATTGATATGAAGGACTACAACTATCAGACACCTTTAATTAACATATTGCTTGCACATGTACACTGAAATCATACATGGAACCAATTTACATCCCTTAATATACCTTCAACAAATTATACTTCTAAAAAGAAATTCACATATCACGAAAAGCCATTGTTTTCTCTTATCTCTCTCCTCATTCACTACTACTTACTTTTTTCTACTTATCCTTCTCATTTTAATCATGTAGATTAAACATTCCTAAAATTGAAACATACAAGGTACAAATAGATTATTCATCATTCTTGCTATCACTGTAAGAATTTATCTCATATCACACTTCACTCATATTATATTTCTCCTTTTGTTCAAAACACACTTATTACATTTCAAATTTATATCTTACTCTTTAATATGAATCATTTCTATATTGTTTATCTACCTTTCAGATTAGCTATCTTTAAACCCTGGATTATTATCAACGCTAGTTTACTTCTCATATTGGAAATCTCATGATCTTATTTTATAGAGATGCTAGTATTCAAGGTCAAATCACTAGTGACATCCCTTGAACTAATACTACTCTATACATTGTAGGGTTTGGTCCTTATCAGTAGCATGACATTATTGTGATGTGACTTTGCTTCCTTAATATGAAATTCAAACTTTGGATCTCGCAAGTTTTATTAAAGTCTTCTTTATCTTATCGATTGAATTTCCTTTCTCTTACTTGGCCATTTAGATAGATTACATTCTCAATTACCATGCTAAGGTTTCATCATCATATTGTGTGTCATTATTACATTCACTAGATGTCTCTACCACGGTGGTTATGCATCATATATGATTCATTTTCTTATCACTTCATTCCTACATTTCTCTCATTAAGGATGTTATGAAAGAGGAGATGATTTTGAGACTTAGAATTCTTATCTTCAAACATTCAATAATACATTTCTCATATGTAAGTTTAATTAATTATCAACAAGGATACTTGATTAATTAGCACTTTCTTGAATCTCGCAACCTCTTTCTTTTATAATCTATATTACTCCATTATGTTTCAAACCCTTCTTTACTTTCCATAATCCCCTTACCATATTCTACTATTCCACATGTCATCTTTAACTTCTAGTTTTCTCTTATGATCATGTTGCTTCTTTTATGTGTATGATCATGTATACCATGTTGCATATATTTCCTTTTATCCTTCTACTAATGTGAAGTGGAAATTCTAAATCAATAATCTCTCTACTAGTATCACCTCATGTTTAATACATTACATATCCTTCATTTTAAATAAAACATCTCATGCATGTGTGAAACATACTTTCTCTTTCAATCAAGTTTTTCCTTCCTAAATATAGTCTACCTTTGTATGACTTATTCATTTATTTAGCTACACTTTTGTTCTTCCTTTAGAAACTAGTCTGTTGTTCTATAGAGACTTAGAATCCAAAGGCAGTAAGGATGAACGTATTAATTTTATTAATAAAGGTATACATTCCATGCTCTCAATTATATCATAACCCTCATTCCTTAATCAAGCTCAATATTTCCAAAATTTCTCTTTGTTTCAACTAAGTTTCTTATCCTAGTTTTATGATTTACATGCTCATCTAGTTCTCCTCACTTTAACTCTTATGAATACTCTTCACTTATATGTACTTATTGTATACTTAGATCTTTTATTCTATTTTTCCTTTGCTTTGGAGTTCATAAAAACATTGTATTCAATTATATAATCCATTCCTCATGATTGATTCTTACTATCTTGGCCCCTTACATACTTTTCTCATATCTTTTTCCATATTTCATATTTAGAGTTCATATAATACTAATAATTAAACTTAATATGAACCTTATGTCGTGTTCCTTTGTTTCCAATCAAGGGTTTCTCATATGAGGCCCCAAAGTTGGATCTGAGATATCATTTCCAACTGATTCTTAGTTATCCCAGTCTTTCCCTTATACTTCAAAATATCAGAGTATATACATTCATACTAGAATTTGGATCTAATCTATCCAGAATTTACTCTTGTTATGTTACTAATAGGAGTCATTAGATCCCAGTAATGCATCCTGCCAGCCAGACCAGGCCGAACTTGTAGTCCTGAAGCCAAGAGCTACTCAGGATTACTCAACTCCTATACATCTCAAATGTGTGGAAGAAAACTTATCCACTTAGGAAAGCTCATTCAAAGATGATTTCTAGTCTACTTGTTACAAAGAATGTAATCAATAAATGCTACAACTTCATAGTGTAAAACAAATCTTAAAGACCCATATATATTTCAAAATACTGAATATCTGAATTCAAACATATAAGAGATTTTCTATTCATCTCCAAATAAAACAACAATATGAAATGAAAGTTCTATCTCATTTTATATTTATGCTCTTAATTCATATTACTTATCTTGTTTCTAACCCTAATATTTTTTGGGTTCTTCTCTAGACCATCATTCCACTGTATACCTAGCCAGGGTATACATGAAAGAATAGATAGAGTAGCTTGATACTGGTTGATCCAAGTACTCAGATATTGGGCCAAGATATCCATATACTCAAATCCCCAGAGCTAACATCATAACATCTCCTATCTTCCACACTTATGACTCTAACTTACTAACTTAATGGTCCCTGACAACTCAGCCTAAGCTCTGATACTAAGTTGTTACACCCCGATCTCACAATTACCATTAATCATGAGATTAGGGCATAAATTGAGGATTTATCGTAATACACATATCACCCTTAACTTTTTCTTTTTTTTCAAACTATTTGTTTTCTCGCATTGAACCACATAAACTGACTTTACAAGGGAAACTAAACATTGATTTCTCTAATCTGATTTCAATAGTAAAAATGCATGTATGAACATTCATTATGTTTCTCATACTTTGAAGCACATACGACTTGCTGATTCACATATATTGCTAAAAGAGGAATAATGTTATACATCATCATTTACAACTCTCTCTTATTTATTTACCAGAACTTAGAGTGACAAGGACGGACTGAACTTAACTATACTCAAACTTAACTCTTGTTGCAGATCTACTCTGATGCCATGATATCTTGAATCCCCACGATATCCATAAAAATTTTGAGTAGAGGGGTGAGCCTACTCGCTCAATGAATGAGTAAAACAATAATGCAGTCTAAAGTATTGAATCAGACATTTATCATTCTTAGATAATTGAAATAAAACAAGATAGTAATTTCAAATTAAAAGACTATATATTCAAAAACTTACTAATAACATTGAAGCCTACATCATTAGAAATAAACAAGTATGAAAATATAATCCTCACTATATTCAATATTACATTTAAAGAACAATTGTTGCAAAACTAAAATCAAATCTTTCTTAACTCTTCTTACTTATAAGAAACCCTTTAAACTTATATTATCATATTTTATCTTATGCTCTGATCATATGCAGTGTACTCTGAATATGAAGATTTGTAGTGAGCTACAATCTCACCGTGTAAGACTTGGCTGACACCTCAGGATTGCTAAGCCTAACAACATCACTGGTCTGCAATAGCAAAATGGCTATCTGGCCTTGACACACCTATGGGCCATAAAATTGGACTCCTCCTCTAACCTGAGCACACAGGCAGAGAGTCAATCCACCTATTGGATTTTCTATACTCTAGTGCCACCAGGATCTCTGGTTGATGTTGGACACTACATACTGTATTTTTAAGGAGACTTCCACTTGGGCTTCATCCGCCGTACCACATGTTAGTACGATCTGACCCCCGTATACTGTACACTACCAGGGTTAGGTCGTTTCATCGCTACAGTGCAGACCTCTCATAGGGAATCTACGGTGTTAAGGGCTACTATTATTACTATAACTTTGATTACATCTCTCTTAGATTGATATCTTTTAACTCAGTATATTAATGACTACTCTGACTATTGAATTGAAATTACTGATGATACTGAACTGGATGCTTAACATATTGTTTACCCCTTTCTTAGGGTTTCTCCTTACTCATGCACATATAGCACTTCTCATGTATTCAAACATATACCATGTCTACTCATATAAATATTCTCATTCAACATTTCTCACATTTATGCATGGCATAAATAACATACCTATCTAGGGCATGTCATATCTCTCCACTTGCAATATCTTAATAACATATGCATTTCATGACAAGTATTTCAGTTAGAAAATCTAAATCTCATAAACAAAGCATATATGCATATAAGATACTATTCAGCTAAAATCCCACAATATCACATGAATCATTTCAATCGGCCATTTACTACTAAATTAGATATGTATATTTTTAAAACCATACAAGATTGGGTTTCCATCCTTTATTACTTGCTATTCACAGGATATTTATTGTGAAAATCAGAAACTCTGTTTGTCCATATATCAAATCAAAGAGATCAAACATGTAGAATTATATGCACTAGGAACATAAGTAAGATCATATAAGCATAAATCCAAATTTCAGCTATAATGTTGTTCAAGCACCCGAATAACTTGAAAATTCATATCTTTAGAAAATTCTCAATAAACTTCTTAATTCTGTAGTATTCAAGATACATGGATATATATATCCATGTCATCATATAAATGTTTTTAGATCATAGTTCGAACATGAATTGAAATATTCTATAAACTGAATTCAAGAACATTTCTTTTCATTTATTTTCATCGATGGAGAAATCAAGAATATAAATTAAAACCATCTAATTGATTACAATTGACTAAAATATTCTTTTACCCACTCACCCTATGCTATAAAACTTCTTAAAAACATATCCCATATCTAAAAATCTTGAATCCATATCAAAACTCTAGCAATCGCCACTTTCTTCTTCCTTTCAACTCGGAAACCCTAGAATTGAAGATTAGGAGAGAAAGAGTGAGAAAAGGAATTTATTTGATATCATTTCGAATCCAATCTGGGGTGGAACGGAATTTTTACATCTGAGAGAAGATTCACCATGAAACTATATCCAAAGAAGCTAAACTTACATGATTTCATAATTTCTCAGACCGCAAAACCCTAGGTCAGCATCTTCATCACTTTCTCCTCTCAAACCTTAACTCTCCCTCTAGGATTTCATTTCTCTAGATTGAATCACAAATTATGAGAGCTACTTGGCTTCCAGGTTGACCATTTTGCGCAGTTGAGCTTCTTGGGTCAATTGCACATTGACCCTTCACTATACTTTCTCTTATTTCAGCTGAATTTTCTGTCATAAAAATATTATTGTAATTCATCTACTGATAAGGTTTAAATGCATACAAAAATTATGAAAATTATACTTGTTATTTATGATTGATTTTAAGATCTTCAGTTAAAATTTCATATCATTTAGAATTAACAATAAATAATTAAAAATAAAACACTACACTACTGAAAAGCACTCTGTCAGCATTTTGGTCAAAGTATAGTTTGACCGAGAACCACATTCAAAGGACACTCAAATATTCTGAATTTTTTCTCCAACATGCATGATTGAGTTATCCATATCATATTTAAAATTAAATTAAATACAAAATTTGTAGAAAATATGAAAAATCATTTACCACACTGCTATCCTGATCAAATTCCATATTCATGTACTATCAAAACCCTAATTTTTGCCGATTAGGGTTTACATTTCTCAAACCCTAATTATACAAAGAGATAGAATACTTGGGATTCTCATTAGGTTTAACATATCATGATTGAGATATCATCATTAATCATGTTTAATAAATGACCAATATAACTAAGCATCTAGTCATCCACATAAACCCTAACGTACCCATTAAGCTCAGATACGGTCATAACAACTAACCTTGATTTTTGCAAAGAATTTAGTGATATTATGAAGAGTGAATTTGCAATGAGTATGATGGGTGAGCTCACATTCTCCCTCGGCTTTTAAATGAAGCAAAGTAAAGATGGGAACTTCATCAACCAAGGCAAGTATACTAGTGAGCTACTTAAGTTCTTTGGGATGGAGAACATGAAGCCGATGGACACACCCATGTCAAACACCACCAAACTTGATAAGGATGAAGAAGGTGAGAAGGTAGATGAGAAGCTCTATAGAGGTATGATCAAAAGTTACTTTACTTAATTGTCTCTAGACCTGATATATTTTAGTGTTGGCTTGTGTGCTCTCTTTCAATCAAACCCTAAGAAATCACATCTTATAGATGTTTAGAGGATTTTAAGGTACTTAGCTAAGACTCAAAATTTTGGACTATGGTATCCCAAGTCAAGAGACTTTACTCTTACCTCTTATAGTGATGTGGATTATGCATGGTGCTTGATTGATAGAAAGTGCAAAAGTGGTACTTGCTTTCTCCTATGACCATGCTTGGTTTCTTGGTTCTACAAGAAATAGAGCACAGTGGCATTATCAACCACTGATGTTGAATACATTGCAGCTGGGAGATGTTGTGCCAAAGACCTATGGATGAAGCAAATACTCCAAGACTTTAACATTCATTTTGATGCTTGTCCTATCTTTTGTGATAATACTAGTGCAATTAACTTGTCATATAATCCTATCTTGCATAGTTATCTAAGAATATAGAGGTTCTCCATCATTTTCTTCATGATCACATTGCCAATAAGGATATCTATATCATGTATGTGGACATGAAAAATCAGTTGGTGGACATTTTCGCTAAGCCTCAAGCTAGAGAGAAATTTAACTCTAATAGATCTAAACTGCTCATAATTGATTTTAATGAATCTGATATTCCTTCTAGCTAGTTGTCATTTATCCTACAGGTTATGCTTATGTTTTGATCACAATTG
Organism: Alisma plantago-aquatica; assembly: GCA_963693085.1. Taxonomy (NCBI): domain Eukaryota; kingdom Viridiplantae; phylum Streptophyta; class Magnoliopsida; order Alismatales; family Alismataceae; genus Alisma; species Alisma plantago-aquatica. Next base: position 635,213,400 of record OY856415.1, read on the forward strand.
GTTGCTAATATGTTAAAAATTTGTCTTCATGTTTTTTTTCCTTGTTTGTCTCTTATTTTTCGGTATATTTTACAAAAACTTGTTTTGCAGAAAAATAGTACCCAATCATGAGTGATATAAGTATGTTCAAAATGCAAAATGTACCTGAAAAATAAACATGATTAGCACTCTAATGGCTAGAAATTAGAATTTCTAAAGTTGGTTCTGGTTGACCATCGGTCGAGCTTCCAACTCAACCGATCAGTGGTCGAGAGATTTTTTAAAGAGCCTATAAGTCGAGTTTCCAAGTCACAAAACTCAAATAGTGGATGGGCTGGAGCAAACATAAGTTTGGTTTGGTCAAATTTTCTCCCTCTCAACTAGAGAAAATTGATCGATCCAACCTCTAGTTCCCTAAAGCTCTCAAACCTAGCCCCGAACTTCCTCTCCCTAGCCCATGTTCGACCTAGATTGACCTTCTTTGACATCTTTCTTATCAACCCTAGGTCTATGGATGAGTTTTGGTGGTGTTTTTCTCATTTTTGCTCTCTCTTTCCTCTGCATTTTGTCTCCAAGGCATCCAACGGGAGAAAGAGGGCTGCCGCAGCTAGTGCACCATCATCATCTACCAACTCACATCTCATTCATTTCAATGACACCTTCTTTGTCTCAAATGAGGCTCTTAATAGGTACAAGGAGATCCTACCTATGAACCCCTTTCCATTTCATTCCTAGCTTGAGCCACGCCCACGTAGACAAGAGGTGATTGATTAGGTAGCCGAGTTGTTGTATGACCACCATCTCTTTGCCTTGTGTGTTGAATGTCTGTGCTAAAACAATTCCATTACTAGCACAAAAGTGGTTCATGAATTCTATGATAACTTGTAATGGAATTATGACACACTTATACCACCACCTAATACTCAAGTATTCCTCACCTCCATGATCATCGGGAAGAAATTTCCATGTCTCTGAGGATACCCTAAACATCTTTTCAGGTACTAAAGTGACTGACACCTGGAGGAAGGACTACCCCTGGTAGTTTGATCTAGTTGAGCCTAAGGCCTCCTACAAGCAATATGATCTTACTCTCCATGATATTCATGATTTCTTGAAGAAGCATCCATTCCCATATAAGAAGAAGTGCACCCTTCCATCCTCTTCCTTAGACCTCAAGAGACAGATACTTGCCTTAGTTGTTAACTGCAATATTCATCCAAAAAAATTAGTCTAAAATTGTAGAAAACACTGTGATAATTATTTACTATCTCTTGAAGAACATAGAGTCAAGTGGGCAAGATATGTTCTCCAGATATTGTTGGCTAAATGGACATCATTTAAATCCCTTTGTTTTGATAATGACAAACATTTCATTCTTGTGGATCTAACATGCTACTTGAGTGGTGCAGGAATAAGATGGATGACAAACACTTGGAAGATTTATATGCTCAAATTGTGTTAAGTCATGATTGTAATCAAATGTAAAAACTTGTACAAGTATGTAATGTACAAGTATATAATGTACAAGTACTTAGATGTAACATCCCAGGATTTGAGGCCTCGAATAACATGATCTTAAAAGGAATGATTGGACTACCCATATCACCAAGGTGCACCTCCTTTTCTGGGAGCCCATCACTAAAGAACTCCATAGTTAAGCGTGCTCAACTTGGAGTAGTACTAGGATGGGTGACCAGTCGGGAAGTTGATCCTGGCTTGCACGTTAGTGTGGACAAAGTGCGCAGTTAAGGCTAGTGGTGGTATGTGGGGCCAGTTGTCATTCCTGAAACTCTACTAGAGCCTCGGGTAGTGGGCCCAGGCATTACAAATGGTATCAGAGCCATAACCCCTCCAGTAGGTGGGGCCCACATGGGCATGGAATGCCAGTCTTGAGCCGTGTGGTCTAGGCATGTAGGAAAGGGTTGTCCATGGTTGATGTAGCCACCCTTGCGCTGGTATTCCATGATCGGGAGCTGGGTGTCCATGGGCCATTGTGGGCCTGCACTGAAATGGGGAAGAAATAATGAGTCCTTATAGTTGAGCCTTGACGAGGATGTCAAGAGTCTAAGTGGGGGAGATTGTAACATCCCAGGATTTGAGGCCTCAGATAACATGATCTTAAAAGGAATGATTGGACTACCCATATCACCAAGGTGCACCTCCTTTTCCAGGAGCCCATCACTAAAGAACTCCATAGTTAAGCGTGCTCAGCTTGGAGTAGTACTAGGATGGGTGACCAGTCGAGAAGTTGATCATGGCTTGCGCGTTAGTGTGGACAAAGTGCACAGATAAGGCTAGTGGTGGTTTTTGGGGCCATTCGTCATTCCTGAAACTCTAGTAGAGCCTCGGGTAGTGGGCCCAGGCGTTGCATTAGACATCATGTAAATCAAGCGTTAGATCTTCCCTAGCCAATCAACACACTTAGATTGGTCATCCCCTACATTAGTGTCACAACTGCACACTCATACATACACTTAGTACTTAGTTTAAAATGTTGAAACATGGTTAATCTCGATCGACAAAATTCTCGACCGAGACACTCTCGGTCGACAAACTCTTCGACCGAGAATGACCCAGGTAGCCGTCAGACACAACAGACAAGGTAGTTAGGAGTTGGATTAGAACGTTATATACAATTGCTCCAGATAGTCCCTCATCTACAAGTCCTCGACCGATAAGGACTCTCGGTCGACAATTCTTCGACCTAGAAGAGTTCTGTCTGCACTTTTCAGAGTTAATTAACTAGCCGTTGCTAAACCAACTAATCAATACCTAACGACTAGTTAAGCACTAAGAACCCCCTAGAAAGTGTCTAGAACGTCCTTAAGCATACATAGGTCATTCCTATAAATAGGACAAGTCATAGGACACCCAAAACACACTTGTGCAATACTTGAGCTTTCATACTTGCAATTGGCAATCTGTTTTGAGCAATTGAGCAACACTAGTACTTACTACTCATTTCCTTTGCTCCAAATTTGTGTCCTATAGGCTAGCATCTCCTATCTACTAAACCTACACTACCATACTCATTGGTTAGGAGATCAATACGCTTGATATAGGAAATCAAGCCTTGTGCTTCAAGTGGTAATTGTAATTTCTATTTCCTTTCTTGTTCTTTCTTATTGCTTGTACTCTCCTTGCTACTCCTAGGGTTGGAGGTTGTGGATTGGAGAGAGTTGTTCTTCTTGGTGAAGAAGGAGATCTTTGGACTACTTCTAGAAGGCTGTCTCAACGAGAAGCTACTTCAAGAGGAAGGCTACTTCAAGGGGGAGCTTGAAGTTACTTCAAGGAAGGATGCTTCAAGGTTGGTGAGACTGCTTCAAGGTGAAGGCTGTCCAAAGGGTGTTGAAAGTGTTGTAATTTTATGTAATATCCTTGCGAGGTAATAAAATTAAATACTTTCAAAATCCTGGTTGGGTAAGCAACCAGGTAGTGGATTGACTGCCTTAGTATTTGCTAAGGTTGGAACCACTCTAAACACCTGTCTCCTTCTTATTATCTCAATTGTGGTTGTTTGAGTTGAATTATTTTAAAATATCCATAAAACCCTATTCACCCCCCTAGTGGTTTTTCAATTGGTATCAGAGCAGGACTTCAAGGAACTCTAACAAAGTCTTGAAGAATGGGTGACGGGGTACTCAACAACCTCAACTTGGAAGGAACACTCATGGCTAGACCTCCAGCTTTTGATGGCACTAACTACACCTACTGGAAGAGGAGGATGCAGTTCTACTTCCAAGGAATCAGCTGGGACTTATGGAGAATGGTATCAACTCCATATGAACTTCCTCAAACGGAATATGCAAATTGGGATGCTAATACGGTAAAATATGCCCAAATGAATGCAAAAGGTGTAAGTATACTTTATTGCTCAATTTCCATTGGTGAGTTTAATAGAATATCAAATTGTGAAATGACATATGAGATATGGAATAGACTTTTTATAACATATGAAGGAACTGTTCAAGTTAAGAATTCTAAAATCGGAATGCTTAAATAGAAATTTGAACAATTTCATATGGATCAAAATGAATCTATTAGTGAAATGTATGCACAATTTTCTTCTATTGTGAATGGTTTGAATGCTTTAGGAAAAGTTATTAGTGAGGAAGACCAAGTGTCAAAGATTCTTAGGTCTCTCCCTCCCAATTACAAGCCCAAAGTAACAGCCATTGAAGAAGCAAATGACCTCACTCGACTAAGGATGGAGGAACTCATTGGCAACCTAGAAGCACATGAGGCAACCTTGGAGGAAGAGGAATGACGAGAGCATGAACTGCAACAAGGAAGAAAGAAAGATATGGCTCTAAAAGCTTCAAAGATCATCACACAAGAAAGTGATGAAACAAGTGAAGGAGAAGGAGAAGAACCCCTAATTGTTAATGGTAAGAAATATAGAAGATTTAGATCTAACAAAATTGCTAGTTCTTCTTCTTCCCCTCCTAGGTGTTTTGAATGTGGAAAGAAAGGAAATCTTAAAAATGAATGTCCCAAAGCAAAGAAAGGAAAGAAAAGCTCACACAAAAAGAAGGGAGAAAAATCTTATAAAGTTGCGTGGGATGAGTCAAGTGAGAGTGAAAGTGGAGAAGAGAATGTGGAGTGTCTCATGGCAAAAGAAGATGATTATGACGATTCCCAAGAGGTAAGCCTTCTTGATTTGCCAAAAGAATATTTAATCTCTAGTCTACAAGAAACTCATGACAAGTATGTTGACTGCAAAAAGAAACTAAAGAAGGTCACTAAAACTAATGAGGATCTATATGCTAGATTAAATGATCTTTCCTCTGAAAAGAACAATATTGCTCTTGAAAGTTTGTCTTTAAAAACATCTTTAAATGATTGTAATATAAAGTTACTTACTTTAGAAACGAATCATGATCTTCTTTCTCAAGAAAAGGTTGATTTGCTTGCTAAACTAAACAATTTTCAGACTCAACCTATTCTATGTAATCATCTAGATTATGATAATGCAGTTAAAGAAAGAAACTCTCTATTATCTGATTTAGATCAAGCAAGGATAGATATCAATAAGAAGATGGATGAGATTGCTAAGCTACAAAGAGAAATAAATGGCTTAAGGGGAAATGACATTCTTGATAATATTTTGAAAACCTCCTCTAGCTACAATGGAAGAAGAGGCTTAGGATATGTTCCAAAAGGAAAATTCTATCAACCCAAAAGAGTTCAAGCATCCAATACTAAGATCACATTTGTACCTAAGAACACAATTCCAAATCCTAGAAAGAAAAATGAAATTGACTCTATTTCTTGTCACTTTTGTCTACGTCTTGGACATTACTCTTTTTCATGACCTTATAAGAAGAAGGATTCTGAGTTAGTTTGGGTCCCCAAACCTCAAACTTAGAAGACTTGAATATAATTTAGTTGAGATATGATCTAATGCTTATTTTTTAAAATCAAAATGTCTTATCTCAACTAAACAAATAGCTTCATGTATTATTTTAAATTCAGAACTGATATAAACAAATTACTGAGACAAACAGAAACATTTTCGGTCGACAAATAGTTCGACCGAGATACTCTCGGTCGAGAAAAACTTCGAATGAGTGAATGCCTGTGACAAACCAAAATCTACAACAGAAATCTTAGTGAAACAACAACTATTCCGGTCGAGAAATGATCGATCGGAGCAAAAATCGATCGAAAAATGGTCGACCGAACAAACTTCTGCTTCTATTCGATTTTAATCTGTAAAATAGCAACTTTCTCGATCAAAAAATTGGTCGACTGAGACACCTGTCGGTCGAACTTGTATCGACCGAATGAAGTTCTGATCAGTTTTCTTTGTTAAAACATGTTCAGTTTGTAATTAAATGTACCTAACCATAATAGAGCATCACATGGGTACCAAAATCTACATCTTAATGCAGGATTGGGTGGTCGATAGTGGATGTTCCAAACACATGACGGGAAACAAGGAGGCATTTCAAACTTTTGAGGAAAAGAAAAGTGGAACAGTCACTTTTGGAGACAATGGTAAAGGTAAAATTGTTGGGATAGGTAATATTGGTACAAATCTTGAAATAAAGAATGTTTTACTTGTTGATGGCTTGTACCATAATTTAATAAGTGTTATTCAATTATGTGATAGTGGATATGATGTTTTATTCAACAAAAATTGTTGCAAGTTACTAATAGAAAATACTACAAATGTTGTTTATGAAGGAAAAAGAGTTGGAAATCTTTATATTCTTAGACCTAACTCTATGCAATATGTAGTTGGAAAATGCTTACATGTAAATGAAAATTATTTACAACTATGGCATAGAAAATTGGGTCATGGTAGTTCACATGTTATCAAAAAGCTAGTTAAATATGATCTTGTTCGTGGTTTGCCTAAATTATCTTTTGATCAAATTGAAAATTGTGAACCATGTACTTTGGGTAAACAAACTAAAACCTCTTTTAAACCCAAAAATGTACTTAGCACCTGTAGATCACTAGAACGTATTCATATGGACTTATTTGGACCTATGCAGACACAATCTATTGGCAGAAAAAGATATTGTTTTGTTATTGTTGATGATTATAGTAGATATACACGGGTACACTTTCTTGCAAACAAAGATGATACTATTCAAGTCTTTATAAAATTTTGTTCCAAGATTGAAAATTTACTACAAAACAAAATATGTACAATTAGGAGTGATCATGGTGGAGAATTTGAGAACTATTTATTTGAAGAATTTTGCACATCTCAAGGCTACACTCATAATTTTTCTGCTCCACGCACTCCACAAAAAAATGGCATAGTTGAAAGGAAAAATCGATCTCTACAAGAAATGGCTAGGACTATAATGCTCGAACATAATACACCTAAAACATTTTGGGCTGAAGCGGTAAACACAGCTTGCTATGTGCTAAATAGAGTAACCATTCACTCTTATTTGAAGAAAACACCATATGAAGTCATATATACTAAGAAAACTAGGGTTGAATATTTTCATACTGTCGGATCAACATGCTATATCTTGAACACAAAAGATGATAGAGACAAGTTTGACTCTAAATCACATAAAGCCTTTTTCTTGGGATATTCCACCTCTAGCAAAGCATTTAGAGTTTACAACACTATTTCTAGAAAAGTTGAGGAATCCATTCACATTACTTTTCATGAAGAGATACAATCTAAAAATCTTGAAATAGTTGATCTCACTAATCAATTAGAAAATTTATCCATACCAAATGATAGTGAAAAAAATACTACTAATAATCACCAAGTTGAGATACAACAACCTGTTCCTAGACTCATTAAGGATCATCCTCAAGAATTGATCATTGGAAATCCAAATGATAGAGTCAAAACCCATTCTTCTTTTAAAGATGTTGCAAATATGGCATTTTGTTCTATAATTGAACCTAAGAAGGTGACTGAAGCTCTCAAAGTTGACTATTGGATAATGACAATGCAAGAGGAATTAAACCAATTCACTAAAAATGATGTATGTGACTTAGTTCCTAAACCACAAGATAAAACCATTATTGGAACTAAATGGGTCTTTAGGAATAAGTTAAATGAAGCAGGAGAAGTGGTAAGAAATAAAGCTAGGTTAGTAGCACAAGGATATAATCAACAATAAGAGATAGACTTTGATGAAACTTATGCACCAGTAGAAAGACTTGAAGCCATTAGAATGCTACTAGCTAGAGCTGCACACAAAAACATCAAACTTTTCCAAATGGATGTAAAAAGTGCATTTCTCAATGGAATAATCCAAGAAGAAGTATATGTTGCCCAACCACCTGGTTTTGAAATACCCGAAAAAGGTGACTATGTATACAAACTTAAGAAGGCACTTTATGGTTTAAAACAAGCACCTAGGAATTGGTATGAAAGTCTCAAGAACTATCTATTTGATAACAATTTTTCTATTGGAAATTCAGATTCTACTTTATTTTTCAAAAGATATGCATATGATTTTCTAGTTGTTCAAATATATGTTGATGACATTATCTTTGGTGCCTCAAATGAATCATTGTGCAAACAATTTAGTGATATTATGCAACAAGAATTTGAAATGAACATCATGGGTGAACTGACTTTCTTTCTTGGTTTTCAAATTAAACAAACGCCCACCGGGATTTTTATAAGCCAAGAAAAGTACACCAATGAACTCTTAAAATGCTTTGGGATGGACCAATGCAAACATGCTACCACTCCAATGGATACATCTACTAAAATTGATAAGGATGAAAATGGGGAACCTATTGATGATTCCTTATATAGAGCCATGATTGGTAGTTTGCTTTACTTAACCGCTTCTAGACCAGACATCATGTTTTCAGTTGGTCTTTGTGCTCGATAACAATCACAGCCTATGCAAACCCATTTTCAAGTCATCAAATGGATTTTACGATATTTAGCCGGCACCACATGTTATGGTCTATGATATCCTAAAGGACAATCTTTGGACTTTAAAGCTTATACTTATGCCGACTATGCTGGTTGTTGAATTGATCGCAAGAGCACAAATGGTAGTTGTTTCTTGTTAGGAAGAGCCCTAGTATCTTGGTTTAGCAAGAAACAAAATACGGTTGCCCTCTCCACAACTGAAGTTGAATATATGGTAGCCAGATCTTGTTGTGTTGAGGTGCTCTATATGCAACAAGTGTTAAACGATTAAGGCTTTACTTTTTCATCCACTGCTATCTTTTGTGACAACACAAGCGCTAAAACTTAGCACATAATCCTATTTTACACAGCCGAGCCAAACATATTGAAATCCATCATCACTTTTAAGGGATCATATTTCTAAAAATCATGTATCCCATTATCATGTTGATACAGAAGATCAATTGGCTGATATTTTCACAAAACCGCTTCCACTAGACGAATTTAACAAAATAAGGAAGCAACTACTCATCACTCCCTTAGAGGATGTTTTCTTTGATATTTGTGCTTCTTAAAAATGGTTTTAATCGTGTTATTTTTGGCTTCCAAATGGACATCTTTTTCGAAAGATTTGATGGTTATCTTTTTATGGGGAAAACAAATTCAGGGGGAGTTTTTCTACATTCATTTTTTTAACGAAAAGTTGCTATATTCCCTAAAGAATTGGATTTTTTGTTCCATACCTCTTTGGGAATAATAAGCACACATTTCATAAACAAGAGAAGGAATTCAGAAAGTAAATCTCAGGTATGATACTCAACTCATTTTAAAGACTAGTTGATTTATATTTTGGAAATGTTTGTCATCTTCAAAAAGGGGAAGATTGTTGGCTAAATGGACATCATTTAAATCCCTTTGTTTTGCTAATGAAAAACATTTCATTCTTATGGATCTAACGTGCTACTTGAGTGGTGCAGGAATAAGATGGATGACAAACACTTGGAAGATATATATGCTCAAATTGCGTTAAGTCATGATTGTAATCAAATGTAAAAACTTGTACAAGTATATACTGTACAAGTACTTAGACATCATGTAAATCAAGCGTTAATCTTTCCTAGACAATCACAACATGTAGATAGGTCATCCCCTACAATAGTGTCACAACTGCACACTCATACATACACTTAGTACTTAGTTTAAAACATTGAAACAGGGTTAATCTCGGTCGACAAAATTGTCGATCGAGACACTCTCCACTACTACAGAAATAGCATTCAGTGTCGCTTTTCTAGGCGTCGGTTATTAAGGAACACGGACGCCTTATATTAAAGGCGTCGGTTATTTAGAAGAACCGACGTCTATATTCAAAGACCAGCCAAACACGGGTACCGCTTTGTATACAGCGTCGGTTGTTTATAAAAAACCGACGCATAATGTCATCCAATTTTTGAGCGAAAAAAATAATGTCACTTTCGGCGTCGAGTCTGTAGTTAAAACACCGACGCTTATGTGCGATGGAAATTTGCGCGAAAAGTGTCCTTTTCCGCGTCGGTCGTCCTTTAATCACCGACGCTGAAGGTGGTTCCCGCCAAACATTTTCACGAAAATATCGTCCAAATGGACGTCGGATGTTGCGAACGACCGACGGTAAAGATGTTTAGGCTTCGGTTTTTGTAAACAACCGACGCTATTTGGGAACTTCATAACCTTCGATCGCCCGACTCTTCCCCTTTCTTATGTTTCATTGCTACCCTATTTCCCTATTGCGGCGATTTCTCCGGCGATTTCTCTGCTGCTGGTACTAGTTTTTCTCCGGCGCTTCTCTCCGGTGCCCCATCTCCGGCGTCCCCTCTCCGGCGCCCCTCTCTGACGCGTTTCTTCTCTGGCACCCCTGCTGCCCTCCCTGCTGCTCTAACCACCTGCGCCGCTGCCACGCCTGACAACCGGCGCCGCCGCAACGCCTGGTGCCCACATGCCTGCCACGCCTGAGAACCGGTGCCACCGTACCCCCTTCTCCTTCTCCTCCGCCTAGCCGCTGCCTGCCTGCCGCCGCCTGGCCGTCTGCCTGCCTACTGCGGCTGACGCTCCTGCTCGTCAGAGTCACTGCCGCTGGTTCTGGAGCTCGTCGGCCGCCACCCATGTACTCAACCAGCTCGACCTCACCCTACTCTTCTTGCCCAGGTACCTGCAGACCTACCCAGGCGCGAAATTGGTTCTTTATGTGCTGACCTAATCTGCTTGCCTAATCTGCTTGCACGAAATTGGCTCCCTACTCTGCTTGCTTAATGTGCCTAATCTGCTTTAAGTGGTCCTAATATCATAACATGATAGTTTTATTATATGATTTGTGGCACTTTAGGGTGTATATACATGCAAATTATATAAGTGATAGATGTTGGATGTTTGTCAAGGTTTCTTGAAGATTGAATAAGTGATAGATGCTGGATGTTTATTTATTTCATCTATCCATGTTGCCTATAGTTTATAACATTGCATTGTGAATTATTGCATGTTTGAAACTATGAAATTCTTGATTTATTAGATGATATTCAAGAAAACCCTAGTTTGATGAGCATGTTGTTAATCATGTTAATTATGATTCTTCTATATATTCTGATGTCATTATATAATTATGTGATCCCAACATATTAAATTGAATTAGAATGATTTCATGAATTATAGGGTTTATATAAGAATGACAACACATGTATTTGTTGGCCTAGAAACCCGTCCAAGATTTACTCAGTAGGAGTAAATCTTGGATAGTCCCCAGTTTGGGACTGTTCTTGAACACCTAATCTCACTTAGGATGTAAGTGTATAATGTGTATTGGGTTTTCGAGAAAATTTCGGTAGCATTTCCCCGTTTGTTCTCTAAGTACATATGTACTTAGAGAACAACGGGGAAATGCAGCCGAAATTTTCTTGAAAACCAAATACACATTATACACTTACATCCTAAGTGAGATTAGGTGTTCAAGGATGGGATAGGTGGTACACATTTATTATATATAAGATTGACATCAAATGTGTTTGTTGGCCTAGAAACCCATCCAAGATTGACTAATATATACTTGTTTCCTAATATATACTTGTTTAAAAGGTTAACTGATGTTATACAACTTTTTCTGAAAATATATAACATCGTTATATGTACTTACACTTTGTTAATACTAATATTGTGCAGTCTCTGTCTTCCCATAACAATGACTATGAATTGGGCCTCTATGTCAATGTTAACGTTCCCTATTGAAGAACAATTGGACATCATCCTAGATGATCGTTCCTTAAACCAATTGGTCATACCCAAACATTGGCGTTTTCTAAAAGGAAGACACTACATGCCTGGTAAAGTGACCCTAACTTTTGGAAATTATTCACATGTAATCGAGGTTGAGTATGATTTGGCGGGAAATCTTGTATCAAAATCCGGTTGGCGTGATTGGATTGGAGAGATGTATCTGGTCCGTTGGAATAGGCTTTTTCTCCGTCCAGTTGGCGATAATTCCATCAAAGTTTGGATAACCAACAAAAACTGCGAGACCCCCGATCATCTTCTGCGGTATGAGCGCACGGCGTCGGATATCATCTATGAGGAATCTGAATCTAAGGCGTGATTGGATTGGAGAGCTTCGTGACACAGCTTCATCATCAAAAAGAAGTTATTGATGCATGCGGGACCATGTTGGTGTAGTATTTAGTTGATTATCTATCTAGACTTGTCTGTATTAATAGTTTTTTTAATTATGGGCATGTTTAGGGGTACACCAACCCCTTTGTTTAGTTATTGTTATAACTAAAGTGTGTGTTCCCATGAATGGAACTGTAAGTTGCTACATAAAATGCTTATAACTGAAGTGTGTGTTCCCATGAATGTTCCCATTTACATGATTACACTACTATTTTCTCATATTGTCTTGCCTCAAAAAAAAATTCTTTTATTGTTTAGTCTATTTTAATACGACATACTTGCTTATATCTTTCTTAATGATGAACTGTAATACGACATACTTGCTTATATACTTGTTTCCTAATATATACTTTCTTTCCTAATATATACTTGCTTTCTCTGATCATAGAATGGATAGATCATGGATGTCCATTCGTAATCGTTGCACCCCAGAGTTTATATCTGGTCTTGATCAGTTTATTAGATTTGTCGAGGAACATAGGAAAAAACCTACAAATAGGTTCTACTGTCCATGTAGGCATTGCGGTAACAACTTGAAAGTCAACACTGGTGAGGAAATCAAAAGTCATGTCATGTGCAACGGGATTGTACAAGGCTATACAGAATGGCACTGGCATGGAGAGATTTCAAAATCGAATCCAGTAGATGTCAATAGCAGTGCTTGGGTGGAAGAATAAATTGCCTCCGATGACGTAAATGTGAACGAACCAGTTCCAGCAGACATTGTTGATGCGATGCTGGATAGTTGTAGGGTAGAGCACACCGATCCACCTCCTATCTTTACAAACATTGTGCATGATGCTGAGATACCGTTATACACAGGCTGTGCTAAGTTTACGAAGCTTAGCGCTGTGCTGAGATTGTATAAGTTGAAAGCTAACAATAGATGGAGCGACAAAAGCTTCACTGAATTGTTGACTTTGTTGAAAGAAATTCTTCCTGAAGGAAACGAGCTGCCAATCTAAACATACTAGGTAAAGAAAATGTTGTGCCCAATGGGAATGGAGGCCAAAAAGATACACGCATGCCCGAATGATTGTGTATTATTTCAAAAGGACTATGTAGATTTGAAAGATTGTCCAAAATGTGGTGCGTCACGATATAAATTGACGACTTCGGGGGAGTCCAAAATTGGTTCTCCTGCCAAGGTGTTGTGGTATCTACCTATAACATCATGGTTTCAACGCTTGTTTGCAAATCTGAAAGATGCAAAGAATTTGAGGTGGCATGCAGATGTTAAGAAAAATAATTATAGGATCCTACGACATGCGTCTGATTCCCCACAGTGGAAGAAGATTGATGTATTGTTCCCTGAATTTGGTGAAGAAGTCAGGAATCTAAGACTTGGGCTTTGTACAGACGGGATGAATCCGTACGGGACATTGAGCAGCCAACATAGCACTTGGCCAGTCATGCTTGTTATATACAATCTTCCTCCCAGGCTGTGTATGAAAAATAAGTACGTTATGTTGTCATTGTTGATATCGGGCCCTAAACAACCCAGAAATGATATCGATGTTTGTCTTGAACCTTTGATTGATGACTTAAAGAAACTTTGGGCTGAAGGTGTGATGACCTATGATGCTTCAACAAGAGAGACATTTCGTTTGCATGCTATGTTGTTTTGCACTATTAATGACTTTCCAACATATGGGAATTTGTCTGGATATAGTGTCAAAGGAGCTAAAGCGTGTCCTATATGTGAAGAAAACACTGATTCAATAAGACTAAAATATGGCGGCAAGACTGTATATCTTGGTCATCGAAGGTTTCTTTCAAAATTCCATCCGTATCGTAGGAAGCGCAAAGCATTCAATGGATGGAATGATGAACGGAGTGCACCTAAACCTATACCAGGGGATGTTGTTTATGAAAGAGTAAAAGACATTGTCAATGAATTTGGTAAGAAATCACAATGTAGTATGGCCACACAGAGTGACAATTCTTCATTCAAAAAGAAGTCAATATTTTGGGATCTTCCTTATTGGAGTTCTTTGTCAGTCAGGCATTGTATCGATGTAATGCACGTTGAGAAAAATGTCTGTGATAGCATCATTGGTACTCTATTAAATATACCAGGTAAGACTAAAGATGGGATAAAATCCAGACTGGACCTACGTGAAATGGGAATAAGGTCAGAATTAACAGAATTACGTGAAATGGGAATAAGGTCAGAATTACGTGAAATGGGAATAAGGTCAGAAATGGGTAATAAAAGAACATACTTACCTCCCGCTTGTTACACGTTGTCTAGAAAGGAGAAGAAAACTTTTTGTGAATGCTTGGTAAATGTTAAGGTGCCACATGGTTACTCATCCAACATCCGTAGATTGGTATCAATGAAAGATCTGAAGTTGATAGGTCTTAAATCTCATGATTGTCACACTCTAATGCAACAAATATTGCCCGTGGCAATTCGATCTATATTGCCGAAGCATGTAAGGTTTGCAATTACCAGACTTTGTTTCTTTTTCAACAGTCTATGCAGCAAAGTTATTGACCCTGATACTCTTGATAATTTGCAAAGAGAAGTGGTTGTTACCCTATGTCAGCTTGAGATGTATTTCCCTCCTTCGTTCTTTGATATCATGGTACATCTTGTTGTCCACTTGACTAGGGAAGTGAAAATATTGGGACCGGTTTTCTTGCATTGGATGTATCCCTTTGAACGATACATGAGCATTTTTAAAGGTGATGTTCGAAACCGTTATCGTCCTGAAGGGAGTATTATTGAAGGTTATGTGGCGAGAGAGGTTATGGATTTCTGCAATGACTTTCTCAGTGGTAATGACACTCCTGATAATGACAAGAATATTGAGGAGGGCAAAGGAATTTTGGGATCACGGGTGAAAGTAATCAGCCGTGAGAAGTTGGAACAAGCTCACTTGTATATTTTACATAATATGGACGAAGTGAGTGTTTATATCGAGGAACATACCAATTTCATAAAGAGACAACATCCTCGAGCAAGTTCAATGTGGCTTGCTAGAGAGCATAATAAGACTTTTACTAAGTGGTTTGAAGATAAAGTCTTACATCAACTATCTCAAACACCAAATGATATTACAGAAACTATCAAATGTCTCGCCTTTAAACCAAAACCGAATGTTATGTCTTATGAAGGGTTTGACATTAATGGATTCACATATTACACAAAGCGCCAAGATGATAAGAGTGTCGTCCAAAATAGTGGGGTCACTCTTCAAGTGTCAACTATGTACTTTGCAAGTGCAAAGGATAAGAGTCCACGTGAAGCTAAAATGTCATATTACGGTGTCATTGAAGACATTTGGGAGTTTGACTACATAGATTTCAATATTCCGCTCTTTAAATGTAATTGGGTTGATAACACCAAAGGAGTTATAGTGGATGAATTGGGTTTCACTTTGGTGAACTTTGAAATGATTGGTGAGAAGGCTGAACCATTCATATTGGCATCACAGGCAAAACAAATATTCTATATCGATGATCCTGCAAATGATAAATGGTCGGTTGTTCTTCATGGTAAAAGACAGTTCATTGAAGATCCTATAGATGAAGAAGAGTACTATGATAAGTATGATGACTCCAGTCCATTCTCAGTTGGGTTGCCAACTCCACAAAATATTGAAGCTAATGATGACTTATATCTGCGCGGAGATCACAATGAAGGATTGTTAATTGATAAAAGATCACAATTTTAGAGACATGTCTGTTTATACAAATGGTAAATGTTTTCCTTTTTCTAATTTATACAAATGCTAAATGTTTTCCTTTTTCTAGTTGATACAAATGCTAAATGTTTGCCTTTTTAATGACATTTTCAGATGGCTGACCATGATGAGAATGATGTTCATGATGAGCATGAAGTCCATGATGAGCATGTTGTCCATGACGAGCATGGCGAGGATACCAATGTAAGTTCTAAAAACATATCCTGTATTTCTATAAAATTCATTATCTTCTAGTTATGTCATATATCCTATATTTCTATATTGGCCTAATTCAGTGTGTTTATTTTTGTCAAATTTTAGGTTGATGATGCACATGTACCCACTGAAGCACTGGAGCAACTTGATGCGTGGAGAGGACATTCCAACTCGAGATATCGTCTACCGTTTCCTCCTCCTCTGCAGTAATATCCTCATCTCTAAACGTTTCTCGTAGGATTCTGAACCCCTCCCTTCCCTCTACTACATCAAAGCCATGCCGCAGTTGAACCCTTTCGCCGAGCCCTACCCGGCCAAGCAGGCATCGCCTGAAGCACCACCGTCGTCGTCGTCTCCACCTCCATCGCAACTTGCTGTGCTAGTCCTGACAGTTTATCACCCCACATGCCTTCCTCCTCAGTTCCTGCCGCTAGACGACCACACAATGGATCCAAGAGGATTGCAGGCGTTCGCCAAAGACTATAGGCTGAGTTAACTCAATAGTTAACTCAGCCTATAGTCTTTGGCACACGCCTGCATATCCTCTTGGATCCATTGTGTGGTTGTCTAGTGGCAGGAACTAGGGAGGAAGGCATGTGGGGTCATAAACTGTAAGATATAATTGGGATGTTGATAGTGATGATGAATGATACTTTGTAAATGAATGTTTCTGAATGTTAAAACATGTATTTGAATGATTCTATATGTGTGAACGTGACAATTGAATTGATGTCTGAATGTATCTACTTGTGTGAATCTTTTTATGTTAATTTTGCAGGTTTGTGGCCTGTTTGTAGGCTGATATCAATGGATGTCGTAAACCTGCAGTTCAGAAAACTGAACTGCAGGTTCTCATCCTTCTGACCAGCCACAGCAGGCCTGCAAACAGATTTATATAAAAAAAATAGATATAGGCGTCGGTTATTTACCGATAACCGTCAGCACAGACTTACAGCGTCGGTTTTTTGTTGAACACCGACGCCAAAAGTGTTCGCGCTATAGGAAATGGGAGTCATCTAGGACACTTTTCTGCGTCGGTTTTTTAGTATATAACCAACGCAGAAAGCGTCCTAGATGACGCCGTTTTCTGTGGCGCGAACCCTTTTGGAGTCGGTGTTTTATAATAAACCGACGCCTTGATGTTAAATAGGCGTCGATTTTTTAACCGACGCTGAAGTGTCCAACCTTTTAGCGGCGCCCACATAGGCGTCGTTCAGAAACCGACGCCAAAGGGGGTTAAACAACCGACACTAAAAGGCACTTCTGTAGTAGTGCTCGGTCGACAAACTCTTCGACCGAGAATGACTTAGGTAGCCGTTAGACACAACAGACAAGGTAGTTGGGAGTTGGATTAGAACGTTATATACACTTGCTCTAGACAGTCCCTTGGTCGACAAGTCCTCGACTGAGAAGGACTCCCCAGTCGACAATTCTTTGACCGAGAAGAGTTCTGTCTACACTTTTCAGAGTTAATTAACTAGTCATTGCTAAAGCAACTAATGGATACCTAACGGCTAGTTAAGCACTAAGAACCCCCTATAAAGTGTCTAGAACGTCCTTATGCATACATAGGTCATTCCTATATATAGGACAAGCCATAGGACACCCAAAACACACTTGTGCAATACTTGAGCTTCCATACTTGCAATTGGAAATCTGTTTTGAGCAATTGAGAAACACTAGTACTTGCTACTCATTTCCTTTGCCCAAATTCGTGTCCTATAGGCTAACATCTCCTATCCACTAAACCTACACTTCCATACTCATTGGTTAGGAGATCAATACGCTTGATATAGGAAATCAAGCCTTGTGTTTCAAGTGGTAATTGTAATTTCTATTTCCTTTCTTTTTCTTTCTTATTGCTTGTACTCTCCTTGCTTCTCCTAGGGTTGGAGGCTCCGGATTGGAGAGAGTTGATCTTCTTGGTGAAGAAGGAGATCTTTGGACTACTTCTAGAAGGCTGTCTCAATGGGAAGCTACTTCAAGAGGAAGTCTACTTCAAGGGGGAGCTTGAAGTTACTTCAAGGAAGGTTTCTTCAAGGTTGGTGAGACTACTTCAACGTGAAGGTTGTCCAAAGGGTGTTGAAAGTGTTGTAATTTTATGTAATATCCTTGCGAGGTAATAAAATTAAATACTTTCAAAATCCCAGTTGGGTAATCAACCGGGTAGTGGATTGAATGCCTTAGTATTTGCTAAGGTTGGAACCACTCTAAACACCTGTCTCCTTCTTATTATCTCAATTGTGGTTGTTTGAGTAGAATTATTTTAAAATATCCATAAAACCCTATTCACCCCCCTGTAGTGGTTTTTCACATATGACCTTCTTTGACTCAAGAAAGAACATCCATGGCACCCACCCACCCTACTCAGCCTTGATCTGTGATCTTTTTCAGCTTGCCGCTGGAAAATATCTTTTCCATGACCTTCACTACAATACAACCTAGAAAGGAGTTTGCATCATCAAGACCACACTTTAGAAGTATATTCCTATCCCGACCTCTTCCACACCTGGTTCCTCTACCTCTACCTATACCTGAGCACCTCCACCACCTCATCCTACCCGACCTGCCCGCACCTCATTTTATGTACCCAATGAAACCCTTATGGGCTACATGTTGCATCAATAGGTGTACAACCTTCAGGTTCAAGAGAACATGCATTAAGACCTCTTTGCCATCTTGTCCAACATGAACCTGTCTTGTGTACACCCTTATCCTGCCTACCTACCCTACCCAGGAGGTGACTATGCATCTTATGCATATGATCACTTTTACCAAACCCCTCCACCTACTGCTTCCACTGCTACACCCTCTGCTATTGGTGGATCCACCTATGGAGTGCTACCTCTGCCTACTGGCCCCTTGGCTACCTTGCTTTCCAGTCTTGGTACTTCTACTCCTTCCTTCCCACATGCCAATGAGCTTCATGCTCTTGGCATGTCTTGGGCTGAGTAGAATGCCTGTTGGCCCGACCGTGGTTTGGGTTCCCTTACTGAGGAGAAGATGCCAGACTAGTCTTACGAGGAGGTTGTTGCTGCTAATGAGGAGGTTGGTGAGAATGATGAAGATGATGATGATGATGAATCTGATGTCTTTCCTAGTTCCTCCGGTGATGAAGGTGATGTTGTTCTCTCTGCTGAACCTTCAGACGAATATGATGACTACAAACCAGAAGCTTCTGATGTTGCTGATGATGATGATGTTGTGGACATAGATAGCTTAGATGTTTAGATTTTCTAGTTTTTAGTATAGATGTTCATCATGCATACCATTCTAGGATATTTTGTATTACAAATATCTAGGCACATTTTCTGAGTTGTACTATTTTATCATCATGTTTTCCTCATGTTAGTTTGTAGTTGTTTGTGAAAACATGATTTTTGAGTGTTAATCCTAATATAATGTACACTTACTTGTTGATTTACTATATCTCATGAGTTGGTGCCATGTTTACCATATTTTTTATTATGACTTAGACTATTTGCTTCTCTCATCTCTGTTTGGTGCATGCTTTGAGATTGCTTGGTATGGATGTATGTTTAGTTGTGCTTGGAGAAGACCTATTTTTGTTCTCTTCTACCCCCCTTCCTTTTTGATAATGTCAAAAGGGGGGGAGAAGTTCGAAGTTTTCAAACTCAAACTTATTTCTTTTGTTGCCTATGTTATCCTTTTCTTGTTCATTATATGCTTTATCATGAGACTTGCTAAAGGACCATATAGTATGCATGTTATATTATTTTGTGTAGAAAGACTAACTTGGTAGGTAAGAGTAACATGGATTGAAGGGGAGTAGTTCACATTGTTCAAGTCATGAATCCCCCTGCAATTCACAAGGGAAAGCTATAACTTTACATATCCTTCTCAATATGATTGAGGAATGGTTTGTTATTGTCAAAAGGGGGGAGAATGTTGACTTGAGATTTATACATTGCCCATATTTTGATAATGACTTAACCATTCCATTCCTATATATCTAATATGTTTGTTCAAGTTTGATTTTAGGATTTAGATAAATGAAAAGGATCAAATTACACAAGCCCTAGCCTATTCAAGTTCAAGTCAAAATCTATGCAAGTGTGCAATTTGGGAAATCATTCCAAATGACCTTAGATGATTTTTGTGATCACTTGTATTGACGATATGACTTGTAACAAAGATGAGAACAAATTAGGGACACATACTTTCAACATTTGATATCTCAAATGTCAATTTCGAAATTTTTTCACAAGCTATATATCGATTGAGTTGGAAACTTGACCCATCTAGTGATGGATTTTCTGAAGAGATCAATCGATTGAGTTGTACACTCATAGAACTCGACCAACCGACTCATTGAGCAAAACTAATATTAGCTCATCGGTTGAGTTTCCCAGAATAAACTCGACTGATAGTTTGAAAATTGGCTTTGTCTCTTAGTGGATCGGTCGAGTTATCTTTATTGAAACTCGACCGAATGTACTGTATGGAAAATGCATAAAAAGTGATTATAACCATTGGTGACTAGTTTTGAGTGAAATAGATCTGTTGTAACTTGGAAAATGACTATATTTTTCCCTTAATTGATCCCACACTCAAGGGAACACCCCCAACTATAAATAGGACCACTTGGAGTTCATTCCAAGTTTGCTCATTCATTCTATTCTAAGTCCTTGTTGTAGTTGAGTGTGTTGCAACTCCATGAACCCCTTTCTCTCTGTCATTTACATAGCATTTCGTGATTATGAGTGAGTTAGACCAGTTGTCAGAGAGCTACTTCCTTGTTCTTGTAAAACTCTCATTCCTTTCCATCTTCGCTACCGTTTTTCTCAAAGAAGAAAAGGTAAAGCAAGCTACTCCAAATGAAGGTGCAACTATTGCTCTTCTTCTTCAAGGTTGAATAAGAGGTGAATATCTTCTCTAGATGAAGGAGATGGTAAAGGTTGAAGATCCAAGAAGAGTGGGTAATTCCTTAAAAGGTTGAAGACTTGTGCAAGAGTAGGTAAATGCTAGAAGAAGGTAGAGGACTCTTTGCAAAGTGGGGTAAGTCCTTGGTATGGTTGAAGACTCTTTGTAGGGGATAGGTAAGTCCTTTGGTGGGTATTGTGTTGTAACTCTTATAAGTGAATATATATAGTAAAACACTTGTAAAGTCCTAGAGGTTGACCTCTGTGGGTAGTGGATTTACTCTCTCCTAGTTTGGAGAGTGTAACCACTCTAAACGACCTTGTCTAAGTGCTTGTTTCATTTTCTCTTATCCTTGCTATGCTTGTTAGTTAGGACTTCAAATTGCACTTAAGCTATTGGTTTTTATTGATATAATTTGAAGGTCTAACTTATCTTGTGAGAATTTTGAAGCTCTATTCATCCCCTATCTAGAGCCCTAGATCCAACACAATTTACTTATTATATCTTCGCAAAAACTTTGTTCAATATCTATGCTTGGAGTTTTATATCACTATAATTTCCCCCTCTGTTAATCACAATACAAAAACCTAATGGAAACAACCATTCTATAACCACCACTAATATATGGAAAACCAAATGACTGTAACCCTGAGTTCTCCTTTGTTGTGTTTTGTACATCAATAAGAGATGGGTGCTGGTAATCCAACCATTTTGTCTTAGTAACAAACTAACATTGAGTGTCTCTTTTTATAGGAGTGAGTTTGGTATTATGTACCACAAGTAAGAGATAGTGTATTAGAACGTAAAGTATTCCCATTAAGCCTATTAACTGTAACACTTCCCTACAAGATGGAGAACACATATTTGTATTGTAAGATTACTAACCATATAAGATAATATGGTATGAATGAGATGCTTTATGATTATATTTGCAATTTATATTCCAGCATTCATATGTATAGCGATTATATTATTTTCTTTCATCAAGTCATGGATGAAATGGAATTCAACTTCAATGTGTTTTTCTTTTCACAAAAGAGAAAAATATAAAAATGTATATAGAAACTTGAGTGTCATAGTGAGGAAGACTAGAGGATATAATGGAATGACCATATCTTCAAATATAGGGTGTACCCATTCTATATCACAACAATCATGGTTAATATTAGGATGATTCTTCTATTCTACAATAAGCAACTGGAGTTTTCTTATTGATTCTCTAGGAAATTGTATCTAACTAGAAGGAAAAGTCCTCAAGTTGAGATTCTATAAATTATGTCTCCTACCCAATCTGTGTCAACATATCATATGATAGTGATCTCCTACGATATTTAGAGAAAATATTTTCACAAAGAACTTTTAGGAGTCTAAAAATTAGAAATGGTCCAGTGTTGTTGTACATGTGAACACGTGTTGATTAATGACTCCTACTGCATATGATATATTAGGTTGACTAATTGTAAGATAGATAAGTTTAAGTACAATTCAAATGATATTTGTTACTATCACAAAATGGCTCCACCTCACTTTGGAACTGTATAGGATATTCCATGGGAGTTGAGGATTATTTAGAATTGTTTTGGTATATATTAATTTTTATCCGAGAACAAACTTCCTTTAGAATAGATTGCTAAAAAATATCTAAGTATCGACAAATCCTTTATGTGAAAGTGAAATCAAAGTGCCTTCCAATATTTTTAATGATTGACTGTCATTGCTAGCAATGACAAATCATCAACATAACTACAAGAATGACATGGCCATTGGGGGCTTGATGTGAATTACAAAATTATAACTTCATGACCTTTTCAAACCAAGGTTCATAACTTTTTTAGTTATTTTAAGGTGAATACATGTCAATAACCAATCCCATTATAGTAGAAGGAACAATCAATAGGTCCCTGAGACAAACTTTACAATCATCCAGTGCACTCTTCTACTGCATATGACAAGACATTCCTCATAACTCTTAGGGATTGAAATGGTATATAAGATTGAGGAAAAGGCATAGGTAGAAAATTAAAAGTGAGGCAATACAAAATGTGTTAGAAATTTGATGATGAATAGTGCTTGATCAAGTTCATTTCCATAGTGCCATTGACTGCAAGGATTCCTTCAGACTTCATAGGAATGGTGGGGATAAGAGTTATCAATCTAGAATCATGCTTTCTTGATGTACCAAAGAAGGGGTCTGAGGTAATGTATCTCAACATCAAGAAAGTACAGATGTAGAGTTAGTAGAATAAAACAACTAAGAATCATGAAGCACAAAATCAATAGATAGAACGATTACTTTATGAATATGTTACCTTTTTAAACTTGAGAGTACCCTAGGAGGATAGTATTAAAAGCTCATGGAGTAAGTTCGTTGGTCTTTACATCAATATTATAAAAAAAGGTTGTACATCCGATAACTGAAATAAAATGGTTCCTTACTAGGATAGACCATGACAATAGAGTTTCTCCCCATGAAGTACCAAAGATGATTGTTTAATGATGAGAAAATATGTTGATAATATTTCTTCATTTCAACAATATTTAGGTAGATGTGCATCGATGGTCAGAGTGCAAGTGATATCAGGGAGGTGTATTTTATCTTCATTTTGAGTTTTTTCTTAAGGAGTATGGGCACAAGATCATTGATGAATGACATCAAAAGAGTAAAAATGGAATGATTGAATATACACATGATCATTGAATTAACAAAGACATTTAGATTTGGTTTTAAATGGAACTAAAACCACCTAGAGATATTATTTAATAAATCTATGTCACTCTTGAATAATCGTTAACAATGGTGATGAAATAAAAATGGCCATTATAGTCTGTGGTATAAAAGGGATCACATACATAACTATGAACCATACAAAACAAAGAAAATTATTGTTTTGTGGTGCTAGAAGGAAATGATAAGAGGTTGTGTTTACTAATCTAGAAAGAATCACATGATACATATGAATGATAAGAAAGGCAGGCTCTAGAATATATAGTTTTTCAACATAAGTATGGTCACAGTTCTTCAAATATTTCAATCTGGTCTAAAAAAGAAGGATACATGATTGAGGTGTAGTAGTTAAGAAGTAGTACATAACACCAATCTATGAACTCTACCTAATCATAGTCAAGGCTTGAGAATATAAAAAGAAACCATTAGAATCAACATTAGTATACCAGATTAAAGAGTAAATTTTTTTTTATTAAAGAGTAAACTAGTTAGGAAAATGAAAAAATGGATTGGAAAAACAGGAATATAATATAGAGATTTTAATTGGAATGTTAAAGGAACATTACCAAAATCTTCCAACTGTTTGATGGTTCCATTTTCCATAGTGATTGATGAATGGAGAATGTATGTATCATAGAGAGATAGTGTTGCATATCAGTCCTGTGATGGATGGATCTAGAGTCCTCAATAATGCTAGAGTGGGTAGCCAACATTGAGGTGTATGACTTAGCTAGGACACAAGCAAAAAAAATAGTAGATGAAGAGTTTGTATGTGTAAAAAATGGGACATGAGAGACTTCAATCAAATGGTATGATACAACAAGACATGTAGAAAAAGAGTAGAAGTAAAGCTATTATAGAGTTACATCTTATATCAGGTATGCTTGTTCCTCACCATATAGGTAATAACACAAAATATGGGTACAAATACTAATACATGATCCCAACTATGGAGGGGAACCCGACCATTCAAAGTTGTCCACATGCCAAAAGTTTGAAGGTGATCTTCTTGAGTCATTTTCATCTAAAACGCCTTCGCCTAGGTGGTTTTGGAGATGACACAAAGTAAAAGGAAATAAAAAGGTATGCGTTTTAACACTTCTGTGTATGTGCATAATAAATATATTTGAGCACTATACAATGTGCAATATGATATAGAAAAGTGTGCTTCCAATAAAGTGAATTTTTTCTACAAGTAGGTCAGTTCAAGAGCATATGGTTCAAAATTAAGTAACAAATGAATGAGGTAGTAGAATTTATGATAACAATATAATCATTCCAAAGATTTTGCATAAGTAATCAATTTAATATTAAAATGTGCACACATGTTAGACTAAGTTAATCTATTATAGGGTCGAGACACAATAGGATCTCGAGCCAAGGAGCAAGGCAGAGTAAAACCTATATCCTTCAAGTATAGGAGGGAGTAAAACCTTGATACCCAATATATAAAAAAAGTGTATTGTTGTACAAAAGTATTGGTACTTTAGAATACTAGTCTAATAACAAGCATGCATAAAGTGTGGCAGATGAGATGATTCCATAATCAATACATAGGGAAATTGGGAAGAAAATAAGGCAGTGAAAACAAAAAATTTCTACTCGTATCCCAAATTAGAAGATCGAGTCAATAATGATTTATTTAGGAAAGATAGTTTGTGAGGTATATACCTGGTCTTATAGCAATTCCAACAACAATACTCAGCACGATGCTTCTAGATGTGACAACATTTGGATGGTAGCTAGGGCGTTCGCTCGGTGTGACACCATGGACAATGGCTAACATAGTTCTCCTAGCATATTGACGATGGCCTCCATGCCACTATCATAGTCCACCTAGACCACAAGGAACTCCCCTTATGCTTGTTGCAACAAACAAGAAGGAGTTTGTCCCTTTGATGTCAATGTTCTAGTGCTAACTTGTTCTCCCTTGATGTCGTTCCCTTTTACAGGTAAGACGTGCTCATGCTCTCACATTACCACAACTATGAGAAGATAACATTTTCCAACATTAGTTGTGTCATCTAAAAGTCTTGACTACACCTCTGATTTTTATGAGCTCAAGGTCAGGTTTTCCAAATCAAGTTGGAGTCAAAGAGATGGATTAAATATTGCTATGAATGTCCAATCAGTTGACTGGTAGTCCATCGGTTGACTAAACATTCTATTCGATTGATTGCAATACATTCCTATTCACAAAAGTGTTGGCTTCCAATGCAATGATTATTATATGTCATTATGTTAGCATCATCGATTGACCAATCGGTCGGTTGGACATTTGAATTGGTGAATTTATTTATTTTGACAATCCAATTGGGAATATTTTACTTGCCTAATTGGATATTCCAACAGTCGATTGAATATTTCCATCAGCATTGTATGTACAATTTAGTCAGTCAACTGAACTCTCCAATCAATCAACTAGCACACTCTAGTTGGTCGACTCATTTACCAATGTTGTTTAATTTGATCATGTATAAACTGTAATAACCATGTTAAATTTTATTTATGATTAAACACATATTCTAGTTGTATGCTATGTGTGTTTCCCTATAGGTCTTGGGTTATGTTGTTAGTGAATGTGCATAACTAATTTATGGCATTAAAAGAAATTAGAGGTATGTAGAGACACATCATTACTACCCAACTAATTGGGAAGTTGGAGAACAACTTCAACCTAAGTCCATGATAAATGATACTATGATTGTATCATGTTATATCATCATCTCACAATAGAAAAAATAGACATATAGATAAAATTGCCTTAATTATTAATCAAATCAATTACAAGATATCCCATTACAGTCATCATATGACTGGCTCTCTGGCATACATACCAATAGACTCCCACTAGCACTTAGATCTAATCATTCATGAATTTTGATCCCAAGTGACCTACCATGACCTTCATGCTTTTGATGTGAAAGTTCTTTTGTCAAGGGGCCAGAAATATTTCTTTCAGTTGGTACTTTACAAATCTTCACATCTCCTCATTTTATGATCTGTTGTATGAGATGGAACTGTTGTGGTATGTTCTTGGAGCACTGATGCAATTTGGGTTTCTTATCTTGTACAATAGATTTGTTATTGTTATAATACAACTCTACTTTATTTCTAATTCTTGAAACCACTCCAAGTTCACTGATGAACTTCTTGATCTAGATAGCTTCCTTTGTTGCATTGGTTGCAAAAATGTACTCAACCTCTGTTGTAGAATCAACAATTGTCTCTTTCTTGGAACTCTTCTAACTTACAGCTCCATTGTTAAGGTAAAACACAAATACAAATTGTGAGCTATAGTCATCTTTGTCAGTTTGGTAGCTAGCATCAATGTAACCTTTTACTGACAGCTCTTCCTCACTGCCATAAATAAGGAACTCATACTTAGTTCTTCTCATGTACTTAAGGATGTTCTTTACGGTAGACTAATTACTTTCACTGGAATCTGACTGATACCTAATAGTCTTACTCAAGGCATATGAAACATTGGGATGAGTACATAACATTGCATACATAATAGATCTAATAACATATCCATATGGAATCTCGATCATGCTCTCACACTATTCACACGAATTGGGACATTAAACTCTAGAGATATTAACACCATGTGATATGGGTAAGTCTCCTCTCTTTGACTTCTCCATGTTGAAACTCTTTAACAGTTTTTCAATGTTGGTTCTCTGTCTTAGGAGTCGAAACCTTGATATCTATCTCTATAGATCTTAATTCCTAAGATATAGGATGATTTGCCTAAATCCTTCATAGAGAAGGTACTTCCCAACCAGATGTTTACCATCTGTAAATTAGGGATGTCATTCCCCATCAATAGTAGGCCAACTACATATAATATGATGAATACGATTATGCTCCCACCAAAGTTCATGTAAACACATGGTTCATCTTCATTTTGACTAAAGCTAAAATCTTTGAATATTTCCTTAAATTGAAGATTCTAGCTGCGAGAGGATTACTTCAATCCATAGATTGACCTTTGTATCTTCAGACTTTATTAGCTTCTTTTGATTTATAAAACCCTCAAGATGTGTCAGGTACACATCCTCAAGAAGATTCTCATTAAGGAAAGAGGTTTTAACATCCATCTGTCAAATCTAATAGTCATAATAAGTTGCAATGGAAAGCATGATCCTGATGGATTTAACCATGGCAGCTGGTGAAAAAGTTTCATCATATTCAACATCTTAAACTTGTCTAAAACCTTTTGCAACCTCTTCCCTTATATGTTTGTACATTACCATCCATGTCGGCATTCTTCTTGAATACCCATTTTCACCCTATGGGTTTTACCCCTTCAGGTGGATCGACCATGGTCCACACCTTGTTGATGTACATGGATTCCATCTCAGCTCTTATGGCCTCAAGCCATTTCTTAGATACGGGTCCCTTAAAAATTCTAGGTAGATTGTTTGTTCATCATCAATGACCAACTCATTGCCTTCTTGAGTCACAAGATAACCAAATCCTTTAGGCTCAAGGCATGTCCTACCAGATCTGAGTGGTTCCTATGTTACAAAAGAAACTTGACATTCCATAACAACTTCTGAGTCTTATTGCTCCTTATGTACCTTTGGAGGTTAATTTTTTCTTGTTTGTCCCAAAATTCTTCAATTTCTACTTTTCTCCCACTGATTCCATTAGAAGAAGATTCCTTTTCAAGGAATACAATAGTCTTAGAAACAAACACTTTATTGTAAGTATTCCTAGGTTCCTCTAGGATATCAATCAAAATAAAATTTATCCAATTTTAGGTCCAAGCTTTCAGGAAACATTTTCTTAGCATAAGCTTCACAACCCCAAATCTTCATAAAAGACACATTGGGACATTTCACAGTCCATATCTCATATGGTATCTTTTGAACCGATTCAGATGGTACATGATTAAGTAGAAATGCATTGTTTCTAAATCATATACCCAAAATGAAATTAGAAGATTAGAAAAACTCATCACTGATGGCACCATATCTATTAATGTGGGATTTCTTCTTTCTAGTACACAATTATGTTGTGGTGTTTTAAGTGGAGTCCATTGTGATATGATACCATGGGATTGTAGAACGTCCTCAACTCTTGGCTTAAGTATTCTCCACCTTGATTAGAATGAAGTGGTTTACTACTTTTACTAAGTTGGTTATGTAGTTCATTCATGAATTCCTTGAACTTTTCAAGGGTTTATAACTTGTGTTTCATCAATTCCACATAGCCAAACCTACTGAGATCATCAATGAAGGTATTGAAGTATTGGTAACCACCTCTAGCATTTTTTCTAAAAGGAACGCATACATCGGTATGTAATAGTCCTAATAGATCACTTGCACTCTCACTGTGGCCAGTGAAAGGAGTCATTGTCAGATTGCCCAATAAACAAGATTCACATGTCTCTATTGATTCCAAATCAAAAGAGTCTAGATAACCACCTTTATGGATTCTAAAGATGTATGTCTCATTAATGTGCCCGAGATGACAATGGCTAAGGTATTTTTTTTAGTTATCGATTTTTATACTTTTGGTATTTACATTATATTTGTCTCTAGATCTATCAAATAAAAGCCATAGGATATTGGGCCACTTCCATAAAAGATCTCGTCTTTAGAAATACAACCTCGACCATTCTTAATGGGAAATAAAAAACCATTCTTGTCCATAAAATATACAAAAATGATGTTTCTATAAATGTCAGTACATAATAGCAGTTCTTTAACTCCGTTACAAACCCACTAGGTAGACAAAAATAATAGTTTCCAACTGTTGTTGTAGCAAGTGTTACTCTATTTGTAAAGTACAATCCGACCTCACCCTATCTTAAAGGTTAACCTCTTTTTAGATCCTACAAATTCCAGCATATGTGAGATCCACATATGGTATATAGTACCCACAATAAAGAAGTAGACATATTTATCTGAATAATGTATACACCTAAAGTGGAGATGTCTATCACATGCTTCTTCTTATGCAATTCCTCTAGATAAAGAGGGCAATTTCTTTTCTAGTGTCCAACCTGGTGATAGTGGTGACCATTGCCTTCCTAGTTCACCCCTCCCTTAGCTTTTAGTGCAGAAGACTTGATTTTCACACTAGATTTAGAAATCTTCTTAACTTTGCCTTTTCCCATGGGCTTCCCTTTGCCTCTTCCGATCATCATCACATATTTGGGTTTGTTCTTCTTCTTCTTTACTTTATCTATTCTGAATATGCCAAGTAATTCTGACAATGACTTGTCAAAATCATTCATGTTGTAATTCATGACAAACTGGTTGTCTGATTCCAAGAATGACTATAGAATCACATATGTTTCTAACTCTTGGCCTAAGGGAAATCCCAGACTATTAAGATTCTTCACATACACAATCAACTTGACTAAATGGGGACCAATTGCATCTCCTTCTTCCATGTTGAGCTTGAACAACGCCTTCGACACATCATATATCTCTTGTCTTACATGATCTTGGTACATGTGCTTAAGATGTTTTACCATCTCAATAACATCCATGTTCTCATGTTGTCTCTGCAACTCATACTTCTTTGATCATAGTATCGGCACTTGGCATATACGACATCAATAGTATGTGTATTGTAAGCATCCCTTTCATCCTTAGGAAAAGTGGAAGTGGGTTCATCTAGCTCTGGTGTCTCTAGGACATAGAGCTTGTACTTTTAAGTGAGAACAATTATCAATGCACTGAACTAGTCATGGAAGTTATTCCCATTGTGTTTTTCATTCTCAAGGACTGACTGCAATGGAAATTTATTGTTGTTTGTGATTTGTTTCTACATACAAAATTTTCATTTTGTCAAAATACTTTTGTTTTGATTTGACTAAAAGAAAATTTGAAGACATTAATAAGGCTTTGATTAATTATTGATCCCACTATTTGGTTCAAATTTATAGCACTCACTATCAATATGAATGTTTGTAGTGTACAACCTTCTAGTGAGTCAAGCTCTATATTTTATCAAAAGTCATGATTCAACTACAACTGACCTCCCACAACTTGACTATTTAGGTAGGCAACACTTGCTAATTGCATCATATGGAACTCTTGATGGATGGCATGCACAACATTTGGTCATAATCAATTTTTATGCTTGTAGGTGCTTAATCCCATTAAGATCACCTAGTTAAGCCTGACCCAAAAGACAAAACGATAGAATACGCACCCTGTGGAGGTAGATCAACATATCTAGCATCACACTTCCACGAGATAGACGACACACCACGCCAGGGCATTCCCAAACTAAGTCGATTAAGATTTTCATGTCTGTCACTTTGGAAGCATCTAAGACTTAATATTTAATCGAGGGATTTGTATTTATAAATACATATACATATGTAATCACCACTTACTTATAAGATGCATCATATACATCCTATATCCACAAGAAAAACATGTAATCACAAAATACGAGCAATAGTTATGTCCATAGTAATACAACTCTTTGGATCCACAAAGAATTGCTACCACCTAAGGTCCACATCACATTTAGCAACCTATTTATGTAGAAATTTGTGATGGAACTAGCGTAATCAGTCAAATGGAACCTCCAGATGGTCAATTGACATGCTGATCGGTTGACTGGTGTACATGGATTGGTCGACTAGCTAATGGCTCAAGTAATGTCTGGACTCATCCAGTCAGTCAGTTGGGCCTCCAGTCGATTGGTTGGATCCTCCTATTGGGCCTCTTTGGTCCTCTGGTAAATCAATTGGACTCCCAATTAGTCAACTTATGTGGTGCATAACGTCCTATTGGTGTCAAAACATAAATCAATATTATCATACTCATATTATCTTATTACATTGTAAAAGTGAAACCTCGAGTTACATTCGAGGGGATCATAGGAGGGAAGCATTAATTTAAATGAGGATAAAAAGGTAGTCTTAAACCCACATTCCACGATTACCAATAATCATGATATTAGGACATAGTTTGAGAATTAAATGTAATACGAAGATCACACTAATTTTTTTCGATTTTCCAAACTCTTTGATTTCTCACAATCAATCACATAAACTAACTTTTCAAAGAAAATAAGACTTGATTCTAATCTGATTTCAAAAAAGTAGATACATTTCCATACATTCATTTTGTTTATCACACTTCCATGTACATAGGACATGATAATCCGATGCACTCTCTATTATTAA
Source organism: Alisma plantago-aquatica (assembly GCA_963693085.1). Classification (NCBI taxonomy): domain Eukaryota; kingdom Viridiplantae; phylum Streptophyta; class Magnoliopsida; order Alismatales; family Alismataceae; genus Alisma; species Alisma plantago-aquatica. The sequence continues at coordinate 635,245,109 of OY856415.1, forward strand.
GAAAACAAAGTTGCACAAAATCATATACAACTCTCTCACTACTCTATAAGGACCTAGAGTGCCAGGGACCAACTGAAATTAACTAATCTGATACATAGCTCTTGTGGGAGATCTACTCTAGATTTGACATTCTTCAAAATCCACATGGTTTCCATAAAAACTTGTGAGTAGAGGGGTGAGTCTACTTTCTTAGTGAAAGAGTACTAACACACTTCAATGTCCAAATATATATTATTGAGCAACTAAATTTGAAGTAGGAAAGAAATGAACTATTCAAGAACTAATCATTTACAGACAATATATAATGATATGATACTCTAAATACCAAAAAGGAACACACACTCCTTTTTTATCTCTCATTCATATTATTATTCCCTCACCCCATATGAAGTGTTCCATAACATGTGAAAGCATCACCACAAGCTATGATCTCACTATAAAATGCTTAGAATCATGCCCAGGTTCCTATGCCTATAGTCTCATCTGCCCCGTGTACAACAAATATCTACCATGTATGGCTCTCGGTGGCTAATGGGATTAGCCAAATACTAAACTCCTCCATGAAACTTGAGTACTTAGGTGGAGAGTCAAAGCACATGGCATATTATGCATTAGTGGACCTAATGAACATTGATCACTACAACTTGTAACACAGGTACCACCGACATTCCAGGTTATTATTGGGAACCACACAATTCATATGGAGTTTTCCCTACCAGTCAAGACCCCCACACCCTATTAGTATGACCCAACTTACCTCGATCTGCACTGCCTCCAATCAGGCGATTGTTTCCTCCTTGGAATGTAGGCCACATCCTATAATTATTCTATAGTGTTCAGGGATCTAAAATCTAACACACTTTTTAAATTTGTAGTTCAATCATCAAATCAACATTTCTTAGTTTAGCCTTATAAACATTCCTTTTCATATATCATTAGAAATCTGTGTTATAAACTAAGAAACTAAACAACACCTCTTATCGTACTGAAGAACATTGTATTGAAATTACTTGATTCACTGAATATCCTATCCTTAAGGTTTCATTCACCTCATTCACATATCTCCTGACTCACATAAATATTTAATGCATCATAAACTATCACTGGTAAAATTGACTTTCCATAGTTCACATACAACTAAGCATATATAAGAAACCCTAAAATGAAGTGAACTAGGGTTTCCGCACCATTCACTGAAATATCATGCATCAAGTATAACCTTGAATAAATGAATTTATAAAGACTAATGAATCACATCAATCGAATCTCATGATGTCTATTCACAAACTTCCATCTTTCCATTCATCTAGGGTTTCAGCCTCTTTGATGAGATATCAAGCAAACACTAATAACATCAAATGAAAACCAAGGTAGTACTTGAAATATTTGTACTACACATTCAGATAAAACAATAATTCATAAACAAGGAGAATCAAATAGGAAAGTCTCTTTATTCAAATATACATCAATTTTAAACATAACTGAAAATCCTAGATTTCAGTATATTCTTATAAGTTCTGGAATAACTTTAGAAATTCTACTTTAGATGATTTTTATGCATTTCTGATATGATTTTATCATCTAAAATTAATAGGAAAACAATCCATTTCTATATCATCATTCATAAGTTTAAATTGAAAGGCAGCTTTAGGGTTTGTAGTCGCATACAAAGGAACTAAAGATTATTGAATTCAATTTTGTGCAATCTACTATTTAAAGGAAGTACCTACTCACCTAAGGTGTGTAAACACATTAAAAATGTAGCTCACATATGAAATTATCGAATCCATATCAAGACTCTAGTAGATCACCACTTTCTTCTTCCTTTCAACTCGGAAACTCTAGGAATGGAGAATTATGGAGAAAGAGTGAGAAAAGGGAGAGATTTGATATCATTTCAAATCAAATTAGAGGATGGGCAGAATCTTGACATGTGAGAGAAGAATCACCAAGAAAAGTTATATGGAGATGACAAACTTACTTGATTGCATCAACGCTAGGAAGAGAAAATCCTAGATCGCCATCTTCTCTACTCTCTCTAACCAAACCTTATCTCTCTTCTCTCTCTTGGATTTTTTTTCTCAGGATTGAATAACAAAATATGAGATATCCTAGTATTCTAGGTTACTCATATAGAGCAATTGAGGTTCTTGGGTCAATTGCAATTGACCCTACTTACACTTTCTTCTATATTAGTAGAAAGTTATTTCATTAAAATACTACTGTAAATTGTTTACTTAAAAGGTCAAACATCATCCCAAAATTATGAACATTTACCATGCTTATTTTTTTAGGAGAAGTCAGGAAGCACTCTGATTCATCTTCCATTCCTCGTGCAAGTTATTCTAAAGGGGAGATACAATCACTAATAATGTTTGAAGACATAAATATGTAGTACGACTACCATTACATTTTTCAACCTTATGTGTTCCTCTGACCCTGGAGGAGGTGTAACATAGTGGAACACCCTATGGTGTTTTTTTTAAATGATGCTTAGAAAGGAGGTCCATAGACCTATTCTTTTCTCTAAAGACATATGCAAAACAACAATTTTGTTCGAGCATCCTCTGGATCATTACCACATAATACAAATATCTGGGATAAAACTTGTCATCCTCGAGGATCACTTGTGTTGGTACCATTTTGTATGTTTCAATAGTGGCACTCTGTATATGCCTTTCATGTACATATTCCAGAGCCATATGAATACCTCTCAGCTCAGCCTTGACAGACACAATCATGAGTTTGCAACCTACTCAGTAGATCTAATCGTCATTTGAATTCCACACGACAATAGCAGGAGTTTCTTCTTCTCTACAAACAACTACATTGACATTGATCTTTATGAAACCTTCCATTGGGAATATCCACTTACCTATCCTAGTCTACTTTCTCATATGCATCAACAGTTTTGCATGCTTAGTCATGGTCTTACAAGTTCTTTAATATATAGCTAACATGATGCTCAACATGGGTGATTGTCTGTTTGAGAGCATGTATGTTCTGGTTCCTCCAAATACAATTGCAGGTGAATATAAAAATTCTTTGAAACTCGGGTGAACATGAAATACAACACTTCTACTAGTCCCTCTCCTCCATATGTTCCCAGAATTGACCAATGTTCATGCCATCAAGGACCCTAGACCACACTGGTTTTTCCCACCTATAGTCTCTCAACATATGCATTAAGGTTTCCTCTTTGCACTGGCACCAACCGCATAAACCATCCTCAATGAAATATCTGGCTTTCCCTCTGACAATGGTTAGTAAGTCTAAATGCACAACTAGCTAGGTGAATACTCATAGTCTGGTTATGGTCCTAGCCTCCCATATGTACCCCCATTTTCCCTATATTGAGACCTCCCTTGCTTTTATTAGTAGCTCATATGCCGTTATTGTCTAGAACCTATCATCCAGAGATGGCCACCACATCCATATGTCATCCTCCTCTGTACCCAGGGGTGTGTTTAGCATCAGAACTTTTATCACCCAATCTTTCGACAGCCAACTTCTAAGGAAATCAATATGCCAATGACCTTGCAGGTCATATAAATTTCTGACACATATATCTTGAGGATCTAGTGGTATGAGCCTCAAGGTGTACTCTTTCAAAGATACCCCTTGATTTAACAAAGGATCTTCCTAGAAATTGGTGTTCCTTCCACTCAAAATGCAAACCTGGGAGTTCTTCAACACTTTCTCTTTGGCATTGAACGCATACTTCATGAGCCTCGATAACATCAACTGCTTTACATTGTTGAAGTCCTCTAATTTTCTATGGAGTCTGTCGCACTACAAGGAGTCTATATTGTTCAAGAGGTCCCAAGTGTTCCTAATCAATAATGCCTTGTTCCAGTCCCTCATCATATAATTCCTAGACCACTTTTCTCCTTCGGGTTGGTCACTTTGCTCCATGCCACCAAGGACATAGATCTCGCTTTGTTAAAACCTCCCCATGGGAGTCCCAAAGGGAGAACCACCGTCTGCATAATATAGGCAGGCATGGCTGTTAGAGTTGTTTTCACAAGGTAAATTCTTCATACCAATGACAAACAATGTGATCACCAAGAATTCACTTTGTTATTGACACTTGATAAAACATTAGAGTATGTATATTTATTCACTCTCAAATGGAGTATCAAAACTCCAAGACATTGGACCAAATCATCCATGACTTGAAATCCACTAATTCTTCCTGTGTTCCTTCGCTCCCTATTTAAGACTGATTTGGAAAAATACAATATTGTCTTTTCAATTGAGATTGATTGCCCATAAGCCTTCTCGAAGATATGGAAGAGTTCCTTTATGATTTTCATTTGAGAAAGGTTGGCTTTCGCAAAGAAGATCAAGTCATCTACAAAACACACGTGAGAAATTAATGAACCCGCTGCCCCAACTTCACTGGTTTCCTTTGCTTCCTGTGACCTGAATCATGTATCATCTAGCTGAGATGTTAAAGGCACAGAAGGAACATGTAAGGTGACATTGGATCCCCTTATCTAATCCCCCTACTATATTTAAACTCCTTGGATTCAATACCCTTCAATGTTATGGTAATGGAGCCCCTAGTGCTCGAATTCATGATATATTTGTGGATATTTTTAGGAATGTATAGTTGGATCGTGTCCTCCACGAATTCCCATGAGATAACATCATATGCTTTCTTTAGGTCTAATTTAATGGCCATTGTATTTGCACTTGAGTTTCTCCTCATTTTACATATCAACTAATGGACTAAAACTATATTATTAATGAACTTCATGCCTGAAATAAAACTACTATGCTCTCTTAAGATCCAGTTGGGGAGGTGTGGTTTCTTTCTACCAACCACCAATATTGATATTAGCTAGAGAATAATATTGTTCAACAAAATAGGAAGCAATTGTCCAACTTTTTCACGTCTTGGAACCATCAGGATCAATACAATTGTGGCATTCCAAATCTCAGTATTGAGGGGGCTTCCTGCCATAGCTGTTGTCCCCATTTTCATTGATGATTCACTCACATTGTTCCATTCTTTCTGTAAGAAGAGTGCACTCACCCCATCTGTCCCTGCCACTTTATGGGGGTTCATACTCTTGAGAACCCTATAGACTTCATCCAAGTTGGATGGTATGACAAAGAAATACTTATGTGTATGTGTCAATGGATTGAATGTTCCCAGCACCTTACAGAATGAAGTACATCTATATCCACCTGGATCAGTCAGCACATTCATGAAATGGTTTACAACCATATTCATGAGCTCTACCTCCTCAATAACCCATACACCTGCCTCATTTTCTAGTGTGGTTATATGATTACTCTTATATCTTTGATTCTCCCAAGCATGGCTGAAATTAGTGTTGTTGTCGCCCTCTTGTAGCCAAAATAATGTGGGCTCGTTGCTTCCAATCCTCCTCTTCTTTTCTCAGGATATCATGTAGTTCTTATTGCATAGTCAGGCACAACTTGTCAGTAATTGGGTCATATTGACTTGTTAGATTCGTCTGAAGCAGATTAATATATCACATGAGCCTATCCTTGTTCCTCCTTTGCTTGCATATTTCTTCTCGATCCCACTCTATAATCCACCTCCTGGCCAGGAGCATGACCTTCTCAAATGGCAGCTCATTGTTGAACCCCGGTTGAAACATGTTTTTGAACTCCTTTGCAGTATGCCAAGACACCTGAGTCATAAAACACCTATTGTAACCTTGATATCTATTTGCCTTTAACAATAAGGGGCAATCGTTAGAATGTATCCTACTAGACAGACACATTGGGAAAGAGATGGATGAAGCTGTCATTCACTATCGCCCTATACAACCATTCTTGCAAGTTTTCATGCTTAAAGGTGAATCTCATCCCAGAGAATCCTACATTAGTCAGCCAACCTCCATGACAGCATCAGTGTTACACCCCGATCTCACAATTACCAGTAATCATGAGATTAGGGCATAAATTTAGGATTTAACGTAATACAAAGATCACCCTTAACTTTTTATTCTTTTTTGAACTCTTTGTTTTATCGCATTGAACCACATAAACTAACTTTACAGGGGAATATAAACATTGATTTCATTAATATGATCTCAACATTAATGATACACATCCATACATTCATTATGTTTCTCACACTTCCATGTACATATGACATGACAATCATTTGCATTCTCTCTTATTAAGGAAACAAACATACAAAACATCATTTACAACTCTCTCACATCTATTTAAGGACCTAGAGTGACAGGGACTGACTGAACTTAACTAATCTCATACTTAACTCTTGTGGAAGATCTACTCTGATGCAATGATATCTTCTTGAAGTCCATGTGATTTCCCTAAAAATTGTGAGTAGAGGGATGAGCCTACTCGCTCAGTGAATGAATACTTCAAAGAAAATTTCTAAAGCACTTATATAATTACAAATATACTTTTGAGCAATTGATATCAATTATAACAACATTAATCTTTAAAGTGTCTAATAATTGATAATCATAAATATGGTAGGATACTCTAAATATCTATAAGAGTGAATCAATATATGAAATGTTTGATTGATCATAAAGAGAACTAATAATTTAGAAACATATAGAGAATAATTGAATAATTGTACACACTTGCTTGACCTCTCATTCATTTTATTATGCCCTAATCATATGTAGTGTACTCTACATATGAAGACTCGTAGTGCACTACGATCACACCGTACAAGCCTTAGCAGACACACCTGGGAAATGCTAAGTCTGACTACTCTCATGGTCTGCAATAGGGAAATGGCTCTCTAGCATAAACTGGACTCCTCCTCTAACCTGAGCACACATGCAGAGAGTCAAGCCACCTCTTGGCTTTTCTGTACTCTAGTGCCACTAGGACTTCTGGTTGATGTTGGACACTGCAAACTATAATTTAAGGAGACTTCCACTAGGGCTTCGTCCCCCATGCCACCTGATAGCACGTTCTGACCCCCGTATACTAGACGCTGCCAGGGATAGGTCATTTCACCCCTAAGGCGCAAACCTCACATAGGGGTTCTACGGTGTTCAGGGCTCCTAAGTTTATTAATTTATTATTCCTAGAAAGCTCTTTCTACATTTTACCCTTCTCTTACTTATACTTGACTCTGGTATCTCTATGGTGTTTGAAGTTTTAATACAACATGTATATCATTCTAAACTTGGCAGAGCAATATATTCAAAACAATGTAATATACTGAGTAATCAACATACTATACATGCAAGTAGACTAAAATTCTTAAATTACATGTCCACTTGGCACATACACACTAGAATCGTGCAATTTATCATCTTATTACACTGATAAGAGTTAATTACTTGACATATGAGTAATCATCAATAGCACATGCAACTTATTTGTAATTTCTCAAAGAACGTGCATATCAACCCAAATCTTGAGTTGTGCATCTCATAATTCAATTAAGACTTAATTACTTATCATGACTAGAATGATTAAAAATAACTGAGAATATTGATATCACAATACTTGATTCATTGAACACCCTACCCTTAGGGTTTCATTTAATCACAACAAATGCTACAAAGAAAGGTGTAATACATCTATCACATACTTTTCAAATCTTTACAACACATGATACCTGGAATCTCAATCCCTTATCACATTACTGGGAATTCTCATCCCTTCACATCATTATCAAAATTATTGGATCTGGGTATGCAAACCCTTAGATCACCACATAGCATTATTACCTCTGTAATAGGTAACCATTACCTCTAGGTCCTTAGACCAAGGTATTCATTTCACTGGTTGTACAAGTACTCTCATGGATCATAAGGCCATCACACATCTTGTCACCTCTCACTAGTCAACAACTTATTCCCATGGATCTCATGAAGATTTCATGCGACCGAAACATTCACTGAATAAAGACTACTATCAACAAATCATATAAAATCAATATATGTATGAAACCTTAGAACTGAGCTAAATTTGGGTACATGAATGCGCATTTTGCGATCCTTAAGAACAGGGTGAAGCGCTGAGGTGATCGGGGGAGATCCCTTGAACGTGCGTGCCCTTGGCGGCGCCGCCGCCATCCAGTCCGGCTAGGCACTCCGCCTACCGGAGGCCACCATCACTCGTAGCTAAGTACCCGATCAAGATGTTGCCCTCGCCCCTTTTGCGCAGGGTGACAAGACAGACCACGCAAGATCGCGGGACGCAACAGGTCATTGCGGAGAGGAGAAACAAGATGATATCGACTGCAGTCTCACCGGAGGAGGTGCTTCCCGACATTAGGGTTGTGATGGCCAATGAAGACACGCTGCATGACTCGCCGTCTAGGGTTTCTATGGTGGAAGAACGGAGGGATGATAGACCCGAACATGATAGGCCCGAGCGGATGGAAGATCCAGCGTCTAGTAGCCCATTGATGACGCAGCCGCAGGAAGATACCCAGGGTCCTGATGATGAGGGGGCGCCATCGCCGCCACCGAGGGAGGAAGGAGATGTAACTCCTATGGTGATCGAGTCGGCCTGCCTGCCGATCGACCATACTGGTCTGGTGAATCAAGCGACGCGGTCATCTGAGATCAGAACGACGGAGGTTCTTGCTGTCCCAAACCCTAGGCAGGAGCCTGTTCCGACACCCATCACACAACCGGTCGTCTCGCTACGGCCCCAGAGGAAGACACCGCTATACGGGATCCCTCACGACACATGCTTCAGATGTATGGGGAGAGGCCATTGGCAAGCGCAGTGTAGAGGAAGTAAGGTTTGCTATAAGTGTCGTAGACCGGGTCATGTGGCTGCTAGATGCGCGCAGTATACACCGAGACTGAGGCCACCAGACGTACACTCAAGGACGACGTTTCCACCATTTCCGTCGGGCATCCCGGCCAGGGGCGGTCCGCAACACACATCCCCAAGCGCATCGCTATTGATGTCGGGCCTGACGACGAGATGCGCAGAGCAAAGATGATGGCACTAGAGAGGGCGGTGAAGATATCTTGGCCGTATGGTGTTCAATGGAAGGAGCTTTGCCCATTCTTGCGGTAGTGCTGGCCCAATGTTGCGGACCTATACAGATTTGCGGAACGTAAGGCTGTTGCGTTCTTCTCATGCGATAAGGAGGCGAAGGAAGTAAAGGAGAAGGGCGTACCAGATATGCGTGGGAAAAAAATTGATTTGCAACACATGAGTAATGGAGAATAGCACCAACGGAAGGAGGCTTTCTAGTTTTGGGTAGTAGATATCCCTATTACCTACAGAGATGATGTCACGATGGAGAAGATTATATCACCTTTCGGAAAGCTGAGGTTCATTTCAGACTGGCAGAAGGAAAAAGATGACTTATCTGGCCTGATTATCCTGGTAGAGGCATTCAGTGAAGATGTCCCTCAATTTGTTTCTCTTACTTATGGGCAGCGTCAGACGTCTATGCAGTTCTTCATGTTGGCAAGAGGGCCAGTGGGGTCAAATAGCACGCAGCTTACTGAGTGTGGGAGAGAGTCAGGGATACCTAGGGAGGCCTTAACTATGCAGGGGAAGACGATTGTATATAATGACATGGTGGTTGTGTCAGATAGAACCTCGGATTCTAGAGAGATCCCTCAGGAGCGGAGCCCGTCCTCGGTCAGGCAGCACCATAGATCACCAAGACGAGTGGTCGTGGATAGAGAGGGCAACAACAGATTTTTGTCAAACAGACGATTGGAGGATTTCATTTTCGTTGAGAGTAACTATGCTGATCATAGGAGGACATCTGGAAGGAGCCATAGCAGACATAGAAGAGATGGTGATGATAGCCGGTACCACAGACGTTATAATTCCAGGAGGAGACACTCAGACTACGATGGAGAATTTTTTGATGGATACTGGTCAGAGTTGGAAGGGGGATATAGCCCCTGATCGTTTTCATCTTTGGTGGTGACGGCGGCACAAAGTTAATATGGACTTTACTTCTATTTTTTGGAACATCAGAGGGGCATATAATAATCCTACGAGGAGAGTTCTGAGCAGAATTTGTGGTAGATATAAACCAAGTGTGGTTTATTTTCTTGAGCCGTTTCTCCATGCTGAACAGGCTGTGGAACTCATGGACATTGTGAGGCTTGATTAGATAGTGGATAATCAAGAGGAGGAAGGGAAGATTTGGTTCTATGCAAACAAAGATACAAATCCTTCTGTTTTCAAGAGACATAGGAAAAACATCACGGTGTGATTGGAGGCCAGCGATGGGGCAAAGTTCTTTGTTACAACTATATATGCCAGTTGTGATAACCTTGAGAGGAGGTCTTTGTGGAAAGAGATAATGACAATGGCGGAACATATAGGTGATGAGCCATGGATGATTGCAGGTGACTTCAATGTGGTACATAATATAAGGGAGAGACGAGGCGGGAACACTCCAGGATATCAGGACATGCTGGATTTCAACACCTTGATTGCAGATGTTGCTTTGGATGAAATTCCATTTGAAGGCAGTCAATTCACTTGGGTGAACAAGCAGATTCTTACACCTACTATGTGGCAGAGAATAGATAGGGTGTTAGTGAATGAGGCATGGATGGTAGCAAGGCCCGCAACCAGATCGATACACTTAACCAGAGATAGAGTTTCTGATCACAGTCCAATAGTGACAATTCCAGGCGATCAAGCATTAGAGTGAAAGACGGCACATTTTGTTTTCATGAAGGCGTGGCTTGAGCATGAAGACTGTTTAAAGGTGATTGAACAGGCTTGGAGTGAACAGGTGACTGGACACCCGTCCTTCGTTTTTTGTCACAAGCTTAAAAGAGTTCGATTATCTTTGCGAAGATGGAGCAAAGAGTCCTATGGAGAAATCAAATAACGCATCAAAGACTTGGAGGATGTGGTGTTTACTACACAGGTGGCGTTTTATGGGAACCCAACTATGGCGAATGAAGCTAACCTGAGGATAGCTGAGAAGGAACTGCAACAAGTGTTGGATGAAGAAGAGGCGATGTAGAAAGAGAAAGCGAGGATAAGCTTGCTTCAAGACGGGGAGCGTAATACAAAATTTTATCATGCTACCGTCAAAGCAAGAAGGAAGCACGGGAGGCTTAACAGTGTGGTCTTGCAGGATGGCACGTGTATATCAGATCCAAAGATGATGGCGGAGGTGGCGGCAGACCTCTATAAACATTTCTTCAATGAGGTGGTGGAAACAAATGTACCTGACTTGGAGGATTTCTTGCAAAATATCCTGGAGTTGGTATCTATGGATGAAAATTTTTCCCTTCTCGTTGTCCCCCATGAAGAGGAGGTTGTGAAGACCCTACTAAAGATGGACTCCTCAACAGCTCCAGGTCCAGATGGGTTCACGAGGATGTTCTTCCGGGCTTCTTGGTCCATCATTGGCGCAGATTTTATGAAGATGACGGAGGCTTTCTTTAGAGGATAGCCTTGCTTTAGGGGCCTTTTCTGCTGCCGAATTCTACTTATTCCGAAGGTGGATTTCCCAAAGAAACTACCATAGGACTTCAGGCCAATATCTATTGAAAATGTTGCCCTCCGTATTCTTGCACGTATTCTCAGTGATAGGATGGCTCCCATGATGTCGAGATTGATTTCCAAGGTACAAGGTGCTTTTGTTAAAGGATCCGACATCACTCACCATGTCAGGCTTGCGAAGGAGCTGATGCACGACATTAATAGAGGCCAAGGGTCACCCAATGTGATTCTGAAGTATGATATGTCGAAAGCTTACGATAGGACTGATTGGAATGTTCCTATGGAGAGTGATGCAGCAATTTGGGTTTAGTACGTATATGGTGAAGTTGTGCTTAAGCTTCTTTTCTAATACATGGGCTACTGTCACGGTTGGGGACAAAACTGCAGGATTTTTTCTGATGAGTAGAGGACTCAAGCAAGGTTGTGCGCTATCCCCTTTCTTGTTCATTCTTTTTTAGGAGGTTCTATGTAGAAAATTTCTGAAGATAGAAGAGGAGGGACACATTTCGAGATTCAAGATAAGGGAGGAGGCGATTCCACCAAGCATTCTATTATATGCAGATGACATTGCTTTATTCTTCAATGCTGATCAAAGATCGATGGAGAAGGTTAGGGATACCTTTGAGGCGTATGAAAGGGCCACGGGGCAATGAATCAATAAAGCTAAATCCATATGTGTAGTAGGTGGGAAAGATTTGGAGATGATAAATAGAGTGGCAGTTTGTATGGATATGGGGGCAGCAAAGGAATCTATCACTTACCTGGGTATCCCTATAACAAAAGGAAGGATGAGACTCAACGACTTCGAGTTCTTGATGAAGAAGATTGTTAATAAATTCACAACTTGGAGATCCAAACTCCTATCCTTTGCGGGAAGAAGACTACTAATCGTTCACATGCTATCATCCATTCCTGTATATACGGCGGCTGCGATTGGCGTTCCGGTGGGGATTGCAGACCGCATTGAGAGGAAGCTTTCTCATTTCTTGTGGGCGGGCAGAGATGAATAACACAGAAAAGCATGGCTCAGTTGGCAAAGAGTTGCAAGACCTTTATCTCAAGGTGTGCTTGGGATTCCATCGCTCCGTCTGATAAATGATGCTTTCGTTGGGAAGGCTTGTTGGGAGGTGTTGACGTCGAATTCAATATGGGCCAGATTCTGCAGGTGGAAGTATGCCAATGTGGTAGAAGGTCGTGATAATGTCTATCCCAGTTCCTTGAAGCTGGGACCTTCTCCTTCTCCGTACTGGAAACGTATATGGGATATGATGCCGCGGGTGTTCCCTATGTGTAGATGGGTGGTAGGGAGAGGTGAAATTCCTGTCTGGGACTCGAGGTGGTGTGAGCAGCGTTTGACAAATCATGCTAGATTCGCTAGTGATAGAAGACACCCTTTTCTTATTAAAGACTTCTGGATTGAAGGCCAGGGATGGGATTGGTATTTACTGAAGATGATAGTTGACGATGATGGGTGGGATATCATCCGTGAATCTAACACATGGATCACTGATGTGGAAGATAGAATGATATGGAGTCTGGGGTTGAGAGGTATATTCTCTATGAGATCATTCAAAAAGCTACTGATGGTAACGGAAGGGAAGGTCCTGTTGGGCTGGAGTGGATTTGGAAGAGTAGTTTCCCTAAGCCGGCGACTTTCATTTGGAAGTGTGTTAGAGGGGACACATCAACGGATGATAATATTAAAGCTAGATGTTGCATTCCCTTTGCATCTCGATGCAACTGCTGTGAGGAGCCGCACAAGGAGAGCATTGGACACCTGATTTTCCATGGACAAATGGCGGGTTTCTTTTGGGGTAAATTTTCCGAGCTGACAGACATGCATCCACCTACTGACGTAAGATCCCTAATAGATACCTGTGTTTTGGGGAAGGGGAAGAAACTAAAAGAGTGGCTAGCTGGAAACCTGGCAATTCTGATCCCGTATAGCATATGGCAGTTGAGATACCAAGTTAGATTTGAGGAGAAACATAGACCATTCTCTCATGAGTGGAGTTGGGTTATTGCGGCGCTGAACGTTCAGCTGAAGAGGAGATCTTTTGTGTTAGATACAAATAACAGCATTTATGTCTGAATGAGGGAGGCGAGCTTGACTGAACCGCGAGTCTTGATGAGACAGTTTGAGCTGGTGAGATGGCAGTCTCCTGACCAGCATAATCTTAAGCTCAACCTCATGATCGGGAGAGATAGAGATAACCAAGGAGTTTCTCGAAGGTGGGCGGCAGGAGTTATAAGAAATCACAGGGCTAATATCTGCCTTGTATTCATAGCTTGGCTCAGGAGTACGGATTACATACTTGCATATATGCAAGTGTGTGCTATCAGGTTGAAGATAGTGAGAGACCATGCATTGGTCATTTCGTGTATTGAGATTGATGAGGTGTACGTGCATGACATCTTATGGAACAACGGGAAGGAACCATGGAAGACGTCACCGTTCGTTAGGGAACTGCGAGAGGAGCTTGATTCTTCTATGATATCTGGGTCCTTGGTTCACAAGGTCATCAACTCGATACCTCGTGAACTAGGAAAATGGGGCAGCAGGTTGAATGAGCCATTCATTGCTTCAGATACACTAAGTATACCATGTAGAATAAGAGGTATGGCGTCTTTAGAGAAACGTAGAGTCCCTTACATTGTTTTGCAGAGTGTTGTTGGTTAGGTTGTTAGGATGTATCTAGTTTTTATTGGTTTTTACCTACACTGTTATAAGCAGGAGCTGTAATTTTTTGGATGATTGTGCCCACAAGAGGGGTGTGGGATGAATAAAAGCGACCCCTGGCTTAACCAAAAAAAATAAAGAGATAAATTTGGGTTTGCATGCCATTCACTGGGATATCATGCATTAATAATAACATTGAATAAATAAAGTCTATCATGTCAAGAAAATCCCTTCAAATGGATTTCACAATATCTATTCACAAATATCCAACTTTCCTCGCATCTAGGGTTTCACCCTCTTCACTGAGATACCAAACAAAAACTACTCACTCTAAATGAAATCCAAGATAGTATCTAACATATATGTGTTATGAATTTAGATAAACAATCATTCAAAACCAAGGGGATCTAGATAAGCAACTTTCTCTATTTACATAAATAGCAAATTTTAGTCATAGACAAATTCCCTATAATTCAGTATACTTTTATAACCTCTACAAATACTTAGGAAATTCTATTTAGAATGCATTGTATACATTTCTAATATGATTTTATCATCTGAAATTCATTCAAACAAAGTAAGAATCCATTTCATATCATTTGCAACAACTTAGAACAAATAGACAATTCAAGGTTTGTAGTCACATACTAAGCAATTAAAGATTATGGTTGATTTAACCAATTTTCATGCAAAATACTATTTAAAGGAAGTTCCCACTCACCCTAAGGTGTGAAAACACCTTAAAAATGCAGCTCATCCCTGAAAATCTTGATCTCATATCAAATCCTTAGCAATTCACCTGATTCTTCTTCCTTTCAACACAGAAACCCTAAAAATGAGGGATTATGAAGAAAGAGTGAGAAAAGGGGAAGGTTTGATACCATTTTTGATCAAATCAGAGGAGGTATGGAATCTTGATGTGAGAGAGAATATTCACCATTAAAGTCTATGCAAAGAAGCTAAACTTACATGATTTCATCATTCCTCGGACAATAAAACCCTAGGTCAGCATATCCATCACTTTCTCCTCTCAAACCCTAACTCTCCCTCTCTCTCTAGGATTTTGTTTCTCTGAATTGAATCACGAATTATGAGAGCTCCTTGTGTGTTAGGTTGACCTTATCGGGAAATTGAGCTGCTTGGGTCAATTGCACATTGACCCCTCACTATACTTTCTCTTATTTTAGCTGAATTTTCTGTCATAAATATATTACTATAATTCATCTACTGATAAGGTCTAAACGCATTCAAAAATTATTACAATTTTATATGTTTTTTATTATTGAGTTTTAGATCTCTAGATAAAATTTCTGATCAGTTGGAGTTACCAATAAATAAATAAAAATAAAACAATACACTGCTAAAAAGCACTCTGTCAACATTATGGTCAAAGTATAGTTTGACCGAGAACCACATTCAAAGAACACTCAAATATTCTGAAATTTTTCTCCAATATGTATGATTGATTTATCCATATCATATACAAAATTAAATTAAATACAAAATTTTTATAAAATATGAAAAATCATTTACCACACTGCTATCGTGATCAAATTTCATATTCATGTACTATCAAAACCCTAATTTTTGCCGATTAGGGTTTACATTTCTCAAACCCTAATTCTTAAAACTAAAAATCATAGTTAGAGTTTCTTCTTAGGTTTGAAACATCACAATTGATCTACTATCATTAATCAAGTCTATACAATGTTTATTCTAATCAAGTATGTAATCATTCAGGTAAACCCTAGTTTACCAATTAAGCACAAATGTGGTCATTACAATTCTCACCCCCTTAAAAAGTTTCATCCCCAAAACATAAATACGCAAACAAAGTATATTCCATGTTTATTTTAAGCTTCTGAAATCTTTCATGTCATTATATTCTTGTATTTCATACTTGAATGCACTTTTCAACATTAAGTCCTTTATTTCTTTTATAATCACAACATGTCTTTCAACATTAAGTCCTTTATTTATTTTATAATCACAACATGTTTGAAATAGTTCCCAATGATATCCAATGAATTCTCTATGCCACAATCAATAATAGGATAGAGAGAGAAACAACCATTTCAATATTTTCATACTCTTGAGGTGTTACCTCAACATTGATAATCAGATCCAACTATCTCAATTCATACGACTCAATATGTACTATTGTTATGTATTACCTCTAAGTCACAAAAGAGAGTTCACCATGTTGTTTTGAATTTTACTATTGTGCTACTCAAATAGCAAAATCGTCTTGAGTTAAAAGACTAGATTCAACAACAATTGTACATTACTACTCACAACATCCCCATTGGATCATGGATACATAAGGTTAAACATTACCATCACATTCCATATTATTCGCAAGTATGAACCCACACATAATTCAAGGTGTAACCATTAGGTTATAGCATACTAGGGTTTCAACAATAGTAACAAAGTATTCCATGATTGTATTAGTCATTCAAGGACTATTCATACCCAATTACCATCACTTAGTTATATTAAAGCTAGGTATAACGAGATATACCTCATTAGGGTTACATATCAATACAATATGGTTATCATCCCTTCTGTTCATATGACTGAATAGGTAAGATTACCTTATTCAGGGTAACCCTCCATTTGTTCCATCATCATTCAACCCATATCACCATACCACAATTGTACAATACTAAGATGGATTACTGGTATGAATGACTACAACAATCAGACACCTTTAATTAACATATTGCTTGCACATGTATACTGAAATCACACATAGAACCAATTTACATCCCTTAATAAACCTTCAACAAATTATACTTCTAAAACCAAATTCACATATTACTAAAAGGTATTGTTTTCTCTTATCTCTCTCCTCATTCACTACTACTTACTTTTTACTACTTATCCTTCACATTAATCATGAAGATTAAACATTCCTAAAATTGAAACATACAAGGTACCAATAGATTATTCATCATTCTTTCTATCACTGCAAGAATTTATCTCATATCGCACTTCACTCATATTGTATTTCTCCTATTGTTCAAAACACACTTGTCACATTTCAAATTTATATCTTACACTTTACTCTGAATCATTTCCATATTGTTTATCTACCTTTCAGATTATCTATCTTTAAACCCTAGATTACTATCAGTGCTAGTTTACTTCTTGTAGTGCAAATCTCATGATCTTATTTTATAGAGATGCTAGTATTCAAGGTCAAATCACTAGTGAAATCCCTTGAACTACTACAACTCTAAACTTGGTCCTTATCAGTAGCAAGATGTTATTGTGATGTGAATTTGCTCCCTTAATTTGAAATTCAAACTTTGGATCTCACAAGTTTTACTAAAGTTTTCTTTATCTTATCGATTTAATTTCCTTTCTCTTACTTGTCCATTCAGATAGATTACATTCTCAATTACCCTACTAGGGTTTCATCATCATATTGTGTGTCATTATTACATTCACTAGATGTCTCTACCACGGTGGTTATGCATCATATATGATTCATTTTCTTATCACTTCATTCCCACATTTCTCTCATTAAGAAAGATATGAAAGAGAAGATGATTTTGAGACTTAGAATTCTTATCTTCAAACATTCAATAATACATTTCTCATATGTAGTTTTAATTAATTAACAACAAGGATACTTGAATAATTAGCACTTTTATGAATCTCGCATCCTTTTTCTTTTATAATCAATATTACTCCATTATGTTTCAAACCCTTCTTTACTTTCCATAATCCCCTTACCATATACTACTATTCCACATGTAATTTTCAACTTCTAGTTTTCTCTTATGATCATGTTGCTTCTTTTATGTGTATGACCATGTATACCATGTTGCATATATTTCCTTTTATCCTTCTACTAATGTGAAGTTGAAATTCTGAATCAATAATCTCTCTACTAGTATCACCTCATGTTTAATACTTCACATATCCTTCATTTTAAATGAAACGGGTCATGCATGGGTGAAACATAGTTTCTCTTTCAATCAAGTTTTTCCTTCCTAAATATAGTCTACCTTTGTATGAATTATTCATTTATTTGGCTACATTTTTGTTCTTCTTTTAGAAACTAGTTTGTTGTTCTATAGAGACTTAGAATCCAAAGGCAGTAAGGATGAATGTATTAAACTTATTGATAAATGTATACATTCCATGCTCTCAATTATATCATAACCCTCATTCCTTAATGAAGCTCATTATTTCCAATATTTCTCTTTGTTTCAACTAAGTTTCTTATCCTATTCTTATTATTTACATATTTATCTAATTCTCTTCACTTTAACTCTTCTGAAGACTATTCACTTATATTTACTTTATCGTATAATTAACTATTTTCTTCTATTTTTCCTTTTCTTTGGAGTACTTAAAAACATTGTACTCGGTTATATAATCCATTCCTCATGATTGATTCTTACTACCTTGGCCCTTACATACTTTTCTCATATCTTTTCCATATTTCATATTTAGAGTTCAGATAATATTAATCATTAAAATTAATTTGAACCTTACATCATGTTCCTTTATTCCCACTTATATATTTCTCATATGAGGCCCCAAAGTTGGGTCTCAGATATCAATTCCAATTGATTCTTAGCTATTATAATCTTTCCCATATGTTTCAACATCTTAGTGTATGTACATTCTCACTATGATGTGGGTCTAATTTATTTAGAGTTACTCTTATCATATTATTAATAGGAGTCATTAGATCCCAGTAATGCATGCTACCAGCTGGACCAGGACAAACCTACAGTCCTGAAGCCAAGAGCTAGTTAAGATTAACCAACTCCTATTGATCTCAAACATGTGGAAAGAAATCCACTTAGGGAAGTTCATTCAAAGATCATATCTAGTCTACTTGATACAAATAATGTAAACCATAAATGATACAACTGCATAATGTACAACAAATCTTAAAGACCCATATATATTTCAAAATATTGAATATCTGAATTCAAACATATAAGAGCATTTCTATTCATCTCCAATAAAACAGCAATATGAAATGAAAGTTCTATCTCATTTTATATTTATGCTCTTAATTCATGTTACTTATCTTGTTTCTAACCCTAATATTTCTACGGTTCCTCTCATGCCCATCCATCCACTGTATACCTGGCCAGGGTATACATGAAAGAATAGACAGAGTAGCTTGATACTAGTTGATCCAAGTACTCAGATACCGGGTTAGGATATCTAAACACTCAAATCCCCAGAGCTAATATCATAACATCTCCTATCTGCCACACTTATGACTCTAAATTACTAACTTAATAGTCCCTAACAACTCATCCTAAGCTATGATACCAAGATGTTACATCCTAATCTCGCAATTACCATTAATCATGAGATTAGGGCATAAATTGAGGATTTAACGTAATACAAAGATCACTCTTAACTTTTTCTTCTTTTTCAAACTCTTTGTTTTCTCGCATTGAAACACATAAACTAACTTTACAAGGGAATCTAAACATCAATTTCTTTAATATGATCTCAACATTAATGATACACATCCATACATTCACTATGTTTCTCACACTTCCATGTACATACGACATGAAAATCATTTGCATTCTCTCTTATTAAGGAAACAAACATACAAAACATCATTTACAACTCTCTCACATCTATACAAGGACCTAGAGTGATAGGGACCAATTGAACTTAACTAATCTCATACTTAACTCTTATGGCAAATCTACTCTGATGAAATGATATCTTCTTCAAGTCCATGTGATTTCCCTAAATATTTTGAGTAGAGGGGTGAGCCTACTCGCTCAGTGAATGAATACTTCAAAGAAATAGTCTAAAAAACTGATATAATTATAGATATACTTTTGAGAAATTGATATCAATTATAACAGCAGTAAGCTTTAAAGAGTCTAATAATTGACAATCATAAATATGGCAGGATACTCTAAATTTCTATAAGAGTGAATCAATATATGAAATGCTTGATTGATCATAAAGAGAAATAATAATTCAGAAACATACAAAGAATAATTGAATAAATGTACACACTTGTTTGATCTCTCATTCATTTTATTATGCCCTGATCATATGTAGTGTACTCTACATATGAAGACTCATAGTGCACTATGATCACACCGTACAAGACTTAGCAGACACATCTGGGAAATGCTAACTCTGACTACTCTCCTAGTCTGTAATCGGGAAATGGATCTCGGGCCTAAACTGGACTCCTCCAATAACCTGAGCACACAGGTAGAGTGTCAATCCACCTCTTGGCTTTTATGTACTCTAGTGCCATCAAGACTTATGGTTGATGTTGGACACTGCAAACTATAATTTAAGGAGACTTCCACTAGGGCTTCGTCCCCCATGCCACCTAATAGCACGTTCCGACCCCCGTATACTGGACATTACCAGGGTTAGATCGTTTCACCCCTAAGGCACAGACCTCACATAGGGGTTCTACGATGTTCAAGGCTCCTAAGTTTATTATTTTATTATTCCTAGAAAGTTCTTTCTACATTTTACCCTTCTCTTACTTATACTTGACTCTGGTATCTCTATGGTATCATGTCTACTTATTTGAAGTTATAATACAACATGTATATCATTCTAAACTTAACATAGAAGTATATTCAAAATACTATAATATATTGAATAATCAACATACTATACATGCAGGCAGATTAAAATTCTTAAATAATTACATGTCCACTTGGCACATAAACACTAGAATCTGGTAATTTATCATCTTATTACACTGATAAGAATTAATTACTTGACATATGAGTAATCCTCAATAGCACCAGCAACTTATCTAAAATTTCTCAAAGAACGTGCATATCAACCCAAATCTTGAGTTGTGCATCTCATAACTCGATTAAGAGTTAATTACTTATAATGACAAGAATTACTAATAATAACTAAGAACATTGATATCACAATACTTGATTCATTGAACTCCCTACCCTTAGGGTTTCATTTAATCACAACAAATGCTACATAGAAAGGTGTAATACATTTATCACATACTTTTCAAATCTTTACAACACTTGATACCTAGGATCTCAATCCCTTATCACATGACTGGGAATTCTCATCCCTTCACATCATTATCATAATTACTGGATCTGGGTATTCAAACCCTTAGATCATCACATAGCATTGTTGCCTCTGTAACAGGTAACCATTACCTCTAGGTCCTTAGACCAAGGTATTCATTTCACTGATTGTACAAGTATTCTCATGGCTCACAAGGCCATCACACATCTTGTCACCTCTCACTAGGAAACAACTTATTCCCATGTCTCCCATAAAGATTTCATGCGACATAAACATTCACTGAATAAAGACTACTATCAATAGATCATATAAAATCAATATATGTATGAAACCTTAGAACTGAGCTGAATTTTGGTTTCCATGCCATTCACTAGGATATCATGCATCAATAATAATATTGAATAAATAAAGTCTATCATGTCAAGAAAATCCCTTCAAATGGATTTCATGATATCTATTCGCAAATATCCAACTTTCCTCGCATCTAGGGTTTCATCCTCTTCACTGAGATACCAAACAAACACTACTCACTTTAAATGAAATCCAAGATAGTATCTGACATATATGTACTATGCATTTAGATAAACAATCATTCAAAACCAAGGGGATGTTTTATGACCATCTACCTCGAACTTTTTTATGTCAAGCAATTCTTTTTGTCACCTCCCGATTGAAGCTGGACAGTCATACATCTGATGGTGCCATGTCTTATCATATTTATCTCACCTGGGAGTACACATGTCCCATACCATATGCACTATAAAGAATGAGACAAGAAAAATAAGTATATAATTATGGATATAACATCCCCTCTACAAAACCCCATAAGTTTGTGTCCCATACCGCAAAAATGTGAGAAGAAGAGAGGGCATGATATACACAAATTTAAAGTTCACATACAAAATCCAAAGTAGATAGATACTAAAACTAATACATATCTCAACTTTATAAACAACTTTCTCTATTTACTTATACAGAAAATTTCAGTCATAGACAAATTCCCTATATTTTAGTTTACTCTTATAACCTCTATGAATACTTAGGGAATTATTATTAGAATACATTGGATACATTTCTAATATGATTTTATCATCTAAAACTCATTCAAACAAAGGAAGAATCCATTTCATATCATTTTGCAACAACTTAGAACAAATAGACAATTCAGGGTTTGTAGTTGCATAGTAAGCAATTAAAGATTATGGTTGATTTAACCAATTTTCATGCAATATACTATTTAAATGAAGTTCCCACTCACCCTAAGGTGTTAAAACACCTTAAGAACGTAGCTCAACCCTAAAAATCTTGATCTCATATAAAATCCCTAGCAATTCATCTGATTCTTCTTCCTTTCAACTCGGAAACCCTAAAAATGAGGGATTATGAAGAAAGAGTGAGAAAAGGGGAAGTTTTGATACCATTTTGGATCAAATCATAGGAGGGATGGAATCTTGACATGTGAGAGAATATAAGCTAATTTTACATGATTTCATCATTCCTCGGACCGCAAAACCCTAGGTCAGCATCTCCATCACTTTCTCCTCTCAAACCCTAACTCTCCCTCTCTCTCTAGGATTTCATTTCTCTGGATTGAATCACAAATTATGAGAGCTCCTTGTGTGTTAGGTTGACCATATAGAGCAATTGAGCTGCTTGGGTCAATTGCACATTGACCCCTCACTATACTTTCTCTTATTTCAGCTGAATTTTCTATCATAAAAATATTACTGTAATTTGTCTACTAATAAGGTCTAAATGCATCCTAAAATTATGAAAATTTTATCTGTTATATATGATTGAGTTTTAGATCTCCAGTAAAAATTTCAGATCATTTCGGGTTAGCAATAAATAACTAAACATAAAACACTACACTGCTGAAAAGCACTCTGTCAGCATTTTGGTCGAAGTATAGCTCGAACGAGAATCACATACAAAGAACACTAAAATATTCTCAAATGTTTCTCCAATATGCATGGTGGAGTTATCCATATCATATACAAAATTCAATTAAATACAAAATTTGTAGAGAATATGAAAATTCATTTACCACACTACTATCCTGATCAAATTTCATATTCATGTACTATCAAAACCCTAATTTTTGACGATTAGGGTTTACATTTCTCAAACCCTAATTCTTCAAACTAAAAATCATAGTTGGAGTTTCTTCTTAGGTTTGAAACATCACAATCGATCTACTATCATTAATCAAGTCTATACGATGTTCAATCTAATCAAGCATGTAATCATTCAGTTAAACCCTAGTATACCAATTAAGCACAAATGTGGTCATTACAATCACTGAAGCAGTTGGCTTTGCTTGCATTGAAAATGTCACTTCCAAATTTCTTATTTAGTTTGAGTATAGTCATAAAGTCTCCCATAACTAGCCATGATCCATTAACCCTCTTTCTCATATCTATAAGATGCTTCCAAAGGAGTACATGGAGTGAGCTATGTGAGCTTTCATACACGAATGTCACTGATAGGGTGTCATTTAAGCTGCAGGTTACAAACTGGCCGACAATGGCTATTGATGATGTCAAGTTTATAGGAAGTATTCCATCCAACCCAAATGCGTCTGAAAAAGCCCCATGCTTCAACCCTATGTGAGTTCATGAAGCCTAGGCTTTTAATAGTTCTAATGGCCTTTGAACTGCTAATGCAAGGATCAATCAAAGCAATGAATTTGTCTTATGAGTGTAGGAGAATGATTTCAAGGTGTTTCAATTCTCCATATTTCTGATATCTCTCACATTCTAGAAAAAAATGGATTGCATATCTCTTAGTAATGAATAGTTTGTTGTAAGGAGTGTGGGATCACCCCCTTACTAAAAAAAATTGAAGAATTAACATCCATTACAAACACACTCAAAGGTATGCTAGAATAGGTGCAAAATTTTCAAACATCAATAAATGATATTCAAAACAACAAAAGTATAAAAGGGGAATAAAAATGTTGACTATAGTCAATTTTCACAAAAGATTACAAAAGTACATCATAATATCCCATAAGGGTTTACATGTATCACTCAACATAAGGATCTAGTAGAGGGAAATCTAAACCATAACAACTTTGTCTCCAACCTTTAACTCCTTAAGCTAGTACAAAACTCCATGCCTTATCATCTAAGTCCTTCACCTAGGGTTGGAAGCATACCCCAACAAGAAGAGAAAATAGATGATATAAGCAAAGGCTGGTATGTGCATACTAAATAGGAAATTGAGCAATATATGGAATAAATGACATCAAATATAAAGGGCTTCCCATAGAAAGGATAAGGACCACCCAAATGGGTATGAAGAGAAAAGGAATTGAAATCATATGATAACAAAAGAATACTAGCTGTTAATAAAACATAAAGATTGTGCCACACAAACACATGTAAAGAATTAGGGCACACACCCCATTTCATCAACCTTCATGCATGTGAGATAAGCATAGCCTTAGAACAATATAAACACAAAGGCGGCCAAGTCTCATAAACTTGAAACCTGATAGAGAAAGGAATACTACTAATCTCCCAAATACATAAAACATGGGCCAAGAATCACACATCTTGCTCTAGGTATGAGGTTCCTTTCCATATCAAAACAGTAGGAAATATCACATCTTCTGGGCAGAAATAACAAATTTGCCATAAAAATAAATGCAATTACACTACGCTAGTGCTACTGAATCACATAACATGTTAAATGTAGAGGCAAGTTGTAATACCTCTGACCTGTTTTATGGCTTAACCCTAGAATTTTTTATTAGTTAGGATACTTACAAACTGATTCTAATCTTGTGAAAAGAAATTAAGGCTTCTGGTGAAGTTTGTTTTCAAGTTTGAGCTTAATTGCAAACTATTTGTGCATTATATGAAAGTCAGAGTGAAAATTGCAATTTACCCAAGATGAGGGGTCACATTGCAAAGTATCACATGTGTAATGTGTTTTAAGTGTTTTAATATCATAAGAAAGAGAATGATGTTAAGTAGTGGCTTGTAGAAAGCCTAAATACCAAGTTATAACTTGTTTGAATAATGTTTGCGTTGTGTGCACCAATTTTGATACAAATTGTAATTTACCCAATGAATTGGGTTGGAATGCAAAATCACCACCTCTAGTGTAACTCTACTTCCTATGTGTATCTTTGGGAGGAAAGATAAAGAAGGGGGCACTATGTTTGAATCACCATTGAGTGATGATACTCTTGGTAATGAAAGACCGAGAATGAGTTGAAGGAAAGAGCCTTATATGTGTTGTATCGAGTTGTAGACTTCATATAATCCTATCGACCAAGGAGCCAAAGTAGGAGCCTCCTATCCGTTTTTTGAGCCTTGGAAAAGGTCATGACGGGTAGAGAACCTCAAGGAGGTGGCTCATGTCGAGTTGCAAAGCTCCTCACAAAAAGTGTATCGGGTTGCTTATTTAATGAGATAAAGATGATATAACTTGCCCAACAAGATAAGTAAGGGCCGATATATTGTTTCTAGGTTATTCCCAAGACTTTTGCATGGAAAAATATACATGTATGAATTCATGTACATGTGTCAACCATGCATTGCCACATGTCATCTAGTAGCTTAAGGTGAAGACACCTCTTATATGCTTTATCTCATGAATCCAAGTATATATACTTCACCATTCACCAACTTATCAAAGTTTACGATCCTCATAACCACTCCCCTTGGAGATATCATGAAAAGACCCTTAGGTTTCGTGCAAATCATCTCAAGGATCTAGGAGAGCTCGAGCACCAAGCTTTAGGTAAGGCTTTGTTCACCTTCAACCTTGGTTGAAGTAGGATATCGAGTTATGGATATTCTTTTCTTTCCTTCTTCACCAAGTTCCTAACAATGGTGACTCTTATCCATCGAGGAGTTGTGAATGATCCATGGACCTTGTAGAAGTTCTTCTTCAACCTTAGGACGTGAAGCTTTGGAGATTGGAGCCTTGAAGCCGATCACAAGTCGGGTTATATAACTTGAACCCTATCATGTTATTATTCATCACCTAAATTGCTATGCTTAAATGAACTACTTTTAATTCTGAAATCTTCTAAAATAATTGATGAAATTATGAGTTTTAGTAGTTGCCTAGACCTTTTTCCATGAACTTTAACTGTTAGAATGGAGGTCTAGAGCTTGAAGAAGATGGTATCACTTTATAAAGTGATATAGGGTTCAAGCATACACACAAGTAGATCAAACCCGATATGGGTATTATACTTGCATCACTTGCATGATATGCTTCTGAGATTACATCCCCTTGCACAATATAGAGATGAAGCTACTATCTTGGAATACAATATGCGGTTAACCATAAACCTTTGCATGATAGGGAGGCAAGTAAGGTCTCCATGCAAGATATAGTGTCAAGTAGGCACTTCAAGGAATTTGATAAGTTGAAACCCTAATTTTAGTAACCCAATATGAGTGGAGGTAGCAAGTATTTCTTTCCCGATATTATCATGTAATTATAAACTTGTGCATGATATCATTAAACACACATTTTGTGCATGATATGAATAAATTAATAAAATACTTATGCACGATATCATGATGGATTTTAGAACAAAGTGTAACCCGATATGCTTGAAACATCTCAACCCGATATGAAACCCAAGAAGGGGTTAACCCGATATGAAGATGGAGGCTAGATCATACATGATATGAGTCATGATTTTTTCATGATATGAGATATATCTATTTATCCTTATGCACGATAAAAATCTAGACTACACCTCTTATACGATGTAGGAGTGGTGAACACTCTAATCAACATAGAGTTGGAAACCCAAGATGATGGGTAAATCGAGATGAGTGGTGGATGATACCACATGTATGAGATGAATGATATCTCTAGATTGATAAAGAATAACACCTACTTTTATCTTGTGAATGATATGAAGTTCAAACTCATACTTCACGCACGATATGGCATGATGTAACCAATTTAGTGGAAAACCATAGATGAGGGATTGAAATCCGATATACCCCCCTTTTTTGTGTAATGAATGGTGGTATGAGAATTTAATAAGACCATTAGCTTGTAAAGTAATTATGTGTTTAGGATGATACTTGAAGGAATGAAGGGGATATTTTTAGGGTCTACCTAATAGGGTAACTCGATATGCTACCTAAGATGGATGCCCGATATGATACCCGATATGGATGCCCGATATGGGGCATACCTTGTGCATGATATGGGACTAAACACAAAGCTTATATCTGATATGGGATCAAGCATCTAGCTCATACCCGATATAAAATTAATCTGAAGTAATAAGATCTAAGTGATAGTCCATCTGATGAGAGTACATAATATTCTGATTAGGGTTTACACCCTCAAAATATGACATGGTGATGTGGTTATACCACATGTCGATATGAATATATGACATAAAGTAAAGGATGTAGTTGAAAGTATAATATGATAACACACACATCTTGATACCAATATGGAAGTGACATTTCAATCATGTGTGATTAATTGAGTGACATATGTTGAACGTGGTGTTAAATGAAAGTTAATGTGAATTGTTAATGATGGACTAATATTCCTCAAAGAGGAGGATTGAATCAAAAGTATGATGTATTCGATATCCTAGTAAGGATGAGAGAGAAACACATGCTTATGTTGTTAATAATTTAATGATAAATGATGAGAAAATATATAAGTATGATTGAATACTTATGATATCAATGTATGCTCCTAGATGTGTGGAGCTATGAATTAGGGTTTGGATTAATAATATGAACATGAAACCCTATTCATCTATAAAGGGAAACCCTAACCCTAATGATTGGAATGTTGTATTTCTCTTATTACATAAGCCTTGTGAGGCATGTTAAATAATTGTATAACAATTATAATGATTAATGGCCTTGTGAGCCATATGAATACGGTTTTTCCTAGTGAGAGGTGGCAAGATGTGTAATGGCCTTGTGAGCCATATGAATAAGTTGTTGCCTAGTGAGAGGTGACAAGATGTATAATGGCCTTGTGAGCCATGTGAATTCTTGTACAACAAGTGAAATGAATACCTTGGTCTGAGGACCTAGAGGTAATGATTACTTGTTACAGAGGTAACAATGCTATGTGATGACTTAAGGGTTTGAATACCCAGATCCAATATTCATGATAATGACGATGTGAAGGGATGAAAATTCCCAATTATGTGATAAGGGACTGAGATCCCAAGTATCATGTGTGTTAATGATTTGAAAAGTACATGATAGATGTATTACACCTTTCTTTGTAGCATTTGTTGTGATTAATAATTATAACTTGGTTGATGCTAAAAGAATGTTGTAATGCACTTAATATATCACTAGAAACCATAAAATGTTTCCCTGACCATAGATCCATCATCGTCAAAATTTGCTGAATGGTGAAACGGGTTTCCCACGACAAAACGCGGAATGCATATTTTTCAATATGTGGAGGCATGGATCCTAAGTGTCCATGACTCAATAATCTCATAAGAATGTCTCAACAGAGCACGATGAACTGACCCGTGGCTCAGAGCATGGTGCCTATGTGACCATGGCTCAAGAGCATGGTGCCTATGTGACCATGGCTCAGAGTAAGGTGCCTAAGTGACCATAACTCAATAACTGGGAACGGTTGCCGTAGATGTTTCCCCTAAGAGAGCACAATTGACGTTGTAGCTCTAAGCAAGGATGCCTACGTACCCTGGCACAACTATATTGCAGCTAACACAAGATGTCCTGCTAAGCCTAAGTGGTCTCGTACTAACCGAGACAAGGGAGGTCATGGTAACTGGCTCTTCCATTGACCTTGTATGGTACCGACTTGTGAGAAGTTTGTGGTCAATTGGAAATGAATGGGGTATGTTTCATCTCCTCAGGGCATAAGTGTGCTTGTAAAATATGTTCAGCCGTGTAGCATATTTGCGTAAGGATCAAATACAGAAAACATTGGTTGATGCACAATTCAGTTATACATCTTTGTTGATAGATGTTATTTATGTTTCTTTACATTCCTTGCAAAATGGATAGATGATTTATAACTCTACCATGGGTAGATGCAATGTTCTCCTTAAGAAAGGAGATTCTCTTATTTTGTTCATACAATGATTAATTCTGCCTGTTAATATAAAAGAACCCCTGCTCAGTTTTTATAATGTTTATCTACAATAATAATATGGTCATATGAGAGTTATATCTCTCGCTGGGACAATTGTCTCACCCCGTGGGATCCATTATTTTTAGGTGGACATGCACGAGGCGGTGGAGACCTTTCTACAGAGGAGAAGCAATAGCTGAGGCAGTAGTGACAGCATAGGTTGAGTGTACTATCTATCATGTCTTGTAGATAGAAGTCCTATGTGTCATCTCTGTACTCTCAGTTCCTTGGAGTCGGTTCATAATGGTTTTTGGAACAATCTGATATTTTGGCTTGTCAGCCTCGAGGTTTTATGTTGCTCCATTATGTGTTTTGATAGAGTAAATGTTATATGATTATCCCCGAGATAAAATGAAACAATGTTGTACAATGTAAATCATGGTATATGTTTGAGTTTTGGATCTTTTAGTAAGAGTTTTCTGGAAGAGGATCTCCTTGCAAAATGGTTTTAAATTTTAGTGATTTTTGTGAATTCGCTGTTTATGGTAATTTCACATAATTAGTAACGATTTGGTTTTCGGTTTGATGATGGTCATTTCAAGTTTTGGTATCAGAGCTTAAGGTTCCCTGAGTCTACAGTGACGTAGGACTAAAGTGTTGAGTCGGTTCTAGTGTCCTCCAGTATATCTTATAGTAACTTCTGCTTATACAGAAGATAGAGTAATGCTTAAAGATGTCTGGAGAACCCAAGGATTACATTGCTGAAAGCAATGTTGTTGCACCAATAGAAGGTGCAAGGGACCAGGCGAGAGAAGAACGACTGCCTGAGAATCCCTAAGATGATCCAACTATGATAAGGAATCCTTCTTTTGATATCAGTACTAGACAAGTTAGGACAACAATGATGTGTATAGTGGATTGGGTATTAGCAACACAACCCAGATTATAAGCCCCCAATGATAAAGTTTTGGATGCCAATAGGATTCTTGATCAACATCAGCATGTTGGAGTAATAGAAAATGTTAAAAGAAATAGGTTACAACCCAAAATTAGGATTTGCTACAGGTGTAGGCAGCCTGGACATAACATAAAAGATTGTCCAGAAAAGGATAATGAGGTAAGAATTAAGAAAAGGCATATCCAAACATAGGAATAGGGGCCTAGTAGTTCCAAAAAGGGGAATTTTTTGGTACCACCAGTACAACCAGTGTCTAGTGCACCAGGGCAGTGGCTACCGAGGAAGGGTAAAGGACCTGATGTTCCACCAGCTAGAATTCTTAGTTTGGCCTCTACATCGATTGTAAGGCTGACAAAGTCAGGGAATGCTTATAAGATGTATTATAAATGTAACAAATTGGGCACATTAGATCCTCTTATCCCAAAAAGAAGGAGGAAATGAACCAATCGCTGAGGCAAAGTTAGCAAGACCCTCAAAGGCAGTGGTCTAGTTGTGGCATTCGAGGACGTAGACATATGTCCCGAGTAGGTCCATCTGCACCGAGCAATAGAGCACGACATTGGAATCAGGAAACGACTAGATTCTATAAAAAGAATCAGCCTAAGGCAGTAAACAAACCACGAGATGAGACATGCCAGATGAAATAGTATCATTTAGATATGTCATTTCATGATTCTATGTTAAATATAATAAAGTAGTTGTTATTGAGCTTCCTTTGACTAGTCCTATGAGGACACAAGGAAGATGATGACTTATATTTTTCTTAGTATTCCTTTAAATGCTTTATAATTTCTCTTATCTGTGTGAAAAAAGATAAGGTATATGTGTGATGCCAAGAGAAAATCCAAGAATGCTAAGTCGTATGTTTTGATGATATGAAAAGTAAGGAATATGATAGTAAACAAAGTGCATACTACCTAATATTAGTACTTGTATACCCTGACCAGGTATTCAACTATTGAAGATAAGGTGAGTATGGAACTCTTAGATTGTTATCTTTCTGATTACTCTGATCAAGTAGTCATTCTGAGACAATCTAATGAGTATAATGAAACTGGAAATATGGTATGGACATTTGTATCACATCCTAAGTGCAATAAAGTGGAATATTAGATGATCTCAAATTAGTCTGTGTGTATGAGGAAGTAAAGAGTATAATCCTCATGAGAGGAAAAAAAGAACAAGGGAAATGATTCCTATTTGATAAAGTCTGTGTGAATAATGAGAATCTTTTTCCCTAAATGTGAAAATTGGAAATGTGATAGAACCATGAAATATTCACGAACATGTTAAGACAATAACAAAGAAAGTGGTGATGATATGTAATTGTCCATATAATTCCTATGTAAGTGGTAAGGAACCTGAGATGCAACAAGTATAAATGACTCATGAACAATGAAAGTTCACATAATAATCTTAGGAGATGATGATGTCTCCTCTTTGATGAAAAACCCTGGGTAATGATGGGGTGAAGAAAGGAATATGTTTCTTTGTGTTCTTTCCTTTCAAGAACATGGAAATCAAGTGAGCTTGAGGATACTTGATGTGCATGAGTTAGAAGTAATCTGTTGATGGATACTAAGTAAAGTATTAATTTTTCATGGACTTTGGTTCCAAGATAAAGATATGATGTGTTTTCGACACATGTGAAGGATACCAAGGTAAGAAATTCTGGTATCCAAGATGTGCCAGAAAGTATGGGAGAGTGAGAATATGACTCCTGATAAGTTGAATAATGTTTGATTACCTGGAAGGACCAAATTTGAGATACCTCTAGTAGGAAAATCATATGTTAGGGGTTTATTCTTTGCATAAACATAACCTTGGTAAAGATGTATAATTTGAAGAAACAATTGCATAATCCTTTTGGGAAGAAACTTATCAAGCTAAGGATAATTCCTTAATGTGTTCCTATCTAGATCTGTTGAAGAAGATTACTCATAACATCTAGAGATATCTTTGAGATAAGTTCTTCTTTAATAAGTGGCCTCTCCTTATGATAAGGGAATATACAACTAATAAGAAAACTGGTACAAGTCATAAGAAAGTTTTGTGTTGTGTCAAATGGAATTAGAATGGCACTGAAAATATATGATAAGACTTGTAAAGTCCCAAGTGGGTGACAAAATGTAACCATAATCTCTCCATGAAAGAGAAATGTTAAAACTAAGTGGGGTTTTACACCTGAATCATTCAAAGTATGAATAACACTTCTTAAATATATAGAAGGTGTTACCTGACACAGTATATATACTGCAAGTCAATAATGAAAAGGTAGTTGAATATATATGTCTTGTATGACAGATTCAAATGACAACCCTGAGTGGAAGGACTTTTTACTTTTCAAAGTCCTTTGACATCTCCATGACATTAAGATGTTATGTGGAAATTTGATGACATGGGGCATAAATGGCAATTATCCTCCTTCATCTGGGATTTCAGGGATAAAATCCTTGTTAGGGGTTTATGATTGTAATACCCCTGACCTGGGTTATGGTATAACCCTAGAAGTTTTGCTTAAGTAAGATACTTACAAACTGATTCTAATCTTGTGAAAAGAAATTAAGGCTTATGGTGAAGTTTGTTTTCAAGTTTGAGCTTAATTGCAAACTATTTGTGCATTATATAAAAGTCCGAGTGAAAAGTGCAATTTCCCCAAGATGAAGGGTTGCATTGCAAAAAATCACATTTGGAATGTGTTCTAAGTGTTTTAGTATCATAAGAAAGAGAATGATGCTAAGTGGTTTCTTGTAGAAAGCCTAAATCCCAAGTTATAACTTGTTTGAATAATGCTTGTGCCGTGTGCACCAATTTTGATACAAATTGTAATTTACCCAATGAATAGGGTTGGAATGCAAAATCACCACATCTAGTGTAACCCTACTTCCTCTATGTATCTTTTAGAGGAAATAGAAAGAAGGGGGCACTATGTTTGAATCATCATTGAGTGATGATACTCTTGGTAATGAAAGACCAAGAATGAGTTGAAGGCAAGAGCCTTATATGTGTTGTATCAAGTTGTAGACTTGATATAAAGAGTCCTATCAGACAAGGAGCCAAAGTAGGAGCCTCCTATTGGTTTTTTCAGCCATGAAAATGGTCATGACGGGCAGAGCACCTCAAGGAGGTGTCTCATGTTGAGTTGCAAAGCTTCTCACAAAAAGTGTATCGGGTTGCTTATTTAATGAGATAAAGATGATATAACTTGCCGAACAAGATAAGTAAGGGCCGAGATATTGTCTCTAGATTATCCCCAAGACTTTTGCATGACAAGATATACATGTGTGCATGCATGGACATGTTTCATCTAGTAGCTTAAGGTGAAGACACCTCTTATATGCTTTATCTCATGAATCCAAGTATATATACTTCACCATTCACCAACTTATGAAAGTTTACAATCCTCATAACCACTCCCCTTGGAGATATCATGCAAAGACCCGTAGGTATCGTGAAAAGTAGCTCAAGGAGCTAGGAGAGCTCGAGCACCAAGCTTTAGGTAAGGCTTTGGTCACCTTCAACCTTGGTTGAAGTAGGATATCAGGTTATGGATATTCTTTTCTTTCCTTCTTCACTAAGTGCTTAACTATGGTGATCTCTTATCCATGGAGAAGTTGTGAATGAGCCCTAGACCTTGGAGAAGTTCTTCTTCAAACATAGGACGTGAAGCGTTGGAGCTTGGATCCTTGAAGTTGATCACAAGGTGGGTTATATAACTTGAAACCTATCATGTTATTATTCATCACCTAAATTGCTATGATTAAATGAACTACTTTTAATTCCGAAATATTCTGAAATATTTGATGAAATTACGAGTTCTAGTAGTTTCCTAGACCTTTTTCCATGAACTTTAACTGTTAGAACGGATGTCTAGAGCTTGAAGAAGATGTTATCACTTTATAAAGTGATATCAGGTTCAAACATACACACAAGTAGCTCTAACTTGATAAGGGTATTATACTTGCATCACTTTAATGATATGCTTGTGAGATTACATCCCCTTGCACAATATGGAGATAAAGCTACTATCTTGTAACATGATATGGTGTTAACCATAAGACTTTGCACGATAGGGAGGCAAGTAAGGTCTCCATGCACGATATAGTGTCAAGTAGGCACTTCAAGGAATTTGATATGTTGAAACCCTAATTTGAGTAACCCGATATGAGTGGAGGTCGCAAGTATTTCTTTCCTGATATGATCATGTAATTATACACTTGTGAATGATATCATTAAGCACACATTTGGTGCACGATATGAATAAATGAATAAATATGTATGCACGATATCATTATGGATTCAAGAACAAAGTGTAACCTGATATGCTTGAAACATCTCAGCCTGATATGAAATCCAAGAAGGGGTTAACCTAATATGAAGATGGAGGCTAGATCATAAATGATATGAGACATTCTTGCTGCACGATATGAGAGATATATATTTATCCTTATGCACGATACAAATATGGACTACACCTCTTATATGATATGTGAGTGGTTAACACTCTAATCAACATAGAGTTGGAAACCCAAGATGATGGTAAACTGAGATGAGTGGTGGATGCTACCACATGTATGAGATGAATGATATCTCTAGATTGATAAAGAACACCTACTTTTATCTTGTGAATGATATGAAGTTCAAACTCATACTTCATGCACGATATGGCATGATGTAACGAATTTAGTGGAAAACCCTAGATGAGGGACTGGAATCCGATATACTCTCCATTTTTGTGTAATGAATGGTGGTATGAGAACTTAATAAGACCATTAGATTATCAAGTAATTATATGATAAGGAAGATCCTTGAAGGAATGAAGGGGATATGAGTTTCAGGATCTACCTAAAATGGTAACCCGATATGCTACCTAAGATGGATGCCCGATATGATACCCGATATGGATGCCCGATATGGGGCATATATTGTGCACGATATGGAACTAAAAATAAAGCTTATATTTGATATGTGGTCAAGCATCTAGCTCATACCCAATACAAAATTAATCTGAAGTAATAAGATCTAAGTGATAGTCCATCTGATGTGAGTACATAATATTCTGATTAGGGTTTACACCCTCAAAACATGACATGGTGATGTGGTTATACAACATGCCGATATGAATATATGACATAAAGTAAAGGATGTGGTTTAAAGTATAATATGATAACACACACATCTTGATACCAATATGGAAGTGACACTTCAATCATGTGTGATTGATTGAGTGACATATGTTGAACGTGGTGTTAAATGAAATATAATGTGAATTGTTAATGATGGACTAATATTCCTCAAAGAGGAGGATTGAATCAAAAGTATGATGTATTCGATATCCTATTAAGGATGAGAGAGAAACACATGCTTGTGTTGTTAATCATTTAATGATAAATGATGAGAAAATATATAAGTATGATTGAATACTTAAGATATTAATGTATGCTCCTAGATGTGTGGAGAAATGAATTATGGTTTGGATTAATAATATGAACATGAAACCCTATTCAACCATAAAGGGAAATTCTAACCCGAATGATGGGAAAGTTGTATTTCTCTTATTACATAAGCCTTGTGAGGCATGTTAAATACTTGAATAACAAGTATAATGATTAATGGCCTTGTGAGACATATGAATAAGTTATTGCCTAGTGAGAGGTGTCAAGATGTGTAATGGCCTTGTGACTCATATGACTAAGTTGTTACCTAGTGAGAGGTGACAAGATGTATAATGGCCTTGTGAGCCATGTGAATACTTGTACAACAAGTGAAATGAATACCTTGGTATGAGGACCTAGAGGTAATGGTTACCTGTTACAGAGGTAACAATGCTATGTGATGACTTAAGGGTTTGAATACCCAGATCTAGTAATCATGATAATGATAATGTGAAGGGATGCGAATTCCCAATAATGTGATAAGGGACTGAGATCCCAAGTATCATGTGTTTTAAAGATTTGAAAAGTATGTGATAGATGTATTACACCTTTCTTTGCAGCATTTGTTGTGATTAATAATGATAACTTGGTTGATGCTAAAAGAATGTTGTAATGCACTTAATATATCACTAGAAACCATAAAATGTTGCATTGACCATAGATCCATCAGCGTCAGAATTTGCTGAATGGTGAAATGAGTTTCCCGCGGCATAAATTTTTTATCATTCAGGTCAACTAGATTGATCATGTTTTTTATCATTGATTTTTTGAGCTCCAACAAAAATTTCAGATCATTCCTATCTTTCAATAAATAAATAAATTTGAAATATTATGTTGTTATACTGCAGTATGTAGAATAGTCAATTAAAGAACATAATGACTTACACACTCAGGTCGGTCGTGCAAGCTACCATCGTCCTATCACCTAGTATGTCCATGTTGCCTACCATGTTCATGGTGCCTAGGTTCCAGTAGATTTTAGTATAGTGATGGTCAACACTTCTAATTTTTCAAAATGGTCGTGTGGCAAAGATTTCCAGTGTCACCATCAACCCTACACGATCATGTTTATTACCATGACCATTCTACAAAAGCCTCCAACTTCAAATTGATTGTACCTTTTCTTACCTCACCCATTCCATTTTAGCATAGTTGGTTTACCTTCAAACACCATGATCGTGTTTGCTAGCATGACCATGGTGAGAAAAATCCTAATTATAGTATACTATGGTTTATACTTTTCAAATTCTAATTATTCAAAATGATAGAACTCATGTAGTTGTCATTAGGTTTAACACATCATAAATGAGCTACAATTCTAAATCAAATTAAAAAAATGATCAATCTAAATAAGCATGTAATCATCTAGGTAAATCCTAGTTTACCAATTAAGAAGAAATGCATTCAAAACAATTCCCCACACTAAATGGTTTCATCCTCAAAACATAAATACACATGAAAAGTACATTCAAGGTTTCTTTTGGACTTCTAAAATCTTATATATCACCAAGACTTCTCAGTGAAGACAAACAAATTTTCAATGTCATAATCAATAATAGAAAATAGAAAGAGAAATCAACCATTTTTAATCATGTCAAATGCTCTTCAGGCATTACCTCATTACTACTAATCTGATCCATCTATCTCATTTTATATGATTCAATCTACACTATTGTGCTTTATCACATCTAAGTTACTAAAAAGATTTCACCTTTCTATTTTTAACTTTATGATTTTGCTTCTTCAATAGCAAAGCACTCATTAGTTACATGACTAGATCTAATAATAATTGTACTATATTGAGTTGGATTACTAGTATGAGTGACTCAAACCATAATATCCTTTTATATTTAATATACTATTTGCACATGTACATCTAAAATCATATGTCTGACAAATTTACATCTCTTAATATACCTTCAGTAAATTATACATTTGAAAGCAAATTCACGTATTACTAATTTTTTTTTTATTTCTTTCTTATTCAATACCACTTACATGCCCGTACTTTTTATTCTCTTTTTGATTATATAGATTAAACATCTCTAACATTAAAATAGTCGAGGTAAAGAATGGATTATTCATCTTTATTTCTATCACTACTAATTTATTTTTGATCACATATGTTTTTCATGTTGCACTTCTCTTTTTGTTTAAATCATATTTCTTACATCTCAAATCTATTTCTTTTGCTTCGTTCTTATTCATTTCCATGTTGTTTATCTACCTTTCTCATCAGCAACCTTCTAACCCTAGATTACTATCATAGTTTGTTCCTTCTCATATTACTGATCTCAGGAATTCATTACATAGATGTGTTCATATCTAGGTCAAATCACTAGTGACATCCCTTGAACTCGTTAGAACCCTAAAGATTTTATAGTTTGATCCTTATCAACATCATGATGCTATTTGACATGATTTTACACCCTTATTTCGATATGCAAACATCATATCTCTTAAAGTTTACTAAAGTCTTCCAAGTTGAAATTCTAAATCAATGTTCTCCCTACTAGTTTCATCTTATAAATAATACAATAATGTCCTTCATTTAAAATCAAACAGATCACGTAGGTATCAACCATTTTTTTTCTTGTAATCAAGTTTTTCTAGTTTCAAACATAATTCACCTTTAAATGACTTAATCATTTGTTTAGTTACACCTTGTTCTTCTTTTGAGAACTAGTTTCATTTCATTCCAAGAAACTTATTGAGTACATCTAATTGAAACTAGGTAGTTACTCTATTGAGAATTTGAATCAAAAGTTAGTAAGGAGGAATACATTAGACTTTATAGTAGAAGTACATGTTCTATTATCTACATTAAATCATGTAACCACCCTTAATCAAACTCATCATTTCCATCACTTCCATTTTGTTTCATCAGATTTCTTATCCTAGTCTTATAAGTTACATGTTCATATAGTTCTCTTCACTTTCATTCTTCCAAGGACTCTTCGCTTCTATGTACTTATTATATACTTATTTCTTTTCTTTTATTGTCCTTTGTTTAGGAATATAAATGCATTTTACTTGATTATATGATCCATTCATCATAATAGATTCTTTATGTCTTAGCATTCAATGTATTATTCCCTTATCAATCATTGATTTCAAATTGAATAATGTGTCTCAATTAGTTATATGATTAAGTTCTCTTTATCCATCCTTTCTTCTTCATTTTGTATTTTGCATAGTAATATATGTCTTGTATCTATATTCCCTCTTCCTTCATTCCGAATTTAGGGTTTCTTATTTGAGGCCCCAAAGTAGGATCTTAGATATCAGTTCCAACTGATTCTTAGTTAATGCAATCTTTCCCATATATTTGAATATCTTAGAGTATGTACATTTTTACTACAACATGGATCTAATTTTTCTAGAGTCTACTCTTATTGTATTGTTAATAGGAGTCATTAGATGTCAGTAATGCAATCTACCAGCCGGACTAGGACTAACATACAATCCTGAAACAGAGAGCTACTCAAGATAAACCAACTCCTATTTATCTCAAATGTGTGGAAATAATATCCACTTAGGTCAAACACATTTAAATATAACTTTTGGTCTACATGATACAAAGAATGTAAACAATAACTGAAGTAACTTCATGATATACTAAAATTGAAAAGAGCCATATGTAATCTACAAACTTATCATCTAATTTCAAATGTATAAGAGCATTTCTATTCATCTATAATCAAAACAAAAATATAAATAAAATTTATATCGCATTCTATCTTTATGCTCTTATTCCTTCATTACTTTCTGGTCTTCTAACCAGAATATTTCTAGGGTTTCTCACTAGCCCATTCTTCCTCTACATACCTGGCCAGGGCAACCAAACAAGAACAGACAAAGTAGCTTGATACTTGTTAACTGAAGGTTTTAGATACCGGGCCAGGGTATCCAAATACTCAGACTTCCCAGAGCTACTGACACATCACCGCCTGATTGCCACATTTATAACTCTAAGTTTCTATCCTAATGGTCTCTGACAACTCAGGCTAAGCTCTACTACCAATATGTTACACCCACATCCCACAATATTACCACTAATCATGCGATTAGGGCATAAGTTGAGAATTAAACATAATATAATGATCACTATTAACTTTTTTCTGTGACATTTCAAATATCTTTGTTTTCTCACGTTCAATCACATAAGACAACTTTACAATGCAAGTAAGACTTAATTCTAATCTTATTTTAACAATAATGATACATATGTAAGCATTCGTTTTGTTTCTCACACTTTCATGTACATAGGGCATGATAATCAGATACATTCTATATTATTAAGAAAACAAAGTCACACATAATCATTTAGAAAACTATCTCACTACTCTACAAGGACCTAGAGTGACAAGGACTGAGTGAAATTGACTAATCTAGTACATAGCTCTTGTGGTAGATCTACTCTATCATTGACATTCTTCAAATCCACGTGGTTTCCTTGAAAGTTCATGAGTAAAGAGGTGGTCCTACTCGCTCAGGGAATGAGTACTTCAAAGAAATAGTATGAAGCACTTCAATATCTAAAGGTATATTACTAAGGAACTGAATTTGAAGTAGGACAATAATGAACTATTAAGGAACTAATCATTCAAAGACATATATATGTAAGGATACTCCAAATATCCAAAAGGAGTACATCATTCTTTGAGCATACTTGATTAATCACATAAGAAACTAGTAATTCATAAACATACAAATGGCAAGTTATTGGATATAACCACAAAGGGTATATGAATAATTACACATTATTGTTTAATCTCTCATTCATATTACCCATGAACCCACATGAAGTGTAACATTACATGTGAAAGCATCGCAGCAAGCTACGATCTCAATGTACAAGGCTTAGAAGCATGCCCAGGTTCATAATCTTATAGTCTCTTCTGCCCTGTCTCTATCGGGCAGTCACCACACTTGGCTCTCAACAGATAATGGGAGCGGGCATGATTCTGGACTCCTCCTCTAAACTTAGGTACTCAGGCGGAGACTCAAAGTACTCTGGCTTATTGAGCATCAATGGACCTACTGACCACTGGTCACTACAACTTGTAACGCAGGTACTACCATCATTCCCAGCTAGTTATGGGGACCAAACAATTTATAAGGATTCTTCCCTTCTAGTCAGGACCCCCACACCCTACCGGTGCGATCTGGCTTACCTCAATCTGGACTACCACAAGTCAGGAAGTTGTTTTATCCTAACAGAGCATGCCTCACCCTATGAAGATTTTACAATGTTTAGGGCATATAAAGTCTAATTTTCTCTTCAAATTTTTAGTTCAATCATCAAATCATCATTTCTTACTCTAGCCTTATAAATATCTATTTTCATAAATTATCCACAATTTGTATTGTAAACTTAGCAACTCAACAATTGTACTAAAGAACATTGAATTGAAATTGCTTAACTCATTGAATATTTTATCCTTAGGCTTTCATTAGACTCATTCACATATCGCATGACTCGCATAAAGATTTAATTCATCATACACTTTCACTGATAAAAACTTCTTTCAATAGTTCACTAACAACTAAGCATATATATGAAACCCGATAATGAACTGAACTAGGGTTTCCACGCCATTCACTAAAATATCATGCATAAATAATAACCTTGTATAAATAAATTTAAAAAGATAATGGAATCACATCTGCTGAATCGCATGATGTCTATTAACAAACTTCCAACTTTCTATTCATCTAGGGTTTCACCCTATTTGATGATATATCAAGCAAAAACTAATAACATCACATGAAAACCAAGTTTAAAGTGCAAGGCAGATTTAGGGTTTGTAGTCATATACAAAGGAATTGAAGATTATTGAGGATTTAATTGACTTTCATGAAATCTACTATCTAAAGGAAGTACCCACTCACCTACGATGTGAAATCACCTTTAAAACATAACCCACATCTGAAATTCTTGAAACCATATCGAAACTCTAGCAAATCACCACCTTCTTCTTCCTTTCAAATCATAAACCCTAAGAATGAATAATTATGAAGAAAGAGTGAGAAAAGGGAGATATTTGATATCATTTCAAACTAGATTAGAGGCGAGGCAGAATCTTGACATGTGAGAGAAGAATCACCATGAAAGGTTATATGGAGATGACAAACTTACTTGATTTCATCAACTCTAAGAACCAAAAAACCCTACATCTCCATCTTCTCCACTTTCTCCATCCAAACCCTAGCTCTCCCTCTCTCTAGGGTTTTGTTTCTATGGATTGAATCAAAAAATATGAGAGCTCCTAATGTGGAGCAATTGAGGTGAATTGATTGTACTTACACTTTCTTTTGATTCCACAAAATTTTATGTCATTAAATTATTAGTGTAAATCATTCACTTAATAAGTCAAACATCATCCAAAAATTATGAGAATTTTGAATGTTTCATAATATTGAGTTTCCAAGCTCTAGTACAAAGTTCAGATCATTCAGAGCTTTAAACAAATAAATCTAAAATGAAACAATGTGTTGTCATATTGTAGTCTACATAATAGTTTGTTGAAGAACAAAATGACTTACACACTCAAGTTGACCGTGCAAGCTACCACGTTCGTTCCACCTATCACATCCATGCTACCATGGTTCTAGAGTATTTGAGTATAGAGATGGCCAAGAGTTCTATTTCTTCAAAATGATCGTGTGGCAAATATTTTCAGTGCCACCATCAACCCTAAATAGTTCTTCTTCTTACCACAATTGTTCTACAAACCCCTCAAACTTCATATTCACTATACATTTACTTACCTTACTCGTTCCATACCAACATGGTCATTGTGCCCTCCTGCACCGTGACTGTGTTGCCCAACATGATCATGGGGAGGAAAACCCTAATTCTAGCATAATAGGGTTTATACTTTTCAAACTCTAATTATTTGAAAATAACACTCATGTAGTTCTCATTAGGTTTAACACATCATAATTTAGCTACCTTTCTTAATAAAGTTTAAAGAATGATCTATCTATTTCAGAATGTAATCATCTAGGTAAATCCTATTTACCAATTAAGTATAGGTGCGGTCATAATAGTAGAGGTTTGGCATGTAAACTGAACAACAGTAGGAATAAAACCATTCAACCAAGAACACATACTCACAAAGGGTTTGGTCCATAATTACATATCCATCCAGCATCAAAACAAAATTTAGGGTGACACATATCAATTGCATATATATAATAGCATATATATAAGATCGTATGTGGTCTTAATCAGGATGTGCACATTAATCATTTTAAGTATTTGCATTGTATGAAATATATAAATGATAAAACAAAATCTAATCATATCAATTAAATATCAGGTACACTATAAATTTATGTGTCTTTGATACCACTGCAGTGAAATCAAGCAACAGATAAGGAAGATTAAAAAAAATTATTCCCACATCACAAACCAATAGAATGCATCACCAATGATGTATTTGTGAAAGAGGTTTTGCAAGGTATGTACCTGGTCCTAGAGAAAGTCCAAGAAAAATCATCATAGCATGGTGCTTCTAGATATGACATCACATGGATGGTAGCTGGGGCGGTCTCCTGGTGTGACACCACATACAACAACTGACATAGTCCTCATAGTATGTTGGTGACTGTCTCCAAGCTTTTATCTTAGTCCACACAAACCACCAGGAACTCCTAATCGCACTTTCTAGAGACAACGAGAAGGCGTTTGTCCCTTTGATGTCAACATTCTAGCGGTGACTTGTTCTCCCTTTATGTCCTTCCCTTTTACGGGTAAGATTTTCTCAAGCTCTCACGTTACCCCAAATGTGCGAGGACAATGTTTGTCAATGTTAGTTGTATCTTCTGAAAGCCTTCACTACCCCTATATTTATAGCGAAGTTCAGGGTTTTTAGATCAACTGGGAGCCAAAGAGACAAACTTTTACAGTTTGAATATTGCTATGAATCTACAGTCGGTCGAATGATACTCCCATCGGTTGATGGAAATTATGGTCGGTCGATTGGAATACTTTCCTATTTGCAAAAGTATTGGATTATAATGCAATGATTAATACACATCATTACGTAAGCATCATTGATTGAAAAGTTGGTTGATTAGACATTTGAATCAGTCAATTGGTTTATTTTGACAATCCAATGGGAATAAGCCTACTTTCCCGATTGGTTCTAATCAATCATGACAATTTCCATTGACAATGTCTTTACAATTTAGTCTGTCAACTGAACTCTTCAATTGATTGACTAGCACACCAGTCAGTTGACTCGAGACTCTAGTCGGTCGAATCATTTACATTTATTGTCTAATTTGATAACCTAAGCAGTTTAGTAACCATGTTAAACCTTATTCCTAATTAAAGTCCTATTCCATGTATATTCTATGTGTGTGACCCTATAGGTCCCAAGATACATTGTCAGTGAATGTCTATAACTAATTTATGGCATCACAAGTAATGAGTAGTATCTAGCAACACATCACTGTTGCCCATGTAATAAGAAAGTTGGAGAACAACTTTAACCTAGAGTTGTG
This sequence comes from Alisma plantago-aquatica, assembly GCA_963693085.1. Lineage (NCBI taxonomy): Eukaryota > Viridiplantae > Streptophyta > Magnoliopsida > Alismatales > Alismataceae > Alisma > Alisma plantago-aquatica. Next base: position 635,289,252 of record OY856415.1, read on the forward strand.
ATCAGTGTTACTATGATTGTATAATTCTTTTGACATAGATATCTAGATTTAACTCAAATCATGAAATTGTCATCCTCTTAGTCATTCAATCCATGTTCCTTAAACCAAAGTAGATAGTAGAGATGAATATGAGCTCAATATCATTTATTAACTCACATGAGTATTGCCATACATTTTCTCAGTCTCACTAATCAAGTGTCCAGGTTATCAACTCCAATATGATGGAGAAATCCCATCTACATCACTCACAATCAAAATCATCATGTGTCACAATGTACCCAAACATCACCTTTATGGAAACCCTTGTTCAAGGTCACTTTTCATGATGTCAAAACACATTGAACAACATGTGATCAGTGTAGTGACTTTAGGTCTAAACATAACAATCGTCACTATCACATTGAGAACTTATTATGACTATAATGCATGCATCACTTCTTAGGGTGGATCTATCCGGTACACTGTTATCTAACAAGTACCTATGTGTTTGTTTTGATATCATGTATTATGACTAATAAGATTCTATCATCAACTAACACACACTCGTAGTTTAATGTATTATTGTTGTCTATTAGATTCTACAATAATATCTGACAATGGACATAGTCAAAAATGTTAATAATCTTATCGTACAAGAATCTCATTGTTTAGGTGCTTAACATGAACATATATGTCAATGGGAAATATCATTCTTTAGACATATTATCATGTTATATCATTCTCTAATAACTGTACAAATATATAGATGGAATTGCTTTTAATATTAATCAAATCAATTACATGTTATGCATTACAATCATCATATGACTGGCTCTTTGGGTATACATACCACCATAAATATTCAACAATATAAATATGTCAAAAGGGGTAATAAACCCTACAACCAAAGATAGTCTAACATTTCATAAGGAATAAAAGATATATATCTCATGGAGTGTAAATGTGTTAAGAAGGAGAATATAAAGATGCCTCATTATGGAATGATGAGGTTATAGTCATGTAAATGAGCAAGCTAAAATAAGTATTGCACATACATGATCTTCACAATTAACCTTATCTATAGGGGTGAACTTCATAGTTCATCCTTCTTGACCTAAAGGTGTTGTATACATAATCTATTCCATAAAAAGTGACCTTTCTTTCTCAGGGTCTATCTTAAGGAAGGTTTGTCCATTTGGATCTTGCGATTAATTGATAGCTATTTAGTCTTAGGGAGATGTAATTAATATCCATAACTAGGGTTTTGGTATCCCAACATGGTGTAACGTAACCATTCTATTAATAAACTTTCCATACATATATAAGTACTATCAAAGAACTAATATGATTAGATTACATGTTTCATCGATCAAGATGAGTTTTATATGTCTAAAAAAATCATGCTTACCACCACGTTATTGATCGAACATATTAGTGTTGACTAATTTTCATAACACTAAATTATAGTAGGGAGAGGGGGAATACTGAAACTACATTTCTGGTGATGTGTTGGTACTAATGTACAATAGTATGTGTCTCGAAATAATTAGTATTCATTAGATGATTAATTAATATATACTAATGACATGTTCATGATTTATATACCATGGGGTCTAATATCTTTTATGGACAGTAATTTTATAGATTTTTAATATAGCTTACTTGCATGCATGAATACGATCATCCAAACACATAAATTTGATAACTAACTGGTTAAGGAGTAAATACCTTTTATACTATACCAAGAATTAACTAAATTGTAATCATCCTTTGTCTTGTCAATATATATTTATAAATAAAAACATAAGGGACAAACTTACCAAACTTTGTCATTGGAGTTTCAATGTCTGGTTTGCAATAATTAATCCTTGGTGAACTTCATCTGACATATGGACCTTAGAGCCCACATGTTGTCAATTTCACAAGGAAGGTGGGTTGTTCCCTTGTTGTAGGTTGTCCCATTCATATAGCAGATTCAGTGTATGAAGAAGAGATGGAGGAGGAAGAATGAAGAGTAGGGTGGCTAGAGATAATTTAAAGGAGGCATGAAGGTAAAGAAAAAGGAGGAACATGATGGAGGTGTAGTTGCCAAACTTAGGGAGTACACGTCGTAGGGAGGAAATTGATGAAGCTTCTGCTTCTAGTGAAGGTTTCCATGGGTTTTAGGGTGATGGGGGATACTTGATGGAATCATTTTAAGCTCTAGGATAGTTGGGCAACTGTTGAAGAAAATGTTGTGTTTGCATCTTCCTCCATAATTGCACATAATGCAATACTAGGAAGGGAAGTGCTTGAGTAGAGAAGGTTGACGATGAAGGAAAGGAGCAACAGTGGTCTAGGGCCATGTGGTCACCTCCAAATCAGAAGTGGCCCCACAACTTGCAAATATGGTATTCATCGAGACTCTGGCATGGCAAGGTGATCTTTAGGTCACACATTTTCAACAAGATATGAAGATACGTTGACATTCACAACAAATCATTAATGGCCATTGAGGGGGTTAAAGGATAGCGAGGAAGAGGAAATGAAGAAGAACGAGGACGAATAGAAGAAAAGAGAAAGAAATAAAAGGATAGGGCGGTGATAGTTGTTCTTTCCAATCGGATGCTAGGCACATGGAGATTTGAATGCTAGGTTGTTAGGGTTATAGCTTTGCAGAATGAAGATGGAGGGATAAGGATAAGAAAATAGAGAGATATTAAAGAGGAGGAATAAATGATCGAGGAGAGGGGGTAGAACAACATTGACTACCCGTAGGTTTGCTACTGACATTAACATAAAAATGTGTTGTTATCATGGATTAGAAGAGGGTAACACTTGGAGATTTATAGAAAGAGACTATACTTTTGAATGAAAAATGAATGGTCTTAAATGGTTTAAAAATTGTAATATGAGTCAACTAAATGGAAGGACAATTAAATTCCAAATTTGATGAAAATTTGGAGAGAGTGAGATTAGAGATAGGACTACTCGATTATAATATTAATTTAGTGTTTTGAGTAAATCTATAAAACAAAATAATATTGGGTCATTATCTTCATTTTAGGACTTTAGATTGGTATAAGATTCAATTTATTCTTTGATAATTTTAACAAAGACAAATGACATAATTCATTAACCATATAAAATCCTTCCAAATAGTCTTAGTAACTTAACCAATTTCAATTTCATGATATATAAAAGGACGTAATTACCCATTTCCATAATTTTTTATTATCTATAGTTATTTTGGCCTCCAATGTTTTGAAGAGAGTCTATTAGACCTTATATTTTGTATACAAAATAGTAGATTGTTGCTTTGACTAATTAAGGTAATTAATTATACTATAGGCAAAAAGGTCATTATAGATGTGAATTAAACCTAATAAATAATATATTTTTTTATTTAAGTTATTAGTTAATGTATTAGATATAAATTAGTAGGTTAGCTATTAAGAAATCAACATAATTTGTTTTATAGAGAAAAAAGTTATATAATAAATTATCAATTATACTATTTGTTACATAATATTACTTTAATGAAAAAGTCTTAAGGAAAAAGGGAGGGATACGATAAATACCTAGAGTTGAGTGTATTATAGTATGCGTAGTTGATACATCAATGAAATATGATTTGTATAATGCATGGATAAGTTTCTCATACTCTTCAACTTCCAAGGAGACACGAGTTGAATCTTTGTAAATTGGTGGTTGAATGAGTGTGCAGCAATATGGCCTCAACCTCTACCATTTTAATAAAGCATTATTCCTCCAAGTGTCATTCCTTCTTGTATAAGGTGGATTGAAGGACAAAAGCAAATAGTCCATCCCTGACCTTAAGCTATATCAAAAACATTTGTATTTCCTAGTAGGTTGATTATCTATTAAAGAATCTTACTATGGAAGGAAATTATACACATTTCCAAGGTGGAAATTTTATCATCACTGAGGATAATAGTGCACATATAAGTGAAATTTGGGTATAAAATATGGAGGAACTTTGTATTAGTTATTTCATTTGTTTCTTTTGTGTTAAAATTCTTCTTCATAGGTGAGAATAAAATTAGTTGATGTGACAAATGTTGATATTCTCAAAGTAATATTTTGTTGGTCTTTAGTTTTTGAAAACAACTTGTCCCACAAGTTCTATAAATGGAGAGAATTAGACTCTTTTATCTAACTTCACCAAAACTTCAACATGTCCTCGGAATTGTGATGAAACATGTACATGTTAGAAATGATGACATGCATGTTTCTCTACAACCAGTTGACTACTTGGCTACTTTCATGGAATGAGTTTTCTAAGTCTTTAGTAAGTTTGATGATGTCTTTCAATGTTACACCCACGTCCCACGATTACCACTAATCATGAGATTAGGGAATAAATTGAGGATTTAACGTAATACAAAGATCACCCTTAACTTTTTCTTCTTTTTCAAAATCTTTGTTTTCTCTTATTGAACCACATAAACTAACTTTACAAGGGAATCTAAACATTGATTTCTATAATATGATCTCAACATAAATGATACACATCCATACATTCATTCTCAGATACATACAACATGATAATCAGATACATTCTCTCTTATTAAGGAAACAAAGATACAAAACATTACTTACAACACTCTCACATATATACGAGGGCCTAGAGTGACACAGACCGAATGAACTTAACTAATCTCATACGAAACTCATGTGGTAGTTCTCTCTGATGCTTTGACCTTCTTCAAGTCCACGTGGTTTCCCTAAAAAAATTGTGAGTAGAGGGGTAAGCCTACTCGCTCAATGAATGAGTACTTCAAAGAAATAGTCTAAAGCACTGATATAATTACAGATATACTTTTGAGCAACTGATAAGAATTATAACAACAGTAAGATTTAAAGAGATTCATCATTGACAATCATAAATATGGCAGGATACTCTAGATATCAACAAGAGAAAATCAATATATGAGCATGCTTGATTAATTTTGAGAGAACTAATAATTCAGAAACATACAAATAATAATTGTTGGGAAACTATACTCGAATATTTCTTAGCCTTTCTTACTTATAAGAAACTCTTTAAACCTATATGAACATATTTTATCTTATGCACTGATCATATGCACTGTACTCTATATATGAAGACTCGTAGCAAACTACGATCTCACTGTACAAGACTTATCTTAAAACTAAGGAAGCTAAGCCGATAATTGAATTTGGGTCTTCTTGACTTGAACTGTCATGTCTGACTAAGGCAACTAAACATCTGGCCTTTAAATGGACCTCTCCTTATAGGCTGAGTACACAGGCGGAGGGTCTGAGATGCTCTGTGGGCCTCATCTTGGTACGCTCTGTGGGTACCTCTGGGTTACCACCGGGATCTCCGGTTCATGTTGGGTAACGTATCTTCTCTTAGGAGACTTCTTCAAGGGCTTCGTCTCCCTACACACTCTGTGGGTGCGATCCGATCCCCATATACTGATCGCTACCAGGGTGGATCGTTTCCTCCCTATAGTGCAGACATCCGTAGGGAATCTACAGTGTTGGGGGAACCTATGTCTATTATTTTATTATTCTTGGAAAGCTCTTTCTACACTGTACCTTTCTCTTACTTATACTTGACTCTGATATCTCTATGGTACCGCATCTATTTAATTGAATTTATAATACAACATGTATATCATCCTTAACTTGGCAGAGCAATATATTCAAACACTATAATATATTGAGAAATCAACATACTATACATGTAGGCATACGGAAATACTTAAATAGACATAATGCATGTCCATTTGGCACTTATACACTAGAATCATGCAATTAAACATCTTAATACACTAATAAGAGCTAATTACTTGGCATACGAGTAATCATCATTTGCACCATAAATTATTTGCACTTTCTTGGAAAACGTGCACATCGACCCAAATCTTGAGTTGTGCATCACCACATCTCATACTAAGAACATTGATATCAAAATACTTGATTCATTGTACATCTTATCCTTAGGGTTTCATTTACCTCATTCACTTATCACATGGCTCTCATAAGGATTTAATATTTCATAAGCATCCACTAAATACAGATTGCTTTAAACAAGTCATATACAATCAACATATGTATGAAATCCTCGAATTGAGCTAAATTAGAGTTTTCCATGCCATTCATTGAGATATTATGAATCAAGAATAGAATTGCATAAATAGAGTCTATGATGCCAAGAAAAACACTTCAAATGGATTTCACCATATTTATTCACAAATTTCCAACTTTCCACTCATATAGGGATTCACCCTCTTTACAAAGATATCAAGCAAACACTATTCACATTACATGAAATCAAAAATAGTATCTGGCATATATGTACTACGCATTCAAATAAACAATCATTCATAACCAAGGGGATCCAAATAAACAAATTTCTTTATTTAATTATACAGCAATTTCAGACATAGACAAATTCCCTATATTTTAGTTTACTCTTATAACCTTTGTGAATACTTAGGGAATTATCATTAGGATGTATTGTATACATTTCTAATATGAATTTATCATCTAAAATTCATACAAATAGAGGAAGAATCCATTTCATATCATTTTGCAACAACTTACATCAAATAGACAATTCAGGGTTTGTAGTCGCATACTAAGTAATTAAAGATTATGGATGATTTTACCAATTTTTGTGCAATATACTGTTTAAAGGAAGTTCCCACTCACCCTAAGGTGTGAAAACACCTTAAAATGCAGCTCATCCCTACAAATCTCGATCTCATATCAAATCTCTAGTAATTCACCCGATTCATCTTCCTTTCAACTTGGAAACCCTAAAAAAGAGGGATTATGAAGAAAAAGTGAGAAAAGGGGAAATTTTGATACCATTTTGGATCAAATCAGAGAAGGGACGGAATATTTTTTTTTTTGGAAAATTGGGTAAGTATATTCCAAAAACCCCCTAAAAGGGGACAAAGCTACAAGCCACACCCATACATGTGACTACACACATCTAGGAATTGGTTACAACAGATCCCAATTCCTAGCTATAATAGGAGGAAAATCAAGACAAGATTTAAAAGTAAAGTACATTCTCTTGATCTCAAGCGCAAGACGGCTGAAGATGACGACAAAGTCAGAAGTGCCACCGTTATGTAGCCTTTTATTACACTCCTCCCAAATGAAGTGAACAACACCAGTGATGGCCCAAAGTTCAATGATTCTGGATTGCTTAGACCTTTTACCAAGATCCATGAGGCATTCATAAAGAGAATATGAGGCTCTGACGTTGAGTTTAAGTTGAGCACGTCCCCAAATATATTTCCAGTATTTGCACCCCCTAAAGAGATGAGTGATGGAGTCATTGTGTTGGCCACATAGTAAGCATGCAGGAATGGGAGCCCCTGACCAGGAACTAATCTTTTCCATAGTAGGTAGTACATTAGTGAGTGCTCTAAAGGTGGTAAGACTCCATCTAGGATAGTTCTTGGAGAGCCAAAGATTTCCATAAACCTTATCAGATGGATGCTTTTGTCTTGCGTTCTCCCAAAGATCCTTGCCTTCCCAAGCTGAGAAGGAAGGCCATAGAGCAACCATACGTCTGTGACAAGTAGAACCATTCCTGGAAGCAATAGACAAGGTATCACCATACCTACAAGAAAGCCATGAGCTCCATAAACATTGAGATTGGTTGAACTTCTTGATGCGACATAATGAATGGTAATCCACAAGTTCATCAAGTCTCTTCAGCCCCAAGCCACCTTCGCCAAACGGGTAAGCTAAACGTGACCAACTAGAGATGTGTACCGAGCTACCCCAAAGGAAGTCAGAATGTAATAGCTCCATTCTTTGTAAGACAGCAGGAGGGATGTCACCCATAAGCATCCAATAGCTGATCAGACCCATGGCACAGTGCTTAACAAGCACAAGGTGACCAACCATAGATATTTTAGAACTAGGGCATCTCTGTATCATATCTCTGAGCTTATCTAAGCATTCATGGAAATGGCGCCTCCTGAGGTTGCCTCCAGCCATAGGAAAACCAAGATACTTTGTGGGCCACGTACCACGCTGAATACCCAAGAAGCCAATCAAGTCGTCCTTGTTACGGCAAGAAGAGGATAAGAATATATGTGTTTTATTCGTATTGCATTTCATGCCAGAAACAGAACCAAAATCAAGCAAAACCTGCTTGAGTTTGACAAGGCTGCGTAGACGTCCCTCAGAAAAGATAAGAACATCGTCCGCAAATAGAAGATGGGAAAGAGCTTTGGTCCCATTGATGGAATAGCACCTGATGTGTCTATTATCATACACCTCCTCAAGACATCTGCTGAGACCTTCCATAGCAATAGTGAAAAGTAGAGGGGATAAGGGATCGCCTTGCCTAAGACTTTTGGAGCTTTTGAAGAAGCCAACTGAAGAACCATTTATCAAGAGAGAAAAGGATGGAGTTTCCACACATTGCTTAAGAATGGAGATGAACTTTTCATTGAACCCGAGGCCGTAGAGACAATCCCAAAGGTAAGACCAACGAACAGAGTTGAAAGCCTTAGTAATATCCAACTTGATGCAAGCAGTAGGAGGGCTGGATTTCCGAATGAATCTAAGAGTGAATTCAACCGCAAGAAGGGAACAATCCTCAATACTCCTACCTTTGACAAACGAACCTTGGTAGGGAGAGATAATCTTTGGCAGTAGAGTAGCTAGTCTCCTTGATATGACTTTAGCGATAATTTTATAGACCATCGAGCAGTAGGAGATAGGCCTGAAATCAGCAGGGGTTGAAACAATGTCCTTCTTGGGAATAAGAGCAAGAAAAACATGGTTGACTTGCCTAACCATGTTTCCCCCCTCAAAAATCCATTGGACAGCCTTAAGGAGATCACCACAAATGACATTCCAATTACCCCTATAGAAGTAACCATTGAAGCCATCCGGACCCGGGCTTTTGTGAGGACCTATGCTCCACACAGCATCACGAACCTCACTCAAACTAGGAGTAGAGCAAAGCATGTCATTGTCAATACCAGAAACAAGAGGTGACCAATCTAGAATACAAGAGACTAAATCATCACAAGGTTGATTGTATAGTTGTTCAAAATACTGGACAGTGTCGTCGACAATAGCATCTTTATCCTGCAAAAGATTACCATGTGAGTCAAAAAGTTTAGTTATAGAGTTGATAGCATCCCGTCTCTTGACCATGGTATGGTAGACAGTAGTGTTTCTATCACCATTGGAGAGCCACTCCATTCTACTACGCTACCAGAAATAAACCTCTTCTTCCTTGAGAAGAAAGTCCAATCTTTCAAGGGTTTGTTTTTCAGCATGAATAAGGTCTGGATCTAGAGGACATCTACGGACCATAGCTGAAATGTTATCGAGCTCCATTCTTTCTCTAGCAATCAAGTTCTTGAGGTTGACATACTGTTTGGACCAAATCTTCAACTTCTCTTTGACATTCTTAAGTTTGTGACAGAATTGAAAGAGAGGCTTACCGTGGATTTCAGCCATCCAAGCCTCTTTAATAATGTCCCTACAACCTTCCCAATCCAGCCATAAATTGAGAAAATGGAAAAGCTTCTTCTTGAAAGAGATAGGCTTCATATTGATGTTTAGAGCACAATGATCTGAATAATTACATGTGATGAACTTTGTTTTGGAACCAGGAAATTTAGTCAGCCAAGTGTCATTAACAAAGGCTCTATCAAGTTTGCACGCCACCCTTTTAGCAACACCTTGCTTATTATGCCATCTATAAACCTCCTTACCAATGATAGGTAATTCAGTTAGACCAGCATTATCCAGAGCAGCATTAAAAGAACTAAGGATAACAGAGGGCACCTCACGACCCTCAGCCTTCTCCTCTTGCTTCCTGATATTATTGAAGTCACCAGTGATAAGCCAAGCTTCATCTATGCTAATAGCAATCCTCTCCAAGGTACACCACAGAAAAGAACGCTCAGACACAGAGTTCCTAGCAGAGATAGCAGTAGTGTAGATGATGAGACCACCTTTATTAGTGCATTTCAAAGTGACATGTTGATCATCCATCTCAACCACAGAAGTAGTCCAACAATTAGGATTCCATCCAACATATATACGACCATTATGATCATGCAGATGATTAGAAACCCACAACCAACCTTTAGGGAACATACGATCAGATGTATGTATCATGTGAGACTTGATTTTAGATTCAACAAGAATGGACATTTTTGCTTTATTATCAAGGATGGTTCTCCTCACTTCTTTCTTTTTACGTGGCTTCCCCGAGCCATGAACATTATTCAAGAGAAAGGTCATTAATGACCTCTGGAAGCCGAGCGGGTCTTATGAGACCCATCACCTTTGGACGCCCTTGAAGCCTTGGACAATGAAGAAGAGGAAGCACCAGTGGATCGTCTGGTAGAATCATCAGTCTCCCCTGAACGAGCAATGCAAGCATCCACCATAGCACCAGCATCCTCATTCACATCAACTCCATGACGATGCATCACCCCACCAGCAACACCAGTAGCAACACCCTCATTCACCTCCGCACCACAACGTTGTGTCGCCCCACCAACAACACTAGCAACAACACTAGCAGCAACATCACGACGTTGCGTCGCCCCACCGACTGACCCGGCTCATCATCCAGAGTCCCAAAGGGACACGGACTGTAGCCTCCCATAGGGGATTTTCCCCTTGCATTTCCGATCACAACAGGATATGAGCAAGCATGGGAAGTATCCCATTGAATTCGGGATAGGGAGACGAACCTCCCAGACCCTACTTTAACAAGCTTTTGTCGTGCCTTTGAGAAACGCCCAATTGGGCTAAAAGGAGGTTTGGCGGAAGGGTCAGAAACCCTAAGGGCACCTCCCCTAGTATATATATAGTACCCCCTATTACTCTCTCTCACCCTCACGATCCCAGGCGGCCACTCCTTTAACACCAAAACCCTCCCTTGTGCTCGATCGACATCGCCCCAACGAGCTCCAGCCGTGGTGCCGCCATGAGATCAAAGAAAGAAGAAGAGGGAGGATGACAACTAGTGACCCTTGGATCCTGGACCATCATAGATCGAGGCGCGATCCGACAGTCCTTGGACGACATGCCTAACTTAGCCGCAAGAAGGAAACGCTCGACGCGGAGCGTTGGATCGGGATCTGACGATCGGCCAAGAAAGGGCGCGCGTGCGATCCTGTTAGTGGGCGTAATCGATGACGTGCATTGGATCAAAGTGTGGACCTTTGGCGCACTGATCAAACGACTGAGATAATCCGGTAAATATCCTCTCTGATCGAATTTGCAAATAAACGCTTTTCCTTGTTAAAATCATAGAAATAGCTAGGAATCTCATATAAAAGAACTTTATATATGAAAGTTGGGTAGAAAAAAGCAAGGAACCTGATAAAAATGGTTGTATAACCTGATTCCAATTCGTTTTGAAAAAGTAATTTAATTTGCTAGTAAAATGCATTTTAAGTTAATTGGAAACCCTAATTACATCTAAAAGATGTTTCTTTGTAACTTAATGGGTTAAGTTGAGGATTATAAACCTGTTAGTTAATAATATGAAGTTTTCATCCGTTTTGAATACAAATATGGCTAAATTAGAGTTTATGTCTATGAATGAAAGATAATGTACATGAAAACCCTAATTTAGGGTAAAAGAAGAAGGAAACCTTGTTATTTTGATAAATTGCTAAATAATGATTCTAACATTGTTAGGAATGTTAAAAGGAGAGAATTTAAAGGTTTTAAGTATATTTGATGAATTAGGGTTCATAATATCTAAGAATGAAAGCAAAACCCTAATTTTCAATAAAACCCTAAAAATTGGATAAAAACTCTAAGGGACATGATGAAATTGGATAAATATTAATAAAAGTAAACTTGTACTTTTATTTCAAGGTTTTCTGTGCACTTTGTTTGATTGCTTGGATATTCTCTCTCTTCATAATTGACTATGTATCTGAAACTACAATAAGAGGTATGTGGTTACGCTTATGGCTATACCAATTAGTTTTCCGAGGATTTTATCGACGTTTCCCTCAATGCATGAAATAACTGTTGGATGTTTTAATTCATGCAACTATAAAGTGACTATGACTATCACTATGAGTATACATGTATAACTAGCTAGATCTGAGTCCACCCCTGTAGATATGCAAAGGCTAAGGATAACCTAGAGCAAGGTCTAGGGTATCATGAGTTAGAAACTGGGCTACACATGTGTAGTGCCATGAGACTCTTAGCATACCGTGAGTTAAGGAGTGGGCTACCTACGGGTAGTGCCATGTGACTCAGCCCTAGAAATTGATTCACCTGTTAGGTGAAGTCATGAGGGGTATAATGGGAATCTACCATAAGGAAGGTAGTATCCAAGTCCACTACAGGGACAGCGCAGGGGATAGGGTACACATGGATCGCGTAGTTATACTTAAAACGTAATATTTTTTGTTAATTGATAATTGAATGCAATACTTGTTATGGATAATTGCATGATTAGTGAATCCCCCACATACCAGCTTTGGCTGACCGACGTTTTGTTTGTCAGCGTTTTTGGTACAAAACAAAAAGGACTAACAGTAATCTGACATATTGTGAAATACACTAATTAAAGTCCAAGGAGGATTAGTTAGTTAGTCCTAATTCTGGATAGAAGATTTAGAATTCCAAAATTTTCAAAGGTATGCAAAGATTTTATTTATTATAGCCTTTCAGTTAATTTTAGTAGAATTTAATAATTGTTATCAATTAATTGCTGAACCTTGATCCGGAAATTATGTGTGCGGCTTCGACCTCTCGGTCTCCCTTAATTGGGGGTTATCGGGAGGTGGGGTCGTAACATTTGGTATCAGAGCCAAGGTTCTCCCCTTAATTGTTAATAATTATTAAATTTTACAAACTCCATAGAACCCAAGGGAGTTATTAGAGGATTTTCTGAAAGAGTGAGGTGTCTAGAAAAGGATCACTTCCGGGGGTTGGAAAACTTTTCCTCCGCACCGCTAGTCGGAATACGAGGACTCCCAGAATGTGTGAATGCCTGGCCGATGTCCTAGGATTTGAATCGAAATAAGATACCTTTAGGATTTTCTCATCTTATTCATCCCTTCTTATCACAAATTCTATTAAGGACTTTAAGAGTTAGGGATTTCTCTCTCTTCCCCACCCTCATGTGGTATGGGCAAATAAGTTAAGGATTAAGGAATTCTCCATCAAATTAATAAAAGATACATAATGAGACGTCACTAACATAAGTATAATTAGTTTAATGATAAACTAAAGGATTGTTTGTTATGCTTATGTAGATGGCTCGTACAAAGACAGTTGCTATCCCTGAGGGCACTGGGAACCCACCTAGGAGTGCTTGGCCTCCCCACAAAGGAAAGGGGTCTTCTGAGAAGAGGAAGAGGAACCAAGATGGTGAGTCCTCTAAGTAGAGAAAGAGGCCTGAAGAAACCACTCATGAGGTCCCTAACCCTGATCTGATACCCTTCGGCAACCTTGATCAAGAGTAAGACCAAGGGTATGAAGAGCAACATGTGTACGAGGAAGTAGACCAGATGGAGGAGGACCAAGTTGGAGGTCCAGAACCGACTATGATGGTCCACACCTCTGAGGCCTTGTGGATAGAGCAGTAGAAGAAGCTGACAGAGGCCATTAATGCCTTGGCCCTCCGAGACCTAGCCAGAGCTGAGAATGGTGAGCCGCATCTAGTTTGTCCTCAACTAGGAGCCACCGTCCTGGACTTCATCAAGTTGAATATCGAGAAGTTCTGGGGAGAGGACAAGATAGAGGTGGTCGACAAAGCAGAAGCTTGGCTGCTTGTAGTCGAGAATGGGTTTTGTATTCTTGAAGTTCAGCCGAGCAAAAAGGTCCTCTTTGCTGCTCATCTCCTGGAAGGAGCAGCCAAGATATGGTGGGAGACCCACATCACCGGCTGAGATTTGACAGAAGAACCCATGGCCTGGGCTGACTTCAAGACGATCTTCACCACCAGATCCGTCCCAGTCTCATCTTAGAAGGAAAAGGAAAGGGAGTTCACCAACATGACCCAAGGGAACTCTTCTGTGGAGGACTTCAGGCGCAAGTTCCGGATCCTGGAACGTTTTGGGTATAAGATGGATGAAGATAGAAGGGTGGATCACTTCATAGAGCGACTTCATCCTTCCATCAGGCCCCATGTGATGGCAAGCAAGCCAAGAACCTTCGCCGAAGCCTACAACACTGCTTTAGACATGGAGCGGACAGTGATGCATGCCCAGTTTCCACCAAAGGGGTACTTGGGCTTCACTGAAGGAGCCCAAGGCCCGAGAAACAACCACAAGAAGGGTCAAGGACGTCATCAAGCTAAAGGTAAACATGGAGGAAAAGGGAAACCTCGTCAAGAGAACAACCGACCTCCTTTCCGCACCTGCGGAAAGGGCCACGCCGGCGAATGTCACTACAAGAAGAAGACTTGCTTTCACTACCACCAAGAAGGACATCTGCAATCTATCTGTCCCATGCCAGAGCCCAGAGGACAAGGGCCAGTGGCAGCCCCACCAACAGTAGCTCCACCTGTGGCAGCTCCACCTATAGCTGTAGCCCCACCTGCAGGAGAAAGAAGGCAAGCTCGGGTGTTTGCCATTGACAATGAGGAGGCTCAAGTTAATGCTAATCGTTTGATCGAGGGTAATAACCCTTAGAGTTTTCTTTATGTTTTAAGTTAAGCATGTAATGGTCTAATGCATGATGAAAAATAATGTAGGCATGCTTGAATTTATGGGACATAATGTGAAAGCTTTGTTTGACTCTGGATCTACTAATACTTTCATTTCGAGAAATCTTGCAACTATGCTTTGTTTGGATATCAAGAATCTAGGATATGTCTTAGATGTTACAACCCCGAGTGGTCGCATATTTACTTCCCTTTTGAAAACTCTGGTGATACCTGTGAAATATCGAGATCATGAGTTTCCTACAGATTTTATCCTTCTTGACATGAATGATTTTGATGTAATCATTGGCATGGATTGGCTTTATACCCATAGGGCCAACATTGATTGTAGGGAAAAGAAAGTGATTATTAAGAGACCAGGTCACCCACCTTTTGTCATTAGGGGTAGGAAGGATGCCACCACCAGCCTGTACGTGTCAGCCTTGAAGGCAGAATAGATGATGAGTAAAGGATGTCAAGCTTTCTTAGCATTAGTCACCGAGCTAGAATCCAAGGTGCAACCCCTAGAGGAGATAGAGGTAGTCCGAAGCTATGAAGATGTTTTCCCTGTTGATCTACCCGGGATACCACCTGAGAGAGAGGTAGATTTTTCAATAGAGCTAGCTCCTGGGACAAACCCTATTTCCTGAGCACCTTATAGAATGGCCCCTACTGAATTTCTTGAGTTAAAGAAACAAACAATTGTAGGAATTGCTAGACAACGGTTTTATCCGCCCTAGCACTTCGCCTTGGGGAGAGCCGGTTCTTTTTGTAAAGAAAAATGATGGTTCGCTCCGAATGTGCATAGACTACCAGATGATCAACCATGCTACCATTAAGAACAAATACCCTTTACCCCAGATAGATGACTTGTTTGACCAATTGAGGTCAGCTCGAGTCTTTTCCAAGATCGACTTGAGATCGGGCTACCACCAATAAAGGGTTAAGAGTGAGGATATCCCAAAGACCACTTTTAGGACCTGGTATGGACACTATGAGTTTGTGGTTATCCCTTTTGGGTTGTCCAATGCACCCAGTGTGTTCATGAACCTTATGAACAGTGTGTTTCAACCCTTCCTTGACTCATTTGTCATAGTGTTCATAGATGGCATACTGGTTTATTCAGATGACTTAGAACAACACCGAGACCACCTTAGTAAAGTCCTTGATATCTTGAGAAAGCAGAAGTTCTATGGGAAATTCTCTAAATGTGAGTTTTGGATAGACCGAGTCATGTTCTTTGGGCACATCATCTCAGGAGGAACGATCGTCATAGATCCAGCTAAAGTGTCAGCGGTTCGAGACTGGACAGCACCGAAGAACCCCTCCGAGATACGAAGCTTCTTGGGGTTAGCAGGATATTATCGGTGCTTCATCACGGATTTCTCAAAGACCGCCTTGCCTCTGACCATGTTGACTCAGAAAGATGTGAAGTTTGTGTGGTCCGATGTTTGTGAAGCTCGTTTCCAGGAGTTGAAAGAGAAGTTGACCACCGCACCAATTTTAACTCTACCATCAGGCAATGAGGGTTTCATGATTTTCACCGATGCATCAAAGATGGGACTTGGCAGTGTGTTGGAACAGAAGCGGCATGTGGTTGCATTTGCCTCCTGACAACTCAAGCCCAACGAAGTGAATTACCCGACCCACGAACTGGAGTTAGCTTCTATCATCCATGCCTTGAAGATTTGGCGGCATTACCTGTATGGTGCCACTTTTGAGATCTTCACAGATCATAAGAGCCTGAAGTATCTACTGACGCAAAAAGACTTGAACCTACGACAACGACGATGGATGGAGTACATGGAGGATTAAGACTTCACCATTGCCTATCATCCAGGAAAGGAGAACATCATAGCTGATGCCTTAAGTCGAAAATGGCTCAGGTGTGCAACTGTTCTGTCTAGTCAGTGGAAGAGCTTTGAAGAATTGGTGGAATGGTCACCTCAACCGTTGGATGATCGAGTTCGATTGGCCAATATCCAGATACAGTCTGAGATATTGAGTGAGATTGTCACAGCACAGTTAGCTACTGAAGGACTTGACAAGATGAAAGGCTTGATGTAGAAGCCACAGACCCGTCTGTCATTGGAAATAGATGGAGGAATACATTTTGAGAGTCGCATATGGGTTCCTGAAGATTCACCATTGAAGGAACGTATCCTACAAGAGGCTCATGGGTGTAAGTACACGGTTCACCCAGGAACTACTAAGATGTTTAAGGACATGCAGAGGTTTTTCTGGTGGCCAGGGATGAAGAGAGACATTGCAGCTTATGTAGCCAGTTGTCTTACGTGCCAAATGGTGAAGGTTGAACACCAACGACTCGGCAGACTTTTACAGTCTATAGAGATTCCAGAGTGGAAATGGGAGCAGATCACCATGGATTTTGTGGTGGGTCTACCCTAGACCAAGAGAGGTCATGATGCGATATGGGTTGTGGTAGATCGCCTTACCAAGTCAGCACACTTCCTTGCCCTAAAGACCACTGCCAAGGTGTCCGATTTAGCTGAGCTGTATATCAGAGAGATAGTGCGCTTGCATGGCATACCTGGTTCCATCATCTCAGATAGAGACCCAAAGTTTACTTCCAAATTATGGAAGCAGGTTCAAGAGGAACTAGGTATGAGGTTGAAGTTCAGTATCGCTTATCACCCCCAGACAGATGGTCAGTTAGAAAGGACGATTCAGACCTTAGAGGATCTGCTGCGAGCTTGTGTGCTCGATTGGGGTGGATCATGGGAGTAGTACCTACCTTTAGCTGAGTTTGCCTACAAAAATAGTTACCAAGCCAGTATCGGGATGCCTCCATATGAAGCTCTATATGGGAGACCATGTCGGTCACCACTTCACTGGGATGATGTTGGTGAAAGGACCTTATTGAGGTCAGATGAACTCCAAGTGTCAGCTGATAAAGTCGCTTTAATCAGGAAAAGGCTAAAGAGAGCCCAGGACCGACAGAAGTCATATGCTGATGCGAAGCGGACTGATGTGCATTTCACTGTGGGAGAACATGTTTTTCTGAAAAATCAACCGCTCCGAGCTATAGCTAAAAATAGAGGAAAGTTGAGTCCCCGATATGTGGGTCCATTTGAAGTGTTAGAACGGATTGGTGAAGTCGCATATCATTTGGCGTTACCCCCTCAATACAGTATGATGCATGATGTGTTTCATGTGTCCAATCTGAAGTGATATGTGCAAGATCCAAGCCATGTGTTGAGCATTGAACCAATTGAGCTTCAAGGAAAGTTGTCTTATCCTGAGTTTCCTTTCCGGATTCTAGATACCAAGGTAAAAGAGCTCAGAAATAAGAATATTGAGATGGTAAAGGTTCTTTGGAAGCACCATGGAGAGGATGAGGCCACATGGGAGCTGAAGACGGACATGGAAAAGCCATATCCAAATTTGTTTGTTTGATTGATTGAATTTTGAGGACAAAATTCCTATAAGGAGGGGAGGATGTTATAACCTCATTATCCAAAAACATGTAATGAGATTTGAAAATCTCTTTTAAATGATTAAATAAGATCAATGTTTGATTTCATGGTTTGATTTGAATGATTTTCGTGCATGCTTTCTTGTTGGGCTTTATTGGCCATTAAGCCCATTTGAAAGAAATGAAAAAAGAATTCCATTTAATAAAAGAATATAAGGGGATAATAGAATATATAAGAAAATGATGAAAGGATGATTAAAAGGCTAAAAGACTTTTTCCCAAATAGGATTTTCAAGTTATTAATGTTCCTTGAGGCTCAAGGAACCCAGAGCAATAATAAAATAACAAAAAAAAGGAAAAGTATGGAAAATACAATTAAATAAGGAATAACTTGAAACTGAAGAAAAGGGCACGTTTCCTTTGGATAATGACTCCAATTTTTTCACAAGGAAAGATAAAGGTTTCTTTTCAAGTGATGGCAAGAATCTGCGAAATACTGCTTTTTCTTCTTGTCTTCTTTCTAAATGGCATCACAGCTACACGAGAGAAAGCGATGCTGCCCACTTTGCCGAAAAAGGGGGCCGCTTTCTTCCCCCCAAAAATGATAGTTCCACCATCAGGGCCCAGCAAGCAGCATAATTTTGTTCCGAGGCTGCCTTTCATTCCTGCAATAGTAGTATATGGTTCAAAGTGCCTTGTTCCATCCGGAGAACGAGCTTTCCTCAAAATTTGAAGTAAAACAGAATTAAGAATTGAGAGTTATCAATTTTTCAAGTTAACCTTTATCTTGGGAAATAATTTGAATATTTGGGAAATCTTTCCTTTTTCTGTTTAAACGTGGATGTTTGTGGCCATTGGATTTTGATCCAACTGACCCAACTCAACGTCCAGAGTCCCAAAGGGACACAGACTGTAGCCGCCCACAGGGGATTTTCCCCTTGCATTTCCGATTACAACATGATATGAGCAAGCATGGGAAGTATCCCATTGAATTCGGGATAGGGAGACGAACCTCCCATACCCTACTTTAACGAGCTTTTGTCGTGTCTTTGAGAAACGCCCAATTGGTCTAAAAGGAGGTTTGGTGGAAGGGTCAGAAACCCTAAGGGAACCTCCCCTAGTATATATATAGTACCCCCTGTTACTCGCTCTCACCCTCACGATCCAATGCGGCCACTCCTTTAACACCAAAACCCTCCCTTGTGCTCGATCGACATCGCCCCGATGAGCTCCAGCCACGACGCCACCATGAGATCAAGGAAAGAAGAAGAGGGAGGAAGACAACCAGTGACCGCTGGATCCTGGACCAGCATAGATCGAGGCGCGATCTGACGGTCCCTGCACGACGCGCCTAACTTAGCCGCAAGAAGAAAATGCTCGACGCGGAGCGTTGGATCGGGATCTGACGATCGGCCAAGAAAGGGCACACGTGTGATCCTGTTAGTGGGCGTGATTGACGACGTGTGTTGGATCAAAGCACGGACCTTTGGCGCACTGATCAAATGGCTGAGATAATCCGGTAAATATCCTCTCTGATCGAATTTGCAAATAAACGCTTTTCCTTGTTAAAATCATAGAAATAGCTAGGAATCTCATATAAAAGAACTTTATATATGAAAGTTGGGTAGAAAAATGAAAGGAACCTGATAAAAATGGTTGTATAACCTGATTCCAGTTGGTTTTGCAAAAGTACTTTAATTTGCTAGTAAAATGCATTTTAAGTTAATTGGAAACCCTAATTACATCTAAAAGATGTTTCTTTGTAACTTAATGGGTTAAGTTGAGGATTATAAACCTATTAATTAATAATATGAAGTTTTCATCCGTTTTGAATACAAATATGGCTAAATTAGGGTTTATGTCTCTGAATGAAAGATAATGTACACGAAAACCCTAATTTAGGGTAAAAGAAGAAGGAAACCTTGTTATTTTGATAAATTGCAAAATAATGATTCTAAAACTGTTAGGAATGTTAAAAGGAGATAATTTAAAGGTTTTAAGTATATTTTATGAATTAGGGTTCATAATATCTAAGAATGAAAGAAAAACCCTAATTTTCAAGAAAACCCTAAAAATTGGATAAAAACTCTAACGGACATGATGAAATTGGATAAATATTAATAAAAGTAAACTTGTACTTTTATTTTAGGGTTTTCTGTGCACTTTGTTTGATTGCTTGGATATTCTCTCTCTTCATAATTGATGCTGTATCTGAAACTGCAATAAGAGGTATGTGGTTACGCTTATGTCTATACCGATTAGTTTTCCGAGTATTTTATCGGCGTTTCCCTCAATGCATGAAATAACTGTTAGATGTTTTAATTCATGCAACTATAAAGTGACTATGACTATCACTATGAGTATACATGTATAACTAGCTAGATCTGAGTCCACCCATGTGGCTATGCAATTGCTAAGGATAACCTAGAGCAAGGTCTAGGGTATCATGAGTTAGAAATTGGGCTACACATGTGTAGTGCCATGAGACTCTTAGCATACCGTGAGTTAAGGAGTGGGCTACCTATAGGTAGTGACATGTGACTCAGCCCTAGAAATTGATTCACCTGTTAGGTGAAGTCATGAGGGGTATAATGGGAATCTACCATAAGGGAGGTAGTATCCAGGTCCACTGCAGGGACAACACAGGGGATAGGGTACACATCGATCGCGTAGTTATACTTAAAACGTAATATTGTTTGTTAATTGATAATTGAATGCAATACTTGTTATGGATAATTATATGATTAGTGAATCCCCCACATACCAGCTTTGGCTGACCGACATTTTGTTTGTCAGCGTTTTAGGTACAAAACAAAAAGGACTAACAGTAATCTGACATATTGTGAAATACACTAATTAAAGTCCAAGGAGGATTAGTTAGTTAGTTCAAGTTCTGGATAGAAGTTTTAGAATCCCAAAATTTTCAAAGGTATGCAAAGATTTTATTTATTATAGCCTTTCAATTTATTTTAGTAGAATTTAATAATTATTATCAATTAATTATTGAACCTTGATCTGGAAATTATGTGTGCGGCTTCGACCTCTCGGTCTCCCTTAATTGGGGGTTATCGGGAGGTGGGGTCATAACAAACACCATCACCCTCATTCACATCTGCACCGCGACGCTGCGTCGCCCTACCAGCATCCCTAGCAACAACCAGAGTTGCAACACCATCAGCCTGTGTGCCGGATACATGTCCAGCAGCGCCCAAGACCCCCGTGTTGTTGCCAACACTATCAGCACACCCTTCCTCAACCCTTAGTTTGGTGCCAACAGCACCCACGGAAGAGGCACCACCATCTTGTCCACTGCTTGAACTAACAACCACGACCTGATCGGCCCCTTATTCATCTTCCGTTGCACTAGCAACAACCGTTTCCTTCCCTTTCTTACCAACAACCTTCCAGATTTGCGTTGTTGGAGTAGGTTCTACCACCTCAGTAACCGGTTTGATAGGGCAATCCGACCCATCATGGCCAAATACCCTGCACTCGACGCACCTCTTCGGGACATGTTCATATTGAATCTTCACTGGCATAGGGTCACACCGAGGCATGTTGACCCACACCTCCAGCGGATGTTCTTCATCGGTGTCGATTTCCACCAACGCACGTGCCTCTCCCAGCGACTCCTGCCCTAAGGACTTGTAGTCGATCCTGAGTAGTTTCCCAACTCCACTTGCGACGATCCCAATATCCCTAGGGGACCAGTTGCGCCCCATGCTTGGTATGTTGATCCAGACTGGTATGGTGTTGAAGAAGTCCTTCTACAAGTCATCACCCGTCTTGTAGTCCTTGACAACCACCAACCGACTATCAAACCATCGAGTTCCACCATTGATAATGCTCATCTTGTCCTCGGCCGAGTTGAAGCGAAGCAGGAAGAACTTGTTCAGTTTAGAGAACAGGTCGAATCCTCCCTTAGGTTTCCAAACCCTACAAATCCAAGCAAGAAGATGATGGTAATATGGCCTCTTGCCCATCACATATAGGATCGCTTTATGTTCCCAACACTTCTCCATGGCGTCGTAGGTTGGCTCATCTATAGTCATGAATCGTTTCCCGTCGATCCTCTCAGGCGGGTTGAACGTGTGCTTCTCACTGTCTAGTCCGCCGTCGGTCAGAACTTGATTCCAGGCCCGTCTGAGGGTGGGGTGCTCTGGCGCAGGAGGTGCCTCAACTCTAGGAGGTGTCACCGCAGCCATGGCGTCGGGGAGGGAGGAGGGAGAACCCCCTCCGGGGGGAAGGGAGGGGCTTACCTCAAAGACGCCCGTCCGTCCGTCGCTGAATGAGTATGACCCAGTGACATGACTAAGTCTTCACTAACTAGGTTTTTCGTAAATCTAGGAACATGTTAATTATATTGTATTCTAAGGATTTTTCCATATGACAGCAGTAAATCCATATGTCAATAGCCTACAATATGATTTACGGAGACATCATTAACCCAGAAGATGCTAGTACTGATGTCTTCATCATAGGTAGACAAAGTAGAGTTATCACAATAGATAAGGAATATCAGAAGGATTGTAGTAGATTTGAGAAACCACTCTAGAGTGCTCCAACAACTATCATGAGAAAAAGGTTAATACAAACAAACAAAAGGGTTGTTGGTATATAACCTTTAAAATGGTGATGCATTAACCCATCTTTGATCATGTTTACATTTTACATTCTTAGGAGCCTAATAAGTTTTCTTCCTTTGACCCTTATGGTCCCTATTACTATTAGCAAGCTGATCATTCTTTTGACATGCATAAAAATGTGATGGCCCCTAGAATCAGAGCTCTCATAATGACAAGGTTTCTTGCCTTCCTTTAAGGATTATTTGAAATTATGATGAACTTGTTGCTTTCTTCTTAGATTTGAAATCAGCAACGAGGTCGACAGAGATATTGTTCTTGATACTTGATGTGGTTTCTACAATACTAACAAATTCACATATGGGATGCGATCCCTAAGGTTTTACCAAAACAACATGTAATACTACCACCCTCAAGCAGACCAGTCTTAACGCAGTATAGTTGAGGATTGAATCCCATGGGACAATGTTTTTAAGAATCTTGCTAACTCATATCTAGTCTAACTAAGACCAATATTTAGAATGAAGGGTTGATTTGAGTTGATTTAAACTAATTGTAAGGAAATTAAAGGAGTAGAAATAATGTACAATGTAGATTAATGATGGAAGTCACTGGGTAGAATCAGGTTTCACCACCACTACTCATGCAAACATGTCCATTACACATCCAAGCAATAAAGAACCATCCAAAAGGAGCAAAAGCAAAATCCACATGTAAGGTGTGGGGAAGTGCATAGATATCCCTGTGAGGTTGATGTCTCGTCATTCAAGGGTCATGTACATAGTGCTCTAGAGATATCCCTTTGGAAGTTTTTGTCTAGGCATCAAAAAAGTTAATTGATATTCAAGTCTTAAGTATTGAAGTTCTCACAAGAAAGGATATAATAGATCATATAGAGTAGATGGTAACCCACAAAACATGCATATTAATGGTTAACATTGAAATGGCTGAGTTATATACATGTCATGGAGTATTAAGAAATGGACATACAAGAACACATAGAAGAACCAGTGCTTGCACTCTAGCGAGATGAACTACTCAATCATCATGATGGGATTAGAACAAAGGGAAGAGATGGAGAATCCATCCATCATCATCGTTGGTGCAGAAGGAGTGCAGTTTGGTGTGAATAGCAAAGTCCTCACACTCAATGAAGAAACTGAATGAAGGAAGAACAACATGAACTCTCTTCATGGCAGTGTCTTATTCATCCTTCTTCCCTCCTTGGATCAGGACCACCGAATAGTAGAACTAGGAGGTTGGAAGGAAAATTATGGAGGAGAGTGGTGCAATCAAATCTCCATAGGGGCATTGACAATGACCGATGGAAGTTACCCTCCTTAGATGGGCATAGAGAAGAAGTCTGGAGGCATGGATGTAGAGGACGTGACCACCCTCACTAACGGAAGTGGTCAATATATATAGCAGTCAAGTGTTCAGGTGTGCCATCTGGCTAGGGGCAAGATTATTAGAGAGATTGACAGTTGATGACATTTGGAATGTCATTAGGGGCCAAGATGAAAAAACATTGTCAGGTGCCTAGATGTAGAGTTACCATTGGGCGTCGAGATGACAAAACTTCATCAGGATCTAAGATGAAGAGTGATTGTCTAGCACTAAGATTGTTGGCTCATTAGGCACCAAGGTCAGAGGTCCTTTCGGGCACTGAGATGTAGAGTTTCATTAGGTAGAGGAGTGACATGGCTCAAAACCTATAAAGAGAGTCATGAAAAGTATCAAATTCATATAAATTAGCATAAAACCCCAAGTATATCGAAATGAAGCTAGGTAGGTGAAAACTTATGGATTGAAATGCAAAGTTGGGCTAAAAATTCCACTAAAATTGGGATGAGTATGCACTCATCAATACCCTTTTTTCTAGGATTGTTTAAAATTTGAATAAACTAAAACACATATTACTAAGATCCTTACCAAAATCCTTTCTTGATTGAGGAAGGTTTTCAATTAAATTTTTCTTTAACACATTTTCATTAAGCTTATAACCATTCATAGTAGATTTGGTAATGAGGTTTTGGAACTTAAGTATTTGGATAGGAACAAGTTTGTCTTCTACCACTGTGTATTCATTTCACTGAGATAAAGCATATTGTTCCAACATAGCTTGTTCCATTTTAAATTTATTTTACAAAATTTTAGGATAGAAGATAGAGTGTGGTAGATGCCCAGAACCTCATTGGAAATAAAGGATATGATCCTACCTTGATAAAGACAATATATTTCCTTGTATATGTTGGTAGGATAATATGATGGAGTAAAAGGACCCATGTACAAGAGATACTGGAATTAAAAGTATTAGAAATGGAGTTAATAGATGGTTCACATTCCTTATGCAATGCGATAGAAGAAACCAATCTTAAGGAAATGAGCAAGAATTTCTTCATTTGTTGCCGACACTGCATGTGCAACCCCATTAAATTTTTTGGCATAAGTTTAGTTATCTATTCCATATTCATCAAGTCTCTAGGGTTCATATTATGAAAAAAGAAAAGATGTTAGAATAACAAAATAAGAAGGAACTAGAAATGTGATTTTATCTTCACTAATGTTGGAAATATTTTGATTTTTAAGATTGTTTAGCAAGATCTTTCAGGAGTAAACATAACAAAGAATTTGATCACTAAAGAATAGATATTATACTTGGAAGATCATGTTGGTGAAGGTGTGATAATGATCCATGTTGCAAAGAAAAAAATTGTCACCATATGTATGCACTTCTCTAGTGATTTTCCTCTTCCATTCAATCAACATATCTTATTAAATGCCTCCAAGTGCTAAAAATAGGATAGCTATGAACCATTCATTAGACCTCAAATATATGATATATAAATAGAAAATGACTTCTACACACAACAGCGGAACTACATTTGAAAGAGAAGGAATGGAGTGTTTGAAGAAGTGGTGAAGTTGTGGTTTATGACAAGATGGATGAGGCCAAAAACCTATTCATGTTTTTATGGTGTCTCTAGAAATTTCCTAGACTTATTTATTTAATATATGGATGAGGCCAACAACCAAGACTCACCGTGAGCCCTTTATCCGTATAAATCATTAATTGTATGGGAGTAAATATGTACATATTTTGTTGTATGTACCCAAATATAACTTAGGAAACTCTAAAAAATACCACTACTTATTAACAAACTTGGATGAAAAATGTGTAAGAAAGATTCAAATGGATTATTATTTGTGTGACTTAAGGTTTTTTTCAAGACAATTTAGAAAATGGAATTTATTTGCATCATTGGAACTCCAATGACAAAATATTAACATATTTTTGTTTGAAATACAAATAAAAATAACAATAATATATAAATAATAAAAATTATATCCAATTAATTGGGTTGCCTTTGTTAGATGGGGTAGGGTTTGATGAGGTGTTTGTCTATAATTATTTTGTCAAAAGTAAACATACATATAAGTAACATAAATATGAAATTCACATGCCCCTAAGAGGCACACATGTGTGTTGCCTTCCACACCTATTTAAGTAAATATCTCTCACTTTCAAGTGAGTAATATGAGATAAAAGGTTATTAAGTGAGTTTGATATACATAGAAATAGGTTGGTAGTATACAAGTATCTATTGACTTGTCTTGATAGAAAGGTAGATTATACTGAAACCAGGATAACTATGAAAACTTGATGATCAAGAGAAGCATAATGAGCATTTAATGATCTAACACCATGGTACAGTGTTAGGAAACTCAACATATGAAAAGATAAAAGGTGTAAAAGAACCATTATATAAGTATCATATAATAAGGAGGGGAAAATCCACGAGTAACCATGATACCATTTTGAAGGAAAAATTTCTTAATTAAGGAACAAGGATCATCTTTGGAGCTAGTAGACGATGAAAAATCCTTTGGCATGGACTTTGGCATGGAAGAGGAGGGACCCATGGGTGAACTTGCCAAACAAACTTGTAATAACCAAGGAAATAATTGATAGGTAGTTAACCAAAATCTATATCATAATCTATGGTTTAGTATAATTGTCATCAAATATTCTTGGATTTCTTTCTGTTTATATACGCCACAAGCAATGGAAGATGATAAACTATGTTTCTCTACTAAGAGAAATTAAGTAAAGGGGTTAAGTTTTTGTTTTGAGGTGAGCATCATCAATATAAATAACTTTTATGGATAAGATGGGGTTAAAGTGTAACCCTAAGATAGGCAAAAGGACATGTAGTAAAAGAGTGTGTTGGGATTTCTATGATGTTGCAATAACGAATGTAAGGAAAGGTTGTACATGGATCTTCTGTGTAGGTTTCTCTCAAAAAGTAATCATTTGATCATATGGCGCCAAATAATAAGAAGACTTTTGTAAAAGGAGTCGTAGAACCACAAAAGAGTAAGATATTATACATATTATGTATTGCAAACATATATTGATATGTGGGTTGTTTTGTGGGACACTGATGAAGTCAACTAGTTTATTAAATTATTTCACAAAGAGGTTTGTAGAGAAAAGTCTTTAAAGGAATTTATTCTATGACTAAAGATAAGACGTGGATTGTTTTAATGTGATATTAGGTTTATCAATAGAGTTGGTGTCTAATGTACAATCGATAGACTTTTTATCAACCAATAATCAAACCAAAAAGATTAAAAAAAGTAAGGAATCATGTATTGGGCAAGACATAATGTAATTTTTGTACTTATTTTTCCGAAAATGTAAGGGAAAATTTATGTTTTAAATATATTTATGTGGAGATGATGTTTGTGGAGTTTTGAGAGAATGATTTTATACTAAGAAACATCTAGTTTATGATGTATGTGGCAGATGAAGAGGGAATATTTTTTATAATTAATCTTTAGATCTGAGACGAGATGGAAGATTTATACAATTCTTTTTATGTTAATGGTACTTTTTAAAATGGCTTGATGAAAAGAATGATGGTTGTTAGAGAACATATTTGATTATCAAAGAGAGTAGAGATGATGTTTAAAGATGAGTCTTAGGGACCGAAAGAGGTCACAAGATGAAGTATCTATTAGAGGTCGCAATCGGGCAGTTCGGGTCGGGTTTGAGTTGGGTCATTTCAAGTCAGGTCATTACATGTCAGAGATAATTCAGGTTATTTTTTTTCTTTCAAGTCAGGTCGGGTTAGTAATGGGTTGGGTCCCTTTGGGTTATTCTAAATTTTCGAGTCAACTCGGGTCCGGGTCGGATCAATTTTGGTGTAGATTTTTTCATGTTACTTTATGGATTTGGGTCGGATTCAAGTCGAATCATTTCGAGTTGTCATAATAATGGGTCGTGTCAATTTGCACTATTTCTTTGGGTTAATTCAGTTTTAGGTCGAGTCATTTTTGGGTTGGGTAGTAATCAGGTCGGGTCTTCTTGGGTGGTATATTTGGTTCGGGTCTAGTTGTTTTGGGTTGGGTCTCAGTCTGTTCAGTTTGGAAAGTTGTCAATCAGGTGGGCCAGTTTGGGTTTGGGCAGCATCATATGGGTCAAAGATAATTGAGGTTACTGTATCCATTCATCTTGAGTTGGTTTAGTATTGGTTTGGTCC
This sequence comes from Alisma plantago-aquatica, assembly GCA_963693085.1. Classification (NCBI taxonomy): domain Eukaryota; kingdom Viridiplantae; phylum Streptophyta; class Magnoliopsida; order Alismatales; family Alismataceae; genus Alisma; species Alisma plantago-aquatica. The sequence goes on from OY856415.1 coordinate 635,317,452, forward strand.
CTTCATTTCATTTTACATTTTTGAGTCAACTCATGTTTGGGTCGGGTCAATTTTAGTACAAGTTTGTTCAAATTCACTTATTGGGTTGATTTGGGTTCATGTCAAGTCACTTTAGGTCATTTCAATTTACACTATTTCCTCAGGCTAACTCGAATTTGAACCGAGTCATTTTGAATTGGGTAGTTACCAAGATGGGTTGCTTGGGTTGTATATTTGTATAATCAAGTTATTTTAAGTTGGACCTCATTCAGGTTATATTGTAACTTGTGATAATGAGTAATGACTAATATCTTGCATTAATTAAAAAAATAAAGACAATATTTTTTACTTGTTATTTTCTTCCTTTACTATCCAATATTCCATATATATCCCCTTCTTTTTGCTTACTACCAAATTATCAAGCAAATTATTTCTTGTTAAAAAATGTACTGATAAAGCCATACCAAATTCTACCGTAAATTTAAAACTTGTCTCCCCGGATTCTTGCTAGTTGCTACTCGCTAGTACTCGGTCAAGTTGGCATTGGGTCGGGTCGTTGTTGGGTTGGATTGAATTCAGGTCAAGTTGACATTGGTTCAGTGTGTAGGGTCAGTTTAATGTCCAAGTTGGGTTGAATAATGGGTTGGGTTGGTATTGGATTGGGTTGACATTAGGTTGGGTTGGTGTTGGGTGGGTTAACCTCGAGTCGGGTCAATGTCAGGTCAGGTTGATATCGACTCGGGTCAAGTAGGTTGTGATTTTTTTAGGTTGATTCAGGTCACATAATATCACCCAGTCTGGTGTCGGGTCAAGTTTGGGTCTGACAATTCTGGGCCATATTGAATTTTTGATGAAGATCGAGTCGGGTCAAGTTAGATTTGGATTTATAATTTCTTTGAGTTTAATCAGATCAGGTTGTGAGTAAGGTGGGTCAGGTTTTCTCAGACCGGATTAGCTTTTGCCAACTCTAGTATCTACTAGCGCTATTTCTAAGCGGCACTGAATGCTCCTACAAAGAAAACAATAATTAATCAACCACAACTCATGCATAACACTAATAAACATATACTAGTAAATACACGTGCTTTGCACGTGATATCTTTAAATAAAAAATAGAGTGACTATAACTAATGAGGGAACTAAAAATGCCATCATAGGGTTCCATTTTATTAATGAAATGAATATATAAATGTAGTCTACAAAACCTTTATGAAAATATGATATTTTGACGATCCTATTGTTCCATCCTTTTTTATGAATCTTTTGCTTTCTAGTTTGATGTTCATTTTTTGTCATAGACAGTATAGAAAGCATTATTTTGTTTTGATCCTTTTTATGTATAAACTTGATATCAATATTCATGATTTTGATTGACTTATCTTCTCACTTAAATGTAAAACTATTATATATATCGAGTAATCTTTCACAACATGAATAATAAAAAAAAGTAATAGTCATAAATATATAGTTGGACATCACCAAATAATATTTCAAAAAAAATTAAATGTGATTTCTTCTACTAAGATGTTTTCTTATCATAACATAATTAATTTTGTATCTTCTTTCGCAAATTAGCATGTATTGTTCTAATATTATTATTTCATGCTAGTCAAAGTCAACACTGACACATGTATTCTAATTTTTTATTCCATATTAAATAGATCTTTTTGTGTGAAGATAACTCCTATATATGCTAATTTGTTTGATGATTGACCTTATATAATTTTTTTGACATTGTGGCCCATTAATAGGAGGTCATTAGTGGACCCACTAAGTAGTGCAGAGGCCATATTAAGACATTTCCAATTGAGAATTGTAATACCTATAGATCATTCATTGGGCTCTTCATTCATGGTTTCTCATTCATTATAAAAGTACTTAGATTTTAGTACGAAAGAGACTTTCAATCTTCAAAATAGGCATGAAATAAATACACACATACTTCTTTCTTTTATTTTTGACAAGTAATTATAAGAAATAATTTCTTTAGAATATATGAGGGTGTCCTCATTTTACATAATGTCTTCAAGAATATGAAGAAGAGATAAAGTAGGTGGTGTTGAAGAGAGGATAAAACCATTGCGCAAAGTTTGTTGTTTTCACTAAGGGATGACTATGGGATCACACACCAATTTATTGTGATGGCTTAGATGGATATCAATGGTGATCAAAAAGATGTTTCATATGGTTACAATTGTATCTAAAAGTTGTTGGTTGTGATGCCTTGAATAGATACTTGTAGTGTCACAAAAGATTTTATTGTTAGGATAGGGTTTTATGAAGTGGTGTCTAAAAGTTGTTGAGGTGGAGTATAAATAAGGATTTGATGACATGATATCCATAAAGAGGGGTTTCATAATTATCTTTTGGATCAAGTTAGTATTTCTTCGTAAAGTCTATCATCCTCATCATTGTGGTTGTCCTACTCATCTTGTTGTAGCAATTATGAGTTGGTAGGGAGATCGATTAATGTTGAGGTATCAATTTCGAAGCATGATGTTATCTATTTATATGGATAAAGAAAAACTAAATGAATGTATATTTAGCAGACAACATCTTGATCTCTTTTGATACATTGATGATTATGTGATAACTACCAATTATGAATGGCGGTGGTCTAAATTCATATGTATTTTTCTTAGACAATGAGAAAATGATTGTGATGATAGCATGGGGAAGAGTTATCATATATTATGTAGTTTAGAAAGAGTTTGGAAAAATCATATCTAAGTTGAAATTCATAACAAAGATTAGAATAGAACATGTCCTCAAACAAGGGCTTATACTCCTAGTGAGTTTTTCTACTCAATATTTATCTTAATTTAGTGATTTAAATTTTCATGGTTCAATTGATATAGTTTTGATAATCATTATTTGGATAGAGACATAGCACATGTTTTTTATTACTTAACAAATTATTGCATTGTATGTTTAGACCAATTGTTAGTTTATGATCTCAATGAAATAGAGACACTATTATATTCTTTCCTTAAAAAAGATCATGTATACAAGATTAGTACAACATTATTTATTGTTATCCCCACAATTGATAAGTGTCCTATTGATGTAACATAAGTAAATCCATTGATAACACAAACATGATGAGTAACCTCAGCTAATAGTACATACTATGTTTCTACGATCAAACCATCATCATCACATCCTCTTTTTTCATGTTTATAACCATAAAATAAAATTATAGTTATTGAATTCAAAATAAATAATGATAGATGACAAATCAAAGATATTTGCACCCACCTATATTTAATGATGACACTCTCATAGTGCTATTGAGGTCAATTAATACAAATGGCAAGTTCAATATATGATAGGTTGGAAATAATATTTTTCTTATAGTAACAAATACAAGTTGTTGTGAATATATATATATATATATATATATATATATATAGACTTGAGTTGTTGACATAGTTTATAAAGAAATAACACATGTATTTTGCCAAAATCTATTGATTGTTTTTGTGTTATCTTCTTTGTTAGTTTTTTTGTCTACAATGTATCAATTCATTTGTAAATGAAACTTGGCATTTAAAATTAAGTAATGCAAATATTATGTGGTTGAGTTCTGTTGTGTCACATTCTAGACAAGAAGAAATTGAGTAATCTTATAATATTTCTTATTATAAGTATATTTTTTATGATCTAGTTCATCTTCATGATATTTCAAACTATATGTATGCTATCTTTATATGTAAAGTAAAAAAAGTTAAATAGGATGCAAAATATAAATAAACACTATGAAATTTATTAAATGGAATTTTAAAAGTGAGTAGATAATTTGGTGGTATGCCATGTTTTAGTTTCTTAATGAAAAAAGTTAATAGTTTATTATAGTTGGTAAATTATTCCTAACTGTGTATATTTTCTCAATTTCTCTTATAGTTACTTTTCTCCAACTCGAATTATTATAGAATTAATTAATGTAAAAATAACTTAGATATTTGTAAGATGATATCCAAGGTAACATGTGACCATGAAAATAGAAACATCTGATCATAATTGTATATGTTATAGAATTAGTTTATCAAACTTAAAAATGAAGATAAAGTTTTCTAGAGTGACAACTACAAAAAAAAAATCAAGTGTCAATTTTGACAAAATTGAGTAACTTTTAGATGTTAAAGATGTTTATAAATATTTTTATAAATAAATAAATACATACACTCATACTATATATGTGTTTGTGTGCCACAACATATGTGTCACATGATACAAAAATAAATGATTGTATTCCCTATAGATATATTAAAATATAGTTTCTGACTTCTTATTTTAAATACATTTACATGCTCATTTAGGATGATAGTAAATTTTTTTAGATTCTACATACAATGAAAGGCAAGTCAAGAAAATTATGAAGTAGTGATAAAATTGTGAATGACATCAAAAGGTACAAACATGAATCATGTGGAACATTGAACTTTTAGTCAAGAAAATAATATTCTATGGCTTGATATTATTGTCCTTTTTTGATGCATTACAATGGAGCAACGTCTACCTAAAGAAAATTACTTCAAGATTTTTTTGTTTCAAGTATAAGTAACTAAATTAAATCTGCAACAGTAAATCCCTCAGTCTGAATAAGTTCATTGATTTTATGAACTATAATTTTACTTATTGATGATTAAGTTCAACTATCTACAATAATAAAATAATATAGTCCTAAATCACCCAAAATCAAATTACTAGACCAGTTGTAGTTTACTTGGTTTTGGTTTGTTCCAATTTCAAACTCTATGAATTATAGTATATGAAAACATTATTGCGTACTATAAAATAGGAATTTCTCTGTTATGTATAAGATATTAGTAGCTAAGGCTCTAGAGAGTGCATTTTTATTTTTTTATTGAAATTAAAAATCATATTAATATTGATATATACAAAGAAAGATATATTATTATTTTATCAAAGAAATCCTCCAAAAATTTAATCTATGGGCATAAATATTACAAATTGATTTATAAAAAAATTCTTTTTAATCATATTATCTTAAAAATTCCATTCTCCATTATCATGATAACTACCATATAGTGACATTGGTTATATGGAATTTGTATAAGTGATTGATTAAAAATTGAATATATTTCCTTCTTATATATATTATGATGACACCTTCATAGTGCTACCAAATTCCATTAATTCATACTACAAGTTGAGTATTCAAAAGGTTAGTGATAATAATTTTCTTACGATTAGGAATAGAAATTTGTTGCTAAACTATATGAGCCTGACTCCATATGCAGTTTCTAAAAAATAAATCACAGTTTTTATTAAATTTTGTTATTATTTTTGGTGTCATATTATTTATAATTTTGCATCTACAAAAGGAAAATATGTATTTACTTATGAAGCTTAGTATCTAAAAATAATGAATACATATATTGGATGGTCAGATTTGGTTATATCACATGCTAGACATAAACATTGTACGTATTGTTTCTACTTAATGATATTATAATATATCTCATCAAAGTTTCATTTACTATTATAACGTCATATATGTGAGATTTAAATGTGTTGTTTCATTATGCCTAATAGGTCAAGAAAAAGGAAACAAATAAATTTTTTTATGATAACAAAATTTTAATTACCACTGTGATATATTTGAAATGGAAATTTTGATGTTAGTTGGTGATTTGATTGGTATGCCATGTTGTCCTTTCCTAAATAAACTGTGACGTCCCCAGATTTTGATTTCTCCAAACCCTATTGGGAATGAGATGTCAGAATCCGAAAACATCATCCAATCATATCAGAGAGCAATGCGGAAGCGACACATGCATACATGAACATTCAACCATAGGTAGGGCTGTAAATGGATATGGGTATACCCACATACCCTTAAACCCATACCCTCTATACTTGTCATGGGTATAAATTTTTATAACCACATAACCGATTACCCTTATACCCATGTATCTGCCTCTCACTGGATAAGGTTATGGTTATGTATGTACCCATATCCTGTATACCCATATACCCATTTAATTATATTTTTATATAAAAAAATTATATTAGAATGTAATGGTACATATTTTGTAAGTATAAGTGCCTGAAAGTAGCATAAGTTATATTAGAATGTAATGCTCTATATTAACCAGTGTGAAGGCAAGACAACATGATGTCTAAGATTAATCATTGACTTAAATATTCTATTAATAATGTAGTAAAACTTTGTACTATTCCCTAATAGAGCCAACAATCATCATTTTTTTATATTTTGATTTAGCTCTATCAACATGTTACTCTTGATTGTCCTTTATAAGATGACATATTACTTACTTATCACCTTATATACCCATAAAAATAGAATGAATTTGATGTCATACTATATCTATATCAATATCACTTAATTAGTTTATTGTTTGTTGTACCCAAATTTTATGATGTGTTATTGTAGAAAGTCTATTCATAACCATATACCCAGTTACCCATCCAATACCCAATGGTTATGTGGGTATGGGTATGGTGCGGGTAAAGTTTTTGAAAAAGCGGGTATATACCCATACCCATACCCGCTTAACTAAACGATTATGATTATGGATATGACCATAACCACACCATACCCTACCCAGTTACAGCCCTAACCATAGGCATACACCATGACATTCTCAACATTCAACATGTATATTTATACAACATGAATTATTACACAATGATTTACAATTACATATTGAGTGAAGATTCTACAGTCTATGAAAATGTATGCTAATAGGATCTTAGATAATAGGAACAACCTATACAACTTGCTCACATCCTATTCTTTTATCCCATTCTAGCTCTGGACCTAGAAAATATGAGAAACAAAATCATCAACAAAAGATGGTACGTGGAATTAAAAGCTATACTATGCTGGCATATAATATACTCAAAATTGAAGAAAGAGAAAGAAAACGTTACTTAAAGGTGGAAATCAGGTAATCCTAAGTTATTAGCCACATTTAGAATGAATATGCATTACGATGGTGGACTTAACACATACATAAATGGTGGGCCCTTCCCCGTGTACCTTGTACTCTAGGGATCTCCCCGTATACCATGTACTCTAGGGAGGTGCTAGTCAACATTAAAGTTTTCCCTCTCTAATAGGGAGTTTAATGAGAACCACTAGTAACTACATTTCATTTATCCTCATTTATGTTCTTTTATGTTCAAGGCAGAAAATTGTCAATATACATACATCTACAGCCAACAATGTATTTCACATACAAGCAAGCAAGTACATATATTTAACATCCATCAAATCTAGTCATATAATTATATCCATGTACCTGAGTTCAGATATTCCTCACATATTCATGATCATCTAGATAATCTGGTCAACACCTGATTTAAAGAAATTAATCATCATTAATATAGGTACACCATATTCTTGGTATTTTAGGTCCAATTTAGGGTTTAAGACAAACCTAGGTTGAAATTGATCTAATCTTGTGTTTGATATTTTTCTACTGACTAGGGTGTCATTTTAGAGGTCTGATCCAATTTTTGTAATTTTCTGATGCTTAGTTTATTTTCTAGAATTAAAATGGGATTAAAAGCATCTAAATAGTCCTTTATTGAAAAAGACTGATTATTTAGATACATTACTCAGACCATAGTATAAAGATGAATGTATATCATCATTAGGGTTCTAGGACAATTTTATGAGAATTAATCTCAACTGGATATAATTTATTTCATTCAATAAACTGCTAAAAGGAGAATTATACTCTAAATTAAATATCACCAACAAATATGTCCTAAAAGACTGTTCTAGAGGTTTCATAAGAAAGAGGGCATTTTCTTGAGTCCAAGGGTATTTTGGGGGGATTTTTAGGCCAAAGGAGCTATTTATTAAGCAATTTTTAAGAAAATGTCATTTTCTGGATATCAAAAGCATTTTACCTTGTCTTTGCCTGAGGTGGCAGTGCTTGATTGGTCCATGCTGGCATGACAAGTTCCTCAGCCCGCACCCATGGTTGGCTTGGTTCAACAACAGGCTGCCCGATTTATCTATGAGCCAGACCGGTTCACCTCGGACGATGCTAGATCATTCAACCCTCTCTCCCAGTCTTGCATCCATAGAGCTCTACGGAACCCTCTACCTCCTGGCACCAGCGTGAGATATAGCCCCGACGAGGATCCATCGAGCTTCAAGCTTCCTTGGTCAATGATGTGGGTTGCTTTGGACTCATTGTAGGATGAAGCTCCATCTCGATGATGACCAGTTGTACAGCGGGCTCTGCCTCCCCCATACCCCTCTCTACCATCTGTTGTAACAGGATTGGGCGGCGAGGAAGGGGCTTTCCATCTTCCCAGCAAAAACTCAAGCTTCAGGTACGAGGAAGATTCTAGATGCCTTCGTGAACATGCCTTGCCACATTGGTTTGGTATTGTTGCAGATGTCTTCCATGATTTGGCTCCCTATAGAAACTGTCGCCAAGGGGTAGAGGAGGAGATTAGCAATGTGAGAAGAAGGACCGTTGAAGCTACATACCATCTTCTTTTCAACTGAAACTTGAAGATGATGAGATTCCTATAGACCTGTCCCCACGGTTGTCTTCCTCCTCTACTCGGTGGCTATCTTGGAGGCCACGAATATTGATGTGCTTCCAGCTTTTATTGGGTTTAGTGGATTTGTGCAGTCTGTGGGATGGTTTTGGCTCACGAGCCTGCCTCTTATAATCCCCTTTCTTGGTCTGCTCCGTCCTCTCATCCCATGTTTTCCACGGTGGAGAGGTAGATAAATGGGGGAGGTTGATCTCTCAATACCATAGGTCTTGAGTGTTGTATGAGGGGTTAATCTATTTGGGTTGTTCCATAAATCATGTTTTTCCCAACGGTATCCCCTTTGATTGCCCCCTCCTTCATCGGCTCCGAAGGACACCTTAGTGAGTTATGTTCCTCCATTTACAGAGGTTAGGGATGATCCGTTCCCTGGATCGATGGCTCGCTGTAAAAGGGTGTGTGACATAATATATTACAGAACTAATTACTGGATACCTAAATGATCAAAGTTCCTCAATTTAAAAATCATTGAATCTTCATCAACTAAATTCCAACAGACTTTTTATGATCCCCATAACCTTGTTGTTCGTCATATTTTCACTTGAGTTCATCGTGACTATTAAATAGGATCCTTTAGCCACATAAGTACCCAAATGATAATGAATGTATATAAATCATGTCAGCATATATTCATGATTTTAGATAAAACCTTTTTATAACAATTATGTATCCATCCATACATTTAGATCAAAATATCATATATGAATTTTACCTAATTTGAGTATTGAGAATCTGAAAATCTAGGTTATCACATTCACCCCACCTTATATGGAGTTTCATACTCAAAATTCAACTAGGCTCAGAATTAAGGTGTCAAGGAGTCTCTACATTCTCTAATGCTCATAATTAAGGTGTCAAGGAGTCTCTACATTCTCTAAGTCACCACTTACAAGTGCATCATAGTATTGCATGCACCCTAGGTTGTTATCTTAGGATTTAGAGCATATAGGGTGTACCCATCCCACCTTATATCGGTGGAAGCATCATTTTCTTATAGAAGTTGTAGCATCACTTAGTGTCTTAGGCATCAGATGACATTCTTATATTACAAGGTTTAAATCCGTATAGTCCCTTAAGGGTAAGGATTTTATTCATAAATATGAAGTCAAGGATGCATTGTTTAAGGTTTCATCTTTCACCCTACAAAATCATGCAAGGCAAAGTCAAGCTCATGCCATTATTTACTTGAAATATCACACTTAATATCATTAGTGTTGTCTACGATAAACATGACCCTATGATTTCATCGTGAAAGGGTATTATTTTTCATACATATACACATTAGGGTTTCACCTTTTGGTCTGGGAGGCGTTTTCAAACTAGAAGCATAGATTTGAGAAGATTTGAGGTGAAGAACTATTTTGTTATCATGTAATCTATGATCTAAAGATAGCTTTATTTCAAGATCATGATTTCATATTTATATGTCTCATGTATGATATGAAGGGAAAGAGAATATACTAAGCCAATCTTATCATGATTTCAAACTTGAATATTATATGTATGGCATAGGAAGGGAATATAGAATAGGTCAAGCTCCTGTAAGTGACTCCTCATGTATAATCATCTATGTAGCTCAAGTGAGGTTTCTAACATCATATATTAAGAACGAGAAGTGGGGGGAACAATATTCATGAGTATCTTATGCACAAAGCATTTTACTCTCGTAACCACAGTTCATATATCACCTCACTTGCAGCTGATGATGAGATTCATAAACATATGTCACTCAAACTAGGACCTAACTCAATCAAAAGGATTGACTTTCTCATTATGAATCACCTACCCATCATTTTTTTACACTACTCTCACATATAGATTTAATCATGCAAAAGGACTCAACTCATCTACTCAGGAGTAACCCAGCTTAGGACACATCACTTCACATATATCTCATATTTCTCATATATTGGAGATTAGGTCCTATGAACTTCTCCTTATGGGTCTTACTCTCTTTAGAGTTCACCACTTATCTCATCCTAACATTAGAGGTCCTCCTTGTAAAAGACCTTGAGGCTCATACATATTCAACCTTATCTTAATTTAGCTCATCTTAAACAAGAAAAGGGAATGTACTTTCATTATCAAGACTAAGATCATATTTCTTAGACTTAGATTATACCTCATATGAAACTTGAATCTATATAACACAATCATCTCATCAAAATCAAACTTATATTAAATCATCCTTACGTATAGCATCTATAAATCTATCATCTACTCTAACTATCATTATTTGATAAGGCTCTAGACTCTAATCTAATCTACTCTCTCTTCTAGACTGATGTCCCTCCCTTTCACTTAGGTTGCATGAACACTAACTACTCTACAGTGTGAGGGACACATTTTTATATTTACATATATATAATAAAATATTATATAGTTTTTCTCCGAAAAAGAAGACGTCAGAGAAAACACTCGAGGCTCGAGCCGATTGGAAAACAAAACCAAATCAGCAAAATCGAGTGTCCCACACACAGTAGATAGTCTAGTGCTATGTCACCTAGTGAAATGGTGAGAACAAGATGTAGACTAGTGTAGCTACCCAATACATATGAGCTCTATATGGAAAGGGTTCCAGACACTTGTCTAAACCTAGTTCTCGAACATCTAGGTTCTAACCTAGAGGCTAAGTCAAACCTAGTTCCTGAAGAACAACTTATTATGTTTCTAGGGTTTAAAGTGAAAGGTGAGATTTTTTTTGTTTCATGGTGATCAATTATTAGGTGTAGCTATTGTTCATGCTCTGATACGAACTGTGACGTCCTCGGATTTTGATTTCTCCAAACCTTATTGGGAATGAGATGTCAGAATTTGAAAACATCATCCAATCATATCAGAGAGCAATGCGGAAGCGACACATGCATACATGAACATTCAACCATAGGCATACACCATGACATTCTCAACATTCAACATGTATATTTATACAACATGAATTATTACACAATGAATTACAATTACATATTGAATGAAGATTCTACAGTCTATGAACATGTATGCTAACATGATCTTAGACAATAGGTACAACCTGTACAACTTGCTCACATCCAATTCTTTTATCCCATTCTAGATCTGGACCTAGAAAATACGAGAAACAAAATCATCAACAAAATTTGGTACGTGGAATTAAAAGCTATACTATGTTGGCATATAATATACTCGAAATTGAAGAAAGAGAAAGAAAACGTTACTTAAAGGTGGACAATCAGGTAATCCCAAGTTATTAGACACATTTAGAATGAATATGCATTAATATGGCGGACTTAGCACATACATAAATGGTGGGCCCTTCCCCGTGTACCTTGTACTCTAGGGATCTCCCTATATACCATGTACTCTAGGGAGGTGCTAGTCAACATTAAAGCTTTCCCTCTCTAATAGGGAGTTTAATGAGAACTACTAGTAACTACATTTCATTTATCCTCATTTATGTTCTTTTATGTTCAAGGCGGAAAATTGTCAATATACATACATGTACATCCAACAATGTATTTCAAATACAAGCAAGCAAGTACATATATTTAACATACATCAAATCTAGTCATATAATTATATCCATGTACCTGAGTTCAGATATTCCTCACATATCCATGATCATCTAGATAATCTGGTCAACACCTGATTTAAAGAAATGAATCATCATTAATATAGGTACACCATATTCTTGGTATTTTTGGTCCAAATTAGGGTTTAGGCCAAACCTAGGTTCAAATTGATCTAAACTTATGTTTGATATTTTTCTACTGACTAGGGTGTCATTTTAGAGGTCTGATCCAATTTTTTGTAATTTTCTTATGCTTAGTTTATTTTCTAGAATTAAAATGGGATTAAAAGCATCTAAATATTCCTTTATTGAAAAAGACTTATTATTTAGATACATTACTCAGACCATAGTATAAATATGAATGTATATCATCATTAGGGTTCTAGGACAATTTTATGAGAATTAATCTCAACTGGATATTATTTATTTCATTCAATAAACTGCTTAAAGGAGCATTATACTCTAAATTAAATATCACCAACAAATATGTCGTAAAATTCTATTCTAGAAGTTTCATAAGGAAGAGGGCATTTTCTTGAGTCCAATGGTATTTTGGGGGGATTTTTAGGCCACAGGAGCTATTTATTAAGCAATTTTTAAGAAAATGTCATTTTCTAGATATCAAAAGCATTTTACCATGCCTTTGCCTGAGGTGGCAGTGCTTGATTGGTCCATGCTGGCATGACAAGTTCCTCAGCCCACACCCATGGTTGGCTTGGTTCAACAGCAGGCCGCCCGGTTTATCTATGAGCCAGACCGGTTTACCTCAGACGATGCTAGATCAGTCAGCCCCCTCTCTCATTCTCGCATCCACAGAGCTCCGCGGAACCCTCCACCTCCTGGCACCAGCATGAGATCTATCCCCGTCGAGGATCCACAGAGCTTCAAGCTTCCTTTGTCGATGATGCAGGTTTCTTTGGACTCGTTGTAGGACGCAGCTCCATCTCGATGATGACCAGTTGTACAGTGGGCTCTGCCTCCCCCATACCCCTCTCGACCATCTGTTGTAGCAGGATTGGGCGACGAGGAAGGGGCTTTCCATCTCACCAGCCAAAACTTGAGCTTTAGGTCTGAGGAAGATTCTAGATGCCTTCGTGAACATGCTTTGCCAAATTGGTTTGGTATTGTTGCAGATGTCTTCCATGATTTGGCTCGCTATAGAAACTGCCGCCAAGGGGTAGAGGAGGAGATTAGTAGTGCGAGAAGAAGGGTCGTTGAAGCTACACACCATCTTCCTTTCAACTAAAACATGAAGATGATGAGATTCCTACAGACATGTCCCCACGGTCGTCTTCCTCCTCTACTCGGTGGCTATCTTAGAGGACACAGATATTGATGTGCTTCCAACTTTTATTGAGTTTAGTGGATTTGTGCAGTCTGTGGTATGGTTTTGCCTCACGAGCCTGCCTCTTCTAATCCCCTTTCTCGGTCTGCTCCGTCCTCTCATCCCATGTTTTCCACGATGGAGAGGTAGAGAAATGGGGGAGGTTGATCTCTCAGTACCATAGGTCTTGAGTGTTGTATGAGGGGTTAATCTGTTTAGGTTGTTCCATAAATCATGTTTTTCCGAACGATATCCCCTTTGATTGCCCCCTCCTTCATCGGCTCCGAAGGACACCTCGGTGAGTTTTGTTCCTCCATTTACGGAGGTTAGGGATGATCCGTTCCCTGGATCGATGGCTCACTGTAAAAGGGTGTGTGATATAATATATTACAGAACTAATTACTGGATACCTAAATGATCAAAGTTCCTCAATTTAAAAATCATTGAATCTTCATCAACTAAATTCCAACAGACTTTTTATGATCCCCATAACCTCGTTGTTCGTCAAATTTTCACTTGAGTTCATCGTGACTATTAAATAGGATCCTTTAGCCACATAAGTACCCAAATGATAATGAATGTATATAAATCATGTCAGCATATATTCATGATTTTAGATAAAACCTTTTTATAACAATTATGTATCCATCCATACATCTAGATAAAAATATCATATATGAATTTTACCTAATTTGAATATTGAGAATCCGAAAATCTAGGTTATCACATAAACAAAATTAATTAGTTACTATTCTTTGTTAGCTATATTCGTCTATGTATATTTTTTTCTCATTTTCATCAAGTTCATTTTCTCCAATACTAATTTATATATAATGGATTAATGTATAAACAATTAGATATCGGTCAAATGATATTACAATATAATGTATGTCAATAATAAATTTACAACACCTTAGAATATATGTTTCTAACATTATTTGATTAAAATGAAAAGACCATATAAAGTTAAGTATTATTTAGTTATTTTATACAACTATCGATAGAGTGGTAACTACTGAAGGAATATAACAATGTTAGAAATTTGATAGAATACATGTAATAATTATAAGTTGTTCATAACATATTGTTAAAACTTAAGAGAAAATAATGTCATGTAATTCTAACATATGTTTTTGTATGTGAAGGCAAGTGTGTTATATGATAATCAAATTAAGATATCTTATTTTCCACTAACATATTTTAGGACTATCATAAAAAATTATGGATGATACTTGGAGTTACCATATAGTGAAAGTGAGTTCAAGAAGCTTATAAAGTAAATATGCAAATATGAACTTTTGATATATTAAACTTTACACAGTAGTTAAGATTTTTTCAAAACAATGATATTATGAGTGTTACTTTTCATTACACACCTCTTCTGAATATATAAAAATTAAATCAAGATTGTTATATTTCAAGTTTCAACTACTAAATAAATTATGCAAATGATAAATCCAACTATGTTAATAAGTTAAATAATTTAAAAGTTTAATATTTATTTTTGAGGGATTGAATACTAATGTCTAAAATATAAAATTATTTTAGTCCTAAAAATCACTTTGGCAAATTGTGATTTACACTTTTTTATGTTCTCTAGTTTGACTTAATTTTTATATATGGAAAATATTATTTGGAATTATAAAATAAATGTTTCAATCTTTTGTGGAATATATGAGAAATTAAGACTCTAGTGAGTGTGTATAAATTGCACTTTCTGTTTTGCAGTTATTTGATATTAGAAAATAATAGTAGTTATTGAGGTATAGAAAATGATATATAATATTCACTTCAAACAACTCATTCAATAATTGAATTGTATGTATATAACAAAGTCAAACCAAATATAAATGAAACTTAAAAAACTTAAGTGGATTTTGAAAAATTATGTTCTGGAGAAAATCATAACAGAGTTTATTTAGACCACCATCTTAGATTTTTTTTATGAGTATGCAATGTTTGTATGGAACAAGTTATACATGCTGCAATGACTAACATAACTCCATATTCAAGTAATTCCATGGGGATGGATACATAATGTTTTTGAGATTATGGATTGAAGAAATTATTTCCATTAATTAAATAACATTCATTTTGTTACAGTTGGAAGACATATAACCCATAGTTGTATATAAAATTAAATAAACCAAAGTATTAGGTGAATGTATAAGCATACCCATAGATTATCTGATATTAAAGGGGGTACCCATCACTCTTTATACGACATAGAGGCACTATTTCAAAATAAAACAAGTGAACATTCAATGATGGACTTCGTTGGACTGGAATCATAATAATGAAGCAAATAAAGAGAAAAAGTGAAATCGTGTAAGCCTAGGAAAGCGTCAACAAGCCCCATGATTTTTTATTTTTCATAGATGGAAGGCTGCATATAATATGATTGGTTATAGTAAAAGATTAATTAGTAGAGAAAGAGTTGGTTGGTCACTAACAAGTTTCTCTTTTGAGTGTTCATTGTTGCCTTCCTATCAACTGACAAAGGTGGGTACTGCTTAGCCATGGGAGCATCTGAAGAAAGGTGAAAAGAAGCTGTTTCGGTAAAAATAAACAGAATAGTAGGTTAGCTAGATCTAAATGATGTTCAAGAATCTGAGAGATGCAGTTGTCTGAAAAGAAAAGAAAACTAAGCAGTAAACTTTTCGGACATGGGAATTTAATTCCAATTTAAAACATACGAGCAAGTAGCCAGTAGCTGGTGAGGGTGCATGAGTAGGTATTGCTTCCATTGCCATAGCCATTGTAGACGACCTTTAACCATGTGACTTTCTTTCGTTGTTGGAGAGTCGACCCTCTGCTACAGTGACCATGTTTAAGGCATTGTCATAGCAGATCAACACATGGCTGGTATGCGGGCATAAGAACATCATTTATATGCATGGTTGAGGATGTCCCAGCAGGACAATCTGTTTGAGGTTTAACATCTAAATCTGCAATATTAGGCTTGAAGTATTCTTCTTTTTGCGGCAAGCTTTCCAGGACGGTCACAGGTTTTCTGCTCAACGAGGTCCTTATCTCCGGTTGCATAGAACAACACAGCTTGAATCTACGTGAAATTCACATACCCAGATTCCCTTTCTCTTTGTTCTGCAGAACTGATCTGATTCTTATTCTTGTAGTGCGCCAACTATGTTAATGCTTCTAGAAAGCAATAATATTCTAAATCTATAGCCAAGTCCGAAGAATTATCTTATGGTTTACGAGGAGAACCAACAAGTCAACGATGATGACTACGCATCGTACACAACCAACTTGCTGATTCCATCTCAATCCTAGCCGAAGTGTCTGGTGAAAAAGACGTGAAAGATGAGTACGCTTACGTATCGGGTTGGTGACTGAGGAAACCTGATGTGGTGGATGTGTTTCCGGCCGAGACACTATACCATGGTCGTCCGCAAGGGAACCTGATGTGGTAGATGTGTTTTCGTCCAGCCGAAACACCATACCATGGTCGACTGAAGTAGTTTCGATTTTCAATATATATATTGACTGAAAATAAAAGGCAGTAATGTTTTGGACGGTGAAGAGTCCAACACATACGGGATTACAGAAGAGGACGGAGACGAGTAGTCATGCTTAGTAGAGTAGAATAGTAGATTTTGTGACAGTAAAGCATAAAGAAGAAAACGCTCATTGACTTCCAAAAACCTGTTCATTGTACATGCACAGAGTAGAAAATCCCGTTTGCAAGCACTAGAATCCCCTCGTGTCCACAGGTATGTTGCTCACGTAGCAAGCAAGCGCTCTGTCTCCTACTTCTTCAGCAAGATACCACAGCTCTGTTTTTGTTTTCTTGCATGCAAAGTAGACGTAGAAAACATCGGTGTTGTCAAGAAGTGAAACAAAGACTCCAGCTTTACTCAGTGACGTCAGTAAACTCGTGGTGCTGCGTGTCGTTTTCTTCAGGGCACTGCTCATTCTACGCGCGAGCGGCGACCAAGCGACTAATTAGAAATTTTGACACCAACGAATTTCAATGCTTCTTACGGGACTGTGACCAGCAACTTGCCGTCCAAGCACTCCGCCGTGTTTAACACCAGAGGTTTATATCCATTTTACCATATAAATAAACGGAGACGATACGGTCGTGTGGCTGCTTTTCTTTTCCACCAGCCTATTTGTTTGCTTATTGGCTTCTCCGTCACGACAGTAGCATCACTTTTTTTTTTCAACAACGAGTTTATCCTTTTCTGCATCATATGTGTGCCATCCTATAAAAGGAGCCGTCTCTGCTTCGTCTGAATTAGACCACTATGTTGCCTTTAATTTATGTGTCAATCTTAGCTTGCTTTTAACTTTTACTAGCTAATAAAGATGGATATCCAAGTAAAAGACTACGGAAAGCACAACGGACATGGTTGCTTCCTGGTTCTTTTGTCATCCTTAGCGAAATGCTGATGATATATTCAATGATAAAAATCACCGATATGCATTGTTGCAACCTCAGTTATGTGCTTCATTGATAAAAATCACCCATATACATTATTGCGACCTCAGTTATGTTCTTCATTGCAATGACGGTCACAAAGTAACGTGTTTTTAAAATCAACAGACAAGTCCAAAAAGGGGATCAGTGTAAAGTGACGCACTATATAAGTTAGAGGAGTCAATTAGAAATTAATAGAGTAGCCATCTTTTAGTGGGTATCTTTTGCATACTAATTGTAGTAATCACAGGCGCATGTTGGAAGGAGTCTAATTGAAAGTTAATCAAGAACATTTTTTAGAGTGTACTTAATTTATACTAATCCTAAAAAAGCATATTCCCCAACAAAGAGAACACATATATTTTGACAAACACATGATCAACTACGAAATTTATCAGGTTATTATCTTTTAACGAATTGCATGTAAATTATTGTGACTTTGTGAGTATATGTATTTTTTTTTAAAAGAAGGCAATTTTGGTACTCAAATGCTACGAGTTGTAGGGAGTCGGCTAGTAGTCAATTGAGTATTTTTTTAAGTAGGTTGTATGTATATTATTTTGAATACTAATTATAATAAATTTATAATTGATCAATAAAAAAATGTCAAAGAAGAATAACATATGCATTATATATATATATATATATATATATATATATATATATATATATATATATATATATATATATATATATATATATATATATATATAAGAAGAGTCGATCTAAACTTGGCTCAACCAATCTAAGAAAACCAACTTTAACTGTTAGACTAATTCCATTGTATACCACATGCTTAGCACATGTCTTCCGCTAGTATCTACTGAAGAAAAAGGAAAACAAGACAATTTGAAATACATTTACCACAAAAATTACCTTCTTGAGTACCTCAATAAATATTTTCAGAAATAACACATGTTCTTGAAATCGCACTCTAGCTAAGTGATGATGTACATGTCCATATAAGCTTATTTGACATTTTATAACAAGAAAAAATAACCAAACAAAAGCCTCACTTTGGGTGGCGTTTTCACCACACAAAGTGGCGCTTTCTTTGTTATTTATTCTTTTTTAATTTCTTATACAAAACGGCAGATTAGGGCAGCGTTTACGGCAAATTAGGGTGGCTTTTTCTGAATCTGAGTCAGTACCATGTTATAAGTGAGTGGTGTTTTTATACCAAAGTATGTTACTTAAGATATTATTTAACTACAATATTTTTATAAGAAAATTAATTAACTATCGTGCTAAATTACTTTTTTTAAAGCCGCATAAAATATAATCTTGACAACATTAGATTATTTTGAAGACTAGAAAGGTGGTGTTGTGTTTATTGGTAAAAAAGATTAATATCAAATCACATTGTTTTATCTTATTTATTAATGTTTTGCATCTTCGCAAAGCTTAATATATTATCCAGACATAGTGCCAAAGAAGGTGAAGATGTACAAAGAAGAAACGGAAGTAAAACGTAATCGATCTTGACATTGACGCATATAAGTGAACCACGATAGTTCCTCATGCCGGAAATGTCACTGGACGAATCATCCCAAAGTCGGCAGTTAGAGATGTTAGAATTTTGTATCTTATTCTAATTAGATAAGAAATAATATTTAGTAATATTAGAAAAGTATAAATTAATGTTACACTTAGAGTCTAAGATATTATTTGATTATCTTATTGTATTGTCTTTTTCTAATCTCTATAGAATAGACCTATATACTGTCTAACTAGGAGTCCCTATTAATATAAATAGGAATAGACATTGTTGGAATACGGTGCGCCAATGTGTGGGGTGCCAACCTCCAACCTATGAGAACTTTTCAACGTAAGACAACATTGTGCACCAAAGACGGGAAGCCACAAAAGACCTAAAGAGATTTGCGGAACCTTGAAGCCCAAGAAAATCTTCACGCGAGATACATCCTAATCGTGCACAATAAAATCTACAACCACCCACATCAACAAAGCCAATAACCACCAAATAAATAATCAAACAGAAAATATTGTTGGTGAAGAAAACCACATAAACTTCAAGAAAATTATAAGGGTTATCGCTCCCTCACAATTTGTGCTTGCAATAGGATCTCGTAACCAAATCTTATTTTCTCTCCCCTTTGGCTATCTTTTGTGGCATTCTATTTTGGTGCAAAATGTTGTTCTACGTTGGCATACTCAAAGTTGCCACAGGTTGAGAACCCACACATTGGCACACTGTCCAACGGTGTTTTTTCTTGTTTATATAGATAGAGACTCCTAGTACGACAAGATACATCTATTCTATAGGGATTAGGAAATGACAATAGAATATGATAATAAAATAATGTCTTGGACTCCAAATCTAACATTAATTGGACTTTCCTAATATTATTAAATATTATTTCTTACCTAATTAGGATAAGAAATAAAATCCTGACAATCTCCACCTTGTATCTTATCCGCTGAAGTTGCTCCTCCAAGAAGTCTACTCTCGTTCTTCTTCTATGTTTCCACCCTCGGAAGCTACTTCCGTTTCCAGAAGTGTATCACCATGCACACCTATATGGAGTGCATGTCCAGACATCGATGCCCAGACCCTTCATGTGAGAGCTCCTCAAGATGTATAGTTTGAGAAATTTCTTTGCCTCCACCCCCAGATTAAACAATCACATCATTCACACCTTTGACCCCCGTGCCATAGGGTTGTGCCTTTCTCTGAGCCGCTCTCAATCAAAGACACTACGTGATCGATCCAACCACAATTTTCTCTTTCCAATAGTTAACAACTTTGCCTCTGCACTAGTTAAAATTTGCAGCCAAGTTTGCTGTCTCCCACCATACTGTCCTTGATAGTTGAATACATGTAGCACTCTTCAGATTCATGACACCCGCCACCCATGCTACTACTTCATCTACGCCTCCCATGTCCGTAGACCTCTCTTCGGACGCTCCTCTTTTTGTTAGAAAAAACACCAGTTGATAGAACCACATACCCTCCATGGTCGCTTGCCCCTTCCAAGTGAATTGCACGACTTCACCTCGTGTTGATATTTCACAACTATTGCATTCACACCCTCCGAATTCCATAATAATATTGCCATCTAGATTTTCTACCTGATGGCCTCCAATGGTAGTTGTTGATGTTATCATGCTTTTTTATGCCATCCGAGCATTTTGATCATCTCACATGAACCCTAATTGGTTATAGTTTGAAAAATGTCAGATGGTCAACTTTCCAAAAATCATAATAAATAATTTATTACTCAAAAAAATTAAATAAAATATGTTCTGGAATCAGAGGAAGATTTTTATTGCCTAATTCCAGACTAATTGATATATGGATTTGAATGGATTTTTCTAATTGGTTATACTTTGTTAAATTCATAACTAGCAATTTATAAGTGAGAAAAATAAAGTAAAATATGTTTTGAAATCATAAAAATATAACCAAAAATATGGCATGGTTTTGATAACCTAATTTATAAATAGTAAAAAGGTGATTTTTAGGGTTTTTGATAATTAATATAAACCTAACTCTAATTCTACATATATACATCATAGGTGCTTTGGAGACCTAGGCTTGGGTCTAGGACCGACATTGGACTATTTAGATTCTTAACTAAGGTATGTTTGTATCCCATATTATTTCTTTTAAAAAATAACCTATTTTCAACTTTTTCTTAGTCCTATCGATAATAGCCTATATAATATCTCTTTTGACAAATTCATTCCATGTGGAATATTCTACTTGATTCTGATATAATGATCATCCTATTTTGTTAGAATTTCTTTTGACATCAACTTGTGCATTTATTCTTGATGAATTCTTAAATTTTCCCACTTTTGTGGTGGATATTTGTATTGCACATTTATGTGATGAGAATTTTATATGGATCCTTTATTCCCATATTATATATGTTGGATGTTCTCATCCCTCATACTTTGATTTATTATTTCTTACTCTTTTGTTATGCATCATGTGGTGACTGCAAGTGTAATGTTACATGTGTAACTATGTAGATGTGTAAATACCCACAATTGAAAAAGCAGAGGTGATAATTCATGTAAGAATATTATTTGAGAATATGTGTATCATGTCATGCTTGGAGAAGATGTATATAAGTCCCCTCTCATCACATATTTAGAGTAGATGTGTATAAGTTCCTACTCATTCCATATTTATGGTAGACGAGTTATTACCTACCAATATATTTATATTGTTCTATTATTATCACACGTGAAATATTTTATTGAATTCATATTCTTTTATGCTCAAATGGGTAGTTAATTCCTTTTTCTATGGGAAGCCTTTTATTTGACATCCTTTCTTTCATTATATTGCTCAATTTTCATTTAGTTGGCACATACCAGCTTTTTGTTGATGTCAACTTCTCTTTTCTTTTAGTGGGGTACACTTCCAACCCCATGTATAGGTCAAGCAGGAGACAACCAGGTTGGACCAGGACCTCAACGAGTTTAACTAGAACTTTGTGAGAGACTTTATTGAAGTTGTTAGGAGATCCTTAACTAGTCTTTTGTTTAGTTAGTTTTTCCTTTATCTCACTTTACGTTGTGAAAGACTAACAAGTTTGTAATGGTTAGATACTTTATAAATTCCACTGCTATTTTTTGTGCTATGATACATATATGTTAAATGAATTAGTTATCATCCCTTTTTGTTAAAAATTTATGTTGTTGTTTGGTTCTAAAGGATGATGCCTTTTTATTTTAGTAGGGAGCAGATTCCTTTTTAATATTGAATCTAACATTGTTTTATCTTATTTATTAATTTTTTACATCTTTGTAAACCTTAATATATGACTTAGACATAGTGCCATAGAAGGTGAAGATGTAAAAAGAATAAATGGATAAAAAAGGTAATAGATCTTGACTTTGACACACATAAAACAACCACGATAGTTCCTGATGTCAAAAATGTCACTGGACGAATCATCCTAAAGTCAGTAGTTGGAGAGACCATGTTACCCACCTCCTAGGATCTTCATTCCCCTCACTATAAACCATAGTAGTTGCAAAAATAGGATGTAATACAATGTGGAGACTGATAAGAGTTAGTACCACTATGGATATACATACATCCTTATTAATATACATAACAACCAATTTGTAGTATGAAAAATTTATGATCAAAGTTGCATAGAAATCCTTACACGACATAAGTTTGTACTATACAGATTTGATAATTCTATATTTTTGCATATATCCTAATTATAACATGCAAATACCTATTTATGATTTGTAAAAATAAAGGTAAAAAGACCCCCACAACCTTATATATAAAAAATAGAAAGACATAATTATGTTCAACCCTTTTCATGTAATATATCCTTGCATTATGTAGAGTTGAGAATTCTTGTAATGTCTGGGCCCACTGCCCAAGGCTCTAGTAGGGTTTTTGGAATGAAGAATGACCCCACATACCACTACTAGACTTAACTTCACACTTTGACCTCACTCACACGCAATCCAGATGAACTTCCCGACCGGTCACCCATCCTAGTACTACTCCAAGCTGAGCACACTTAACTATGAAATTCTTTAGTGATGGGCCCCCGAAAAAGGAGGTGCAACTTGGTGATATGGGTAGTACAATCATTCCTTAGATCATTCTATATAAGGACTCAAATCCTAGGATGTTACAATCTCCCCCACTTAGACTCTTGACGTCCCCGTCAAGGATCAACTATATGGCCTCATAATCTTTACATCCAGCTCCTGATCATGGCTACTAATGCAAGGGCAGCTCCATCAACTCAGATAGCCCTTTCCAACATGCATGGACACTACTAGTGCATAGGTGGCTACATCAACTCAGATAGCCCTTTCTAACATGCGTAAAACACACGACTAAAAGATTGGCATGCCAAAGGCCCATGTGGGCCCCACCTAATGGAGGGGAATTAGCTCTGATATCATTTGTAAAGTCCTCACTTTTCAACAACCCCCAATTAAGGAAGGCCAAAAAGATGAGATCCATTACCTACATTCCCAAGGATCTAGATTAGTCAAATAACAAATAATAGAAAACAATTTCAATTAGATTTTAGATACTATATACAAAAAAAGCTTACATGAAGTTCCATTACCAGAACTATACATAGAGAAGAAGTGTCTATCTAAATCCTCCTTACTTAGATTAATGTCTTCACATGGTTTTATCTTTATCTTCATATTCCTTATCATGTATATCATCATATACCTAAAATGTTGTGAAATAAAACACAGTCACTATCACAAGTCCTAACGGTATGTGGGGGAAACACAATTTCACAAGTAATGAAAACAACATAATTCAACAATTAATGTTTAATAGACAAATTAACATTTTCATCATGACTACCTAGTCTAGGTTTCTCCACCCTCTATCATAACCCCTCAGGGCCTCATACTACAGTATTCACTGACTTACCCTATCTAAGCAGATGACTTCATCATGTCTCCCCCTATCTAGGCGGGTGACTTCATCATGTCTCCCCCTATCTAGGTGGGTGACTTCATTATGTACCCCCTATTTAGGCTGGTACCAAAATATGCCTTCCCCTATTTAGGCGGATGGCCTTTCCATAGATCTAGAGGTGGCCTAGATTTGGACTAGTCATGTTCATTTATAATGTGATAATTATAGTCACTTTAAAGTTTGCATGGAATGAAATAAAAAATCATGCATATATCTTCAAACCATGCTAATAAATCTCTAAGAAACCACAATGAAACTACAAAAAGTATTCTTAGGCGTAACCACATACCTTTTCTATGCAGATTATTCACTTATACTTCAAGCATATTGTCCAATCAAGCAAGCAAATCAAGCACTCGTCATATAATCTGCATTATGTAAATTCTAAAGTGTCACCATCACATTAAATACATTATACCCTACTTGTTCCTAATATAGGGTTTAGGTTTTGGATAAGGAATAATGGTATTAACCCTATTTCCATTGTATATTAACATTAGATGAACCCTAGTTACTAGATCCATCTTATCCTTTCATTCAAATCACTTAGATGAAATATGTTCATTAACAACATAGCATGTTAGGATATTTAGCCATAATTCCACACATTAATGATTATCCACATTAGAGACCCTAATTACCTTATCATTATTGCATCATTACATTTATTATCATTATGCTCAACAAGATCAAGTAATAGCATAAAAGAAAGGCTTTTAATGTATTTCAACATGGTCTATACCCAATCTAGGGTTTCCATTTATAAATCTTCACTTTAGCACATACATTACCCTATTTTTTAAATAATAAAAACAATGAAGTCTAATTTTTTATTTATTTAGAATGCTCTTGTTTTTTAATCAATTTTCCTATATAGGATGTCTCATCCAAGTTACTATTTATTTTCTACATTATCTTCAAGATTGCAAATATTCTGACCAATGGCATGTTTCCACATCAAAAGATTTCCCATTTCTTATTATACAACATGGCCACCTAACATTACACTGGGAAAAGATTGTACTACCCTCACACAATGATCATGTTTGATTATGTAGATCAGGGCAGTTATGTCATTCATCTGCCTGGGTTTCTTCTTCCCGGTGCTAACCCACACACACGTAGGCATGCGACCGCGGGGTCAATCCCACGATCGGCTCCCAGGATAGCGAATTCTATCGTGACGACCAAGGCTTTATGCCCTCTGCCTGACCTAGAGGAACATTGATAGGGGACCAGGTACAGTTGGTGGTGGTAGGAACACAAGAAATGAGGGTTCCTACTCTTTGGCTTACCCTAATTGTAGGTAGACGTCATGGGTTAAAAACCCTTACCTTAGAGTATTTTTCAACGATTGATCATCACCGAAGAGTTCCTCTAGGGCCCTACTTCTTAGCTGTAGGGTTTTCTAGTACCCTCCCGTGCCTAAAGAAGAACGATGAGAAGGAGGAAGGCATTGGAGAAACCACCGCACCGGGTGATCACAGGAGGTGCGACAGTTGTTTCCTCCTTGCTCGATGTCTTGCGATCCTGAACTGAATCACAGGGAAGTCTGGAGCAAGGGGCCAAAAGGAATAGATGAGGGAAACGGCTAGATCAGCCATAATACACACACACATACACACACACACACACACACACACACACACACACACATATATATATATATACATATATATATATATATATATATGTATTCTTCGTTGTGTTTTCTCTTTTTTCTTTTCTCTGTTCTCTCTCTCTTTATCCCTGACCTTCCATAAACATAAAACTATTTCTTTTCTAGAGATCTCTTTTATTCCATAACTCATTACTAAAAAAGAAGGGCTATATTCCTTTTCTTTTCTTAAGGTTAAAACAAATCATACATAGAAAAGTAGGAAAATATGCCTATATCCATACTCGTCTTCCATGTATTCCATTAATTAGTTTACCATCATTACCTAATCAATAAAAGATGTCCCATCCTATTCAATAATTCCATCACCAACTGAAAAGGATATATTCCTTTCTTTGACCTTTAATCCAATAAAGAATTTGTCAACAATAAGCCATTAATATTTATTAATGTAAGAATTCCTTCTTTTTATCTATCTTATGCCACAAGAACCCATGCCACAAAGGTGATTAACATTATTATTCTATGAATAATTTTATTTGGGACAAATCAATTTGTTTATATAATCCAATTTTACCAAAATTGAGGATATGGCAAGTCCCATGTCACATTGGTAGTGAATGTCCATAACTAGCTTATGGCATCACAAGAAAGGAGTGGTTCCTCATCGCACATCAGTGCTACCCAATTGAATGGAAAGTTGGAGAACAACTCCAACCTACAATTTTTGTAAGTTTTTGCAGTGATTGTATATATCCTTTTTCTATGATATCTAGGATGAGCTCGTGGCATGGAATCTCATCCTCTCAACATTCAATCCATGTTCCTTGAACCAAGGGAACACTATCTGAGATAATATGACCTCAATATCATATATTGATTCACATGTGCATGCACGTGCATTTCTCAATCTCACTAATCAAGTGGCCAAGATATCATACTCCAGTACGAGGGACAAATTCCATATCTATCACTCACTATCTATCCCCATGTATTAAAGTCACCCTATCCTCACTATTGTAACAATCCATGTTTCAGGAATAGGTTTGATGATATCATAGCATATCCAACAACATGTGATGAGTGTAGTGATTTCAGGTATAAGAATCACAATCACCACCACTATAAGAGATGATCGTGACCACCATTATAAGAATCCCATCCACAAGCATAGTAACTTGAATACATATGTCATTGAGTATTTTGATTCTCTAGAAACTCATATTGTTTCCTCATTATCTCATAACTGGATGAAACAAAATGAATTGGAAGCTTGCCTTTATAAGTATTAATCAAATCCTTTAAGGTATATTCCATGCCAATCATCATATGATTGGGTCTATGGGCATACCTAACCAACAGACTCCCACATGCACTTAGATCCAATCACCAACAAATCTAATCTTTAGTGACCTAAGCATGTCCAACATGCTTCTGCACTGCTAGTGCTGATTTAGAAGTTAGAAACACTTTTCTTATATTCGGTATATTGCATGTTCCCGATATCTTTGTTGTACGATTTATCATATGAGACATAACTTCTATAGTAAGTATTTGATATTCCTTACCTAACAATTAGCTCAATTATTGTCACAATATTTCTACTAAGTCATCAATGGTTGGAGCATATATAAGTTCATCATATGAACCTTTAGATCCATATATTATCACTCTGTGTTCATAACACAAGTATACTTGGCTTCTATTATAGAATAGTATTAATGGCCATTAGTTCAGAACCTTTCCAAATAATTATTACTTTTCTATTTTAAATCAAAACATATTTTAATTTGTGATCAAATTTCTCATTGATGGTAGCTTGCATCAATGTAACTCCTTACATCCAACTCTTACTTTTATTCCTATCCCTATTGAATATAAATCTTATCCTTAAGTACTTCATAAGTACTAATTGATATATTTTAATGACTCTTCAATAACCCTTATTGAAGTTTGAATCATCTTGTCATGTCAAATACATACAAGATTATATGGGAGTAGCACATATACTACATCCATGATAGATTCATTGTTGGCCTGGCCCATGGAATCTTATTCATGATATTTCATTTCTTTACAAGAATCAAAATATAGGGTTCATGAGAGACTAATCTGAATTCTCTCTCATTAAATCCTTCCATGTTTAACTCATTTAACACATTTCTATTGCATGTCCTAAAACTTCCAGTGTGAAACATTCAAGAGTTATCTCATAGGTCTTGATCCTTATCTCATAAGATGTTTCATCTAATACTTTGTTGTTGAAGGTGTTTTTCCATGCCAGTTCTCAATATTCACAATATTGAGGCATTATTCCTCATCACATGTGGAATATTTGTATATATTCCTAATAAATACTTTTTTATAGACACATATTTCATCTTTTGTCTTGATTCAAGTCAAACTCTTTGTCCATATTATCAAGTTTAAAAGATCCTATTTCTGAGTCACTTGTTTCAATCACGATTTGAAATTTATAGTTTATAGACTTTATTTGCATTCATGAAGTTATAAAACCTTTTAGATTGTGTCACATACACATCCTTTGTTGTATTCCTTTTATGGAATCTGATTTTTTCTTCTTATTCCAAATCCCTTATTCTATTTTAAACTACAACAATAAGCATGGCAATTGGTAAATGAATTTCTATCATGTTCAACAACTTGAACTGATTTGAAAAATCTTTTTCAACCAATTTACCCTTTTATGTTATCCATGTCGGTCTTTAACAACAAGACCCTATTGCATCTTTTGGGTGTTACCCCTTTAGGGAGTGCTATCAAGGTCCTCCTACCTTATTAGCTTAAATGAATCCCATAATGACCTTGAGTCATTAATCAAATTATGGTATTGAATAGCTTCTAGTTGATTAGTTGGCTAATCCTATATGACCAACCCTTCTGAATTGTTGGATTCACAATCCTATAATCTCAGATGTGTTCTACTAGAACTATTTTGTTCTGTGTCACATGACGAACATGAGATTCCACAAAAACTTGTGATTCTCTTAGTTCTCACTGTATCTCTTTGTTGATCTCAAACATTTTGAGTTCTACTTTTACTCCCACTGATTCTTTAGGAACTTAGTTATCCAAGCAACAAAACACTTTTGTTATTGGATTGGGATTAATAGTGTTCAATAATTATAGTTTGTGGATGAACCTTTTCAAGAAACTACTTTCTTAATATACTTTCTTAATGTTGGTCTCAATTCCTTAGACATATTGGGACACTCCCAAATCATATCATATATGATGTCTTATAAATAATTTAGATGATACATTATTTAGTGACATGCATATATTACTGAGGATATAAGAAGACTAGATTTAATGGATAATTATATCATGACTCATCATGGTTCAATCCCTTTATTATGACACATCATCATTATCAGATGAATTTGACTTGTGATATGCTATCACAGTTCTTTCCTAGAAGGTTCTTAAGATACTAATGCAAAGTATTTCAACATTTGATCTCATCAAAGTTTCTTAATACTTTCATCAAAGTCATACTTCATCTATAATATCTTTGAACATTTCAAGTGATTTCTATTTTAGTGAGTACATATCATCATATTACCAGTAGATAGATATGAGTTATAAGTTATCATCTATAACATTCTTTCATAAGATCTTTATGCATCATATGCATGAGGTCTAATGAAAAACTTATCCTCCCACTACTTCTAGTGAAGGATGTTATGTCATATTGTGCGTGAATAAGACTTGCATGTTTCCTTAGGTTCAATAACCAAGGGAATCTAGATCAACATCCACATGTATTCTAGGCATTCACTTCTCGCATTCATACAACATGACTAATGATAATGATAGTCTTGAGTTATCAATTATAATCCTTTGGTATAAACATTATAAACATTCATCTTTGAATCATTTCACACAAATAATGCAAGATGTTTTCAGGCCAATGCAACACAAGATCATATCTTTTGAAATAGATGCACTAATAAATCTTTATTGATAATCATCCTTGTCCATGCAAGATGCATAAAGAAGATGTTTCTATTCTAATGGCATAATGAAATAGTAGTTCTAATAACTCTATTAAATGCCCATTTGGGCTAAAATAAATTTAAATGTAGACTATGGCTTCTGCAACACTTGGTCCATCTTGTCTATCTTTGTCCTTTTATAGGGACTTTTATGTCTTATCAGATCATGCACATTAGTTTGTCAAATCTCTTATCTAGTATCATACACCAAAATTTACGAAGTAATTAAATTTATCTGATGTTGTTTATACCTGAAGTGGAGGCCTCAGTGCCATACTTCTTCTTCTTCTTTAGGTCCTCTAACCAGAGTGGTCAACTTCTCTTCTAATGTCAAGGTTGGTGATAATGGTGACAATCTTCTCTTTGTTTCTTTACTCCACCATTTTCCTTTGGCTTCTGGATAGCTTTAGAACTCTTCTTAGCTTTGCATTTGCCTTTGGACTTCCCCTTTTTCTTACCAATCACCATCACAGCCTTGGGCTTGTCTTTCTTCATTTGTGTCCCAGTTGTCCTCAACATGCCCAACTACTCTGTCAATGGATTGTGAAAGTCATTGATATTGTAGTTCATGAGAAACTGACTATATGACACTGGCATGGACTGTAGAATCACGTCAGTGGCCAACTCTTAACCCAAGGGGAAACCCAATATAGCTAGGTTCTCCACACACCTAATGATCTTGAGTACATGAGGACCTACTGGATCTCCTTCTGCCATGCTACACTTGAATAGTGCCTATCGTATCTCTCCTGGCTTGCCTGATCTTGGTACAAGTACTTGAGATGTGTGACCATCTCAATCACCCCATGTTCTCATGATGCCTTTGCAACTCATGGTTCATGGAGCATAACATCAAACACTTGACATCTATTGTGTCCTCAGTATGCTTCTTATAAGCATCCTTGTCAACCCTTGTAATACATTGATCTGGTTCCTCTGGTTTTGGCATTTCCAAGACATAGAGCTTACGCTCCTGTGTGAGATGGTTCTCAGTGTCCTGAACCACTCCTGGAAGTTGTTCCAAGTAAGTTTTTCCTTCTCAAGGACCGATTGTAGAGAAAAGTGATTGTTTGTTGTAACTATTTGGTTCACAAAAGAATTTTCCATTTAGTCAAAAACTCATTTTTTATTTGATTTGATTTGATTATAGTTTGGGAGATATTAATTAGGTCTTTAATTAATTATCATTCCCATTATTTTTTTCAAATTGATAACCCTCAAGTATCAATTCAGAAAACTACATCGAACAATTTTCTAATGAGCTAAGATCAATATTTTGTCACACCATGAGTCAGCTTTTATCGATCACACATAACTTGATTATTTAGGTAGGCCATCATGCTAATTGTATCATATGCAATTGTTGGATAGATGATATGTGAAACACCTTGCCATGATCATCTATATGCCTCTGGGCTTGGGCTCTCCAAGTCACAATATAAGCCTGACTCAATAGCCAATATGATAAATATGCACCCTACTTTGTGAAAATATACATATCTACCATCACATATCCAAGAGATAGATAGAGCACCTCATGCTTTGTACAAATCTATGCTTGGTTGATTATGATTTTAATGTGTATTGCTATTAGAAAGCATCTTAGACTTAATATATTGGATTGAGGGATTTTATATTATATTATATTATATTATATATATATATATATATATATATTATACCCAGTCAGAACATATATAATATGTATCATATACATGCTATATCCCACAACATAAGCAAGAAATATAAAACAAAATGTGATGGTTATGGCCATGTCTACTCGTAATTCCTTGGAGCCAGAAGGAATTACTACCACCTAGGTCAATCATCACATCACATGTATGAACCTCTTGTTGGCATAAACTTATTCTTGCCAATATGGGTAGATCGGTTCAACCCTTAAACTGGTCATCTAACGTGTTGGCCGGTTGGTTGGTCATCCTATCCAACCGATGTTTGGACTCCATAAAAATAGTTACTTGGGCCTTCTGGGACGATCGTCTGTCCTTCTGTCCAACTGGTCAGTTGGGTCCACCAGGCGACCGCATGGTTCCATCACTATGTCCTCCTTGGTCCTCCAGATGGTCAGTTCGTCTCACAAACCAGTCATCTCAATTGGCGATGAACATCTTCAATGTCATTGTAAGAAAAGAAAGTATCCTATTTCTACTTTATTACATTGAATAATAGAAACCTTGAGTTACATTCGAGGGGAGAAAAGGTAGGAAAACATTAACTTTACATGGGAAGAAGGAGGTAGAGGCTAGATACACAGACCAAGATAATAATAACCAAACCATCCAACCACATACAAATAAAGAGTATTGGCCATAAGCATTCTACACATCCACCATAATAACCACTTTTAGGGTGACACATGTTAATTGCATATATATCATATCATATATATAGTAGTTTCAGATTATGTGGTCTTTGAAAAGATATGAATATGAGAGTAGTTTCAATATTTTCATCGTATGCAATAAATAAACAATAATACCAAAATCTGATCATATTGATTATCCTAAAACATAATAAACTGACGTGGATCTGATACCACTGTTGGGAAATACGGGCACATAGTATAACAACTGAAACAAAAATTTTATTTGTTTGTATTCCTATAACAACAAGATCACATCAACTACTATGAAATAGGAAGGATGGTTTTAGCGAGTTATACCTAGTCCAAGATGAAGGCCAGTGAAAACACACACTTCTTTGCAACTGCTGACTAGTTGCTCTTGGATTGTGTCAATGCAGCTCCTAATCTTCACCACAAATAGTTGTTTGCAAAATGTTTGTAGTGTTTCCGATGTTCTTGCATGGATTGTAGGTTGACTCTTCTCTCTGAGTAGTAGCCAAAGGACTCATATCTCTAGAGTAGTCCACAAGGACCAACTAGAACTCATGTCATTCACTAATAATTGACAGGAAGGAGTCGTCCCTCCCATTGGTGTATCAATCACCAACCTGCTCTCCCACAATGACAACTTCTCAATTGTTCTCTCTCATTGTCTATCTCGTCCCATCAGGTAGGACTTTCCTGGGTTCTCCTGGTAACCACAACCAGAGAGGACAATAGTTGTTAGAGGAACTAATTCTCAATTGTCTATGTTGTATCTTGGGAAGCCCCCAATACCCCTCCTTTTATAGGCGATGTTAGGGTCAGGGTTCCCAGTCTATACGGGATTGTGTGGCAGTTGAAGGGAATGGAAGAAATTCAACTTTTGCAACCCACAATACTCCAAACGGTCATCTAGAAAACCTAGATGGTCTTCTCGCACTGCCAAACGGCTGTTTAACAATTGCCCAATTGGATACAATTTTGGAAATTTTGATTCCAATTAACATCACATATTAATTTCCTTATACCCCAAGTAAAGTACAATCAAAACTATTCAGGAAACATCCCAAACCTTTGCTCGGACCAATGGAGCCTATCTCACCAAGGAGAAATGCTCGTCTAACTCACCCAGACTCCCATCTGGTGAGTTGAGATGAGCCGGTCGGTTCAATCACAATGAATCGCTCGGTTCAAGGGTAGAACTTAGTAAATTCAAACTCTAATTAGCCTGATCACCCAAACGTCTGTTTTAAGCTTGAGTGTCCTGTCTGGCTACCGTCTCACATAGTGAGATGGACTTTTGGCAGTTTAGTCAGCTATCCATTGATTTGTTGTGTAAATTGAATATCTTAACAATTTAGTAATCAATCCTATTGTCATTCAAGATCAAAATCCTCTTCTAGATGAGTTCCATTGTGTGTGACCCGATAGGTCCCATGTCACATTGGCAGTGAATGTCCATAATTAGCTTATGACATCACAAGGAAAAAATGGTGCCTATTGTACATCAATGCTACCCAAGTGAATGGAATGTTGAACAACTTCAACCTAAAATCTATGTAAGGTGTTGTAGTGATTGTATAATTACTTTTCTCTGATATATAGGATGAACTCAAGGCATGGAAGGTCATCCTCCCAACATTCAATCCATGTTCCTTGAACCAAGAGCTGACTGCTTGAGATAATGTGACCTCAATATCATATATTGATTAACATGTGCATGGACATGTGTTTCTCAGTCTCGTTAATCAAGTTTCCAGGATATCATACTCCAGTAGGAGGGACAAATACCATATCTAACACTCACAATCTATCCCCATGTTTCAAAGTCACCCAATCATCACCGTTATAACAACCCATGTTTCAGGACAATGTTTGATTATGTCAAAGCATACCCAACGACATGTGATGGGTGTACTAATTTTAGGTCTAAGAATCACAATCACAATCTTTACCATGAGAGATAATTATGACCACCACAACCATGAGTCACTCTCAAGGTGGGTCTGTCTAATGCACTCTTCCCTAACATGTATTTGTGTGCTTGGTTTGATGTTGCCATATCACGACTAATGAGATTTAGTCATTAACCAACTCACACTCTGATCTAATGTGTTATTTTTGTCTATCAACCTTCCATAATAACAACTAATCAGGGACATAATGAGAATATGTATATGTACTCTTAACATTTGTATGATCTCATCTACAAGGGTTATAACTTGAATACATATGTCATTCAGTAATATCATTCTCTAGACAGTCATAGTGTTTCCTCACTATCTCATAACTGAATGAAACAAAATCAATTGGATGCTTGCCTTTATAAGTATTAATCAAATCCTTTAAGGTATACGCCATGTCAATAATCATATCATTGGCTCTATGGGAATGCCTTAACAACATAATCCAACTATGATCTAACAAGTCTAGGTTTTTAGAATAGAATCTCTTAGGAAAATTGGGGTCCAAGGTTATTATGGGGGATGGAATTGAGGATTTTTCACCCGTGCATCACCTACTATCTAGAATTTAGGTACCTCCAAGCCAATTTCACTAAATTCTTATAAACTAGATACTTAGACTCCCCACCTATATGTAGAAAAATGTATTGATTTGTAGGAATATGGGTATTTATCTAGTGATCCACTAGTTGGACCAAGGAGCAAATCCCAAAATCACTACATGTACGCATTTCACCTAGAAACTAGGTGCTTTGAAGTGCAAAACAAAATATAATCCATGGGAAATGAGAATGAATCCGAAGATAATCACTAGAAAATGAAACTATAATGTATACATATCACTTCCCCACATCATGGTATCAAAGTCACATTTTGACCCCACAGAGCCCACCTAGGGGATTAGCTACTCAAAACAAAGAAATGGAGAAAGAAGCACTGTAAAAGAAGATATCCATGAAATCTTGGTAAACACTTCTTCTTATTCATCTACAACTATATAGTTATGTCCTCCTCCCTCCTTGATGGATAGAAAGCATCTAAATGTGGATGGATATGGTCAAAACCATATAAAGCTAGGGTTTTGAGTTGGAAGATGGTGGAAATGGAGTTGGAGTAGGTGGGAGAGAGTGGATAGCTAAATGAATGATAGAGTAGGTGGAAATAAGTGCTAATTCCAATTCTCATCTGCCACAAAGGTATATCTAATCGGTTGAGAAGCATAGGGTTAGGTGGGGGTAGAATAGGAAACTCAATGAAAAAAGTGAACTCAGGTAGCTGGTTACCACAGTCATGGTGAATCAGATGATGATGGTCGTAGTAGAGTGGTTGAATGGGTGAAAATATTAGTGGAATTTGTTTTTTTGGGAGGTTGATAGAACGAAGGTAGTGGGTATGAGGTAGAATGGTTGTAGGAGAACTTGCATCTTTTCTTCATTTTGGTCAATTTGTGAGCTTCTCACAACAGTCTTTTTGGTCGGCATAGTCTTAGTGGATCTTACACACAACACCATTCTATTGGTCATGGCCGTTGTGGATGGATTGGTGTATTTTCTCCAACTCTTGGATTTTAAGTTTGATACCTTACTCTTGTATCACATGTTGTTTTGAGGTCTTTGTTGTGCAATTCAACTCCAAAGTCCTTCCTACTGCTCCTTGTGAATCAATTATTGACCATATAGGGTAGGATAGGGAATGATATTAGGCTCATCCAAGGGTATCTAAATTGAATTATACTCCTCTGTATATTCTTTCCATCCAAAGAATGGTTCAAGTACCTAAAAACATGCAACAAACAACTATAAGTGAATTTGACAATAATATTCTTATTCAGGGAAGTAATATGCATTTTAACTTGTTTATATGTGATCAAAGAGTAAATAACACAAGATGAAGCCCTGAATGAGGGCTCATCTCCACCCCAAATTTAGAACATACTTGTCCACAAGTATTGTCTAACTCAATCTCTTTTTTTTAATTCAACAAAATCACGGAAGAGTACAATCATCATTATGTTCTTTGGAAACATTTAGTTCATATGTGGAACTAGGCATGCAATCCATTGTTCTATATTCAATTTTCAATTTTTTGATGTCATTCAAGCACAGAGTACAATAACTTCAAACATGTGATACCAAAGACACATGTAAGTGATGTAGCTTTCATAATGTTCTAGGTAGACCATATCATACATGACATACATGAAAATGGTTAGTGTGCTGGGAAATTGGGGCGATAGATATGGAAATAGAAACAAATATTTAATGCTCGATTCTCTAATCTATAAGATCTCATTAACAAAGATGTATTTAGGAAGGAAGGTAACAAGAGATGTACTTGATCCTGGAGCAAGTCCAGTGAGAGCTCTTGTTGTAGCATGATATTTTGTCGAGTCGAACTTGGATGGTTGTCATCGTCGAACTCCTAGTCTGGAACCACAGACGATTGTTGACATCATTCTTCTCATGATGAGAAACAACCTCCTCGCCTCTATAGTAGTCCATACGGACCACCGAGAACTCCACATTTTTCTATTAAATCCAACATGAAGGAGTTTTCTCTTCGAACGTCAGTTTACTAGCACCGACTTGCTCTCCTACAATTGTCTCTACGTTGCTGTCCTTACCCATCATGATTCAGACTTGCTTGGGCTCTCTATTGGTTACCACAACCAGATAAGAAAGCAATTTTCAGAGCTTATTGTCATGTCTAGGAATCCCCCAATACCCCTCTATTTATAGGAGAGTCGGGGTCAGGGTTTCCAGTCGGTCTGGGAGTTGAAGAGATGACTTTTCATGAATTTTTCAGAACATGTGAATGGCAAACCGATTGATTCACCATCCAATCAGTTAGTTCATAGGAGAATTGTTCAATTGAACATGTTTCTTATATGTAAACATATTGCATTTTAGTATTTGATTAATGCATAATCATGACATCAACATAAATCCTTGATCCAATCCAATTGATCATTGAAATGGACATTCCAAATTATGAACCGATCATTTCACTTCATGAAACAGTCATTTCATATCATGAAATAGTCATTTTACTATTTAAATAGTCATTTCATATGTGAAATGGTCGTTTCATATGTGAAGTGTCCGTTTCACATGTCCATTTCATGAAAATATTCAGCCAATTGTTGTTTATTTCGGCCCGACACTTGAATCAATCGATTCAACACTTGAGTCAGTCAGTTCACAGTCTAGTCAGTCAATTTGCAATCTCATTTGTTTGAATTGAATACCTAAATACTTCAATAATCAAGTTAAACATCATTCATGAATAAAATCCTATTCCAAGTGCATACAATGCATGTGACCCTATAGGCCTCAAGTTACATTGGCATTGAATGTCTATAACCAATTTATGACATCACAAGAAATGATCGATATCTAGCAACACATCATTTCTATCTAAGTAATTTGGAGAGTTGGAGAACAAATTTAACCTACAATATGTGATTAGTGTTACCATGATCATATAGTTCCTTTGTCAATGATATCTGGATGAACTTGAGACATGGAATTGCCATCCTTTCAACATTCAATCCATGTTCCTTAAACTAGATCAAACTGTTTTAGATGCATGTGAGTCCACATATAAAATATTGAATCACATGGGTATGGACATATATTTCTCAGTCTCTCTTATCAAGAGGCATGGATATCAATCTCTTGTAGGAGGGACAAATCCCATCTAAATCACTCACACTCAATCCCCATGTGTCACAGAGTACATGATCATCACCTTTATAGCAACCCTTATTCAAGGTCACTTTAAATGATTCCAAAGTACAACAAATGACATGTGATGAGTGCAGTGATGTCAGGTCTGAGAACCACAATCACTACTATCACTATGAGAGCTGATTCTAACTACCATTGTATGGTCTCCATGTATCACTCTCAAGGTGGGTCTGTCTGACACATTGTTGTCTAACATTTACTTGTGTACCTGACTTGATATCACATATCATGACTAATGACATTTTATCATCATTCAGCACATACATTATTCTTTTGTATTACTATTGTCTATTTTGCTTTCATAGTAATATTCAACTAGGGACACAACAAGAATGTATGTACTCGTATCATACATATGATACCAATATCTAGGCCATCAACCTAGAGACATTTTTCATCGAGTAACATCATTCTTTAGAAATCTACTATATTTCTGTCATCATCTCATGATTGAAGAAAACATAATAGATAGAATTACCTTTATCATTATCAAATCAGGTATCTAATGCCCCATTACAATCATCATATGATTGTCTCTCTTGGTATACATACCAACAA
The DNA here is from genome assembly GCA_963693085.1 of Alisma plantago-aquatica. Classification (NCBI taxonomy): domain Eukaryota; kingdom Viridiplantae; phylum Streptophyta; class Magnoliopsida; order Alismatales; family Alismataceae; genus Alisma; species Alisma plantago-aquatica. Next base: position 635,356,029 of record OY856415.1, read on the forward strand.
ACTCTCGCCCTTTACACCCAACTCTTCCTTATTACCATAACCAATGAACTGATTCTTTTAGTGATTCTCAAGTACTTACAGATGTTCTAGTAGTCTATTTGCTCTCACTAGGATTTGGCAGATACCCACTTATCATGTGCAATACATACGAGATAACTGGAGGAGCATGTATCCGCTCATCATGCTCAATACATACGAGCTAATTGTATATCCTCTCATCATGTCCAATACATACATGATAATGGGATAAGTACATAAATTTGCATACATGATAGATCCAACTATGAATGCATATGTCATCTTGCTCATGTTTTCCCATTGTTCACAAGAACTAGGACACTTGAACCATTCAGAGCCTAATCCCATGGGACATGGATAGATTTTCTCTCATTGAGTCATGCATGTTGAACTCCTTCAACATCTTGCCAATGTACGTTCTCTTTCTTAGGTCAAGAAACTTTCCAAATCTATCTCGATAGATCTCAATTCCAATCACATAGGATGCTTCATCTAAACCCTTCATAGAGAAGGTACTATCCTAGCCAAGTTTTAACATTTTTAGTATAAGGATGTTATTCCCCATCATCATGTGGAATTTAAATATTCTCCCATCAATCTTCATAATTAAAGATTATATCTTCATTTTGGCTAAAGTCAAACTCTTTCACTAACTTGTCAAATCAAACATTTGAGCTATGAGATGCTTGCTTCAATCCACAAGTTGACCTTTGTAGTTTATAGAGTTTATTTCCATTATTTGATTTATAAAAACCTTTGGACTATGTCACACACACATCCTAATATTTATTCCAGTTATGTAATATGGTTTTAACATCCTTATGCCAAATCTTGTAGTTTACACAAGCTACAATGGCAAGCATGATCTTGATGGATTGGAAACTAGTGAAAAGATTTCATCATGTTTAACACCTTGAACTAGTTTGAAGTTCTTTGTAGCCAATCTTTCCTTCCACGTTGGTCTTGTTCCTAAAGATCTGATTTTACCTTAAGGGTTTTACCCCTTCAGGTGGTTCTACCAAGGTCATACCTTGTTCGTGTACATGGAGTCCATCATGGATCTCATGGCCTCAAGCCATGTCTCATATTTTGGGCCTTCAATAGCTTCTAGGTAAGTTGTTGACTCATCATCTATGATTAAATTATTGCTTTATTGATCCATAAGATATCACAATCTTTCAAGATAAAGGATCCTACTAGAACTTTGAGTTTTGTTTATTACATTATCAACTTGAGACTAGACAACAACTTGTGATTCTCCATGTTCCTACTATACATCTTTGGGTTCAATGTTTTCTTATTGGTCTTGAATTCACTAGTACAGAAACAACATTCAATGTCACTTTTCTGGGCGTCAGTTATTTAGGAAATCCGACGCCTATAACATTCAACGTCGGTGATGTAGGTCATCCGACGTCTATAGTCAAGACACGGGCACCGCTTTGTATTCAGTGTCGGCTGGGTAACACAAAACCGACGCCTAAAATCGCCCGTAAAATCCAATTTTCGAGTGAAAAAAATTTGGCCCCAAAGTGTCACATACAACGTCAGGTTTTTAGCATCAAACCGAAGCCTATATAAGATGAAAATTTGCGCGAAAAGTTCCAGCTTAGGTGTCAGTTATCCTTTGATAACGGATGCCGATAATGGTCCTCGCCAAATTACTTAGGGTAAAATTTGTTTAATTGGATGTCGGTTGTTTAAGTAGAACCGACACAGAAGACTTTAGGTGTCAGTTGTATTTTATAACCGATGTCGAATACCCACTTAATAAACCCTCGAATGACCACTATTCTCCTTTCTTCTTTTTCATCGTGAAGCAACTGTTCCGCCCCTCTGCTCTTGCTGCGTCGCCACCCGCCCGCCCAGTGCTGCTCGCCACCTGCTGCTGTCTCTCACTGCCGACACCGGACACCGTTGTTTGCTTGCCGTCGACGCAGGACGCCGCTGCTTGCTGCTCTGCGTCGCCTCTGCCGTCCTCTTTTCCGTCGGCCGCCGTCTTCTCCCTTGTCGCCGCCCTCCGTCCTTCCTTGTCATCACTGCTGTCCTCCTTGCCGTCGTCGCTGCCTGCTCTGTGATTGCCGCCGTCCTCCCTGCCATGTCGCCTGCCTGCCCGCTGCCCGCCGTAGCCTCCAGGTAGTAGTCGTAGCCTCTTTTCTTCCTTCTCCCTAGATCTTTACCTACAACAAACACGGCCGTGCTGGGCAGAAGGGCCATGCTGTCCAGTACGGCCATGCTGCCCAGCACGGCCGTGGTAGGCCAACACAGCCACGGCCGTGTTTGCTGTTGGTAAGGATATGAACAAATATATATGTAATGTTTTATGTAAATTCTAGGATACGAACAAATCTTTTGCTTGCATATATTTGTGCTTCTAATCCTAATGCTTGACCTAAGTCAGTAAATTTTGATGCATGTTGAAATAAGATTTAAACTTGTCCATTCTAGCATCCTAATTTGATTTGATTAAACCCTAACATTGATGAAACCCTAATATCAATTGTGATGAAACCCTAACATGTACATATCTATTATTGTGTTTGGTGGCCTAGAAACCCATCCAAGATTTACTCATTAGGAGTAAATCTTGGATAGTCCCAAGTTTGGGACTGTTCTTGAACACCTAATCTCACTTAGGATGTAAGTGTATAATGTGTATTGGGTTTTCGAGAAAATTTCGGTAGCATTTCCTCATTTGTTGTCTAAGTACATATGTACTTGGAGAACAACGGGGAAATGGTGCCAAAATTTTTTGAAAACCCAATACACATTATACACTTACTAGTGAGATTAGGTGTTCAAGGATGGGATAGGTGGTACACATTTATTATATATAAGAATGACATCACATGTGTTTGTTGGCCATGAACAATCATTGTTCTTTATATTACTTGTACATTGGTATAAATTAGAATGAACAATCACTAAATTATATATTGTTTGTATGGAGTCCGGCTTCATTGTGCATAATAGGAGTAAATCTTGGATAGGATGTAAGTGTATACCCTAATCTTGTCCTAATATATACTTGTTTTCTCTTTGACCATAGAATGGATAGATCATGGATGTCCATTCGCAATCGCTGCACCCCAATGTTTATATCTGGTCTTGATCAGTTTATTAGATTTGCCGAGGAACATAGGAAAAAACCTACAGATAGGTTCTACTGTCCATGTAGGCATTGCGGTAACAACTTGAAAGTCAACACTGGTGAGGAAATCAAAAGTCATGTCATGTGCAACGGGATTGTACAAGGCTATATAGAATGGCACTGGCATGGAGAGATTTGAAACTCGAAACCAGTAGATGTCGATAGCAGCGCTTGGGTGGAAGAAGAAATAGCCTCCGATGATGTAGATGTGAACGAACCAGTTCCAGTAGACATCATTGATGCGATGCTAGATAGTTGTAGGGTAGAGCACACCGATTCACCTCCTATCTTTAGAAACATTGTGATGATGCTGAGATACCGTTATACACAGGCTGTGCTAAGTTTACGAAGCTTAGCGCTGTGTTGAGATTGTATAAGTTGAAAGCTAACAATAGATGGAGCGACAAAACCTTCACTTCATTGTTGACTTTGTTGAAAGAAATGCTTCCTGAAGGAAACAAGCTGCCAATCTCAACATACCGAGTAAAGAAAATGTTGTGCCCAATGGGAATGGAGGCCAAGAAGATACACGCATGCCCGGATGATTGTGTATTATTTCAAAAGGACTATGTAGATTTGAAAATTGTTCAAAATGTGGTGCGTCATGGTATAAATTGATGACTTCGGGGGAGTCCAAAACTGGTTCTCCTACCAAGGTGTTGTGGTATCTACCTATAATATCATGGTTTCAACGCTTGTTTGCAAATCCGAAAGATGCGAAAAGTTTGAGGTGGCATGCAGATGTTAAGAAAAATAATGATGGGATCCTACGACATGTGTCTGATTCCCCACAGTGGAAGAAGATTGATCTATTGTACCCCAAATTTGGTGAAGAAGATAGGAATCTAAGACTTGGGCTTTGTACAGATGGGATGAATCCATACGGGACATTGAGCAGTCAACATAGCAATTGGTCAGTCATGCTTGTTATATACAATATTCCTCCCTGGTTGTGTATGAAAAATAAGTACGTTATGCTGTCATTGTTGATATCGGGACCTAAACAACCCGGAAATGATATTGATGTTTATCTTGAACCTCTGATTGATGACTTAAAGAAACTTTGGGCTGAAGGTGTGACGGCCTATGATGCTTCAGGAAGAGAGACATTTTGTTTGCACGCTATGTTGTTTTGCACTATTAATGACTTTCCAGCATATGGGAATTTGTCTGGATATAGTGTCAAAGGAGCTAAAGCGTGTCCTATATGTGAAGAAAACACTGATTCAATAAGACTAAAACATGGCGGAAAGACTGTATATCTTGGTCATCAAAGGTTTCTTTCAAAATTCCATTCGTATCGTAGGAAGCACAAAGCATTCAATGGATGGAATGATGAACGGAGTGCACCTAAACCTATACCAGGGGATGTTGTTTATGAAATAGTAATAGACATTGTCAATGAATTTGGTAAGAAATCACAATGTAGTATGGCCACATGGAGTGACAATTCTTCATTCAAGAAGAAGTCAATATTTTGGGATCTTCCTTATTGGAGTTCTTTGACAGTCAGGCATTGTATCGATGTAATGCACGTTGAGAAAAATTTCTGTGATAGCATCATTGGTACTCTGTTAAATATACCAGGTAAGACTAAAGATGGGATAAAATCCAGACTGGACCTACGTGAAATGGGAATAAGGTCAGAATTAATAGAATTAAGTGAAATGGGTAATAAAAGAACATACTTACCTCCCACTTGTTACACGTTGTCTAGAAAGGAGAAGAAAGCTTTTTGGGAATGCTTGGTAAATGTTAAGGTGCCACATGGTTACTCATCCAACATCCGTAGATTGGTATCAATGAAAGATATGAAGTTGATAGGTCTTAAATCTCATGATTATCACACTCTAATGCAACAAATATTTCCTGTGACAATTCGATCTATATTGCCGAAGCATGTAAGGTTTGCAATCACCAAACTTTGTTTCTTTTTCAATAGTCTATGCAACAAAGTTATTGACCCTGATACTCTCAATAATTTGCAAACAGAAGTGGTTGTTACCCTATGTCATCTTGAGATGTATTTCCCTCCTTCGTTCTTTGATATCATGGTACATCTTGTTGTCCACTTGACTAGGGAAGTGAAAATGTTGGGACCAGTTTTCTTGCATTGGATGTATCCCTTTGAACGATACATGAGCGTTTTTAAAGGTGATGTTCGAAACCGCTATCGGCCTAAAGGGAGTATTATTGAAGGTTATGTGGCGAGAGAGGTTATGAATTTTTGCAATGACTTTCTGAGTGGTAATAAAACTCCTTCTAATGATAAGAATATTGAGGAGGGCAAAGGAATTTTGGGATCACGGGTGAAAGTAATCAGCCGTGAGCAGTTGGAACAAGCTCACTTGTATATTTTACACAACATGGATGAAGTGAGTGTTTATATCGAGGAACATACCAATTTCATCAAGAGACAACATCCTCGAGCAAGTTCAATGTGGCTTGCTAGAGAGCATAATAAGACTTTTACTAAGTGGTTTGAAGATAAAGTCTTACATAAACTATGTCAAACACCAAATGATATTATAGAAACTATCAAATGCCTCGCCTTTAAACCAAAACCGAATGTTATGGTTTGACATTAATGGGTTCACATATTATACAAAGTGCCAAGATGATAAGAGTGTCATCCAAAACAGTGAGGTCACTCTTTAAGCGTCGACTATGTATTTTGCAAGTGCAAAGGATAAGAGTCCACGTGAAGCTAAAATGTCATATTACGGTGTCATTGAAGACATATGGGAGTTTGACTACATAGATTTCAGAATTCCGCTCTTTAAATGTAATTGGGTTGATAACTCCAAAGGAGTTATAGTGTATGAATTGGGTTTCACTTTGGTGAACTTTGAAAAGATTGGCGAGAAGGGTGAACCATTCATATTGGCATCACAGGTGAAACAAATATTCTATATCGATGATCCTGCAAATGATGAATGGTCGGTTGTTCTTCATGGTAAAAGACAGTTCATTGAAGATCCTATAGATGAAGAAGAGTACTATGATAAGTATGATGACTCCAGTCCATTCTCAGTTGGGTTGCCAACTCCACAAAATATTGAAGCTAATGATGACTTATATGTGCGCGGAGATCACAATGAAGGATTGTTAATTGATAAAAGATCACAATTTTAGAGGCATGTATGTTTATATTTTTTTATTGAAGCTAAATGTTTTCTTTTTTAATATCAATATCATTTTCATATTTGATTTTTCATTATCTTCTAGTTAATACAAATGTTAAATGTTTGCCTTTTTCTAGTTAATACAAATGCTAAATGTTTGCCTTTTTCTAGTTAATACAAATGCTAAATGTTTGCCTTTTTAATGATATTTTCAAATGGCTGACCATGATGAGCATGATGTCCATGATGAGCCTGAAGTCCATGATGAGCATGCGGTCGATGACGAGCATGGCGAGGATACCAATGTAAGTTCTAGAAACATATCCTGTATTTCTATAAAATTCATTATCTTCTAGTTATGCCATATATCCCATATTTCTATATTCCACTAATTCAGTTTGTTTATTTTTGTCAAATTTTAGGTTGATGATGCACATGTACCCACTGAAGCACTGGAGCAACTTGATGCGTAGCACCAAACACTTAACAAGAAAAGGGGCATCACTCTATTTAAGAAGTTAATAGCGCTAAGTGGTAGTGGATCCAAATTGGTTGTGGAGTTTGATAATGGAGGAAATGTAATTGGAGTGAACCACAATAATTTTGTAAACTATGTTGGGCTTGTCACTCGAAGCCATTGTGGTGTTAAGTATGATAATTGGCATAAAGTTCCTCAGGCAAAGAAAGACTTGATATGGAAGGATTTATGTGTGAGTTATTATTATTTGCAATTCTATTTTGTAGATTACAAATTATATTATTTGCAATTATATTTTTGGATACTAGTTAATAAGAATTCTATTTTATAGAATCTGTTTGCATTGGATGAGAAGCTGCATCGTAAGAGCGTGATGTAACGTACTGGAAAGATGCTAAGGAACTATAGGGAAAATCTCAACAGAGAATACATAAAAGATGGTGATAAGGAGAAGAAGTCAGCCCTTGAACAGTGGAACTTCTTGGACAAAGAAGAATGGGACACATTTGTTGCTTCAAGAAAATCTGAAGAATTCAAGGTATTAGGCGTCACTCAGTGAGGCACCCAATTTAATTAATATATGTTGTATTCACCTATTCAAGATTAACATTTAGTGCTACGAACCAAATCATTAATGTGCATACTAACTAGGCCCTCAGTGAGGCACAAAAAGCAAGGCATGAACTGAATGTGCATGACCACACTATGGGTCCAAAGGGATATGCAAGCGTTCACCAAAGACTACAGGTGGAGTCTGCTTCTACTCAGGAGTCTGCCACACCCATGCCTCACCATGATATCTGGATAGCTGGGAGGCAAAATAAGAAGGGTGAAATAAAGAAGCCCGTAACAGCTGAGGCAACTGCAAAAATGGTAAAATACAACTCTTAGAGCAATCGTTTGAATATTGATTATTTGTGGTGTTAACTTACCAATTTCTATTGATGGTGATTAGTAGGATATGCACGAGCAGAGGAAACAAGGCACATTCATCCCTCAGGGCACAAGGGATGAATTGATAGTTGCTCTGGGTAACCCATAGCATCCTAGACGTGTTAGGGATGCAGGCTATGGTGTGGGCATCAAAGCATTCTTTGGGCCATCCCAGCGCAAACCCAGAGCGGGACTTTCACAAGAAGAGGTAACCTATTCTTTTTTTAGAATGTTACTGCAAAAGGGAATTCAATAATAAGAAGCTAATGTTTCTTTTATCTATGTATAGGAGAATAAGAGAGTTGAGGATATAGTTGCCAAGAAGGTCAATGATATAGTTGCTGAGAAGGTCAAGGAAGAATTGATGTGGTGGCAGGCATCTCAGGCTTCCAATCAGCCTATGGAGACCCACTCTTCTCCTGATGTACATACTACAAGTAATCCTGTAGACCCACCGCCTAACACGTCTGCTGTAAGTATTGTTTATGACATTGTAGCTAGTCTTTTCAAGATGATATGTTTTCAAGATGATATGTATATATGTATAATATTCTTTAGGTAAATTTGTAGGCATTGAAGCCATGCCGCTTAAGAATGCAAGACTATGTTGTTGCAGAGGCGCAGGCTTACCCGTCCCTTCCTAGGGCAATGTTTCACGGGACTCCAATGCCACAGGGCTACGTTTGTGTGAGCCCGATGCGTGTGTTACCCGATTGGAGGGAAGCTACATTGCCATATCCCCACCTGAACATTGATACACTTGCTAAGGCAGAAGGCGGGGTGATATTGTAGCCCAAAGCAGATGTCGTCTACACTACTGAAATTTTAAGATAAATTTACATTACTTTAGATTGTTAATGTGTATATATGAGGTCAATTGATCTGAAATTATATATACAGGTTAAAAAGAAGACACCCGGAGCACCTAGGCCTCCACCTCCACTTTCTGCATTACCAAGTTGGGTTCCAACTAACCTAAAATACTTGTTAGGTCCTGCTTGTAGGGGAATGGCATGTTGGCTACAGGCACATAATATACATCGCCCTATAATTCTTTCTTTAGAAGCAGATTATGCAGGTCAATCATACGATAGCTCTTTATTTATACAAGATATTATTGAGTTGTTTATGTATGATTAGCTGAATACATCAATGATAGAGACATGGATAAGGTGAGATCTTGTTTATTCATCCATATAACTTGTGTAAGATCCAGTGATCTGGTTTCTTATATATTAATGCATACATAATACATGTTTTGCAGCTACTTAGTCGAAGATCAATGCAACAATTTGCATTTGATCATGTGGGATTTTTGATTCCATCTTTGATTAGTATGGTAGCTAAAGACCCTGATAGTGTTCAACAATACTGTATAGATGCTTTTACAATTTTCGGTCAGCAAAAGAAGACGATAATAATAGCTCCATTCAATGTCAAGTAAGTTTACTTTATTTATAATTTGGACTTAAGAAAATTCCATTTTTATTGTGCATTTTGAGTTATTGATTTTTAACTTTTTTACCTCTAGCGGTATACATTGGGAGTTACTAGTTATTGTCCCCGGTACGTTAACTGTTTATTATCTAGATCCTGCGGGAAGTACATTGAACACTAAAATTGGACACATAATGAGAATGGCATTATTCTGGTGAGAAATATTTCATTTTCATACCCGTTAACATATGTTATTACATTACTATTTAATTATGCAATTTACTGTGTTACATTAACATGTAGGGGTTTAGATGCATTCAAAAATGTTGGAGGAAATGTCCCAAAGAGAAAGAACCAGCCAATAATTTGGGAGAACGTAAAAGTAAGTTCCCGACCCCAATGTATATATTATTTATGTGAACTGTGCTTAGTTGTATTTTTTAATATTTTGTATGTTTCAATTTATAGTGCGCTACATAAGACAACCGTTGGGCATGCACATACTATGTGATGAGATTTATGCATATGATTATCCGACATGCCACATTGGATATTAATACCATACATGAGGTATTATATATAGTCTCATTAGTTAGTATGAAATATATCAATCTTATTTTTATATTATTAATTATACATATACATCATTCTCTTTACAGGTGTTTAAAATTGACCACACTATAGGTAAAGGCTTAAAAAATGTACATGCTCCATATACTATGGAAGCATTAAATGAAGTAAGAGAAGAATGGGCAAAAGCCATACAAGCAGTGGCGATTGTAAGATATAATTGGGATGCTGATAGCGATGCTGAATGATATTTTGTAAACAAATATTTCTGAATGTTTATACATGTCTAAATGTTTCTACATGTATTTGAATGTTTCTACATTTGTGAATGTGAGAATTGAATTGATGTCTGAATGTATCTACTTGTGTGAAAAAATATTTATTGATTTTGTAGGTTTGTGGCCTATTTGTAGGCTGATATCAATGGATGTCGTAAACCTACAGTTCAGAAAACTGAACTGCAGGTTCTCATCCTACTGAATAGCCACTGCAGGCCTGCAAACTGATAAGAATAAAAATATTAAAATATTGGCGTCGATTATTTATAGAACACCGTCATCAAAGGCCTACAACGTCGGTTATTTGATAAAACCGCCGCCTAATGTGACAAACAATCCGACCGTGCAGGAAACCACGGCCGTGGTGGAAATGGCGTCACTTATTCATATAAAACTGATGCCTATAGTAATAAACACGGCCGTGCAGTGAAGCACAGCCGTGTCGTCTGGGAGTATGGCGTCGGTTGTTCAGTTGTTAACCGACGCAAAAAGTGTCCTATGTGGTGCCCTTTTTTGTGGCGTGAACCCTATAAACGTCGGCCGACTATATATAACTGACACCTATAAATCATATAGGCGTCGATTATAAAACTGACGCCGAAGAGTTCGACCTTTAGCGGAATCCACATAGGCGTCGCTTGAAAACCGTTGCTAAAAGGGGTTAAACAACAGACACCAAAGGCGTGTTCTGTAGTAGTGATTTTTTGAGTTCTACATTTTCTCCCACTGATTCCTTTGGAACTTTGTTCCTTTTCAGGAATACAAGCAATTTGCAACAAAACATATTTTGTTTTGGATCGAAATATAAAGTAGCATTTCAGAAAAATAACATTACGTGATTCTTTGACTTAACCTTTTAAGAACACAATTTCTTATATAGGCTTTCATTCCTAGTCTTTAGAAAAGACATATTGGGATACTTCCCATTACATATATCATATGGTGTCTTTCGAACCAATGTAGACGGTACTTTGTTTAGTGTAAAGAATACGCCAAAAGGAAATTGGAAGATTAACTATATATATTGCTAATCACACCATAACTAAAATGGTGGGATTACTTCTTTCTGATATGTTGTCGTGATACACTATCATTGTGTTTCAGGCGGTGCCCATCATGATACATTATCATGGACTCCCAGAAGGTTCTCAAACTCTTGGTTTAATGTATTTTCATGTCGATCATATCGAGGTGTTTTATTACTTTTACAAAACTAGTTATGTACTTCATGCACGATTTCCTTGAATACTTCAAGATATTCACACTTGTATTTCATTAAATACAAACTACTATATCTACTGAGATCATCAGTGAATATAATTAAGTACTTTTCATATCCTCTAGAATATGCATTTCATTAAATACAAACTACTATATCTACTGAGATCATCAATGAATAGAATTAAGTACTTTTGATCACCTCTAGCATTTATTCTAAAAGGCTTGTGTACATCTAAAAAATAGTCGCTCTCCCACTACATCTAGTGGAGATGTTTTTTTCATATTTCCTAATAAATAAGACTTGCATGTCTTTGTTGGTTCTATAACCAAAAGAGTCTAGACAACCATCGTTAAGGATCCTAGAGATGCATTTCCTATTTATGTGTTCTAGATGATAATGCTACATGTATTCATTGTTTGTGTCATCGAGTCAATCAGTATATGTGTCATACACATCTATCTCTACAACTATCAAGTATAGATTACGAGACATAGGGCACTTCCATATGAGAAACATCAATTATTCATAATATTATTGTCCATACAAGATACATGATGTTTATATTAGTGGCAAGTACATAATAGCAATTCACAAATTCTATTATATGCCCATTAGGATGAATAATAGATTCCAATTGTAATGGAAACAACTCTTGCTTCACATAGTTTCTAGCTTACTTCTTCTTAGGTCTTGAACTGGAGAGCTTTAAGTCCCTCTTCTTCCTGAGATCATCTTTATAAAAAGGTAGATCCTTTTCCAGTGTCCATGCTAGTGACGTGGCACTTTCCTTCCTTAACCTTTTAAGTGAAAATCGACATATTTATTTTGTACCTATCCTTCTCTTAGTCTTGAGTGAAAAATATCTGGACTTCAACTTAGCCTCAAAACTCTTCTTGGCCATGTCTTTTCCCTTGGACTCACTTCCACTGATCACACATATGGGTTTGTCCTTCACTTGTGCTTTGGCATTAATCACCATGCTAGGAATTCTATGAGAACATGTTCCACTAGACGATCTTACTCAAAACACAAAACACGATTACTCATTAATTACACAGAAACACAGAAAACATGGTAAATTAGACTGATTTCAATATTTCCCAATTGCTCAGAAATATTTTCATAAAAGCCCAACAACTTGCTTTATTTCATATTTTGCCAAAATATCTTACAAAATATCTATACCCTCAGCTACAAAATAAACCTTACAAAGGAACACTATCCATAGTTTCCACATATACCAACATCAACATGCTATTGTAAACTCGATTAAATTGAAACATTGTATTCAATCTTGTCACCTAGACCTGAGAGTATAAGGATGACTCTTGGATACACTAGTCACTAAGCAATCATTTCTAGGGTTCATCACCTCAAATTCTCCTTGTTGACATGGCCTGCTTCCATTGTTGCTGATCATCTAAAAAATTGTGGTGACCCACAAAGTGGGACCTAGTCCCAATGAGATATATAACTCTCTCCAACATATTACATCATATTAAACAGTAATTAACTGAGCAATTGGAATATTTAATAGTCAATTGAGTAGATTGAACAGTCCAAGCATGCTAAATAGATTAAGCAAATAAGCTTAACAACAAGTATGATTATTAATGTATATTCAGGTAATAGATAAATCCATTTATCCTAATAGATATTTACTTAGGTTTCATCAGATTGCATCTCATAATAATAATAACCATTAATCTAACCATCATCAGATGCCTTTCTAACAACACAAGCAATCTAGTAGCATAAGCATCTCTAACATCATGAATATGTCTAGTAGCATGACATGGCTATTAATATTGGCATGTCTAATAAAGTGAACAACTCTACATCATTAGTAGAGTTAACATCATAGAATAACTATTGCATAAGCATGATTAATAGTTTGAGCATTTATAATTACATAGGCATGGCTAGCAGTCTTAAATATAGCTAGCAACATAATCTTAACTATCAATGTCAATATATCTGATAACATAAGAATGTTTACAACATGAGTATATCTACAACATATACATATTTATCATCTCATATTGCACTATACATCATCTTTATGTAAGGAAAGAAACCAAGGGTTATCATCCAATGTGAGCCATTGTGTGTAACCCTTAGAAGATATGCTTCACAATTGTATTACATCTTTTATTAAGCCCTAATGAGGGTAGCACTCAAAATCCAACTAACCACTCCTAAGTCAAAATCAGTGACATATAAGATCTAGGTAAGATTCAAACTCTAAGATCTTCACTGCTCCCGGTCAGTACGGGTCTGCCACATCGACATGTAAGGTCACACTGTTAACAACCTATTCCATCCTTGGTACAGGTCACGACACTAGTAAAATGAGGTGGGTACACGTACCCTACCATCTGAGGTACAAGCGCAGTTTTTGTCTAATCCCATAACATATATAGTCATCGAGACATGACCACAATTATTCTCAAATTGAGGACTAGCTATGACCGCATTCATCCTCCCGAAACACTTGGATTCAAGATGACAAGAACCCCACATAATAAATAGTAAGCGCTCCTAGAAGACCTTAGGAGTACTCTTTTGACCATCTGGCAAGTTGTGACACTGAGATGGATCTATGACACAAGGCACTACATGTTAAAGTTTCACTTGATGAACTATTGCCAATTGAGTAATTAGACTTCATCAAACAAGAGGATAAAAAAACCCTAATTCATCTCTTACATGCATTAACATATGACAACTTTATATGATTTAAATTTATGAAACTTATGGTTCCTCATCTCATTATCACATGGTACTATTCATTGCCCTTCATGCCACTACACTTTTCATCATAATATCACATGATATATTATCTTATCACAACATCACATGGTATCAACCCTTGTCAACATAAGAGAATTACACCTCATTTAGGGCTCAACCAAGCGCAAAGGTCATTAAGATCATCATATCATTCCCTATAAGATCATAATTATTTTTCCATTCCTTATTGCAAGGCTCAACATACATCACCATTCATGTGATACACATACTTATCATGATATTGCATTAAAGAACTAACATATGTTCACAGGATAACATTTGAGGATTATCTTAGCATTTAAGAGCATTCCTTTATTATATCACATATAAGGAAGCTATATGATTGTGTTGGGTTTTGTGGAGTAAAAATGCACGGCAAAAGTAACAAAATAAAATATATTTCCACATAACCCACAATAGGATCTCATCGACAACAACATATTTAGAAAGAGTGTTTGTGGGATATACCTTGTCTCGGAGCAAGTCTGTCGACGCCCTTTTACATGATGGTGTAAAACACTCCTGACTTACACAAAAGGTACTTCTCTCCTATCCTCCAAATGTGTTGTAGGAAGATACATTGGTTCTCCTTTGGTGTTGTGATGTACGCTGCTCGTAGTATGTATGGATTGATGTCCTTCGAACATAGGCATCTCAACGTCTTTGACTCTAAATCTCCCACACGGATGGAATGGAACTCCACGTCATGCTTCCAAAGCCGATAGTAAGGAGTAGCCTTTGTGCGATGACGTGCTAACATCATGATGCTCTCCTTTCTATCCTAAGGGCATTGATGGCTAGGGTTTATGTACGTGAGCGTAAACTGAATAGCCTCTCTCAATATCTTGTGAAGACATCAGCCATCTAATAACACCAATTTTTGTGACATTTTTGCCCTTTATTCTGTTATCAAAACTTCCCTTTTCTGCTATTTTCCTCTCTTTTATTAGTACTTTCGCAATAATTGGCCAAGCAATGCTCTTAATCCAATATTTCCATCTTTTGCAGAGTTTTTCCTCATTTTGTTGCAATAGGACCGTCCTGGCCCACAAATAAGTCCAAGTTTGTTTCATCCTTCCTGACGCCCGATACAACTCCTGCCCGATAGGGTGGAGCGACACAATGACGCACGACAAAGGGATGCCATGCAAGAAGAAACTGACAGACGACACGTCTTCTACCCGACAGGGAGCCAAGCTCGCCACGACAACCCAAGCTTGTCGGGCGACACAGCCACCCACCGGCAGGCGCACCGCCCGTCACATGACCGATAGCCGACACCCTTGCCACTACTACATAAATGGCTTATAAAGTCTCTTTTCAAGGTGTCAGTTGTATACATAAACTGACACATAAACTCTACATTGTTGGTTTTTAACATAAACCAATATCCAATCTGTGAAGGTCGACCAGACATGGGTACCACTTTTATTAAGTGTCAGTTATTTAATAAAAAACCGACACAAAATCAACTGCCAAAACCAAAATTCCAGCAAAAAAATTATCTCCAAAATTTGACATATGGCGTCGGTTCTTAAATAAATAACCGACGACTAAAGGGTATGCGCGAGACAGGAATAGTTGTCGGTTGTCTTTTATTTATAAATCGACGACTATAATCTAGAAAAGGTGTCGGTTGTTTGCAAAGAACCGACACTGTTGGTTTAGTTGTCGGTTTTTTTAAATAACCGACACTTATTGTCAACTTAATAGCTCACCAGCGCGACCGACTCTTCCCCTTTCCCTATTTCATTCGCGATTCCAGCTGCTGCTCTGGAGATTTTTGCTCACCCCCGCTGCTCCGCCGCCGCCGCGCCGCTGCCGTGCTCCTGCTCCTCCCCTCACCGCTGCTCCATGCTCACCGGCGGTGCTCCTGCTCCTGCTCGTGCTCACCGGCGTCCGTCCGTGCCCTCGCTGCCGCTGCCTCGCCGCCGCTGCTCTGAGCCCTTGCCGCCGCTGCCTCACCGCCGCTGCTCTGGCCATTTCTCCTCTGCCCTCAAGGTATGCCCGCGCACCCTGCCTTCTTCCTATGCTCCGACGGCTGCCTTCTTCCTCTACTCCGGCGGCTTCTTGGGTGGTGCCAAGGCATGCCCAAGCAGTTGCTGGGCGTTTTTTTATTTTTTTTTAATTTATTTACAACAACTGATGTACATAAACCTCTTAGAATAAATGCTAAAAATGTGTGATTTTAGGGTTTAGGTACTGATTTTGTGCGTCTACTGAGTTGAATCCTCTATTGTCTATACAATACATGTTAATGACATAGATTTTAGAATGCATACTTTGGTTAAATGTATTGCTGTAATTTTTGATCAAGTGATGATATGTAAATGTAGAAATAAGTTAGTAAGGTATCAATGATAAGTTTGTTGTAACATGATGCAAAATAGTTATTGTATCATGCATATCTTAATACTTTTTTCTCTTCTAAGTTTCAAGTCAATTCATCATTACAAGTGATTACATAGATGTTCTAAGGTCGTTTACATAGAAAACCCAAAATGCACACTTGTAGCCATTTTGACATGAACTTGACCCATTCTAGGGTTTGGATTTTAGATCCTTTTCATGTACCTAATGCCTGTAAACATTCTAGGGTTTGATTTGAACTTGACCCATTCTAGGGTTTGATTTGATTAAACCCTAACATTGATGAAACCCTAACATCAATTGTGATGAAACCCTAACATGTACATATCTATTATTGTGTTTGTTAGCCTAGAAACTCATCCAAGATTTACTCATTAGGAGTAAATCTTGGATAGTCCCCGGTTTGGGACTGTCTTTGAACACCTAATCTCACTTAGGATGTAAGTGTATAATGTGTATTGGGTTTTTGAGAAAATTTCAGTAGCATTTCCTCGTTTGTTCTCTAAGTACATATGTACTTAGAGAACAGCGGGGAAATGCTGCCGAATTTTTTTTGAAAACCCAATACACATTATACACTTACTAGTGAGATTAGGTGTTCAAGGATGGGATAGGTGGTACACATTTATTATATATAAGAATGACATCACATGTGTTTGTTGGTCTATAAAGTGTACAATCTTGGATAGTATACCCTAATCTTGTCCTAATATATACTTGTTTTCTCTTTGATCATAGACTGGATAGATCATGGATGTCCATTCGCAATCGCTGCACCCCAGAGTTTATTTCTGGTCTTGACCAATTTATTAGATTTGCCGAGGAACATAGGAAACAACCTGGAGATAGGTTCTACTGTCCATGTAGGCATTGCGGTAACAACTTGAAAGTCAACATTGGTGACGAAATCAAAACTCATGTCATGTGCAACGGGATTATACAAGGCTATACAGAATGGCACTGGCATGGAGAGATTTCAAACGTGAAACCAGTGGATGTCGATAGAAGTGCTTGTGTGGAAGAAGAAATTGCCTACGATGACGTAGATGTGAATGAACTAGTTCCAGTAGACATCATTGATGCGATGATGGATAGTTGTGGGGTTGAGCACACCGATCCACCTCCCATTTTTAGAAACATTGTGCATGCTGCTGAGATGCCGTTATACACTGGTTGTACTAAGTTTATGAAGCTTAGCGCTGTGTTGCGATTGTTTAAGTTGAATGTTAACAATAGATGGAGAGACAAAAACTTCACGTCATTGTTGTCTTTGTTGAAAGAAATGCGTCCTGAAGGAAATGAGCTACCAATCTCAACATACCAGGTAAAGAAATTGTTGTGCCCAATGGGAATGGATGCCAAGAAGACACACGCATGCCCGAATGATTATGTATTATTTCAAAAGGACTATGCAGATTTGAAAGATTGTCCAAAATGTGGTGCGTCACGGTATAAATTGACGACTTCGGGGGAGTCCAAAACTGGTTCTCCTGCCAAGGTGATGTGGTATCTACCTATAATATCACGGTTTCAATGCTTGTTTGTCAATCCGATAGATGCGAATAATTTGAGGTGGCATGCAGATGTTAAGAAAAATAATGATGGGATCCTACGACATGCGTCTCATTCCCCACAGTGGAAGAAGATTGATGTATTGTACCCTGAATTTGGTGAAAAAGTCAGGAATCTAAGACTTGGGCCTTGTACAGACGGGATGAATCTGTACGGGACATTAAGCAACCAACATAGCACTTGGCCAGTCATGCTTTTTATATACAATCTTCCTCCCTGGATGTGTATGAAAAATAAGTACGTAATGCTGTCGTTGTTGATATCTGGCCCTAAACAACCTGGAAATGACATTGATGTTTATCTTGAACCTCTGATTGATGACTTAAAGAAACTCTAGGGTGAAGGTGTGATGACCTATGATGCTTCACGAAGAGAGACATTTCATTTGCATGCTATGTTGTTTTGCACTATTAATGACTTTCCATCATATGGGAATTTGTCTGGATATAGTGTCAAAGGAGCTAAAGTGTGTCCTATATGTGAAGAGAACACAAATTCAACAAGACTAAAACATGGCAGTAAGAATGTATATCTCGGTCATCAAAGGTTTCTTCCAAAATTCCATCTGTATCGTAGGAAGCACAAAGCATTCAATGGATTGAATGAGGAACGGAGTGCACCTAAACCTATACCATGGGAGGTTGTTTATGAAAGAGTAAAAGACTTTGTCAATGAATTTGGTAAGAGATCACAATGTACTACACAGAGTGACAATTCTTCATTCAAGAAGATGTCAATATTTTGGGATCTTCCTTATTGGAGTTCTTTGACAGTCAGACATTGTATCGATGTAATGCACGTTGAGAAAAATGTATGTGATAGCATCATTGGTACTCTGTTAAATATACCAGGTAAGACTAAAGATGGTATAAAATCCAGACCGGACCTACGTGAAATGGGAATAAGGTCAGAATTAACAGAATTACGTGAAATGGGTAATAAAAGAACATACTTACCTCCTGCTTGTTACACGTTGTCTAGAAAGGAGAAGAAAGCTTTTTGTGAATGCTTGGTAAATGTTAAGGTGCCACATTGTTACTCATCCAATGTCTGTAAATTGGTATCAATGAAAGATCTGAAGTTGATAGGTCTTAAATCTCATGATTGTCACACTCTAATGCAACAAATATTTCCCGTGGTAATTCGATCTATATTTCCGAAGCATGTAAGGTTTGCAATCACCAGACTTTGTTTCTTTTTCAATAGTCTCTGTAGCAAAGTTATTGACCCTGAGACTCTCGATAATTTGCATAGAGAAGTGGTTGTTACCCTATGTCAGCTTGAGATGTATTTCCCTCCTTCGTTCTTTGATATCATGGTACATCTTGTTGTCCACTTGACTAGGGAAGTGAAAATCTTGGGACCGGTTTTCTTGCATTGGATGTATCCCTTTGAATGATACATGAGCATTTTTAAAGGTGATGTTCGAAACCGTTATCGGCCTGAAGGGAGTATTATTGAAGGTTATATGGCGAGAGAGGTTATGGATTTCTGCAATGACTTTCTCAGTGGTAATGACACTCCTGATAATGACAAGAATATTGACGAGCTATTGGGAAAAGGAATTTTGGGATCACGTGTGAAAGTAATTAGTCGTGAGCAGTTGGAACAAGGTCATTTGTATATTTTACACAACATGGACGAAGTGAACATTTATATCGACGAACATACCAATTTCATCAAAAGACAATATCCTCGAGCCAATACAATGTGGCTTGCTAGAGAGCATAACAAGACTTTTATTAAGTGGTTTGAAGATAAAGTCTTACATCAACTATCTCAAACACCAGATGATATTACTGAAACTATCAAATGCCTCGCCTTTAAACCAAAGTTGACTGTTATGTCTTATGAAGGGTATGACATTAATGGATTCACATATTACACAAAGCGCCAAGATGATTAGAGTGTCGTCCAAAACAGTGGGGTCACCCTTCAAGCATCGACTATGTTTTTTGCAAGTGCAAAGGATAAGAGTCTACGTGAAGCTAAAATGTCATATTACGGTGTCATTGAAGACATATGGGAATTTGACTACATAGAATTCAGAATTCCGCTCTTCAAATGTAATTGGGTTGATAACACCAAAGGAGTTATAGTGGATGAATTGGGTTTCACTTTAGTGAACTTTGAAAAGATTGGCGAGAAGGCTGAACCATTCATATTGGCATCACAGGCGAAACAAGTATTTTATATCGATGATGCTGCAAATGATAAATGGTCGGTTGTTCTTCATGGTAAAAGACAGTTCATTGAAGATCATATAGATGAAGAACAATACTATGATAAGTATGATGACTCCAATCCATTCTCAGTTGGGTTGCCAACACCAACAAATATTGAAGCTAATGATGACATGTATGTGCGCGGAGATCACAATGAAGGATTGTTAATTGATAAAAAATCACAATATTAGAGGTATGTTTATTTTTATGAATATGTGAACTTTAAAATTTGAATTACTTAAAATTTGAGCTTAATTTATAATGTGAATTACTTTACAATGTGAATGTGAACTTTACAATGTGAGCTTTACAATTTCAATTACTTTACAATGTGAGCTTTACAATTTCAATTATTTTACAATGTGAACTTTACAATTTGAATTACTTAAAATTTGAGCTTAATTTATAATGTGAATTATTTTACAATGTGAATGTGAACTTTACAATGTGAGATTTACAATTTCAATTACTTTACAATGTGAGCTTTACAATTTCAATTATTTTACAATGTGAACTTTACAATTTGAATGTTAATTTGTAGATGGCTGACCACTCTCCTGATTACCGTGCTGGTGATTACCGTGAGGGTGAGGACATCAATGCGCTGCCTCACAGTGTAAGTTTTAAAAAAATATCATATATTTATATCTATATGTCCATTTATAGTTATATCTTGTAAATGTGTTTATTTTGTCAAATTTTAGGTTGATGATGCATAGGTACCACCTGAAGAACTTGATGCACTTGATCAACAACACCAAAAAGTTGACAAGATAAGGGGCATCACTATGATGAAGAAGTGAATTGCACAAAAGGGCAATGGACCCAAACTTGTTGTGGATTTTGATAATGTAGGAAATGCATGTGGTGTGAATCGTAATTCATTTGTTTCATATCTTGGGTTTGTTACTCGTAGCCATTGCGGTTGTCGCTTAGATTCTTGGCATAACGTTTCTAAGGAGAAGAAAGACACAATATGGAGGGATTTATGCGTGAGTTATTATTAATTTGCAATTCTATTTTGTAGATTACTAAATTTTTGGATACTAGTTAATAGCAATTCTATTTTGCAGAGTATATTTGAATTGGATGAAAAGATGCATCGTAAATGCGTGATGCAACATTGTGGGAGAGTCCTAAGGAACTATAGGACAAATCTCACATGAGAATACATAAAAGAAGTTGACAAGAGGAAGAAGACAACTACTGAATAGTGGAACTTCCTGGACAAAGAAGAATGGGAGGCGTTCGTCGCTTCAAGACAAACTGATGAATTCAAGGTATTAGGCGTCAGTCTCAATCTCATTATTAATATATGTTGTATTCACCTATTCAAGATTAACATTTAGTGTTACTAACCAAATCATTAATGTGCATACTAACTAGGCCTTCAGTGATGCACAAAGATCAAGGTGTGCGATGAATGTACACGACCACACAATGGGTCCAAGAGGATATGCAGGCATTCGCCAAAGACTACAGTCTGAGGCTACTGCTCAGTCTGCTGCTACTCATGAGTCATCTACCATAGGTAGCACACCTCTGCCTCGCCATGATGTCTGGATAGCTGGGAGGCAAAATAAGAAGGGAGAAATAACGAAGGTTGCAACTGCCGAGGCAGCTGCAAAAATGGTAAAATACAACTCTTACATCAATCATTCGAATATTGATTATTTGTGTTGTTTACTTAATTACAAATTTTTGTTTTGGCGATTAGCGGGAGCTGCACGAGCTAAGGAAACAAGCCAAGTTCATCCCTGAGGGAACAAGAGATGAATTGACAGTTGCTCTGGGTAACCCAGAGCATCCTGGACGTGTTAGGGTTGCAGGCGCAGGTGTGGGCATCAAAGCTTTTTTTGGGCCATCTCAGCGCAAACATGTCCCAAAAGTGGGACTTTCACAAGAAGAGGTAACATATTCTTTCTTGATAATGTTACTGTAAAAGAGAATTCAATAATCAGAAGCTAACATTTCTTTTATCCATGTATAGGTCGATAAGATATTTGAGAGGAAACTCCAAGAAGCAATGACCTGACAGTCATCTCAGATTGCACCTCAGCAGACAGTACCTATAGCTCCTACTGCAGGCTCTACTCCTACTGCAGAGGTTGGGAGTAATCCTGTAGACCCACCACCTAGCACATCTGCTGTAAGTATTTTTAGGACATCGTAACTAGTTTTTTAATTTAAGATGATATGTATATGTAGTCATTTCAAAAAAAGATGATATGTATATATGTATATAACATTCTTTATAAAAATATTTGTAGGGGTTGAAGCATTTCCGTCTAAAAAATAATGAATATGTCATTGCATAGGCGTCGACTTACCCATCCCTACCCAGGGAACAGTTTCACGGGTCTCCATTACCAGCCGGTTGGCTTCGTGTGAGCCCGGTACATATATTGCAAGGATGGGCGGATCTTCCATTGCCATATTCCCACCCAGATTGTGAGACGCTTGGTGAGGCAGAAGGCGGAGTGATATTGTGGCAAAAAGCGGATGTCGTCTTTACTGAAACTGTATGATAAATTTACATTATGTTAAATTGTTAGTGTGTGTATACGATGTCAGTTGATCTAAAATTATATATATATATATACAGGTTAAAAAGAAGATACCCACATCATCTAGGCCTCCACTTCCACCTCCTACATTCCCTAGTTGGGTTCTACAGGACCTACCTGTCCCGTTAGGTCCTAACTGTAGGGGTATGGCAATATGGTTAGGCGAACATGATATAAACTGCCCTATAACTGTTTCTTCCGATTCAGATTCTACAGGCCAGTCATACGAAACCAAACTATTTATACAAGATATTTTGGAGTTGTTTGGAAATGAATGGCTAAATACATCTGTGATAGAGCTATGGATAAGGTGAGATCTTCTTTATACATCCATATACCTTGTGTATGATATGGTGAACTGGTTTCTTATTTGTTAATGCATGTGTAATTAATATATATATTGCAGCTACTTAGACAAGATATGTGTAGATTTTGGATTCGAACATGTAGGGTTTTTGATTCCATCTTTGATTAGTCAAGTAGCTAAAGACCCTACATCAGTTCAAAAATACTGCTGTGAGGCTTTTACAAATTTTGTTGTAAATAAGAAGACTTTGATAATGGGTCCATTCAATGTAGAGTAAGTTTACTTTTCTTATTATAATTTGGACTTAATAAAATTACATTTTTATTGTGGATTTTGAGTTATTAATTTTTAACTTTTTTACCTCTAGTGGTAAGCATTGGGAGTTACTGGTTATTCTCCCCGAGACGTTCACTGTCTATTATCTAGATCCTAAGGGGAGTAAATTGAATACAATATTTGGACACATATTGAAAATGACATTATTCCAATGAGAAATATTTCATTTTCATATCCGTTAACATATGTTATTACATTACTATTTAATTGCAATGTTCTGTGTTACATTAACATGTAGGGGTTTTGATGAGTTCAAAAGGGATGGAGGAAAGGTCCCCATGAAAAAGAACCAGCCAATAGTTTGAAAGAACGTGAAAGTAAGTTCCCGACTGCAATATATGTATATATTATTTATGTGAACAATGCTTAATTAGTTGTATTTTTTAATATTTTGTATGTTTGAATTTATAGTGTGCTACACAAGACAACGGATGGGCATGTGGATTCTATGTCATGCGATATATGCACATGATTATCAAACATGCCACACTTGATATCGAGTGTATTGCTATGGTATTATATAGTCTCATTAGATAATATGATCGAAATATATCAATCTTATTTATAGATCATTAATTATATATATATCATTCTCTTTACAGGTCTTTAAAATGACCCCACTACAGGAAAGGACTTACCAGATGTACATGCTCCCTATACGACGGAAGAAATAAATGAAGTAAGAGAAGAATGGGCAACAACCATACAAATAGTGGGGGTCTTAAAATATAATTGGGATGCTGATAGAGATAATGACTAAAGAATGATATTTCGTAAATGAATTTCTGAATTATAATATATGTGTGAATGTTTCTACATGTGTGGATGTTTCTACATGTGTCTGAGTGAAAATGAATGAAAGTGTTGGTTGCTATATTAATGTTTCTACATGTGTGAATGTGAATGAATGGAACTACAGATTGCTATCTACATGAATGTTTCTAAATGTGTGAAAATAAAATGGAACTGCAGGTTTCATTGCTAAATGCATGTGTGAATATATATTTTTGTTGTTAATTTTGCAAGTTTGTGGCATGTTGTTGGCTGATATCAATGGATGTCGTAAAACCTACAGTTCAGTTAACTGAACTGCAGGTTTCTCATCCTACGACCAGCCACAGCAGATCTGCAGACTGACAAAAAAAACCAAAACAATAGGCGTCGGTTATTTGTATAAAACCGATACACAAAGTTATAGTGTCAGTTTTATAGAAATAATCGGTGCCTATTTCCTGTGGCACGAAGATATATGGTGTCGGTTTCTTACTACAAACCGACACTGATAGTGCCCAAGCTGGCGCCAATAACAGGCGTCGGTATTTGTATAAAACCGACACATAAAGTTATAGTGTTGGTTTTATACAAATAACCAACGCCTGTTGTTTTGGCACGAAGACATATTTCGTCAGTTTTTGACTTATAACCGACACTGATAGTGCCCAAGCTGGCGCCCTTTCTGTGGCGCGAAGGTTTATGGTGTCAGTTTATTATCTAATAAGCAACACTTATAGTCCCCTGATGGCACGTTTTTGGTGGCGTGTGAAGAGTTTGGGTGTCGGTTCTGGAACCGACGCGTAATGGGTGACCTTTTAGTGTCGCCCACATAGGTGTCGCTTATAAACTGACACTAAAGGCCTTAAATAACCGACACTAAAGGTAGGTTCTGTAGTAGTGTGCGCCAAGCGGCACCAGTATCGGCATCCACAGACCCGCGTATAAGGAGGACACGTGGTGCATCGAGCACCATAACTTCCCCCAACCACTGCCTATAAATAGCAGCTACAGGAAGGTGAAAAGACAGTTCATACAGTTGGGGACTTTGAGCAATCTTCATAGGAAACTACGAGACCAAGTGTATCGCGCCCCAGTGCTTGTGCCGAGCGACACTAAGTGAGCTCTTCCTCATCCCGAGTGGGAGGGGATGGTTCACTTAGGACTGTCCCGGGCGACACTGCAGGCTGATATCGGCCAACGTAGATGAGCGACAAAAGTGCCCGGTAGTAGAACGCGTCGCTCTGTGCCCGACACGATATCGAACCCGATACGCTTCGCCCGTCGTGCGTGCCGCCCGAGAGGGTGTGCCTCCCGACTTGAGCGTATCGGCCAGGGTCCTTGAGCGATACAGTCGGTCGTCATAGTGTGCCGCCCGAGAGGGTACGCCGCCCGACACAGCTGTATCGGGATAGGCTCCTGACCGGTATCGGGCTGGAGAGCCGCAGTAGCCTGTCGTCCTTCTACATCAAGAAGGCGACACAGAACTTTAATTCTGTTATTTAATTCTTTATTTATGCAATGTATCAAGACCTTTAATGTTTATGTAAATAGAAAAGCTTAATTACTTGCTGCTCTATGCTTGGTGCAAAATGTTGGATGACTACCATGCTTGATATCTGAACTCTTGCTTTCATGCTTGGATCACGTTTCGCTTAGCTACCGAACCGTGTTTTCCCGTCGCAACAACTTCGAGAGTTGTGTTGTGGCTCTAGTGTTTGGTCCGATTCTGGAGTATGAGAGTGCCTGGAACAGAGTTGTTTCGATAACATTCCACTCTACTTTAAGTCCAGCAACCTCGAGAGGGGTGTTGATGCTTGGTTAGAGGTAACCGCTCTGAGAGGAGGGGTGCAGGATGTTACCGCGGCTGCTTGTTTTACTGTAGTTTTATCCTTCGTACCTTACTCTAGCTCTGGTTTTATCTTTCTATTTCTGTTGCATGAAAACTCCTAAAAACTGCTAAATGTCTAAAACCTTAAATCTCTCTAGTAGCTCCAGTTGGAGATAGTTTTCTTTGTTTTGTTTGTGACATCTTGTTGTTTCCCTTTTGGGAATTTATCATCTCTTTATACCTGTCGGAGTGTAGCGTGTCGATTCTGGATTCTCTACACTACCACCCTTGTCCCTGTGTTCGACCCCGTATGTCTACTTCGACCCCATAAACAAAGTTGCGGGGGCCTAGAAGGATTCAAGTTTATAAATGTAAAAGCTCGACTACCTCAAATCCGCCTCCACTTTCGGACGCGCGATTTAGGCCGGTCAACTTTTTGGCACCGTTTCCAGGGACAAGGCAAAAATGGTACTTTAGACGAATCCGAATCCACTAACTACACTCCCGTGCCTCAAGCTTAGAAATGAGCTTGACAACACTCTTTTTCTTTTTCTTTTTCTTATTGTTATTCCTTGCCTAAAAGTAATAATTCAATTTTTTAACTTGGTTTTTCGTGTCATTTCAGGGACTCTGAAGAATAGTAGCCTATTACCCTGAGCTCCGACGCCACTCAACCGTTAAGTCATGCACAATCATCAAACACCATGCCTCCTCGCATCGACCCGCAACACGCTGAGGGAGAACATCAGGGAAGACCGAGGGATGAATCACCTCCACCAGAAGTCAACGACCACTACGACGGCAACGATCAGCTTGAAGATACAAAAATGGAGCACTTAGAGGAAGATCATCGCCGTAATAAATGTCGCCACCACCAAAGACACATAAGAAGTCAAAATCACCAAGAATAGCACCAAGAAGGCAACAATACCAATGATTTAGAAGAAGAGGAAAAGACTCTGAGGGAGTTAGCCTCCACAAAGGCTAACAATTCCCGATGCCCTGTCATCATTCTGCGATTCAACGCCACAAATTTTGAGCTCAAGCCATCAGTAGTCTCGATGATCCAAAACAAAAGCTTCCGAGGGAGTTCCAAGAATGATAACCCCTACCACCACTTAGATGCTTTCAAAAATATATGTGATACCATAAAGATGCGGGGGGTCCCCCAAGAGGTGATTTACTATAAGGGCTTCATTTTCTCCCTGGAGGACAAAGCCCTGTCATGGTATCTTGGGCTTCCCCACCAATCTCTAAACGGATGGGGAGTGCTGGATGACGCGTTCGTGAGCAAGTTCTACTCCACTAAAAAGACAGTAAGAAATAGGCAGAAAATAACCTCTTTTATGCAGAAGCCTAATGAGAGTCTCCATGACGCCTGGGAAAGGTACCAGGAATATCAGAGGGATTGCCCTCATCATAATTATAAGCAGGGATTCCTAGTCACCACCTTTTACAATGGTCTGACTCCCGACGAAAGGGTGTCACTAAATGCAGCAGCAGGCAGTGACTTCCTTGGGAAGAAACCAAGCAAGTCCGAAAGGATCATCAAGAATATGGCCGAGCTAATGGCTAGTGCTGATTTTGATAGATCCGACAGAGGATAGGAGAAAAAGGTCGGTGAAGCATCCTGTCTTGAGTCCAGGGCTCTGGAGACCATCACTTCTCAGATTCAGAAAATGGCTACGGATGTAAAGCAGCTGAAGGAATCTGGCGCAAAGGGGAAGAAGCAGGTGGAAAAAGTAATGAAATGTGTAACATGTGGAGAAGGTGGCCATGGGGTAGATAATTGCATCTACACCCAACCAGAAGCATCAAGCGACATTGAGTCTGAGGTCGAAGGGACTGAAAATGTCTCTTTTGTAAATTTCAAAAGGCCAGACCACCCTGGTTTCAGCTATGGCACAAGGATGCAGTTGAGAATTCTAATTAGCTGCATAACTCCACTAAGCCGCCCCAAGCTTTTGAGAAGAGGGGAGGACCAAGTCAATACACCAAAAACACCCCCTTGCAGCCGAACAAAGGAGGTTTCCAGGGGCAAGCTAAATACCAAGGATCAGCCAAAAAACAGGGACATAACAAGGTTTTGAACCAAGCAGATGTGGTGGGACAGTTGTTTGATTTTGTGAAAAGGCAGGACACAATTAACAACCAGTTGGCGCAGAGCGTGCTATCAAATTCAGGTGTTTTAAACTCATTGCAGGTTCAAATGGCGGATATGCAGACACACCAACGCCAGATTGATCATCAATTAGCTCAAATGGCCGAATTAATGAAGAATCCCTCATTCAAAATACCGTCCAACACCGAAACTGCAAAGAAGGCAGGGTTGTGATCGAGAGAAGGCAGAGATTGAGTTACAAGAGATGGATGATGCTAGCGGATAAAGAGTGAAAAAAAGCTGGACCCGTCAATCTAGATACGAAAACTACAACGCTCCTTGGGAGGCAACACGAGCTTTCTTTTCTTTCCTAGAATAGGATGCAATTTACTTTCCTGCAAAATAAACATTATGAACATTTGGACTGTAATAAGGCCTGAGTCAGTGCATGTGCCACATACGCTGACTCTTATGTTTTATGGGCCACTGCCTTAGTTTTATTAATCGGGATGGGTAATACCATCTGAGGCCAGGAGCTTTGTCTTAGGCCAATGATGTTTTACTCATCAACCGCTTTTAAGCCGTCCTATTTTCATATCGTTTCAGGCAGCAATTCAACCGACACTATGTATGCGCCCGTTTCAGGCAGTGGAATTTTGGGAATTGCAGAGGTCGAGACGGTCACACCTTGGCGGCGTACACTCATATCGAGAAGTTGGAGTAATTACTCTTGTGCCGACGGATGGACTGCCTGACCATGGAATGAGTTTCCCTAACGGCCGACACGCGCCCCGGACTTACCAGATTTACCCCGGTTGAGTTGCTATATAAAGGGTCGAGTTTTTATCATATCAGGCTACTTGCCTTACTGTTTTCACTCTCCCGTATTGTGCTGAGACCTTGTGCTTTTTGCTCCCATATCAGGCAAGACTCTCCGCTCTCGTGTCGTATAAAATTAAGAACTCAGTAAAGGTATAGCCTGGCAGACCCTATTGCCTGGCAGACCATGTCGCCCGACACATTTCTTCCTTTAAGCATGTAGCTTATCGGTCTTGTATCGCCCGATGTGGATGTCGCGCAACGTATCTTTTATTCACATTTGCCTGATGCACCATGTCGGGCGATAGCCGTGTCACCCATCCTTATACCGCCTCACCCGTTTTATTGCCGGGCGACACATTGCTTTTCTTTTTAAGGTGAACCATATCGGGCATCTTCTTTTATCGCCGTCTTATCGAGCGACAGACCCAACACATGTTTATCGCCTTATCGCCCTGATACGTATCGCACGTTTGAACTTATAGCGTGACGAGCGATACCCATCTCTTGTATCAGGCACATGACTTCACCTCTGAATCTCGTGTGTCATGCGATACAGGGAGTGGGAATATCTTTGTACAAAAAAATACCTGGTCACACATTTATTCTTTATTATATACTTCTTTCAAGGGTCAACACATTTAATCAAGGTGTTTTTCTTATTGTCTTACAGAAATGTCCTGCATCAAGACAACCGTTGTCCCAGTTGACGCACAAGGCAGGAGAGTCTACCCAGAGACTACTGCTGAAAGGCAGTCTGCCAGGCCTAAGCGCCTGAACCCAAGACCAGCTGGGACGTTGGCAACAGGGAAGAGGGCTAGGATTGGAGAGGCAGCGGCTCCAATTCCAACACCGACACCTCTAGCAGCAACGGAACTCCCAGAATTCCTATCAGGAAGTTTCGAACCAAGAGACGACGAGCATGCTCACCGATATGCTGAGCTGGTGACCAAGGTCTACTAACCGAGCAGGTTCTGCCATAGAGCCTCATTTGCTGAACTAGGAATCGTGAAAAGGCTGAAGGGCATCCTAGCTGTGGAAGTACTTAAGAAGATTTGTTTCAGCCGGTCCTCTTCATACACCAAGATGATGATGGAGTTTATGTCTTCTGTCTACCGGGTGAAGAAATCTGCAGCGGAGATAGAAGAATTTGGTGGGCCAGACAGACTCCAGGCCCGACTTTACAATTCGGAGTACACCATCTCCAAGAAGCTCTTGAACAAGATCTTCTCTTCCAACGAGGAGGAGAAGAACCTGATGGACAACGGTGAGAGGATCACCGAGGGAGACAGGTTCAATCCCATGGAGCTTTGGGGCAAACTAACCGGCAAATCTTCATTCAAGCCAGGAAGAAAGGTTGTGACGGTGCACTCCTGCTTCCGGAGGATAGTGCACAAGCTGGTGGCATGCTTGCTGTTCAGCAAGAATGAATCCAACAACATCTACACAGAGGAGCTCCACGTCATGTGGCACATAATGGAGGGTCGAGTGATCAACCTCGGTCAGTTCTTGTTGAACAGGCTGCACCTAATGAAGGAAGCCACCACGGAGTACGACATGGGCGGCATTGTAAATCTCATCGCAGTAGGACTCGGGTACCCAAATGAGCCGTGTAGCCATTCGAGGACGCAAGGCGATGAGGTGTTTGACACCAAGTACCTGATTAGGACCAGCATCATCAGAAAGGAGGGGAGGAACTTTTTCTACAAGTTTTCAAGGACGGACATACTCCTCCCCCTCCCTCACTGCGCCGACTACGACGCAGAGAAACTGGTCTTCACCACCGCCGAGATTGAAGCTATAGCAAATAACACGGCTTTCACCACCACGACCAGGGCCCCGGAGAGGCCAGCCCCAGAGCTACCGAAGACCACTGCTGATCGAGTTGTCATCACTCTGACCATACCAGCCACCGCCACAGCAAGGACGGTGGTGGCTGAGAAAGAGCCAATGATCGTTGAGGTCACCGGGACAGAGACTTCAGGATCTGCCACGAAAGAGACGGCCGCAGTTCCCGTCACTGTTTCGAGACCTGCAGAGGCGGAAGAGGAACTTTAGCAGGGAAACAACAATGGGATGTTTGACAAGATCCTGAGGGAGCTCGAAAGAACACCAACACCGCCACCGAAGTCCCGCCTACTGCAGTCGAGGAGATCGCCGACAGTGCAGAGATGGAGTAGAGTCCGCCGTCACCACAGCCATCCCCACCTAGGCGAGAAGGCAAGGTAGTGGCAACTAAAGGAGCACCGTCGCCTCGCATGGCGGCGTCTAGATTGCGAACAATTCTGATAGATTCTACCTCGCCTGGTAGACCTTCACGCGATCAAGATGTCCCGATGATGGAAGGGAGACCCGCCGAAGCTCCCCCATCACTCGGAAAGATGCTCGGACACGAGCTCGATAATTTGCGGGAGGTAACAGATATAAACTCTGTTGCTTGTATTTCCCTTACCCGCAAATTGGTGTTTTTCCAAAGCAGGCTGGACGACCAAGAAAGAGAGTTGTTGACTCTAGCGAGCCTGCCCGGCGGACTAGAGGCTTTGAATGCAACAATGCAGCAAGCTCTCCAACGACTCAACCGGCTCGAGGAGAGGATGGACAGAAGTGACGACCATCCGCGTCGAAGGCAGCCGAGACGGTCGCCGTCACCTCCCAGCCGGAGCTCTCATCCCTCTTCATCAGGTTCCCCCTCGAGAACAACGCCCTCCTCCTCCTCCTCCTCTAGTGGATGATCCTCAACGCTCGAGGAGGGGACGCAACAAGGATCAATCGAAGGAACTATCGGTGGACAGGAGAGCTCCTTAGGTTTGGGAGATGCAAATATCTCTGTCCCCCTGGATGAAGTCGAAGATGAAAGCGTAGATATCAACATTGGGGGAGACTCTTCCGAAGAGTCCGAGGGAAAAAGGGGGATGTCTACACAGTCAATAAAAGACATCTACCCCGAGGGAGGCACTCAATGGCGGACAGATTTCGTGAGCCATCTGAGATACCCTCCTTCGATATGGCCGACTTTGACAGACAAGCCATCGGATACCTGACGATTAGAGACCAAAAGCTGCTGAATAAGGTCTTACGATCGTAGGCAGATGAAGATAACGTCGTCTGGACTGACGGTTACCTCTCGATGCGGCGTAAGGTTCTTCACGACATGTTCTGTACGCCGGTCGTGGTCGGTAAAAGATTATTCAGGGTCCTGGAAAATGCGCTAATAGAAAATATCAGCAGCAGGATAGGTCGGAGAGCAGTATACACAACCACCCCAACCTTGGCAAGAAGGTTGATGAAAGGAGATCCATACTCCCGTGCGGTGGCCGACATGCTGCAGCACATTGAAGAGCATAGGTTGAACTTGGTTTTGGCCCCGTACAAGCACCAGAACGTGTGGTTTCTATGCATGGTAGACCTAGAAACTGTGACGTCCAGCTGCTGTGTTGCAGCAATGCCGAAGTGCCACGCTCCGGGGGTGTTTTCTGCCACCCAGAGGACCAGAAGCTGAGACTCCTGCCACTGCGTCTGCTACGAGTCATAAAGCGAGGAAGCCAACGTCACCAATGACCTTGGAACTTCTTCACTATCTAAGACCTCCCCGTACAGATAGAAGAGGGGAGTGGAAACATTGCTATCGCCATCCTGGGTGCAATTGAGGCTTTCAACACTTTTCGAAACTTAGGAGTCCTCAAAGGCACGTCCTTTTATAAATGCAGGGGCATTTACGCCATGTTGCTGATCAAGGACAAGCGCTATTTCCGGGACGCAGGGGTGACGAAGCAGTTGTTGGACAGTGATCTAGAAGAAGACTCTTCTCGATCCAACAGCCCCTCAGAAAAAGAAGAAGAGATAGCAACTGATACTCATGGGGCGGGCAAGCAGCTGGCGATCCTGAAGAAAGTGCATGGGAGGGAAGACACTGCTTTGCCCGAAGCTTCAGAAGGGCTGATCTCAAATTTCGACCGCTTTTCATGTGCAACTCTCACACAGGAGTAGGTCAACATAATCCAGAATAAGTTAGCTGATTCTACCCCATCGGTTGTTGCCTTTTAGGCAGGCGATGTCGTAGTCCCGGTCAATGATCTAAGGGACATGGTGAAGGAAGGAGGGTGCTTGGCTGTAACAGTTGCAACCGCTTACATCTAGTACATACAGCCAAAGCTAAAACAAGCATACATTGCCCATCCTATGTTGTTCAACGACATATGCCTCGCCGATGAAACATGAGTGAGGAAATAATTTCTATAGAAATTGGCGAGCGATGTTCCCAGCGAGATCTTCCTCCCCGTTCTACATTACAACCACTGGACGCTCCTAGCAATGTACACCCGACAACGAGCAAGAATTTTCTACAACAGCTCGGACAACAACAAGAACCATCCGGTGTCATGTACATCTGAACCTTTGACACCCATCGAATGCCTGGTCCGAAAATACTACGATGAGGTGGCAAAGATGATTCAACCCTTCCTGGATACGCAAGCAAGAAAATGGCACGAACTCCAGTTCTGCCACCACAGCCAGCAGCAAATTCCCTTATCCAACGACGGTGACATCTACGTCCTGGAATGGATAGCAAGCAAAGAAACGCCTGACGAGCTCCACCACACCTTCTATCACAGCAAAAGGGGAGAATATGTGTGGGAGCTTCTATCTGACGCAGGCGTAACCTCACTGGAATAAATATTACCTCACCTTATCTACTTCACAACTCTGGGACAGAGTGTGGAGTAAGTTTTGGGGGGGGGGGGTATCATGTACCAGTGAGGGAGGTACAAATTTTTGAATTTTCTAACTCAATTTATTCATTCTTTTGTCCCAAATTCGTTATTCTTTTGTTCTTTTGTGTACATATATATGTTCGTACCAAAATTTTGAAAATTCTTTTTGTTTATATATCATCTTCATACATATGTACAAAGTTGCTATAATAGTAAAAACATGTTGTGACTTCCTACAAAGTTAGTTTTCTATGTGCTTAACGAGATGCAAGTTTTGTTATATGTTTTTGATAATGCTTCCTGAAACAAACAAAAGATTATGTTTTGCCTTGCCAAAAAAAAATTCGAAAAAAATATAATAATCTCGCAAACAGCTAAGAGACGAGTATGGAGAAGGAAAAAGCTGCCCAAACAACAAGAAATCTCTTTGTTTTCCCTTACCCAATGAAAATCCCAAAAAGAGAAAGAATCCTTATGAGTGTGAATAAAAGCATGAGAGTTGTGCCCAATAAAAGAAAAGAAAAATATATATATATACACACTTGTTTTCCAAAAGTACCCATCTTTAGGCATGGTAGATCCGGGCAGTGGTACGTAGGATGTGAAATCACTGCTCTAAAGCCAACTGGCTTGGACTGTAGGGACCACTTGCCCACTAACGGACCCTTACCTGGATGGACTGATGGGAAACAAGAAAAACCTCAAAAAGCCTTCGCTTACCCTATACACAAGTTTTTGCCCCAAAAATAAAGCTATTTGGTGTGTAAGCTAACTTCAGAATCATACAACAAAGTCTCGCCGAAGCTGTAGAGAAGAATCTTACTTAAACAATAAGGCAGGAAAAACTAAGTCTTTTGTTCGTAATGAGACATCATTATCTTTAAGGCATTACAATTCTTGTTTCACCTTTTGAACAGAAAGCTACTCCGAGCAGAAGAAGCATCACTAAATAGAGTTTAAATATTGATTGAGGACAATCAAAATGCTAAGTTTGGGGGAGTTGATAACACCAATTTTTTTGACGTTTTTGCCCTTTATTCTGTTATCAAAACTGCCCTTTTCTACTATTTTCCTCTCTTTTATTAGTACTTTCACAATAATTGGCCAAGCAATGCTCTTAATCCAATATTTCCATCTTTTACAGAGTTTTTCCTCATTTTGGTGCAATAGGACCGTCCTGGCCCAAAAATAAGTCCAAGTCAGTTTCAGCCTTCCTGACGCCCGATACAACCCCTGCCCGACAGGGTGGAGCGACACAATGACGCACGACAAAGGGATGTCGCGCAAGAAGAAATTGACGGACGACACGTCTTCTACCCGACAGGGAGCCAAGCTCGCCATGACAACCAAGCTTGTCGGGCGACACAGCCACCCACCGGAAGGTGCGCCGCCCGTCACGTGACCGATATTCGACACCCCTACGTCGAGCGGCACCAGTATCGGCATCCACCGACCCACGTATAAGGAGGACATGTGGCGCTTCGAGCACCATAACTTCCCCCAACCGCTACATATAAATAGCATCTACAGGAAGCTGAAAAGATAGTTCAAACAGTTGGGGACTTTGAGCGATCTTCAGAGGAAACTACGAGAGCAAGTGTATCGCGCCCCAGTGCTCATGCCGGGAGACACTAGGTGAGCTCTTCCTCATCCCGAGAGGGAGAGGATGGTTCACTTAGGACTGTCCCGGGTAACACTGTGGGCCGATATTGGCCAACGTAGATGAGTGACACAAGTGCCCCACAGTAGAACGCGTCGCTCCGTGCCCAACACGATATCGAGCACGATACGCTTCGCCCTTCGTGCGTGCCGCCCGAGAGGGTGTGCCGCCCGACTTGAGCGTATCGGCCAGGGTCCTTGAGTGATACAGTCGGCCGTCGTAGTGTGCCGCCTGAGAGGGTATGCCGCCCGACATGGCTGTATTGGGCTAGGCTCCTGACCGATATCGGGCTGGAGAGCCGCAGTAGCATGTCGTCCGTCTACATCAAGAAGGTGACACATATCTTTAATTTTGTTATTTAATTCTTTATTTATGCAATGTATCAAGACCTTTAATGTTTATGGAAATAGAAAAGGTTAATTACTTTCTGCTCTATGCTTGGTGCAAAATGTTGGATGACTGTCATGTTTGATATCTGAACTCTAGCTTGCATGCTTGGATCGCATTTCGCTTAGCTACCGAACCGTGTTTTCTCATCCCAACAAATTTGAGAGTTGTGTTGTGGCTCTAATGTTTGGTCTGATTCTGGAGTACGAGAGTGCCTGGAACGGAATTGTTTCGATAACATTCCACTCTAACTTAAGTCCAGCAACCTCGAGAGGGGTGTTCATGCTTGGTTAGAGGTACCTGCTCTGAGTGGAGGGGTGCAGGATGTTACCGCGGCCGCTTGTTTTACAATAGTTTTATCCTTCGTACCTTGCTCTAGCTCTGGTTTTATCTTTCTGTTTCTGTTGCATGAAAACTCCTAAAAACTGCTAAATGTCTAAAACCTTAAATCTCTCTAGTAGCTCCAGTTGGAGAAAGTTTTCTTTGTTTTGTTTGTGACATCTTGTTGTTTCCCTTTTGGGAATTTATCATAAACACACCTCTACTAAGAAGAACAAACTTCTAGAAGCAATAAAATCGAACAAAGAAGGCCAGAAACCCAAGTTTGAGATCTGAACTCGGCCAAGTAGGCACCCTTCTCCACAAACAAGCAAAACCCTAGAAGAAGAAACAAGAAAGGTAGATTCTTGAGTTCTAGAGCAACTTCTACCATGGAGCAGCAAGGTTATGACATGAAAAAATGTATAATGAAGAATAAAAAAGATATAAATGGAGTCAACGAGGGGATACTTACTCATTTAGGTCAAGATCACCAAGAAGGAGCTTTGGAAACCCTAAAGGAAGAAAAACGAAACGCTAGGAGCTCCCACCTAGAAGATCACCTTCTTCATCTTGCTTAGACATGTCCTCCACAATAGAAAAGAGGGACAATGAAGATCTTAGAAGGATTGAAGTAATAGGGAGGGAAGAAAAGTTTAAGGATAAGTATATAAAGCTTGAAAGATAAGGTTGAGAAGAAGCATGAGGTGTACAAGTAACTCTCCATGTGTTCATGGCTTAAAGCTTCCATGGAGGAGAAAGCATCAAGTAAACCCATTGTTGTGGATTTCTGGGCCATCGATTGATGGTCTCCTAGGCTAGACATCGCATGTTGGTTGAATTTACCCATCGTTTGTTCATGTTTTAGGTCAATGGGTGGTTGAACCATCAGTTGATCATGTCTTCAAGTGAACTGTTGGTTCAAGTGAACCAAGCCAACATCAACCATTTACCTAGAGCCTCTAGGATGGCCTAAGGTTGTTACTCAGTGGTAAATGTAGCTGATGACCATTGGTTGTTGCCCAAACCAATGGTACCATTGGTTGTTAGCCAAGAAGGTGGCTCATCCATGAAGGGTAAAACCCTAGATCACCCTTGAAATAAATCACCACCAAATCAAGGTACAATTGAGTACCCCATGGCACACCAAGATCAAGATATATAAGATAAAATCTAAGGAACATAATTCATGTGACAAATTAAAAATAAACTTATCAATTGGGTAATTTGTAGAAAAGCCCAAAATGTACATAAAATTGCATTACTTGCTCAAACAGTGTCTGAATTGGACCAAATTTAAAACTTAAGCTTGTGTTATGATTCCAAAGCATATCACAAGTTAGATTAGGGTTGTAAGAATTCAATTATGGTAATTAAGATTATTCAAAACTTTAATCAAGGTTAGGGGTCTCACAACCATAAATCCCTAATAGGGATTTCACCCCCGAAATCCAAGGTAAACAAAGATGGGTACCTCACACGTACCTCCTCCACACAAAACCTCACATGGTTACTTTCATATTATTGTGATATCATATCATTATCATATAAGTCATATTCATCTCCCTCAACTCTTGCATGTATCACCTTTGTTCAACATAGGAACTATTGTGCTACATGCACAAGTCTGGTAGTACCTTTTGACTTGGAATTCTAACTATTATCCTGAACTATTCTATCTATTGTAACACACATTACTCAGAGGACATACTTGCTGGCTCTTTACCAAACATTTAACATCTTGCATCTTTTATCATATCTGATTCCATAAGGTTTCATATTTATGCTCCATTGATGGTTGTTGTGATCAATACCATAATCAGTCAGGTGAGCATCCCTTGATTGTTAAGAACTATAAGGCATATGTCCTTAGAGTATTCTTCAATCATCTTAATGATGGACTAGCCATTTGTCTAATTGAAGAAACATATACTTGTCTACAACTGTTTAACAAATATAACTTCCTGGTTGACCTTGTTAGAGGTAGGGAAATGACATTTCCCTCATCTTACCAAGATTCACACAATGTCCTCATCTTTCCAAGATTCTCACAACACACTTAGCAGGTGTATTGTAACTCCAAGAGGATACTCTATTTAACCCCCTACTCACTCTTGTTGAACTTTGTCATACATAAGTATAGTTGCTTCAACATTTTTAAGGTTTACCAAAGATGTTAACCATGCTACTGACTATCTATGAAATACTTTGATTTGTCATCATTCAAAGCTTGTTACAACTTATGAGACATGACCTAAGAACCATGTTCCTCTTATTTATAAACATTGTTGTTGCAATGGTTAGTCTAAACAACATAACCCTAAAATCATCAGGGTCATATATCATATGTCATCCACTCTAACTCTTATCAATTGATATTCTGATCCTAGGTTTATCTTAAAGGAACACGGTACACATGTCTTCTAATCAACAAACCATCTATCCCTAATAGTGGTCTTACCCAACTATCATTAGACCATACACAACATTATAGAACCACTCTTATTTTCTCAAACAACACTTGGAGAATCAACATCAACTCTCTCTCTAATGAAGAGGAACATTGGACAACACATTTAATAGATATCTTTAACTCATATATAACTAGTACACTCTGGATTCAAGGATTCATGACCTCGGTATCTACTACATGTGTTATAAACAACTCATACCCTGGTTTCATCCATTTCCTCAACATCATAACTAGCAAAGAACATATAGGACGAATCCCCCTAACTCTTAGAAGGTTCAAAAAGCATGCTTCTTACAAAACATAAAGATCTTGGAACTTTAGTCCAAGGCAATGACACATCATATCAAGATATCCATCCTAGAATTATAGTGAATCCATGTGTACTAAGTGGCATGAGATCCACTTGAAGGATATTAAAAAAGAAGAAACACAAAGGAAAATACACTTCCCAGATCAAAGTATCATTGTCCAGGGGTCACTAGAAAAAGGTAAACAATTCTAGATTCCCCATTAAAGTTACACTTTTTATGTATCATCTTACCTTTTATAGGTTGGGTTCCTTTCCATTGACATAGGAATTATTAATATTATCACATCTCGTTGCTATTTTATCATTAACTGCTCATTATTCTTGTATGCGTCCTCTCATGTTAGCATGTTTTTCAACCACTTATGAAGGGATGGGTCATCATATTCCATAATCTCTTCATTGAATAAGGAGCTTCTCCATTGATTTCTTTCACATACCATGCATAGTTACATTAACATTTTCTTACACATACAGGTTGGTCTGAGATTAACTCAGGTTCCTCTTTAGTCATCTATCATTGTCCTCATTCATCTTCTCATATTATACTTATCACAAGAGTTATATCCATCTTATGTGGATTTCATACCTCGAATCACATAATTAGCACATACTTATCTATCTTTTTCTTTATTATCTTCTTAAATTATAGCTTCAAAAATTCCTCTTTAGATTATCAGTATTTAGATTTAGGTTTCATGGTGTCGTATCATTCTCTTATAGTAATAAATATTCTAGTTTTGATAGATTATGATGTAATTCTCATCTTCCTTTAGAGTAATATTGAGATATTAGTATCATGGTTCCTTATTCATTATGCTCTTTAAATTGTCTCAAAATGAATACTTGACTAGAGTAATTATAAAAATAACAATCTAAGAGTTCCATACTTACCTTTTCTTCAATACCTGAATACCTAGCCAGGGCACCCAAAAACTGAGATTGGGTAGTATGCACCATGTTTTCATTTCATGTTCCTTACGTAGACATCATCCTAGTCCTAAGTCCTAGTGTCCCTTTAGACTCAGCAAACCTAAAGCTCTGATACCAACTAGGGAGAACCCATTCTACTAAAAAATATTACTCAAAACATAAACAATGATTACTCATTAATTAAACAAAGACCCAGAAAATAGGGTTAATTAAAACCAATTTCAATATTTCCTAATTGCTCAGAAACATTTTCATAAAACCCCAACAACTTGGTTTATTTCATATAATGCCAAAATCTCTTACAAATGCCCTGTAGCCTCATCTAAAATATAAACTTTAGAAAGGAACACTATCCATATTTTCATTATATACCAGCATCAACATAATATCAAAAACTCAATTCAATCAAAACACCGTATACTAACTTTTCACTCGAACCTATGAGTACATGGACGACTCTAGGACACACTAGACACTAAGATATCATCTCTAGGGTACATAACCTCAGATTATCCTTTCTTCCAAGGTCTATTGCTGATACTGTTGATCACCTAAAAAAATGTCATGACCCACAAGGTGAGACCCAGTCCTAGCGAGAGATATAACTCTCTCCAACATATATTGATTAGATCAGATTAAATAGTCATTTACTAAGTACTAGGAGTGCTTAATAGTCAATTGAGCATATTGAACAGTTTCAGCACGCTAAAGAGTTTAAGAAAATAAGCTTAATAACAAGTACGATTATCAATGTATATTCAAGTAACACATAAATCCATTTATCCTAATAGATATCTACTCATGTTTAATCAGATTGCATCTAATAAAAATAATCATCATTAATCTAACTATCATCATATGCCTTTCTAACAACACAAGAAATCTAGTAACATAAGTATCTCTAACATCATGAATAGGTCTAGTAGCATCACACAGCTATCAATATTGGCATGTTTAATAAAGTGAACAAGTCTACATCATAAGTAGAGCTAACATCATAGTACAACTAATTTCATAAGCATGGTTAGCAGCTTAAGCATTTATAATTACATAGGGATGGCTAAAAGTATCAAACATAGATATAAACATAATCTTAACTATCAATTTTAGCATATCTGACAACATAACATTGTTTGCAACATGAGTGTATCTACAATATAAGCACATCTATCATCTCATATTGCACTATACATCATCTTTATGTATGGAAAGCAAACAAGGGTTATCATACAATGTCAGGCATTATGTATAATCCTAAGCAGATATGCTTCACGAATGTATTACATCTTTTATTAAGCCCTGAGGAATTTGAGGATACCACTCAAAATCCAACTAAGCATTGCTTAGTCAAAATCATTGCCATCTAAGATCTAGGGAAGATCCAGAATCTAAGATCTTCTCAGATCCCTTTCAGTACGGGTCCGCCACAATGACACATAAGGTCAAGTTCCTAACAACCTAGTACGTCCTTGGTACAAGTCATGGTAATAGTGAAAGGAGGTGGGTACACATACCCTACCATCGGAGGTACAACCGCAGTTGTCGTCCAATCTCATCACATAAATAATCACTGAGACACAAACGCATCCATTCTCAAATTGAGGGCTAGGTATGACCTCAATCATCCTCCCCAAATCTTGGATTTAGGATGACAAACACCCGTCATAGTCAACAATATATGCTCTGAGTTTCCCTTAGGAATATTCATTTCAACATCTAGCAAGTTCAAGATGGATCTATGGAACAAGGCACTACATGATTAGAGTTTCACTTGATTAGTTATTCCCAGTTAGGTAAATTAGGCTGTATCAAATAGGTGGACACCCTAATTCATCTCTAGCATGCATTAATATATAAGAACTTTAGAAGATATAAAATGTATGAAATATATGGTTCCTCATCTCATCATCACATGGTACTATTCAGTGTCGTACATACCACTACAGTTGTCATCATACTATCACAAGATGTAAATCCTTATCACAATATCATAGGGTATCAACCCTTGTTAACATAAGAAGATTACACCTTATTCAGGGCTCAACCATGCCCAAAGGTCATTAAGACCATAATATCATCCCTTGCAACATCATCATTATCTTTCCATGTCTTATTGCAAGGCTCAACATACATCACTGTTCATGTGATAGACATACTTATCTAGATATTCATTTAAAAACTAACAGATGTTCACATGATTACATTTTAGGGTTATCTTAGCATTTAAGAGCATTCCTTTATCATATCACATATAAGGAAGCTATTTGATTGACCATCGTTATACTTATAGTATACAAGTTTAACATAAGAAAACAAAAATCATGAAGCTACGATAACCACCAATTAACACATTAGAATTTCAGTCAATCATTAGGAAGGATATTCAATCATTATATTAATCATTCAAGAAAAGATGAAATGATTAACCATCCTTCTCAACTTTAATTAGGATTAGGTTTAGTAAGGTAGTTTACATTAAAGTTATAGTTCAACATTCATTCATAAACCTTAACCCATAGCATCGTCACATAATATTGGATGCATAAGACTTAACGTCGTCATCACATTACATACTTCTCAAGTATGAATCCATGCATAACTCAAGTCATTAACCTCAGATTATAGTATACTAGTGTTCCACAACAATAAGAGAGTACTCCATTATTCTATTATTCCACTAAGGAAGGATAATCATGATCGATCACCATCACCTGAGCTCATTTGTATTAAGTGTATAAAGCTATATCACATTAGGGTTACATATCAATACAATATGGTTATTTTCCATCCTATTCATATTAGAAAAAACATAAGACTACATTATTAGGGTCAAGCCTCCATCAGTTCCATCATCATTCAACCCATATCACCATACTACAACATCACCTAGAACCATTGGAAAAAGCTAAGACCATTGGTTATTACATAAGTAAACACCTTAATCAAACCATATGTAAAGACATCGAGTTGTCACCTAGAAAGAGTCACCATAAACTCTATAAATAACTTATTTAATAACACAAAGGGGCACCATAGATTTTGGGGTTAGAACTCATCATCGGCTGTACATTTTATGCAAGCCATCATATCAACAATAAAGATCCTTCAATTTATCACATAAGGGAACCCATCAAATTTATATTATTAAAACTCACATGTAATATGACAGGTTTCAATCCAAACCTTTGTATCAACTCCATTATTTGAAAAAATTAGTTGAAGAAGTGTTATATCCTAACCATTGGATCGGGTTCATATTTCAAAATCATCAATTGGTGTATAGGTCTAACCCTTGAATTATTTGACCCAAGAAACTATTAGGTTAGGGCTTAATTGAAGCTACATCTAAAGCCTTTACTCACCATTAGTTGTGGTGACTTGATCCACCATATGTTGTCATCATTAAGTCACCATCGGTTTTTAGATCAGCACTATATTCATTAATCAAAATTAGATATTAAGCTAATGTCACCATTGTTTAATAGCATCATTAGTGTACTTAGTTGTTGATCATTAAACTTTTAATTGAACCAAAATTTAACCTAAGCAGTGAATATCGATTGTCACCATTGGTCGAAACCCTTGGTCACCACCATTCATTGTCAACATTGGTTGACCATCGGCTATCACCATGGTACATCCATCGGTAGCTATGTTTAAAGGATAAATTAACCTAAAAACCCTAATATTAGCCATCGTTTGATAGGTTCTTAGCACCATTGGTTGTGATACCAACCTATTGTAAGTCAGCCTCTGCCTTAGGAAGGAAG
The DNA here is from genome assembly GCA_963693085.1 of Alisma plantago-aquatica. Lineage (NCBI taxonomy): Eukaryota > Viridiplantae > Streptophyta > Magnoliopsida > Alismatales > Alismataceae > Alisma > Alisma plantago-aquatica. The sequence goes on from OY856415.1 coordinate 635,399,493, forward strand.
TACACCAGAACGTAGATTCATTGTGAACTGAAAATGGAATAGGGAACACTAAAAAAATCATAATCTCAAGCAAGCTTAGCTTCTTAAGGTTTAATCACCATTTTTAGGCAAGTTTATGAGCTAACAAACTTACAGTAAGCAATATAAGTTCAGAGGGTTATAAAACTCACCTCTATTGAGAATAACAGTCTTATAGAAGCAAGAAACTCAAGCAAAGAAGTATAGAAAACCCATGTTTAAGATCTAAACTTGGCCAAGTAGGCACCCTTCTACACAAAGAAGCAAAACCCTAGAAGAAGAAGCAAGAAAGGTCATTTCATAAGTTCTAGAGAAACTTCTACCATGGAACAACAAGTTTCTAACATGGAGAAAGGTAGGCAATAGGAGAATAGAGAATGAAACTTAGGCAAGTAGGGGATACTTACTTGTTTAGGTCAAGATCACCAAGAAGGATCTTTAGAAACCCTAAAGGAAGCAAAACAAAACAAAACCATAGGAGCTTCCACCAAGAAGATCACCTTCTTCTTCTTACTTGGATAGGTCATCTGTAGTAGAATAGATGAAAGATGAAGCTCTTAGAAGGAGGGAAGTGATAGAGAGAAGACGTTTTGTTTGGGAGCTTAAGGATAAGTATGTAAAGCTTGGAGGATAAGCTTGAGAAGAAGCATGAGGTGTACAAGAAGCTCTCCATGTGTCCATGGCTTAAAGCTTCAATGGACGAGCAAGAAGCATGTCCACCAGATGTTGGGTACTAATGGGGCATCAGTTGATGGTCTCCCAATCCAGAAATCACCTATTGGTTTGATAATGGTTTAGGTCAATAGGTGGTTGAACCATTGGTTGATCATGTCTATAAGTGAACCGTTGGTTCAAGTGAACCAAACCACCATGAACCATAAACCTCGAGCCTCAAGGATGTCTTGCAGTTGTTACCCAGTGGTCCCTGTGGTTGATGGACATCCATTGTTTCCCAAACCAATGGTACCATTGGTTGTTAGTGAAGAATGTGGCTCATCCATGAAGGGTAAAACCTGAGATCACCCTTGAAGCAAACCACCACCAAACCAAGGTACAATTGAGCAACCCATGGATCATCAAGATCAAGAAAGATATCATAACATATAAGGAACATAATTGATCTCACAAATTGCAAATAAAACTTCTCAATTGGGTAAATTTTAGAAAATCCCAAAATGTACATAAAATTGCATTACTTTCTCAAACAATGTCCGAATTGGACAAAATTTGTAACTTAAGATTGTATTATGATTCTAAAGAATATGAAAAGGTTAGATTAGCGTTATAAGCATTCAATTAGGGAAATTAAGCTTGTTCAACACATTAAACAAGGGTAGGGGCCTCACAAATTTAGATAGTAGTTTAGCCAAATTACGCAAATGATAACATTCAATAAACTAGCTATATGATTCAGGAAATAATTGTAGAATCATATCCATGAAAACTCTTGACCTAAAGGAAATATCTATTTTTCTAGATTCTCTTCATGCCCAATCATATTGAGCACATGGGGCTCTATGGGATATCCCTCTATTAGTTTGTACTGAAATAGTGCTTTAGAGACATTATACCTTTCTTGATTTACATGATTCTTAAGATGTGTTACCATCTCAAGAATATCCATGCTTCATGCTTCTCTTGCAACTCATAGTTTATACATCATATCATATGATGGTTAATGTCTAAGGCATTTTTGGCATACTTCCAATAAGCATCTATCTTAGCCTTAGGTGCATCAGGAGGTGTTTCCTATGGAACTGGTGTTTCCATGACATAAAGCTTATGCTCATCATTGAGAACCCTTGTCAATGTTCAGAACTAGTCATGGAAGTTTATCATGTTTAGTTTGTTCTTCTTAAGAATTTTTCACAATGATGATTTGTTTGACATTTTATTCTGCAAAATATTTGACAATTTATCAAGACACTTTTATTAATTTAATAAGATAGATGATCTTAATTATGCATTTAATTAATTATAACCCCAATATTTTGTTCAAATTGATAGCTCTCACCACCAATTTGGAAGATTGCAACCTACAATCTTCTAGTGAGCCAAGACCAAAAATAATTGAATTATTACCCATCCAAAGCCAACATATGTAACCAATTATTAAGGTAGGAAACTTTTGCCAATTGAATTTGATGCAATTCTTGGATAGATGATATCCACAACTCTCAGTCATAGTCAATTTGCATGGTTAGGCACTAGATATCATTAAAGTCACCTAGTTAAGCTTGACCCAATAGCCAACACGATAGTAATGCCTCTTCTTGGAAAGCCCACATAACTACCATCAAACTTCCACGAGATGGACAATGCAACAAACTTGGCATGCTCATGCAAGGTCAATCAAGATGTTCATGCATGTTTCTTATGCAAAGAATCTAAGACTTCAAATTTTATTGAGGGATTTTATATAAGTGGATATACATATCCAATCATCACATGCATATAGTATGTATCATATACAACTATAGCAGCAATGCACAAAAACATGCAACTAAAACACACAAGTGATGGTTATGTCCATTTTATTATGATTCCTTGGAGACACAAAAAATTACTATCACGTAAGGTCCACATATTATTTAGCAACCTATTATTGATGAAGATCCCTATTGGAACCAATCTGGGTCGATCAGTTCAACCCTTGAACCAATCGATTGGCTTCTTGGTCGATCGATAGATCTTTTGAAGCGGTCGTCTAGTTCTCAAGTCCAAGTGACATCTAGACACCTCTAGCCAATTGGTTGGGCAAACAATCAATTTATTCGTCCCCTCATCATGCCTCCTCGATCCTCCAATCGATTGATTTGTCTTATGATCCAGTTGGTTCGTCTAGTGAAGAACATCTTCTCATGAAGAACATAAATTAAACTATCTTATAGCATATTACATTCTATAAGGGGAAATCTCAAGTTACATTTGAGGGGAAATAGAAAGAAGAGAATTAATTTACATTTAGAAAGTGGGAGAGAGGATCGTTATGCAAACTAAGTAACAATAGGAAATAAACCAAATAACCAAGCACACATTCAAAGGGGAGTTTTGGCCACAACCATGCTTACATCTACCATCAAAAGACTTTTAAGGCAAAATGTATCATTTGCATATATATATATATATATATATATATATATATATATATATATATATGTGTATGTATATATATATATATATATATATATATAGACACACACACAGATATATATATATATATATATATATATATATATATATATATATATATATATATATATATATATATATATATATATATATATATAGGGGTTAGGATGTGTGTACCAGCTGGTACATGTAACTTATGTGTACCATTTATTAATGTGGAATATACAAAATATGTTAATCAACTCCAACCATATCGATTGAATAAACAATGCTTAGATTAGATATGTTTAAAAGATCACAGGTATATCACATGTACATCATTAGATATAATGATGTATCATCCAATGGTTCCTGCAGTTTCAACAACTTACCGTTCTTTAGGGAATATGTTATCTAAGCAGTACACAACACATCTATAAGGTTAGAGTATCAAGAACAATTGTATACTCATTATAAATAAAGATGTGTACACATAAGATACATGTACTTAGGTACACAATTCTTTTAGCCATATACATACATATATATATATACATATATATATATATATACATATATATATACATATATATATACATATATTGTTATAATATGTGGTATTTAATACAATATGCATATTAATCATTTTTAATATTCACATTTTATGAAATAAAATAAATTTGATCACATAAATTTAAATTCAAATACACTGTAAATTGATATGGCTCTGATACCACTATTGGAAAATTGGGGCAACTGATAAGGCACATAAAAAAAATTAATACATGGTTCCTTAATTAGCAAGATCTTATAAAAAACAAGGTATCCAGGAAGGAAGATAATAAGAGATAAACCTGGTCTAGGAGCAAGCCCAGTGACAACTCTTATTGTAGTGTGCTACTTTGTCTAGTCACATTTGGACGGCTGTTGTCGTCGACCTCTGGGTCTGGAACCACAAATGGTGATTCATGTCATCCTCCTAGCAACAGAAAATGGCCTCCTCACCTCAATAGTAGTTCATGCATACCTTTGAAAACTCCACTTTTCACTACCATAGCCAACAGGTAGGAGTTGTCCCTTTGAACGTCAGTATACTAGTTCTAACTTGCTCTCCCACAATTGTCTCACCCTTGTTGTCCCTCCCTTTCATGGGTAGGACTTGCTGCAACTGTTTATTGGTTACCACAACCAGAGAGGAGAAAAATTGTCAAAGCTTATTTTTGTGTCTAGGAAGCCCCCATTACCCCTCTATTTATAAGATGGCTAGGGTCATCGTTTCCAGTTGGTGTGGAAGTCAAACATATGACTTTTAATGAATTTTCTAGAACCTACAAAAAGAGCACCAGTCGTTTCACGATCCCACTAGTCAGTTCATGGGTTAATCGATCATTTTGCACCTTGAACTGATCAGTTCAGCATGTTTCCTATTTGCAAACATATTGGTTATTTATATTAAATTAATGTAAAATCATGACATCAACATCATTATGTGTTCCAATTAAGTTGATCATTAAATCAGATATTTTAGATGATGAACCAGTTGTTTCACTTCATGAAATATTAATTTCAATACATGAAACAGTTGTTTCACTATTGAAACTGTCATTTCATACATGAAATCGTTATTTTATATGTGAAATGGTCGTTTCACATGTCTAGTTTAGGCAAATATTCTACCAATTGTTGTTTGTATTGACCTGACACTTGAATCAATCGGTTCAAAACTTGAACCGGTCAGTTCACAATCTAGTTACTCAATTTACAACCTCAATTGTTTAAATTTAATACATAAACACTTTAGTAATCAAGTTAAACATCATTCATGAATAAACTCCTATTCCATGTGCATCCTATGTGTGTGATCCTCTAGGTCCCAAGTTATGTTGGTAGTGAATGTCCATAACCAATTTATGACATCCAAGTATTGAGCACCATCTACCAATACATCATTACTACCCAAGTAATTTGGAAAGTTGGAGAACAACTTCAACCTACAATCATTGATTAGTGTTACCATGATCGTATAGTTCTTTTTTCTCTGATATCTGGATTGAACTCAAGGAATGGAATCGTCATCCTCTCCATGTTCAATCCATGTTCCTATAATAGACTGTCTAATATGCATGTGATATCAAATATCACATATTGAATCTCATGAGTATGACCATACATTTCTCAGTTCCTCTTTTCAAGATGCTTAGATATCAATCTTCTGTATGAGGGACAAATCCCATCTACATCACTCACACTTTGTCCCCATGTGTCGTATAGTACTTGATCATCACCTTTATAGAAACCCTTATTCAAGGTCATGTTGGATGATGTCAAAGTACCACAAACGACATGTGTTGCGTGCACTAACTTCAGGTGTAAGAACCACAATCATCACTATCACTATGAGAGTTGATTCTGACTACCACTTTATGGTCTTCATGTATCACTCTCAGGGTGGATCTATCTAATACACTATTCTCTAACATGTACATATGTGCTTTACTTTATATCACATATCATGACTAATGAGACTCTGTCATCAATCAACACACACACTAGTCTTTTGTATAAATGTTGTCTATTTTTCTTCCACAATAATATCCGACTAGGGACATAACAACAATGTATGTACTCTTATCATACATATGATCTCATTGTTCATGTCATCAACATGAAGACATATGTCATCAAGTAACATCATTATTTAAACATTTATTATATTTGTCTCATCATCTCATGATTAGGATAGACAAAATATATGAAGTTACCTTTATCATTATCAAATCAGGTATCTAACTCCCCATTACAATCATCATATGATTGTCTCTCTATTCATACATACCAACATTGTGTTGGTTATATGCCCTAAGAGCCATCAGGTGATTATGGTAAAAGGGATATCTTTTACTTGATTTGATTATTAATACAAGACAATTCCACTTATTATGTTTTTTTGGTATTGAGATAGTGAATAAAATTAATAATGTCTTAAAGAATATTTTAACTCAATGACATATAGTTTTGGTTCAGGACCTTAACATGAGATCATATGGATAAGAATAGTATTTATTCTTGTTATATCCCAAGGTAGTTATTATTGTGAATACTATAAGCCAACAATAATACATAAGACTAGCATGTATGGTGAGGTATGAGTTTTTCTCTTTAGTCATAATATTTGATATCAACTCAGATGCATGTATATTTTTTAGAGAACATGTTCTATTGGATAGACTCGCCTTGAGATTGGCACATGGAATTAATATAATGAGAAGTCAGAGTTATATCTCAATGTGACAGTGGTGATTGTGGCTCTTAGACCTGAAGTCACTATAGTTGCACATGTTAATCTGTACTTTAACACTATCCCAACATGCTATCAAATATGAGTGTCCAATAAGTTGGTGATTAGGTACACTATAACACATGGGGAATCCGGAGAGTTATGTAGTTGGAAGTTGTTCCTCCTTTGCATTGATATCCTCGATGACTTGATAAGAGAGACTATGAAATGCATGGACATGGTCATGTTAGTCAATTTATGATATTTTGGTCGCATTATCTTGAATAGTCTGGTCTAGTTCAAGGACATATATTGAGTCACTAATAGGATGGCATTCCATTCCTCATGTTCAACCTACATATCTGAGACAACGGGGTTATCCACTCATGGAAACATTGTTCACTTTAGAGTTTGTAGTTGTTATTCAACTCATTCCTATTTCTTGGGTGGCAATGTTGTGTGTATAGAGACCAATCCTTTCTGGTGTTGTTTTGAACATCACTACCAATGTAACTAGAAACTGGGTCACACACATAACGATTCATAACGAAATTGAAATTTGCAGTCAAACATATAACTACAATGGCTATGAACTATAAACATTCTGATTTATGCTATAATCGAGTGACCAAAATGTCTTATCATCCAATCATATTGAGTAAGTCAATAGATCAATTGATTTTTAGTTGGTCAATTGAGATGTGCACTTGATACATCTGATTGGCCAATCAGGCCAACTGATCAGGCGATCACAATGTTACATGAGAAGTATAAAATTGGAAAACTAGTAAGATCAAGATCTAGACTATCATGATCAGTCGATTAAGTTATGTGATCAAGTTATAATGGGATTTGATCGGCCAATCACAAGATGTAATTGATTGATCACAAATCCAATTTGGGATTTCAACATTGAACTATTTTTAAGATTGTTATCTAGGAAAGGGATTGGAATTAGGTTTTTCCAATCCCATGAATATCCTATATGAAGGGGGTACATTCCAAAGGGTTAGATACAACTTTTGTGATGACTTGTGAGATAATTTGGCCTTCAAAAATTATCTCTCATAGAGAGGAAGTCACTGTAAGGATTGTTTCTCAAGATAGGAGAATATAGGGAGTTTTGCGATGCCTAGCAAGTCGACAACTCATATTCGTATTCAACTTGGTGTCCATAGTTGATTACTATACTCTGCATCATCTACATGGATGATGTAGAGAATGACACATACATGTAGAGGCTTGGAGAACATGTTCTATAAGATGAGAACAAGTTGTTTCTTTGAGTTCTTCACAAACATAAGATGTGTCTACTTTTTGGACAAGTAGTATGTGCTAATGTATCACCATTTTCCCCTCATATGTCTTTTATTCGTGGATGTTATATAGCTTCAAAAGATCAAAATTCTTGGGTAAAAAGGAAAGAATATTTTGCTATTCCATTGTTCCCCCTTCCCTAAAGTCGTACAGTTAGCGTTGTTGTTTCACTTTCTAGTACTTAACCATACACTTCACTTCATGTCATATGACCCACTTGGATTGTGTAGGGGTGTGTGGGCTAGAGTTGATGTTCCTTAACCTACTATGCATAAAAAGAGAAGAAATGGTTGTGGAAAGAGGTTGAGTTCTATTACATAGGTGTACCCATCTTTTCATTCTATTTCTCGAGATTCCATTAAGTAGGTTTATCCGTTATTTGTTCTTTTATTTTTGTTTTTCTATGGCCCATGTGTATTGATGGAAAATGGTGATTGGAAGAAGCAATATGGTAACCCCAAACTTTTAGAAGGTGGCCAAGGTTAATGTGTGCACTTTGGCATTCATTCATAAGGTAGAGTGGTAAGGGAATAATGGAAGAAATATATAATAATGGAGGATTGAAAAGTAGTGAAAAATGTATGACTTCATTCAAGCAATCTAATCTAAGAATCAATCATGAAAATAGACAAGTTATACATAAAATGAGAAATTATTGTTTACTACATTGTTTCCACATGGAATGAATAATCTCAAGTGTTTAAGGCTTGCAAGGATCACATTGATTTTAAAATAATCATTTCTTATAGTGTCTTGGAGCACATGTAAAATTACATCATAGAACTCATTTAGCCAAAAACATCATCTATACGATGCATTCCCTAAAGATTAGCCATTCACATCACAACAAGTAGAGATTTAAGTCGAAACACCCTAATGGGAAAGATCAAGATTGGCCAAAATTGGCCAATATGGTTCCATATTACTCTATGTTCACATCTAAACCTACACTAAAAAGCAATAAACAAAAACTAAGCATATTCTTGCTAAAACATACAAAATTACAAAAACCTACATGAAATGTACTGCTAGCATGGAATTGAACAAAGAGATTTTTCGTTGAATAGTTATAGAAAAATGCACTAAAATAAACTATATGCATGCATGTATGCAAAGAAAGCTAAAATCTAATATAGATAGATGTTTCTATCATCAATCACAAAACAATGTGGAATAGGTGAAACATGCATATCAAAATTAAATTAAGAAGAAGGGCAGATACCATCCTACCATTCTAAACTTTTGAACCATGTTGTCCTCAACATTACAATAAAGTCTATGAGTGATAGGGTAGGAGTCACTACTTTTGTGGAAGCTCTGGTGGTGGTCCTCCCCATAGCAGTGAATATTGGTATTAATGTCTCCAATAGTCTTCCTATGGAGGTGGGTGTGTCTCTTGATAAGAAGATAGGGCTCCATAGAATTCCTTCATCCATTGAGGGTTTTTCACACATGATCATGGTGATATCATTGCATGTGGTTGATTTCATGATGCATCTATTGTTGATCCAACCACATGGACACCTATGTCATTTAGATGGTCTCTAGTTGTGTTTGTATGGTGGACATGTTGTAGGCTATCATTAGGGGATGATATTATGAATATGTGGCTTCTTCTCTCCTTCCTACTCGATGTAGCTCTTTTTTCTACTCTTCTCATTATTTCCCCTCATGTTATTTCTCCTCCACATTGGTTTCTCCATACCTTTTAAGTAGATTGACAATAGGATTTCTAAAGTTATCTCTAGTGTTCTCCCACTCCCAAGCTCATATGCGGTGAAGTTATTGACATGAGGGGCCTATTCCAAAAAAGAGTGGGTAGGTGTAATAGGGAAGATCAAGTGTGATTCTAGGGCATGGTGGATTGATTTTATAACACATCCTCCTATTTAGAGATGATCATTTTGGAGTGCACTAGGTATTTCATATCCACATACTTTGCTCCCTCTTCCTTAACTAGCCTCCTCATGTCACACCTAGTTCTAGAGCTAATGAGATCTCAATTCCTCCCATAATAACGGGATTTTTTTACTCATGGATGGATTTGACCTCATGTCAACAACAATGAGCACCCCTAGGTTGACATTCCTACTCATTATTACTTCGTTAAGAAAAAAACTTTAAGTGAAAAACTCCCATGGTTTTCATACAAGGTAGTAATGGTATCAACAAGAACCTTTTGTGTATTCCTCAAAAAGGGGGTATAGATCCCATCGGTCTTTGATTCTCTACTGTGAAGGTATCATGATTGGTTAATATCTCCATAGTGTTGCATAGTTGATGTTTAGATATTTTTCAATGCGACACTCATTGTAACTTTTTCCTTTCTCGGGGCTAGATGCAAAAATGTTATTCAACTAGGAGGCGGTGAGCATATGTATTTCATTTTTCAACCCAAATCGGATGACATCCTTTCCTTTATATTTGATCTTATCCATCGTAGCAAAAAATGTTGTCATTTCAATGTATGTATCTCACACATTAGATAGAAACTTGATCATTTCACATTCTGCTAAGTCTTCCTCAAACACATTGTTGATATCTATTGCTTGGATGGTAGACTTATAGGCATAACTAGTGGCAACCACTCACCTAGTCATACACTCTATAATAAAAGGCTTCAGATAACCTTCCTTTTTCTTCCCCTTTCATATGAATCACCCTTGTGTTCTTTCCCAAGTTCTTTAGGTATATCCACCTCAAACCTTGTTATGTTGTTAGTAGGCTCTTTTCAAAGATCTTCATCCCATGTGTCCTTATCCTCTTCCTCCTCCTTGTAAGTAAGTGAATCTAAATTGGTGCCCAAATTTAGTTGCACCATCCTTCTAGGAAGCTCCTCTTTCTCATATACATCATCATCCAGTGACAACTTCCTTTGAGATTGTGGTCGCAGTTGTGGTTGTTACATCACCGATAAGATAGAATGGCATGTTGCCATAGGTCATAATTGAGCACACAAAGAATGTAGATTAGATGCACCCTTGCCTCTCAGTGGAAGAGTAGTGACTTCTGGCTCCAAGGAGCCAATCATAATTTCAATGTCAGCTTCAGATGCCTATTCTTATTCTTCATTGTAGGTAGCAAATGAAATGTGGTGGAATATGAGCAGAGAAGAGATTAACTCTTGGATGTCATGTGGGAATGGGAGTTAGATTAGATGGAGTTGAAGGGAGATGCGGTAGGGTTGTGGAAATGAATAGGTATGTTGGTGCATGCACTTTTTGTATTGGTTTTTGTAGGAAAGAATGCTCTTAGCTCCCTCCTTCAATTGATTTCCAAACTCCTTCAATATGGTGGAAGGTTATAGGTGGAGCTAGGTTTTTGGATTTTCATAGATTTGGGGTGGTACAGAGATTGGGGTAGAGATTTCGGAGTGAAAATGAAGGGTAAATGATAAATGGAGGTAGGGGAAAAGTTTCTAAAGTGGATTGGCACTTGATTTGAAATCAAGGACAAAGAATTGAAGCTTGAGAGCGGTGATGCACTAAATATTATATTCTTTTGACAGGCTATTTATTATGTATCTCATGCATATTTGCTCATTTGGATATTATTTCTGCATAGTTTATTATCATTAGATGTGACACGTGCTTGCATCAAATGTGATCTATTTTTATCATTCCATATTGATTTATCATATTTAATTGAACTTATGTTCTTTAATCTTGAATTTTAGTTAATTTGAGAATCCCTGAGTCATCTCAGTCCTACTGACATCTCTGTCAGTGGTATCCCCTTTTGTAGGAAATTGTAAGGCACGAATTGAAGACGCTCAGTGGTACCGATCACAAGTTTTCTACTACTAAATTTCTAGACAATAGCGCACCCGAAGGGTATCCATGCCATCAATATCCTTTTGGTGATACCAACAGTTACATGAAGAATTCATCAGATAATTCAAAGAGCAACTCAGTGCTACTAACTCCTTTTTCAATAGTACCAATACTCACATAGAGCTACGAACCCAGGAAGGACTCAGTGACACTGACTCCCTATTGGTGGTATTGACTTATCACAATCTGATAAAATTAAAAAATAATGATTAATCCAATGGCCTTGACTTAATTACAACCTTAAGTCTCTCTTACGAGCGAAGAGTTTGGTTAGACATAAGGATTATGCCCTATTATATTACATCACAATCAAGAGCTAGAAGGAGAGAAAGAAGCGGAGAAACCCATAACCTGGGAGATTCAAACACCACCAATGGACATATTTGCAGCCAGAGGACAACAAATCATCATGTTCATCAGAGGGATTCATCCAGATCATCTTCTAAGGGGGTTTTCATTAATTCTTTAATATTTTTCTATCCTTCTCCTTCTCCATCTATGCGTATGGAATTAGAAATCATGAGGGACTAATCCCCTAATTCCTTAGGACCCGGGAGTAGCTCAGTTATGCAATGTAATTGACATTATGAGTTGATATACAAGTTTCTTCCCAATTTCTATTTATAATACTATGATTGCATAATGAATTAATTGTGTTTGGTGAACATAGCTAATTTATTATATCCTTAATTTCTTTGAGAGAGGGATTTAGGATTAGAAAAGTCAAAGTATCAAAGAATTTATATCGTGCCTCGAGGGAGGGCTTATAGTTGTGAAGAGAATAAACTAGAGGATTCAGTCTAGCATCTAACTAATAGTTAAATCGCAATAAGAGTGGGGTTTATATTACATTGGGTAGTGAATCACACTGTGAGAGTGGGTAATTCATGCTATAGGTCCCTTGGTCCAGGGTTAGGAGAAATAAATATTGATGAATGATGTTAGTTGCAGTGTAAACCATGGTGAAACTGTATTCCTAAGAAATACATTACATTTGTGATTACAACCTCATTAATTTAGTTTTATTTCTTGTAATTATTTAATCAATCAATCAATCAATCATCTTTTTACCAGGTCTAGCATTTTGAGTCATAGTTAGTGGTAGTCTCTAGATTCATTTCCCAGAGTCTGACACTTGGGCCTCTTTTGGCCTATATTACTTTGACATGTGCATTTGCATTTTATACATGTAGTAAACACACATCAAGTTTTTGGCATCATTTCCAGGGAAATGGGAATCCAAAACTACAAGTATTGTGGCTAGCCACTCTGGGACACAATTTTTTATTTTTCAATCCATCATTGCTAATTTGAAAATTCAATTTTCATCACTAGTATCCAGTTCTTAGCATATTATTTTTCATTGCCAGGTGCTAGTGCAGGGTTCAGACCAGAACCACCAATTACGGAGCCATGACTCTGAGTGGCATAGGCCAAGAGAAACTTTATTAGAGGGCATAGGAGTATGGAAGCTCTATTGAAACATTATTCGACACACCATCATTCACTAGTACATAACTGGCCTTTAGTGTCAGTTATTTAAGGCCTTTAGCGTAGGTTTTAATGCGACACCTATGTGGCCACCACTAAAAGGCCAACTGATAGGTGTTGGTTTTCAAATCGATGCCACAACCCTTCGCGCACCACCAAAAATGCACCAGCATAGGGGTATATGCGTCGATTATTAGTTTTGAAACCGACGCCATAAACCGACGCTTATACCCCCATGCTGGCACGTCGGTTTATTAGTGATAACTGATGCCATCTCACCCGCTTCCACGGTCATGCTGGCCAGCACGACCGTGTTGTCTGGCCCGCTGCCATGGCCGTGCTGGCCAGCATGACCATGGTGTCTAGCCCGCTGCCACGATCATGCTGGCCAGCATGACCGTGGTGTCTGGCCTCATTAGGGAAATCGACGTCGGTTACTGGTAGGGCAACCAATGCCAGAACCATCAGCGTCGTTTTATTATTGATAATCAATGCCACATCACATGCATTAGGCGTCGGTTATAATTATTTATCCGAAGCTGTAATCATTTGTCATCAGTTTTAAACAAATAACTAACGCCTATTTCATGTTTTTTTTCTTATCAGTCTGCAGGCCTGCAGTGGCTGGTCGTAGGATGAGAAACCTGCAGTTCAGTTATGAACTGTAGGTTTTACGACGTCCATTAATATCAGCCAACAACAGGCCAAAAACTTGCAAAATTAACAACATTAATTTTCACGCATTTAGCAACCTGCAGTTCCATTTGATTTTCACACATGTAGAAACATTCATGTAGCAATTTGCAGTTCCATTCATTTTCACATTCACACATGTAGAAACATTCATATAGCAACCAACAGTTTCATTCATTTTCACATTCACACATGTATAAACATTCAGACACATGTAGAAACATTCAGACATGTAGAAACATTCACATATATTATAATTCAGAAATTCATTTACAAAATATCATTCTTTAGTCATTATTCATTATCAACATCCCAATTATATTTTAAAACCCCCACTACTTGTATGGTTGTTGCCCATTCTTCTCTTACATCATTTAATTCTTCTGTCGTATAGGGAGCATGTACATCTGGTAAGGTCTTTCCTATAGTGTGGTCAATTTTAAACACCTACAAAGAGAATGATGTATATATATATAATTAATAATATATAAATAAGATTGATATATTTCATATTATCTAATGAGACGATATATAATACCTCAAGAATGGTATCGATGTCCACCGTGGCATATTTGATAATCATGTGAATAAATCACATCACATAGTATGTGCATGCCCATCTGTTGTCTTGTGTAGCACACCATAAATTGAAACATACAAACTATTAAAAAATACAACCAATTAAGCATTGTTCACAAAAATAATATATACATTGCAGTCAGGAACATACTTCAACGTTCTTCCAAATTATTGGCTGGTTCGTTTTCCTGGGGACCTTTCCTCCAGCCTTTTTGAACTCATCTAAACCCCTACATGTCAATGTAACAAAGTACATTGCATAATTAAATAGTAATGTAATAACATATCTTAACGAATATGAAAATGAAATATTTATCACTGGAATAATGACATTTTCATTGTGTGTCCATATTTTGAATTCAATTTAGTCCCCTTACGAACGTCTCGGGGACAATAACTAGTAACTCCCAATGCATACCACTAGAGGTAAAAAAGTTAAAAATTAATAACTCAAAATCCACAATAAAAATGTAATTTTCTTAAGTCCAAATTATAAGCAAAGTAAGCTTACTCCACATTGAATGGAGCTATTATCACCGTCTTATTATTTTGAGTAAAATTTGTAAAAGCATCACAACAGTATTGTTGAACTAACGGAGGGTCTTTAGCTACTAGACTAATCAAAGATGGATTAAAAAATCCTACATGTTCGAATGAAAAATTTGCACATATCATGTCTAAGTAGCTGCAAATCATGTATTATGTATGCATTAATAAACAAGAAACCAGATCACTAGATCCTAGACAAGATATATGGATGTATAAAGAAGATATGACCATATCCATAGCTCTATCACAAATGTATTAAACCAATCATATCGAAACAACTCCAAAATATCTGGTATAAATAGTTTGCTTTCGTATGATCGACCTGCAGCATCCACATCTATAGAAATAGTTATAGGGAAATTTATATCATGTTCGCCTAACCATATTGCCATACCCCTACAATTATGACCTAACGAGACAGGTAGGTCATGTGGAACCCAACTTGGTAATGTAGGAGGTAGAAGTGGAGGCCTAGATTCTCTAGGTGTCTTTTTTTTAACCTATATATATATATATATATATATATATATATATATATATAATTTCAGATCAATTGACATCATATACACACACTAACAATTTAATGTAATGTAAATTTACCATACAGTTTCAGTATAGAGGACATCCGCTTTTGGCCAAAGAGAAACAAAGTCTGGTGATTGCAAACCTTACATGCTTCGGCAATATAGATTGAATTGCCACAAGCAATATTTGTTGCATTAGAGTGTGACAATCATGAGATTTAAGACCTATCAACTTTAGATATTTCATTGATACCAATCTAAGAATGTTGGATGAGTAACCCTGTGGCACCTTAACATTTACCAAACATTCACAAAAAACTTTCTTCTCCTTTATAGACAATGTGTAACAAGAGGGAGGTAAGTATGTTCTCCGATTTCCCATTTCACATAATTCTATTAATTCTGACCTTATACCCATTTCACGTAGGTCCAGTCTAGATTTTATCCTATCTTTAGTCTTACCTGGTATATTCAACAAAGTACCAATGAAACTATCTACATTTTCTCAACGTGCATGACATCAATACAATGCCTGACTATCAAAGAACTCCAATAAGGAAGATCCCCAAATATTGACTTCTTCTTGAATATAGATTTTTCACTCTGTGTGGCCATAGTGTATTGTGATCTCTTACAAAATTCATTGACAAAGTCTTTTACTCTTTCATAAACAACCTCCCCTGGTATAGGTTTATGTTCACTCCGTTCCTCATTCAATCCATTGTATGCTTTGCGCTTCCTACAATACGGATGGAATTTTGTAAGAAACCTTCGATGACCGAGATATATAGTCTTACCGCCATGTTTTAGTCTTGTTGAATCAGTGTTCTCTTCACATATAGGACACACTTTAGCTCCTTTGACACTACATCCAGACAAATTCCCATATGCTGGAAAGTCATTAATAGTGCAAAACAACATAGCATGCAAACGAAATGTCTCTCTTTGTGAAGCATCATAGGTCATCACACCTTCACCCCAGAGTTTCTTTAAGTCATCAATCATAGGTTCAAGATAAACATCGATATCATTTCTAGGTTGTTTAGGGCCTGATATCAACAACGACAACATTACATACTTATTTTTCATACACAACCAGGGATCCATATTGTATATAACAAGCATGACTGGCCAAGTGCTATGTTGTCTGCTCAATGTCCCGTACGGATTCATCCCATCTGTATAAAGCCCAAATCTTAGATTCCTGACTTCGTCACCAAATTCAGGGTATAATAGATCAATCTTCTTCCACTGTGGGGAATCATACGCATGTCGTAGTATCCCATCATTATGTTTCTTAACATCTGCATGCCACCTCAAATTCTTCGCATCTATTAGATTGGAAAACAAGCATTGAAACCATGATATTATAGGTAGACACCACATCACCTTGGCAGGAGAACCAGTTTTGGACTCCCCCAAAGTCGTCAATTTATACCATGACACACCACATTTTGGACAATCTTTCAAATCCACATAGTCCTTTTGAAATAATACACAATCATTAAGGCATGCATGTATCATCTTGGCATCCATTCCCATTGAGCACAACAATTTCTTTACCTGGTATGTGGAAATTGGCAGCTCGTTTCCTTCAGGAAGCATTTCTTTCAACAAAGACAACAATGACGTGAAGCTTTTGTCACTCCATCTATTGTTAGCTTTCAACTTATACAATATCAACACAACGCTAAGCTTCGTAAACTTAGTACAACCTCTGTATAACGATATCTCAGCATCATGTACAATGTTTCTAAAAATGGGAGGTGGATCGGTGTGCTCTACCCCACAACTATCTAGCATCGCATCAACGATGTCTACTGGAACTAGTTCATTCATATCTACGTCATCGGAGGCAATTTCTTCTTCCACACAAGCACTGCTATTGACATCCACTGGTTTTGGGTTTAAAATCTCTCCATGGCAGTGCCATTCTGTATAGCCTTGTATAATCCCGTTGCACATGACATGACTTTTGATTTTGTCACCAGTGCTGACTTTCAAGTTGTTACTGCAATGCCTACATGGACAATATAACCTATCTCTAGGTTGTTTCCTATGTTCCTCGACAAATCTAATAAACTGGTCAAGACCAGAAATAAACTCTAGGGTGCAGTGATTGCGAATGGACATCAATGATCTATCCATTCTATGATCAAAGAGAAAACAAGTATATATTACAACAAGATTAGGGTCTAGGGTTAACAGATTAGTGTTTTTGCATGGTTAAAACTTTAGGACAACAAATACATGTGTTGTCATTCTTATATATAATAAATGTGTACCACCTATCCCATTCTTGAACACCTAATCTCACTAGTAAGTGTATAATATGTATTATCTTTTCAAGAAAATTTCGGCAGCATTTTCCCATTGTTCTCTAAGTACATATGTACTTAGAGAACAAAAGGGGAAATGCTTCTGAAATTTTCTTGAAAACCAAATACACATTATACACTTATATCCTAAGTGAGATTAGGAGTTCAAGAACAGTCCCAAACCGGGGACTATCCAAGATTTACTCCTAATGAGTAAATCTTGGATGGGTTTCTAGGCCAACAAATACATGTATATATGTTGTCATTCGAATACCTACAATCCTAGTTTCATCATTCATATCCTAGGTTTTATGTAACATGATTTAATCTAGATATCATATTCTATAACATTGATTTCAACATTTTGAGTGTCCATGCATGTTCATCATCTAGATAAAGACACACATAATTAAATTAGTATGACCTAGGGATGGAGAGATTCATAATTAATTTCAAAATTTCAAACT
Source organism: Alisma plantago-aquatica (assembly GCA_963693085.1). NCBI lineage: Eukaryota > Viridiplantae > Streptophyta > Magnoliopsida > Alismatales > Alismataceae > Alisma > Alisma plantago-aquatica. The sequence goes on from OY856415.1 coordinate 635,417,670, forward strand.
AGCTCATACATTATCATCAATATACATCGTACAATATAGGGATTCAATGTATCTTTAACACGCAAGTTTCAAGGTTTAAAGCACATAATCAAATCAAATTAGGATGCTAGAATGGACAAGTTTAAATTTTATTTCAACATGCATCAAAATTTATTGAATGAGGTCAAGCATGAGGATTAGAAACACAAATATATGCAAGCACAAAATTTGTTCATATCCTAGGTTGATTTAGAATAGCAACATCTAAATAAGTAAACTCAAAGAATTAGATAAATAAATATAATCAGTAGATAAATAAATACAAAGCAATAGATAAAAAGTATAGCTCAGTTGATAAACAAATATAAATCAATAGATGATTAAATAATTTTAAATACAAAGCCCTAAATTTAAATAATGTGATGAATAAAAAATCATTAGATGAACAAATGAGTAGATAAGTAAATACAAATTAGTATTTAAGTAAATATAAATCAGCACAAAAGTAAATACAAATCAGTAGATAAGTAAATACAAATCAGTAGATAAGTAAATACAAATCAGTAGATATATCAATTCAAATCAGTAGATAAGATGAATTCAAATCCGTAGATAACTACTCAAACATGTATAACATCCAACCGATTGCCAGCACCCTGAGGGTAGGGGGCTAGGAGCAGGAGCAAGGAGCAAGAAGAGGAGGAAGAAGGGTACCAGGTGCAACGAGCCGGTGGTCGGAGCAGTAAGCAGGAGAGAGGGTGGCGGAGGGGAGCGGGCGGCGACAATGAGCGGGTGACCAAGAGGCGGTGAGCGGGCGATCAGGAGCAGAACGTCAGTGAGGAGAGGATCAGGGATCGACCAAGAGCAGGCAACCAGGAGGCATCATCGGTGAGGAGAGGAGCAGTAGCAGCGAGTGGTGGCGACATGGGGGAGCAACGATGGTGAGGGCAACGACCGCTGGATCAACGGTGGCGGGGAGCATCTGCAACAATCGCCGGACCTATCAGGTTCACAATGAAACAGAGATAATGGGGAAAAGTTCTCTATTTCGTGGGGATATTAATTGTACCATAGTCGTCAGTTGTTTCAAAAACCGACACCTAAGAACCAATAGCGTCACTCACTGAGAAAAACCGACGCTAAATGGGGGTAAAAATTTTCACGGGGACAGCGCGCGAACGCTCATTAGCATCGGTTATGTTACGCAAACCGACAACACAAAGGGATCGATAAAAAATATTTAGTTGTCAGTTATTAGTTAAACAACCGACGCAATATGTGAAATTTTGGAGGTACTTTTTTGCACTGAAAAAATTGGATTTCACGGGCGATTTTAGGCGTCAGTTTGTTAATGAGAAACCGACGCTAAATAAAAAGTGATACCCATGTCTGGCCAATCATCACATATAGATGTCAGTTTGTGTATACATACGACATTGTAGGGTTTAGGCGTCGGTTTCTTATAAACAACTGACACATCGAAAGTGACGTTATAAGCCATTTTTGTACTAGTGATTGTAGGAGACACAACCACAATAGGAAGAAATAGTTGATGGTAACATGGAAGCTGAGGAGCTAACCATCTGTGAATAGAGAAAGGTTTCATCATATACAACTTACAGTGTAGTTGGGACCCATTGTGAAACATGCAATAAATGTGGGAATCTATAAAACTCATCGAAGGTTGGTGGCACTCATAAAGTCATAGGACTTTCATGGACACAATATGAAGGATCACATGTCTCATATCATCAACATTGTGGAAAGTTGTGATGTGTTGAGATTGATAGGGTGCCTATGATAATCATTTATCTGAAGTTATTTTCATACTAATAGGAAGACAAGGAAAAGGCTTTGTTCTTAAACCTACCCTCAAAATTCATATCCACCTTGGAAGGAATGATAGATAACATCTTCCAAACATATTTTCCTCCACAGAAGACACATGACCTATTTGGCTGGATCTACAATTCCAAGAAGCATGGAGATGAGTCTTACATAGAGGCATGTGGGAGATTCCATAATATGTTGAGGAAAGTCTCTCATCATGGGATTGACCCTTATGGAAAAGCAAAGAGTTTCTATTATGGGATACATTAGGGGTAAAGTACCACATTGGATAGCAAGGATTTTTCCTCAACAGTAAGGCATCTAGGTGCCACAAAATCTTGAAGAACATGGCTAAGAATTAGTCACGGGGAGAGGAAAGCAAAACTCCAACAACCATCAAAAGTTTTGGAGAGTCCAACGAGATCATATCACTTAAAGAGAATATGGACAACCTTCCAAAGAAACTAGATCAAAAGTTAGTAAGTTCATCGTGAGGTGAGGACGAAGAATGCATGTATAAGCAACAACTGAACTATAGGGGTGAAAATGAATAATCAGGGAGAAAGGATCCTAAATTCTCATGGTAGGATCCCAATAATTTTCAGTAGGACCCGTCTCTAGCATAACAGACAAGCCCCAACAGGGATGTTCGCTCCAACAATATCAACAATATAGGAGTCCCAACAAGACAGACCACATCATGGACATTGTGGGCTCTGATCTCTAAAACACACGATAAATGTAGCGGAAGCGATTCGATTAACAGCGGAATACGAAAAATCACGATAAATTAAAACCTTTCGAAAACGAGATCTTGAAAACTTGAAACTACTTTCTTAAAAGCAAGATGAATTGTTTACATCTCTGTTAAATCACTTCTCGAGTGATCATATACATCATGATAGAAAATCTTCAAGACTTCAAAATTCTCAGATCAACAAACTCCTAGGACCTGAGTGTACAGATACGACATAAGACTATTTTATCTACAAGACTAGACAGCACAGTGTTTCCACCTGAAATCACTGCTGCTCCTGGTTTTGCCGATGTTGTTGTTGTCCACCTGCAGATCGGTTCCTTCGACCTCGACGTCCACCTAAAGGTAGAAATCTACGGGGTGAGACAATTTTAAATAATTGTCCCAGTGAGAGTTATAACTCTCCGCCAGAAACTTTGTTAAAAACAATCAAAGGAATATCATGAGCATGTAACTTAGATTACTCACAGCAGGCTTGATAACAATTACTCATCTTTATTAAGGAATATGAAGAACATGTATAATAATACTTGAACAGGATATTAAATGCAAGCAATGTAATATCAATCAATGTTCCTCGTAGTTCAACCTAAACAGTTATGCTACGCGGTTGATTATGTTTTACAAACATCATTATGCCCTGCGGAGATGAGGTATACCGCTCATACTCCAACCGATCACTAGTAAGTCGCATCGGTATCATACTAGGTCATCGAAAGAGCCGGATTCTCATGACCTTCAACTACCTCAGTCAGAATGAGGATAAACATGCAGGACATCTAGTGTCTCTGCTATTATAGCTCACCAGGGTATTCTGGCACTTCTCTATTAGAGTCACAGTGGCATTCTGCACTCTCTTCGCTATCGAAAGATTTCATGTTTATCTCTCATCGATGCGGTATAAAAGATTCCCTTGGGAGAATAGTGTTACATCATCCTGGTATAAACCTATAGTGAAGGGTTGATGGATTAAGCTACATCCATATCAACTCCTACACTAGGATGTAAGGATATACACATCCATATTCCCCCACATACTCTAAAGTATGTGATCCAGGAGTTCCCTTAGGAAAACCTGTTTCACCATCATTTAAACTCTAACAATGATGGATCTATGATCAGGGCTCTACATGATATGATTAAACTTGGTTATTAGGTACATTTCAGTATTCGTTTAGCATCATACATGTTTCCAAATATTCAAGTACTAAACATGGCTATAACAGAAGAATACTAAATGTAACAGGTATTACTCATATCGATTATCAGATGGATATCAATTCTTAATCATTTTATCACTATGATTTAGGAACATGGGTGCTCACACCCTTATATCATCATAACACTTGCTATCAATTGACATGTCAGCATCAAGTCATCTATTAGCATGACCTTGATGTCATTCATGGCCCTTAAGGCATATCAGTTTCATATGATGCCACTTGCATCTAGGCAACATAGTTATTTCTGTTCATAAGCTATTGACATGCTTTCAATGTATATGATGTCATGATCCTTACCTGAATATAATTATTCTCTTATAAGAACCTGCATGATTAATTCAATTGATAATAATCAACAATTCATAATCAGATCAGCAGTCAATAAGACAGAATTAACCCTTCAATTCAAAGGTTATACTTATGTGTCCTTACAAAGGGTAAGATTCCCTTGTTTACATCATTTAGGGTTATTCACCCCTTTCATTATGATTGGGAACAATAATTCCTCATCTCATATCTTGATCATACAATTCATGCTTAAAGGAATAACATGAGTTTAGAGTTTATTGTTCATTTCAACATATTATTATGAACTAGGGTTTACTATTCACATTACTCATGATTACCCTAGAATTAGGGTTTACTATTTACTTCATAGTGAAATGAGCTCATAGCATCATCATGAATGAGAAAAATCATCATTGATGCTTTCAAATTAGGTTAAGACTCATCAATTATCTTAATTAGGGTTTTCATGATCTCTCAAAAGTGGATCATACCCTAATCCTGCATATTCATATACATTGAAGGTACTTTATTTGAGTTTTAACCATAAATGGTTCTTTCTCTCTCTCCTTACTAATGGATGGTGATTACATCACTCTAGATAGGGTTGGGTTAAGTCCTTATTGATTAACATAAACCAAATCACCACTATCATGTCATTAGGGTTTACATAAAACAAGGTATCCTTTAATTGAACCCATTTAAGCTTAAACGAGTGTGGACCCATTTGAGCTTAAACGAGTGTGAACCCATTTGAGCTTAAACGAGTGTGGACCCATTTGAGTTTAAATGAGTGTGGACCCATTTGAGCTTAAATGAGTGTGAACCCGTTTGAGCTTAAACGAGTGTGAACCCGTTTGAGCTTAAACGAGTGTGAACCTGTTTGAGCTTAAACGAGTGTGAACCCATTTGAGCTTAAACGAGTGTGAACCTGTTTGAGATTAAACAAGTGTGAACCCATTTAAGCTTAAATGAGTGTGAACCCACTTGAGCTTAAACGAGTATGGACATGTTTGAGCTTAAACGACCTTGAGGTCGTTTGGATCCAAAAGGGTTCAAACCGCATGGACATAAAAGGTGAAACAAAGGTTATTTTTTAATAGGATTTCCTATGTTGAAGCCTTCAATTGGCCACACCCTTGTTAAACATTTACAAATTAAGTTAATTAGAATTAGCCTTAATCAATTGGACACCAAATTGATTCTCAATTGAAAGCTAATTGGGGTTAAATCCCACTCAATTAGGGTTTTCAATCGGCTAATCATCAATTTTCAACAATGTGAAACAAATTGTAGTTGAACCCATCAATTGAGCTCCAATTGGGCCCAAGCTTGGCCCAAACGGTCTTGGGATCGTTTGGATATCCTCCAAATGATCTTGAGACCGTTTGCCCAAAGTTTTATCAAAAACTTAAATCAAATTGATAAGGATTGAACTCTAACTAGGTCCAAAATCAGCATTTTTATCAATTCATCAACCTATTGAAATTGGATCCTCAAACCATCAAATTTCCTTAACCCTGTTGGCTAAATGGACATCTATAAAATCCCTTTGTTTTGATTTTGACAAACATTTCATTCTTATTTATCTGACGAGCTACTTGAGTGTGCAGGATGACACAACTATAAGGGAAATCCAACATGAAGTATTTATATTTTCATGCAAATGTAATCATTGTAAAAACTTGTACAAAATTATAATGTACAAGTACTTAGAATCGCATGTAAATCAAGCATTGGATTTTCCCTAGCTAAACACCACACTTAGTTAGGTCATCTCCTTCTAATAGATCACATAATGCACACTCATGCACATACTTAGTATCTTAATTAAAAGATTGAAAACAGAGTCAAACTCGGTCGACCACACTCCTCGATCGAGACACTCTCGGTCGACAAACTTCTCGACCGAGATTAACCAAAAGTAGCCGTTAGACACAGCAGTTGACAGTTGCAAATCAACGTTAATCCAGAGAGCCTGTCGGTCGACAAATCCTCGACCGATTGGGCAACTCGGTCGACAAGTCCTCGACCGAGATGGTCTCTGACAGCAACTGCAGAATTAATTAACTAGCCGTTGCTAAAGCGCCTAACTTATTCCTAACGGCTAGTTAAGCACTAGGAACCCCCTAGAAGTTGTCTAGAACGTCCTTAAGCATACTTAGGTCATTCCTATAAATAGGACAAGCCATAGGACACTAGAATACACTTCTTACACTTGTTATACTTGAGAAAATACTTGAGCCCTCTTGTGCAATCTGTGTGAACTGAGCTTTGTGATCAATTGGCCATTTTCCTTTTAGCTCAAGCTCGTCCTATAGGCTAGATTTTCCTAACCCTAGCAATCACAAGTCCATCATATTAGCTAGGAAAATCCAAACGCTTGATCTAGGGAAATCAAGCCTTGAGCTACAAGGATAAGTTGTATTTTCTTTTATTCCTTTCTTGTTCCTTGTATTACTTGTACTCTCCTTGCTACTCCAGGTAGGAGGCTGCGGATTGGAGAGGGTGAAGCTCTTCGTGGTGAAGAGGAAGACTTTGGACTACTTCAGAAGGCTGTCTTGACGGGAAGCTACTTCGAGAGGAAGGCTACTTCAAGGGGGAGCTTGAAGTTACTTCAAGGAAGGCTGCTTCGAGGTTGGCAAGACTACTTCAAGGTGAAGGCTGTCCAAAGGGTGTTTAGAAAGTATTGTAAATTTTATGTAACATCCTTGAGAGGTAATAAAATTTAGTACTTTCAAAATCCCGGTTGGGTAAGCAACCGGGTAGTGGACTGACTCCTTAGTATTTGCTAAGGTGGAACCACTCTAAACACCTGTGTTCCTCTTCTTAATCTTTAGTTTGGTTGTTTGAGTTTAAATTATTTTAAAATCTCTATAAAACTCTATTCACCCCCCCTCTAGAGGTTTTCAATTGGTATCAGAGCAGGCTTCAAGGAGCCCTAACAAAGTCTTGAAGAAAAGATGGGGGATGGAGTGCTCAACAACCTCAACATTGAAGGAACGCTCGTTGCTAGACCTCCGACGTTCGACGGGACAAACTATCAATACTGGAAGAGAAGGATGCAATTCTACTTCCAAGGAATCAACTGGGATCTTTGGAGAATGGTATCTACACCATACACACTCCCACAAGACGATTTCGCATTATGGGATGCTAATACGGTAAAAATGGCCCAAATAAATGCAAAGGCAGTAAGCATTTTATATTGTTCCATTTCAGTAAGTGAATTTAATAGAGTATCAAACTGTGATACCGCATATGAGATTTGGCATAGATTATCTATAACATATGAGGGTACCGTTCAAGTCAAAGACTCTAAAGTTAGTTTGCTTAAAACCAAGTTTGAACATTTTCGTATGGATCCAAACGAAACTATTAGTGAAATGTATTCAAAATTTTCTACTATTGTTAATGGTTTAAGTGCTTTAGGGAAACCTATTCTTGAGGAGGATCAGGTATCAAAAATACTTCGATCTCTTCCTCCAAAGTACAAACCAAAGGTGACAGCTATTGCAGAAGCAAACGACCTCACTCGCCTCAAAATGGAGCAGCTCATCGGAAACTTAGAAGCTCATGAGGCAGACCTAGAAGAGGAAGAGAGAAGAGAACATGAGCATCAACGGGGGCCAAAGAAAGACGTGGCTCTCAAAGCATCAAAAGCTCCCTCACATGAGAGTGAGGAATCCAGTGAAGAAGAAGGAGAAGAAGCATTGATAGTCAACGGTAAGAAATACAGAAGGTTTAAATCTAATAAAATTTCTAGTTCTTCTTCCACTCCCAGGTGCTTCGAATGTGGAAAGAAAGGACATTTCAAAAATGAATGTCCCAAAGCAAAGAAGGGAAAGAAAAGCTCACATAAGAAGAAAGAAAAAGCTTATAAAGCGGCATGGGATGAAACCAGTGAAAGTGAAAGTGGAGATGAAAATGTGGAATGTCTAATGGCAAGAGAAGACAATGAAGACTCTCAAGAGGTAAGCCTTATTGATCTTCCTAAAGAAGAATTAGTTGCTAGCTTACAAGAAACTCATGATAAGTATGTTGATGCCAAGAAGAAACTAAAGAAGACTATGAAATCAAATAATGAGCTCATTGCCAAAATAGATGAACTCTCTTCTGAAAAGAATAACATTGATCTTGAAAATGTATCTTTAAAAACATCTTTAGATGATTGCACTAGAAAGCTACTTACTTTGGAAACCAATCTTAATCTTCTATCAAAAGAAAAGACTGATTTGTTAGCCAAACTACAAGCTTTTCAAACTCAACCTATCTTGTGCAATCATTCGGACTATGACAATATTGTAAAAGAAAAGGATTCATTGTTTTCTGATTTAGACCAGGCAAGAAAAGATATACATAAGAAGATGAATGACATTGCTCAATTGCAAAGAGAACTTTATGAGTTAAGAAGAAAAGATATTCTTGATAACATATTGAGAAGTGGTACTACCTTCAATGGAAGAAAAGGTTTGGGATATGTTCCAAAGAAAAACCAAACTAAAAAGATCCAAACTATGTTTGTACCCAAAAACACAATGGCTAGAAAGAGAAATGAAGTTGATTCTATTACTTGTCATTTCTGTTTACGTCTTGGACATTACTGTTTTTCATGCCCCTACAAGACTAAGAAGTCCAACTTAGTTTGGACCCCAAGACCCCAAACTTAGAAGAATGGAATGTAGTTGAGATATGACAAAATACTTAATTTTTGCAATTTATATTGTCCTATCTCAACAAACAATGCTATGCTTATTAGTATTATTTTTTCTGCATTGCTGTACTAAAACAGAAACTTCGTCGGTCGAAGTACTGTCGACCGAGCTCTGGGTCGGTCGAAGTATTGTCGACCGACTGGATGTCTTTAACAAATCGAAAATCTTCCAGTACTTATTTCGGTCGAAAATTGGTCAATCGAGAAATTCTCTGTGTCTTTTGATTATAATACAGTAACCTGCTCGATCGACAAATTGTCGACTGAGAATGATATCGGTCGAACAATTGTCGACCGACTGGTTTTCTGTATCAGAACTTTATACACATCAGCAAATTAAAAAGTTTCTAACCTTATCGGACCATCACATGGGTACCAAAATCTACATTCTAATGCAGGAATGGGTCGTTGACAGTGGCTGCTCCAAACATATGACCGGAAATAAGGATGCATTTTCAACTTTTGAAAAAAAGAAAAGTGGAACGGTCACTTTTGGAGACAATGGTAAGGGCAAAATCGTTGGAATAGGTAATGTTGGAACAAATCTTGAAATCAAAAATGTTCTACTAGTTGATGGATTGCACCATAACTTAATAAGTGTAAGTCAACTATGTGATAGTGGTTATGATGTGTTATTTAACAAAACCTGCTGCAAGTTATTGATAGAAAATACTACAACTGTTGTTTATGAAGGAAATAGAGTTGGAAATCTTTATATCCTTAAACCAAACTCTATGAAATCAGTAGTAGGTAAATGCTTACTTGCAAATGAAAACACATTACAACTATGGCATAAAAAGCTTGGTCATGCTAGTTCACATGCTATTAAAAAGTTAGTAAAATATGATCTTGTTCGTGGATTACCTGCTTTGTCTTTTGATCAAGTTGCAAATTGTGAACCTTGTATAATGGGAAAGCAAACCAAAACATCTTTTAAATCAAAACATGTACTTAGCACCAGTAGATCCTTAGAATTAATTCATATGGATTTATTTGGACCAATGAGAACACAATCTATTGGTGGTAAACGATACTGTTTTGTTATTGTTGATGATTATAGTAGATTTACATGGGTACATTTTATTGCAACTAAAGATGATACTATTCATGTCTTTATGCAATTTTGTTCTAAGATTGAAAATCTTTTACAACATAAAATATGTACCATTAGAAGTGATCACGGTGGCGAATTTGAAAATCATACATTTGAAACTTTTTGTACATCTCAGGGATATACTCACAATTTCTCTGCTCCACGTACCCCACAACAAAATGGTATTGTAGAACGGAAAAATCGATCTCTACAAGAAATGGCTAGGACCATGATGCTTGAACACAACACACCTAAAACCTTTTGGGCTGAAGCTGTAAACACTGCTTGTTATGTGCTAAATAGAGTCACGGTTCACTCTCATTTGAAGAAAACTCCATATGAAATAATACACTCTAAGAAACCTAGAGTTGACTACTTCCATACTTTTGGCTCTACATGTTACATTTTACACACCAAGGATGATAGAGACAAGTTTGATTCTAAATCACACAAAGCATTCTTCTTGGGATACTCTACTTCTAGCAAAGCGTTTAGGGTATATAACACTATCTCTAGAAAAGTTGAGGAATCCATTCATGTTTCTTTTCATGAGGAATCCAAATCTACAAATTTAGATATCATTGATCTCACTAATCAGTTTGAAACTATAACCATTCCCAATGATAATGAGAAAACTCCCACATCCGATCCTCCAGTTGAAACACAACCTACACCTAGGCTGATCAAGGATCATCCCCAAAAGCTAATTATTGGAGATCCAAATGATAAAGTCAAAACTAGGTCCTCTTTCCAAGATGTTGCAAACATGGCTTTTGTCTCTATCATTGAACCAAAGAAAATATCCAAAGCTCTTAAGGATGATTACTGGATAATAGCCATGCAAGAAGAATTAAATCAATTCACTAAAAATGATGTATGGGATTTAGTTCCTAAACCACAAGATAAAACTATCATAGGAACTAAATGGGTTTTTAGGAACAAGCTTAATGAGGCAGGAGAAGTCATAAGGAATAAAGCACGGTTAGTTGCACAAGGATATAATCAACAAGAAGGAATAGATTTTGATGAAACATATGCACCCGTAGCTAGACTTGAAGCTATTAGGATGTTACTAGCTATTGCTGCCCATAAAAACATTCAGCTATATCAAATGGATGTCAAAAGTGCATTTCTAAATGGCATTATACAAGAAGAAGTTTATGTTGCTCAACCACCTGGCTTCGAAATACCAGAAAAGGACGATCATGTTTATAAACTTAAAAAGGCACTTTATGGTCTAAAACAAGCACCTAGGACTTGGTATGAACGGCTCAAGACATATCTTTTTGATAATGGTTTCTCTATTGGAAATTCAGATTCTACTTTATTTTTCAAAACATATGCATCTGATTTCTTAGTTGTGCAAATATATGTTGATGACATTATTTTTGGTGCCTCAAATGAATCATTATGCACACAATTCAGTGACATTATGCAAAAAGAATTTGAAATGAGCCTTATGGGTGAACTAACATTCTTTCTTGGTTTTCAAATTAAGCAAACACCTGCCGGAATTTTCATAAGCCAAGAAAAATACACTAAAGAACTATTAAAACGCTTTGGGATGGATCAGTGCAAACATGCTACTACTCCTATGGCTACTTCTATTAAAATTGATAAGGATGAAAATGGGGAACCTATTGATGATTCCTTATATAGAGCCATGATTGGTAGTTTGTTATATTTAACCGCTTCTCGACCGGACATTATGTTTTCCGTTGGTCTTTGTGCTCGATTTCAATCCCAGCCTATGCAGTCTCATTTTCTTGCGGTTAAACGAATTCTTCGATATCTAGCCGGCACTACTTGTTTTGGTTTATGGTATCCAAAAGGACAATCCTTGGATTTTAAAGCATATACTGATGCGGATTATGCCGGTTGTCGACTTGATCGCAAAAGTACTAGTGGTGGATGTTTCTTATTAGGTAGAGCCTTAGTATCTTGGTTTAGCAAGAAACAAAACACGGTTGCCATATCTACAACCGAAGCTGAATATATGGCAGCTGGGTCTTGTTGTGCTCAAGTGCTTTATATGCAACAGGTTTTAAGCGATTATGGTTTTCATCTTTCATCTACACCTATTTTGTGTGACAACACAAGCGCCATAAACTTAGCACACAATCCTATTCTACACAGCCGGGCCAAACATATTGAAATCCGTCATCACTTCTTAAGGGATCACATCTCAAAGAATCATGTTTCCCTTCATCATGTTGATACGGAAAATCAATTGGCTGATATTTTTACAAAACCGCTTCCATTAGATCAATTTAACAACATTAGGAAGCAACTACTTATTACTCCGTTGGAGGATGTTTTCTTTGATATCTGCGGTTCTTAAAACGAATACTTATGCTTTTATGTTTAGTATCAACATTGATATGCACGTTTAATTGGAAATCTGCAAATTGTTGCCTCTTGGCTAAAACAAAACTTAGCCAAGGGGCGCTGCGGTCGTAGTCAAGGGCGACCTAAAACAAGCTTTGCCAAATATGCCTCTTTGGACATCATTTTCGTAAACTTCATTGCTTCACATTTTGGCTATTCAATGGACATCTTTTTCGTTCGTTTTTTATGGGATATCTAATTAAGGGGGAGTTTTTAATAAAACGGTTATCTTTTTGAGATGACAAAGGGGGAGAGATATATAAAAATATAACTTAATATTTATGACAAACTCAATCAATGAGTTTCATAAATATACTCTTGGCTTTACATTGAAAGTTGCTATATTCCCAAATGAACTGGATTTCATGTTCCATAATTCATTGGGGATACTAAGCACACATTTTATAAATAAGAGGAAAAGTTCCAAACGGCAATCTAAAGGTATGGCATTTATATGTTTTATATTTCCTCTATTCATATTTTGGAAATGTTTGTCATCTTCAAAAAGGGGGAGATTGTTGGCTAAATGGACATCTATAAAATCCCTTTGTTTTGATTTTGACAAACATTTCATTCTTATTTATCTGACGAGCTACTTGAGTGTGCAGGATGACACAACTATAAGGGAAATCCAACATGAAGTATTTATATTTTCATGCAAATGTAATCATTGTAAAAACTTGTACAAAATTATAATGTACAAGTACTTAGAATCGCATGTAAATCAAGCATTGGATTTTCCCTAGCTAAACACCACACTTAGTTAGGTCATCTCCTTCTAATAGATCACATAATGCACACTCATGCACATACTTAGTATCTTAATTAAAAGATTGAAAACAGAGTCAAACTCGGTCGACCACACTCCTCGACCGAGACACTCTCGGTCGACAAACTTCTCGACCGAGATTGACCAAAAGTAGCCGTTAGACACAGCAGTTGACAATTGCAAATCAACGTTAATCCAGAGAGCCTGTCGATCGACAAATCCTCGACCGACTGGGAAACTCGGTCGACAAGTCCTCGACCGAGATGGTCTCTGACAGCAACTGCAGAATTAATTAACTAGCCGTTGCTAAAGCGCCTAACTTATTCCTAACGGCTAGTTAAGCACTAGGAACCCCCTAGAAGTTGTCTAGAACGTCCTTAAGCATACTTAGGTCATTCCTATAAATAGGACAAGCCATAGGACACTAGAATACACTTCTTACACTTGTTATACTTGAGAAAATACTTGAGCCCTCTTGTGCAATCTGTGTGAACTGAGCTTTGTGATCAATTGGCCATTTTCCTTTTAGCTCAAGCTCATCCTATAGGCTAGATTTTCCTAACCCTAGCAATCACAAGTCCATCATATTAGCTAGGAAAATCCAAACGCTTGATCTAGGGAAATCAAGCCTTGAGCTACAAGGATAAGTTGTATTTTCTTTTATTCCTTTCTTGTTCCTTGTATTACTTGTACTCTCCTTGCTACTCCAGGTAGGAGGCTGCGGATTGGAGAGGGTGAAGCTCTTCGTGGTGAAGAGGAAGACTTTGGACTACTTCAGAAGGTTGTCTTGACGGGAAGCTACTTCGAGAGGAAGGCTACTTCAAGGGGGAGCTTGAAGTTACTTCAAGGAAGGCTGCTTCGAGGTTGGCAAGACTACTTCAAGGTGAAGGCTGTCCAAAGGGTGTTTAGAAAGTATTGTAAATTTTATGTAACATCCTTGAGAGGTAATAAAATTTAGTACTTTCAAAATCCCGGTTGGGTAAGCAACCGGGTAGTGGACTGACTCCTTAGTATTTGCTAAGGTGGAACCACTCTAAACACCTGTGTTCCTCTTCTTAATCTTTAGTTTGGTTGTTTGAGTTTAAATTATTTTAAAATCTCTATAAAACTCTATTCACCCCCCCTCTAGAGGTTTTCAAACCCTAGACCTCCAAACGGTCTTGGGCTGTCACCAAACGGTCTTAACACCGTTTGAGTGAACCCCCAAATGGTCTTGAGACCGTTTGAGTCCTTCAACCCAAAGTTCACCAAAATCTATCATTGAAAAACTCAATTCAACCCGATTAGGGTTTAAGGAGTTGAAGTGCCTTCAACTTGTGATTGGTTTGGAATTGAGTTATGATTCTTTGTAGGAATTAAATTCAATATGTTTACAACAGTTCCTTAAACGGTCTTCCCTTGGTCAACCCTATCAAATGGTCTTGAAGACCGTTTAAAGCTAAAGGATCTTGCAAGATCATTTGAGATCAAACGGGTTGAGCCCCTTTTTTATTTCAAACGGTTGCAAACCATTTAGACCTATTGGTGCAAGATCTTTTAATAAAGTTGGATAAGGACCAACATAGGTATTAACACCCTTCATCTTCAACCTTGAAACCAAGGTCAGTTCTTCATGAAAAAGCTTGCAAGAGTGCAAAGAAAGATGGGGAAGAAGAAGAACTAACTATTATTTCCAAGAATAAAAGTATGCATAACAAAGCAAGGTGTAGAGTTATAAAACCCACCTCAAACATTGTTCTTAGAACTCCAAGCTTCCAAGCTTCGAAACTTTAATGGTGGCTTGAGCTCCACAGGTCATCCAAGGTTGTTTCTTCAAGGAAAAGTTGGGAAGGATCGGCTAGAAAGAGAAAGCTAAGTAAGATAACTATGAAACCAACCTTGTAACCTGGTTTCCTCCATGAATTCGAGCAAGATGATGATAAAAGCTTACCTAGATGAACTTGGTCATCTTCCTCTACTCCTGAGATCTGTCCTAAGTCGGTCTAAGCAAGGGAATAAGGGAAAAAAGGAAACGTTGCCTTTGGTTGCAGAGGAAAGGATCATATATACTTTGAGGTTATTTTCATCATAAGGACAGCTTACTCCTCCTTTTCACAACTAGGTCCTTACTTTCTTTTAGTCACTTCCCTCCTCTTCATATTTAAGGTAAAAATTCTTCTAAGACCAAGGACTAAAGGCAAGGAAGGTTAACTTGTCACTATGGTGCACATATACATATAAGGGTCTCCTTTACTTACAACTTTGGTGGTTTAATTACAAAGGTGTTTCTTATTATATGATTATTCAAATGAAGTGCCTCCTTCATTATTATAACTTTAAATGATGTCAAAAGTCATAAAAGATATTCTAGAAAGTGTATATCACAAGTTGCACCCCACATTTTAGGTAAATTGCACTTTACACCAAAATTAGGGTTTTAAGCACAAGGATTGCTCCACAAGCTGCACCTTGGTGCCCAAACTTGGGAAATCCATCATACCTCATCATATTCATTCATATGATGTCTCTTTGTTAGAGGAACATCTTAACCTGTGTAATTTGCAAGTTAACTCCTCTAATTGGGTAAATTGCACATAGGTCCCTGTATTACCAAACAATACTACAATCATTGTTTTAAAAAGGTCAGAAATGAAAATGTATGTTCCTTAGGAACTTAATTACATGCCAAAAGATAATCACAAGGATTTAATTACATATTTAGGCAAAACACCTAGGGTTAATTCTTAACCCAGGTCAGGGATGTTACAAATTATCCACCCCTTACAAGGATTTCGTCCCCGAAATCGATAAAACATATTAAGAGAAAAGAGCAGGGTATTTCCTTCTCATCTCTTCCTCTAGTTCCCAAGTGGCTTATTCAACACCATGGTGATTCTAGAGGACTTTTACAAGACTTATATCTTTCTTCTTTAGCTTTTTAATTCTATTATCAAGGATTGACATTGGTCCTTCCTCATAAGTTATATCTTCATTCAATTCTACTTCCATAGGTTGTAGAACTGACTCGGTATCGGGATGACATTTCCTTAACATAGAAATGTGAAACACAGGGTGTAGTTTTTGTAATTCTGGTGGTAACTCTAGTCTATAGGCTACCTTTCCAACCCGTTCAATGATTGGATAAGGCCCCATAAATCTAGGAGCTAACTTCCCTTTCCTTCCAAAACGAAGGACTCCTTTCCAAGGTGAGACCTTGAGATACACTCTGTCTCCAACTTGGAACTCTAAGCGTCTACGACGTCTGTCGGCATAAGACTTCTGCCCATCTTGTGCAGTCTTATGCTGTTGGTGTATGGCTTTGATCTTCTCTGTAGTTTGTTGCACAAGATCAGGACCTAACAATTGATGTTCACCAGTCTCATACCAACACAAGGGTGATCTACAACGTCTACCATACAAGGCTTCATATGGTGCCATATCAATACTATGTTGATAGCTATTATTATAGGTAAACTCTATCAAGCTCAGGTGTAGATCCCAACTTCATGTAAACTGGAGAACACATGCTCTCAATAGGTCTTCAAAGGTCTGTATAGTCCTTTCCGACTGTCCATCAGTCTGTGGATGAAAGGCTGTACTAAACCTTAACTGGGTGCCTAGTGCCCTATGTAGCTGTTCCCAAAAATGACTTGTGAACTGAGGACCTCTGTCAGAAACTATGGTGACAGGAACTCTGTGCAAACACACTATCTCTTGAACATATAACTGGGATAACTTTTTAGTAGAATAGGTTGTTTTGACAGGTAAGAAATGTGCTGTCTTAGTCAACCAATCAACAATTACCCAAATGGAATCATGTCCTTTGTTTGTTCTAGGTAGGCCAACAACAAAGTCCATGGTTACATGATCCCACTTCCACTGTGGTATGAGTAAGGGTTGCATTGTTCCTGCAGGTTTCTGGTGCTCAGCCTTAACCTGCTGACACACAGGACACCTCAAAACAAACTCAGCTACATCCTTCTTCATCCCGGGCCACCAGTACATATCTTTCAAGTTTTGATACATCTTGGTGCTCCCTTGATTCATAGCATACATCGAAGAATGAGCTTCCTCCAGAACTAGCTTTCTCAGGTTATCCACATCAGGCACTATCATTCTCCCATGATAGCATGCCACTTGGTCATCTGAATCATGAAAACCTTCTCGCTTCTCATTACCAAACTCAGATCTGATCTGCTGAACTGCAGCATCAACTTGTTGTGCCTCCTTTATCTGCTCTCTTAGGGTAGGTTTGATGTGCATCTCAGCCAACAACCCGACAATCCATGACACCTTCAACTGCACATTGTCTTGCCTTAAAGAGATAAGCATATCTCTCCTAGAGCATACTAAGGAACTTAGTTGTGCTCTATCCATGGTTGATGTTGCTGATTTCCTACTCAAAGCATCTGCAACCACATTGGCCTTGCCCGGATGGTAATCAATTGTACAGTCATAGTCCTTGATTAACTCCATCCAGTGACATTGCCTCATGTTAAGGTCATGCTGAGAGAAGATATACTTAAGACTCTTATGATCAGTGAAAACTTGGAATGTTTCTCCATATAGATAGTGTCTCCAGATTTTCAAAGCATGAACCACATCAGCTAACTCTAAATCAAGTGTCGGATAATTCTCCTCGTGTTTCTTAAGTTGTCGAGAAGAAAAAGAAATCACATGCTTCTCCTGCATCAGCACACATCCGAGTCCATTCTTGGAGGCATCACAGAAAACTACATATCCTTTTCCTTGCTCAGGTAGCACAAGCATAGGTGCACTTGTCAACCTCTCCTTCAACAGCTGAAAAGACTGTTGACACTTATCACTCCAGGAAAAAGGAACATCTTTCCGGGTTAACTTGGTCAAGGGTAAGGCTATAGAACTGAAATTCTTAATAAACCTTCAGTAATAACCAGCTAATCCCAAGAAACTTCTAATCTCTGTAAACTTCTAATCTCCATCGGTGTATTCGGTTGTTCCCATTGTAGAACAGATTCTACCTTTGTAGGGTCAACTCGAATTCCCGAGGCAGATACCACATGTCCAAGAAAAGACACTTCTGGTAACCAGAACTCACACTTGCTAAACTTAGCATAAAGCTTATGTTCTCTTAGCAAGGTTAAAGCTTGGAGAAGATGCTGCTCATGTTGCTGAGCATCCTTACTATAAATCAGAATGTCATCTATGAAGACAACAACACACTGATCAAGGAAGGGTCGAAAGACTCTATTCATGAGTTCCATGAATGCAACAGGTGCATTGGTTAGTCCAAACGACATAACCGTGAACTCATAGTGACCATATCTTGTCCTAAAGGCAGACTTGGATATGTCACTGTCCTTAATGCGGAGTTGATGATATCCAGACCTTAAGTCTATCTTTGAGAAGACTGTTGCACCACGCAACTGGTCAAAAAGATCATGAATCCTCGACAAAGGGTACTTATTCTTTATTGTTACTTTATTGAGTTGTATGTAGTCAATGCACAACCGCATCGACCCATCTTTCTTTTTAACAAACAAAACCGGAGCACCCCAAGGTGAAGTACTCGGTTGGATAAAACCTTTCTCAAGTAGCTCCTGAAGTTGTTTCTTGAGTTCCGCCATCTCGGCAGGCACCATCCTATAAGGAGTCTGGGCTATAGGTTTTGTATCTGGGACCAAATTGATTTCAAAATCAATCTCCCGAGGTGGTGGTATACTAGGAAGTTCATCAGGAAACACATCCTCGAATTCCCTAACTATAGGAACTTCAGAAGGCTTAGGACTCTTCATGGTGGTATCTATCACATGGGCCAAGAATGCATGACATCCTTGCCTCATCAGCTTATCAACAACCATAGCAGACACAAGGTAGGTGGGTAGAATCTTTCTCTCTCCTTGAAAGATCCATGTGTTGCTCTCATCAGCAAACACAACCTGCTTGGATTCACAACCCAAGACAACTCTATCCCTTTCCAAGGTATACATCCCAAGGATTATATCAAATCCTTGCATATCAAGTGGTATAAGATCCACTTGAATGTGATGATCAGAAAAGAAGAGAATGCAGGGAGAGCATACCTCTTGCAAAACAGCAGAACCTCTCAACGGAGTTTCAAGCAACAAGCTATCTGCCCTATGACTAATTGTTATATTGCAGTTACGAATCACTCTTCTAGTGATAAAAGAGTGTGTAGCACCCGGTCAATCAAAACAGATACAACACAGGATTTAGACATATCAGAATATAAAAGTTCCATCTGACCTGCCACAACCCGTGGATTGACCACTGCTTCTGGTGGGTTCATAGCATAGAACCTTGCTGTCGCCTGAGGTTGAGTTGGTGTTGACGATCCAGCCTGAGACGCTTGCCCACGTCCTCTAGCTGCTCTTTGAGACTACCTTCTCTGTGATCCCTGTTGATTCTGCCTCAGAGGCTGTGTCACACTGACAGGCCTAGACCTGTAGTCCTTCATCAGATGTCCCATCTTCCCACAGTTATAACAACTTCTTTCCAGTTGTTGTGGTCTTGGTGGTCCTATAACCGACATTGATGCTGAACTGTGAGTCTCTTGTGGTGGTGAACCTCGTCCTCTACCTCTACTTGGGGACCACTGAGTCTGAGAACTAGATCTGGGTGGTGGAGGTGTGGGTGTAGAGAATCTAGGCTTCTTAAAGTCTCTAGATGAAGATCCCTGGAACTGTGGATATCTCTTCTGGGTTTGTCGTTTCTCAACTACGGATCTCTCTATCCTTCAGACTAACTCAACGAAGGTAGAGAATCTCTCCCGGTTTTCTACTGCAGACACGAGAGTAGTCATGTCGGCATTCAAACCCTTCTCAAACCTCCTCATCCTTTCTTCATCTGTGGTAGCCATATGCGGACAGAATCGCAACAACTCCATGAACTTAGCCTCATACTCGCTAATGTTCATCATACCCTGCCTCAGTCTCTCAAACTGAGAGATCTTCTCATCCAGGAAGGTCTTTGGAAAATATCTGTGGACAAATTCCCGACGAAAGTCTTCCCACGAGATCTCTATCCAGGCCTCTTCTGCTCTTCCATGGTCCACCAGTGACCAACACTGCCTTTGAGAAGATAGACAGCATGTCTAACCTTCTCACCTTTGGGGATGTTGAGGATTCAGAAAGCTTTCTCCAACTCAGTTAACCAGAGGTCGGCATCTGCCGGATCAGATGTTCCAATGTATTCGGTCGCTCTGACTCGTCGAAGTCGCTCGAACGTCTTACCGATACCTTGTCCTTCAGGTTGGGTAGGTGCCCTAGGTGCAGGAATAGGCATCCTATCTGTTATGTGTGTCATGGCAGTCATAAACTGCCCAAACATCATTTGCACAGCTGGGTTACCCATGTCGGCTGGGTCGAACTGAGGCGGCTCCATAGGTGGCTCAGGTACATGTTGCTCTATTTCTAGGTTCCTTGCACCTTCTCGAGGTGCAGCAACACTACTTTCTGCCTCGTACTCCTCATGTGGTATAGACATCCTTAATTATCTTCTTCTCCTGAGGAGCAGAAGACTCTATTAGATAAGAAAGAAGTACTAAGGATAGACTTGACATTCTAAGTCCTATGTCTCTGTAGACCCAGTGAACCTAGAGCTCTGATACCACTAATTGTGGGCTCTAATCTCTAAAACACAAGATAAGCGTAGCGGAAGCGATTCGATTAACAGCGGAACACGAAAAATCCCGATAAATTAAAACCTTTCAAAAACGAGATCTCGAAAACTTGAAACTCCTTTCATAAAAGCAAGATGAACTGTTTACATCTCTGTTAAATCACTTCTCGAGTGATCATATACATCATGATACAAAATCTTCAAGACTTCAAAATTCTCAGATCAACAAACTCCTAGGACCTGAGTGTATAGAGACGACATAAGACTATTTTATATAAAAGACTAGACAACACAGTGTTTCTACCTGAAATCACTGCTGCTCCTGGTTTTGCCGCTGTTGCTGCTGTCCACCTGCAGATCAGTTTCTTCAACCTCGACGTCCACCTAAAGGTAGAAATTTACAGGGTGAGAAAATTTTAAATAACTGTCCCAGCGAGAGTTATAACTCTCCGCCAGAAACTTTGTTAAAAACAATCAAAGGAATATCATGAGCAGGTAACTTAGATTACTCACAGCAGGCTTGATAACAATTACTCATCTTTATTAAGGAATATGAAGAACATGTATACTAATACTTGAACAGGATATTAAATGCAAGCAATGTAATATCAATCAATGTTCCTTGTAGTTCAACCTAAACAGTTATGCTACGCGATTGATTATGTTTTACAAACATCATTATGCCCTGCGGAGATGAGGTATACTGCTCATACTCCAACCGATCACTAGTAAGTTGCATCGGTATCATACTAGGTCATCGAAAGAGCCGGATTCTCATGACCTTCAACTACCTCAGTCAGAATGAGGATAAACATGCAGGACATCTAGTGTCTCTACTATTATAGCTCACCAGGGTATTCTGGCACTTCTCTATTAGAGTCACAGTGGCATTCTGCACTCTCTTTGCTATCGAAAGATTTCATGTTTATCTCTCATCGATGCGGTATAAAAGATTCCCTTGGGAGAATAGTGTTACATCATCCCGGTATAAACCTATAGTGAAGGGTTGATGGATTAAGCTACATCCATATCAACTCCTACACTAGGATGTAAGGATATACACATCCATATTCCCCCACATACTCTAAAGTATGTGATCTAGGAGTTCCCTTAGGAAAACCTATTTCACCATCATTTAAACTCTGACAATGATGGATCTATGATCAGGGCTCTACATGATATGATTAAACTTGGTTATTAGGTACATTTCAGTATTCTTTTAGCATCATACATGTTTCCAAACATTCAAGTACTAAACATGGCTATAACAGAAGAATACTAAATGTAACAGGTATTACTCATATCGGTTATCAGATGGATATCAATTCTTAATCATTTTATCACTATGATTTAGGAACATGGGTGCTCACACCCTTATATCATCATAACACTTGCTATCAAATGACATGTCAGCATCAAGTCATCTATTAGCATGACCTTGATGTCATTCATGGTCCTTAAGGCATATCAGTTTCATATGATGCCACTTGCATCTAGGCAACATAGTTATTTCTGTTCATAAGGTATTGACATGCTTTCAATGAATATGATGTCATGATCCTTACCTGGATATGATTATTCTCTTATAAGAACCTGCATGATTAATTCAATTGATAATAATCAACAATTCATAATCAGATCAGCAGTCAATAAGACAGAATTAACCCTTCAATTCAAAGGTTATACTTATGTGTCCTTACAAAGGGTAAGATTCCCTTGTTTAAATCATTTAGGGTTATTCACCCCTTTCATTATGATTGGGAACAATAATTCCTCATCTCATATCTTGATCATACAATTCATGCTTAAAGGAATAACATGAGTTTAGAGTTTATTGTTCATTTCAACATATTATTATGAACTAGGGTTTACTATTCACATTACTCATGATTACCCTAGAATTAGGGTTTACTATTTACTTCATAGTGAAATGAGCTCATAGAATCATCATGAATGAGAAACATCATCATTGATGCTTTCAAATTAGGTTAAGACTCATCAATTATCTTAATTAGGGTTTTCATGATCTCTCATAAGTGGATCATACCCTAATCCTGCATATTGATATACATTGAGGGTACTTTATTTGAGTTTTAACCATAAATGGTACTTTCTCTCTCTCCTTACTAATGGATGGTGATTACATCACTCTATATAGGGTTGGGTTAAGTCCTTATTGATTAACATAAACCAAATCACCACTATCATGTCATTAGGGTTTACATAAAACAAGGTATCCTTTAATTGAACCCATTTAAGCTTAAACGAGTGTGGACCCATTTGAGCTTAAACGAGTGTGAACCCATTTGATCTTAAATGAGTGTGGACCCATTTGAGCTTAAACGAGTGTGGACCCATTTGAGCTTAAACGAGTGTGAACCCGTTTGAGCTTAAACGAGTGTGAACCCGTTTGAGCTTAAACGAGTGTGAACCCGTTTGAGCTTAAACGAGTGTGAACCCGTTTGAGCTTAAACGAGTGTGAACCCATTTAAGCTTAAATGAGTGTGAACCCACTTGAGATTAAACGAGTATGGACCTATTTGAGCTTAAACGACCTTGAGGTTGTTTGGATCCAAAAGGGTTCAAACCGCATGGACATAAAAGTTGAAACAAAGGTTATTTTTGAATAGGATTTCCTATGTTGAAGCCTTCAATTGGCCACGCCCTTGTTAACCATTTACAAATTGAGTTAATTAGAATTAGCCTTAATCAATTGGACACCAAATTGATTCTCAATTGAAAGCTAATTGGGGTTAAATCCCACTCAATTAGGGTTTTCAATCGGCTAATCATCAATTTTCAACAATGTGAAAAAAATTGTAGTTGAACCCATCAATTGAGCTCCAATTGGGCCCAAACTTGGCCCAAACGGTCTTGGGATCGTTTGGATATCCTCCAAATTACCTTGAGACCGTTTTCCCAAAGTTTTATCAAAAACTTAAATCAAATTGATAAGGATTGAACTCTAACTAGGTCCAAAATCAGCATTTTTATCAATTCATCAACCTATTGAAATTGGATACTCAAACCATCAAATTTCCTTAACCCTAGACCTCCAAACGGTCTTGGGTTGTCACCAAATGGTCTTAAGACCGTTTGAGTGAACCCCAAATGGTCTTGAGACCGTTTGGGTCCTTCAACCCAAAGTTCACCAAAATCTATCATTGAAAAACTCAATTCAACCCGATTAGGGTTTAAGGAGTTGAAGTGCCTTCAACTTGTGATTGGTTTGGAATTGAGTTATGATTCTTTTTAGGAATTAAATTCAATATGTTTACAACAGTTCCTTAAACGATCTTCCCTTGGTCAACCCTATCAAACGGTCTTGAAGACCATTTAAAACTAAACGATCTTGCAAGATCGTTTGAGATCTAACGGGTTGAGCCCCTTTTTGATTGCAAACGGTTGCAAACCGTTTAGACCTATTGGTTCAAGATCGTTTAATAAAGTTGGATAAGGACCAACATAGGTATTAATGCCCTTCGTCTTCAACCTTGAAACCAAGGTCTGTTCTTCACGAAAAAGGTTGCGAGAGTGCAAAGAAAGATGGGGATGAAGAAGAACTAACTATTATTTGCAAGAATAAAAGTATGCATAACAAAGCAAGGTGTAGAGTTATAAAACCCACCTCAAACGTTGTTCTTAGAACACCAAGATTCCAAGCTTCGAAACTTTAATGGGGGCTTGAGCTCCATAGGTCATCCAAGGTTGTTTCTTCAATGAAAAGTTCGGAAGGATCGGCTAGAAAGAGAAAGCTAAGTAAGATAACCATGAAACCAACCTTGTAACCTGGTTTCCTCCATGAATTCGAGCAAGATGATGATAAAAGCTTACCTAGATGAACTTGGTCATCTTCCTCTACTCCTGAGCTCTGTCCTAAGTCGGTCTAAGCAAGGGAATAAGAAGGGAAGAAAGGAAACGTTGCCTTTGGTTGCAAAGGAAAGGATCATATATGCTTTGAGGTTATTTTCATCATAAGGACAACTTACTCCTCCTTTTCATAACTAGGTCCTTCCTTTCTTTTAGGAAAGTCCCTCCTCTTCATATATAAGGTGAAACTTCTTCTAAGACCAAGGACTAAAGGCAAGTAAGTTCAACTTGTCACTATGGTGCACATATACATATAAGGGTCTCCTTTACATACAACTTTGGTGGTTTAATTACAAAGGTGTTTCTTATTATATGATTATTCAAATGAAGTGCCTCCTTCATTATTATAACTTTAAATGATGTCAAAAGTCATAAAAGATATTCTAGAAAGTGTATATCACAAGTTGCACCCCACATTTTGGGTAAATTGCACTTTACACCAAAATTAGGGTTTTAAGCACAAGGATTGCTCCACAAGCTGCACCTTGGTGCCCAAACTTGGGAAATCCATCATACCTCATCATATTCATTCATATGATGTCTCTTTGTTAGAGTAACATATTAACCTGTGTAATTTGCAAGTTAACCCCTCTAATTGGGTAAATTGCACATAGGTCCCTATATTACCAAACAATACTACAATCATTGTTTTAAAAAGGTCAGAAATGAAAATGTATGTTCATTAGGAACTTGATTACATGCCAAAAGATAATCACAAGGATTTAATTACATATTTAGGCAAAACACCTAGGGTTAATTCATAACCCAGGTCAGGGATGTTACAAATTATCCACCCCTTACAAGGATTTCGTCCCCGAAATCGATAAAACATATTAAGAGAAAAGAGAAAGGTATTTCCTTCTCATCTCTTCCTCTAGTTCCCAAGTGGCTTCTTCAACACCACGGTGATTCCAAAGGACTTTTACAAGACTTATATCTTTCTTCTTTAGCTTTTTAATTCTGTTATCAAGGATTGACACTGGTCCTTCCTCATAAGTTATATCTTCATTCAATTCTACTTCCATAGGTTGTAGAACTAACTCGGTATCGGGAGGACATTTCCTTAACATAGAAATGTGAAACATAGGGTGTAGTTTTTGTAATTCTGGTGGTAACTCTAGTCTATAGGCTACCTTTCCAACCCGTTCAATGATTGGATAAGGCCCCATAAATCTAGGAGCTAACTTCCCTTTCCTTCCAAAACGAAGGACTTCTTTCCAAGGTGAGACCTTGAGATACACTCTGTCTCCAACTTGGAACTCTAAGGGTCTACGACGTCTGTCGGCATAAGACTTCTGCCTATCATGTGCAGTCTTAAGATGTTGTTGTATGACTTTGATCTTCTCTATAGTCTGCTGCATAAGATCAGGACCTAACAATTGATGTTCACCAGTTTCATACCAACACAAGGGTGATCTACAACGTCTACCATACAAGGCTTCATATGGTGCCATATCAATACTATGCTGATAGCTATTGTTATAGGAAAACTCTATCAAGCTCAGGTGTAGATCCCAACTTCCTGTAAACTGGAGAACACATGCTCTCAACAGGTCTTCCAAGGTCTATATAGTCCTTTCTGACTGTCCATCAGTTTGTGGATGAAAGGCCGTACTAAACCTTAACTGGGTGCCTAGTGCCCTATGTAGCTGTTCCCAAAAATGACTTGTGAACTGAGGACCTCTGTCAGAAACTATGGTGACAGGAACTCCGTGCAAACGCACTATCTCTTGAACATATAACTGGGATAACTTTTCAGCAGAATAGGTTGTTTTGACTGGTAAGAAATGCGCTGTCTTAGTCAACCTATCAACAATTACCCAAATGGAATCATGTCCTTTGTTTGTTCTAGGTAGGCAAACAACAAAGTCCATGGTTACATGATCCCACTTCCACTGTGGTATGGGTAAGGGTTGCATTGTTCCTGTAGGTTTCTGGTGCTCAGCCTTAACCTACTGACACACAGGACACCTCAGAACAAACTCAGCTACATCCTTCTTCATCACGGGCCACCAATACATATCTTTCAAGTTTTGATACATCTTAGTGCTCCCTGGATGCATAGCATACATCGAAGAATGAGCTTCCTCCATAACTAGCTTTCTCAGGTTATCCACATCAGGCACTATCATTCTCCCATGATAGCATGCCACTTGGTCATCTGAATCATGAAAACCTTCTCGCTTCTCATTACCAAACTCAGATCTGATCTGTTGAACTGCAGCATCAACTTGTTGTGCCTCCTTTATCTGCTCTCTTAGGGTAGGTTTGATGTGCATCTCAGCCAACAACCCGGTAATCCATGACACCTTCAACTGCACATTGTCTTGCCTTAAAGATATAAGCATATCTCTGCTAGAGCATACTAAGGAACTTAGTTGTGCTCTATCCATGGTTGATGTTTCTGATTTCCTACTCAAGGCATCTGCAACCACATTGGCCTTGCCCGGATGGTAATCAATTGTACATTTGTAGTCCTTGATTAACTCCATCCAGCGACGTTGCCTCATGTTAAGGTCATGCTGAGAGAAGATATACTTAAGACTCTTATGATCAGTGAAAACCTGGAATGTTTCTCCATATAGATAGTGTCTCTAGATTTTCAAAGCATGAACCACAACAACTAACTCTAAATCATGTGTCGGATAATTCTCCTCATGTTTCTTTAGTTTTCGAGAAGCAAAAGAAATCACATGCTTATCCTGCATCAGCACACATCCGAGTCCATTCTTGGAGGCATCACAGAAAACTACATATCCTTTTCCTTGCTCAGGTAGCACAAGCACAGGTGCACTTGTCAACCTCTCCTTCAACAGGTGAAAAGACTGTTGAAACTTATTACTCCAAGCAAAAGGAACATCTTTCCGGGTTAACTTGGTCAAGGGTAAGGCTATAGAACTGAAATTCTTAATAAACCTTCGGTAATAACCAGCTAATCCCAAGAAACTTCTAATCTCCGTCGGTGTATTCGGTTGTTCCCATTGTAGAACAGATTCTACCTTTTTAAGGCAACTCAAATTCCCGAGGCAGATACCACATGTCCAAGAAAAGACACTTCAGGTAACCAGAACTCACACTTGCTAAACTTAGCCTAAAGCTTATGTTCTCTTAGCAAGGTTAAAGGTTGGCGAAGATGTTGCTCATGCTGCTGAGCATCCTTAGTATAAATCAGAATGACATCTATGAAGACGACAACACACTGATCAAGGAAGGGTCGAAAGACTCTATTCATGAGTTCCATGAATGCAACAGGTGCATCGGTTAGTCCAAACGACATAACCGTGAACTCATAGTGACCATATCTTGTCCTAAAGGCAGACTTGGATATGTCACTGTCCTTAATGCGGAGTTGATGATATCCAGACCTTAAGTCTATCTTTGAGAAGACTGTTGCACCACGCAACTGGTCAAAAAGATCATCAATCCTCGGCAAAGGGTACTTATTCTTTATTGTTACTTTATTGAGTTGTCTGTAGTCAATGCACAACCGCATCGACCCATCTTTCTTTTTAAAACCCAAGGTGAAGTACTCGGTTGGATAAAACCTTTCTCAAGTAGCTCCTGAAGCTATTTCTTGAGTTTCGCCATCTCGACAGGCGCCATCCTATAAGGAGTATAGGCTATAGGTTTTGTATCTGGGACCAAATTGATTTCAAAATCAATCTCCCGAGGTGGTGGTATACCAGGAAGTTCATCAGGAAACACATCCTCGAATTCCCTGACTATAGGAACTTCAAAAGGGTTAGGACTCTTCATGGTGGTATCTATCACATGGGCCAAGAGTGCATGACATCCTTGCATCATCAGCTTATCAGGAACCATAGCAGACACAAGACAGGTGGGTAGAATCTTTCTCTCTCCTTGAAAGATCCATGTGTTGCTCTCATCAGCAAACACAGCCTGCTTGGATTCACAACCCAAGACAACTCTATACCTTTCCAAGGTATCCATCCCAAGTATTATATCAAATCCTTGCATAGGTATAAGATCCACTTGAATGCGATGATTAGAAAAGAAGAGAATGTAGGGAGAGCATACCTCTTGCAAAACAGCAGAACCTCTCAACAGAGTTTCAAGCAACAAGCTATCTGCCCTATGACTAACTGTCATATTGCGGTTACGAATCACTCTTCGAGTGATAAAAGAGTGTGTAGCACCCGGGTCAATCAAAACAGATACAACACAGGATTTAGACATATCAGAATATAAAAGTTCCATCTGACCTGCCACAACCCGTGGATTGACCACTGCTTCTGGTGGGTTCATAGCATAGAACCTTGTTGTCGCCTGAGGTTGAGTTGGTGCTGACGATCCCGCCTGAGATGCTTGCCCACGTCCTCTAGCTGCTCTTTGAGACTGCCTTATTTGTGATCCATGTTCATTCTGCCTCAGAGGCTGTGTCACACTGACAGGCCTAGACCTGTAGTCCTTCATTAGATGTCCCGTCTTCCCACAGTTATAACAACTTCTTTCTAGTTGTTGTGGTCTTGTTGGTCCTGTGACCGACATTGATGTTGAACTGTGAGTCTCTCGTGGCAGTAAACCTCGTCCTCTACCTCTACTTGGGGACCACTGAGTCTGAGAACTAGATCTGGGTGGTGGATGTGTAGGTGCAAAGAATCTAGGCTTCTTAAAGTCTCTAGATGAAGATCCCTGGAACTGTGGATATCTCTTCTGGGTTTGTCGTTTCTCGACTACAGATCTCTCTATCCTTCAGACTGACTCAACGACGGTAGAAAATCTCTCCTAGTTTTCTAGTACAGACACGGGAGTAGTCATGTCGGCATTCAAACCCTTCTCAAACCTCCTAATCCTTTCTTCATCTGTGGTAGCCATATGCGGACATAATCGCAACAACTCCATGAACTTAGCCTCATACTCGCTAATGTTCATCATACCCTGCCTCAGTCTCTCAAACTGAGAGATCTTCTCATCCAGGAAGGTCTTTGGAAAATATCTATGGACAAATTCCCGACGAAAGTCTTCCCACGAGATCTCTATCCCAGGCCTCTTCTGCTCTTCCATGGTCCACCAGTGACCAGCACTGCCTTTGAGAAGATAGACAACATGTCTAACCTTCTCACCTTTTGGGATGTTGAGGATTCGGAAAGCTTTCTCCAACTCAGTTAACCAGAGGTCGGCATCTGCCGGATCAGCTGTTCCAAAGTATTCGTTCGCTCCGACTCGTCGAATTCTCTCGAATGTCTTACCGATACCTTGTCCTTCAGGTTGGGTAGGTTCCCTAGGTGCAGGCATAGGCATCCTATCTGTTATGTGTGTCATGGCAGTCATAAACTGCCTGAACATCATTTGCACAGCTGGGTTACCCATGTCAGCTGGGTCGAACTGAGGTGGCTCCATAGGTGGCTCAGGTACAAGTTGCTCTATTTGTAGATTCCTTGCACCTTCTCGAGGTGCAGCAACACTACTTTCTACCTCGTACTCCTCCTGTGGTCCAGACATCCTTAATTATCTTCTTCTCCTGAGGAGTAGAAGACTCTATTATATAAGAAAGAAGTACTAAGGATAGACTTGACATTCTAAGTCCTATGTCTCTGTAGACTCAGTGAACCTAGAGCTCTGATACCACTAATTATGGGCTCTAATCTCTAAAACACAAGATAAACGTAGCGGAAGAGATTCGATTAACAGCGGAATACAAAAAATCATGATAAATTAAAACCTTTCGAAAATGAGATCTCGAAAACTTGAAACTCCTTTCAAAAAAGCAAGATGAACTGTTTACATCTCTGTTAAATCACTTCTCGAGTGATCATATACATCATGATACAAAATCTTCAAGACTTCAAAATTCTCAGATCAACAAACTCCTAGGACATGAGTGTATAGAGACGGCATAAGACTATTTTATCTACAAGACTAGACAACATAGTGTTTCCACCTGAAATCACTTCTTCTCCTGGTTTTGCCGCTATTGCTGCTGTCCACCTGCAGATCGGTTCCTTCGACCTCGACGTCCACCTAAAGGTAGAAATCTAAGGGGTGAGACAATTTTAAATAATTGTCCCAGCGAGAGTTATAACTCTCCGCCAGAAACTTTGTTAAAAACAATCAAAGGAATATCATGAGCATGTAACTTAGATTACTCACAGAAGGCTTGATAACAATTACTCATCTTTATTAAGGAATATGAAGAACATGTATACTAATACTTGAACAGGATATTAAATGCAAGCAATGTAATATCAATCAATGTTCCTCGTAGTTCAACCTAAACAGTTATACTACACGGTTGATTATGTTTTGCAAACATCATTATGCCATGTGGAGATGAGGCATACTGCTTATACTCCAACTGATCACTAGTAAGTCGCATCGGTATCATACTAGGTCATCGAAAGAGCCAGATTCTCATGACCTTCAACTACCTCAGTCAGAATGAGGATAATCATGTAGGACATCTAGTGTCTCTGCTATTATAGCTCACCAGGGTATTCTGGAACTTCGCAATTAGAGTCACAGTGGCATTCTGCACTCTCTTCGCTATCGAAAGATTTCATGTTTATCTCTCATCGATGCGGTATAAAACATTCCCTTGGGAGAATAGTGTTACATCATCCTGGTATAAACCTATAGTGAAGGGTTGATGGATTAAGCTACATCCATATCAACTCCTACACTAGGATGTAAGGATATACACATCCATATTCCCCCACATACTCTAAAGTATGTGATCCAGGAGTTCCCTTAGGAAAACCTATTGCACCATCATTTAAACTCTGACAATGATGGATCTATGATCAGGGCTCTACATGATATGATTAAACTTGGTTATTAGGTACATTTCAGTATTCTTTTTGCATCATACATGTTTCCAAACATTCAAGTACTAAACATGGCTATAACAGAAGAATACTAAATGTAACAGGTATTACTCATATCGGTTATCAGATGGATATCAATTCTTAATCATTTTATCACTATGATTTAGGAACATGGGTGCTCACACCCTTATATCATCATAACACTTGCTATCAAATGACATGTCAGCATCAAGTCATCTATTAGCATGACCTTGATGTCATTCATGGCCCTTAAGGCATATCAGTTTCATATGATGCCACTTGCATATAGGCAACATAGTTATTTTTGTTCATCAGCTATTGAAATGCTTTCAATGAATATGATGTCATGATCCTTACCTGGATATGATTATTCTCTTATAAGAACCTGCATGATTAATTCAATTGATAATAATCAACAATTCATAATCAGATCAGCAGTCAATAAGACAGAATTAACCCTTCAATTCAAAGGTTATACTTATGTGTCCTTAAAAAGGGTAAGATTCCCTTGTTTACATCATTTAGGGTTATTCACCCCTTTCATTATGATTGGGAACAATAATTCCTCATCTCATAACTTGATCATACAATTCATGCTTAAAGGAATAACATGAGTTTAGAGTTTATTGTTCATTTCAACATATTATTATGAACTAGGGTTTACTATTCACATTACTCATGATTACCCTAGAATTAGGGTTTACTATTTACTTCATAGTGAAATGAGCTCATAGCATCATCATGAATGAGAAACATCATCATTGATGCTTTCAAATTAGGTTAAGACTCATCCATTATCTTAATTAGGGTTTTCATGATCTCTCATAAGTGGATGATACCCTAATCCTGCATATTCATATACATTGAAGGTACTTTATTTGAGTTTTAACCATAAATGGTACTTTCTCTCTCTCCTTACTAATGGATGGTGATTACATCACTCTAGATAGGGTTGGGTTAAGTCCTTATTGATTAACATAAACCAAATCACCACTATCATGTCATTAGGGTTTACATAAAACAAGGTATCCTTTAATTGAACCCATTTAAGCTTAAACGAGTGTGGACCCATTTGAGCTTAAATGAGTGTGAACCCATTTGAGATTAAACGAGTGTGGACCCATTTGAGCTTAAATGAGTCTGGACCCATTTGAGCTTAAACGAGTGTGAACCCGTTTGAGCTTAAACGAGTGTTAACCCGTTTGAGCTTAAACGAGTGTGAACCCATTTGAGCTTAAACGAGTGTGAACCCATTTAAGCTTAAACGAGTGTGAACCCACTTGAGCTTAAACGAGTATGGACCTGTTTGAGCTTAAACGACCTTGAGGTCGTTTGGATCCAAAAGGGTTCAAACCGCATAGACATAAAAGGTGAAACAAAGGTTATTTTTGAATAGGATTTCCTATGTTGAAGCCTTCAAATGGCCACTCCCTTGTTAACCATTTACAAATTGAGTTAATTAGAATTAGCCTTAATCAATTGGACACCAAATTGATTCTCAATTGAAAGCTAATTGGGGTTAAATCCCACTCAATTAGGGTTTTCAATCGGCTAATCATCAATTTTCAACAATGTGAAACAAATTGTAGTTGAACCCATCAATTGAGATCCAATTGGGCCCAAACTTGGCCCAAACGGTCTTGGGATCATTTCGATATCCTCCAAACGATCTTGAGACCGTTTGCCCAAAGTTTTATCAAAAACTTAAATCAAATTGATAAGGACTGAACTCTAACTAGGTCCAAAATCAGCATTTTTATCAATTCATCAACCTATTGAAATTGGATCCTCAATCCATCAAATTTCCTTAACCATAGACCTCCAAACGGTCTTGGGTTGTCACCAAATGGTCTTAAGACCGTTTGAGTGAACCCCCAAACAGTCTTGAGACCGTTTGGGTCCTTAAACCCAAAGTTCACCAAAATCTATCATTGAAAAACTCAATTCAACCCGATTAGGGTTTAAGGAGTTGAAGTGCCTTCAACTTGTGATTGGTTTGGAATTGAGTTATGATTCTTTGTAGGAATTAAATTCAATATGTTTACAACAGTTCCTTAAATGGTCTTCCCTTGGTCAACCCTATCAAACGGTCTTGAAGACCGTTTAAAGCTAAACGATCTTGCAAGATCGTTTGAGATCAAACGGGTTGAGCCCCTTTTTTATTTCAAACGGTTGCAAACCGTTTAGACCTATTGGTCCAAGATCCTTTAATAAAGTTGGATAAGGACCAACATAGGTATTAACACACTTCATCTTCAACCTTGAAACCAAGGTCTGTTCTTCACGAAAAAGCTTGCAAGAGTGCAAAGAAAGATGGGGAAGAAGAAGAACTAACTATTATTTGCAAGAATAAAAGTATGCATAACAAAGCAAGGTGTAGAGTTATAAAACCCGCCTCAAACGTTGTTCTTAGAACTCCAAGCTTCCAGGATTCGAAACTTTAATGGTGGCTTGAGCTCCACAGGTCATCCAAGGTTGTTTCTTCAAGGAAAAGTTGGGAAGGATCGGCTAGAAAGAGAAAGTTAAGTAAGATAACCATGAAACCAACCTTGTAACCTAGTTTCCTCCATGAATTCAAGAAAGGTGATGATAAAAGCTTACCTAGATGAACTTGGTCGTCTTCCTATACTCCTGATCTCTGTCCTAAGTCAGTCTAAGCAAGGGAATAAGAAGGGAAGAAAGGAAATGTTGCCTTTGGTTGCAAAGGAAAGGATCATATATACTTTGAGGTTATTTTCATCATAAGGACAACTTACTCCTCCTTTTCACAACTAGGTCCTTCCTTTCTTTTAGGCACATCCCTCCTCTTCATATCTAAGGTAAAACTTCTTCTAAGACCAAGGACTAAAGGCAAGGAAGGTCAACTTGTCACTATGGTGCACATATACATATAAGGGTCTCCTTTACTTACAACTTTGGTGGTTTAATTACAAAGGTGTTTCTTATTATATGATTATTCAAATGAAGTGACTCCTTCATTATTATAACTTTAAATGATGGAAAAAGTCATAAAAGATATTCTAGAAAGTGTATATCACAAGTTGCACCCCACATTTTGGGTAAATTGCACTTTACACCAAAATTAGGGTTTTAAGCACAAGGATTGCTCCACAAGCTGCACCTTGGTGCCCAAACTTGGGAAATCCATCATACCTCATCATATTCATTCATATGATGTCTCTTTGTTAGAGGAACATCTTAACCTGTGTAATTTGCAAGTTAACCCCTCTAATTGGGTAAATTGCACATAGGTCCCTGTATTACCAAACAATACTACAATCATTGTTTTAAAAAGGTCAGAAATGAAAATGTATGTTCCTTAGGA
Source organism: Alisma plantago-aquatica (assembly GCA_963693085.1). Lineage (NCBI taxonomy): Eukaryota > Viridiplantae > Streptophyta > Magnoliopsida > Alismatales > Alismataceae > Alisma > Alisma plantago-aquatica. The sequence continues at coordinate 635,452,308 of OY856415.1, forward strand.
ACTTAATTACATGCCAAAAGATAATCACAAGGATTTAATTACATATTTAGGCAAAACACCTAGGGTTAATTCATAACCCAATTCAGGGATGTTACAGACCTGCTATGAAAATTGGTTAGTCAGAATGAGATAATCATAGGCTAAGCATAGAGAGGCCTATAGAATCAAGGGGCACAAATCAACAACATAGAAAACCAAATTTCTGTGATAGCAATGGAAGCAACATTTTTTAAAATGCCAGGAGGACAAGGATTCCCCACCAATACGAACACTTTTCCTACCAACACACATGTGAAGGCATTGTTACTATAAAGTGGAATGAAATTTTTGAATGATCAAAAGATAGTTCCAAAAGATAACAACAAGGCAAGTGGCATGACTGTAGTGTCAGTCAGTGATCCAATTGAGCAAGACAACACAAAACAATTGAAGGAACCAACTATGAATGTGAACAACAAAAGGAAACCAGGAAGGATTCGTATGTTCCACCTTACCAAAGAAAGTAGGTGACTCTAGTTCCATTCCCAAACATATTGAAGGAAAATAAGCAGTTCAAGAAGTTTGTGGACACTTTTAGAAAACTTCATACAAATATACCTATTTTAGATTCAATAGAACATATTCCATTAAATGGAAACAATTTAAGGACAAAATCAATAAGAGAGAAGGATAACTAATTCAGATGTAGTGGTATTGAAGGAGGAAGTCAGTGCACTTATCTAGAGGAGACTACCACAAAAATGGCAAGATATTGGTTGCTTAAATGTACCATACTTCATTGGCAACATTAAATTTGGTGAAGATTGTGTGATTCTGGGGAAAGCATAAACCTCATGCTCTTACAACATTCCAGATATTGGGGCTGAAGAGTCCAAAAGAGAAACATGACCATACAATTGGATGATATTCTAGTAAATAGACCAATTGGTATTTGTAAGGATGTGTTGTTCAAAGTTGACAAATTCATTTTCTCAGCAGATTTTTTGGTCATGGGAATGCAGGATGACCATAGAAATGAGCTACTCTTAGGGAGGTCATTCCAACCTACATTAGACACGATTCTAAAAATGGGCAGAGGAAAACTGATGTTGGGCATTCAGGATGACTTCTTTGTAAGAAAGATGCTAGACTGTCAAATAAATGTTGGTGAGAAGGCACATTGCCACATGTTGCAACAATTGAGCAGTGAAATATCCTTATGTATACGGAAGTCATTTCTAGATATGTCTCATGTCATGAAAAAGGTGTAGAAAGGAACTCTGGCACTGGATATCATGGAGCACACCAAGGATGTTTCATTGATAAATGCAGTAAAGTATTCTAATGATTTATAGGAGGAAGCATGGAAACCACAATTGAGGAACCAACATCTTCCACTCTCACCCTGTCATATCCATAATTACCATTAAAGGTATGCATCATGAACTTGGTGGATGATTTCACTTGTTGTCATTCGCTAGAGGAGTGTGCCCTCTTTCTAAAGGCACTTCCATACTTGTACTCTAAGAATCACAAAGATTAGGGTCCACTGCTACCACCATTGATCTTGTCGTTGTAGTTCCCCACATAACTCAAGCTAAAACCACTTCCTCCTCTTTTGAAGTATATTTTCTTGGTGATAGATGAGAAGCTCCCTATCATCATTTCATCCTCGTTGAGCATGTATGAGGAAGCACAATTACTTGTTGTGTTGAAGAACTACCATGCAACATTTGGGTGGTCTATTGTAGACATAAAGGAGATATCCCTTAGCTTTTTCCAACACAAGATCAGAATTGAAGAAGGAGACAAACAAAAAGTACAACCTCAACAATGTCTCAATCCAATCATGACTGAGGTACTAAAGAAAGAGGTAGTGAAGCTACTATCGGTAGGTAAACCCTATGCTAAATCTAACTCTAACTAGGTTAGTCTAACCCAAAATATTCCAAAGAAAGGAGGGATAACATTCATAAAAAATTCAGTGAGTGAGTTGATCTCTACTAGATTAGTGAGTGGGTGGTGTGTGTGTATTAATTACCACCATTTGAATTCTACCAGGTTAAGGGATCATTTCCCTATTACTTTTATTGACTAAATCATAGAGGGGATCTCCGGTCAATCTCATTTCTATTTTCTAGATGGGTACTCCAGGTATAATCATACTTCTATCGATCCACAAGACCAAGAGAATTCAACCTTTACTTGTCATTATGGCAAGTTTCCATACCATCATATGCCTTTCGGCCTTTGTAATGCATCGACCACATTTCATAGATGTATGCTTGTAATTTTCTTGGATATCATAGAGAATTTTCTCGAGGTATTATGGATGGTTTTTCAGTGTATGGGGAATCTCTTGAAGACTGTGTTGTTAGTCTAGATAAGGTTTTACAAAGGTGTGAGGACACTCACCTTGTTCTAGATTGGGAAAAATGCCACATGATGGTGAGTGAGGGAATAGTTTTGGGACATAAGGCGTCCAATAGAGAAATGGAGGTTGATTTTGGTAAAGATCGAGGAGATATCTAAGATTCCTCCACCATCATCGATGAAGGGGGTGAGGAGTTTCCTTGTACACGTTGCCTTTATCGATGTTTAAGAAAGGATTTTTCAAAGATCGCAAAACCATTTTTTGAACTTCTTGAGAAAGATGTCTAGTATATTTTTGATGAATGATGCTTGAAGGATTTTGAGGTGTTGAAGGAGAAAATGGTGTTTGCACTGGTGGTGCAAGATCTAGATCAGATTCAACCATTTGAGCTCATGTGTGATGCATCAGATGCAAAGTTAAAACACTAGTTATTTGTTAAGTGTCCAAAACCCTCAATGATGCCCAACTTAATTACACTGCAACTAAAAAAGAACTTTTGTCTTTGGTGTTTGCTTTTGAAAAATTTCACAATATTTGATTGGGGTCAAAGTGATTGTTTGGACTGATCTTGTAGAGATAAAATGTCTTTTGCAGAAAAAAGATGCCAAATCGATATTGATTAGGTGGATTTTGTTGCTACAAGAATTTGATATAGAAATCAAAGACAAGGTCGGGACAAAAGATGTGGTAGCATATCATTTTTCTAGATTGGAGAGAGTAGATGACACAAACCTAGCAATGCCTATTGTTAAGGAGTTTCTTAATGAAAAATTGTTCACAATCCACCATAATGACTCATAGTTTGCAAACATTGTAAACTATTTTGCATGTGGAAAGTTACCAGAAGATTTGGATATCGGGATAAAAAAGGCTTTTCCGCTCCTTGATATTTTATGTGTAAGATGACCTGATCTTACTCAAACAATGTAGGGATGGAATTCTGAGGAAGTGTGTGGTGGAATGTGAGTTTGGGAGCATATTGGCATAGTGCCACTCCCTACCTACTGGGGGACACCATTCTAGATCAAGAAAAAGAACCAAGGTTATAGAGAGCGGTTTTTATTGGCCATCATTATTTAAAGATGCTTATAATTTTCTGTGAAATTTTAATGCTTGTCAAACTCAAGAACTGAATATATCTAGGAGACACAAAATGCCCTTGAACACTTTTTAGGAAGTAGAGGCTTTTGATTTGTGGAGGAATGATTTTATGGGACCCTTCGTGTCTTGTAACTCTTCTCTATATTAACTTCTTGTAGTCAAATATGTGTCTAAGTGAGTGGAAGCAATTCCAACCCGCACCAATGATGCACAGGTGGTTTGCAAATTTGTAAAAGACCGCATTTTTTGTAGGTTTGGGATGTTGATAGTGATGATAATTAATGGGAGATCTCACTTCACTAATAACAAGTTTGGAGCATTGTTGAGTAAGTATGGAGTGAGGCACATGGTAGGAACCCCATACCATCCACAGACCCAAGGTCGAGTTGTTGTGTCTAATAGAGAGATCAAGAAGATTTTTGAAAACATAGTCTCAAAAAGTAGGACCAATTCGAGCATACAGTTGAATGATGTTCTTGGGCATATAGGACATCCTATAAAGCACCAATTGGAACAACCCCATTTAGGTTAGTTTATGGGAGGGTGTGTCATTTTCCAATAGAGTTGGAACACAAAGCTAAGTGGGCTTTAGAAATCTGAATTATAGTCTTTATAATACAAGGAAGAAGTGCATGCTAGAGATCAATGAGTTCGATAGGCTCAAACTAGATTCCAATGAGATCTCTACGATATACAAGGATAGGACCAAGAATGTGTACAACCATCATATATTCATAGAGTGTTTACTCTAGGACAAAGGGTGCTTTTATTCAATTCTAGGATGAAATTGCATCCTGCAAAATTATGATCTAGAGGGAGTGGCCCATATGTGGTGATCAAGGCTTTCCTGTATGGAGCAGCATAAATTGGTGATGGAGCTAAGTCATTTTTTGTAAATAAGAAAGTTTTAAAACATTATTATGTGGTTGAACCTATGATGTAAACCAAGGGCACTTTTTGGGAGGAAACCCAATTTTATTTTATCATATTTTTGTTTCTGTCTCTTACATGCTTTCTAGGAGTTTTCATTGTTAAAATTCATGATTAGTTTATTAGACATTTTTTCATATATAAAAGATATTGTGATAAACATTGTTTCATGTGCAGGTAGGTAGAAAGTCGGTACCTCTGACACCCAAGTCGGTGGAACCGAGTTTGCTGAGAAATTCGACAATAACGTTTATCAGCAAGTTGGTGCCGCCTATTATGTCTCGGTGCCTATGTCTGCATTAAAAATCAAAAGAACAAGAACCAATGTCACGGTGCCACCAAAAACTGAGTCGATGGCACCAATTCTTTGCAGAGCAAAAGACAGAATCAGTTTATAGGGTTTGGTAACACTGACCAAAAAGTCAGTAGCAACAACACCCAAAGACACTCCAAGTTTGGGATACCGAAGGGGGTGTTCAGTACCACCTACTACTGAAGTTAGTGGCACTGACTTTTATCACATGAGCAATCAAGAAACAACTTGATACCATCAACTCCCACTTTTAGTGGCACCGACACATGAAAAATGGATCTATGGGTGTATCGATCAATGAGAAAGATGAGTTCTATCTAACGGTTGGTGGTCTCAAATTGATGATTCACACCAGACGTCAGTACCGCCAACACGGCGTCGGTACTATCGATGTGAAGCTATTTGTGTGTCAATATTTTGATGACCATGAGCCATTAGTATCAACGATTGATACCGACACACATGGATCGCAGATGGAGTCGGTGTCACTGGAACCTCCTATCAGTGGTACCAACACGGTGGGTCTGGCCAATTAGAATGTTACAAAAGGAGAGGCGTGGATTGTGATTCAATCACACCCTCATCATCTCTTTTTCATATCTAAAAGAACCATATCATTATGATGGTCAGAGTCTTCCCCATTCTCTCTTCTTCATCCTCTTTCTCTCCATGGCTACTAGGAGGGAAACCTCATTAGCGGGAGAACCCAACCAGATGGTGCCCATGGTCAAACATATGGCTTTCGTAAACAAAGATCAAAAGAACATGTATGCCAGTTTGATGAGGAGCGAGAGAATACCAACATGGTATGGTGAGAGAGCCTTCCTCAATGACGTGGGATCCATTGAGAGTCTTCATCATATTTGTGATGCCCATGGCATGGTGGGCAATCGCCATTTCTTCAATGCTTTTCCCACCTACCAGGAAGTTGTATGTGATTTCTTGGTAACCTTAGAGGTTTGCTACATCCCCAAGCACAGGGAAGGTTGGGAGGAAGGATGGGTTCACTTTCACCTCTACAAGACCATCCACCACTTCACGCTAGCAGAATTCAATGCCAACTATGCACGGCCAGTAGGGGATGTGCGCTTCACGCCTTGAGATTTTGACTTCAACTACACATGGAGGATTTTGATACACCAACCATGAGGATTCATGATCAATTGGCACTAGTCGTCCATCATGGATATCGAGCATCCATTCTCTTAGATTTTGTGTTGATATTTGAAAAATACCATCTTCATTAGATCCACACCAGGGTAAGGGATGGTGTAGAAAGTCAATCTTTTATCCTTTGGGAATTCTTGTCCCAGGAGAAGAAGGTATATGTTGGGTCCTTTTACCTACAACACATGTTGGTTAGGGTGAGGCAATCACTAAGGACGCCCCCAGTTCTCTTTCGTGGGATCATTACACCATAGACAATGCACCTCAACCTATCCACCACCACCGCTTTGAAGTCCACCACCAAGATGGAATTCAAAAATTTCAAGAAGGCTCTCCTTATCAATAAGCATGGGGGAAAGGTGTTTTCCAATTGCAAGGTAGATGACCAATTTTAGGAAAGGGCTCTCCCTAACCCCATCTTCCATCTACAAGGTGTGTGATACTTGAGGTGGCTTATGGAGGATGCAAAACTAGTTTCGAAGGAGAAAGACAATCATGATCCTGAGCGGTTTAAGGAAGATGACGGGGAGGACACAATGCCACTCACCCAGTGGAGAGTTATATACAAGAGTTAAAGAAGACATGTAGCATCTAGTTCCCATGTTCCACCACTAGACCAGAATGATGATACCTTTTCTAAGGAAGGTATGTATGGGATGATGCAATCAATTCAATAAGGGCAACAACAATTGTCAACCACCTTGGTGGACACCCATGATGCCCATGGATGGATTCTCCTGCAACAACGGGCCATTTATGATAATGAGTGCCTTCTCCTTGACAACTAGGAGAATATTCATAGTCACCTACAATGGATTGAGCATTACCATCAGTAGATCTATGATCACTATTGGATCCAAGGACATTTTACCAACTACTCCCAACTTCCAGAGATGCCTTCTCATCCACCTAATTTCACTAGCACAATCTTCCCACCTGATCCAACATGCCACCACCACTATTCTAATTTAGTACCATTTTTGCACCTCTTTAATTGGATTTTGACTATGAGGATATAGTCAAGTTCAAGCTTAGGGGGTGCTGGAATAGCTTTATCTTTACATTTTTATCTTAGTTGTCTTTGTTTTATTATGAATTTTTTTCATTCTGAATTTGTAGGATCCACATCTATCTAGTGTAATTGTGAAGTATAATTTTCATGATTGTAGACTTCATCATGGAGTGTGCTTTTGTGACCTTGCAATGAAATCAGAAAAAATTGAAATAATAATCTAAAAATTGTAACATCTTTAAAAGACTATTCGCAAATTGTAAAGGCATAATCACCTAAAGGAAGTGTATGGGTTAGTCATCGTTAGGACATGTAATATGAATGTAAATTCTTAACTTATATGAAAATTGAGGATGACAATGAGATTTGATCCTGAACTAACCAAACAAGTAACAAGACATCAAATGGGACTTTTAGAAGAAACTCTAAGGTTACCATGTACACAGGTCAATGGGAGAGGGACATTTCATACTTTAGGTAGAAAATAACAATTTTGATTTGGAAACACATGATGAACCAAGTGAATGCCCTATTGACTATTATATTAACTGATCTATTGATTGTGTTTCCATGATCTAAGGGTCGACATCTTCAATGAACATTTATGGTCGCTCGAGAGCAGTTATTTGTTTATTGGTTGGTAAGGTCCCATTTGGGACCGTCAGTTGGGGGAAGTTGAGAAATGAAGTTCATAGTATTTGTCCTTTTGCTGACTTGTCTCAAATATATCTCAGTGCAGCGTTACTCAAGAATGAGCAACATTCAAGCACAACTAATTTTGATGCACGAAATATTATATGTTTTTCATAGTCTATTTTATTATGTATCTCATGCATATTTTCCCATTTGGATACTATTTAAACATACTTTATTATCATTATCATGTGACACATGCTTGCATCAAATATGATCAATTTTTACTGTTCCATAGGGATTTATCATATTTAGTTGAACTTATGTTCTTTAGTCTTGAATTTTAGAAATTTTGAGAAGCCATGAGTCATCTAGGTGCTACTGACATCTCTATCGGTGGTATTGACTTTTTTTAGGAAAAGGACATACCTGAATAGAAGACGCTAAGTGGTTCCGACCACAGGTTTGGTACTACCAACTTTCTGGATAGTAAAACAGACAAAGATTCTTGGTGCCATCGATTTCATTTTGGTGGTACCGATAGTTACATGAAGAATTTGTCAGAGAAGTCAGAGAGAAGCTCATTGTTACCAGATCCTTCGTCGGTAATACCAACATTCGCATAGAGTCATGAACCCAGGAAGGATTGTCAGTGGTACTGACTTGTCGCGATCAGACAAGATTAAAAATGTGATTAATCTAATGGCCATGACTTAATGACGGCATAAGTCTCTCGTATGACAAGGGAGGAGTTTGGTCAGACCTAAGGATCACGCCTTATTCCATTGTACAACAATTGACAGCCAAAAGGAGACAAAGGAGCAGAGAAACCCACGGCCCGGGAGATCCAAGCACTTCCAGTGGAAGGATTTACATCCAGAGGATAGAAAATCATCCCGTCCGTCAAAGCGAGTCATTTGGATCATCTTCTCTCGGTGTTTCCATTAATTCTTTAATGTTGTCCTCTCCTTCTCCTTCCCCATATGTGTATGGCAATAGAAATCATGCGTGACTAATCCTCTAATTCCTTATGCCCCGACAGTAACCCAGTTACGTACTGTGATTGACATTATGAGTTAATATAGATGTTTCTTCATAATTTATAGATATAATACCATGATTGCATAATGAGTTAATTATTCCTAATCAATATAACTAATTTATTTGATCCTTAATCTCTTTAAAAGTGGGATTTAGGATTAAGAAAGTCAAAGTATTATAGAATTTATACCGTGCATCAAGAGAGGACTTATGAATATGAAGATAATAACATACATAATTCGGTAAAGCACCTAACTATTAGTTAAATCCTAACAACTATGGAGTTTATTTAGATTGGGTAGTGAATTGCGCTGCAACAGAGGGTAATTCGTGTTACAGGTCCCTTGGGTCCACGGTTAGGAGAAATAAATATTGATAAATGATGTTAGTTGCGGTGTAAACCATGGTAAAATTGTATTCCTAAGGAATCCATTCCATTTTTTATTACAACCTCATTAATTTAGTTTTATTTCTTGTAATTCATTAATCAATCAATCAATCATCTTTCTACCAGGTCTAGCTGATCGAGTCATGGTTAGTCGTAGTTTTTGGATATGTTTCCCCGAGTTTGAAACTTGGGCCTCTTTTCCCCTATATTACTTTGAGACATGCACATGCATTTTATATGTGTAGTAGGGCATTGTTGTTTGGTTGAGTGCATGTGTCACGGTTGTGCAGTTTGCATGGAAATGAACAGAGTGTCTTGGTACACGCTACTTTTTCTTTGACTTGAAGTGCTAGATTTGGCTCCTACATGTCCATTTTCTCCATCGTGGCCGTGGTGGGTGGGTGGACGTACGTCCTTGTGGTTGTTGTGGCAGATACCATGCCCATGATGGTGGATTTACCACTTCCATCCATTCCACTTATTTTTCTATAACACTAAAAAATTCCTCCACAGCCGTTTTGATGTACCACATTCGTGGTGGCTATCCTAGCAGCTAAAATCAATTTGAACTTCCACATTACTTCTAATTTTTAAACCAAATTAGTTTTTCCTCAAATCTCTTCTACATCGTGATTATTGTGCCTTTTTCTCAATCTCTACCCTAATATCTAGCCAACCTTCAAAACTCAAACACAAATTATTAAACACATGTGTGTGCACACTTTCTTTGAAAATTGTACAAAGTAACTAAAAATATCAAATTTTGAAGGTTGGGTGCAAAAGTTCTCAGACTTACTTTGGTTGCCTCTGACTAGCACTATGTTTTATGCCTTTAATTGGGCTTCTTGTTTCTTGATTCACTCATCCTCTTGAAAACCTCAAAACATCATCACCATAGTAGATTTCTTTTTCATTTCCATGCAAGCACATCTCTTCATCAACAACAACTTCTCAAACAACATTATGATATCAAAACTTTTATCTGTCTTTTCAGTCCCAACTTCAACAATTGCTTTCAATCTTACACCAAGCACTATAAATTCTTTGGTACCTTCCTTATCTTGTATCATAATTTCTCTATATGGATAAACATTCTTTATTTGATAAGGGACTTCTGATATTGACCTAAGCTTCCAAGGGAAGAACTTCATTCTTGAGTTGTTCAACCTTACCCATTGACTAGGCTCAAAAGGTCTTCTTCTTGATCAATTCATCATGTAACAACTTCAGTCTCTCTTTTTTTCTTTTAGATAGCTCATAGGCCCCATGCCTCATTTCTTATAGTTTATTGAGTTGTAGCTTTCGTCTTACCTTAGTGGTTTCCATGTCCATATCCATGGATTTCAAATCCTATAATACCTTTTCTTGTACCTCCATGTGAAAATGGAAGCTTTTCCCATTTACGAACTTGAAAGTGGTAGTGTCAATCAGCTCCTTGAATGCATGTCTATATGACCACCAAGCTTCAATGAGACATAGAGACTAATCAATTATTTATAGCCTCACCATCTTTTCAAGAATAAATTTTATCTATCGATTAGCTAACTCGACTTTTCCACTTGTTTCAGAGTGATAAGGGGTTTCTACACAATGGTTCACACCATGCCTTTTCAACAAGCATTCAAAAGTTTTAGGAAAAAAATGACTGCCCCATCACCTGTACTGATTCTTGATACCCCAAGCCGGCTGAAAATGTTTGTATCAATGATTTCACAAACCACATTGTGATCATCAATTCTTGTATACATATACTTAGCCCATTGAAATAAGTAATCAACATCTGCTAGGTTTTACACAAACCCAAAACAAGGAGGATAAGGGCCAATCAAGTCAATGCCCCAAACATCATACACCTCCACCAAGATTGGTGGAATTGGCATCATGTCTCTCCTTTAGATAGTCCCCACCCATTGGCATTTCATACAAGATTTGCAAAACTCATGAGCATATTTGGAGAGAATAGGCCGATAGAATCAACATTGTAGTACCTTTGTAGATGTGTTCAATCCCTAAAATGGCCTCCATGTGTATTAGAGTTGTAGCAACCCCAAGTGTAATCAATATAAAAAACATAGGAAGAATATATCACTTAGATCATACTCAAAGAACGTCACATATATCATCTATCATTCATTGCAATAATAAAAACAACTTTACACATGATATAATCACGTTGATTCTAATATACATTCTTTTCACAAAACTTACACTAATAGAAATTAATATAAAATATAGTGAATAACTAATTAACTTCCTTAGATCATATAGATGGCACCCCATCAGGTCTACAACTCATATTGACATCACCCTCATGAGACATATCCCATACAGTATATCACCTATGTCCATCAACACTGCCATGCTTTTAGAAAACTGATGAAGTGGTTGGGTGTCAATAATAAATGTAATAATTAAACATAAAGTGTAAAGCTGATATGAGCATGTATACAGATCAATGATGTGTTTATGATGAATTCTATGCTTGATTAAACATTATAAGGGAACCTACTCAATGATCCTTATCTGATCCGATCTCACTAAATACATACAAGGTGTGTAGGTTTGGCCTTGAACCTATAAACATAAACATCACTGAACATAAATAATGTGTGCAAGCTTGGGCTTGAACTCATAAATTTAAGGGGGATAAGGAGGCACTAATCCTCAATAAATTTTATATAGATAGCACCTAATTATATATTCTTATTTTGATCTGATCTTATCTTACTTAGGGTTTTTACCCATAAATGTGATAATGATCTTAATCATGAAGAGGAATAATTCTTAACAAATATAATCTTAACATATAAACATGTATTTAATAAAATCTTAAAAAGATGTCATATAGTAGTTGTCTCTTAAATCATTGAAGTATTCACATAATAGCATGTGTAATATAATCTTTGAACATGATAATGTAAGGATGATGATTATGCAATGCATTGAAATCCAAGGCATGGACCACTTACCTAATTCTAGTAGGAACAATGCCCCTACATAAGTCCTAATATTAACACTTAATAAAGTTCTAGGTATAACCAAGAATTCTAATTATACTACATCTCAAACTTGATGAAAATAAAGGCATAACATCTCATATAACCTAGCCCTTTGGATATATCTCAAAAAGGGATAAAAAACGATATAAGGTTCGACATCATAGGATTTACCAATGAATTGATATCATTTTCTTCAGTATAGGACATTAGGTTTCTAGAATTACATTATCTATATTTTGGCATGTTACATGACACCATCACTTAAAAAGGATTTCATCCTCAAAATAAGCATATTTATGATCTATTAAGGTACAACTACTACCCCAACACCCGTTAAAAGGTTTGACATACCACATTAGACTAAAACTAGAGGAAAAAGTGAGATTCTAACTAAACCATATACAAGATCTATCACTTGATTAATATCACCAAAGTTCAAAGTCTAGGTTCTAGAGATACACTACCCAAACATGTGGTCGTATGGGACATAAAGGAATTATATTAGGTATCCATCTTCAAACAAGTCACAAATTCATCATATTAGATTACTAGGAGTATCCAACATTGATGTCTAAGTTTATTATTGCATATAGTATGCTATTTTGGATGGTCACTATCAGCTCAAGCCAGGTAGATATCATACGGATCCAGGAGTCCTCGTAAACCAAACTAGTGGCACAAAGGAACATCCTTCGAACCCCTAAACCTTGATCCTTTCTAAACACCCTTGCCTTCAAATTATGCCCTAGTAGCTACCTATCATGCTCTGATACATTTAGTCTTGTTATTAGATTAATAATTTGTTGGATAAAATTATATGTCATAATCCCACATGATGTAGTTAATGGATAGTAATATTGAGTTATTTAGGTTTGTGACCTAATGCATTTAATATATGTTGTAATGGCTTAGTAAACCCTAATTGTGCTTAAAACCCTTAATGAGGGAGATACCCATGATATATTATTGAGATATAATTGTTTTGTAATAAAATATGGCACAAGTGTTAGTATAATAGATATGCTGCCTCTTCATGATAGAGTTGTGCCTATTAGGCGAAGATGCTTATTATGTTGGGTTTGATAAAAGGCTATAGGTTTTGTGGAAACCTTAGTAATACCTGACTTATGTAGATTTTGTGTTGTGCCCTAGAGTAAGGGTTATAGCCTAGTGTTTAAGGTTGGGATGTTGCACACCCACCCTCTCTTTCCTCTTGTTGTGATTTCGGGGACGAAATCCTCTTTAAGGGGTGGTGTGCTGTAACATACTGAATCTCAGGGTCTTCCCTGCAATTTACCCACTTTTGAGCTTTCCTTTGCCTTTTAGTCCATTTGGACCTTTTCCATAAATTTCACATCCTTTTGGATCATTCTTGGACTCCTTGTGCATTTTGAGCACAATCTGAGGTTGAAATTACTATTTACCCTCATTTATGTAAATGAGGGGGGTGTTTGCACAAATAACCCACATTAGGAGATAAGTTAGGGTTAATTATGTAATTTGGTCTTTTATGGGATAATATATTAGATTATATTTTTTTGGAGCTTTTTGGATAAATATATTATTATTAATATGTATTTGAATTCATATATGTGTATATTGACCTTTATTATTTCTCTCTCCTCAAAATATGATTTTAGTTCACATTAATATGTTATTTTGTTGAGTAATGAGTATTTTTACCCTAATGTGTTTTATATGTCGAATTTACTCACATGTTTCTCATTAAGTAGCCTTTTCATATAATTCCTTGATTTTAATATATTATTATACTCTTTTAGGAGATATATATTTATTAATGGCCATATTATGTATTAAACAAGATTCTAATTGCATAGCATTGTAATATTCGTCATTATCAGCCTTTGGTTCAATTTTGGCGTTATTTGGACTTCATTTGACCCCCCAAATTGATTTTACAAGTCTTTAATATAGTGTAACTATAGTGCATTAATCGATTTCAATTTATTCGATTATAACGCTATAGTTCCGTTATTTTTACCCCTGTCACGCTTTAACTCCCAAACGCGCTCCATCGGACGACTCACGTCTAATCATCTCGATCTGGACATAATCCAACGGCACCCACTCTATCTTCTTCCTCCGCTCATCCCGCAAAACGGCAGCAACTCAGCCTGTGCTGCCTCCTCGGATTCAAACTCCACCAATTCTCGACGGTTTCGCGTTGGCTCTTCACCATCAAGTTCGGTTCGACGCTCCGAACCCAACGATCCCCATATCGCGCTCTGTCGTTCTCTATAGAAGAAACGCCCAATCGGGGCCTCCTTCTCTTCCCTGTCGTGGAGTTGCAGTAGGGGCTAGTGTCCTCCTCACGCCTATTTAAGGCAGTAGAAACAACCCTCGGGCTGCTACCTTTCTTCCTCATCCATCAATTTCTCCTCTAGCTACCCAGAGCTCCCTATCCTACTCCTCCTTCACCTCCGGCGACCTCGACCCCATGCTCGCACCTCAGACCTCCTCGGTGCAATCAACGGCGCGGTAACAATCCTAGACCCCTATTCTTCCTTTTCGTAACTTCACCTCGCCTCGCGATGCCTCCGAGCGTCAGATCCTATAGGACCTCCGACGAGCTCCGCCGGCGCCATGTATTTTTGCGCTTTGTTGCTCCTCCGACCTCACCACCACCTCCTGTCGACTCGCCTTGTATCCGCGAAGATGCTCCCGACCTCGGTCTCCGATTTAGTTGCGTTTCTGTGGGGTTTTCCCCCGATTTGGCTTCCCCTGTTTCCGGCTAGGTTGGTCCTTGTTCTTCTGCTCCAGAGCACGTGAGTGCATGGGCAGGGGATCCTCGTGTTTGGCTGGGCCTAGGGGACTCGTTCCCAGTCTCCGTTTCCAGTTGCGCGCCCTGATGGCGAGATGCGCCATGGAGCCGAGTTCCAGGCTGCCTTGCTTGCACCATGACCTGGGCTGGAAGATGCCTGGTCAGGCAATGACCAAGGCACCCATGCCCCGGCCATGGAGCCTTTGTTTCGGGCTGGGACATTTTGGTCTTTTCCGCCCCCAGTTTCTTCGTTCAATCGCAAAGCAATGGATTTGTGCAAATGTCTGTTATGCCCTCGTTGTTTTATTTGATTGATTTTGTGAGCAAGGGTAGGTCAGTCTTTTCCTCTATTATTTACATCGAGTTACATTTCGATTTAAATACCTGTCACCCTATAGTTTTCCTAATTTCTGATTGGTCGATTTACTTAATTCATAGTAAATCGATCCTTTGTCAGAAAAATACGAATAAATAGTCGTTGGAAAGGATTTTTAATGAAGAATCTGATTTTGTGGTTTTTGTAGCCTGGTTCTAAAGTATTTTTCGAAGTTTTCCTAAGATACTCTTTTAATGGTTTAAATGTTTTAAAATACATAATTAATTCATTTTAACTCTGTTTTGTAAAATAATATATGTTTTCTTATTCATGAGAATATGACCAACCTTTTGGGCTTAGTTTTAAAGACTAAATCGTGGTTTTGTAAAATTAGGGTTTTTCCTATGATTTATGTCTTTATATATATTAATACATTTGTTATGTTTATAACTAGGATATATGGATGGTTTGCTATCTGTTTGGTGGATATGATGGTAATGTTTTTAATCTAAGGTATGTGAAACCTATTTCGTATGTGAGCCCTATTTTGTATGTGATTCCTATGTATATGACCCCTATGTTGTGAATGATTATTGTGCAAACAATCCTAATCTCTCAGTTGGGATCTTATCCAACCCTACCTTAATGTTGTGCTAGCCTTGTTATCCTTCTATTTACATTTATTTACTCTTTACTTAGTTTATGCCATTGTGGCTTAATCATTTGAATCATGTGAATCATTCTTCTACATATGTTGCCTCCTTTACTTGGAAATGTTGAATCTTATTATTGACTATGTGGCTCATCCTTTTGAGATATTTGGAAACATTGTATAATGTTGTTCATTGTTGGCTCCTTTACTTGTTGGAATTCTTGTATAATGATGTTGCCTATGATGGCCTGGTGATTGAGATTATTTATTTGGGTCTTATTCCCAATGCTATGTTGCAACTTGTTTTACTTTTCACTATGCTGCCAAGTGAATGTTTATGCATGATATAGTTATTGGCCAATTGACAATGTAGTGTACATGAGTACAAACCACCCACAGGGCACTGAGGTTTTAGCCCTCCTGTCGGGCACTGGGGTTTTAGTCCCCCTGCCATTTTATATATTAGGCACTGGGGTTTTATTCCCCCTGCCACTTTTTAGGCACTGGCACTACTACAGAAATAGCATTCAGTGTCGCTTTTCTGGGCGTCGGTTATTAAGGAACACGGACGCCTTATATTAAAGGCGTCGGTTATTTAGAAGAACCGACGTCTATATTCAAAGACCAGCCAAACACGGGTACCGCTTTGTATACAGCGTCGGTTGTTTATACAAAACCGACGCATAATGTCATCCAATTTTCGAGCGAAAAAAATAATGTCACTTTCGGCGTCGAGTCTGTAGTTAAAACACCGACGCTTATGTGCGATGGAAATTTGCGCGAAAAGTGTCCTTTTCCGCGTCGGTCGTCCTTTAATCACCGACGCTGAATGTGGTTCCCGCCAAACATTTTCACGAAAATATCATCCAAATGGACGTCGGATGTTGCGAACGACCGACGGTAAAGATGTTTAGGCGTCGGTTGTTGTAAACAACCGACGCTATTGGGGAACTTCATAACCTTCGATCGCCCGACTCTTCCCCTTTCTTATGTTTCATTGCTACCCTATTTCCCTATTGCGGCAATTTCTCCGGCGATTTCTCTGCTGCTGGTACTAGTTTTTCTCCGGCCCTTCTCTCCGGTGCTTCTCTCCGGTGCCCCATCTCCGGCGTCCCCTCTCCGACGCCCCTCTCCGACGCGTTTCTTCTCTGGCACCCCTGCTGCCCACCCTGCTGCTCCAACCGCCTGTGTCGCCGCCACGCCTGACAACCGGCGCCGCCGCAACACCTGGTGCCCACCTTCCTGCCACGCCTGAGAACCGGCGCCGCCGTACCCCCTTCTCCTTCTCCTCCGCCTGGCCGCTGCCTGCCTACCGCCGCCTGGTCGCCTGCCTGCCTGCTGCGGCTGATGCTCCTGCTCGTCGGAGTCACTGCCGCTGGTTCTGGAGCTCGTCGGCCGCCACCCACGTACTCAACCAGCTCGACCTCACCCTACTCTTCTTGCCCAGGTACCTGCAGACCTACCCAGGCGCGAAATTGGTTCTTTATGTGTTGACCTAATCTGCTTGCCTAATCTGCTTGCACGAAATTGGCTCCCTACTCTGCTTGCTTAATGTGCCTAATCTGCTTTAAGTGGTCCTAATATCATAACATGATAGTTTTATTATATGATTTGTGGCACTTTAGGGTGTATAAACATGCAAATTATATAAGTGATAGATGTTGGATGTTTGTCAAGGTTTCTTGAAGATTGAATAAGTGATAGATGCTGGATGTTTATTTATTTCATCTATCCATGTTGCCTATAGTTTATAACATTGCATTGTGAATTATTGCATGTTTGAAACTATGAAATTCTTGATTTATTAGATGATATTCAAGAAAACCCTAGTTTGATGAGCATGTTGTTAATCATGTTAATTATGATTCTTCTATATATTCTGATGTCATTATATAATTATGTGATCCCAACATATTAAATTGAATTAGAATGATTTCATGAATTATAGGGTTTATATAAGAATGACAACACATGTATTTGTTGGCCTAGAAACCCGTCCAAGATTTACTCAGTAGGAGTAAATCTTGGATAGTCCCCAGTTTGGGACTGTTCTTGAACACCTAATCTCACTTAGGATGTAAGTGTATATTGTGTATTGGGTTTTCGAGAAAATTTCGGCAGCATTTCCCCGTTTGTTCTCTAAGTACATATGTACTTAGAGAACAAACGGGGAAATGCTGCCGAAATTTTCTCGAAAACCCAATACACAATATACACTTACATCCTAAGTGAGATTAGGTGTTCAAGGATGGGATAGGTGGTACACATTTATTATATATAAGATTGACATCAAATGTGTTTGTTGGCCTAGAAACCCGTCCAAGATTGACTAATATATACTTGTTTCCTAATATTTACTTGTTTAAAAGGTTAACTGATGTTATACAACTTTTTCTGAAAATATATAACATCGTTATATGTACTTACACTTTGTTAATACTAATATTGTGCAGTCTCTGTCTTCCCATAACAATGACTATGAATTGGGCCTCTATGTCAATGTTAACGTTCCCTATTGAAGAACAATTGGACATCATCCTAGATGATCGTTCCTTAAACCAATTGGTCATACCCAAACATTGGCATTTTCTAAAAGGAAGACACTACATGCCTGGTAAAGTGACCCTAACTTTTGGAAATTATTCACATGTAATCGAGGTTGAGTATGATTTGGCGGGAAATCTTGTATCAAAATCTGGTTGGCGTGATTGGATTGGAGAGTTGTATCTGGTCCGTTGGAATAGGCTTTTTCTCCATCCAGTTGGTGATAATTCCATCAAAGTTTGGATAACCAACAACAACTGCGACACTCTCGATCATCTTCTGCGGTATGAGCGCACGGCGTCGGATATCATCTATGAGGAATCGGAATATGAATCTGAGGTGTGATTGGATTGGAGAGCTTCGTGACACAGCTTCATCATCAAAAAGAAGTTATTGATGCATGCGGGACCATGTTGATGTAGTATTTAGTTGTCTATCTATCTAGACTTGTCTTTATTAATAGTTTTTTTAATTATGCGCATGTTTAGGGGTACACCAACCCCTTTGTTTAGTTATTGTTATAACTAAAGTGTGTGTTCCCATGAATGGAACTGTAAGTTGCTACATGAATGCTTATAACTGAAGTGTGTGTTCCCATGAATGGAACTGTAAGTTGCTACATGAATGCTTATAACTGAAGTGTGTGTTCCCATGAATGTTCCCATTTACATGATTACACTACTATTTTCTCATATTGTCTTGCCTCAAAAAAAATTCTTTTATTGTTTAGTCTATTTTAATACGACATAATTGATTATATCTTTCTTAATGATGAACTGTAATACGACATACTTGCTTATATACTTGCTTTCCTAATATATACTTGCTTTCTCTGATCATAGAATGGATAGATCATGGATGTCCATTCGTAATCGTTGCACCCCAGAGTTTATATCTGGTCTTGATCAGTTTATTAGATTTGCCGAGGAACATAGGAAAAAACCTACAGATAGGTTCTACTGTCCATGTAGGCATTGCGGTAACAACTTGAAACTCAACACTGGTGAGGAAATCAAAAGTCATGTCATGTGCAACGGGATTGTACAAGGCTATACAGAATGGCACTGGCATGGAGAGATTTCAAAATCGAATCCAGTAGAT
Source organism: Alisma plantago-aquatica (assembly GCA_963693085.1). Classification (NCBI taxonomy): domain Eukaryota; kingdom Viridiplantae; phylum Streptophyta; class Magnoliopsida; order Alismatales; family Alismataceae; genus Alisma; species Alisma plantago-aquatica. Next base: position 635,471,640 of record OY856415.1, read on the forward strand.
GTCAATAGCAGTGCTTGGGTGGAAGAAGAAATTGCCTCCGATGACGTAAATGTGAACGAACCAGTTCCAGCAGACATTGTTGATGCGATGCTGGATAGTTGTAGGGTAGAGCACACCGATCCACCTCCTATCTTTACAAACATTATGCCTGATGCTGAGATACCGTTATCCACAGGCTGTGCTAAGTTTACGAAGCTTAGCGCTGTGCTGAGATTGTATAAGTTGAAAGCTAACAATAGATGGAGTGACAAAAGCTTCACTAAATTGTTGACTTTGTTGAAAGAAATTCTTCCTGAAGGAAACGAGCTGCCAATCTCAACATACCAGGTAAAGAAAATGTTGTGCCCAATGGGAATGGAGGCCAAAAAGATACACGCATGCCCGAATGATTGTGTATTATTTCAAAAGGACTATGTAGATTTGAAAGATTGTCCAAAATGTGGTGCGTCATGATATAAATTGACGACTTCGGGGGAGTCCAAAACTGGTTCTCCTGCCAAGGTGTTGTGGTATCTACCTATAACATCACGGTTTCAACGCTTGTTTGCAAATTCGAAAGATGCGAAGAATTTGAGGTGGTATGCAGATGTTAAGAAAAATAATGATGGGATCCTACGACATGCGTCTGATTCCCCACAGTGGAAGAAGATTGATGTATTGTTCCCTGAATTTGGTGAAGAAGTCAGGAATCTAAGACTTGGGCTTTGTACAGACGGGATGAATCCGTACGGGACATTGAGCAGCCAACATAGCACTTGGCCAGTCATGCTTGTTATATACAATCTTCCTCCCTGGCTGTGTATGAAAAATAAGTACGTTATGTTGTCATTGTTGATATCGAGCCCTAAACAACCCGGAAATGATATCGATGTTTATCTTGAACCTTTGATTGATGACTTAAAGAAACTTTGGGCTGAAGGTGTGATGACCTATGATGCTTCAGCAAGAGAGACATTTTGTTTGCATGCTATGTTGTTTTGCACTATTAATGACTTTCCGGCATATGGGAATTTGTCAGGATATAGTGTCAAAGGAGCTAAAGTGTGTCCTATATGTGAAGAAAACACTGATTCAATAAGACTAAAATATGGCGGCAAGACTGTATATCTTGGTCATCGAAGGTTTCTTTCAAAATTCCATCCGTATCGTAGGAAGCGCAAAGCATTCAATGGATGGAATGATGAACGGAGTGCACCTAAACCTATACCAGGGGATGTTGTTTATGAAAGAGTAAAAGACATTGTCAATGAATTTGGTAAGAAATCACAATGTAGTATGGCCACACGGAGTGACAATTCTTCATTCAAAAAGAAGTCAATATTTTGGGATCTTCCTTATTGGAGTTCTTTGTCAGTCAGGCATTGTATCGATGTAATGCACGTTGAGAAAAATGTCTGTGATAGCATCATTGGTACTCTATTAAATATACCAGGTAAGACTAAAGATGGGATAAAATCCAGACTGGACCTACGTGAAATGGGAATAAGGTCAGAATTAACAGAATTACGTGAAATGGGTAATAAAAGAACATACTTACCTCCCGCTTGTTACACGTTGTCTAGAAAGGAGAAGAAAACTTTTTGTGAATGCTTGGTAAATGTTAAGGTGCCACATGGTTACTCATCCAACATCCGTAGATTGGTATCAATGAAAGATCTGAAGTTGATAGGTCTTAAATCTCATGATTGTCACACTCTAATGCAACAAATATTGCCCGTGGCAATTCGATCTATATTGCCGAAGCATGTAAGGTTTGCAATTACCAGACTTTGTTTCTTTTTCAATAGTCTATGCAGCAAAGTTATTGACCCTGATACTCTCGATAATTTGCAAAGAGAAGTGGTTGTTACCCTATGTCAGCTTGAGATGTATTTCCCTCCTTCGTTCTTTGATATCATGGTACATCTTGTTGTCCACTTGACTAGGGAAGTGAAAATCTTGGGACCGGTTTTCTTGCATTGGATGTATCCCTTTGAACGATACATGAGCGTTTTTAAAGGTGATGTTCGAAACCGTTATCGTCCTGAAGGGAGTATTATTGAAGGTTATGTGGCGAGAGAGGTTATGGATTTCTGCAATGACTTTCTCAGTGGTAATGACACTCCTGATAATGACAAGAATATTGAGGAGGGCAAAGGAATTTTGGGATCACGGGTGAAAGTAATCAGCCGTGAGCAGTTGGAACAAGCTCACTTGTATATTTTACATAATATGGACGAAGTGAGTGTTTATATCGAGGAACATACCAATTTCATAAAGAGACAACATCCTCGAGCAAGTTCAATGTGGCTTGCTAGAGAGCATAATAAGACTTTTACTAAGTGGTTTGAAGATAAAGTCTTACATCAACTATCTCAAACACCAAATGATATTACAGAAACTATCAAATGTCTCGCCTTTAAACCAAAACCGAATGTTATGTCTTATGAAGGGTTTGACATTAATGGATTCACATATTACACAAAGCGCCAAGATGATAAGAGTGTCGTCCAAAATAGTGGGGTCACTCTTCAAGCGTCAACTATGTACTTTGCAAGTGCAAAGGATAAGAGTCCACGTGAAGCTAAAATGTCATATTACGGTGTCATTGAAGACATTTGGGAGTTTGACTACATAGATTTCAATATTCCGCTCTTTAAATGTAATTGGGTTGATAACACTAAAGGAGTTATAGTGGATGAATTGGGTTTCACTTTGGTGAACTTTGAAATGATTGGCGAGAAGGCTGAACCATTCATATTGGCATCACAGGCAAAACAAATATTCTATATCGATGATCCTGTAAATGATAAATGGTCGGTTGTTCTTCATGGTAAAAGACAGTTCATTGAAGATCCTATAGATGAAGAAGAGTACTATGATAAGTATGATGACTCCAGTCCATTCTCAGTTGGGTTGCCAACTCCACAAAATATTGAAGCTAATGATGACTTATATGTGCGCGGAGATCACAATGAAGGATTGTTAATTGATAAAAGATCACAATTTTAGAGACATGTATGTTTATACAAATGGTAAATATTTTCCTTTTTCTAATTTATACAAATGCTAAATGTTTTCCTTTTTCTAGTTGATACAAATGCTAAATGTTTGCCTTTTTTATGACATTTTCAGATGGCTGACCATGATGAGAATGATGTTCATGAAGAGCATGTTGTCCATGACGAGCATGGCGAGGATACCAATGTAAGTTCTAAAAACATATCCTGTATTTCTATAAAATTCATTATCTTCTAGTTATGTCATATATCCTATATTTCTATATTGGCCTAATTCAGTGTGTTTATTTTTGTCAAATTTTAGGTTGATGATGCACATGTACCCACTGAAGCACTGGAGCAACTTGATGCGCAGAGAGGACATTCCAACTCGAGATATCGTCTACCGTTTCCTCCTCCTCCGCAGTAATATCCTCATCTCTAAACGTTTCTCGTAGGATTCTGAACCCCTCCCTTCCCTCTACTACATCGAAGCCATGCCGCAGTTGAACCCTTTCGCCGAGCCCTACCCGGCCAAGCAGGCGTCGCCTGAAGCACCACCGTCATCGTCGTCTCCACCTCCATCGCAACTTGTTGTGCTAGTCCTGACAGTTTATCACCCCACATGCCTTCCTCCTCAGTTCCTGCTGCTAGACGACCACACAATGGATCCAAGAGGATTGCAGGCGTTCGCCAAAGACTATAGGCTGAGTTAACTCAATAGTTAACTCAACCTATAGTCTTTGGCAAACGCCTGCATATCTTCTTGGATCCATTGTGTGGTTGTCTAGCGGCAGGAACTGGGGAGGAAGGCATGTGGGGTCATAAACTGTTAGATATAATTGGGATGTTGATAGTGATGATGAATGATACTTTGTAAATGAATGTTCTGAATGTTAAAACATGTATTTGAATGATTCTATATGTGTGAACGTGACAATTGAATTGATGTCTGAATGTATCTACTTGTGTGAATCTTTTTATGTTAATTTTGCAGGTTTGTGGCCTGTTTGTAGGCTGATATCAATGGATGTCGTAAACCTGCAGTTCAGAAAACTGAACTGTAGGTTCTCATCCTGCTGACCAGCCACAGCAGGCCTGCAAACAAATATATATAAAAAAAATAGATATAGGCGTCGGTTATTTACCGATAACCGTCAGCACAGACTTACAGCGTCGGTTTTTTGTTGAACACCGACGCCAAAAGTGTTCGCGCTACAGGAAATGGGAGTCATCTAGGACACTTTTCTGCGTCGGTTGTTTAGTATATAACCGACGCAGAAAGCGTCCTAGATGACGCCGTTTTCTGTGGCGTGAACCCTTTTGGCGTCGGTGTTTTATAATAAACTGACGCCTTTATGTTAAATAGGCGTCGGTTTTTTAACCGACGCTGAAGTGTCCAACCTTTTAGCGGCGCCCACATAGGCGTCGTTCAGAAACCGACGCCAAAGGGGGTTAAACAACCGACACTAAAAGGCACTTCTGTAGTAGTGTGGGGTTTTAGTCCCCCTGCCATTGGTGAGGTCCGGTAGGTACCTCACCCTACATTGAGAGGATGTTGAGTCAAAATTTATATTCATGCAAATGTGATAATTGTTGATATTTAAATGTGGTAGTTTCTCTCTCTCTCATATTCATATATTTGCTTCATTTCTTTTGAAATCTCTTATGGTAGAAAATCTTTTATATTGTAAAGCTTTTTATTATTATTTGTCCTATACTTTCTTTTTAACACATACCTTGTTTTATCCCTCTCTTGCTGGATGACCCCAACCATCCAGGTTAGGATCAGAGTGCGCAGTGGAAGCTTGGTGGACCTAAAGCTAAGGATAGGATAAGAAGAAAGGAATATATAGCTTGAGTGATCATGTTTGCTTTTATGTTATATAGTTGTTTGCTTGGAGACAATGTTGTATTAGTTAAGTCTTCCTCTACCTAGATCCTAGTTGTTTGTATAAAGTTGTACTCCCATTTGGGAAAATTTTGTAATGTACTCTTTATACATTTTTGAATAACGTCAAGATTTAATTCTTCCGCTGCCATACTTTTGGTGTTTTTGTTTATCATGTTTTTAGTAGAGACTTTGGTCTGTAACGAAGTGAGATCACCCCCTTATGCAAATTTAATAGAAAATACACAACATCAATATTCTATGGGAAATTCATAACATGGAGTATGCATGCATAATAATTCCATTTAAATAAGCATGATCCAGATACAAAAATGTCAATAGTAGCAACGGAAAGAAAAGACTAAGTTATTACATGGCTTTGATCCATGTTCGCTACATGAGTCTCATGAAAACAAACTAGAAAAGGAAACTACAAGATCTAGCAGTAGAAACCTAGACATATCAAAAAAGATTCCTTGAATTTACTCAGGGGTAGGTCCTCCTTGGTCTTGTTCCAGTCCCTATCCTAGGCCTGGGTGGTTGGGATCACCCAATAAGAGGAGAAAACAAGGTATGTATCAGATAATGAACAAGAACAAGATAAGAACAACAACGGAAAAGTTTGTGTAACAATATGGAGAGTCAAAAGTACAAGGCACATAACAAATAGGATTCTTGCCATAACAGATAATAAGAAAATTTGCATGAATGATTAAGTTAGACTAAATTAACTAAGTAGAGTTGAGGAACCTACCAGACCCCAACCATTAGGTGAGGGTCAAATTTTATAGGTGACTGGGAGAGTAAACACATTCCCAGTCATTCATGAAATATTTATATATGGGGAGTGTAACACATGCCCTTGGGCAAAATAACACATGCCCAACTATGGATGGTTTTACATAAGTGCCACTACAATAGCCAATAAGTCAAACATATCATCACGCTCAAAGAAATCACAAGGCAAGATTAAGAAACAAATAATAGTAATATGGCAGTTGGGGTCCATGACCCAAGCAATAATGCATCAAATCTAATTTTGATGGCATAATAACCAAAGAAGCTAATAGGAAATTTAGGGTTTGATTCATGCCTCATTAGAAAAATTAGGTTAGGATCGCAAATATGCCCAACTTAAGGGATAAGATGCACATACCTTGGTATAGAGTCCTAATTATCACTTTTTAACTTAGAAGATTCCAAGATCACATTTGTGTAATTTCAAGTTATTCACATATACTGAGGTTTTATAATGCATATATGTGTAAAGAAAGCCTAATTTTTAGACTTTTTCATAAAATATCCGATTTTGACAATAACAACTTCACCAATCAATTTATTATCTTCACTTGAACAAGAAAACATATTTTTATGTTCAATTTGGAGATTATATGAATTAGTTACAATTTTTAGGGTTTTCGTGTATTTATTAGATTTCCCAAAAATCAACTCTTAAAAAGATTGCAATCAGACTATGGAAACATTTTTATTGGAAAGATCATATTTTTTCAATTCCAAAACATATTTATTTATAATTTTTGGACAAGTAAGGAATTAGTTATGATTTTCCAAAGTTTTGACCAATCAAAAAATTTCAAAAAGCCAATTAAGCATTAGAGTGCTTTGTGTGTGCGCAAGAGAGAGAGAGGGAGATAGAGGGAGAGAGAGAGAGGTCAACCCACTAACATGGCCCAATCATGGGCGGCCAAGTCACATGGTCAAAGGTCAGGTTGACTCTTGCACAACACAACGAAAAGGGGGCAAAAAGGCAAAATTGCCCCTAGTCAGGAAAAACAAAACAAACAAAAAGTGAGGGATAAGACTGAGAAATCACCAAGCCTATCTTATCTTTTTCTCACACCACCATGTCATTGTGAAGTAGTAGGAGTTGGATGGCTCTAAGTTAGGAAAAATCACGGAACGACTCGATCGAAGATTTTGATGTACTAGTCGTGAACAACTAATACTCAATATAAGACCCCAAACATTTATTAAATAGTTTAACATGTTAATTTTCATAATTTAGTTCTCAAAACATTCATTAAACCTTTTTAGGTGATTTGGTATCGTGTGACAACTTAAGGTTCAAGTTTGGTCTAGGTTGGGCACTATTTGAGCAAGTTATGCAATTTTTTGCACATTTTGGACTTTTCTGTAAATTACCAACATCTGAGGTTTTACTTCCAATTTTTCACATGATTATTGATCCTTAAATGTTTTATTACCATGCTTGATCTTATTTGGCCATGGGGCACCTAGTTGTACCTTGGTTTGGTGGTGTTTCTCTTCAATGGTAACTTAGGGTTTACCCCTTCATGGATGAGCTACTTTTAGGAGCCACCAAAAGGTGGTCCCCCTATTTGGTTGACATATTATGCTCACCAATAGGTTGTGACAACCAGTGGTCGCCTCTGAGGTAGTAGGTCGATGGTTCTAGTTTTGGTTCACTTGGACCGGTGGTTCACTTAAAAGACATGGGGAACAGATGGTTCATCAACTAGTAAGCTAGGGTTTCAAGAACTGATGGTTATCATATGATGGAAACCGACGACCACCTTGGGAGGTCATCATATGGTGGTCCATAAGACTCCCTCAACCTATGCATATTCTTTTTGCATGTCTAAGGAAGCGCTTGGAGATGGACATATGTCAATGCTACTAGGACACCTCAAGCTTCTCCCTTTCTTTATCCATAAGCTTTATATACCTATTGTTTAGCTCACAAATGAATCCTTTGGTTCCTTATCACTTTCCTCATGTCTATATCTTTTTATTTCCCTTATTGGTGGAGAATGGGGTGCCCAATGTAGAAGAAGGTGGTCAAACTTCTGGCATGTGTGGCTAGAGCTCAGATCTACCCTCCTTCATGGTTTGTGAAGCTCTCTTTAGGTGATCTTGACCTAAGCTAGTAAGTTTCTCCTCCTCTACTCTGTTTCTTTTGTTGTTCTTCTTACTCCTATCTTCTTCTTGGATAGAACTATGGTTTGTAAAGCTTGCTCTAAAGCTTAAAGAACTTATCTTTCTTGCTCCTTATACCTAGGGTTTGCTTCTTTTGTGGAGAAAGGATCTAGTTGGCAAAGTTCAGAGCTTATACTTTGGTTATCTACCTTCTTTTCTTGAGTTTTATTTCTTCTTGCGATCTTATCTTCTTCCTAGAGGCGAGTTTTGTAACCCTGTTCATGTTAATTTCTTGCTAATAGCTTTCTTAGTCAAGTTCTTGCTCTAAAAATGATGATCTAAGCTTAGAAAAGATATGGTTACATAGGGTTTCAATTTTAATGTTGTTTCTTGCTTAGTTTTCATCTCTAGATGAACCTAAAATTGTGTACATGGTGTTCCAATGGTAGAGGAAGACTTATATCAGGTTTCCATGACAACCAATGGTGTTTAGAATCTACCAAACTATGATTTGTACTTAGGTTTTAAGCTATTTTCAACTTTAATCATGAATCGATGGATGACCTTATATTAGAACCGATGGAGATGCTTTGTGGCAACCGATGGTCATGACCAATGGTGACAACTGATGGTCACACCTTAGGTCAGTTTTAGATTATTTTGAAAGCTTAATACTTTAAGGTTAAGTGTCTCTTACGTTATGGTTTATAATTAGGAATTAGGGGTTATTTTACTCCTTAATGCTTAACACGCGATGGTTTAGTTCCTTAGTTGTTTTTTTGGGTTTGTCCGAACAACCAATGGTGATTCGTGTACTATTGTTTGGATATTCTCCGTTGAAAACAAATGATGGGTGTGCTTTTCCTTAGCAACTGATGGCTAGAGTTCCATGGTTGGATGATTTCCATCTAAGGTTTTTCAAGTTGATTTCTGTGACGACCTGATAACATACAAATCCCGCCATCACCAGTAATAATTGCAGAATAACTATAAACATCAGATTAAAAAAATCACAAAAAAATAAAACCATCTTGGAAAGATCTCTAATATCAGGAAATTCTCACTGAAAGATCCAAAACTTATACATATCATGATTCATATTGTACATAAACTGTTTCATCTCATCTCAAGGACAACATATTATAGTTGTTCTGTCAAAACATATACTGAAGCAACATAAAACCTCAACGAATACATGACAAAATCTAAGATTGTTCATAAAACCATTACGCACTGACTCCAAGGACCTGAGAGTACAGAGACAACACATAGGACTTCTATCTACAAGACACGACAGAGAGTACACTCAACCTGAGCTATTACTGCTATCCCAGCTATTGTTCTCCCTCTGCACAAAGGTCTCTATCTCCACATGCACATCCACCTAAAGATTGTGGATCCCACGGGGTGGGACAATTGTCCCAGGGAGAGATATAACTCTTTTTCAACAATATTATTATCATAGGTAAGAAGTATAAAACTAAGCATAGGTTCTTTTATATTAACAAGAAGGATTAATTACTATTATAAGCAGAACAGAGTAATCTCTTCTCTTAAAATAATGCATCTATGGTAGAGAAATAAATCATCTATTCATTTTACAAGGAATATAAAGAAACATGTGTAACATCTATCCAATTAAGATGTATAAAAGGAGTGAACATCAACCAATGTCTTCTGTATTCGATCCTTAAGCAAATATTCTACACAGCTGATTACATATTACAATCACACTTTTGCCTTGAGGAGATGAAGTATACCATTCATACTCTAACCGACCAGACAAAGTTAAAATTGGTACCATACAAGGTCAATTGCAGAGTTTACTATCAAGACCTCACCCATCTCGGTCAGTATGAGACAACTTAGCAGGACATCTCATGTCAGTTACTGGAAGGACATCTTGTGTCATCTACAAATAGCATGTCGGGGTATAGCGTCATCTTCTCTAAAGAGTTACTGCCGTAGCATGTACTCTCTTCGGGAGAAGACCACTGAGCTTTCCTAGATTATAAGGATAAGGAAGATTAAATATCAATTAATCACCTGGTCGGGAGATTTTACACTTTAATCCCGATACACATAGAATGAAGAAGGATTTTACACATCAATTCCTCATTTGGTCGGGAGATTCAAATCATCCCATGATAAATAATGAACGTGCGACATCAGTTCTTCATCGGGACGTATGGATATATTTCGTCCTTCACCCCCGCATATTCAAAAATATGCTCTTTGAGTTAAACACATTTCACCATCAACAATTTCTGACACTGAATGGATCTATGGTCAGGGAAACTACATGATGAGATTTCACTTGATTAATTAGGTACATTACAACATCTTTTAGCATCAACCAAGTTTCAAACATGAATTATAACAGATGATATAAAGAAGGGTGTAATACTTTTAAGATCTTTGGAACACTTTGAAGGTATAACACTTGGGATCTCAGTCCCTTATCACATTACTAGGAATTCTCATCTCTTAACATTATCATCATCATGATTACTGGATCTGGGTATTCAAACCCTTAGATCATCACAGAGCATTGTTATCTCTGTAACATGTAACTATTACCTCTAGGTCCTCAGACTAAGGTATTCAACATACTTGTTGTACAAGTATTTCACATATCGCACATGGTTCATTAAATATCTTGTCACCTCTTACTAGGAAATAACTATATTTTAAGATATTAGACAGTATAATCATTATACTTGTTGTGCAGATATCTAACATGGCTCACAAGGCTCATTTAAATTTGTACCATATAAAACATCATAGCTCATACCTGGATATTTTCATCATCTCATGATTCTTGAATAGTTTGCACTTTATGATAAAAACTCTAACAGTATATGACATCACTATGCAATTCAAGAGAAATACATCCTTCCCATTATTAGGGTTAGGATTGCCTATTTTAACCAAATAGGGTTTCAAATTCACATCATCACTATGTAATATAAGAGAAACACATCCTTCCCATTATTAGGGTTAGGATTTCTAAATCTAATCAATAAGGTTTGTATGTGCATACCATCACCCTTCATTAGGCTTAGCTTTTCCCTTCATTAACAAATTAAGGATTCAACATCATATTATCTAGAATCAAACTCTAATTCATACTCCACTCATTTTAGGAGTATCAATGCATGCTTATTAACATGTTTATCACACATGTACAATTTACTCTCGTATCCTCATTAGGATGTTGATTGCATCATACTTTTACTAAGTTGGCTCAATTCTCCTCTTTAGGTACATTAGCTCACCATTATCAAATCTAATAATCTTTTAATGTTGTGATTAACACAACACAAAACATATGTCACTCAATCAAATACATATGATTGAAGTATCCCCACCATATCGGGTATCAAGATGTGTGTATACTATCATATTGGTCTTAAGATACAACCTTCACATCATATTGTGTATCCATATTGGGCATGTGGTGTAACCACATCACCATATCATGTTTTGGGGTGTATCGCCTATTACCATATCGTGTACTTACATCGGATTGGTTATCCCTTAGATTTTATCATTTAAAATTTGAGATACATGACCTCATATCATTTATGAGCTAGAAGCTTGACCTCATATTGGGTATAAGGGTATATTTGATTCCATATCATGCAGAAGGTGTCCACAATATCACACATGGGGTACATGCCTCGTCATGGTATCATTTTAGAAGACATATCGAGTTCCCATATTGGGTTGGTACACCGGGTTATCATGTTGGCTAACATATCAGGTTAGCATATTGGGTAGACCCTATTACACTCAAAGAAATATTTTATAAATATTTATGTGTTTACACAAACTAATATTTATGTGTTACACTCCCCATATATAAATATTTTATAGGTGACTGGGAGAGTAAACACATTCCCAGTCACCTATAAAATATTTATATATGGGGAGTGTAACACATGCCCTTGGGCAAAATAACACATGCCCAACTATGGATGGTTTTACATAAGTACCACTACAATAGCCAATAAGTCAAACATATCATCACGCTCAAAGAAATCACAAGGCAAGATTAACAAACAAATAATAGTAATATGGCAGTTGGGGTCCATGACCCAAGCAATAATGCATCAAATCTAATTTTGATGGCATAATAACCAAAGAAGCTAATAGGAAATTTAGGGTTTGATTCATGCCTCATTAGCAAAATTAGGTTAGGATCGCAAATATGCCCAACTTAAGGGATAAGATGCACATACCTTGGTTTAGAGTCCTAATTATCACTTTTTAACTTAGAAGATTCCAAGATCACATTTGTGTAATTTCAAGTTATTCACATATACTGAGGTTTTATAATGCATATATGTGTAAAGAAAGCCTAATTTTTAGACTTTTTCATAAAATATCCGATTTTGACAATAACAACTTCACCAATAAATTTATTATCTTCACTTGAACAAGAAAACATATTTTTATGTTCAATTTGGAGATTATATGAATTAGTTACAATTTTTAGGGTTTTCGTGTATTTATTAGATTTCCCAAAAATCAACTCTTAAAAAGATTGCAATCAGACTATGGAAACATTTTTATTGGAAAGATCATATTTTTTCAATTCCAAAACATATTTATTTATAATTTTTTGACAAGTAAGGAATTAGTTATGATTTTCCAAAGTTTTGACCAATCAAAAAATTTCAAAAAGCCAATTAAGCATTAGAGTGTTTTGTGTGTGCGCAAGAGAGAGAGAGTTCAACCCACTAACATGGCCCAATCATGGGCGGCCAAGTCACATGGTCAAAGGTCAGGTTGACTCTTGCACAACACAACGAAAAGGGGGCAAAAAGGCAAAATTGGCCCTAGTCAGGAAAAACAAAACAAACAGAAAGTGAGGGATAAGACTGAGAAATCACCAAGCCTATCTTATCTTTTTCTCACACCACCATGTCATTGTGAAGTAGTAGGAGTTGGATGGCTCTAAGTTAGGAAAAATCATGGAACGACTCGATCGAAGATTTTGATGTACTAGTCATGAACAACTAATACTCAATATAAGACCCCAAACATTAATTAAATAGTTTAACATGTTAATTTTCATAATTTAGTTCTCAAAACCTTCATTAAACCTTTTTAGGTGATTTGGTATCGTGTGACAACTTAAGGTTCAAGTTTGGTCTAGGTTGGGCACTATTTGAGCAAGTTATGCAATTTTTTGCACATTTTGGACTTTTCTGTAAATTACCAACATATGAGGTTTTACTTCCAATTTTTCACATGATTATTGATCCATAAATGTTTTATTACCATGCTTGATCTTATTTGGCCATGGGGCACCTAGTTGTACCTTGGTTTGGTGGTGTTTCTCTTCAATGGTAACTTAGGGTTTACCCCTTCATGGATGAGCTACTTTTAGGAGCCATCAAAAGGTGGTCCCCCTATTTGGTTGACATATTATGCTCACCAATAGGTTGTGACAACCAGTGGTCGCCTCTGAGGTAGTAGGTCGATGGTTCTAGTTTTGGTTCACTTGGACCGGTGGTTCACTTAAAAGACATGGGGAACAGATGGTTCATCAACTAGTAAGCTAGGGTTTCAAGAACTGATGGTTATCATATGATGGAAACCGACGACCACCCTGGGAGGTCATCATATGGTGGTCCATAAGACTCCCTCAACCTATGCATATTCTGTTTGCATGTCTAAGGAAGCGATTGGAGATGGACATATGTCAATGCTACTAGGACACCTCAAGCTTCACCCTTTCTTTATCCATAAGCTTTATATACCTATTGTTTAGCTCACAAATGAATCCTTTGGTTCCTTATCACTTTCCTCATGTCTATATCTTTTTATTTCCCTTCTTGGTGTAGAATGGGGTGCCCAATGTAGAAGAAGGTGGTCAAACTTCTGGCATGTGTGGCTAGAGCTCAGATCTACCCTCCTTTATGGTTTGTGAAGCTCTCTTTAGGTGATCTTGACCTAAGCTAGTAAGTTTCTCCTCCTCTACTCTATTTCTTTTGTTGTTCTTCTTACTCCTATCTTCTTCTTGGACATAACTATGGTTTGTAAAGCTTGCTCTAAAGCTTAAAGAACTTATCTTTCTTGCTCCTTATACCTAGGGTTTGCTTCTTTTGTGGAGAAAGGATCTAGTTGGCAAAGTTCAGAGCTTATACTTTGGTTATCCACCTTCTTTTCTTGAGTTTTATTTCTTCTTGCGATCTTATCTTCTTCCTAGAGGCGAGTTTTGTAACCCTGTTCATGTTAATTTCTTGCTAATAGCTTTCTTAGTCAAGTTCTTGCTCTAAAAATGATGATCTAAGCTTAGAAAAGATATGGTTACATAGGGTTTCAATTTTAATGTTGTTTCTTGCTTAGTTTTCATCTCTAGATGAACCTAAAATTGTGTACATGGTGTTCCAATGGTAGAGGAAGACTTATATCAGGTTTCCATGACAACCAATGGTGTTTAGAATCTACCAAACTATGATTTGTACTTAGGTTTTAAGCTATTTTCAACTTTAATCATGAATCGATGGATGACCTTATATTAGAACCGATGGAGATGCTTTGTGGCAACCGATGGTCATGACCAATGGTGACAACTGATGGTCACACCTTAGGTCAATTTTAGATTCTTTTGAAAGCTTAATACTTTAAGGTTAAGTGTCTCTTACGTTATGGTTTATAATTAGGAATTAGGGGTTATTTTACTCCTTAATGCTTAACACGCGATGGTTTAGTTCCTTAGTTGTTTTGTTGGGTTTGTCCGAACAACCAATGGTGATTCGTGTACTATTGTTTGGATATTCTCTGTTGAAAACAAATGATGGGTGTGCTTTTCCTTAGCAACTGATGGCTAGAGTTCCATGGTTGGATGATTTCCATCTAAGGTTTTTCAAGTTGATTTCTGTGACGACCTGATAACATACAAATCCCGCCATCACCAGTAATAATTGCGGAATAACCATAAACATCAGATTAAAAAAATCACAAAAAATTAAAACCATCTTGGAAAGATCTCTAATATCAGGAAATTCTCACTGAAAGATCCAAAACTTATACATATCATGATTCATATTGTACATACACTCTTTCATCTCATCTCAAGGACAACATATTATAGTTGTTCTGTCAAAACATATACTGAAGCAACATAAAACCTCAACGAATACATGACAAAATCTAATATTGTTCATAAAACCATTACGCACTGACTCCAAGGACCTGAGAGTACAGAGACAACACATAGGACTTCTATCTACAAGACACGACAGAGAGTACACTCAACCTGAGCTATTACTGCTATCCCAGCTATTGTTCTCCCTCTGCACAAAGGTCTCTATCTCCACATGCACATCCACCTAAAGATTGTGGATCCCACGGGGTGGGACAATTGTCCCAGGGAGAGATATAACTCTTTTTCAACAATATTATTATCATAGGTAAGCAGTATAAAACTAAGCATAGGTTCTTTTATATTAACAAGAAGGATTAATTACTATTATAAGCAGAACAGAGTAATCTCTTCTCTTAAAACAATGCATCTATGGTATAGAAATAAATCATCTATTCATTTTACAAGGAATATAAAGAAACATGTGTAACATCTATCCAATTAAGATGTATAAAAGGAGTGAACATCAACCAATGTCTTCTGTATTCGATCCTTAAGCAAATATTCTACACAGCTGATTACATATTACAATCACACTTTTTCCTTGAGGAGATGAAGTATACCATTCATACTCTAACCGACCAGACAAAGTTAAAATTGGTACCATACAAGGTCAATGGCAGAGTTTACTATCAAGACCTCACCCATCTCGGTCAGTATGAGACAACTTAGCAGGACATCTCATGTCAGTTACTGGAAGGACATCTTGTGTCATCTACAAATAGCATGTCAGGGTATAGCGTCATCTTGTCTAAAGAGTTACTGCCATAGCATGTACTCTCTTCGGGAGAAGACCACTGAGCTTTCCTGGATTATAAGGATAAGGAAGATTAAATATCAATTAATCACCTGGTCGGGAGATTTTACACTTTAATCCCGATACACATAGAATGAAGAAGGATTTTACACATCAATTCCTCATTTGGTCGGGAGATTCAAATCATCCCATGATAAATAATGAACGTGCGACATCAGTTCTTCATCGGGACGTATGGATATATTTCGTCCTTCACCCCCGCATATTCAAAAATATGCTCTTTGAGTTAAACACATTTCACCATCAACAATTTCTGACACTGAATGGATCTATGGTCAGGGAAACTACATGATGAGATTTCACTTGATTAATTAGGTACATTACAACATCTTTTAGCATCAACCAAGTTTCAAACATGAATTATAACAGATGATATAAAGAAGGGTGTAATACTTTTAAGATCTTTGGAACACTTTGAAGGTATAACACTTGGGATCTCAGTCCCTCATCACATTACTAGGAATTCTCATCTCTTAACATTATCATCATCATGATTACTGGATCTGGGTATTCAAACCCTTAGATCATCACAGAGCATTGTTACCTCTGTAACATGTAACTATTACCTCTAGGTCCTCAGACTAAGGTATTCAACATACTTGTTGTACAAGTATTTCACATATCTCACATGGTTCATTAAATATATTGTCACCTATTACTAGGAAATAACTATATTTTAAGATATTAGACTGTATAATCATTATACTTGTTGTGCAGATATCTAACATGGCTCACAAGGCTCATTTAAATTTGTACCATATAAAACATCATAACTCATACCTGGATATTTTCATCATCTCATGATTCTTGAATAGTTTGCACTTTATGATAAAAACTCTAACAGTATATGACATCACTATGCAATTCAAGAGAAATACATCCTTCCCATTATTAGGGTTAGGATTGCCTATTTTAACCAAATAGGGTTTCAAATTCACATCATCACTATGTAATATAAGAGAAACACATCCTTCCCATTATTAGGGTTAGGATTTCTAAATCTAATCGATAAGGTTTGTATGTGCATACCATCACCCTTCATTAGGCTTAACTTTTCCCTTCATTAACAAATTAAGGATTCAACATCATATTATCTAGAATCAAACTCTAATTCATACTCCACTCATTTTAGGAGTATCAATGCATGCTTATTAACATGTTTATCACACATGTACAATTTACTCTCTTATCCTCATTAGGATGTTGATTGCATCATACTTTTACTAAGTTGGCTCAATTCTCCTCTGTAGGTACATTAGCTCACCATTATCAAATCTAATAATCTTTTAATGTTGCGATTAACACAACACAAAACATATGTCACTCAATCAAATACATATGATTGAAGTATCCCCACCATATCGGGTATCAAGATGTGTGTATACTATCATATTGGTCTTAAGATACAACCTTCACATCATATTGTGTATCCATATTGGGCATGTGGTGTAACCACATCACCATATCATGTTTTGGGGTGTATCGCCTATTACCATATCGTGTACTTACATCAGATTGGTTATCACTTAGATTTTATCATTTTAAATTAGAGATACATGACCTCATATCATTTATGAGCTAGAAGCTTGACCTCATATTGGGTATAAGGGTATATTTGATTCCATATCATGCAGAAGGTGTCCACAATATCACACATGGGGTACATGCCTCGTCATGGTATCATTTTAGAAGACATATCGAGTTCCCATATTGGGTTGGTACATCGGGTTATCATGTTGGCTAACATATCAGGTTAGCATATTGGGTAGACCCTTATGCTCACATTCCTTCATGCCTTTAAAGGAATCAATCCCATCATATTTTTGAACGACAAGCTAGAAATCAGGTTGGGCTCTTTCACAACAATCCATCATACAAAATGATAGGGTATGTCGGGTTTCACTTCCTCATTCTAGGGCTTTAAAACATATCGAGTAGAGCGTACCATATCATGCATGAGGTATGAATTTGACCTCATACCATTCACAAGGTACAAGTAGGTACTACTCCTATTGTCCATGAGATATCACTCATATCGCTCATGTGGTATCACTCACCACTATATTAGGTTACCCATCATCTTAGGTTTCATATCACCATCTAAGGTGTCAACCCATATCGGGATAGGATATAAACCTAACATCATATCGTGCATGAGGTGAATGTATGAACCCATATCATGCTCAAGAGGTGTATATGTATTACACATATCACCCATGAGATTTACACTTCTCATTATATCGAGTTTGTCGTGGGTTCACATCAACATATTGGATTACTTATCCTACATGGTTTATTGTATCGGGTTGGAACATATGTTTGACTCCATATCGTGTATAGGGTATATACTTGACCTTATATTATGCACATAGTGTATGCTTAACAACATATCGTGCACAAGGTGTGTACTTCATGATCATAATGTGCAAGAGGTTCCTACTCATCACCAAATCATGCTAGTGGTGTGTTCACCTCACCATATTGGGTTAAACGGGCTTCAAACCAATATCGGGTTGGGATCATAATGATGTCATCATCATCAACCTATAGATTCTTGTTCTTACTATTATAGATCATGGAAAACAGTCCTTAGATACTTTTGAAACTCAAAGGAACATCAATTAATCAAAGGAATTCTAAATAGAAAGTAGATCATCAAGTTCAACAATATTGAAGGTGAATAATAACATAGTTGGGTTTAAGTTATATAACCCACCTTATGAACACTTTAAAGCTACAAGATCCTAGGCTTGACGTTCCTAAGGTTGAATATGAGCTTAAACAAGGTCCAAGTCTCGTTCAAAACTCCTCCATAAACAAAGAATCACTAGAGTTAAGAACTTGGTGAAGAAGAAAAGAGAGGAATATCTATAACCCCAAAATCTTGCTTCAATTAAGGTTGAAGAAGACCATGGATTTACCTTAAGCTTGGTATTCGAGCTCCCCTTGTTCCTTAAGCTAATATGTACAATATATAAGTGGTATGCATGATATCTCAAATAAAGAGATTTGTGGGGTTCGTAAACTTCCATTAGTAGGTGAAAGGAGAGGTATATATACTTGGGGTTAGAGAGAGTGTATAAGAGGTGTCATCACCATATGCTACTAGGTGACACGTGGACATGCATGGTTGACACATGTACATGCATGTAAACATGTATATATTGCCATGAAAAAGTCTAGAGGATAATCTAGAGATGATATTTCATCCATCATTTATCTTGTTGGATAAGGTATCTCTTCTCTATCTCACAAATTATGCAAACCAATACACTTTTTGGAAGGAGCATATAAATCATCATGTATCACCTCCTTGAGGTTCTTAGGCCGTAATGGAATTTTCTAAGAGTTCACAAACTTATATGGGATCTACTCTATTGCTCCTTGTCCAATAGGCACTCCCATATCAAGTCTACAACTCAATATAACTCAAGTAAGGGCTTCAACTATACATCATCTCTTGGTCTTTTCATCACTGAGAGTACTATCATTCAAAGATGATTCATTCATGGTGCCTCCTTCTTTCTCTTTCCTATAAATGATACATAGAGGGAGTAGGGACACTCTACAGGTAATAAATTTCATATCAACCCTACATTTTGGGTAAATGACAATTTGTACCAAAAATGGTGCACAAGGCACTAGCATTTATTCAAACAAGTTCAAACTTGAAATTTAGGCTTTCCACAAGCCACCAATTAGCATCATTCTCTCTCTTATGATATTAAAACACTTAGGAAAGATTCAATATGTGAAATATTGCAACATAACCCCTGATCTTGGGTAAGTTGCATTTTTTTCCAAAATAAGAGAACATTGCTCAAACATTATTCAAATAGGACCAAACTTGAAACATAAGTTTGTCACCTAATAACAAAACACTTTAGTGGATTATATTAAAGTTCTAAGCAACTTATTTAAGCCAAACAAACATGGTTAGCCTTTAACCCAGGTCAGGGATGTTATAATTATAAACCCCTAACAAGGATTTCATCCCCATAATCCTGGATGAAGGAAGACAATTGTTATTCATGCATCATATCATGAAGTATCCACATAACATCTTGATGTCCTAGAGATGCCATAAAACTTTGACCAGTACAAAGTCCTTCCACTTTGAATCATTATAGAATATGTCATACGAGACACATATTCAATTGTCCTTTTCATAATTGACTGTAATGTCAATTCTTTGTTAGGTAACACTTTCTAAGTCAGAGAAGTATTATACATACCTTACTTAACTCTGGTGTTAAACCTTACTAATTTGTCACCTATTCAACTTAAAACTTTATGTGATAAGATTCTTGACCTTGGGAGTCTTCCATACTTCTCACTTAGTTTAGCATTTCCCTTCTAAGGAAAGACTAGAGTTATGTTCTATCACCCACTTGGGACTACCATTCTTATCCAATATATGTTGTGCCGCTCTAATATGTTGACACAACACTAAACTTTCTTATGACTTGTACCTACTATTCCATTAGCTATCTATTTTCTTATCATAAGCAGAGGCTACTTATCAAAGAAGAGCTTATCTCAGAGGTATCTCTAGATGTTATGAATAAGTTGCCTCAACAGATCTAGATAGGGATATTCTAAGAAATTATTTTTAGCTTGATAAGCTTTTTCCCAAAACGATTCTACAGTTGTTCCTTCAATTAATACATCCTTATCGATTTTATGTTTATGCAGAGCTTAAACCCCTAATATATGATATCCATACTATAGTTATCTCAAAGTTTCCCCTTCTAGGTAGCCAAACAGTATTCATTGTATCTAGAGTCATGTTCTCATTTTCTCATACCATTGAAAGTTCTTGGATAATAGGATTATTTTCCTTGGTATCCATGATATGTTTCAAAAACACATCACATCCTCATCATTTCCGTTTCTCTATTTTCATTACCAAAGCCAAACATATAATAGGACCTTTCTTTCATCTTGTCACATATAACTTGGTCTTTGGAACCAAAATTCAAGACTGGTTGATATATTACAAAGTACCCATCTATAGATTACTTCTAATCTATGCACATCAAGTGTCATAAGACTTACTTAATTGTCATGTCCCTACAAGGAAAGAACATAAGGAAACATATTCCTTTATATTTCTCCATCATTATTCAGGGTGGTTTATCAAAGAAAGAAGATTATCATCTTCTTTGATTATTGTTTGGTATGCTCATAAATCATTTTCTGACTTTATTTATTTCCACATCATAGAAAAGATATTTACTTTTCACATATTCTTATCGAACATGTATCATCTCCCTTGTTCCCTTTCTCTTATCATGAGGATAGTACTTTGTACTTCCTCATACACACAGACTGGGTTGAGATAAACTCAGTTTCTATTTCATTATAGTTGGGATGGGATAGAAATATCTATGCCATATCTCAATTTCACTATTCTCTTTAGATTGTCTCAAAATGACTACTTGATCAGAGTAATTAGAAAGATAACAATCTAAGAGTCACATACTTACCTTGCCTTCAATAGTTGAATACATGGCCAGGGTATACAAGTACTAAGATTAGGTAGTATGCACCCTATTTGTATCATATACCTTACTTTTCATATCATCCAAAACATAGGACATAGCATCATTGGATGTCTCCAAGCATCTCTTTTACATCTCTGCCTCTTTTATACAGACAAAAGTATCTATAAAACATTTTAAAGATTACTGGGAAGAATGTAAGTTCTCATGTTCCTTATGTCCTCATAGGATTAATCAAAGGAAGCTCAATTACAACTATTTTCTTATAACTAACATATAAAATCAGGAAAGGACATATCAAAATGAAATAATTTCATCTGACATGTCTCAATTTGTGGATCGATTACTACCTCAGACTGATTCATTACATAGAATCTTGTCGTTGCATGTTTCTAACGTCGTGCTCTATCATTTAGTACATATGAACCTACTTGGGATGCCTATCCATGTCCTTGTGTGCTACTTCTAAATTGTTTCCTTTGAGGTCCTTGTTGACTCAGCCTTGGTAGTTGGGTCATTCCCTCCTTTCTTTTCAGACAAAAGGGTTTAATATGCCCAACATGTCCACAATCAAAACATGTCCTATTCGCACATCCTTGTCTTGTCGACCTTGTTACCGATGTAGAAACTAAATTATGAGTTCTAACGAGTGGAACATTAGGTCCTTTGCCCTTTCTTGGAATCCACTGCCCCAGTGCATTAGGTGTTGGTTGCATTGGTGGCACCAAAAACTTCCTCTTTTTAGAGCAACTAAGCATCTGTTCACGAGTTTACACATATATTTTCTTAAGTTCTACCTCATGATCCTTTTCTGGATAGTCCTTTATAAAATGTCCTTCTTAACTACACTTGTAGCAGACTCTGATTTCATTTTGTGTCATAATCCTTTCAACATTCTCTACTGCTCCAACATAACTATGTTGATTAGAAATCCTACTAGAGCCCAAAATTTCATCATTAGGGACTGGTAATGTAGGTTGTGTTGCTTGTATCTGATCCTTGATACGCGCTAATGTTGTCATAACCAGTCCAGTAAGAGCATTAAAAATAGAGTTCTCTATCATAGTTAGATCAACCTAGGGATTCTTAGGAATTCATCCTTCTCTTGCATGATCCCTTGCACCTTCTCCTAGTGCAACAACATTGCTTTCAGCAAGGTGTTCCTCATGTTCTCTAGATATCTTTAAGCTTTACTCTATTTTCTACATAAGCAGAAGTCACTATAAGATATACTAGAGGACACTAGAATAGACTTGACACCTTAGTCCTATGTCTCTATAGACTCAACGAACCTTAAGCTCTGATACCAAAACTTTGTGACAACCCGATAAAAAATCCGGCATTCACTAGTAACAATTGTGGAATAACCATAAACAATATTTTAACAAAATCGCTAAAAATTAAAGCCATCTTGCGAAGAGATCCAATATCAGGAAATTCTCCCTGAAAGATCCAAAACTTATACATATCATGATTCATATTGTACATACATTGTTTCATCTCATTTTGAGGACAACATATAACAGTTGCTCTTTCAAAACATATACTAAAGCAACATAAAACCTCAACGCATACAAGCCAAAATCTCAGATTGTTCATAAAACCATTACGTACTGACTCCAAGCACTTGAGAGTACATAGACGACACATATGTCTTCTATCTATAAGACACAACAGATAGTACACTCGACCTGAGCTATTACTGTTGTCCCAACTATTATTCTCCCTCTGTAGAAAGGTCTTTACCTCCTCGTGAACGTCCACCTAAAAATTGTAGATCCCACAGGGTTAGACAATTGTCCCAGCGAGAGATAAAACTCTCTGCCAACAATATTATTATCATAGGTAAGCAGTATAAAATTGAGTAGAGGTTCTTTTATATGAACAAGAAGGATTAATTACTATTATAAGCAGAACAGAGTAATCTCTTCTCTGAAAATAATGCATCCATCTACGGTAGAGAAATAAATCATCTATTCATTTTATAAGGAATATAAAGAAACATGTGTAACATCTATCCAATTATGATTTATAAAAGGAGTGTACATCAACCAATGTCTTCCGTATTTGATCCTTAAGAAAATATGCTACATGGCTGATTCCATATTACAATCACACTTATGTCCTGAGGAGATGAAGTGTACCGTTCATACTCCAACCGACGACGACTAAGTTCAAATCGGTACCATACAAGGTCAATGGAAGAACCAGTTGTCAAGACCTCACCCATCTCGGTCAGTACGAGACAACTTAGTAGGACATCTCAAGTCAGTTGTTGGCAGAACATCTTGTGTCATCTACAAATAGCATGTCGGGGTATATCGACATCTTCACTATAGAGTTACTGCCATAGCATGTACTCTCTTTTGGAGAAGACCACTGAGCTTTCCCAAATTATAAGGATAAGGAAGATTAAACATCAATTCCTCACCTGTTTGGGAGATTTTATACTTCAATCCCAATACACATAAAATGAAGAAGTATTTTACACATCAATTCCTCATTTGTTCAGGAGATTCACATCATCTCATGATAAATAAGGAAGGTGCGACATCAGTTCTTCATCAGGATATATGGATATATTTCGTCCTTCACCCCTGCATATTCAAAAATATGCTCTCTGAGTTAAACTCATTTCACCATCAGCAAATTTTGACACTGAAGGGATCTATGGTCGGGGAAACTACATGATGATATTTCACTTGATGAATTAGGTACATTATAGTATCTTTTAGCATCAACCAAGTTTCAAACATGAATTATAACAGATGTTATAAAGAAGGGTGTAGTACTTTTAAGATCTTTGGAACACTTTCAAGGTATAAACATAGTGGCTTCTGAGATGTCTTCTGGCGACAGAGGATGGCGGCGCGACGACGACATTCCTGGAGGTAGACCTCCCTCTCCATCTCGGAGGAGCAAGCACTCCTCTAATGGAACTTTCTCTACTGAGTCTCCTCTAGTTCTTAATGCTAAACTTGATGGCTCTACTACTAAATCATGGGTGGATCTAATGCAACCAAGGTCTTATGACACTACGTTAGAGAAGATGGAGATCGAGATCCAAGGCCAGAAGCTCATCTACCCAGAGGAGGAGGTGACTAGGAATGTGGAGAGATGGAAGAGATGTCTCGCAGGCTATATTGTCAGGTTCAAGCCTTATCTTCTGACTCTTGAAAAGTACCTATCGCAGATATGGATTCTGAAGGGGATGATTGAGGTCTTGAACCATGGGCATGGTTTCTTCTTGATCAAGTTTTCTGATGAGGCGTATCTAGATTATGTTCTTGATGGCAGACTATATTTCGTCAGAAGCAAACCTATGGTTCTGATGAAAAGGAAACTAGGGGACGTTCTGTGGAGGTTCAAACTGACTGATATGCCTATCTGGATTCGCATACACAATTTTCCATTGGAGCTATGGGATATGAAAATGTTCTCAAGGATAGGATCTTTCCTTGGCAATCCTCTACGAGTTGACAAAGCAACTTTTAAGATGAGAGATTTGGAGTTTGTGAGATTACAGATTTTAATGGTGGCAGATACGTCTTTCCCAGCTGAGCAAGAATTTGAGAGAGATAAAGTTGTTTCTCATTTAATCAACTTTGAATACGAATGGCGGCCTAGTGTTTGTTCTGTGTGTAAGTTGTTCGGACATTATGATTGCATTGGAGGTTCTTATTACCAAAGGAAGAAGATGGTTTGGGTGCAAAAGAATTTGTATTCTGACATTGTGAAGGTGATTGAGGTTATGCATGTTCCATAGACCATCCCAAACAAGAAGCTATCACCTTCTGTTGATGAGCAGGTTGTGCAAGTTTCTTTTAGTATCCCTATTACAGAACCAGTTCCCACTGTGAATACAATGTCCCAAGTTTCTAACCCTACTGCTGATGGTGGTGACCCTACGGTCGCTCCTGGAGAGGAGGAAGAGTTCCATGTTCCTAGTGACTCTTTTGAATATAATTTACATAATTCAAATTCTTATTCCTATAAGGTCGATAGCCTTGTCATAAGGTCTGTTGTTGATCTGTCTACACCACCTCTACCTGAATAGATTATTGAAGATGATGGATTCGAGATTCATAAAGGTTTCAGGAGAAAGCAAGGGAAATAGAAGGGAGGAAGGCCCTGGATGCTAGTAAGGAACCTACTCTGAATTCCCAAAGTGTTTTTTCCAACTTGAGGATGGATGGTAGGGAAGAGTTCATTTTAGAAATGCCCCAAACCAGTGAAGTACTGGTCTCGAAGGTGTCCAATGGATAGTTCCATTAATATTTTCTCTTGGAATGTTAGAGGTTTAAATCTAAAAGCTCTGGCAGTCCAGAATAAAATTAGGGAATTCAGACCAAACATTGTTATTCTTAATGAAACTAAAGTTAGGGAATCTAAGATGAGCAAGCTTATGTCCAAGTTTTTTCCAGAGAGTAGGTGGATATCCAATCACTCTTCTCATGCTTTGGGGAGAGTCATTGTCTTGTGAAAAGAGGATGATGTCTCTGTGAATAAGATCTGCGAAACTGATCAGTCTATCCATTTGAAAGTCTATTGTGCTGGCAAAGTTTTCTTTATTACTGTTGTTTATGGGCATAACCATGACAGTGATAGAGTAAGGTTATGGAATGAAATTGAAGCGATCTTTCAAAACATGGATTCCCCTTGGATTATCCTTGGGGATTTCAATGTTGTGAGGAAATTAGATGAGAAGATGGGTTTAGATCCTCCTTCTACCAAGTCCATGGAGGATTTTAACTGCTGCATGCTGAGTTGTAATCTATTTGAGCTAAGACTCAATGGATTTCTTTTCTCTTGGGATAATCATCAAAGTGGAAAGGGGTTTGTGACTTCTTACATTGATATAATTCCTTACAATGATAAATTCATGTCTGAGTTTGATGAATATAAAGGTGTCCTTCATTCCAACACTATTAGTGACCACAATATCATGACCCTTGATATTAGGAAGAGAGTTAAAGTTAAAATCCCATTTAGATTTATCAACACTTGGTGTTCTAGGTATGATTTTACTGACAATGTCAAGAGAAGTTGGAGCAATGATGTTTCGGGTTTCCCTATCTTTAAAGTGTATTCCAAGTTTAGGAAGCTTCGTTTGTCTCTCTCTGAATGGAACAAATCTCATGTGTGTAATTTTTATGATAAAACCAAGGAGAAGGATTTCTTAGTTTTTGAAGCTCAGATGGCTCTAGATTTGGATCCTTCTAATGCTTCTCTTCAAGAAGAGGTTTGTCTCAAGAGGAAAGAAGCTCTAGTTGCTAATTTGTAGGAGAAATCTTTGCTTAGACAAAAATCGAGAGTTACTTGGTTAAAAGAAGGGGACTCCAATTAAAATTTTTTCTATACTTCTATTAAAGTCAGAAGAAATTTCAACCACATTAAAGATTTATCTATTGATGGCATTGTTTGTTTTGATGCTTCTGCTATTAAGAAACATATTGAGGACTACTATTTTGGTTTGTTTAATAATACTCACATTGTTGATCTCGAGATTCTAGATGATCTTACTTTCCCTAAGCTTAGTGCGGTGGATAATCTTGACTTGGATAGGCATTTCACTATTAAGGACATCATTGATGTTGTAAAGGGTCTTAATTCTGATAAATGTCCTGGGCCTGACGGATTTTATGGAAAGTTCTACAAGGATTGTTGGAGTATCATTTGTCCTGAAGTGGTCGAAGTTGTGTTTAGTTTTTTCAACATAGGGAGGTTACTTAAAGAGGCTAATCATACCTTCATAGCTCTTTTTCCCAAAGTGAAAGATTCTAATGAGCTCAAGAATCTCAGACCCATAGCCCTCTGCAATGTCTTTTAGAAGATTATTTACAAGTTCTTAACTAATAGACTGCAGAGAGTTTTGCCTTCTATTATCAGTGATAGTCAATGTGCTTTCTTTCAAGGAAGAAGCATTAAAGATGTTGTCCTTCTTTCTAATGAACTGATTCATGATTTTAACAAGAAAGGTTGTAAGCTGAAGATGTGCATCAAGATTGACATTTCAAAAGCCTACGACTCTGTTTCTTGGGATTCCCTCTTTTATATCTTTCGTGTTATGAACTTCCCTCATTGTTGGACTGTTTGGCTTAAGGAAATCTTTGAAATTATGTCATATGAAGTTTTAGTCAATGGGGAAGCCATGAAGTCTTTCAAGCCTAGGAATGGTGTGCGGCAGGGTGACCCCATAGCTCCCTATATTTTTGTTCTTATTATGCAGGTGGTTTCTCTTCTCTTTGATGACGAAGTGAAGAAGGGTAGTCTGAAACTCTTGAGGGCCTCTGATTCTTTAGTGGTTTCTCACTTAATTTTTGCTGATGACTTAATGGTGTTTGCTGAAGCTGATGTCCAGAGTGTGGTTTCCATCAAAAGTGTCCTTGATAAATTTTATAGATCTACTGGTTTGAAGATCAATGCTGAGAAAAGTGTGGTTATTTACAGTTGTGGTGTGGATAAAGTAAGCATTGGCAGTGTTTTGGGTATCAATGAAGGTACACTCCCGGTTAGGTACCTTAGTGTTCCCCTTTTCATCAGTAGGTTCACCAAAGCTCATTGCAGTCCTTTAGTGGACAGGATCAAAAGAAGACTTGATAACTGGAAAGCCTCACAACTATCTATGGCTAGTAGGATTGAATTAGTTCAGTCTACCCTCACTGCTATGTATCAATTTTGGGTGGCTATTTTTCCATTACCTTCTTCCATTTGTGAGGAAATTGACAAGCTTTGTCGTGACTACATTTGGGGTAAAATGGATTCCAAGTCTTCTGTCCATCTTGTCAAGTGGAGTTCCTTAGTTAAACCCAAGATCACTGGAGGTCTGGGTATTAAAAACATTAGGGATGTTGTCAAAGCATCTGTTATTCTTCATGAGTTGAACATAGCAAAAAAGAAAGATGGTGTCTGGATAAAATGGATACATGAAAAATATCTGAAGAGGTATTCTTTCTGGTCCCTGTCGATTAATGATTCTTTTTCTTGGGTGTTCAAGAAAGTGTTGTTGGAACGAGACCTTCTCAAAAGCTTTATTAATTTCACTATTGTCAATGGCTTAGATACATATGTGTGGTATGATCCCTGGCTCCCGAAAGCTAAGTTCCTTGTGGAGGTGCTTGGGAAGCAAAGCTTTATTCAGTTGGGTCTTGCTAGTAAAGCTATTGTAAGTAGTCTCATTAATGATGGTGATTGATTTTTTGATGAGTCCAGGCTGCATGTGAAATTGTCCAATATTTTGAAAACTTTACCCTCGCCTAAAGGTTTCAATGATAGCATTTCCTTTGCTGGGGAAATTGATATTAATCTAAGGCTGATTATGGAGAATATGAGTTCAGTTCATGCTATTACTCATGTTCCCTTTTTTTAGTGGCTCTGGAGTATTAGTGGTCCTAAGAGGTTCCAATTGCTGGGTTGGAAGATTGGTCATGGTAGGGTTCTTACTCCTGTTTACATCAAAAAATTGGGCATTTGTCTGGCTTCGAGATGCCCTTTATGAAAGTCTACTGAAGGAGAGGTTTTCCATGTTTTCTTTACTTGCCAATTCACTAGGGTTGTTTGGAGCTTCGACTATTCTGCTTTTTCCTTTCAGATTCCTGAAGTTTTGGACGATCTATGCTCTCTTCATGGCAGGAAGTATGTGGTGATTTTCATTTGAATTTTTCATTGGTTATGGAAGGAAAGGAATGATAGAGTTTATAGAAATCGTGAGAGAAGTGCCCACTGTCATTGGTTGAGTATCTGGGATGATATTCATCGCATTCTGGAGTGATTTGCTGTAGGATGTCTGTGCTTTTTTGACCCTGATGTCCCTCTGTTGGAGGTGTTTTTCCATATAGTTTTCTTTTTTATTCTACCTTCACTCTATTGCTCTTTGCAAGTAGAGTGTATATATACTTGGGATCTCAGTCCCTTATCACAAAAAATTCAATAGATAGCAATGGAAGAGCTCAGTTCACAAAAAAAAACACTTGGGATCTCAGTCCCTTATCACATTACTGGGAATTCTCATCTCTTAACATCATCATCAGCATGATTACTAGATCTGGGTATTCAAACCCTTCAATCATCACTAAGCATTGTTACCTCTGTAGCATGTAACTATTACCTCTAGGTCCTCAGACCAAGGTATTCAACATACTTTTTGTACAAGTATTTCACATAGCTCACATGGTTCATTAAATATCTTGTCACCTCTTACTAGGCAACAACTATCTTTTAAGATATCAGATTGTATAATCATTATACTTGTTGTACAAATATTTAACATGGCTCACAAGGCTCAGTTAAATATGTACCATATAAAACATCATAGCTCATAACCGGCTATGTTCATCATCTCATGATTCTTTAATAGTTTGCACTTTATCATAAAAACTCTAACAGTATATGACATCACTATGCAATTCAAGAGAAATACATCCTTCCCATTATTAGGGTTAGGATTTCCTATTTTAACTAAATAGGGTTTCAAATTCACATCATCACTATGTAATATAAGAGAAACACATCATTCCCATTATTAGGGTTAGGATTTCTCAATCTAACCGATAAGGGTTGTAAGTGCGTACCATCACCCTTCATTAGGGTTAGGTTTTCCCGTTATTTACAAATTAAGGATTCAAGATCATATTATCTAGAATCAAACTCTAATTCATACTCCACTCATTTTAGGAGTATCAATGCATGCTTATTAACATGTTTATCACACATGTAAAAGTTTCTCTCTTATCCTCATTAGGATGTTGATTACATCATAATTTTACTAAGTTGGCTCAATTCTCCTCTTAAGGTACATTAGCTCACCATTATCAAATCTCATTATCTTTTAATATTGCAATTAACACAACACACAACATATGTCACTCAATCAAATACATATGATTGAAGTATCCCCACCATATCAGGTATCAAGATGTGTGTATACTATCATATTGTGCTTAAGATGCAACCTTCACATCATATTGTGTATCCATGTCGGGAATGTGGTGTAACAACATCACCATATTGTGTTTTAGGGTGTATCCCCTTTTACCATATCATGTACTCATATCAGATTGGTTATCACTTAGATTTTATCATCTCAAATTAGAGATACATGATTTCATATCGTTTATGAGCTGGAAGCTTGACCTCATATTGGGTATAAGGTATATTTGATTCCATATTGTGCACCATGTGTGCACCATATCAGGCATGGGTTATATGCATCATGATGGTATCATTTTAGAAGTCATATCGAGTTCCCATATTTGGTTGGTACATTGGGTTATCATGTTGGATAACATATCGGGTTAGCATATTGGTTAGACCCTTATGCTCACATTCTTTCATGCTTTCAGCGGAATCAATCCCTTCAAAAATTTGAACGACAAGCTAGAAATCAGGTTGGGCTCTTACACAACCATTCTTCATACAAAACGATATGGTATGTCGGGTTTCACTTCCTCATTCTTGGGTTTTAAACCATATTGAGTAGAGTGTACCATATCATGCATGAGGTATGAATTTGACCTCATACCGTTCACAAGGTACAAGTAGGTACTACTCCTATCATCCATGAGATATCACTCATATCATTCACGTGGTATCACTCACCACTATATCGTGTTACCCATCATCTTAGGCTTCATATCACCATCTAGGGTTTCAACCCATATCGAGTTAGGATATAAACCTATCACCATATCGTGCATAAGGTGAATGTATGACCCCATATCGTGCTCAAGGGGTGTATATGTATTACACATATCACCCATGAGATATACACTTCTCACTATATCGAGTTTGTGGTGGGTTCACATCAACATATCAGATTACTTATCCTCTAGGGTTTACTATATCAGGTTGGAACATATGTTTGACTCCATATCGTGTATAGGGTATATACTTGACATTTATATTGTGCACATAGTGTATGATTATCAACATATCGTGCACAAGGTGTGCACTTCATGATTATAACGTGCATGAGGTGCCTAATCATCACCAAATCATGCTAGTGGTGTGTTCACCTCACCATATCGGGTTAAAGGGGCTTCAACCCAATATCGGGTTGGGATCATGATGATATCATCATCATCAAACTCTAGATTCTTGTTCATAATGTTCTATATCATGGAAAACAGTCCTAAGATACTTTTGAAACTCAAAGGAACATCAATTAATCAAAGGAATTCGAAATAGAAAGTATATCATCAAGTTCAACAATATTGAAGGTGCATAATAACATAGTTGGGTTCAAGTTACATAACCCGCCTTATGAACAACTTTAAAGCTCCAAGCTCCATAGATTCACGTTCCTAAGGTTGAAGACGAGCTTATCCAAGGTCCAAGGTTCTTTCAAAACTCCTCCATATACAAAGAATCACCATAGTTAAGTACTTGGTCAAGAAGAAAAGGGAGGAATATATATAACCCAAAAATCATGCTTCAACCAAGGTTGAAGATGACCACGGCCTTACCTTAAGCTTGGTGATCAAGCCTCCCTTGTTCCTTAAGCTAATATGCACGATATCTAACTGGTATGCATGATATCTCAAAGAAACAGAGTTGTGGGGTTCGTAAACTTCCATTAGTAGGTGAAAGGAGAGGTATATATACTTGGGGTTCATGAGAGTGAGTGTATAAGAGGTGTCATCACCATATGCTACTAGGTGACATGTGTCCATGCATGTTTGACACATTTACATGCATGTACACATGTATATCTTGCCATGAAAAATTCTTAAGGATAATCTAGAGATGATATTTCATCATCTTTTATCTTGTTGGATAAGGTATCTCTTCTTCATCTCACAAATTATGCAAACTGATACACTTTTTGCAAGGTGCATCTAAATCATCATGGAGCACCTCATTGAGGTTCTTAGGCCGTCATGGACTTTGCCAAGAGTTCACAAACTGATATGTGATCTCCTTTATGGCTCCTTGGCCGATATACACTCCTATATCAAGTCTACAAATCGATATAACTCAAGTAAGGGCTTCAACTATACATCATCTCTTTGTCGTTTCATAACCAAGAGTACCATCTTTCAAAGATGATTCAATAATGGTGCCTCCTTCTTTCTATCCCATATAAATGATACATAATGGGAGTAGGGACACTCTAAAGGTGATAATTTGCATATCAACCCTACATTTTGGGTAAATGAAAATTTGTACCAAAATTGGTACACAAGGCACTAGCATTATTCAAACAAGTTCAAACTTGGAATTTAGGCTTTCCACAAGCCACCACTTAGCATTAATCTCTCTATTATGATACTAAAACACTTAGGACACATTCAAAATGTGACTTGTTGCAATATAACCCCTCATCTTGGGTAAATTACATTTTGGTCCAAAATTAGAGAACATTACTCAAATGTTATTCAAACAGGACCAAACTTGAAACATAAGTTTGTCACCTAATAACAAAACACTTTACAGGATTATATTAAAGTTTTAAGAAACTTATTTAAGACAAACAAATAGGGTTAGCCTTTAACCCAGGTCAGTGATGTTACAATTTCCTTCTCTCCTTGAAAACCAATGGCTTGCTCTTCTTTTTTTTCTTGGCCTTAGTGTTCCAAATGATGGATACCCTCTTAGTGTTGTTTTGGACTATTGTGGATACACAACACTCGATGATTTTAGTACCCTAGTGAATGTTTCAAATGATGGCTTTGTGTTCTATAACAAATGATGGTTTTTCTTACACCGTTACTTTGCTTTACCGCCTAGTGATAACAACCGATGCTACATAAGTTTAACAATGATGGTGGTCCTAGACACCACAACCAATGGTGAGGTTTAATCTAATGTGTTGATTCCTTTTATCCCTAATAATATGGTTTCTTAGTTAAATGGTTCAAAATTCAAGCTTACACCTTAATCGATGGTTGAGTTGAAGCCTCAAGATTCCCATGGTTTTTGGGAGAAGCCTATAGTGTAATGCTATGGCTCTATTGATGAGAATTTGATTGTTCAATTCCTTCAACTTATAGTATTAACTTTGTCCTTGTATTAATATACTTGATTATCACCATAATGAGTTAATGGGTAACCCTAATGAAGTATAGTTTGTTATACCTAACCCTAAGGTAACCAAGTGATTGTGATTGATTATGAACAACCCCGTTGAATGATTAATAGAATAATAGAGTGACATTTTATTGTTGTTGAAACCCTAGTATGCAATAGGTGATGTTAAAACCTTGTGTTAGGCATGGAATCATACTTGAGAAAAATATGGGGTTTGAAGGGAATGCTTTACGTTATACATCCATGATCAGATGAGGATGTCATCGGTTAGGTTTTGTGTATGAGTGTTGAATTGTAGCTTCAATGTAATCTATCTTGTTGAACCTAACCCTAATGCAAATAAATGATGGTGGTTAATCATTCTACCCTTCCTTGAATGGTTAATGTCATGATGGAATATTCTTATTCATGTTGAAATAACTCTAGTGTGTTAACTGGTGGTCATCATAGATTTATGATTTATCATTTCTTATACTAAAGTTGTACATTGTAAGTGTGATGATGTACAATAATAGCTAGATTCCTTATGTTTTGATATAATAAATGAATACTTTTAAATGCTAAGATAACCCTGAAATGTTATTCTATGAACAACTTTTAGTTCCTTAATGGAATACCATGCTAAGTCAAGGTATTATATTAATGGTGATGTTTTCTAAGACTTGATATAAGGCATGAAAAGATATTTATGATCTTGCAGGGAATGATGTGATTGTCTTAGTGACCTTTGATCATGGTTGATCCTTGAATGAGGTGTAGTTCTCTTCATGATGAGATAAAGGTTGGAACACTAGAATGTGGTGATAAGGATTTGTATAATGTGGTGATGATGTAATGAAAAGTATGGTCTCATGAATGGTAAGTAAATAGTACCTTGAGATGATGAGATGAGGAATTATGTCTCACATGTCTTATATCTTCTGAAGTTTTTTAAAGCAATGTTTTCTAGAGATGAATTAGGGTTTGTATAGCAACTTGTTTGATGAAGCCTTAATTCACCCAGTTGGAAATAACTAATCAAGTGAAATCCTAATCATGTAGTGCCTTGTTTCATAGATCCATCTGAGTGCCAAAACTTGCCACGTGGTGTAAGTATTCCTAAGGGAAATTCAGAGCACATATTATTGAATATGTGGGGTGCTTGTCATCTTGACTCCAAGTGTTTAGGGAGTATGGATGTAGTCATACCTAGCCCTCTATTTGAGAACAAATACATTCGTGACTCGGTGATTATATGTGATGAGATTGGAGGACAACTGTAGTTCTACCTCAGATGGCAGGGTATGCATATCCACCTCCTTTCACTAGTGCCATGAATTGTACCCATGATGGACTAGGCTATTAGCAGCTTGACCTTATGTGTCGTTGTGGATGACCCATACTAATCGGGGACAGAGAAGATCTTAGGAGTTCGGCTCTTCCTAGATCTTGTATGGCACTGATTTTGACTTAGCACTGGTCACTTCGAATTTTAGTGGTATCCTCAAATTTCTCATGGCTTAATAAAAGATGTAATACAACCATGTAGTATATATGTTTAGGGTTATATAGAACACTTTACATTGGATGACAATCCTTGTTTTCTCTCTTTACATAGAGATGATGTAGTGTACAACATAAGATAGTAGATATGCTTATGTTGTGGATAAAATTCATGTTGTGGATATATATTTATGTTGTGGACATGCTTATATTATTAGATATACTGACATTGTTAGGTAAGATTATGCTGCTAGCTATTTTTAATATTGCTAGCCATGCCTCTGTAATTATAGATGCTTAAACTACTAATCATGCTTATGCAGATAGTTATGCTTATGTTTTTAGTTCTACTTAATATGTTGATTTGTTCAACCTGATAGACATCTTAATATTGTTAGCTATGCATATGATATTAGACTAATTCATGATGATGGAGATGCTATGCTACTAGACTTGCTTATAAAATTATCTATTCTCATGCTACTGAACTTCCTATATTATTAACAAGGTATATGGTGACAATCAGACTAATGATGATAATTATTATATGCTTCTTTATGTATCTTGTTAATTATCATTGCAGCTAAGCCTATTTGTTATAAATGGTTAATCTCCTTAAAATTTTTAATTTCTTAACCTGTTGTAATCAATAATCGGTGTTTAGAGTTATATCTCTCGTTGCGACATGGGTCTCACATGTGGGTCACCACATTATTTTAGGTGATCGGAAACAGTAGCAGTAGACCTATGGCAACAAGGAGGAGTTATGGTGATGACCTAAGAGAATGTGGTTTAGATTTCTAGTGTGTCCTAGAGTGGTCCCTATACTCTCAAGTCCATGTGGGAAAGCTTGTACATGATGTTTCAATCGAATTGGGCTTTTGTTAGCATGGTGATGCTTATTTATGTGGCACATGTTCTCTTTTGTATATATGTTGTATCTAAGGCCATGGAACAAATTGTATCAAGTTCTTATCATATTATGAATAAAAGTAAGATGTTGGGCCTCTATGTAAATGTTTCCAAGTATGTGGTGATGTTGAAATTGGTTAGAAATTACCTTCTTTTCTGGGTA
This sequence comes from Alisma plantago-aquatica, assembly GCA_963693085.1. Lineage (NCBI taxonomy): Eukaryota > Viridiplantae > Streptophyta > Magnoliopsida > Alismatales > Alismataceae > Alisma > Alisma plantago-aquatica. Next base: position 635,507,471 of record OY856415.1, read on the forward strand.
TGCGTTTAATTAATGATCGATCATGTTTTATATTTTTACTAAACTCATTTAGAGTGACAGGTTATCACACACAATGTACTTAGTATGCGTGAAATTTGGTTGAAGAAGTGAGGAAACTAGCCATGGAGATGAGAATAGGTCCACCAAACTTTGAGTCCTTAGTGGCAGAACATGATGCCTCAGAAGAAATGCAGAGAGGAGAAAGGTAGAGTGGGAGGTGGCGGAACTAGGGAGACGGTTATATATAGGTGAGGTTCGGTTCATGGACTATGGGATTATGAGGTTCAAGATTCTTGAAGAAGAAATTTGGAAACAAATACATAAAGGAAACTAGGTCTCAAGTTAGGGCTCATAGGGTGTGAAACCCTCTCACAGATTCAATGCAAGAAAAATCACGAGAAATCATCAAGAAATGAGCGAGAAAAACACAAAAAGCCAAGCCCGACGTCGGCGCATTGTTCACATGCATGAACCAGTATGACACGAGGTAGGAGATATAATCTCCACCATTTTCTCATGATCAGATAGCTCACATCATGAACAAATTCGATTGTGACATTTAAATTGTTTCCCAATCTAAATTGAGAAAGTGACAATTAAATTATTTCCTTTTCTTTCTCTCTTTAACTAAGGATGCAAACATGGTCCAAATTAAATGAAATTTGACATCTAGGATAATTGGGATATGTGGAATCTCATTTTGGTATTATTTTTCCATTTTGGAGACTTTTGCTATTATATTTAGTTTTTTTCAAATTAATTTACATTTTCTCTTTCCTAATGCATTAGAGACATCTAGAATTATCCAAATTTTGTGAAACTTCTCCGTCAAGAAAACTTAAGCATATTGGATACAAATTTACCATAAATTTTATCATTTGAAGTCATTTATCACATTTTAAAGTATTTTTGACTTTAATTATTCTTTCTCTCCCCTAAACACATTAGAACATTAAAGATTGTCCAAATTAGTTGAAAATTTACCCATAGGCTAATTTTAACATGTAGATTACAAATTTAAGATTAATTTCCACTTGTGTGGCCATTAAATGATTTATGGAATATTTAGAGAGCTTTGATGTACCTTTCTAATTAATGTGTGGATAATTAATATTATTCCAAAATTGTGAACCTTGGCCTCCAAGACATATCAAATTCAAAGAATTCAAATGTGAAGTTATTTTTATCTAATTAGTTTTCTTTTTATGAATTTTATCTCCTTTACACATTGTTATTACTATGTGCCACATTAAATTATTTAATGTCGCTTTATTATTTATCCCTTTTTCTCTTCCTTGCCCTATAAGGCTAAGGGAAGTTCTAGAACAAAATTATTTGTCAACATTTCACTTAAGTGGTAATTTTGCTTCTTATACTTTGATTGAAACATTAATTGAGGTATTTGTGCAAAAACCCATACATTGGCATGAATAGAAATCAAATATACACCAAATCACTAATGATTCCCACAAATTCAAAATAAAGGACAAAACAAAGAAAAAGGAAAGGAAACTTAGGAAAAGGGCCAAATTAAGAATATACCTAGATTTCAGTTCATTATAGGTGTGCAGTTTCTAAAGGAATCCTCCTTTGAGAGAAGAAACATATCTCCTTTAGTCAATGACCCTATTTTATATTTAACATTTCTGGAAAGTCAATCCTTATATCCTTGATGTTTTCCTTTGAGTCTCATTTGGTCTTAATAACTTACATACCACCAACTCATTTTGAGTCTTTAACTAATTCGCCCAGTTCTTATATTTTGTTGTCACGTTGATTTTAAGTCTTCTTCCATATCTTTAGACTAGATACCTAGTTTAGTAAACTTAACATCCTAGCATTTTATCTTAATACTTGTAGATTGGGGAATTAATTTATCGAGAATACTTTGCATGAGGTAAATCTAATCTGGCTCCAAGGGAAGTAATAAGAGAAATAAAGTCTTAGTTAGTTAAGAACAAGATTGTATTGTATTTTGACATAATTTTTATAGCACACACAAATTCACCTTGAGCTGAAATCCTTATGTTTTTACCAAAATAATGTGCAATAATACCACCTAAAAGTGGACGGGTCTTATCGCGGTATAGCTAAGGATCAAATCCTAAGGGACCACTTTTTTAAGAATCTTACTAGCATCTATCCAGTTCATAAAAGACTAATATTTAAAACCAAGAGTTGTTTTGGTTGATTTAAACTACCTGAAAGGAAAGTATAAATGTGGGATTAAAGTTGGGTTTAGATTAATAATGAAAGTCACTAGGGTGGAATTGGGTCTCACCACCAGAACACACACAAACACATCCATAACATACATAGACTTGATAAAAACATAAAAATGGAGAAAAAGCTAGATTCCACCCATTGGTTGTAGGAAATCACATAAATATCCCCATGAGCTCAATTTCATGTTACTTGTCGATCATGTACCTACTACTCTAGAGACATCCCTTTACATGTTCCCATATGGGTGTCAACCAAGTTAATCAATATTCAGATCCTAAACATTGAAGTTGTGGCAATCTAGAATTATAATAGTGTTGGGTTTTAAGGAGAGAGAGAAGGCAGCAGAAACAAAAAAATTTCTTCTCCCAAACCCAAAATAAAGGAATTGTATCAATGTCTATACAATAGGAAGGATGGTTTGTAGAGGCGTACCTTGTCCCGAGGCTTGCTCGGCGACGTTACCTCGCGGCTTGCGTGGTCTTCACCTCGGGTCTTGGACGGTGTCTGTGCAACTCTTGGTCTCACCGGGACTGTCAGGATGGACATTTTTCCTCCAAGCGGCCGAAGTCTCCCGCGTCTGCAGTAGTCCACACGGACCACTAGGAACTCGGATCGCCTTGTCTCACAAGGCACTGGAAGGAGTAGTAACCTCCTGTCGGTGCACTAGTCACCGACACACAGTCCTACAACCAGTTGCCTTTCCGCAGTTGTCTTTCCCTTATTGTGCCTCTGTTATCAGGTAGCACTTGCTCGGGCTCTCCTGGTTACCACAACCAGAGAGAACGACACCTTTGCAGAGAAACTGGTGTTCAGAGTTGTACTTTGAGAAGCCCCCAATACCCCTATATATAGGAGGGCCATGGGATAGGGTTCTCTACCCCAAGCAATGCAGGATTAAAGCAGAAGTAGAAGGATTCAAGATTTTCCACAAAACAACCAACTACGTCATCTAAAACGATGGTTTCAAGCATGAACCGATCAGTTGGGGACATGAGCCGATCGGTTGACACCTGAACCGATCGGTTGGGGCAACTGAGCCAATCAGTTCACTTCTAAAATCGGTTCACTGCCCTGGTCAGTTCCCGATTGACTTTTCCTCTTTCATTTCGAATTGATCCAAATACCAATCCTTGTTCCAATCAAATTGGACAAGTGAAACGAAAAGAAATTTCTCACCAACCTAACTTTCCCAACTTGCTCGTTTGGACCTATTGAGCTGATTGGTTCAACCCTTGAACTGGACGTCTCAACCTGTCTTAAGTCGATCAGTTGGGAGTGCAGACTGTGCAAAATCAGTCAATTATAGTTTCAATCAATCTGATACTCTAATCAATCGGTCCAACACCTTGAACACTATGATATTGAGCTATCAATCGATTGAGTGTTTAATTGAACTACTAAAATCCCTTAGCAATCAATCTAAACATCATTTGTGGATAAACTGCTCTTCTAGGTTAAATCCTATGTGTGTGACCCTACATGTCTATTTCACGTTGGCAGTGAAAGTCCATAACACTTATGACTTCACAAGCAAAGAGTGGTTCCTAGTCGCATATCAGTGCTACCCAAGTGAAATATAAAGTAGGAGAACAACTTTCAATCCTACAATCCGTGATTGGTGTTACAGTGAATGTATAATTCCTTTATCACTAATGTCCTGAATGAACTTAAGGCATGGTACAGTCATCCTTTCAACGTTCATCCATTTCCTTGATCTCAGAGTAGACTGGGTGAGATTTGTGTGACATCAATATCACATATAGATTCACACATGCATGTGCATGCCTTTCTCAATCCTACTCATCAAGTGGCCATGAGCATCAAACTCCCTTAGGAGGGACAAATCTCATATCTATCACTCACCCCTCAAAAGCCTCATGTGTCAAAGTCAACCAATCATCACCTTTATAACAACCCATGTTTCAGGATTGCATTTGATGATGTCAAAGTGTACCCAACAACATGTGTTGAGTGTAGTGATTTTAGGTCAAAGAATCACACTCACCACCAACACTGTGAGAGCTGACTGTGACTACCAAATTGTGGTTCCATGTGTCACTCTCACAGTGGGTCTGTCTGGTACACTTGTTCTCTAACAAGTACCTATGTGCTTGGTTTGATATCACTATATCATGACTAATGAGATTCTGTCATCAACCAAAATACAATCTAGTCTTTAGTGTTATTGATGTCTATGGTTATTTCCACAATAACAACCGACTAGGGACTAAACAAGAATGTATACTCTTAACATCTGTATGATCTCATCATTTAGGTCCTCAACCTAAAAGCATACGTTATTGAGTAAAACAATTTTCTAGACATCTATCATGTTACACTATCATCTCAGAAACAGTTAAAACATATAGATCAGAAATTTCCTTTATTATTATTCAAATAATTTACAAAGTATCCCATTACAATAATCACATGACTTTCTCTATGGGCACACACACCAACAGACTCCCACTTGCACTTAGAGCCAGTCACCTAGGAACCTCAATCTTTGTGACCTAGCATGACCATCATACTTCTGCTGAGAAAGGGCCTTCGTCAGTGGATCAGCTATGTTGTCTTCAATTGGTACTTTGCAAATCTTCACATCTCCTCGCTGTATGATCTCTCATATGAGATGGAAGCGCCGCAATATGTTCTTGGACCGTTGATGCGATCTGGGCTCCTTAGCTTGCGCAATAGCTCCATTATTGTCACAATAAACCTCAATTGCATCACAGCTATTGGGAACTACACCAAGTTTAGCAATGAACTTCTTGATCCACACAGCTTCCTTTGTTTCATGTGAAGCAACAATATACTCAGCCTCTGTAGTAGAATCGGCAAGTGTTTCTTGCTTGGAACTCTTCCAGCTCACAGATCCATTGTTTAGGCAAAATACAAATCCTGATTGTGATTTGTAATCATCTTTGTCGGTTTGGAAGCTTGCATCGGTGTAACCTATTACAACCAGCTCTTCCTCGCCTCTGTATATAAGGAATTGATCCTTAGTCCTTCACAAGTACTTGAGGATATTCTTTACGGCTATCCAGTGAGCATCCCCGGGAGATGACTGGTACCTAATCGTCATGCTGAGGGCATACGAGACATTTGGACGTGTGTACAACATAGTGTACATGATGGATCCAATGGCCGATGCATATGGGATCCCATTCATACGCTCCCTCTATTCACAAGATTGGGGACATTGAGCTCTAGAGATGGTGACTCCATGTAGCATGGTGATGTTGCCTCTCTTTGAGTTCTCCATGTTGAACTTCTTCGACACTTTGTCAATGTACATGGTTTGACTTAGTCTGAGAAGCCTTTTAGATCTATCTCTAAAGATCTTAATACCTAAAATGTAAGTTTCTTCTCCTAAGTCCTTCATTGAGAAAGTATTCCCCACTAACCTTCAATATAAGGAATGTCGTCATGCTCCCACTAACGTTCTTGTACACACAAGGTTCATCTTCATTTTGAATAAAGCCAAACACTTTGACTTCCTCATCAAATCAAAGATTCCAACTCTGAGACGCTTGCTTTAATCCATAGATTGACCTTTGTAGCTTACAGACTTTATTGGCATTCATTGGATCTACAAAACCTTCAGGTTGTGTCATGTACACATCCTCAGTTATATTCCCATTAAGGAATGTGGTTTTAACAACCATTTGCCAAATCTCATAGTCATAGTAAGCCGCAATAGCAAGCATGATCCTGATGGACTTAATCATGACAACTGGAGAAAAAGTTTCATCATAGCCAATACCTTGAACTTGTCGAAAACCCTTCGCAACCAATCTGCCTTTATAAGTTTGTACATTTCCATCCATGTCGGTCTTCTTCTTGAAGACCCACTTGCACCCTATTGGTTTTACCCCTTCGGGTGGTTCCACCACAGTCCATACTTTGTTGGAGTACATGGATTCCATCTCAGATCTCATGGCCTCAAGCCATTTCTGAGAATCTGGTCCCTCCATATCCTCTAGATAGGTAGTTGGATCATCATCTATGATCAACTCACCGCCAAGTCACAAGGTATCCAAACCTCTCAGGTTCAAGGCGTGTCCTACTAGATCTATGAGGTCCTTATATTACTTGAGGAGACTGAGATTCCACAACACCTTGTGAATCTCTATGTTCCTCTTGTACATCTACTGGTTCAATGTCTTCTTGTTGGGCTTGAACCTCTTCAAGCTCTATTTTCCTCCCACTGCTTCCTTTGGAAAGAAGTTCCTTTTCTAGGAACACAACATCCCTGGCAACAAATTCTTTATTGTCAGTTGGGTGGTATAAGTAATATCCCTTGGTTTCCTTAGGATATCCAATAAAATAACATTTATCAGATCTAGGGCCTATCTTGTCAGGAAACATTTTCTTGATGTATGCCTCAAACCCCAAAATTCTCATAAAAGACATATTGGGACTCTTCCCAGTCCATATCTCATATGGTGTCTTTTGAACGGATTTAGATGGTACTCGGTTAAGTGTAAACGCGGCGGTTTCAAGAGCATGACCCCAGAAGGAAATCGGAAGATCAACAAAACTCATCATTGATCACACCATATCCAGTAAAGTGTGATTCCTTCTTTCAGACACACCATTATGATGTGGTGTTCCAGGTGGAGTCCATTGTGATACAATACCACGGGCTCATAGAAGGTCCTCAAACTCCTGACTTAAGTATTATCCACCTCAATCGGATCGAAGTGCTTTAATACTTTTACCAAGTTGGTTTTGTACTTCATTCATGAAATCCTTGAACCTTTCAAGGGTTTTTGACTTATGTTTCATCAGGTACACATAGCCATACCTACTAAAGTCATCAGTGAAGATAATGAAGTACTGACACCCATTTCTAGCATTAGTTCTAAAAGGCTCACATACATCAGTATGTATGAGTCATAATATATCACTAGCTCTCTCACTTTTACTTGAAAAGGGAGTCTTGGTCATCTTGCCCAACAAACAAGATTCACATGTCTCTATTGATTCGTAATCAAAAGAGTCTAGATAACGATCACTACTACAGAAATAGCATTCAGTGTCACTTTTCTGGGCGTCGGTTATTAAGGAAAACCGACGCCTAACATATAAGGCGTCGGTTGTTTAAGCAAACCGACGTCTATATTCGAAGACCAGCCAGACACGGGTACCGCTTTGTATTAAGCGTCGGTTGTTTATAACAAACCGACGCGTAAAGTCGCCCGTGAAATCCATATTTCGATCAAAAAAAATAGTGTCATTTTCAGCGTCGGTTATATACGTAGAAACCGACGCCTATGTGCGATGAAAATTTGCGCGAAAAGTGTCACTTTCAGCGTCGGTAATCCTTGTATAACCGACGCGGAAAGTGGTTCCCGCCAAATAATTTCATGAAAATATCGTCCAATTGGACGTCGGTTTTTTCAAACAACCGACGCTAAAGATGTTTAGGCGTCGGTTGTTGTCAACAACCGACGCCATTTGAGAACTTATAGCCCGCGATCGCCCGACTCTTCCCCTTTCTTCTGTTTCATTGCAATTTCCCTATTTCTCTGCGGCGATTTCTCTGGCGATTTTGTGCTGCTGCTGCTAGTTTCTCCGGCGCTTCTCTCCGGCGCTCCATCTCCGGCGTCCCTTCTCCGGCGCCCTTCTTCTCCGGCGCATTTCTTCTCCGCCTCCGCCGCCTGCTGCTCTAACCGCCTGCGCCGCCGCCCTGCTGCTCCAGCCACCTGCTGCCCGCCCTGCTGCTCCATCCGCTGCGCCGCCGCCACGCCTGAGAACCGGCGCCTCCGCCACGCCTGGTGCCCTCCTGCTTGCCCACCTGCCTGCCCTAGCTCCTTCATTTCTTCCTGCTGACGCCCGGCGTCCTGTTTCTACAGGTTAGTTTTACTGATTTCCTTGCTGCTTTCAGTGATTAATGATTGATACTACTAGTTAGTATTTCTTTACTGATTAATTTAATTCAACAATTCATAGTTTGTTATTTACAATAACTGATCTGCTTGCCGATTTTAATGATTAGAGATACTGATTAATAGTAAGTATTGATGAATACTTAGTTAATTACTGATTTGTTGATTAGATATGTATAGAAGTTCCTTATAAATATATTACAGGGGAGCTCATTCCCTGTGCCCTGAACAATGTTTCGGATGCATTGGCTAAACACTCCCTCTCTTTGCTTCATGCATTTCAATTCGATGTAATAAAGCCTCAATGGCTAGACATTGCTGTCAACATCAACATAAATGATTGGCCCGGCCTTGAGTGCGGGATGAATAACAGTTAAGCTCAAGTAGGTACCAAAAAATAGTTGCAAGGGTTAGGAGAGTCGTGACCCTGCTATATAATGCATGCGTTACAAGGAAACACGGTCCCCTACCACTCGAGACCTCCCTTGATGGAACCGTAATTTGTTGCCTTGCCTCCTTTCTTTCCTCCTCTTCTCTTCCTCTCCCTTCCTTTCTCCTTTCTATTTCTACCCCGAAACCTTACCTCCCTGTTCCAGCCTCACCAATGGCGGAAGAACAGGGGGGCGGCTGGGGCCATGGCCCCCCTAAAGTCTTAAAATTTTCCACTCTAAGTAACGACATGTTATCATAAAAGGCACTAATTACATTGCCTTTATATGGGCACCCTGAAAATCAGCATATAGTTAGTTGACAGAATCTTTGACTGAAATATATTACATCAATTTTGACTCCATCAAAATTGCACGTCGTTATATAGTAGCCTTTTATTTCCATGTGGGTCGGTAACCCACACATCCAATCCATCTACAACCAGTCGTCACTCACTAATTTGAGTCGTCAATATCAGCAAGGAAACACCCTATTTAGCGTTCTTCCTTCCCCTTTTTATATACACATACATGTAATTTTGTATAAAATTCATGATGTAGTGTGATCTTAAATCCTAGAGTGTACCCCTTTTGTTCTATGATGGTACCTATGACCCTAAATACATCCATAAGGGTGTATTGTATCCTAAAGAAGATTTATTTCTTCCTTCTGCCCTAATTAGAATGAACAATCACTAAATTATGTATTGTTTGTATGGAGTCCGGCTTCATTGTAAATATCTATTATTGTGTTTGTTGGCCTAGAAACCCGTCCAAGATTGACTCATTAGGAGTAAATCTTGGATAGTCCCCGGTTTGGGACTGTTCTTGAACACCTAATCTCACTTAGGATGTAAGTGTATAATGTGTATTGAGTTTTCGAGAAAATTTTGGTAGCATTTCCCCGTTTGTTCTCTAAGTACATATGTACTTAGAGAACAGCGGGGAAATGCTGCCGAAATTTTCTTGAAAACCCAATACACATTATACACTTACTAGTGAGATTAGGTGTTCAAGGATGGGATAGGTGGTACACATTTATTATATATAAGAATGACATCAAATGTGTTTGTAGGCCTAGAATGTGAACAATCATTGTTTTTTATATTACTTGTACATTGGTATAAATTAGAATGAACAATCACTAAATTATGTACTGTTTGTATGGAATCCGGCTTCATTGTAGATATCTATTATTGTGTTTGTTGGCCTAGAAACCCATCCAAGATTGACTCATTAGGAGTAAATCTTGGATAGTCCCCGGTTTGGGACTGTTCTTGAACACCTAATCTCACTTAGGATGTAAGTGTATAATGTGTATTGAGTTTTCGAGAAAATTTTGGTAGCATTTCCCTGTTTGTTCTCTAAGTACATATGTACTTAGAGAACAGCGGGGAAATGCTGCCGAAATTTTCTTGAAAACCCAATACACATTATATACTTACTAGTGAGATTAGGTGTTCAAGGATGGGATAGGTGGTACACATTTATTATATATAAGAATGACATCAAATGTGTTTGTAGGCCTAGAATGTGAACAATCATTGTTTTTTATATTACTTGTACATTGGTATAAATTAGAATGAACAATCACTTGTTTTCCTAATATATACTTGTTTTCTCTGATCATAGAATGGATAGATCATGGATGTCCATTCGTAATCGTTGCACCCTAGAGTTTATATCTGGTCTTGATCAGTTTATTAGATTTGCCGAGGAACATAGGAAAAAACCTACAGATAGGTTCTACTGTCCATGTAGGCATTGCGGTAACAACTTGAAAGTCAACACTGGTGAGGAAATCAAAAGTCATGTCATGTGCAACGGGATTGTACAAGGCTATACAGAATGGCACTGGCATGGAGAGATTTCAAAATCGAAACCAGTAGATGTCGATAGCAGTGCTTGGGTGGAAGAAGAAATTGCCTCCGATGACATAAATGTGAACGAACCAGTTCCAGCAGACATCGTTGATGCGATGCTGGATAGTTGTAGGGTAGAGCACACTGATCCACCTCCTATCTTTACAAACATTGTGCATGATGCTGAGATACCGTTATACACAAGTTGTGCTAAGTTTACGAAGCTTAGCGCTGTGTTGAGATTGTATAAGTTGAAAGCTAACAATAGATGGAGCGACAAAAGCTTCACTTCATTGTTGACTTTGTTGAAAGAAATTCTTCCTGAAGGAAACGAGCTTCCAATCTCAACATACCAGGTAAACAAAATGTTGTGCCCAATGGGAATGGAGGCCAAGAAGATACACGCATGCCCGAATGATTGTGTATTATTTCAAAAGGACTATGTAGATTTGAAAGATTGTCCAAAATGTGGTGCGTCACGGTATAAATTGACGACTTCGGGGGAGTCCAAAACTGGTTCTCCTGCCAAGGTGTTGTGGTATCTACCTATAATATCACGGTTTCAACGCTTGTTTGCAAATCTGAAAGATGCGAAGAATTTGAGGTGGCATGCAGATGTTAAGAAAAATAATGATGGGATCCTACGACATGCGTCTGATTCCCCACAGTGGAAGAAGATTGATCTATTGTACCCTAAATTTGGTGAAGAAGATAGGAATCTAAGACTTGGGCTTTGTACAGATGGGATGAATCCGTACGGGACATTGAGCAGCCAACATAGCACTTGGCCAGTCATGCTTGTTATATACAATCTTCCTCCCTGGATGTGTATGAAAAATAAGTACGTTATGTTGTCATTGTTGATATCGGGCCCTAAACAACCCGGAAATGATATCGATGTTTATCTTGAACCTTTGATTGATGACTTAAAGAAACTTTGGGCTGAAGGTGTGATGACCTATGATGCTTCAGCAAGAGAGACATTTCGTTTGCACGCTATGTTGTTTTGCACTATTAATGACTTTCCAGCATATGGGAATTTGTCTGGATATAGTGTCAAAGGAGCTAAAGCGTGTCCTATATGTGAAGAAAACACTGATTCAATAAGACTAAAACATGGCGGCAAGACTGTATATCTTGGTCATCGAAGGTTTCTTTCAAAATTCCATCTGTATCGTAGGAAGCGCAAAGCATTCAATGGATGGAATGATGAACGGAGTGCACCTAAACCTATACCAGGGGATGTTGTTTATGAAAGAGTAAAAGACATTGTCAATGAATTTGGTAAGAAATCACAATGTAGTATGGCCACACGGAGTGACAATTCTTCATTCAAGAAGAAGTCAATATTTTGGGATCTTCCTTATTGGAGTTCTTTGACAGTCAGGCATTGTATCGATGTAATGCACGTTGAGAAAAATGTCTGTGATAGCATCATTGGTACTCTATTAAATATACCAGGTAAGACTAAAGATGGGATAAAATCCAGACTGGACCTACGTGAAATGGGAATAAGGTCAGAATTAACAGAATTACGTGAAATGGGTAATAAAAGAACATACTTACCTCCCGCTTGTTACACGTTGTCTAGAAAGGAGAAGAAAACTTTTTGTGAATGCTTGGTAAATGTTAAGGTGCCACATGGTTACTCATCCAACATCCGTAGATTGGTATCAATGAAAGATCTGAAGTTGATAGGTCTTAAATCTCATTATTGTCACACTCTAATGCAACAAATATTTCCCGTGGCAATTCGATCTATATTGTCGAAGCATGTAAGGTTTGCAATTACCAGACTTTGTTTCTTTTTCAACAGTCTATGCAGCAAAGTTATTGACCCTGCTACTCTCGATAATTTGCAAAGAGAAGTGGTTGTTACCCTATGTCAGCTTGAGATGTATTTCCCTCCTTCATTCTTTGATATCATGGTACATCTTGTTGTCCACTTGACTAGGGAAGTGAAAATGTTGGGACCAGTTTTCTTGCATTGGATGTATCCCTTTGAACGATACATGAGTGTTTTTAAAGGTGATGTTCGAAACCGTTATCGGCCTGAAGGGAGTATTATTGAAGGTTATGTGGCGAGAGAGGTTATGGATTTTTGCAATGACTTTTTCAGTGGTAATGACACTCCTGATAATGACAAGAATATTGAGGAGGGCAAATGAATTTTGGGATCACGGGTGAAAGTAATCAGCTGTGAGCAGTTGGAACAAGCTCACTTGTATATTTTACACAATATGGACGAAGTGAGTGTTTATATCGAGGAACATACCAATTTCATAAAGAGACAACATCCTCGAGGGAGTTCAATGTGGCTTGCTAAAGAGCATAATAAGACTTTTACTAAGTGGTTTGAAGATAAAGTCTTACATCAACTATCTCAAACACCAAATGATATTACAGAAACTATCAAATGCCTCGCCTTTAAACCAAAACCGAATGTTATGTCTTATGAAGGGTTTGACATTAATGGATTCACATATTACACAAAGCGCCAAGATGATAAGAGTGTCGTCCAAAATAGTGGAGTCACTCTTCAAGCGTCGACTATGTACTTTGCAAGTGCAAAGGATAAGAGTCCACGTGAAGCTAAAATGTCATATTACGGTGTCATTGAGGACATTTGGGAGTTTGACTACATAGATTTCAAAATTCCGCTCTTTAAATGTAATTGGGTTGATAACACCAAAGGAGTTATAGTGGATGAATTAGGTTTCACTTTGGTGAACTTTGAAAAGATTGGCGAGAAGGGTGAACCATTCATATTGGCATCACAGGCGAAACAAATATTCTATATCGATGATCCTGCAAATGATAAATGGTCAGTTGTTCTTCATGGTAAAAGACAGTTCATTGAAGATCCTATAGATGAAGAAGAGTACTATGATAAGTATGATGACTCCAGTCCATTCTCAATTGGGTTGCCAACTCCACAAAATATTGAAGCTAATGATGACTTATATGTGCGCGGAGATCACAATGAAGGATTGTTAATTGATAAAAGATCACAATTTTAGAGACATGTATGTTTATACAAATGCTAAATGTTTGCCTTTTTCTAGTTAATACAAATGCTAAATGTTTGCCTTTTTCTAGTTAATACAAATGCTAAATGTTTGCCTTTTTCTAGTTAATAGAAATGCTAAATGTTTGCCTTTTTAATGACATTTTCAGATGGCTGACCATGATGAGCATGATGTCCATGATGAGCATGAAGTCCATGATGAGAATGTTGTCCATGACGAGCATGGCGAGGATACTAATGTAAGTTCTAAAAACATATCCTGTATTTCTATAAAATTCATTATCTTCTAGTTATGTCATATATCCTATATTTATATATTGGGCTAATTTAGTGTGTTTTATTTTTGTCAAATTTTAGGTTGATGCACCTGTACCCACTGAAGCACTGGAGAAACTTGATGCGCAACACCAAACACTTAACAAGAAAAGGGGCATCACTCTGTTGAAGAAGTTATTAGTGCTAAGTGGTAGTGGATCCAAATTGGTGGTGGAGTTTGATAATGGAGGAAATCCAATTGGAGTGAACCGCAATAATTTTGTGAACTATCTTGGGTGTACCACTCGGAGCCATTGTGGTGTTAAGTATGACAATTGGCATAAAGTTCCTCAAGGGAAAAAAGACTTGATATGGAAGGATTTATGCGTGAGTTATTATTATTTGCAATTCTATTTTGTAGATTACAAATTCTATTATTTGCAATTCTATTTTGGATACTAGTTAATAACATTTCTATTTTACAGAATCTGTTTGCATTGGATGAGAAGTTGCATCGTAAAAATGTGATGCAACGCGCTGGAAAGATGCTTAGGAATTATAGGACAAATCTGAACAGAGAATACATAAAAGAGGGTGATAAGAAGAAGAAGTCAGCCCTTGAACAATGGAACTTCTTGGACAAAGAAGATTGGGACAATTTTGTTGCTTCAAGAAAATCTGAAGAATTCAAGGTATTAGGCGTCACTGCCAATTTAATTAATATACATTGTATTCACCTATTCAAGATTAGCATATAGTGCTACTAACCAAATCATTAATGTGCATACTAACTAGACCCTCAGTGACGCACAAAAAGCAAGGCGTGCACTGAATGTGCATGACCACACTATGGGTCCAAAAGGCTATGCAAGCGTTCGCCAAAGACTACAGGCGGAGTCTGCGGCTACTCAGGAGTCTGCTCCTACTCAGGAGTCTGCCACACCCATGCCTCGCCATTATATCTGGATAGCTGGCAGGCAAAACAAGAAGGGTGAAATAAAGAAGCTTGTAACTGCTGAGGCGGCTGCAAAAATGGTAAAATAACACTCTTAGAGAAATCGTTTGAATATTGATTATTTGTGGTGTTAACTTACCAATTTCTGTTTATGGTGATTAGCGGGAGCTGCACGAGCAGAGGAAACAAGGCACGTTCATCCCTCAGGGCACAAGGGATGAATTGACAGTTGCTCTGGGTAACCCAGAGCATCCTGGATGTGTTAGAGGTGCCGGCGCTGGTGTTGTCATCAAAGCATTCTTTGGGCCATCCCAGCGCAAACCCAGAGCGGGACTTTCCCAAGAAGAGGTAACCTATTCTTTTTTTAGAATGTTACTGCAAAAGGAAATTCATTAATAAGAAGCTAATGTTTCTTTTATCCATGTATAGGAGAATAAGAGAGTTGAGGATTTAGTTGCTAAGAAGATCAACGATGTAGTTGCTGAGAAGGTCAAGGAAGAATTCCTGCGATGGCAGGCATCTCAGGCTTCCAATACGCCTATGGCGACCCACTCTTCTCCTGATGCACAGACTGCGAGTAATCCTGGAGACCCATCGCCTAGCACGTCTGCTGTAAGTATTGTTTATGGCATTGTAGTTAGTCTTTTCAAGTTGTTATGTTTTCAAGATGATATGTATATATGTATAATATTCTTTACGTAAATTTGTAGGCATTGAAGCCATGCCGCTTAAGAATGCAAGACTACGTTGTTGCAGAGGCGCAGGCTTACCCGTCCCTTCCTGGGGCAATGTTTCACGGGACTCCAATGCCACAGGGCTACGTTCGTGTGAGCCTGATACATGTGTTACCCGATTGGAGAGAAGCTACATTGCCATATCCCCACCCGGATATTGATAGACTTGCTGATGCAGAAGGCGGGGTGATATTGTGGCCCAAAGCAGATGTCGTTTACACGACTGAAATTGTAAGATAAATTTACATTGATTTAGACTGTTAATGTGTATATATGATGTCAACTGATCTGAAATTATATGTACAGGTTAAAAAGAAGACACCAGGAGCACCTAGGCCTCCACTTCCACTTCCCGCATTACCCGATTGGGTTCCAACTGACCTAACATACCCGTTAGGTCCTGCTTGTAGGGGAATGGCATGTTGGCTATGGGCACATAATGTACATTGCCCTATAATTATTTCTTTAGATGCAGATTATGCAGGTCAATCATACGATAGCTCTTTATTTATACAAGATATTATTGAGCTGTTTATGTATGATTGGCTGAATACATCAATGATAGAGACATGGATAAGGTGAGATCTTGTTTATACATCCATATACCTTGTGTAAGATCCGGTGATCTGGTTTCTTATATATTAATGCATACGCCTATATGTTTTGCAGCTACCTAGTCGAAGATCATTGCAAACAATTTGCATTTGATCATGTGGGATTTTTGATTCCATCATTGATTAGTTTGGTAGCTAAAGACCCTGATAATGTTCAACAATACTGTATAGATGCTTTTACAATTTTTGGTCAGCAAAAGAAGACGATAATAATAGCTCCATTCAATGTCAAGTAAGTTTACTTTATTTATAATTTGGACTTAAGAAAATTCCATTTTTATTTTGCATTTTGAGTTATTAATTGTTAACTTCTTACTTCTAGCGGTAGACATTGGGAGTTACTAGTTATTGTCCCCGGGACATTCACTATTTATTATCTAGATCCTGCGGGGAGTACATTGAACACTAAAATTGGACACGTAATGAGAATGCCATTATTCTGGTGAGAAATATTTCATTTTTATATCCGTTAACATCTTTTATTACATTACTATTTACTTATGCAATTTATTGTGTTATATTAACATGTAGGGGTTTAGATGCATTCAAAAAGGCTGGAGGAACGGTCCCAAGGAAAAAGAACCAGCCAATAAATTGGCAGAACGTACAACTAAGTTCCTGATTCAAATATATATATTATTGATGTGAATTGTGCTTAGTTGTATTATTTTGTATGTTTCAATTTATAGTGTGCTACACAAGACAATGGTTGGGCATGCGCATACTATGTGATGCGATTTATGCAGATGATTATCAAATATGCCGCATTGGACATCGATACCATACATGAGGTATTATATATAGTCTCATTAGTTAGTATGAAATATATCAATCTTATCTTATTTTTATATTATTACTTATATATATACATCATTCTCTTTGCAGGTGTTTAAAACTGACAACACTACAGGTAAACGCTTAAAAAATATACATGCTCCATATACGATGGAAGCATTAAATGAAGTAAGAGAAGAATGGGCAAAAGCCATACAAGCAGTGGCAACTGTAAGATATAATTGGGATGTTGATAGTGATAATGAATGATACTTTGTAAATAAATATTTCTGAATGTTAATACATGTATTTGAATGTTTCTATATGTGTGAATGTGAGAATTGAATTGATGTCTGAATGTATGTACTTGTGTAGAATTTTGCTTGTGACTTTTGCAGGTTTGCGGCCTGTTTGTAGGCTGATATCAATGGATGTCGTAAACCTGCAGTTCAGAAAACTGAACTGCAGGTTCTCATCCTGCTGACCAGCCACAGCAGGCCTGCAAACTGATATGAAAAAAATATATATATAAATAGGCGTCGGTTATTTAAGGAAAACCGTCAGCAAAGACATACAGCGTCGGTTATGTGATAAAACCGCCGCCTAATAGTACAAACAACCCGACCGTGCAGGATAGCACGGCCGTGGTGTAAATGGCGTCGGTTATTCATATAAAACCGACGCCTATAGTACTAACACGTCTGTGCAGGGAAGCATGGCCGTGTCGTCTTGAAGTACAGGCGTCGGTGGTTTAGTATATAACCGACGCCAAAAGTGTTCGCGCCACAGAAAATGGCGTCATCTAGGGCACTTTATGTTTCGGTTATCTACTAAAACATCGACGCTATATTCTATATAGGCGTCGGTTGTGTAGTAAATAACCGACGCACAAAGTGCCCTAGATGACGCCATTTTCTGTGGCGGGAACACTTTTGGCGGCGGTTATTTACTAAAACACCGACGCCTATAGAACAAATAGGCGTCGGTTAAAAAACCGACGCCGAAGTGTTCGACCTTTAGCGGCTCCCACATAGGCGTCGGTCGGAAACCGACGCCAAATGGGGTTAAACGACCGACGCCAAAGGCCGTTTCTGTAGTAGTGGATCTTTATGGAGTCTAGAGATGTGCTTCTCATTTATGTGCCCTAGACGACAATGACAAAGATATGTTTTGTTTGATTTGTTGAGTTTTTGCCTTTTCGTGTTTACGTTGTATACACTTGTCTCTAGATCTATCAAGTATAGACCATAAGACATTGGGGCACTGCCATAAAAGATCCCATCTTTTGAAATAGAACACTTTCCATTCTTAATAAGAAATTTAAAGCCATCCTCTTCCAAATAATAGATGGAAATGATATTCCTATTTATGGCAGGTACATAATAGCAGTTCTTCAACTCTAATATTATCCCACTAGGTAGAGTTAACTCATAGGTTCCTACGGCACTGGAAGAAACTCTTACCCCATTGGAAACACGTAGTTCAACCTCACCTTTCCCCAAAGGCCTACTTCTCTTAAGATCCTTCACATTTGAACAAATGTGAGATCCACATCCGATATCAAGTACCCATGACAAAGAAGTAGTAAAGTTAATCTAGATCATGTTTACACCAGAAGTAGAGATCTCTATCTCTCGCTTCTTCTTCCATCGTTCCTTCCATCCTCTCCATGTTTTGAGCGCAGAAGATTCTGACATTGGTTCGGCGAGAGAACCCTTCTCTCCCTCACCTTTGTCCTTAGACTTTGTTCCATTGATCTCCATCAATGAGCTATCCTTCTTCTTAAGAATACATAGAGTGGATGCAAAGGCTACCTATATATCTGGATTGTGCATAACACTTCTCACATTCCCCAACCAGTTATGAAATTTATTCTCAATTAATTTTCCGATTTTAAAAGATGATTCTTTTTCCATTCTACAAGAGAAAATTGCATTTGTCAAAACTCCTTTTGATTTGATTTGATTTGAATAAAATTTGACGATAGTTAATTAGGCCTTTAATTAATTACTACTCCCACTATTTTGATTCAAATTGATAGCCCTCACCATCAATTCAGAATATTGTAGCGCACAATCTTCTAGTGGGAAAGATTCGTATTTCATCAAGTCATGAGTCAACTTTGGCTGATCGCCCACAACTTGACTATTTAGGTAGGCCACCATGCCAATTGCATCATACGCAACTCTTGATGAATGAACATGTGTAACACCTTGCCATGAACATTCTGTGCCTCTGGGCTTAGACACTCTGAGAATCACTAGTTGAGTCTATCCCAAAAGACGACACGGTAAACATGCACCCTACTTTGACAGATTCAACATGTTCACCCTTCACACTTCCATGAGATAGACGGCGCACCATGCTTTGGCGTAACCTATGTTTGGTTTTGCAGGTTTTTCATGTGTGTTGCTAATGGAAGGCGTGAAAGACTTAATATTTAGATGAGGGATTTGGTTTTTATAGGTACATATACATATCCAATCACCACAATATATAGTATCATATACATTTTATATCCCACAGAAAACATGTGAAATGATAAAAGCAATGATTATGGCCATCCTAATGTGATTCCTCAAGCCAAGAGGAATCACGGTCATCTAGGTCCACATCACATGCAACTTATACAAGATGAACTTTGTGCTTTGCCTTTCTGGGTTTGATCAACTCATCTCCATGATTGATCGGCTCGCCGTCAGACCGGTCGGTTGGGTGCAACCAACCGATCGACTAGTGCATCTAGCCGATTGGTTCACTGGTCGTCATGCATCTCCTCAGGCTGCCACCCGCTTGTCTCGTTCCTCGAAACGGTCGTTTGGATCGCCAACTGATCGGTTCATGCCTTGAACTGATCATCTCAGTAGTTGTCAAATTGTCCTCCGTTCTTTGACATAACAGGAAATAAAATATCTATCCTATTTTACATTTGAAAAAGGAAACCCCGAGTTACATTCGGAGGGAACAAAGGTAGGAAAGAAATCTTGAGTTATCTCGAGTTACATCAAGAAAAGGAGGTAGGAAATCGGTGTGCAGATCGAGATGCAAGCAACCACATTCAACCATACACAGACATAGGGTTTATTGTCCATAACCATGTTATAAATCCCCCACAACACTCGTTTAAGGGCTACATGTATTGTCGAGTGCATTTATATTACATATCATATATGTATATTGGAATTTGTCGATTTAGGTTTGGACATGCATAAAGCCAATTTTATTCGCATCATATGCAATAAATAAAGGCTACAAACCAAAATCGATCACATTGATAATCCTAAAGTATAGAGTAGTTGACGTGGCTCTGATACCACTGTTGGGTTTTAAGGAGAGAGAGAAGGCAGCAGAAACAAAAATTTTCTTCTCCCAAACCCAGAATAAAGGAATCGTGTCAACGTCTATACAATAAGAAGGATTGTTTGTAGAGGCATACCTTGTCCCAAGGATTTCTCGGCGACGTTACCTCGCGGCTTGTGCGGTCTTCACCTCCAATCTTAGACGGTGTATGTGCAGCTCATGGTCTCACCGGGACTGTTGGGATTGACAGCTGTCCTCCAAGCGGTCGAAGTCTCCCACCTATGCAATAGTCCACATGGACCACTTGGAACTCTGATCGCCTTGTCGCACAAGGCACCGGAAGGAGTCATACCCTCCTATCGGCGTACTAGTCGGAGACACACACTCCTGCAACTAGTTTCCTTTCCACAATTGTCTTTCCCTTGTTGTGCCTCCCTTATCGGGTAGTACTTGCTCGGGCTCTCTTGGTTACCACAACCAGAGAGAACGATAACTTTATAGAGAAATGGGTATTTTGAGTTGTACTTTGAGAAGCCCCCAATACCCCTATATATAGGAGGGTCATGGGATAGGGTTCTCTACCTTGGGCAATGTGGGATTAAAGCAGAAGTAGAAGGATTTGAGATTTTCCACAAAACAACCAACTGCATCATCTGAAACGATCATTTCAAGCATGAACCGATCGGTTGGGGACCTGAGTCGATCGGTTCACACCTGAACTGATCAGTTGGGGCACCTGATCCGATCAATTCACTACCCTGGTCAGTTCTCGATTGGCTTTTCCTCTTTCATTCCGAATTGATCCAAATAAAATTCCTTATTCCAATCAAATTGGACAAATAAATTGAAAAGAAATTTCTCACCAACCTGACTTTCCCAACTTGCTCGTTTGGACCTATTGAGTCGATCGGTTCAACCCTTGAACCGGTCATCTCAACCTGTCCTGCGTCGATCGGTTCATCACATGAGCTGATCAGCTGGGAGTGCGGACTATGCAAAATCAGTCAATTGTAGTTTCAATCAATCTGATACTCTAATCAATCGGTCCAACACCTAGAACACTATGATATTGAGCTATCAATTGATTGAGTGTTTAATTGAACTACTAAACTCCTTTAGTAATCAATCTAAAAATTGTTTGTGGATAAAGTCCTCTTCCAGGTTAAATCCTATGTGTGTGACCATGCAGGTCCATTTCACGTTGGCATTGAAAGTCCATAACACTTATGACTTCACAAGGAAAGAGCGGTGCCTAGTCGCACATCAGTGCTACCCAAGTGAAATATAAAGTTGGAGAACAACTTTCAATCCTACAATCCATGATTGGTGTTACAATGAATGTATAATTCCTTTGTCACTAATGTCCTGAATGAACTCAAGGCATGGTACAATCATCCTTTCAACGTTCATCTATTTCCTTGATCTCAAAGCAGACTAGGTGAGATGTGTGTGACATCAATATCACATATTGATTTATACATGCATGTGCATGCCTTTCTCATTCCTACTCATCAAGTGGCCATGGACATCAAACTCCCTTAGGAGGGACAAATCTCATATCTATCACTCACCCCTCAAAAGCCCCATGTGTAAGTCACCCAATCATCACCTTTATAACAACCCATGTTTCAAGATTGCGTTTGATGATGTCAAAGTGTACCCAACGACATGTGTTGAGTGTAGTGATTTTAGGTTGAAGAATCACACTCACCGCCATCACTGTGAGAGCTGACTTTGACTACCAAATCGTGGTTCCATGTGTCACTCTCACGGTGCACTAGTAAATAACCCACCTTTAGTGTTAGTTACTTAAGTCATTTAGTGTAGGTTTCAATGTGACACCTATGTGGGCACTGCTAAAAGGCAAACCGTTAGGCGTCGGTTTCCAAACCGATGCCAGAAACCTTTGTGCGCCATCAAAAACGTGCCAGTAGGGGGATATAGGTGTCGATTATTACTACAGAAACTGATGCCATAAACCTTCACACCACAGAAAGGGCGCTATCTAGGACACCATCAGCGTCGGTTTTTTATTGATAACCGATGCCATATAACCTGCTACCACGGCCGTGGTGTCTTGTCTCACTAGGCGTCAGTTTTAGCTATTATCCGATGTTGTAAGCATTTGTCGTCGGTTTTTTCAAATAATCGACGCCTATTGTATGTATTTTTTAAAATCAGTCTGTAGGCCTGCTGTGGCTGGTCACAGGATGAGAAACCTACAGTTCAGTTATGAACTGTAGGTTTTACAACATCCATTGATATTAGCCAACAACAGGCCACAAACCTGCAAAATTAACAACATTAATTTTCACACATTTAGCAACCTGTAGTTTCATTCGATTTTCACACGTAGAAACATTCATGTAGCAATTTGCAGTTCCATTCATTTTCACATTCACACATGTAGAAACATTCTTATAGCAACCAGCAGTTTCATTCATTTTCACATTCACACATGTATAAACATTCAAACACATGTAGAAACATTCATACATGTAGAAACATTCACACATATTACAATTTAGAAATTCATTTAAAAAATATCATTCTTTAGTCATTATTCGCTATCAACATCCCAATTATATTTTAAAAACCCCACTACTTCTATGGATTTTGCCCAATCTTCTCTTACATCATTTAATTCTTTCATCGTATAGGGAGAATGTACATCTAGTAAGGCCATTCATGTAGTGTGGTAAGTTATAAACACCTGCAAAGAGAATGATGTATATATATAATTAATAATATATAAATAAGATTAATATATTTCAAATTATCTAATGACACTATATATAATACCTCAGGAATGGTATCATTGTCCACTGCAGCATATTTGATAATCATGTGCATACATCGCATCACATAGTATGCACATGCCCATCCGTTGTCTTGTGTAGCACACTATAAATTGAAACATACAAAATATTAAAAAATACAACTAATTAAGCATTGTTCACATAAATAATATATACATTGCAGTTGGGAACTTACCTCCATGTTCTTCCAAATTATTGGTTGGTTCTTTTTCCTGGGGATCTTTCCTCCAGCCTTTTTGAACTTATCAAAACCCCTACATGTTAATGTAACACAGTACATTGCATAATTAAATAGTAATGTAATAACATATGTTAACAGATATGAAAATGAAATATTTCTCACCGGAATAATGCCATTTTCATTGTGTGTCCATATTTTGAATTCAATTTAGTCCCCTTAGAATCTAGATAATTGACAGTGAACGTCTCGGGGACAATAACTAGTAACTCCCAATCCATACCCCTAGAGGTAAAAAAGTTAAAAATTAATAACTCAAAATCCACAATAAAAATGTAATTTTCTTAAGTCCAAATTATAAGCAAAGTAAACTTACTCCACATTGAATGGAGCTATTATCACCGTCTTGTTATTTTGAGAAAAATTTGTAAAAGCATCACAGTAGTATTGTTGAACTGAGGAAGGGTCTTTAGCTACTAGACTAATCAAAGATGGAATAAAAAATCCTACATGTTTGAATGAAAAATCTGTACATATCTTGTCTAAGTTGCTGCATAACATGTATTACGTATGCATTAATATATAAGAAACCAGATCAACAGATCCTACACAAGGTATATGGATGTATAAAGAAGATCTCCCCTTATCAATAGCTCTATCATAGATGTATTCAGCCAATCATATCGAAACAACTCCAAAATATCTTGTATAAATAATTCATTTTCGTATGATTGACCTGCAGCATCCGCATCTATAGAAATAGTTATAGCGCAATTTATATCATGTTCACCTAACCATATTGCCATACCCCTACAATTATGACCTAACGGGACAGGTAGGTCCTGTAGAACCCAACTTGGTAATGTAGGAGGTGGAGGTAGAGGCCTAGATGCTCTGGGTGTCTTCTTTTTAACCTGTATATATATAATTTCAGATCAATTTACATCATATACACACATTAACAATTTAACGTAATGTAAATTTACCATACAATTTCATTATAGAGGACATCTGCTTTTGGCCACAATATCACTCCGCCTTCTGCCTCACCAAGTGTTTCACAATATGGGTGGGAATATGGCAATGGAAGATCCATCCACTTGGGGAATATATATAGCGGGCTCACACAAACCCAACCAGCTGGTAATGGAGACCCATGAAACATTTCCCCTGGTAGGGATGGGTAAGCCAACACCTCTGCAATGAAATATTATTTACTTTATAGATGGCATGGCTTCAACCCCTACAAATTTGTGTAAAGAATGTTATATACATATATACATATCATCTTGAAAACATATCATCTTGAAAAGACTAGTTACTATGTCATAAAAATACTTACAGCGGATGTGCTAGGTGGTGGGTCTACAGGATTACTACTCTCAACCTCTGTAGTAGGAGTAGAGTGGGATGCCATAGGCACTGTCTACTGAGTGGCAGTCAGAGATGCCTGCCACTTGCTCACTGCTTCATGGAGTGTCTTATCAACTGCTTCCTTGATTCTCTTATGAACTACTTCATCGACTCTCCTATCAACTATCTTATCTACCTATATATGGATAAAAGAAATGTTATCTTCTGATTATTGAATTTTCTTTTACAGTAACATTCTAAAGAAAGAATAGGCTACCTGTTCTTGTGAAATTCCCACTTTTGGGACATGTTTGCGCTAGGATGACCCAAAGAACGCTTTGATGCCCACACCAGCGCCTGTAGCCCTAACACGTCCAGGATGCTATGGGTTACCCAAAGCAACTGTCAATTCATCCATTGTGCCCTCAGGGATGAACTTGCCTTGTTTCCTCAGCTCGTACAACTCCCGCTAATTGCCAAAACAAAAAATTTTAATTACGTAAACACCACAAACAATTAATATTCAAACGATTGCCTTAAGAGTTGTATATTACCATTTTTGCAGTCGCCTCAGCAGTTGCGGGCTTCCTTATTTCTCCCTTCTTATTTTGCCTCCCAGCTATCCAGACATCATGGTGAGGCAGAGGTGTGGTACCTATAGTAGAGGAATCATGAGTAGTAGCAGACTGAGCAGTAGACTCATCTTGTAGTCTTTGGCGAATGCATGCATACCCCATTGGACCCATTGTGTGGTCATGCACATTCAGTGCACGCCTTGCTCTTTGCGCCTCACTAAGGGCCTAGTGAGTATGCACATTAATGATTTGGTTAGTAACACTAAATGTTAATCTTGAATAGGTAAATACAACATATATTAATTAAATTGGGAGTGATGCCTAATACCTTGAATTCATCAGTTTTTCTTGAAGCAACAAACGCGTCCCATTCTTCTTGGTCCAGGAAGTTCCATTGTTCAGTGGTTGTCTTCTTCCTCTTGTCACCTTCTTTTATGTATTTTCAGGTGAGATTTGTCCTATAGTTCCTTAGGACTCTCCCATAGTGTTGCATCACGTATTTACGATGCATCTTTTCATCCAATGCAAATATACTCTGCAAAATAGAATTGCTATTAACTAGTATCCAAAAAATTAGTAATCTACAAAATAGAATTACAAATTAATAATAACTCATGCATAAATCCTTCCATATTACGTCTTTCTTCCCCTTAGGAACTTTATGCCAAGTATCTATCGTACAACCGCAATGTCTACGAGTAGCATACCGAAGATATGAAACAAACGAATTACAATTCACTCCAATTGCATTTCCTGCATTATCAAAATCCACAACAAGTTTGGGTCCATTGCTCCTTAGCACTGTTAACTTCTTCATCATAGTGATGCCCCTTCTCTTATCCACTTTTTGGTGTTGCTCATCAAGTGCATCAAGTGCTTTAGAGGGTACATGTGCATCATCAACCTAAAATTTCACAAAATAAACACTCTTACAGGATATAACTATAAATGAACATATAGATATAAATATATGATATATTTTTAAAACTTACATTGTGAGGTGGCGCATTGATGTCCTCACCCTCACGGTAATCATCAACACAGTCATCAGGAGAATGCTCAGCCATCTAAAAGTTCGCATTCACATTGTCAAGTTCACATTGTAAAGCAATTCACATTGTAAAGCTCACATTGTAAAGTTCACATTCACATTGTAAAGTAATTCACATTGTAAAGTCCACATTGTAAAGTAATTCACATTAAAAAATTCACATTGTAAAGTTCACATTCACATTGTAAAGTAATTCACATTGTAAAGTTCACATTCAAAAAAATAAAACATATAAAAAAATATAAACATGCCTCTAATATTGCGATTTTTTATCAATTAACAATCTTCATTATGATCTCCACGCACATACAAGTCATCATTAGCTTCAATATTTGTTGGTGTTGGAAACCCAATTGAGAATGGATTGGAGTCATCATACTTATCATAGTACTCTTCTTCATCTATAGGATCTTCAATGAACTATCTTTTACCATGAACAACAACCGATCATTTATCATTTACAGGCTCATCGATATAAAATACTTGTTTCTCCTGTGATGCCAATATGAATGGTTAACCCTTCTCACCAATATTATCAAAGTACACTAAAGTGTAACCCAATTCATCCACTATAACTGCTTTGGTGTTATCAACCTAATTACATTTTAAGAGTGGAATTCTGAAATCTATGTAGTCAAACTCCCATATGTCTTCAATGACACCGTAATATGACATTTTAGCTTCACGTGGACTCTTATCCTTTGCACTTGCAAAACCATAGTCGACGCTTGACGGGTGACACCACTATTTTGGACGACACTCTTATCATCTTGGTGCTTTGTGTAATATGTGAATCCATTAATGTCATACCCTTCTTAAGACAACATTCAATTTTGGTTTAACGGTGAGGCATTTGATAGTTTCAATAATATCATCTGGTGTTTGATATAGTTGATGTAAGAATTTATCTTCAAACCACTTAATAAATGTCTTGTTATGCTCTCTAGAAAGCCACATTGTATTGGCTCGAGGATATTGTCTCTTGATGAAATTGGTATGTTCCTCGATATAAACACTCACTTCGTCCATGTTGTGTAAAATATACAAGTGACCTTGTTCCAACTGCTCACGGCTGATTACTTTCACTCATGATCCCAAAATTCCTTTGCCAAATTACTCCTCAATATTCTTGTCATTACCAGGAGTGTCATTACCACTGAGAAAGTCATTGCAAAAATCCATAACCTCTCTCGCCACATAACCCTCAATAATACTCCCTTCAGGTCGATAACGGTTTCGAACATCACTTTTAAAAATGCTCATGTATCGTTCAAAGGGATACATCCAATGCAAGAAAACTGGTCCCAACATTTTCACTTCCCTAGTCAAGTGGAAAACAAGATGTACCATGATATCAAAGAACGAAGGAGGAAAATACATCTCAAGTTGATATAGGGTAACAACCACTTCTCTTTGCAAATTATCGAGAGTATCAGGGTCAATAACTTTGTTGCACAGACTGTTGAAAAATAAACAAAGTCTGGTGATTGCAAACCTTACATGCTTTTGTAATATAGATTGAAATGCCACATGTAATATTTGTTGCATTAGAGTGTGACAATCATGAGATTTAAGACTTATCAACTTTAGATCTTTCATTGATACCAATCTACGGATGTCAGATGAGTAACCCTGTGGCAGCTTAACATTTACCAAACATTCAAAAAAATCTTTCTTCTCCTTTCTGGACAATGTGTAACAAGCGAGAGGTAAGTATGTTCTCTGATTTCCCATTTCACGTAATTCTGTTAATTTTGACCTTATTCCCAATTCATGTAGGTCCAGTCTGGATTTTATCCCATCTTTAGTCTTACCTGGTATATTCAACAAAGTACCATTGACACTATCACAGACATTTTTCTCAACGTGCTTGACATGGATACAATGCCTGACTGTCAAAGAACTCCAATAAGGAAGATCCCAAAATATTGACTTCTTCAAGAATAAAGATTTGTCACTCTGTGTGGCCATAGTACGTTGTGATCTCTTACCAAATTCATTGACAAAGTCTTTTACTTTTTCATAAACAACCTCTCCTGGTATAGGTTTAGGTACACTCCATTCCTCATTCAATCCATTGAATGCTTTGCGCTTCCTACGATGCAGATGGAATTTTGTATGAAACCTTCGATGACCAAGATATACAGTCTTACTGCCATGTTTTAGTCTTGTTGAATCAGTGTTCTCTTCACATATAGGTCACACTTTATCTCCTTTGACACTATCCAGACAAATTCCCATATGCTGAAAAGTCATTAATAGTGCAAAACAACATAGCATGCAAACGAAATGTCTGTCTTCGTGAAGCATCATAGGTCATCACACCTTCACCCCAGAGTTTATTTAAGTCATCAATCAGAGGTTCAAGATAAACATTGATATCATTTCCAGGTTGTTTAGGGCCCGATATCAACAACGATAGCATTACGTACTTATTTTTCATACACAACCATGGAGGAAGATTGTATATAACAAGCATGACTGGCCAAGTGCTATGTTGGCTGCTCAATGTCTCGTACGGATTCATCCCATCTGTACAAATCCCAAGTCTTAGATTCCTAACTTTTTCACCAAATTTAGGGAAAAATAGATCAATCTTCTTCCACTGTGGGGAATCAGACGCATGTCATAGGATCCCATCACTATTTTTCTTAACATCTGCATGCCACCTCAAATGCTTCGCATCTATCAGATTGGCAAACAAGCATTGAAACCATGGTATTATAGGTAGATACCACATCACCTTGGCAGGAGAACCAGTTTTGGACTCCCCCGAAGTCATCAATTTATACCGTGACGCACCACATTTTCGACAATCTTTCAAATGCACATAGTCCTTGTGAAATAATACACAATCATTCGGGCATGCATGTATCTTCTTGGCATCCATTCCCATTGGGCACAACAATTTCTTTACCTAGTATGTTGAGATTGGTAGCTCGTTTCCTTCAGGAAGCATTTCTTTCAACAAAGACAACAATGGCATGAAGCTTTTGTCGCTCCATCTATTGTTAGCTTTCAGCTTATACAATCTCAACACAATTCTAAGCTTCATAAACTTAGTACAACCTGTGTATAATGATATCTCAGCATCATGCACACTGTTTCTAACAATGAGAGGTGGATCGGTGTGCTCTACCCCACAACTATCCAACATCGCATCAATGATGTCTATTGGAATTGGTTCATTCACATCTACGTCATCAAAGGCAATTTCTTCTTCCACACAGGCACTACTATCGACATCCACTAGTTTTGGGTTTGAAATCTCTCCATGCCAGTGCCATTCTATATAGCCTTGTATAATCCTGTTGCACATGAAATGACTTTTGATTTCGTCACCAGTGTTGACTTTCAAGTTGTTACCGCAATGCCTACATGGACAGTACAACCTATATCCAACTTGTTTCCTATGTTCCTCAGCAAATCTAATAAATTGGTCAAGACTAAAAATAAACTCTGGGGTGCAGCGATTGCGAATGGACATCCATGATCTATCCATTCTATGATCAAAGAGAAAAATATATATATATTACAATAAGATTAGGGTATAGGATTAACAGATTAGAGTTTTTGCATGGTTAAAACTTTAGTCCAACAAATACATGTGTTGTCATTCTTATATATAATAAATGTATACCACCTATTCCATTCTTGAATACCTAATCTCACTAGTAAGTTTATAATGTGTATTGGGTTTTCCAGAAAATTTCGGCAGCATTTCCCTACTGTTCTCCATGTACAGATGTACTTAGAGAACAAATGGGGAACTGCTACCGGAATTTACTTGAAAACCAAATACACATTATACACTTACATCCTAAGTGAGATTAGATGTTCAAGAATAGTCCCAAACCGGGGACTATCCAAGATTTACTCCTAATAAGTAAATCTTGGATGGGCTTTTAGGCCAACAAATACATGTGTTGTCATTCTTATATATAATAAATGTGTACCATCTATCCCATTCTTGAACACCTAATCTCACTAGTAAGTGTATAATGTGTATTGGGTTTTCAAGAAAATTTCGGCAGCATTTCCCCGTTGTTCTCCAAGTACAGATGTACTTAGAAAACAAACGGGGAAATGCTATCAGAATTTTCTTGAAAACCAAATACACATTATACACTTACATCCTAAGTGAGTTTAGGTGTTCAAGAACAGTTCCAAACCGGGGACTATCCAAGATTTACTCCTAATGAGTAAATCTTGGATGGGTTTCTAGGCCAACACATACATGTCATGTCATTCTATAACATTGATTTCAACATTTTGAGTGTCCATGCATGTTCATCATCAAGATAAAGATTACACATAAATTAGTATGACCTAGGGATGGAGATATTCATAATTGATTTCAAAATTTCAAACTAACTCATGCATTATCATCAATCTACATCATACAATAGGGATTCATGTAGATGTTAGGGTGACACATCACTACAAAATTAGAGATTTAGCATTAGGGTTTTAATATCTTACATAGATTGATCACAAGATTTCAGCAATACAGTTAATTCAAGATTATGGTGAAATGTGTATTAGGGTTTTAATATCTTAATTCAACATGCATCAAAATTTATAGAATTAAGTCAAGCATTAGTATTCAATTGCAAATGTATCTTCTTCTTACTGCTCCCTCCTTACCAAATGGATAAAAGCAAGGCCACGACCGTGTGGGTTGGCCACGATAGTGACCAGCCCACATGGTCGTGGCCTTGCTTTAATCCATTTGGTAAGGAGAGGGAGCAGGAAGAAGAAAAGGTGGATGAAGAAGAAGGGCAGCGGCCTACTTGGGTAGGAGAGAAGTGGCTTGGAGAGTAGGGGCGAGAAGAGAGTAGGGGCAGGCACCAAAGCAATGAACCACGACACAGGAGAAGGCGAGCAGGCTCAGGCACCAGAGCTAGCAAAGAAGGGTGGCGGTCGGTGAGCAGGAGAAGGCACCAGTGCACAAAGGAGCAAGGAACGGCGGCACCCAGAGCAACGAACGGCGGCGGAGGCAGCGATCAGAGGAGCAAGGAATGATGGCAGAGGCGGCAACCGGAGAAGGTGAAATTCACTAGACCTAAGCACGCGGAGTCGATGAAACAGAGAAGGGGGAAGAGCATGGCTCACACAGGTGTTATTAAGTTAACAATAGCCGTCAATTATTCCATAAAACTGACACATAAAACTAAATGTGTCGGTTATACAAAAAAACCGACGCTTAAAGGGTGTGAAAAATTTCCTGGGAACAGCGCGGGAAAACCCATAAGCGTCGGTCATTGTAGTAAAATCGACGACCAAAATGTGTCCAATTTCTGTCTCGCGAATAACCCTTCGTCGTCGGTTTAATAGTTAATAACTGACACCATAAGTTAAATTTTGGAGGTAATTTTTTTCACTGGAAATTTTGGATTTGGCAGTTAATTTTAGGCGTCAGTTTATTATTAGGGAACTGACACTAAATAAAAGTGATACTCGTGTCTGGTCGCCCTTCACAGATAGATGTCGGTTTTTTTTAACCGACGCTTTAGGTTTTAGGTGTCGGTGTATTTATACTACCGACGCCTTTAAAAGTGACGTTATAAGCCATTTCTGTAGTAGTGGTGGGTCTGTCCGGTACACTTGTTCTCTAACAAGTACCTATGTGCTTGGTTTGATATCACTATATCATGACTAATGAGATTCTATCATCAACCAAAACACAATCTAGTCTTTACTGTATTGATGTCTATGGTTATTTCCACAATAACAACCGACTAGGGACTAAACAAGAATGTATACTCTTAACATTTGTATGATCTCATCGTTTAGGTCATGAACCTAAAATCATACGTTATTGAGTAAAACAATTCTCTAGACATCTATCATGTTACACTATCATCTCAGAAATTGTTAAAACATATAGATCAGAAATTGCCTTTATTATTATTCAAATCATTTACAAAGTATCCCATTACAATCATCACATGACTTGCTCTATGGGCATACACACCAACAAATAGATCATGCAAAGAGGGAGATATGTCCACAAATATGCATTAAATGATTAAGATCAAACTAAAAGAGTTATATATGAGTCATGGATCATTAAAAAAGTGGACATGCAAGAATGGGTAGGGAGACTAATCCCCACACCCCAATGAGAAGGGACTACTCACTCTTCATGATAAGAACAAAAAAATAAGGGAGAACGAAAGAGTATACAGCATCCCAGTTGGGAAATTAATCATGACCTAGTGGAGTAGATACTATCTTCTACCCCGATGATGAGAATGACCCAAGTGAGGGATGAAGTGGGTACCAGTGGCAGGTGTCAATGGAGATCTTCCTTCTTTGGTTCTTCACTTCAAGAATTTTGATTCATCAAGGAAGGAGTGGTTGGTGGATGATTGAGGTGTCAATGGATGTCTAACTACCTTTGTGACCAGGAGTGGAATGGAAGTGTAGTGATGGAATGGACACATTAGGGTATAATTTATAGGTTTCTAGTGGCCAAGGGTTGATGATGATTGTCTCCTAAGGTTGGGCACAGAGAGGAATCCTTACTGCGTGATGGAAAAAAGTGATCCCTCAAAACTGTGGAGGGTATCAACTATTTATAGGTTGTGGTGTATAGAGAACGGAGTTCATCAGTTACAATTTGTAGCAGCTACATTGGTCGATGAGAGCATAGAGGGGTTGTCGATCGATGGGTGGTCGAGGTCTTCTAATTCCTCGTTTGACATAGGGTCTTTGTTGATTGACGAATACATGAAGTGTTGTCGATCGGTGATGTAGCTCATAGTAGAGCCATCAAGTTTTTTTGTAGGGCCATGATCTTATCGGTCAATAGAAGTTTCGTCAGGCTTAGTAGATTCCTCAGTCTAGGTGTCAATGGGTACATCGGAGGACAATGCTTCATTGCTCATAGGAGGATCACATGTTGAGGGTAATTACAGAAATCCAGTGGAGGCAGTAAGTCTCTGATCGACTGTTCATAGAACTTCCTTTGGTCGGTGACTGATGAGAAAGTAGATAACTTGGCAGTGCTTAGACCTCATCTGTTAATGGTGATTAAGATCTCATTGGTGGTTCATCCATTGGGCTTCAACAAATGGGTCATCAAAGTGATGCAAGTTTTCAGTCGACAATTGTTCTTACTCAAAGAAATCCCACCGTCCCCTCCCTCGGGAGGGGCTATTTTTTTTTCATTGGAGGTATGTGTCGATAAAGGATTATTTTGATGAGGCCATGGGTTGACGAAGGGATTGATCATGGAAAATAATATCTAAACCATTAAAAGTTTCTTGGTACCATTGTGGGTCAACTAGCGGGATCATCATGGCCTAAGCTAGTGTGCACGATTTGAAGCTTAATCTTGTCATGAAAACACATGGATTTGATCAAAAACCTAAATATTCAAACAAAACTAAGGAAAACTACATGGATGTAAATTCAAAAGTAATTGAGGGATTTAGTGCAAAAATGAACTAAATATGTGACTAAAACTAAGATGAATATGTGTTCAACATATTTCGAGTAACTTATTCATAAATTTTAAGATGTTAGATTCATTAGTTCACTACTACCATTGTATTATATGATGAGTTTCTACTTGTTTATTATCATTAAAATTTAATATTGTTTTGATCTATCCATTTGCTTTAAGGATGTCCACTAAAATCTTGTTTATAATATCATTTATTTGAAAAGTATGAGATACATATTTTACCTATCCACCTCCATTTAATTGTGCTTTGTGATGATAACTTGATTTAATGTGTTAATTTGGACTAGAAAGACATTTTGCACTTTCACTACTAAAAACCCTAGTTTTTTGCAGTTCATGTATTGTGGTGGTGGTGGGTACAAATATGATGATACATCCTAAAGAAGTAACCTATTAATGAATAACCTTGTTGGGATGTTCTATTGGTTGTTTTAGTGTGTAAGGAACACTTAGATGATATAGAAATGAAATTTACACCTAGGTAGTTAGAGGTGAAATTGTGTGTGACTTTCTCACACCATTTCTAATGGATGAGGAAACTTTTCACTTTCTCCACTACCCAACTAGTTTCAGTTATTATCTCCCTTGTCGATTTATGGAGTCATGGTTTTGGCAACTACTTTTCTTATTTTGGTTATTATACATGTCAAAATGTTTAGGTTTCACGACCCTTCCTAATATTGTTTATTATATTGAAATGCACTTATGATTGTTCTTTACATGTTTCATATGTACCTAGAAGAATGACATGGAATCTTCATAGTCTCGTGCAGGAATCTAGGATTCAATACAAGAAGTTCATGGGTCATATATAGAACACCAAAAATTCCAAGAAAACTATTGAAGTGGAGCCCAAACCCTAAAACTGGCTTTATAACTTCACTGTGATTGTGGAAAAATTGCCAAGAAAAATTGTGGATGATAGTATTTTAGTCTAGGCACCATAGGCATCCTAAACATTGGTTAGTATAGTTGTTCTAAACCACCATGGGATTTTGAAGCATTGTAAAACGTATTGCATTTGTCCACCAAATGATCAGCATAAAGAGCGGACCTAAATAAAGTGGAAGAGGATCAATAGGGAGTTTGACTGTGACAGAGTGAGTTTTTCTCTCTCTATATATATATAATATTTATTTCCTCTCTCCTACCATTTTGATTATTCCAAGTATTCCCTCTATCATCTCCCTCACTAAATTGATCAAATGGATTATCAAATTTCATTTAACATCATCCATAGTATCACATAAAATCAAACATACAAGAAATATGATATGTGGTCAATTGATATGGCCAACAATCGACTTTTGGCTTTAATTTTATACTTTAGCTACATAATGACACCATTAAGATACTCCTAAAATTTCATTACAATTGGATGTACCAATTAGGAGTTATTCACAATTGAAATTTATGTGTATTATGTCATCTATTAATCCCTAGGACCTAAGTTTCCATTCCCTCGACCACCTTGTGCCTATTTAAGAACTCCAAGAGCATCGCCAACCTCACTTTTATCATCCCAGGCCCTCAATTTGGACGAAGCACACCCCTTCCTCCCCGACCTCGAGCAAGCTCCGCCCCACCTTTCTAGACTCCTCCTCACTCTAGTTACCCTCTCCTCTCAATCCAACACAGTTGCACCATCATGGGACCTCGGCAAGGAGATCCCCACTGCTCGTTGGAGCTACAGAAGCCCAGGGTGTCGGGTCAACGAGCCGTTCAACCAAGCTCCAAGAGCTTCACCACCGTTGAGGTTGGAGCCTTCTCAGAACTGAGGAAGGATCGCAAACACACCAGCAGACCACTACGAACCTCTCACACCCTCAATCCTACCTGAGGGGAAGGTAATATGAAAATCCCATTTTTCTTTACTTGCACCTGTTTTGATCAGAAATTAGAGCTTATCCCACCACTATCGACGATCTGGACCTCTTCACAACTGTCGAGACCTCGCATTTTTGACCCACTCCTCAGCTGTGCTCGAAATGGCCTGGAACCTCTTCCTCCCCTCATCTCGCCCCTGTCATCCCCTTGCTCCAGCCATGGCACATGAGTAGGGAATAATCAACTAAGAGGTTTGACCTCTCTGCCCATGCTCGACTATGGGCTCTATTGATACGCATGGGGCCTTTTGGTCCTTTCCTCGCATTGACCCCCCTCCTCAGTCGAGCGCCTACTCTCGGGTCAGTGGGAGGATCCAGCTATTCGGATCCCTCACCTGATCCATGAAGCAGAGCTCAGTTTTTATTTTTTTATTTATTCTTCATGAATTTATCTGATTGGTCAAATCTCAGAAAAACCCAAGAAAATGCTAGGAATATCAAAATATATCGAACCTATATATCATTTTCATTAGGAAAATGTGATCAACTTAAATAAAATGTGTTTAGGACCTAGATCTGATCCTTTTTCAGAAAATATGGCCTACAAGTCCTAATAACCTCTTAATATTTATATATTGTGTAATAATGGTCATCATTGTTTTTAGATCTTCCTTGTGGATAGA
Source organism: Alisma plantago-aquatica (assembly GCA_963693085.1). Lineage (NCBI taxonomy): Eukaryota > Viridiplantae > Streptophyta > Magnoliopsida > Alismatales > Alismataceae > Alisma > Alisma plantago-aquatica. Next base: position 635,543,500 of record OY856415.1, read on the forward strand.
CTAAACCTTAATTGGGGTCTTGATCACCATGTTACTCAAAATCCTAATCTAAGAGGGATAGTTGATTCAATAGTTGTGAAAAAACACTAATTTCTAGTTTCCTCTCTTCATAATGAATACTTTATACAACTGTATGTCAAAACCTAACAATTAAATGTCCCTGAATGACTTTGAATGACCTTGACCATATAATTCAACTTTGATCTCTAAAATCATATGTAACCTAAAGTGATATCCCAAATGACCTAAACCCTAATAAGAAACCCTAATGTGGAATGATGAGAACCCATGGTGACTTTAGGTTTTTGTTTATATTTCAGGGTGATCTACTCTCTTTCTCATAATCTAGGACTTGTGGAATCTAGATCTAAAAATTAAAGGTATTCGGATATAATTATATGACAAGTTTTGTTGGATGTTAAATATATGTACTTGGTTACTTGTATTTGAAATACATTGCTAGATGTAGATGTATGTATATTGACAATTTTTCACCTTGAACAATTAAGAACATAAATGAACAAGAAAATGAAATGTAGTTGCTAGATGTACTCATTAATCTCCCTCTTAGAGAGGGAAAGAACTAATGTTGACTGGCACCTCCCTAATGGTACAAGGTATGCGGGGAGATCCCTAATGGTACAAGGTACGCAAGGATAGGGCCCAATATATTTATGTTTGTTCTATTCAACCATAGTAATGCATATTCATTCTAAATGTGGTTAATAACTTGGGATTACCTAATTTTCCACCTCTAAATAATGTTTTCTTTCTCGTTCTTCAATTTCGAGTATTTTATATGCCAGTATAGTATAGCTTTTAATTCCACGTACCAACATTGTTGATGTTTTTTTTTCTCATATTTTCTAGGTACAAGCAACATATGAAGCACTTCAAAGTACCAGAAGCCACTAAATAATGAGCATGGAGGATATTAGATAGATCTCCACTTCTCACCTTATTCATTTCAGTTAGATAGTTTTTATTCTTCTAGATGATGTAATAGGATGTTATAGATCCTGTGTAATAATCATATTTTCTTTCTCATAGACTTATTCTTCTTCCTTCTCAATTATTAGTATGTATGACTTTATTATTATCAATGAATGAAGTGTTGTGTGGCTATCTAATGATGATGTGAACATGATCTTGGCGTATCTCTAATTTTAGTTGACTATCTTGATTTCTTATATTTTCCCTTTTGACATTTATAGATATGAGTGCACGCATATATGTGTATGTCACAAAGGAAAGTATATAGAAATTGGGGTCATCACAGTTGATATCAAAGCCAATGTTCACACGTCATAGTCACATGAACTTCATTCACCCTACTATGAGTCTAGGGTAGTCCTTGAGATAAGGATGTGAAGGGTTGAGGTGACTAGGAGAGCATCTGCCTAAGGTCTGGCTAAAGTCTCCGAGCCACTTTCCTTGGCAATCACGAGGCTACCTATAAAGCAATATATGTCTACCTGGCCAATATCCTAAATGTCCCCTACTTCTTGGGCATACCTTAAATTAGGATCCTTCTCATCTATAGAAAATTCCCTCTCATCCATTTTATAGGAATATTTCCCTCTATTCTCAATTTTTGAAAAAATTTCCCCTTACCTTTATGATATAAGGTTAGGAAAGAGTCTCTCTATTTAGAAAGTCCTAAGGACTGACTGATAAGAATTTTAGGATATCCTCCACAAATCATAACATTAAGAACATTGATAATTGATAAAGGAGAATAATGAAATATATAATAATGATGAGAATAATTGTTGGGTAATAAAACTAATACGTCCAAATTAATTTCATGATGCCTCCTAAAACTCACAACTCAAAGGCCTCGAAGGAATCATCCTCTAAGAAGAAAAAAGATCCTAAAACCTATGAAGTACCTGATCCTGATGTCGCGACCAAGGAAAGGTGGGAGGAACAGAAGAAAATCCTTCTACACTTTATGGAAACCCTCGCCACAAAAGGAACCCCCAAACCTAGATCCTCTAGGAAAAAGGAAGTGACGGTGATAGAGTTCATTATGCTCAACCTTGATTCCTTTTGGGGGGAAGATCAGCCTAAGGTCATGGACAAGGCTGAGGCATGGATCCTATCTGTGGAGAATGGTTTTCGTACCCTAGAAGTACCCAATGAGAAGAAGGTCATGTTTGCCCACATCTGCTTAAGGGAGGGGCAAAAATCTTGTGGGAGAACTATAGTGGGAATAGGGGAGAAGAAGTACATGCCATGGAGTGGGAAGACTTCAAAACCCTCTTCACTGATCATTTTATCCCCATAGATGAGAGGAAGAGGAAGGAGAAGATGTACATGGAGTTAACGTAGGGTAGTCTTTCAGTAGCTGATTACACCTGGAAGTTTAGACTTCTGGAGCACTATGCACCTATCTGGACTGAAGATTGCCTCACTGAGCACTACGTTGATTTCCTTTCCACCCACATGAAAACCCTAGTCATAGCCTCTCATCCCAGAAGCATAGATGAAGCCCTAGACATGGCCCTCAAGCGGGAGAGAGAGCAGGGCATACAGAAACCTTCCATCATGGGGTACTTAGGGTTAACCACAACTGAAGAGAATAAGTCTAGGAAGTTCAATCTTGGCCATAACAATAAGGGATCAGGGAAACGAGGAGGTTCAGGAAAGGGGGGACAAAAAAGCCACCAGAACCAGCCAAGGAAGAATCATCCCAAGTGCAAGACTTGTGGGTGTTTCCATGGTGGGGTGTGCCGCCATACCAAGCTGGTCTGCTATAACTGCAAGAAGGAGGGTCATTTTGTCGCCAAGTGCCCCACTCCCTCCATCTTTGGCAATCCCGCAGCAGGTGCTCCACATCCTCATGGACACCGCAATGGTAGGGTATTTGTAGTAAATGTAGAAGAGGCCAAGGCAAATCCTAACCAGCTCTGTGAAGGTAATCCAAGTTCTTTTATAATTTAATATCTTATTCAAGCCTGCAATTATTCATAACTTGATTATCATGTGTAGGTACTGTAATATTAAATGGTCATCCTGTTAAGGCTTTGTTTGACTCTGGATCTACAAATACAATTATTTCTCGAACTCTGGCATCTATGTTACATCTGCATATAAGGGACCTAGGATATATTCTGGATGTGTCTACTCCTAGTGGCAAAATACTCACAACTCTATAGAAAACCAATGAGCTCTCTCTTAAATACGAAAATCATGATATGCCCTTTGAATTCATTTTCTTAACTATGGAAGACTTTGATGTTATACTTGGTATGGACTGGCTATACACATATCATGCTCACATTGATTGTAGAAACAAGATGGTAGTCCTCTCTCAACCTCATTCTTATCCTGTGAAAATCCCTAGGGAAAGAGGATTCTATAATAATAGTATAATCTCCTCTCTTAAAGATAAAAAGCTCATTTCTCCAAGATGTAAAGTCTTCCTCACATTAGTCTCAGAGACTAGTCCTAGTAGTGGGCCTGTAGAAAGTCTGGAGGTGGTACGTGACTTTCCTGACATTTTTCCAGAGGAGCTTCGTGGGCTGCCTCCAAATAGAGACATTGAGTTCTCCATAGATCTTATTCCTAGAACCACTCTGATTTCTAAGGCACCGTATAGGATGGCTCCTGTTGATCTTATGGATTTGAAGAAACAGTTGTAAGAACTCCTCGATAAAGGTTTCATTCATCCCAGTATTTCCCCTGGGGTGCTCCTATTCTTTTTGTTAAAAAGAAAGATGGTTCTATGCGTATGTGTATTGAGTATCGCATGTTGAACCAATCCACTATTAAAAACAAGTATCCTCTCCCTCATATTGATGACCTCTTTGATCATCTTCGTACTGCTAAAGTTGTCTCAAAGTTTGGTCTTCATTCTGGCTACCATTAACTTAAAATCAAGGATTCTGATATTTCTAAACTACTTTTCAAACTCGTTATGGGCATTACAAGTTTCTAGTGATGACATTCGGGTTGACCAACGCACCAGGCGTATTTATGAATCTTATGAACAAAGTCTTCCAACCTTATCTTGATGAGTTCATGGTCGTCTTCATTGATGATATCTTGATCTATTCTGATTCTATGGAAAAACACTGGGAACACTTGCGAGCAGTTCTTGAAATTCTTTGAACCCAGAATTTTTTTAGCAAACTTTCAAAATGTGAATTTTGGATTGACAAAGTCATGTTTCTTGGACATGTCATCTTTGGGGGTAATATATCTGTTGATCCCACCAAAGTCTCTATTGTACTTGATTGGCAACCTCCTCGTAATCCTTCTGAAATTTGGAGTTTCTTGGGTCTAGCCGGATATTATCGTCGCTTTATCCAAAATTTCTCCAAAGTGGCACTTCCCCTGACTAAACTTACTCGGAAGGACGAGCTCTTCATCTGGTCATATGCTTGTGAGTCCAATTTCCAGCAGTTAAAGTAGAAGTTGACGTCGGCTCCTGTTCTTTTTATACCCTCTGGCAATGAAGGGTTTGTGATATTCATTGGTGCTTCGAGAAATGGGTTAGGATGTGTCCTACAGCAGAATGGTAAGGTAGTGGCATTTGCATCTAGACAGCTAAAACCCAATGAGCTTAATTATCCCACACATTATTTGGGATTAGCTGCAATCATTCATGATCTCAAAATCTGGAGGCACTACCTGTACGGGGCAACATTCGACATCTTCACCGATCAGAAAAGCCTAAAGTACATCCTGACTCAGAAGGACTTGAATCTGCGTCAATGCCAATGGATTGAATACCTAAAGGACTACAATTTCACTATTGCCTATCATTCGGGTAAGGCAAATGTAGTCGTTGATGCCCTTAGTAGGAAAAGGGCAGTGTGTGCATCTCTTTCCATTCCTGAATAGAAGAATATGGAGGATCTAGTGGGCTGGAAGCCGCAATTTCTGTCTTATCATTTGCATGTTAATAACATCTCCATCATGTCCAACTTGCATTTCGAACTTCTTGAGGCACAGAAGGCTAGTCCTAATCTTGTATAGCTCTCTTCTCTCCTGTTGAAGCTGCAAACACATCTATTTGTGGGTCTTGATGGTGGTCTTCAATACAAGAACTGTATGTAGGTTCCTGAGCAGTCAGTTGTAAAGACAAAAATTCTTAGTGAGGCACATGGGTCTTAGTACATAGTCCATACAGGCATGATGAAGATGTACAAAGACCTACAACGTCAATTTTGGTGGAGGGGCATGAAGCGTGATATTGCCGATTTCATGTCTAGGTGTCTGACATGTCAAAGGATCAAGGTCGAACATCAGAGACCAGGCGGTCTACTACAACCCCTTGAGATTCCAGAATGGAAATGGGAACACATCACCATGGATTTCGTGGTGGGATTACCCAGGACATGGAAGGGATACGACGCTCCATGGGTCTTAGTGGACCGTCTCACCAAGTCAGCTCATTTTCTTCCTGTGAAGACTACTACAAAAGTCTCTGAGTTGGCCGACCTCTACATATGGGAGATAGTACATCTGCATGGAATTCCAGCGTCCATTGTCTTGGACAGGGACCCAAAGTTCACTTCAAAGCTATGGAAATAGGTTCAAGAGGAATTGGGCACCAAGTTGAACTTTAGTACATCCTACCATCCACAAACAGATGGGTAGTTAGAGCGTACAATACAGATTCTGGAGGATCTTCAACGAGCGTGTGTGCTCGATTGGGAAGGCTTGTGGGACTATTACTTGCCTTTAGTTGAGTTTGCCTATAATAATAGCTATCATACAAGCATCGAGATGCCTCCTTGTGAAGCTCTTTATGGCCGACTGTGTAGATCTCCATTACACTGGGACGACGTCGGAGAACATACCCTGATAAAATCCAAGGAGATGCAGTTGTATACTGATAAAGTTGCACTGATTAGGCAGAGGATGAAGTAGGCACATGATAGGCAGAAGTCTTATGCAGATGCTCACCGCCAGGAACGTTAGTTCAAAGAAGGTGACCATGTTTTTCTGAAGATCCGACCTATCCGAGCTTTGGCCAAGAACAAAGGAAAGCTCAGTCCTCATTATGTTGGACCCTTTGATATTTTGGAAAGGGTTGGTGAATGTGCCTATCATCTCACTTTGCCACCTCAGTATAGTGACATGCATAATGTGTTTCACGTATCTAACCTGAAGCCCTATGTCAAGGACCCCAATCACGTTCTAAATCATGAGCCTCTAGAGTTGAAGGATGATTTGTCATATGCTGAGTCCCCAGTCAGAAGTTTCAATTTCAAGTCAAAGGAGATTCGTAGTAATCGACATATAGATATGGTGAAAGTTCTCTGGAGCCACCATGATGAAACTGATGCCACCTGGGAGCTAAAGATCGAGGTCGAGAAGAAATATCCACATCGTTTACAAGTTGCTCGGTTTTTGGGGACAAAATTCTTAAAAGGTGGGGTGAATGTGATAGAGTGAGTTTTTTCTTCTCTCTCTCTATATATATATATATATTATATTTTTTTCTCTCTCCTACAATTTTGACTATTCCAATTATTCCCTCAATTATCTCCCCCACTAAATTGATCAAATCAATTATCAAATTTCATTTAATACCATCCATAGTATCACATAAAATCAAAGATACAAGCAATATGATATGTGGTCAATTGATATGGCCAAAAATCGAATTTTGACTTCAATTTTATATTTTATCTACATAATGATACCATTAAGCTACTCCTAAAATTTCATTACAATTGGATGTACCAATTAGGAGTTATTCACAATTGAATTTTATGTGTATTATGTCATCTGTTAATCCCTAGGACCCAAGTTTCCATTCCCTCGACCACCCTGTGCCTATTTAAGGACTCCAAGAGCTTCGCTGACCTCCCTTTTATCATCCATGGCCCACAATTTGGACGAAGCACACCCCTTCCCCCCGACCTCGAGCAAGCTCCGCCGCACCTTTCTCGACCTCCTCCTCACTCCAGTTACCCTCTTCTCTCAATCCAATGTAGCTGCACCATCGTGGGACCTCGACGAGGAGATCCCCACTGCTCGTTGGATATGCGGAAGCCCAGGGTGTCGGGTCGATGAGTCGTGCAACCAAGCTCTAAGAGCTTCAACACCGGCGAGGTTGGAGCCTTCTCAGAACTAAGGGAGGATTGCAAACACACCAGCAAACCACCACAGACCTCTGCACACCCTCAATCCAGCCTGAGGGGAAGTTAATATGCATATCCCATTTTTCTTTCCTCGCACCTATTTTGATTGGAAATTGGAGCTTAGCCCACCACTACTGACGATCTGGACCTCTTCACAACTGCTGAGACCTCGCATTTTTGACCCACTCCTCAGTTGTGCTTGAAACGGCCTGGAACCTTGACCTCACCTCATCTCGCCCCTGTCATCCCCTCGCTCTAGCCATGGTGCACAAGCAGGGAACAATCAAGTAAGAGGTTTGACCTCCCTGCCCATGCTCTTCTATGGGCTCTATTGATACACCTGGGCCTTTTGGTCCTTTCCTCGTATTGACCCCCCTCCTCAGTCGAGTGCCTGCTCGTGGGTCAGTGGGGGGATCTAGTTATTCAGATCCCTCACCTGATCCGTGAAGCAGAGCTTGATTTTTCTTTTTTTATTTATTCTTCTAGAATTTATCTGATTGGTCAGATCTCCGAAAAACCCTACAAAATACTAGGAATATCAAAATATATCAAACCTATATATCATTTTAATTAGAAAATTGCAATCTATTTAAATAAAATGTATTCAGGACCTAGATCTGATACCTTTTTAGAGAATATGGCCTACAATTCCTAATAACCTCTTAATATTTATATATTGTGTAATAATGGTCATCATTTATTTTAGATCTGCCTTGTGGACATCCTAAAGCTTAATTGGGGTCCAGATCACCATGTTACTCGAAATCTTAATCTAAGAGGGATAGTTGATTCAATAGTTATGAGAAACCCTAATTTCTTGTTTCCACTCTTCATAATGAAAACTTTATACAACTATATGTCAAACCCTAACAATTAAATGTCCCTGAATGACTTTGAATGACCCTGACCTTAGAATTCAACTTTGATCTCTCGAATCATATGTATCCTAAAGTGATATCCCAAATGACCTAAACCCTAATGTGGAATGATGAGAACCCATGGTGACTTTAGGTTTTTTTTTTATATTTCAGGGTGATCTACTCTCTTTCTCATAATCTAGGACTTGTAGAATTCAGATTTGAAAATTAGAGGTACGTGGATATAATTATATGACTAGTTTTGTTGGATGTTAAATATATGTACTTGGTTGCTTGTATTTGAAATACATTGCTGGATGTAGATGTATGTATATTGACAATTGTTTTCCTTGAACAATTAAGAACATAAATGACAAGAAAATGAAATGTAGTTACTAGTGGTGCCCATTAATCTCCCTATTAGAGAGGGAAATCATTAACATTGACTAGCACCTCCCTAATGGTACAAGGTACGCGGGGAGATCCCTAATGGTACAAGGTACGTAGGGATAGGGCCCAATATATTTATGTTTGTGCCAAGTCCACCATAGTAATGCATATTCATTCTAAATGTGCTTAATCACTTGGGATTACCTGATTTTCCACCTCTAAACAACGTTTCCTTTCTCTTTCTTCAATTCTGAGTATTTTATATGCCAACATAGTATAGCTTTTAATTCCACGTACCAACTTTGTTGATGTTTTTGTTTCTCGTATTTTCTAGGTACAAGCAACATATGAAGCACTTCAAAGTACCAGAAGCTACTAAATAATGAGCATGGAGGATATTATATAGATCTCCACTTCTCACCTTATTCATTTCAGTTATATAGTTTTTATTCTTCTAGATGATGTAATAGTATGTTATAGATCCTATGTAATAATCATATTTTCTTTCTCATAGACTTATTCTTCTTCCTTCTCAATTATTAGTATGTATGACTTTATCTATTATCAATGAATGAAGTGTTGTGTGGCTATCTAATGATGATGTGAGCATGATCTTGGCGTATCTCTGATTTTAGTTTACTATCTTGATTTCTTATATTTTCTCTTTTGACATTTATAGATATGAGTGCACGCATATCTGTGTATGTCACTAAGGAAAGTATATAGAAATTGGGGTCGTTACATTGACATTCATATACTAACTCATCATATAAATAATAAGAAAGAAAAAATAAAATAAGAGATCCAAGGGAACAAGTAACATAAGGGTGAGTAGGTATAAGCAAAAAAGGCAATAGAGTGATGGAATAATTTAATCGAGGGGAATGCTAAGGAAAAAGTGATAGGAATAATTGATGTTGTAATAACTACGAGCGCATGACTCAACAAACACTACAGGAAAAGTTAACAATAACGACGGAAAAAGTTGGTCGTAAATGTGAATAAGTTTGTCGTTAAAACTATTAACGATGGAAAAAAAAAGTTGTCGCGTCTTGTCGTTATTGGTCTTGCCGTTAATAAAGATAACGACGAATAATTTCAGTTCATCTCTATTACAAATCACGACGACTTATATAGTTTGTCGTTAATAGTTTTAACGACTATATAAAATGTCTGCCGTTGATACTAGTTGCGACCACCCAATCTTGTCGCTGATACTAGTAACAACAACTAGCAGGCTTGATCACAAAGGTCAACAGCGACGTTCTTTTTCCGTCGTAAATAGCTATAATGACAATAAAAAACCAAATTGCTAAATTTGTCTTTCATGTTTGCAACACACTTGGATCCTAACCTAGGAAACACGAACATGTACACGAGCATGGATTTATCGACAAACTAAGAGGCACCACAATTTTCAACAATGCAGGACATGACACGACAATGGGAACAATTAACTTATTATTATACAAGTATGTATATTTATATATGAATATTTTGGCATACAATAAGCTTTATGTATAAACACACAAATTGATCTAAATCAATCATCTATGATGGAAATCTCCATGAAATCCAACCAACAATCAACATATAATAATATATCCACAAGTTAAAGTATGAATTAACTCACAACATATATCAAGATCCTTAATTATATAATTATTGTAGTAAGAATATATGGAATGATAAAATCAAGGTTAGTAAAAATTTGGAGACATTAGTTTTTGTTATTTGTGTAAGTCATACTTGTCAAGGCGTGAAGGCGGCATGGCATTCCAGCTGAACACCTTATGACTAGGCGCGACTAGGCATCGCTTAGGTGACCTTTCAAAATAATAGTTTATGTATATATGCATGTGTCATGGTTTTCCCCCACTCATATACACACATTGTATAGTTATATATGTAGTTATCTACATATTTATGGTCGATCCCCTCATATATATATATATATATATATATATATATATATATATATATATATATATATATACACATTTAAGTGTTACTTAAGATGCATAAGAAAGAGATAAGGAGGGGATATGGAGATGTAGAGAAGCAAGAAAAGTGGTAGGAGGAAGAATGAGAGGGTGTAAGGAAATATGTTGGTGGTGATGGAGAAGATGAAAAATAAGGTGTCTTGGAGATTGAGAGGGGAGAAAGAGAAGAGGCATACATTTAAGTGTTACTTAAGATACATAGGCAATTTGGAACTTCTGCCTTGTAGGAAGCGACCGCACTGGCCACTTTCTTAGTCGCTGGTCGTGTTTTACAGAATTGTTCAATGCATTTAGTTAATTATAAGGTCCAATATCTTATGATTTAGATAGCTATGTTCTGAACAACTAATTAAGATGTGACTAAAAAATTATATAGTGTAGACAATTGATACGTGCAGCTAAGTGTATTCAACATAGATTATTATAATGTTACAATACTAAATTTATATCAATTCTGATAGGAAAAAAGAATGAGAACTGACAGTTGTATATTTTAATGAGTAAGAAAAGAGTACTTACCTTTTGATTGCACATATTTAGTTTATCTTGATCCAAAGACAATGAGACACTCGTAGTGAAGAATAAGTGGAAGAAGAAAACCATTTATAGCTAAATCCCATAATAGAGTGTAATATATAATCTGAATACCAATCACCATCACCATAAATGAAACCTACAAAAGAGATTTTAAGTATTAGAAACACAATTCATGGAATGCACATATCTCCGGATGTGCGTCGGACACATAAAGCCGAATGTGCAACGGACACATATCTCCGGATGTGTAAACGGACACATTTTCCGCATGTGCAACGGACACATATCTCCGGATGTGCAACGGACACATTTTCCGCATGTGCAACGGGGCATATTTTCCATATGCTCACTCGAAAACCAAAACAACATATACATTGTGCGTTGAAAAACAAAACAACATGCGTTTAGAAGTTTAGGGGATAGGGAGGGGTTTCCAAGAAGTGTTTCAGTACAAGACTCTACTCAGTCTTTTAATGGATGCGGCATTCTTTTCTTGCATCAAAGAATTTACTGTGTCAACCGAAGAATGAATCAAGAAGAAAATAATATATAGCTCTTTCCATAATGAGTGTGCACATATCATATGAATAGAAATCATCATCACATATATATAACTATGTACCTGCAAAAAAATAATATATTAGGGGCACATATCACTGAATGTGCAACAAACATATAACTTCATATGTGCAACGAATACATTTTCCGCATGTGCAACGGATATGAATAGATTATACCGATACAACTAGTACTCACAGTTGTATATTCTAATGAGTAAGAAAAGAGTACTTACCTTTTGAACCAAAGACAATGAGACACTCGTAGTGAAGAATAAGTGGAAGAAGAAAACCATTTATAGCTAAATCCCATAATAGTGTAATATATAATCTGAATACCAATCACCATCACCATAAATGAAACCTACAAAAGAGATTTTAAGTATTAGAAACACAATTCATGGAATGCACATATCTCCAGATGTGCGTCGGACACATAAAGCCGAATGTGCAACGGACACATATCTCCGGATGTGTAAACGGACACATTTTCCGCATGTGCAACGGACACATATCTCCGGATGTGCAACGGACACATTTTCCGCATGTGCAATGGGGCATATTTTCCATATGCTCACTCGAAAACCAAAACAACATATACATTGTGCGTTGAAAAACAAAACAGCATGCATTTAGAAGTTTAGGGGATAGGGAGGGGTTTCCAAAAAGTGTTTCAGTACAAGACTCCACTCAGTCTTTTAATGGATGCGGCATTCTTTTCTTGCATCAAAGAATTTACTGTGTTAACCGAAGAATGAATCGAGAAGAAAATAATATATAGCTCTTTCCATAATGAGTGTGCACATATCATATGAATAGAAATCATCATCACATATATATAACTATGTACCTGCAAAAAAATAATATATTAGGGGCACATATCACTGAATGTGCAACAAACATATAACTTCATATGTGCAACAAATACATTTTCCGCATGTACAACGGATATGAATAGATTATACCGATACAACTAGTACTCACAGTTGTATATTCTAATGAGTAAGAAAAGAGTACTTACCTTTTGAACCAAAGACAATGAGACACTCGTAGTGAAGAATAAGTGGAAGAAGAAAACCATTTATAGCTAAATCCCATAATAGAGTGTAATATATAATCTGAATACCAATCACCATCACCATAAATGAAACCTACAAAAGAGATTTTAAGTATTAGAAACACAATTCATGGAATGCACATATCTCCGGATGTGCGTCGGACACATAAAGCCGAATGTGCAATGGACACATATCTCCGGATGTGTAAACGGACAATATAATCCGATTTTTTTGGACAAATATGCTGGAAAAATATAATATAGCTGTTGGTGGAACAAACCTGAAAAAAGCGTAAGAAACTTGATAACTCTTTCATCTTCTTATTCACTTGGAACAATTAGCATAACCCAACCTGTAAAAGAAAACAAGTATGGTCTGTAAGATGCCTTTTGATAAACTCTTTAAACAACACTATCTTATTAATGGAGCAATGTAAAATGTCATATTCAAGTAATAAAACACTCCCAATTATAAGTCATGTTCAAACCAAAATGGCATGGGATGTAATGCAACATCCATGCTCAACATGAAGAAGAAAGGCTATTCCAAAAGAAAGATACATATTAGATTTAGATACATGATTGGAAAAAAGATGGAACCTATCACAATTACCTCATATGGATGTGATATGAAAATGATGTTGAATATATGGATATGTCACTTCTGAACATCCTGTATACATTAAAATGCAGCATACTCAATTAAAATCAAAATCAACCGAATTACCTATTGAAGATTTGTATGTTAATACATCTCATTTTTCCTGTGTTTTGGTAGTTCACCAAAAACAATCAAGTATAATTACAAAATTTCTAGAGGAATAATGATGTTGGATGGGTAACATTAAAATGTGTGTACTCCACTTTCAGGTGAAAGTAACTACAAAAAAAGGTTTTAATTTTTCTTCCATCCAAACAAAACCATTGGACTCATTCTCTAGTTGACTTGTCATTGGATCACTTGCATCATCACCTACAATTGTGAATTAGAATATTTATATCAATGCCACCTCAAATATATATATGTATGCCAATGCTACCCAAAATCTTCTCCTTTCATTTCTGAGGAACAAATTAGAATAAGATAAGGATAAAATTATAGCAAAAACTACATAAAAATTTCTAATATTCATCTCATAAATGAAATTAACCGCGTACCTAATTTAAACTAGTCTTCGGATATAGATGGGGAACCAACTGAACCATCAACATCCTCTTCAAATTGCACAAGTTGCTGAAATATTGGATTTTTGACTATCATCTCTAGTAGATTTTCCACTTTGCTCAAACGACTTTGTGTTGCACGCTTTTCAACTTCACTTTCTTTCAAGGCTTTCTCTTGCACATTAAAAGCTTCCTCTTTATCTTTCAATGCTTGCTCCTTTGATTTTAGCTCATCCAATAGGGCATTCTTTGTTTTGTATGGTCCTCTTACATCTCTAGGCTTCACTCCTCCACCATAACCTGATATGTATTTTCTTGTTCGTGGTTCTCCATATACTTTTTCTACAACCTCTACATGATGAAGGGATGGCTCAGCTTGTTGGATGCTAACAATTTTTTCCTATAAGAGAAAGTAATTAATGTTGTGTAAATATACAAATAGTGACATGACCATGCATGTTAGTATACTTACATGAACTTGGGATACCTCCATGTTATCTAATGTATCACCTTTCTTGTGGCTCTCAAAATATATTGTTCCAAAGTCAGGTGCATTCCCATCTTTCCCCCCTATAACATTACCAAAATAAGTTGTGTAAATAAGAAGAATGAAGGTTGTACTGAAGATATATTTAAACAACCTTCTGCCATGAAATTTCTCTAAGAGGCATGCTGCCCGTGCGATGAAGTAGTTTCTTGTTCAGTCCTTCTCTATTCTTAGAGTTTCTCTTACTCAAGGCCTGCATTTTTATTAATAAAACAAATATGATTAAGAAATCACAATCATAAGTTCAAGTAACTTGTACCAGTGTGAAAATGATTACTCATGAGATTACCATAAACTTTTCACTATGAAAAACTTCCTTTACGAGCCATTCCCAATCACCCTCAACTTGAATTGCCATAGGCTTCTTCAATAATTGGTGCTTCATGTCTAGCCCTTTCACTGTATGATGCATTGCTTCCCTCCATTTCACCCATAACTCTTTCATATGTTTTATTGTATGGCTTTTAAAATCATCCATGTTGTTGTTAGAAAATTTATCCTATACAAAAAAATATGCATTAAGGATGTTATTATCTTGTGAACATTTAAGAATTTAGATAAATATAAAATGAATTGATCCCACTCACCACAGCTGCTGCCCACATGTGATCCTTTTGTCTTTTAGTGATATCATTCCATGAATGAACCTTCAATGGGCAAATGTTGCGATCACGAATAATTCTTCCCAAGTGTCTACTCCATACCTTATGTTTTTTCCCAACTGGCCGACCTTGATAAAATGTGATATCTATCTTGCTTCCTTCTTTAAGTCTAGCAACCTTTTTACATTTGTTACTTCCTCGACGCCTCACTATCTTTTCAAAGACATTACCTATCATCAAGTAGAAAAAGAAACAAGATACTAAATAACAAAATATATTGGGAAATCAGTTGTGTATACACTAGGAGAACATGCAACTTAATTGGTGCATGTTAATATTTCAAACTAATGCAAATCAGCAACAACTAGAAGGGGTCTTACATGTTGATATCTCACCAATAGAATGTTTGGAAATCGGTTCAGCAGCCATGCCATGTTGATTGGGAGATTCTTCAAGAGGTACATGACCTGATTCAATTGGTGGAGGATCATGTTGAATTGGTGGAGCATGTTAATATTTCAAACTAATGCAAATCAGCAACAACTAGAAAGGGTCTTACATGTTGATATCTCACCAATAGAATGAGTGGAAATCGGTTCAGCAGCCATGCCATGTTGATTGGGAGATTCTTCAAGAGGTACATGACCTGATTCAGTCGGTGGAGGATCATGTTGAATTGGCGGGGCAACATTTCTAATTGGGGGAGGACTTTCAATTAGTGGAGGAGTACTCTTCATTGGTGGAGATGGAACATTTTTGGAGGTAGAATCATTCCATGTTTGTGGAAGAGAAGATTTTTTTTTGGAAAAGAAGGACTTTTTCCCACTATTTAAATCCAATAAATTACTATCATAATACCCATCCATACCATGGATATTATCTCCTTTGAGATTTGGTAAAGTAATTTTAAGTACCAATCCATGAACACGTCTTTTTCCAATTACACTTAGTTGTTGTGGCAAGAGATAATTCTTAGACTTAGACTTATTAGGATCCTTCTCATTTTTTGATCCTCTTATAGACATTGTCCTGTACCACCAAGGACAATAATTAGAAGATCAACTATCAATAAATATAGTTGATCAAAACAATAAAAATGACAATTATTACACATGTTTACATAACAATACTTGATTGCATAAAGTAAAAGACCAAATGTTATAGTCAATAACTTTATAGAAAATTAGGCTGAAAATGTCATGACAAGATATAAAACATATAATATTTTCTAGTGGCATCACTACAACAAATTAAATGATAAATAAATCTTCTAAACATCATCACAAATATCAATAGGAACTTCTGATGCTTCATCTGCATCAACTAGCTCAAATTTATCACGTGGCTCAACCTTTATCACAACATGCCATCCCTTGTTATTGTGATCATCGACATAAAACACTTGAGATGCTTGAGTGGCTAATACATATGGCTCAGTAGTTTTCCAAATGCGTTTGCAATCAATACTTGTAAAATCATACTCATCAATCTTTAATCCTTTCACTTTGTCACCAACATCAAACCAATCACACCGAAATAATGTTACCCGATTATCACCCAAGTATTGCATTTCTATAATCTCGGTCAATTTTCCAAAATAATCAATAACTTCACCACTATCATCACCACCTCCCACAACCACTCCACTACATTGTGACCTCAATTTTTCCTCATGAGACCTAGTATGAAATCGATATCCATTCACCACATAACCATAAAAACATGTCACAGATTTAGATGGACCCCTTGATAATGAAAGCAACTCTTCTATTTTTTTGCTTTTATCATTCTCAAATTGATCTGCGACCTATATAAATTATAATGGTGTAATGAGAAACATATAAACAATTGTGTATATATATTTCCATATTGAGAGAATAGACAACTTACCTTTGTCTTAAACCACTCAATGAAATTGTCATTTAATTCCTTATAAGATATTTGTTCTGCATTTACCCCCTGAATTTGATAGTATTCCCTATGTTAAATCATTTTAATATTAGATCAATTATATATAGGCTTACTACAACTTATAAATAAATGACATATAATAATTTGTAGGAAATCACTTACTCAATGAATGGTTCAACTTCTTCACAATTATTAAGAATGTATATGTGGGCTTGCTCAAATTCAAGTGCATCAAGGTCTCTTATTTTTCCAAAACCTAATCCTCTTCCCTTGTATGAAAAAGTAGATAAAACTGAATTTTCCTTGACATTGTCTTCATAATTTCGATCTGGGTGATTGAACTTTGTCTCCACTTTATGCAAATATCTTGAACAAAGATTCATACATTCTTCTGCTATGTATCCTTCTGCTATGGAACCCTCTGGGAGGGCCCTATTGCGGATATAGGATTTTAAGGTATACAAATTTCTCTCTATAGGATACATCCAGTGCCCATGAACAGGTCCACATAGCATAGCCTCATGTGCCAAATGAATTGGAAGATGCAACATCACATCAAAAAATGATGGTGGAAATATCTGCTCTAACTTACAAAGTGTAACTAGAATTTGAGCTTCAATTTGCTTCAACTCCCTCATATTTAAGCACTTAGATCCCAATACCTTAAAAAATCGAGACAACTCAAGAATCGGCTCATAAACAACCTTAGGAAGAAGACCACGAAGTGCAAGTGGAAGTATGTGATGTAATAGAACATGATGGTCATGACTTTTTAATCCAGAAAGTTTAGTCTCTTTCATGTTAACACATTGTGAAATGTTTGAGGAATAGCCATCTGGGACCTTTAAATCTTTCAAAAATCTACAAAACTTCTTCTTTCCATCTCGAGATAGTACAAATGATGCATCTGGTAAAACTATTTTCCCCTCCGTTGTTACGGGGTGCAATTCTTGTCTAATTTTCATAGCTTGCAAATCAAGACGAGATTTGCAATTGTCCTTTGTCTTATTCTTAACATTCAGAATAGTTGCAAGAATACTGTCACATATGTTTTTCTCTATATGCATCACATCTAAAGTATGTCGTATCAAAAGATTTTTCCAGTATGGAAGTTTGAAGAAAATGCTTTTCTTATTCCAATTGTCCCCCCTACTCTTGTGAGATGTCTTTTTAGAATCTTTACTTAAAGGATTTCCCTCAAGATTGTCGACTTGGTTAAGGATATCATCACCAGCTAGTGGTGGCATTGGTGTGCCATTCTCAATAGTGCCATCAAATTTTGATTTATTTTTTCTCCACTTGTGATTCATAGGCAAATACCGTCTGTGACCCATGAAACATTGTTTTCCACCATTAGCTAAACGAGTTGAATGGGTACCCTTATGGCAACATGGGCAAGCAAGTTTTCCCTTAGTGCTCCATCCAGATAAAATCCCATATGCAGGAAAATCATTAATCGTCCACATAAGAGCTGCATGAAGATTAAAATTTTGGCGCATAGTTGCATCAAATGTTTGTATTCCATTATTCCACAACTCTAACAATTCATTTATTAGAGGTTGCAAATAAACATCAATAGCATCACTGGGACCACTAGGACCAGGAATGAGCATAGACAAAATCAAATTGGGTTGCTTCATGATCATCCAAGGAGGCAAATTATAAGGAATAAGAATAACTGGCCAAATACTATATGATGGTCTAGAATTGTTGAATGGTTGAAAACCATCACTAGCTAGTCCCAATCTAACATTTCTACTCTCAGCAGCAAAATTTTCATTTAATTCATTGAATCTCTTCCATGCCAATGAATCAGACGGATGTCGCATATCACCATTATCACCATTATCATGATGCCATCTCATAAGTGCAGATGTTTTTGTAGACATAAACAACATTTGAAGCCGAGGAATTAGTGGGAAGTAACGCAATATTTTTTTTGGTATTTTTTCCCATTTGCTTTTACTTTCTCCACCCCACTACACTTGTCATGTTTCCATCTAGAAGTATTGCAAATTTTACAATTATCAAGACCGTGGTCTTCCTTCCAAAACAACATACAATTGTTTGCACATGCATCAATCTTGTTATATGAGCAACCAAGATCTTTGATTGTCTTCTTTGCTTCATAATAAGAGGTAGGCAAAGTTGAGTCTTGTGGAAATAGCTCGTCTTTCATCAGTTCAAGTAACATTGTAAAAGATCGATTACTCCATCTCCCAAGACTCTTAACGTGAAGCAACTTGACTAGTGCAGACAACTTTGAACTCTTTGAGCCCTTATAAAGAGGTTGTTTGAGGTCATTTAGCAACCTAAAAAACTTTTGGGCCTCACAATTAGGTTCCTCTTCAAAATTATTGTGGTCAAAATATCCCATATCCCCAACATTTCCCTCAATATTATGATGGATCGGATGCATATCTTCCAGAAGCTCTAACATTTCATCATCAGTCTCACTATCTTGTTCATTGTCATTATTTCCAACATCTGAATCAGAATCAGTTTCATGTCCCGTCTCACCATGATGATACCAAAAGGTATAACTCCTCATGAAACCATAAATCAGTAGGTGTGTTTTGACTAAATCACGATGCATAGACACAGCATTAACACAACGAACACATGGGCATCTAATTTCAGTTAAGCCAATTCTTTGACATGCATAAATCAGAAACTCTTCGACACCAAATTTATATGATGGATCATCAAGTCGGTCATCAACAAGTCTAATCCATTGCTTACATGGTGCCATCTTCTACATAGAAACATAGAATTTTATTAAAAATAGGGATACAAATTTAGCATTATTGTTGTCGATCGACTATTGCTAAATAAAAATGAATCACAAGACAATTCTTCAAATAATACATCATTTTTGTATGTATAATTTATTGTATGGGGAAATTCCAAGAGAAACACATCATTGTATATCCCCTTATGTTATAATAGAAATTAGAATATGTTTCTTGTTTGAAGCAATATCTCTTGGCATGAGTTTAAATGAGTAAAGATCTAAACCTATTTCTTCAAAAGTTTAATAGATAAATAAATACAAATAACTAGATGAATAAATATAATTAAGTGGATAAATAAATAAAAATCAGTTGATAAATAAAATTACATCACCAGATGATTATATAATTTCAAAAGTAGTACACAAATAAATTCAAATGAGTAGATAACTAAATAAAAAATATTATACGGATAAATTTAGTAGATGAATAAATACAAATAAGTAGATGAATAAATAAAAATCAGTTGATAAACTAATATAAATCAGTAGATGATTAATTCATTCTTAAATCAGTACATAAATAGATACAAATAGTAGATGAATAAATATAATAAATACAAATCAGTTGATAAATAAGTTAAATGAGTAGATGATTAAATAATATCAGAATCTGTACAGAAATAAACACAAATTAGTATATAACTAAATAAAAAATAGTAGATAAATAAATACAAATAAGTAGATCAATACATAATGCTAAGCGGATAAGTAAATACAAATCTGTTGATTAATAAAGATACATCAGTAGATGATTATTTAATTTCAAAAGCAGTACATAAAAAAATTCAAATGAGTAGAAAACTATATAAAATAGTAGACAAAAAATACATATAAGCAGATGAATAAATACAAATCAGTTGATAAACTAATATAAATCAGTAGATGATTAATTAATTCCTAAATCCATACATAAATAAATACAAATAGTAGATGAATAAATACAGATCAGTTGATAAATAAAGTTAAATCAGTTGATAAATAAATTTAAATAAGTACATGATTAAATAATAACAAAATCAGTACATAAATAAACACAAACCAGGCCGCCCAGAGGCGTAACTAGGTTGGGCACCCGAGATTGGCACCCTAGGTGAACACCTGGGCCACCTAGGCGCCGCCCGTACAACTCAGATTCATTGACATTTGAAGGTATCAAAATTTAAAACTTGGACCTCAGACCGGACCGCTTCTGTCTTGGACCGAACCGACCCAACGTTTGGACCGGACCGGGACCGAACTGCTCAGACCGAAATTACAGAACATTACTGCTATTTTAAATTTCAGTTGTAACATTGCACAAAATTTTTGTTTGATTGATATTTTCACTCAACGATTGTAAAAATGAACAACATGATAACATATTGTTTTAGGCTGTCTAAATTAATATTACGGCTAGTGGACAACTGATCCTTGTCCTTCTTTTCAATGAGACCAACTTTTTCACTCAAAATGAGTAGGCTATACCCACAACCATCATGCTCTGCCATCCGGAAAGGAGCAAAGGACGACAACCAACTCTTCTTTGCAGCTAGCTGAGGAATGGCTATGAAGAACAATATACAGCTGATGGTCCTTAGAAGGCATTAGCTATTGAGGAGCAAATCTATATAAGGTCTGAGAAGCGGTGAAGGCAAGAAGCAAATCCGCATAAGAAATGAAACAAGTTGAACTGAACTCTAATTTCATTTGTCAAAGAAATCAAGATAGTAATTAAATAGCATGCAACAATGTATAACAAAAATCATTGGTCAATTTTCAACAATTACATAGCAGGTTCTTCCTACTTCCCATCAAAGAATAAGTACAAACAGAAACAGTAAGAACACATATATTGGTAGTGAATAGAACAAGGAAAGAAAGGGAGGGGGAGGGGTTTCTGGTCATCACAAGTGAGTTGCGCCCCCCTTAGACCCTCGTGGCTGGTGGGTTTGTGATTTCATAAACATTAGGCTAAGATTCTCCAAGCAATTCACAGTTGATGGCATGATGAATCCAGCTTTTAAATAAACCATAAACCCCCCTTCCACCTCCAAGCATTTATCATTTTTGGTGAGAAGATACAAAAACAGCCGAACAGGGAAAAAGGGCCAACAGAAAGAGAACTAAACAGTTCTATTGTCAAAAAATAAAGAACAGTAGTTGGCCAGGAGCCCCGACAGTAATGGATTGGAGGCAACAATTAAAAAAAAGGAAAACAGAAGATAGTAGGGTCCCGTTTGGATGCATCACTCAAGAAAACCTCTGTACTTGGAGATTACAACAGTCCAACTGTATCAAAATTGATAGCTGTTGTTTAAGAATCCATTTAGTGAAAGAGTTGAGGCTGAACCCATTTTGTTGTACACAGTTTGTTTCTGCTGCTATTTTTTGTGTGTAATGGCTTTGGTGTGAGACTTGTGTACCTTTTTTAAAGTTTTTGAAGTTTTGTAAAAGAGTATTAACTTGTCCGAGAAATAAGGTTTTACGTTCTTTAAGCATTAACACATTAACTTGTCTGAAGCTAAATTTTTAAACCCAAAGTATGCAGATTGCCTCTCATGTTTGCCAATTTATTTGTTTAGTATTTTTTGAAATGTGTTTGCTCTATTACCTTACAGTTATGAAGATTGGAGGGTTGACGAGCTGATAGTGGAAGATACCTGGAAGCAGTGGCGAATCCAGAAACGTAAAGTGGGTGAGGCCAAAATAACTTAAAAATTATAATTGTCTTGATAAATAAAATCTGCAGAAGTATTAGATAAAGTGCAATAAATTTCTTGACTAAAACTAGATACTTTTAAATTTTCCTACATATAGAATTTAAAAAAGTGCCCTTTAAATGGTAGATTGTTTGTGAGTATGTTTCTTACAAATTAATCATTATAGGATGAAGAAGTTGTATAGAAAGGTTTTGTAAGTTTTTGTTGTGTATTGTATGGGATTGTCCCATCGTATGGGATTGTCCCATCGTAAGACATAGGATGATATATATATACATTTAGGACAAATTCTTATTGAAAATTTGTTCTTTGTCAAAACCAATATGACTATATATCAAATAGATATACTTTTCAATCAAATAATGAGGTTTTACAGAACATAATGGACAACTTCTATCCCACACGTACATGATTAGTCTAATTCAACAGGGCCTTTAATTTTTTTATTACGCTTTTATTACAAAAGGAGACTAATTAATACCCTCTTTTTTTCTTCTACGATAAGAGGGTAACAAATTCCATTCATTGTTGTATGCTAAGTTTCTCTCTCAACCATCTATTCCCACGATCGCTAATCGCACCTTCCTAAAAAATTTGCTTCTGCTTCCTGTCGTACCTACATATCTTTCAATCTCTCCGCCTCCCTGGTCTCCCCCCACCCACCCTCACGTCTTTCACAAAAGGTTTCTCTCTCACACCCATTACTGACTTTCTGTCTTCCCGGCGCATCGTTTTTACTTAACATTACCTTGGTTGCAGTTAACCAGTCTGTTCCAACAAATTAAATCACACCACAACATATTGTTACGGGTAAGCCAATAACCAAAGCAGGTGAGGCCAGCCGAAATTCAAGACTATTAATTAACAGACGCAGCGGTAGGCGGGTGAGGCCACGGCCTCAGGTGGCCTGGTTGTGCATCCGCCACTGCCTGGAAGAGGCAAGTTGGTGGTGAATGGTCTGACAGTTCGGTATCAAGATTTGTATCGTTTGCATACTCAAACAGGGGCGCCTCTTGCCATCGCAACTTGTTCCCACCGTGAAATATTTTACCCAAACGGCTCCTAGAAGTTTCAGAGAAGAACGAAGGAGATAGAAGATAGGAATACCTGGTTCGGCTCTGGCTTCTTGCCACTCTTGCTGCTGCTGGGTGGTCGCCGCCTCTTGCTAGCCGGTGTCCGCTGCTAGCAGAAGGGAGATCGGCCTCCGCTTGCTGAGAGCCGGCTGACGTCGCTGCTTGTTCCTATGCCTGTGGCGGTCGGCGTCGCTGCTGTAGGGGAAGCCGGCAGGCGTTGGATTGGTCGCACACGATGCGTTGGGGACAGAAGCACGCGATAGAATTAGGGTCGGGGTTTGGGAGAGGCGTAGGGATCGGCCGTGAAAAGGAAAAAGAAACAGGGCAAAAGTGGGCACCGGGTCTGGGTGGGTCACTGGACCGGTCTTTTGATAAAAAAATACTCTGCCAACCGGTTTGCGGTCCGGTTTACAGTTTTTTCAGTTTTGGACCGGACCGGACCAAAGACCGAAATACAAATTTTAAAGACCATTGACCGGACCGACTACGTATTCGGTCCAGCACTGGACCGAACCGAATGTGCCGTCCGGTCCGGTCTTGCGGTCTGGACTGAGATTTGCTCACCCCTAGTTCCTCGTTATCAAAAAAAGATGGAAGAGTTTTAACGGCGGAAAATTTGTTTATTTACGACAGACAAAAAAGTTGTCGTTGTTGTCTACACCAACAACGGCGGAAAATTTATTTATTTACGACAGACAAAAAAAGTTGTCGTTGTTGCCTACACCAACAACGGCGGAAAATGTTGTTTGTCGTTTTTACTGTATTTATTGCGACAAGATAATAAAGTGGTCGTAGTAAAGCTTTAAATTTTGTTTATCTTGGAAAGACAAGGATCAAGGCCATAGTTTAGTATATGTTATTTTGAATGGGAGTCAAAATATCATAGATGGATCTAATAGTATTTAAAATTCATGCTTGAAGTCTATTATTTTCCAACTCCCAAAACATAACTATGTTTGAGATATAACTCTTATATCGCTACACTAGACTAGCAATTTCACAAGCTTCACTCCAACACCTCGAACGTTACATATCAAGATGCACCTAGCATATGACACAACTCGAGTTCTTGTTGAGAATCATCACTTTGAGATTGAAGTCAAATCTAGCAAGAAGTTCATGAACGACATAAGCATCAGAAGCGTGAAACATTGACTGCCACATACATGTAGACCTTGACTACGAAACAATAATATAAGACAATAAGTCACAAGAAAAAGTAAACATAAAAGATGATATTGATTTTTTGATATATTTATATTTATTATATATTGTTTTTAATAAAATTATTAATACAAAGTGGAGTCAAGTCATACTACGAATACATGAAGAAGGTTGTTGCGTTTTCTTACCTACCTAGTACCATAACGGGGATTTGAATTGGGGTTACCAAGCCAGCACGACTTGACAAAGACATTGTGCTATTGATTTATTTTATCCTTTGAAGACATGGAATCGATCAATGAGATTGTTTTCTTAATGTTCTTTTAAATGGAAACTGAAATGTTTTAGATGAACAAACAGTATTGAAATTATCATCCTTAGAGGGTATTATTTATCAACACTAAAAATATCTTTTTTTTTTTAAGAAATAGGTCAATATACTACAAATATCTTTGCTTATGATATATCTTTGTATATCTCTACACTAGATTAGTAATTTCCCATGGCTCCAATTATCCAGTTCTGAGAAAGCATGATCCATTGTTTACAGCTCCGTAAAGCCCAGATCTACACATTAAGGTACACCTTACATATGAAGCCTCCACCATATGAGTTATATATGATCGTCCTCTCCATAGGATCGAATTCAAAATTGGGAAGAAGTTCATGAACGACATGCACTTCCAAAGTGTACAAAGCAGACTACCATACAGATTGAGACCTTAACAATGAAACAAGAAGACAACACAATTAGTCACAAGAGAAAAGTAAACATAAGAAAGAATGGTCATCGCCCGAAAGATTCATCTTCTTTTTATATTATATTATTTCTTTTGAGAAAAAAGTTTGTATGTTACGAGGGTCCACTCTTCTCACAAACAAACGAGAATATTGCTACTATTTTGTCTATTGTTTAATGGCGAGGATTTAAGCCACGACCTGGGTATTAACGTCAAAGATTACGACAACTTTATTATGTTGTCGTAATTGCTACACTAACCACGACAAGTAATTTTTATAGCCGCTATCGGTACATGTTTTAGCGACAAAAATATTTGTCCGACGTAAAATGTACAAAATTTTCGCCGTTAAAACTCATCATACGATTCCATCTCTATAAAGCCAACCAATTCATATGAATTATATTAATTTGTACTTAAACATACTTTATTATATTATTATTAAAATTGGACGGTAACAAATGATACAACTGATAAAAAAGAAATGAGGTGGTTAATTTAGAAATATGTATGAATATTGGTGATTGCAAAAAAACACAGAGTATTGAAATTTTAAAATGGTTTGGTTAATAAAAAATTAGCATGATTAAGAAAAATACACACTATACACAAATTAACATAGACCCGACAAACCCAAATATCTCAATGGTCATCACAACACCCAATTAACAGCAACAAGTTCTGACATCTGGGAGTGTGGCTACGAAATCTCCACACCGAAGGAAAATCAGCCAAACCCTAGGTGCGCGACGCCGTAGCATCTTGGTCCCCGTCAGCTCCCGGCTCCTTCGCATCCGCTGGCCATCGCTCATGCGATTGCTCTGGGTTCCTTCATTAGTCCCGTTCTGTTCTCCTTCGTCACTATCGTCCAGTTTGACCTCCGCCCCGTGCCGTCTCCCCACTTCCTCCTCTCTTCGCGGCCTAAGCCCTCCCCCTTTTCTTTTCTGCGACATCTCCCCACTTTCTCCGTTCGTGATCTAAACTTTCATCGTTTTCTTTTCTGCAACTGTTGCGGCAGATATACCTGATTGCACTTCCTTATTTGGGAGAGGTACTTATTGATTCCAAGATTAGTATCGGTTACCCCTGTTTCCACTTTAAAAAGGTAAACCTGGTTGTAATCTATTGCTCATCCATCCTTTTATTCTTATTCCTTCTTCTTAATCCCTTTGCTAGATGCAGTTTTCTCTAACAAGCTAGAGCAACGACGAGCGGTCGTGCGATAAAGATTATTCCCAAGCATTTTTTTCTAGTCAAGCATTCAGACAAGATTCGAGTTTGTGGCGTTTATCATTTTACAATATGCATATTTCTGACATCTGCTTCTTCCTTTGTCATGTGCATAGAATAGACTCTATTGACAACTTGTCATCTAGAAGTCCTACTCCAATCAGACCAGCTTGTCAGCTATTAGTAGATGCATACAGTTAATTTGTCATCTTCTCCTTTGGATTTATGGGTTCCAACAACGTTCCATCCTATTGCATCTTATAAGGTCAATTTCTCTTATTTCTAAGTATACAGGTATATACCTCATTGTCCTGTTATCACTTTGTTGCATGTGCCCTCCTCATTACATATTCTTTCTTGGGCGACATTCTTGCTAGCCTACTTTGGTTTAATCATAATTTATGTTGGTCGTGCACTGGACTTCTTAGCTGATTGGTTACGCACATAAACTGTTTGTAGAATTGTATGAACTAATGAATGTCTATTTTAAACACAACGACCGTGGTTACTTGCATCAATTACTTGTAAAATATGTACTATAAACATCTAAAGTGGATATATATGTTGGTCTTAACACCCCCCCGATATATATATATATATATATATATATATATATATATATATATATATATATATATAAATATATGGGCCCATCTTTATTCCCCGCGCGGGTAGCTACCCGCCCACCATTTCGGTTACTTTTTTTCAAGTTTGTTACTTTTGACATGCAGAAGGTTACTTTACCTTGCAAACTGCTAAGTTTCGTGCATAGATAGTTACGTTTGCAACAACAGATTTCAAAACACGGATACATATATATCTTCTGTATATTTTGTACAGAGTTACTATTTTAGTCGCATAGTTACTTTTTGATCAATATAGTTACTTTTTTGATAGCAGGGTTACTTTTCTGGCCAGAATAGTTACTTTTTTGGCTGCCGAGTAGCAAAATCCAGCCTACCTGCGCGGGCAATGAATGAACGGCATATATATATATATATATATATATATATATATATATATATATATATATATATATATATATATATATATATATATATATATATATATATATATATATATATATATATATGTATATATATATATATATATATATATATAATTGTTCCAAACTTTATGTATATGCATCAAATTTATAAGCTAAAGTGGATATATATATGTTGGTCTTAACATCCCATATATATATTCAGAAAATTTGTTCCAAACTTTATGTATTTGCATCAAATTTATAAGCTTAAACGTGTAGGTCGACTTCAAGCTAACATCCTAATAATTATCACTAAAACGTGAGGGTTGCGTAATAGGAATCCCTAAGTTGAGAACTTACACATTTATGCAATCAGAATCAGTTGATATCTTATCCATTCAAAGATAATGGTTATAGAGTCCAACGTTGTTTTTATTATGTGTTTCAATCTAACGTGTTTCTTGCTTTTGATAGTTTTCTTCTTCCAAAGAAGAGTATTACTTTCTCTACAAATCAAATTATGATAAATCTTATATGGAGATGCTTCCTCTATCATTCTCGTATGAGTATCTTGGCAATCCATAATGTATTCTTCACTCGAAATACTTCCTTATTGATAGTTTATGCCATTTCAAAGGAGGTGATCACTTATGAAAGAAATTCTTTACCTTCTAATGGATCTGATTTTTTATGTGCATTTCGTAAATAGTGTTTCTAATGTATCTGAATTTTTATTGTAGGTTTCATTTCTCATTAAGTGATGATGACTAATATATTGCATATTCAGTTATGGGACTAAGCTAGACAAGGTTTTCTTCTTCTATTTACTCTTCACTAGTACAAGAAGTTCCTTTTCTTTGGTAAAAAATAAATCAAGAACTAGTTTTTGATGGGTCTTCTATCAATGTCATGATTCATCAAATTATGATATCACCTATCAACGAAATAAATTATTATAAATCTGATATATATGGAGATGTTTCCCCTTTTGTGATGGTCTTCTATTACAAACAAGTAAGTTTTCAATCATGAACTAACTCATTTTATTTCTTTGATATATATATATATATATATATATATAAATATATAAATATATATATAAATATATATATAGTTGTTTTCAGTATATATTCACATGTTTCTTTGCATTTTCAGGTTTCTTTCTTGATTTTACCTAGAAAAGATTAAGTGAAGTCTTACAGTGAAAAACTTCTTGAAAAACCCTATCTATCCCCTAAACTTCTAAGCGCATGATGTTTTGTTTTTCGACACACGATGTATATGTTGTTTTGGTTTTCGAGTGAGCATATGGAAAATATGCCTCGTAGCATATGTGGAAAATGTGTCTGTTGCACATTCAGAGTTATGTGTTTGTTGCACATTCAGCTTTATGTGTCCAACACACATCCGGAGATATGTGCATTTCATGTATAGTGTTTCTAATTCATTAAACTTTCTTTTGCAGGTTCTTGTTTATTGTTAAATGATGAAAATTAATATTCACATGATATGTGGCATGTACTTGTGGGACTGGACTATATATGGTTGTCTTCTTCTATACATTCTTCACTTCTATGGTCACCTCATTTCTTTGGTGCAAAAAAAATCAAACAAAGTAAGTGCCCTTCATTTATACATATTAAATATGTGAATGTAAGTATTTTCATCTATTCATAATAGATATATAAAATAGATTTGACAATTCGTAGTAAACATACAAATTATATCTTACAATTTATATTGAGTACTCATACATGCAAATAATCTATGTTGAACCATTTGGTTCTACCTACGACTTGTATATACAGTATTAGAAGTCACATCTTTAGATGTCCAAAACAAATATCACTAAAATAGAAGATGTTGAGCCATATCATTTTGTAAATATAGTGCACTAAACTAGATTTCAAAACATAAATTCATTTCTATCTTTGTCATTTGTACATGTATTGTAGACTAAGTCTTATGATAAGTTATCACAAAAAGATGCATGCTTTCACATTTTCAGATCAATAGTAGAAATTTAAAACTATAGGATCTATGAAGCATAGACATTTCCCAGAGGTTTTTGTGTTTGTGTCTGACACGTTTCTGACATGGACATGCTTGGACACATGGCGAGCATGCCTCTAACATGTCCACTTAATATAAAAGTGTTGTAATCCTTATTTCTCCCAACAAAAGTTGGATAGTACATCTCTTTCAATCAGTCCAACAATAGTTTGCAGTTTAAAATCCGTCCATGAACTCAAGTGAATGATCATATTTTGTGATTCATCTTTGAATATGCAAAAGACAAGTATCTTAAAATTTTCTAAACATACTCTGGTTTCAGAATTCCATTAGAATTAAAAAGGAGAAAATTGGATTCTGAATTCTTAAGACGGCGTACTAGACATTCTGTGTCTCTATTTGAAAAGTGTATATGTTGTCAACGCATCATATTTTTTATTGAGCAATCTCAATAGAATTAAATGTGTAATTTACATACAAAAATGCATTGCTTTCTTGTTAAAACAAACCCATGTGGTATTCTATATTGCTTACTAAAATGTACATGCTTAGAATAATTTCCTTACACTTACTTAAGTTGTACTATATTTGTAATGTAGATGGTCAATATGATGTTGGTTTGGTTTGTAAAAAAATCATGCATTACAATTTGCTTATAATATTGTACCTTGTGGTTGACTAGTGACAAATCAAAGATATCTTTTGAAACACATTACATACACCTCACTTCAAAAAATTGAAACTTATTTTGGCTAAGTATTTATGCTGATTCTCAATATAATTGGGAATGTGACTTATTTATGTATGCGTAAAGTTGAGAAGTTACACATTTATGCATAAAAACTAGTTGCATATCTTATCCATACTGAGGTAGTGGTAACAAAGTCCAACCTTTTTTTCATTATTATGTGTTTCGGTCTAACATGTATCCTGCTTTGAAAATATCCTTGTGAATGCAGAAAATGTGTTTGTTGCACATAAATAGATATGTGTCTATTGTACATTCGGCTTTATGTATCCATGCACATCTGAAGATAAGTGTATTTCATGAACAATGTTTCTAACACATCTAAATTTTTATTGTAGGTTTTTATTTATCATAAGTAACGATGAATAATATGTTGCATACTTGATTATGGCATCAAGATATATAGGGTTTCCTTGGAAACATCTACTCTCCTATCTAGCACTACCCTTCTTATCTAGAACTACATGGAAAACCCTCTCTATCCAGCGCTACCGTTCCTAATGCCTTGGTAAGCATCTACTACCCTACACATTATATGCTTAAATTATCATGTCATCTAGTTTCATGTTCCTTGATTTTATTTAATTTTTGTTGATTTGTAATACTACATTGAGCTGCTTCAAAATTGATAGTTGATTGGTCGTGACCTAGGAAGCACAAACACTTCCCAGAGGCTGCAATGTCTATGTCCAACGTGTGTCCAACATGGACACAACTTGGACACACCTGGACACGTGGCAGACATGCCTCTGATGTGTCCACTTTAATTGTTTTATTGAAGTGGTAGACATGGCTTGAATACTCCATGAACACATCCAAGACACATCATCCCTACCCAGTTAAGCCTAAGGCCACATTTGGTACGAGGGATTCTGGGCAGGATAGGACTCATAATCTTATAAAAATATGTATCACGCGTTTGTTTGTGTAATATCCATAATAGGATTGTAGTCCTTGTTGTTCATAAGTACCGACTGAGTGGGACAAAGCCATAACACAGTCCCATATATATATATATATATATATATATATATAAATATATATATATATATATATATAAATATATATATATATAGGCCGTTCATTCATTGTCCGGGTGGGTAGCCTGGATTTTGCTACCCGGCAGCCAAAAAAGTAACTATTCTGGCCAGAAAAGTAACCCTGCTATCAAAAAAGTAACTATATTGACCAAAAAGTAACTATGCGACTAAAAAAGTAACTCTGTACAAAATATACAGCAGATATATATGTATCCGTGTTTTGAAATCTGTTGTTGCAAACGTAACTATCTACGCACGAAACTTAGCAGTTTGCAAGGTAAAGTAACCCTCTACATGTCAAAACTAACCAACTTGAAAAAAAGTAACCGAAATGGTGGGCGGGTAGCTACCCGCACGGGCTATAAATATGGGCCCATATATGTATGTATATATATGTATATATATGTATATATATGTGATTAAGAGAGAAAGATTTCTCCCCCCCCCCATAACCCGTGGTGGAGGCCAGACGCCCGAGAGGGTGGTAAATCAAGAGATTCTTCTCTGTGTAGTTTCAAACCCGGGTCTCTTCATTGGGGACCAGTGGAATTTATCAATCGGGCTATACCCTTGTGGGAATATATATATATATATATATATATATATATATATATATATATATATATATATGTATGTATGTATACATATGTCTGTGTACATATGCATATGCATATGCATATGTATATGTATATGTATAAATGTGTATACCCTATGTCCCGTGACTGTGTCCCTCCCGTGTCTGTGTCTGTGTCCATGTCCATGCTTCTTAGGTCGTGACATATTTTCCACATGCTTGTACATGTTATAACATGTCATGGATTATCTAGGCATTTTTTGTTTATGGCATAGTTGTCAATTCAACCTAAAATGCAACACAAATTCTCTTTTTTCATAATTTTCTTCATTTAAAGCAATGTATTACTCCTTGTTTGTGCTTAAGATGTATGACAAGGTATTACCCTAAAGGAATGGTGATATGTTACTTCAATAATTTCCTAGGTGAATGGTCATATGTTACCCCTCTGTCTATGTACAATCTATTTGTAGATGAAATGTATATCTAAGTTTGAAATCCCTTCCATGCAAAATTTAAATTAATTTTCTAAATATGAGGATGTTTAAATGAAATTTCCAATCACTATTGGAACACTTCATCAGGTTCATTCTTTCAGTTGAGCTTGAATCCAATGTTGTTCTATATACATTTGTCTTCTGGTATCATCCTCATCTTTATATGTTTTGTTTTAATTTCAGGTTATTCAACTTGATGAATTTGACTTACATTATATTGAAAATTTGGGAATCTATATTGTATTATTTACTTGAAATACTTCCTTAGCCATAGCTAACATCACATTAAAGGAGTGATCATTTGTGAAAGAAATTCTTCCTTATGCAAAATATGAACTGGAGAGAAATTTATATATGAATATACCGCACATACTTGATTGGATTTGGTCTTCTATTTCAAATAAGTAAGTTTTCAATCATGAACTGATTAATTTATTTCTTTGATATTTATATAGATTCATAGTTATTTCACTATATTTTCATATGTTTCTTTGCATTTTCAGGTTTTTGCTAATTTTACCCAGGAAAGATTATGTGAAGTCTTGTAGTA
Organism: Alisma plantago-aquatica; assembly: GCA_963693085.1. Classification (NCBI taxonomy): domain Eukaryota; kingdom Viridiplantae; phylum Streptophyta; class Magnoliopsida; order Alismatales; family Alismataceae; genus Alisma; species Alisma plantago-aquatica. The sequence goes on from OY856415.1 coordinate 635,576,338, forward strand.
AAACACTTTTTGGAAATCCCCTTCTATCCCCTAAACTTCTAAATGAATGATGTTTTGTTTTTCAACGCACAATGTACATGTTATTTTGGTTTTCGAGAGAACATATGGAAAATATGCCCCGTAGCACATGCGGAAAATGTGTCTGTTGTACATGCAGAAATATGTGTCTGTTGCACATTCAGTTTTATGTGTCCGACACACATCTGGAGATATGTTCATTTCATGCATTATGTTTCTAATACATTGAAATTTCTTTTGTAGGTTCTCATTTATCATTAATTGATGACAATTGATATTCACCTGATATGTTGCACGTAGTTGTTGGACTGGACTATATATGGTTTTCTTCTTCTATATGTTCTTCACTTCTATGAGCCCCTCATTTCCTTAGTTCAAGAAAAATCAAACATGGGCATTGAAAAAGTAAGTACTCTCACTTCTTTATGTTCTTCACTTCTGAACAAAGATCATTAAATTAGAAAATGACCGACCTTATCATTTTATAAATATGTGCATTGAACTAGATTTTGAAACATAAATTTATTTCAGTCTTTATCAATCATACATGTAATATACATTCATAGATTAAGTCTTATGATAAGTGATCACACAATAGAATTTTAAAGTTGTATTATCTACCTGGAGGTTGTTGTGTCTGTATCTGACATGTTTCTGACATGGATATGCTTGGACACACGAAAAATATGCCTTTGATATGTCCACTTAATAGAAAAGTGTTGTCATCCTTATTTGCTTATCTCAACAAAAGTAGTAAAAAGTTCATCATTATGCCTCCTCTTTCCTTGCTTCTCTACATCTCTATCTCCCCTACTCTTCTCTTATCTGTGCATCTTCAGTAACACTTGAATGAATTCCTCTTCTCTTTCTTCCCTCTCAACCTCCAAGACACCTTATTCTTCATCTTCTCCATCACCGCCACCATATTTCTTTACCCCCTCTCATTCTTCCTCCAAATAGTACATGTTCACAAATACTTACATAAACAAAGAAAACTATTGCTTCAAACATTTTGTTTCCCTTAATTTTACCATTCCATATATTTTTACTGCAACAATTTTATAATTAAGCATCTTAATATATTTGTTGAGTTAATTTGTACTCTGACTTGTGGATATATTGTATATGTTGATTGTTTGTTGGATTCCATGGAGATTTCCTTCATAGATGATTTATTTATATCCATTTGTGTGTTTATACATAAAGTTTAATATATGTCAAAACATTTATATATAAATCGACATATTTGTTTACTTATAAATTAATCATTCCTAGTGTCGCGTCCTTCATTGTTGGAAATTGGGGTCCCTTTTGTCTATGGAGAAATACATGCATGTTTAGGTCTTCATGTTTCTTAGGTGAGGATCCAAGTGTGTTGCAAATGTGATGGACAAATTTAGGAATTTAGTATTTTTTTTCATTATAGCTATTTATGACGAAAAAAAGACATCGTTGTTGACCTTTGTCTTCAAGTCTGTTAGTCGTCGTTACTAGTATCAGCGACAAGTTTATGTGGTTGCAAATAGTATCAACGTCAGACATTTAATTTCATCGTTAAAACTATTAACGACAAACTATATAAGTCATCGTGATTTGTATTAGTGACGAACTGAAATTTTTTGCCATTATTTTTTATTAACGGCAAGACCAATAACGACAAGATGAGACAACTTTTTTTTCTCATCGCTGATAGTTTTAATGACAAACTATATCACATTTATGACCAAATTTTTCCGCCGTAATTGCAAAGTTTTCCTGTAGTGTGACTAGCAAACCAGTAGACTTATTAACTAGTTAGTGAGTTTTATTACAATTTCGTGTCTTTATACCATCACAAACCACCATGTCAATAAGGTTTTAATATACTAATTCTGTAAGGAAATGGAGACCAATGATTTGGCTCTAATTTATTTACGTTGTTCGAGAACAAAAGAATACGAGGCTGCTATAACAGCTTGCACCCAATTGTAAGCAGTGCATGCACACATGGCACCCAAATCTATTGTTGCATTGTAGCTTAGCCTTATCTATACTATATAAGAAGCCCCGTTGGGGATTTATCGTGCAATTTTTTCTAAATCTTTATTGAATTACAGATAAGTCCTTTTACTTATATACAGGCCGTTTAGGGTTACACGTGCAATGTTTTCCAAACTTATACGGAACTGCACATAATTCTTTTGTGTGTATTGCCTACACAACAAAACAAAATGGAAATGAAACGCTGAAGGTGTTCTCTGCAATTGTTGTGCAAGTTAATCACGATAAGAGTCCGTCGACGATCATTTCTTCACATCATCAACTGCCTTCCTAGGTTCTAGGGTTCGTTTATCTGGGTGGGTTCTGGAGGACGATTGGGTGCTACGGTTAGGTTATAAAGGCTCTACTTCACGAGAATTGTGGCTGACGACTTTGGTACGGGAACTGAAGCAATATCTATAGGTAAATTACTTTTTTCTCCTAATGATGGTTTTTTTCAATGGGTAGGTAGTTGTTTTACATCTTCACACAAGCGGTTAAACCCTTATGTCTATCTTTTCTTCTCATTTCGCCTAATATGGTTGTCGTCAGCTGGGGGCGCTGACGTGACGGCCGCCATGGTAGCCAGATCCGATCTGCTAATGTGCAAACGAATGGGGTCGTTGAACTGGCGAGAACCCTAGCCAGCCCTGAGGCTGCAGCGGAGTAGGAAATAGGGGAGGGGGGAGAAACCCTAAAAGAGAGGGAAAGGGGGAGAAGGCAAAGAGCGGGACGAAAAGTAGGGGAGGGGTCAAAAAGGAGTGGTGGTGCGAGATAGAGAGAGAGTGTATGTATGATACTTCTAAATAGTTGTGAGTGCTTTCATTTTATTTTGTCAGAGTTGTGCAGTGTCAATGATTTTTGTTTGATAAATTGTTGCTAATTACGAGGACGATACATTACAAGTGTCTGGGTCCTGCTAGCACTTCTCTTTTCGTATTATGTATTGAAGGATTTCCATGATGAAATCATGAAACCTCTGACAATCTATCTCCTGAAATAAAGTATAAAATACTCACTTTATATTAACAGAGTTACATGTGTTGTCGTCCTTAGTGTGTCGTTTGGCCAAACAATATTTATGAGAAATGGCTAACGCTCAACGTGTTGGTACTACTCCATTAATAAACTCCCATCTAATGGAATTTGTCATTGGGGTTTACTGCTGTCGAAATTGAGAGCAGTCTTGTATAAGAAAAAATATGATATTCAAGAACTATTTTGGGTCACATCGAATAAGTAAATTCAGTGGACACTACAAAATCATCTAAAATTCATTTCGACTGTTCAATTTTTAATTGAATATTAGGTTATTTTGTACTTTTCATTTATATATCAACAAAAATAGTTTGTTACTAAACGTAAAATAATGTTATAATTAGCTAACTATTTTGAACTTTTTTGTAATAGGTTGAAAGTTGATTTCACTCATGGCAAGCTCATCTTCTCAAGGTTTGTATTTTTAGAACTTACATATTTTTGTTAGTACAAATGCCATCCGCAAAGCATGTTCAATAGTAGAATTTTTCAATTGATTTCTTATTTTAGAATTTTCATATGTAAGTTAATAGTTTATTATAAATAACAAAAATAAATAAAATAAATATATTTACATTGGTTATAGGTGATTGTAATCATGAAAGAAGTAGGAAGCATTTACGAAGTTATCTATCAGATGCTAGGATTCCACAAATAGATCGAAGTAACTTCCATGCAAATCTACATATATTAAAATAAAAGTAATATTTAATTCTAAATGATGGGTTACACACATTCAGATTTCAATGAATTACATTACTTACAATTTCCTTCATATATTTGCATACATTGTGGTGCATACTTGTGATTTGAGGAAAGAGTTATAAACAAAGGTGATCGAATTCTACATTTTCATTCATTTTGTTGGGATGGAAAGTTTAAATTACCAATGTTGCACTCTGTCCCCTCTTACCTTGATGATTTACTTAAAGGAAGCTCTAAGGACAGAATATATCCAACATTTTGGTAGAATTCCTATTGATTCTAATATGCCAAAACAAATAGATGATGAATCAGATTTGAAAAACAAAGGGTTACTACACATTGAAGAAAAAGACTTTGTTGGGTTTCCATTCCCAATACTCTTAGATGAAAGATTATCAGATAATAGACTAATTTGTAAAGAGTTGATGTGTGATCGTATAAATTTATATGCTGAATTCAATGAAGGATATAAGAAGTTAAATACGAAACAACTTGTAATTTTTAATGATATCATCTGATCATGCTACTTTCCTATCGATTCGTTTTTCTTTGTGAGTGGCAGTGGAGGTACGGGGAAAACATTTTGTGGAATATATTGGCAGCAAATTTATGAAGCGATAGAAAATTAGTTTTGGTTGTTGCTTCATCAGGAATTGCAGCACTATTATTGCCAGGTGGACACACATCTCATTCTAGATTTAAAATTCCCTTAGAATCTAAACATGTGTTATACCATTGAAGTCATATTTGGCTAAGTTGATTCAAAAAATAATGTTGATAATTTGGAATGAAGCACCTATGATGAATAGATATGCATTTGAAGCATTAAATAGAACTTTAACATATATTATGCATCCTATAAAAGAAAATTCAAAAGATCATTTATTTGGAGGCATAACTGTTGTTTTAGGTGGCGATTTCAGACAAATTTTACCTGTTATACCTTAAGGAGGATGATCTGATATTACCAATGCAACTATTAGTCAATCCAAACTTTGGAATTAATGTCATATTTATGCACTATCAACAAATATGTGTGTTGAACATACAAGTACAAACTTTAATGATGATAGAAAAATTTTTATTGAATGGTTACTAAAAGTAGGTGACGGTAACATTCCATATGTACATGTAAATGATGAATATCATGATAATTGGATTGAATTCCCTCAAGAACTATTGCTAAACGAGCCAGCCACTATACATACTTTAATTGAAAATATTTATCCAAATTTTTATGTCAAGCATACAGATCCAAACTACTTCAAAATGCATACTATACTTGCACTAGAAATGATGAAGTTGATGATTTAAATTGTTTGTTGTTAGACCGTTTACCAGGAATTTCATCCTTATGTTATAGTTTTGACACCACAGAGACACTGGATTTTTGCAAAACAATTGATCGTACTTTATATTCTGATGAATATTTATATTCTTTGAAATTTTCAAGTATTTCAAATCATGTTGTATCATTAAAGGTTGGAGCTCCAATTATGCTTATTTGAAACATAGATCAATCAATAGGACTTTGCAATGGAACTAGATTAATAGTAAGAATGATTAACCTTCATATTTTAGATGCTGAAATTATTATAGGAAGTCATATCGGTGATCGTGTTTATATCCCCCGTATTACTTTCACAGAAAAGCAAATTAGAGCACCATTTATTTTGAAAAGAAGACAATTTCCTATCAGATTAGCTTTTACTATGACTATAAATAAAAGTCAAGGACAAACCTTACAATCTATTGGGCTATATTTAAAAACACATATTTTTTCTCATGGACAACAATATGTTGTCATTTCTCGAGTTACATCAAGAGAAGGTTTGAAAATTATGACATGCAATTGCGAAAGAATTCCAAAAAATCTTACAAAAAATATAGTCTACAAAGAAATATTGCAAAGTGTTACAGATAGATATACAATTATGTAAAGTTTATCTATAATATAATATAGGTAATCATATCATATTAAATTATATCGTTATTATTATTGATTATAAAACTATCTATTTTGTTATATATTGTCAAACTTTTCTCAGTCACATCGAACTAAAAACTTCCTTTTTAAATGTATTATTCTTATCTCCAATTTTATTCTATCCATAGGAAATTCACATCAAAGTATGGATGATAAATGTACTTTCAAAGTAGATGATGATACTTCGGAAGGTAAAAAAATCTAGATTCATCATTCAAATTATGGATTACTTACTTTTTTCTTTATATGATTCTAATCTCTAATTTTTTTCACTACAGGTGCTGAAATACAAACTATGAGTGATTTCAAAATCAAGCAATCAACTTATGATATTCCAAAAGGTAAGATAACACACAACATCAACAAAAAGCAAATGTCATATGATAAAAAATACAATCAATTTATTTTTATGACAAAATGAGTTTGACAATACATTCTTATATTTATATTATAAAACAATTTCTAGATTAACTCTTATCCATGCTTCTATTTCTACTGGTATGTGTACATCAGGTACAAGTCAAATTACTGACAAACAATTTAGCAGTAAAAGTACTATAGAACATAAGTTCAATATTATTAACCTATACATAAATAATATCAATTACATTTTATGCCAAAATAAAATCAAAGGAATCATACATCCTATTTATTTGAGCCTAATTTGTAAATAATTTTTTAAACAATAATTTGTAGGTACAGAGAGTTCCAATCTCAAAGAAATCAGTCCCAAAACACCAGCAAAACAAATGGTTTTATCTAAAAGAATTGCATAATTTCAAAGTGATAAACCAAGTGAAGATATTAAAATACTGAAAGCTTCATCTGATCAATTTTCTTCAATAACTTCAAAAAAGATTTTTTGCCTCCACAAGATGGTACAATATATTATCATCATTTTGGTTAGTTATTACAAATAAAATAATGATCTTATATTTAAATGATCTTACATATAAAAATTTATACAGAAGAGATGAAGAAATCATTACATGTTGTCTTACAAGGACGCAAGCCATCTTTATTTTGTATGATACGTCCAAACCAACAAGATGCAGTACTTTTTATTCGTGTTGCAATCAAATGTAGACATACAATTGACAAACCAACTGAAAAAATGGAGTCATTTGTAGTTACTCTCATAGATTCTGAGGTATTTTTTAATTTACTTTGCATTATGTTATTTTAACATTACATATATATTTTATAAGAAAATGTGAATGTCTCTAGGGTGATGAAATGCAAGTAAGAATTTTTCATTCAAATCCAACTAAATGGGATCAGTTGCTTACTATAGGTAGTACTTTGGTGTTGAAATTTGTAAGCATTAGAAAACTCCAATTTGGCTTTTGAATTGTGCCTCATAATTTTATCATATTCATCAATGACTGTTCAACTGGTGTTGAGGTGCAAGATGATCAAACAATACCATATCCTAAATACCACATCACACCATTGTATGAAATAAGCTCATTGAAACCTAAAAGTCGAGCTTTAATTGGTAAGTTATTAAATTATAACATTGTTTGATGCTTATTGTATACGAACTTAACTATTTTCTTTATTAGATGTGGCTGGAATTATCTAGAAATTAGAATCAAGAACTATGTCAAGCAACTCCTATATCCGTCTCCATATTGTAGATAAAAGGAGATTTATAATGATTACCTTAAATAAATATGTGTTTCTAATGTGAATAATGTGTATTCATTTGTTACATAGTAATTGCTGCATCTGATTGACCGTGTGGAATGTACTTGCAAAAAAATATGATGATGACTTGGTCATTGCTGCAAAGAATAATGTTGTTCTTCTTGCAACGAAAGTCAAAATTGATACATACAATGGTACATAACAACATATAACTCTATTTTCATTCTAATAAATGTATTCCTAACCAAATTTCCCTTCATAGATGAGTATTGCATTGCAAGCACTGATTATTTAGATCTCTATATAGAACCAGCTGGCCTTAATAAAATTGAAAAACTAAAAAGTGGTTAGTAATGGTTGATGATGTCAAACAAATACTCATATTTCATAAGCAAAGAAGATAATATAATTTATGGTGCCTTTCTAATTATCTTACATGTTGAGGTTTTCTAAGGATAAATTGAAGGGTGAATTTTCAACATCAATCTGTATATATAGCAACACACAAACAGAGAGAAGAACTCATTTTGTGACTATTAATGATGTTTTTCTCCATGCACAATATATAATTGATAAGGTAATTATATAATTTAGTAAAATTGTTATTTTGAACTATATTCATGTTGTAAACTCATAGATTGAATTTATTATTATTTTTTAATTACAACCTCTTTACTTCACAATAAAAGACACAGTTGCAAATGTATCTTCTAAAGATGAAATGTTTTATGATTGCTATCAATCATGCTCAAAGAAGTACAAGTTAGCAGAAGACAGTACAATATGCTATCACTGTTGTGTTATTGATTCCATTCCAATAATAAGGTAATGTTGTTAATGTACACTCAATTGACATATAATGTTCTAACAAACATGTATAGTTATAAAAAAATGTTTCCTATTAGGTTGAACTTGAAAGCCAAGATTCTTGATGAAAGGGGAGATGCATACGTTACCCTATTTGGAGAAAATGCAAATTCATTTCTATGTGTCACCACTGAAAGAGTGTTGCAACTCTTCACTGAGGTTATTCGATAGTTTATCATAATAACATCTACACGAGTAATTACTATCAAATCTAGAGCTAAATCGAGTAATATATGTTACTAATGAATATTTTGTTAGGATGAAAGCCAAAATGTTATTGACAAAATATTTGAGGAACCAATAGGAAAAACATTTACTTTTTAGTTACGATTGAGTAGAGAGAACCAACGCTACAACATGAATGGGGACTTTATATTCACTTCTTTTGATCAATGGAAAAACAAATGACACTCTGGCACAAGGTAAAACATGCTACATAATTTCTTTTTAATTTATAAAATGCTCATTTTTAAAGAACAATTCACATGATGAAAAGTAAAACATATTCTCATATCATCATTGCTTTATTATGCAGGAATAATACTTTTTGAATGAAGTTACTATCATAATATACATATATGTATATATGTATGTGTGCATATATAGCTATGGAAAAGCTCCTCCTACATGAAAATGTTATTTTTTGTCATCTAAAGAGAGATCATATGAAAAAGATATTATATTTAGGTACGCTTTTTAATTTAAAAATTTTATTTCTGTTGTTATAATTGTTTTTATGTATTTTATTCCTATATAATCATCTTAGAAGATTGTATCTATAAAATAATCATTATTTTTTAAAATATTAAGTAGTCATTATTTAAGTACACTTTGCAAACTTCATGTGAGAGACACTCTAAAATTTATATATGCTTTTTCTTCTTAAGATAATATTCATATCACTCTTTACAACCAACTAGCTTTGCTAAAATTTAGATGTTAATGAGTTTGCAAGTGATGATGCCATACAAACACTCATACTAAGAAAATGAAAATATAACCTACTGTACCAAATTTTCATGTTTGTTATAGTTTCTCTAACAAAAATTAAGTAGTAAACTCCACATAATTTCACATATACAACAATAAAAGATGATGAATATACATGAATATCAATGATATTGGTTTTCATAAACATCTCTTAAGTAAGAACATATTTCACAACACTTGACTTCCGTACGAAAGAGAACTCTATAAACAGAAGTGTATGTTTTTAGGATAAATATTTCATCTTATTTCTTACACTAAGAATCTTACATTCATATGGAATAAAATGATAATGATTATTGATGTTTCACCTCTCTTTTTCATACTACTACTTCTCTCAAAAAAATTGTGGGAGGATAGAATACAATCTTAGAAGTCTATTATTCATCCCATCCTTTTTGGATACGTTGATATGAAACCAATACCAATATGCATCATTCTACTCACAATATTATCACTCTTATGATTGTAAATCTTTTTTATGTAAAAATTTAAATGTACCTCAATCTAAAATGTAAACCTATAATAAAACAACCTTTATATTAAAGTATATATGTTATGCGTACATCGCTAAGAACATAGTATCAAAACATATACATCTATGACCTCAAACAAATGAATTTATCAAAAGCTACTCTTTAGAGTCACATGATGTTTAATATGAAGAATTCAGTAATTCATTACAATGCTTCTTATAGTCTGATACAATCTATATAGAACTTATTATTAACATTAATTTAAATTAAAAATAATCTTCATTTTTAGATCAAAGGCTTGACTTTATTTTGATAAGTCAGTATAGGAAATTCAAGCTACCTTCTGAAAGGAACCTACTAATCATGTTGACCGACTTTTTCTTTTGTGGAACATCGTAATTTATGTTTTAGTGGTACGTATTCTTTTTCATATATCATTAAAGACTGTAGCATATAGTATATATTATGTTTTTATGTAATATAAACATTTTATCATTTTTCTTCTCTGAAACCTTTAATTGCATTGACTTCATCAAGATGACAAGTATATGATCATTTTCTGAAATAAAGAAAATAAGATTCCATATGGTATCCTTTTTACACTTCTACACTGGTAAGAATAGAAAATAGTGGTTAGACTCCCCAAGAGGTGAGAAGAACATCAAAATCAAAATATCGTTTCACCAACATGTTTTTCAAAATGACAAAACCTAGTCATAGATCATGTTAAATTTTACTACTTTCTTGGCTGATGTAATTTTCAGCTCTATATTCTTCACCTACATGCATATGATACGACACAAGAAATCATTTCAGAAACATACATACCTTTGTTTATTAATGTAATTCCAACCAATCCGTGATTAAGTATATAGTTTACTATTTTTTTGCACCTCCACACTAACATAACATCAAAGTGAATTCCAGCCATTTCTATGATGCCCCTACCAACTTTTTCACAAGCTTTTACAATGTGTTTGTTGATTCAAAAGATGAAGGATTAAATTAATACATATGATGTAGAATAACCTTTATGACTGTATTCATTTTAATTGTAATTTCCCAATCTTCTTGGTAGTCATTCCTTTTAAATAGTGACATTAATGACCCCTCAGCTCACACTAACATTAATTTATCATTTTTTCTTTTGAACTACTGTCACGTTGTATGTGGTCTAACAATACATTATATTTTTTATATAACTTAAATGTAGTCATACACATACCTACAATTTCTCATCTATCACTAGGCATAAACATGATTTGTAACCATGTAATCTTTATTTAAGCAAAGTTTTCTTCTATTTTTTTAGAATTTCTTTTTTCCTTTTTATTTTTTCAATTGATTCCTGCTTAAGATTTTTACATATATCTATTCCTACGTCTCTGAAAACAATGATGACTTTCTGTTCTTTTATTTTTAGGAAAAAATATGACATTTTCATAGAGAAATGATATAATAATAGTCAGTAGGTCAAGGATTGATATTTAGTATTCAGAAAGAGTTGGCTAATTAATCTAAGAATTGAGAAACCCTATAGGCTCCATGGATGAAAAGATTCACAGACTTCATGTGGAAGCACTAAGATTTGGAATCTTAATTCAATAAGGAGGATAAATATGAAGCTACATAGAAAGGTTATCTTGTTCTACACTTTCATTATTCTTATTCTTGGATGCCCTATAGAAAAGAGGTGACACATCATACATCATCTGAGAGAAGTTAAAATGATGTTGCTTTATCGGTAAGAGGATTTGCTAAATTTACCCAGCCCATTCTAAACCTTATTCTGATACTCTATAAATTATGCAACTATCAGACCATCAACTATCTATTCCATTTTTATGTACATATTGCAGGAGATACATTATTCTGAGTATCACATTAATATAATAAGATGTGAGTAAAACAACAATCATGTCACATTACAGATATATGACCTTTGTGTGATTTCATTACGAATACCTTCTCATCAAATAAAGTGGCTCGCTTCTATAAGTTGTATTGTAGTTCAAATGAGTTTATATGCTTTTATATTCTTTTGGGAATTTATGTTACTACTGAAATTGGTATAGGTGTTCCTTTGGCTAGAACTTAAGACGATCTTCGTGCATGATTATATAGCAAAGCATCATAGGAATGTTTTACAGAATTTGTGTTTGTGGAGCATACAAGCATGCACACCTTGAACACATGCAGAACTATTGCATAGTTATATGAACATTCTAGTCACTAAATATTTCTCATAATATTAGCCCTTATAAATGTTATGTGTGTCTTCACTTTGTTCACATTATTTCACTAAATTGAGCTGGTGCATAACTAATGTTGATGGGTAGGAGATAATGAGCATGGCTACTCTAAATTGTATCACCAAAATTCAGTTTACATTCTGTTCGTTTGGCCTGTTCTTAGTGATTTAATAGAAAAATATTTATTCAAGAACATACAAGCATACATGCCCTAAGCACATGCAGAACTATTGCTTGTTATGTGAACATTCTAATCAATAAAAATTTATCATAATATTAGCCCTTATAAATGTTATGCGGACAGCACAATAGAATATGTGCTAACTAGTTTTCTATACTCATTTTTAAAGAACAATTCACATGATTAAAAGTAAAACATATTCTCATATCATCATTGTTTTATTATGCAGGAATAATACTTTTTGAATGAAGTTACTATCATAATATACATATATGTATATATGTATGCATGCATATATAGCTATGGAAAAGCTCTTCCTACAGAAAAATGTTGTTTTTTGCATCTAAAGAGAGCTCGTATGAAAAAGATATTATCTTTAGGTATGCTTTTTAATTTTAAAATTTTATTTATGTTGTTATAATTGTTTTTATGTACTTTTTTCCTATATAATTGTCTTAGAAGATTGTATCTGTAAAATAATCATTATTTTTTAAAATATTAAGTAGTCATTATTTAAGTATAATTTGCAAACTTCATGTGAAATATACACTCTAAATTTCACATACACTTTTTCTTCTTAAGAGAATATTCATATCACTCTTTACAACCAACAAGCTTTGCTGAAATTTAGATGTTAAAGAGTTCACAAGTGATGATGCCATACAAACACTCATACTAAAAATGAAAATATAACCTACTGCACTAAATTTTCATATTTGTTATAGTTTCTCTAGCAAAAATTAAGAAGTAAGCTCCACATCATTTCATATATACAACAATAAAAAATGATGAATATACATGAATATCAGTGTTGTTGGTTTTCATAAACATGTCTTAGTTAAGAACATATTCCACAACACTTAACTTTCGTACTAAAGAGAACTCTATAAATAGAAGTGTATGTTTTTAGGATAAATATTTCATCTTATGTCTTACACTAAGAATCTTACATTCATATGGAATAAAATGATATTGATTATTGATATTTCACCTCTCTCTTTCATACTACTACTTCTCTTAAAAAATTTGTGGGAAGATAGAATACAATCTTAAAAGTCTATTATTCATCCCATCATTTTCCTTTACGTTGAATGAAACTAATACAATTATACATCATTCTACTGACAATATTATCACTCTTCTTATTATAAATATTTTTTTATGTAAAAATTTAAATGTACCTCAATCCATACTATAAACCTATACTAAAATAACCTTTATTTTAAAGTATATATATTATCCGTAGATCACTAATAACATAGTATCAAAACATATACATCTATGACCTCAAACAAATGAATTTATCAAAAGATATTCTTTAGAGTCATTATGTTTAATATGAACAATTAAATAATTCATTTCAATGCTTCTTATAGTCTGATACAATCTATATAGAACTTATTATTAACATTAATTTAAATTACAAATAATCTTCATTTTTAGATGAAAGGCATGACTTTATTTTGATAAGTCAATATAGGAAAATCAAGCTATCTTCTGAAAGGAACCTACTAATCATCTTGACCATCTTTTTCTTTTGTGGAACAAGGGAGTAAATTTTGATTGGTACGTCTTCTCTTTCCTATATCATTAAAGACGGTAGAATATAGTATATATTATGAATTTATGTAATTTAAACATTTTATCATTTTGCTTCTCTGAAACCTTTAATTGTGTTGACCTCATCAAGATGACAAGTATATGATCCTTTTTTGAAATAAAGAAAATAAGATTCCATATGGTATATTTTTTACACTTCTACACCGATAAGAATAGAAAATGGCAGTTAGACTCCCCAAAAGGTCATAAGCACATCAAAATCAAAATATTGTTTCACCAACATATTTTTCAAAACAGCAAAACTGAGTCATAGATCATGTTGAATTTTACTGGTTCCTTGACTGATGTCATTTTTAGCTCTATATTCTTGACCTACATACATATAATATGACACAAGCAATCATTTCAGAAACATACATACCTTTGTTTATTAAGGTAATTCCAACCAACTTTTTCAGAAGCTTTTACAATGAGTTTGTTGATTCAAAATATGAGGGATTATATTAATACATACGATGTAGAATAACCTTTGTGACTGTTTTCATTTTAGTTCTAATTTCCTAATCTTCTTCGTAGTCAACCTTTTTAAATATTAACATTAATGACCCCTCAGCTCACATTAACATTAATTTATCATTTTTTCTTATGAACTACTGACACATTGTATGTTGTCTAACAATACATTATATTTTTTTATAAAACTTAAATGTAGTCATACACATACCTACAGTTTCTCACCTATCACTAGGCATAAACATAATTGGTAACCATGTAATCTTTATTTGAGCAAAGCTTTCTTCTTTTTTTTAGAATTTCTTTTTTTCCTTTTAATTTCTTCAATTGATTCTTGCTTCAAATTTTTACATATATCTATTCCTACGGTCTCCGGAAACAATGATGATAATTCTAAGAGATTACAAGTCACAGTGTGGGAGAGGGGCTAGACATTAACATCGTGGGATATTTGAACATGGTAAGGAATGATACAACCACAATTCAGACTAACGAATGTAACTTCTTGCTAGCGATAATCATCCTAAAATTTTGATCCTTTATTTTCTAGCCGAATTGGTTCTGACTTCCTGTAAATCTCTTTCTGTTCTTTTATTTTTTGGAAAAAATACAAATTTTTATAGACAAATGATGCAATAATAGTCAGTATGTCAAGGATTGATATTTAGGATTTAGAAAGAGTTGGCTAATTAATCTAAGAACTGAGAAACCCTATAGGCTCCATGGATGCCAAGATTCACAGACTTCATGTGGAAGCACTAAGATCTGGAATCTTAATTCAATAAGGAGAATAAAATATGAAGCTAGATAGAAGGGTTATCATATTCTGCACCTTCATTATTCTTATTCTTGCATGCCCTATGGAAAAGAGGTGACACATCAGACATCATCTGACAGAAGTTAAAACGATGTTTGTTTATAGGTAAGAGGATTTGCTAAATTCACCCAGCCCATTCTAAACCTTATTCTAATACTCTATAAATTATGAAACTATCATACCATCAACTATCTATTCCATTTTCATGTACATATTGCAAGAGACATATTATTCTAAATGTCACATTAATATGATAAACTGTGAGTAAAACAACAACAACGTCACATTACAGATATATGACCATTGTGTGTGTTTCATTACAACGATAAAGTGGCTCACATCTATAAGTTGTATTGTAATTCAAATCAGTTTATATGCTTTTGGGCATTTATGTTACTAACGAAATTGTTATAGGTGTGCATTTTTCTAGAACTTCAGACGATATGTGTGCATGATTATATAACAAAGCAACATAGGTTTGTTTTAGAGAATTTGCGTTCGTGGAGTATACAAGCATGCATGCCCTGAACATATGCAGAACTATTATGTGGTTATATGAACATTCTGATCACTAAGCATGTGTGCCTGCAATTTGTTCGCATTATTTCACTAAATTGAGCTAGTGCATAACTAACACTAATGGGTAGGAGATAATGAGCATGGCTACTCTAAATAGTATCACCAAAATTCAGTCTACATTCTGTTTGTTTGGCCTGTTCTTAGTGATTCAATAGAAAAAAAATTATTCAAGAACAGACAAGCATACATGCCCTGAGCACATGTAGAACTATTTCTTGTTTATCTGAACATTCTAATCAATAAAAAATTATCATAATATTAGCCCTTATAAATATTTTGCGGATAGTACAATAAAATGTGCGCTAACCAATTTTTTGCAGTAAATACTTTCAGTGGTTCCATAAAAAAGCATGGTTACTTTGAATAGCATCACCAGAATTCATTTTACATTGTGTTCATTTCACCTATTCGTGATTATGATTCAGTAGAAAAAATCCTTTCACAAGAGTGCTTTTGTTAGCTAACAACTACCGAAAGAAACCTATCCCATGGAGTCGATTGGAAGTTCACAATTGTAGTTTACAAACTGATTATATCCAATATAATCATCAAATTTTACGATTCATACTTTTTATTACTATATTTGCTTTATCATTTCAAAATATTGGTCTTATATCCGTACTTTCTATGTACATATAATAATACAAATACAAAATATTCACTTAGTTTCTTTAACTTATGAACTGATCTATCCACCGGTGATCAAAAAGTGACTAAGCAATTGAACGTAGGGACAGAGTTAGTCAAAAAAATGATGTCGATTACTCAAACAATTGGCTACCACATTATTCCATTTTGAAGTTCTGGCCGACGATTTGGTGCTACGGTTAGGTTATAAGGCTCTACTTGGCGAGAATTGTCGCTGACGACTTAGGTGCGGAAATTGAAGCAATATTTGTAGGTAAATTCCTTACAATATCCATTAAACTATCTACTCCAGCAGTGATATAATTCTAAGTCAATGGGAAGAAATAAAGTGATGCACAGTTTATTTCCTAACTTGCTAAAAGATCAAAGCTTTACTATAAAAAAAGGGTAGACATGAATTTTCATTCACGCCAGCATATGGGTCTTAGCTTTTCCTTTGGTGATATTTGTTAATGATCTTTTCTTCCTCAAATAGTATGTACATTTTTAAATAACTACTAGAGATTTTAATTAAGTCTACTATCGTCTACTGCAATACCAGAAGGAACAAAACAAAAGCTTTTCTGTCGTTTCGCTTGATATGTATTAAAAATTTGATCCTTTTCATCTATTTAGATGACGAGCTCTTCTGATTTACGCCCTTTTTCTTGACATCCTTTTTCTTTGCCCATTCTTTTTTACCTGCTCATAGGTCAGTAGAAATTTCCATCTAATTTTGACTATAGCAGAGTTGACATCTATTTTTATTTGGACTGATAAGTTGAATATTATGAAAATATTGGTTATCTTAGAAAGCACTGGTGTCATATATATGGATGACGAGCATTGTATTTTTCAGAATACGACCATTGAACAATAGTTACACATCATCTGGCAACTAATTTATTGGTCTGATTTTTTTATTTTCTATCATTGAACAATAGTTTAATTATATGCATGCTTAACTAAAGTGTCCACTTATTTCTTGGTTGTGCAAACCAGAAAAAGTATAAATATATTTAAATGATCTGGAACCACTGCCATTTATAACATATATGTTTGGCAATGAAACTATTTAGTCATCCCACTGGAAGCTTGGTTGTACTCTCTCTTCTAGTTTAATTTGTAGGGTTCTCATATGAAATTATTCTACATATTGTTTTGTGTTGAATGGGATAGGGCATATATCCAATGTTAGCTATTTGTAGGTCATATCGATATCGGCCTCGATGATGACATATTTGATGTTAGAAGTAACAATTGCCTTCATAATTTTTTGAGTAGATGTAGAAGGTAGGGATAATAGCTTACTATCTGCCCGACCACTCCCGCATAGACATTTAAGCAATGTAGAAAGTTTTTTGCAGAAATTACAATGTTAGTTACAAAATTTAGGCATTGTATTTTCAAAATGTGAAGTATTTGGCTGGAAGTAATGGAAGCTTTATGTTTAGTATACCATAATCTCTTCAATTTCATTAGAACAATTTCCTATAAGCTACATATAAAATACTAGCCAATCCTTTATATGAAATTATATATATTCATTTACATGCACACATAGATATTGATAACTTCACATCTACTCATAAAACCTACTTTGTTCGACTTATTAACATGTCTACTCACTGAAGATAAGAACGTGACATTTTGGGATGCCTACAACATTAGGAGATCTCTGGTACTGGAAAGAGTTGTGTTTAGCGACATTGTTTTTAAAACCGAACCGGACTGGCGGGTCAGACCGGTGAACCGGTAGCTGACCGATCCGGAAGCCTGAAAAATCGATTATGTGTCTTTTTCTGATCGAATCGATCAGAAATACGGTCCAACCAGTCCAACAGCCGGTCAGACCAAACTGGATTGGACCAGTAGTTCAAAGAGAAGAAAAAATAGAAGGTAGAATACATATAGGAATTTACATATATGTATGCATTTATATAGAAAATATACATATAACGTAGAACGTGCGCGCACACACACACACAGATATATATATATATATATATATATATATATATATATATATATATATGCATATATACATATATATATATGTATGTGTACATCCACATAATAATATATATGTATACATATATATTTTTTTATATACATATATATACAATGTATATATATTCAAATATATATATATATATATTGATATAATATATATTGATTATCTATACTACTATAAAAAGAGTGAGTTTTGCAGGCAGTTCAAATACACCCGTCTAAAGTCATATTAACCAATCACGTTGCACGGTTTTTCCAACGTGGCAAAAGCTTGCACTCTCCTTCACTCAAGCTGCTCTCATGTTTTTTTCAGCTTTTTTTACTTCTGAAAAAATGGAACTACTCTTTTTGAACTCTGGCGTTTGAATTTAAATTTTCCGCACCCTTTTCTCTCTCACCCAATCATCAGTCAAACTCATTTCCCGCCAATACAAATTATTTTTATTACTACTAACCACCCTCCGTTCTCTCCCTCAATTACTCAACTCTGAGTTTTCTACATATCCGTCATTCACATTTTTTTTATATTTTTCGGATAATCTTTTTCACTTTCACAGTAGTAAACAGTTCTTATCCAACCCACCCTCACATGTGTCCCTTCAAAAGTGGAATGTGGGAGGCATCTTTTTGCTCAGTCTTCAAATATATACCATGTTTTCCGTTCCAACCGTATCAAAACACAAAGGCCTGGCTGCTATACAAATCGTTCACAAATCGTTCTATACATACAAACCTTTCTACATAAATCAATGTCAACCAAAACTACAATACAAGACCACCCTATCATCTCCTCATCCGTTCACCTTCAGGAAGTTGCATCATCTTCTGCCTTGCCTCTATTAGTTTCCCTGGTGTCTATTCTCCATGTTTCATCTGTTCCTACTACACAGGTGGAGAAAAGCTTCAATCATGATCCTGCTTTTAGTGGTTCCCAGTCGCAAATGAGAGGAAAAAATCAATGATACCTAATCTCTACCTCCAATGTAGGAGAGAGATGATCATAAGTATGGGAGCTCAATCATAAATCTCAACCCCAAATATCATTCAGACTATATGTATATGCTCCTACTCGCTTCTTCTCCTTCTCTTGTTCACCTCTTCGTAGTTTTCTATTCATGTTTCTATTTTATATGTGCAACATGTTGATCTGGATGTTGGAAAATTGTGGATGTAGTTGCAGGAGTTTAGCCTCATCAAGGAGTCCCACCTCTTATTCCTTCCTCCACTAATCCAGCAACTCTCTAACTTTAGGAAGATAGGTGTGCAAAGAAGAATCAATTAGTGGTGCTGCTCCCAGTACTTAATGCCAATGTGAATTCTCTCCATTACTGGGTAACTTTAGTAAGATTTTTCTTCCTTTAGCTATTGTTTGATACACTCCAATCCAGTCAAAACTCTTACAAATCAAGCATTCATGTTTCTAGCCTTAACATACTTTATTGTTGATTTTTATGGGTTTGGACATTGCTACAATGTGTCCTTGCAAGGAAGCAACAAGGAGCCAAGTAGCAAGACAGAGCCACCAGGACAGAAGCATCATCTCTTCATAAACACAAGGCCGTCCCCTATGCAAGATGACGTTATTTTGAAACTTCTATCTTATGGCACCAACAACATCAATTCAAGACTCCAGTCGGCGCCTCCCTAGATCCTCCTTAGATTTTAATCTCTGACTCCTACATCACAATACAAGAAACCAATCTCAGCACTTCCGGGAGCACTAATCTCTTACCAACATTCTAATGTTAGGGTATTTCCATTGTTGTATATAAAGGTTCCTGAACTCTGCCTTCTTTGTTTTATTTTTCCAATTGTATTTAAGATGATTTAGCAACTATGCATATGTCAAGTTAACTATGTTGAAGCAGGTGATTGTTAACATACATACAAATTAATATCCTTAACTTTTTAAAGGGTAAACATGGAAACACTTATTCTTTAACGCAATATATTACTTATCTTCACATCAATAGGACCTAAAATGATTAGAGGATGAAAATCGGGCACCTTGTCCAATGTGAAATACTCCATTTCTCAAACATTACAATGACTTGGGGCTTCCTTCAGCGATGTACCATACCTTTATAAACCAAATTAACCCCCTTTATTCGTTACTTTAAAAGTACATAATATCAATTTGCTTATTTGGATGAGGTTTTTTCTGCATTACATAGGAATTTTGTCTTCTGTATCTACTTACAGTTCTCCCTCATTATGAACATATTGTTTGCAAAGTGACACATGAATAGACATAAACATGTATGCTCAAGCAAGTACTCATATTTGACATATATCACATCTGATATAATCAATTATTGTTTTGTATATATTTACTTTATTGGCATCCCTACGTGAATATAGACAATAAGTTGGCATATATTGTCTACATAGACATCCATTTTTATCTATGCACAAAAAGGTTTCTTAGTCACAATCTAATACGAATTTCAAATAAATCTATACACTTGAAAATTTACTCCATCTCCCAAACTCTCTATCTCTATATCTATCCTACTATAAAAAGAGCGAGTTTTGCAGGCAGTTCAAATACACCCGTCCAAAGTCATATTAACCAATCACGTTGCACGGTTTTGCCAACGTGGCAAAATCTTGCACTCTCCTTCACTCAAGCTGCTCACACGTTTTTTTCCAGCTTTTTTTACTTCCAAAAAATGATTTAGTTTGAAAAAATGGAACTACTCGTTTTGAACTCTGGCATTTGAATTTAAATGTGCCGCACCCTTTTCTCTCTCACCCAATCATCAGTCAAACCCATTTCCCGCCAACACAAATTATTTTTATTAGTACTAACCACCCTCCGTTCTCTCCCTCAATTCCTCAACTCTGAGTTTTCTACGTATCCGCCGTTCACATTTTTTTATATTTTTCCGATAATCTTTTTCACTTTCAAAGTAGTAAACGGTTCTTATCCAACCCACCCTCACAAATATCCCTTCAAAAGTGGAATGTGGGAGGCATCTTTTTGCTTAGTCTTCAAATATATCCCACGTTTTCCGTTCCAACCGTATCAAAACACAAAGGCCCAACTGCTATAAAAATCGTTCACAAATCGTTCTATACATACAAACCTTTCTACATAAATCAATGTCAACCAGAACTACAATACAAGACCACCCTACCATCTCCTCATTCGTTCTCCTTTAGGAAGTTGCATCATCTTCTGCCTTGCCTCCACTGGTTTCCCTGGTGTCTATTCTCCGTGTTTCATCCGTTCCTACTACATAGGTGGAGAAAAGCTTCAATCATGATCCTGCTTTTAGTGGTTCTCAGTCGTAGAAGAGAGGAAAAAATCAATGATACCTAATCTCTACCTCCAATGTTGGAGAGAGATCATCAGAAGTATGGGAGCTCAATCATCGATCTCAACCCCAAATATCATTCAGACTATATGTATATGCTCCTACTCGCTTCTTCTCCTTCTCTTGTTCACCTCTACGTAGTTTTCTATTCATGTTTCTATTTTATATGTGCAGCACGATGATCTGGATGTTGGAGAATTTTGGATGTAGTTGCAGGAGTTTACCCTCATCAAGGAGTCCCACCTCTTATTCCTTCCTCCACTAATCCAGCAACTCTCTAACTTTAGGAAGATAGGCGTGCAAAGAAGAATCAATTAGTGGCGTTGCTCCCAGTACTTAATGCCAATGTGAATTCTCTCCATTACTTGGTAACTTTAGTAAAAATTTTCTTCCTTTGGCTATTGTTTGATACACTCCAATCCAGTCAAAACTCTTACAAATCAAGCATTCATGTTTCTAGCCTTAACATACTTTATTGTTGATTTTTATGGGTTTGGACATTGCTACAATGTGTCCTTGCAAGGAAGCAACAAGGATCCAAGTAGCAAGATGGAGCCATAAGGACAGAAGCCTCATCTCTTCATAAACAAAAGGTCGTCCCCTATCCAAGATGACGTTATTTTGAAACTTTTATCTTATGGAACCAACAACATCAATTCAAGACTCCAGTCGGAGCCGCCCTAGATCCTCCTTAGATTTTAATCTCTGACTCCTACATCACAATACAAGAAACCAATCTCAGCACTTCTGGGAGCACTAATCTCTTACCAACGTTCTAATGTTAGGGTTGTTCCATTGTTGTATATAAAGGTTCCTGAACTCTGCCTTCTTTGTTTTATTTTTCCAATTGTATTTAAGATTATTTAGCAACTATGCATATGTCAAGTTAACTATGTTGGAGTAGGTGATTGTTAACGTACATACAAATTAATATCCTTAACTTTTTAAAGGGTAAACATGGAAACACTTATTCTTTAACGCAATATATTACTTATCTTCACACCAATAGGACCTAAAATGATTAGAGGATAAAAACCGGGCACCTTGTCCAATGTGAAATACTCCATTTCTCAAACATTACAATGACTTGGGGCTTCCTTCACCTATGTCCCATACCTTTATAAACCAAATTAATCCCCTTTATTCGTAACTATAAAAGTACATAATATCAGTTCGCTTATTTGGATGAGGTTTTTTCTGCATTACATAGGAATTTTGTCTTCTGTATCTACTTACAGTTCTCCCTCATTATGCACATATTGTTTGCAAAGTGAAACACGAACGGACATAAACATGTATACTCAAGAAAGTACTCATATTTGACATATATGACATCTGATATAATCAATTATTGTTTTGCATATATTTACTTTATTGGCAACCCTACATGAATATAGACAATACGTTGGCATATAATGTCTACATAGACATCCATTTTTATATATGCACAAAAAGGTTTCTTAGTCACAATCTAATACGAATTTCAAATAAATCTATATACTTGAAAATTTCCTCTGTCTCCCAAACCCTCTCTCTCTCTCTCTCTCTATATATATATATATATATATATATATATATATATATATATATATATATATATATATATATATATATATTTCTTTATGTTTATGTTACTAATTCAACCATGATAAAGAATAATATAATTTTTTAAATGTTCTACAAAAGCCAAAAATTGTCTATGCATACGATACTTAATCACTTTCTCTTTGTTTGTATGTTTAAAATGCATGGGAATTGAAAGGTCAATATTGGGGAACGAAAGGGATAGAGGATAGGAGGGGATGTTGTCTTAATATTTTATATTTGGTTAGCATTAAATAATCATATCAAAATATGTGTGCATATGTTTTATTTACATGGGCTTGTGTATATATTTATGATAGAAAACAAAACACCAAATATCCTTATCATCTCATATTCAAAAAATGTATAACCCTTCATTTTCAACAATCCCAAAAATATCTTACTATGTATTTATCTCATGTCCATATTTTGCAATTTACTTCTCTAAAAAAATTATTCATTCGAAGCATTCCATTATCCATCCCACCATCTCATGCTCTCATTCCTTCTATTTCAAACCTTGAAAGTGAGCTATTCCTCTCTTATCCTAAAAGATAAATAATGTTTGTATCGACATATCTCCTTTAACAAAGAAATGATAGAAGATTTTTGCAAATAGCTTTCACATATATACACAACTATTTTTATCACTCTCTCACTCGTCTATCTTTATAATTACCTCTCATTATAGTTCAATACTAAAAAACAAATAATATATATAATTTGTCCCATTTCTTATCTAGATTTTCTTCTATGCACAAAACATATCTTAATAAAATCGCATAACAATTTCAAACAAATTTATAGATAAAAAATTATCCATTTTTCTAAACTATTTTGTCTGCATTTATTTTTTATGTTTATATTATAAATTCAACCATTATAGCAAATAATTGTAATTCCATTATTCTTCATTAAAGGCCAAAAATTGTCTTTACATACGATTCTCAATCTCTTTCTTTTTTTCTTTTTATGTTTGGAATGCATGGGGCGGGAAAGAGGTCAATATTGGGGACAGAGTGGATAGGACAAAGGAGGGGATGTTGTCTTAATGATTTTATATTTGGTAAGCATTGTGAGTGGATGCGAATATAATTTATTAAAATCTAAAATACTTTTATTTCCTAAAACAAATAGAAAATTTACCACATAAGTTGACAGTCTAGGAAATATCTCCTTTACAATGCATGCCAATAACAACATACATAGTCAAAGTAAATCTATCTCCTTCACATCTAATATAAAACACTCTCCTACTCAACCACATCTTGCCAAATTACTTCTATCACCTCTTGCAACAATCTATAATAGGTATTGAACATATTTTTGGGTCATGTTGTCTACACTTACAATACTCCCCTTCTTTGGTATGCATCTCTCCATGTTTATCCTCTTTAATAACATTCACAGTACTATTACTCTCTCATTCATATATACCCAAACATTTTGTCATTATCTTCCCTATCAAAGAAAAAATGTAAATTCTAAAATTTTATGGTATCTCCTTATAATTTCAGCGTCCATAATTTCTGTCCTTTTAGAATTAATAAATTTCTAAGTTAAAGAAAAAATGTTTTGAAAAGGTATACATCTTCTAAAAGTAAGCTACATTTTTTATTTTCAATTTAAAAGTTTTTAATTATCTATTGTTAACTAAGTCAATAAAATGATATATATATATATGCTACTACGTAATTATATAGATTCAATATGACACGTGCATGTGCACGTGTGTGTTTACTAGTATATATATTTCTTTATGTTTATGTTACTAATTCAACCATGATAAAGAATAATATAATTTTGTTGATGTTCTACAAAGGCCAAAAAATTTCTACGCATACGATTCTTAATCACTTTCTTTTTGTTTGTATGTTTAAAATACATGGGAATTGAAAGGTCAATATTGGGGAACGAAAGGGATAGAGGATAGGAGGGGATTTTGTCTTAATATTTTATCTTTGGTTAGCATTAAATAATCATATCAAAATCTGTGTGCATATGTTTTATTTACATGGGCTTGTGTATATATTTACGATAGAAAACAAAACACCGAATATCCTTATCATCTCATATTCAAAAAATGTATAACCCTTCATTTTCAACCATCCCAAAAATATCTTACTATGTATTTATCTCATGTCCATATTTTGCAATTTACTTCTCTAAAAAAAATTATTCATTCGAAGCATTCCATTATCCATCCCACCATCTCATGCTCTCATTCCTTCTATTTCAAACCTTGAAAGTGAGCTATTCCTCTCTTATCCTAAAAGATAAATGATGTTTGTATCGACATATCTCCTTTAACAAACAAATGATAGAATATTTTTGCAAATAGCTTTCACATATATACACAACTATTTTTATCACTCCCTTACTCATCTATCTTTATAATTACCTCTCATTACAGTTCAATACTAAAAAACAAATAATATATGTAATTTATCCCATTTCTTATCTAGATTTTCTTCTATGCACAAAACATATCTTAATAAAATCGCATAACAATTTCAAACATATTTATAGATAAAAAATTATCCATTTTTCTAAACTCTTTTGTCTTCTTTTATTTTTTTATGTTTATATCATAAATTCAACCATTATAACAAATAATTGTAATTCTATTATTCTTCATTAAAGGCCAAAAATTGTCTTTACATACGATTCTCAATCTCTTTCTTTTTTCTTTTTATGTTTGGAATGCATGGGACGGGAAAGAGGTCAGTATTGGGGACAGAGTGGATAGGACAAAGGCGGGGATGTTGTCTTAATGATTTTATATTTGGTAAGCATTGTGAGTGGATGCGAATATAATTTATTAAAATCGAAAATACTTTTATTCTCCTAAAATGAATAGAAAATTTACCACATAAGTTGACATTCTAGGAAATATCTCCTTTACAATGCATGCCAATAACTACATACATAGTCAAAGTAAATCTATCTCCTTCAGATCTAATATAAAACACTCTCCTACTCAACCACATCTTGTCAAATTACTTCTATCACCTCTTGCAACAATTTATAATAGGTATTGAACATATTTTTGGGTCATGTTGTCTACACTTACAATACTCCCCTTCTTTGGTATGCATCTCTCCATGTTTATCCTCTTTAATAACATTCACAGTACTATTACTCTCTCATTCATATATACCCAAACATTTTGTCATTATCTTCCCTATCAAAGAAAAAATGTAAATTCTAAAATTTTTATGGTATCTCTTTATAATTTTAACGTCCATAATTTCTGTATTTCTAAGTTAAAGAAAAAAATGTTTTGAAAAGGTATACATCTTCTAAAAGTAAGCTACATTTTTTATTTTCAATTTAAAAGTTTTTAATTATCTATTGTTAACTAAGTCAATAAAATGATATATATATATGCTACTACGTAATTATATAGATTCAATATGACACGTGCATGTGCACGTGTGTGTTTACTAGTATATATATTTCTTTATGTTTATGTTACTAATTCAACCATGATAAAGAATAATATAATTTTGTTGATGTTCTACAAAGGCCAAAAAATTTCTACGCATACGATTCTTAATCACTTTCTTTTTGTTTGTATGTTTAAAATACATGGGAATTGAAAGGTCAATATTGGGGAACGAAAGGGATAGAGGATAGGAGGGGATTTTGTCTTAATATTTTATCTTTGGTTAGCATTAAATAATCATATCAAAATCTGTGTGCATATGTTTTATTTACATGGGCTTGTGTATATATTTACGATAGAAAACAAAACACCGAATATCCTTATCATTTCATATTCAAAAAATGTATAACCCTTCATTTTCAACCATCCCAAAAATATCTTACTATGTATTTATCTCATGTCCATATTTTGCAATTTACTTCTCTAAAAAAAATTATTCATTCGAAGCATTCCATTATCCATCCCACCATCTCATGCTCTCATTCCTTCTATTTCAAACCTTGAAAGTGAGCTATTCCTCTCTTATCCTAAAAGATAAATGATGTTTGTATCGACATATCTCCTTTAACAAAGAAATGATAGAAGACTTTTGCAAATAGCTTTCACATATATACACAACTATTTTTATCACTCCCTTACTCATCTATCTTTATAATTACCTCTCATTATAGTTCAATACTAAAAAACAAATTATATATGTAATTTATCCCATTTCTTATCTAGATTTTCTTCTATGCACAAAAATATCTTAATAAAATTGCATAACAATTTCAATCAAATTTATAGATAAAAAAATTATCCATTTTTCTAAACTCTTTTGTCTTCTTTTATTTTTTTATGTTTATATTATAAATTCAACCATTATAACAAATAATTGTAATTCCATTATTTTTCATTAAAGGCCAAAAATTGTCTTTACATACGATTCTCAATCTCTTTCTTTTTTCTGTTTATGTTTGGAATGCATGGGATGGGAAAGAGGTCAATATTGGGGACTGAGTGGATAGGACAAAGGAGGGGATGTTGTCTTAATGATTTTATATTTGGTAAGCATTGTGAGTGGATGCGAATATAATTTATTAAAATCTAACTTACTTTTATTCTCCAAAAAAGAATAGAAAATTTACCACATAAGTTGACAGTCTAGGAAATATCTCCTTTACAATGCATGCCAATAACTACATACATAGTCAAAGTAAATCTATCTCCTTCACATCTAATATAAAACACTCTCCTACTCAACCACATCTTGCCAAATTACTTCTATCACCTCTTGCAACAATTTATAATAGGTATTGAACATATTTTTGGGTCATGTTGTCTACACTTACAATACTCCCATTCTTTGGTATGCATCTCTCCATGTTTATCCTCTTTAATAACATTCACAGTACTATTACTCTCTCATTCATATATACCCAAACATTTTGTCATTATCTTCCCTATCAAAGAACAAATGTAAATTATAAAATTTTTATGGTATCTCTTTATAATTTCAGCGTCCATAATTTCTGTCCTTTTAGAATTAATAAATTTCTAAGTTAAAAAAAATGTTTTGAAAAGTTATCCATCTTCTAAAAGTAAGCTACATTTTTTTTTCAATTTAAAAGTTTTTAATTATCTATTGTTAACTAAGTCAATAAAATGATATATATATGCTACTACATAATTATATAGATTCAATATGACACGTGCATGTGCACGTGTGTGTTTACTAGTATATATATATATATATATATATATATATATATGAGTGTATACATCTACAAAACAATATATATGTATACATACATATATATATACAATGTACATATATTCAAATATATATATAGATGTATATATACAAACTATATGTATATATAAATGTATATCTATATATAAAATATGCCCGGTTTAGTTTTTTCAGTTCAATTTTTTTTTCTGTGTCATGCTGACATTATTTCTGGTCCAACCGGTTCAACCACTCTGATTGAATCCTACTCAATTCGGTCAGAGTCAGTACCGGTCTGACCACCGATTCGGTTTTAAAAACATTGCTTAGCGGTACTGGTGTATGTTGTGAAAAGGAAAGGCTTTTAGAAAGACACAATATCACATCTTCACTTCTAAGAACTGTACAAAAAAATGAAAAGTCTAGCTTTTTTATAATGGTCTTGTTAGGAATTTGTGGTGTGTAAGCGACGTGTTCTGCAAAACTGAAAGCGCAAGATTTAACATGGAAAACTCTCCCCAAGACGAGAAGAGAAATACCACGGGGCAATACCAACCAACAAGCACTATGTAATTTAGATTACAACTCACATCATCTAGATTTAATTACCCTAAATCTAGATCGCTCCCCCCACATGAGAACAAAGATAGGAAGAATAGAATTACACTGAAATGTGTACAAAATATCCCACTTATCTTTTTCTCCTCACAACACCTCTGTCGTTGTAGGGAATCAGATACACAGTTGTGCTCTTGCCTGTTGTCGCTGCAATTGCTGACCGGGCCACCTCTACTCCTGACGAGGTTGTGTACCTCGCCTGCCAACCAAAGAACTCTCTCTTCCTGAGAGAGAAAATACATCCTTCACTGAACGGACAGACTGTTGTCGTAGTTGCTGCCGCAACACCAACGTAGTGCCACAAACTAATGTGCATCTTTCGCTGCTCAGATCCGTCATCATAGTTGATGCACCACCAATGTGTCACTGACTATCAGCTGCTACTTTGCTTCAAGACAAAGTCGATGACCCTCTCTTACCAAAAGGGAACACCACCAGTTGTTCTTGTTTTCTGGCTTTTCTACCACAGAAGGCACCAACAACAAACAATTGATGGGATGATCCCAATGGCCTCCCCCAGGGCCTCTATTTATAGGCCTCCATCACATATAGTAGCAATTATGAATCCCACTCCAATTCATAGTCCAATTCCTAATCCACTTCCAATATTGCAAATAGAGAGCCATATTCTCTCCTGTTGGATTTAACTCCTACTAGGATTGGCAACACAAACCAACGCCTACTCAAGCCCAAATATAATTAGGACATGGTCTGGAATTCTATTCCTTTTCCCAACAATCTCCCCCTCCAGCCCATGAGGGAGACTTTGTCTTCAGCAATCATCCAGAGTAACATTTGGATTCCATCACCGCCTATGTTGGATTCTGATAGGTGGTCATTCTCCTCAAGCATGTCAGCATCTAGTCCTTTTCATCTCTTTTCTTGAAGTACCACCCTGACTTCACTTTATTCCCAAGCAACTGAGAAGAAGTATCCTGGCAACACCGCTTCTGTCTCCATGCCCACGTCTGGAACTTTCTTTGCTCCCGTTGACCGGTCTGACGAGCCATCCTGGATGAAAATTATATTTCTGATCTTCTACAGTAAGACTTAGAAACCTTCCTTTGACACTCCCCCTATCGATGTAACCCCACATCAAGAGCATGATCATCCATTCTACATGCATCAACTACATGTTCACTATATTACCCTTCTTCCTCATATGCACACTGTCTAGAAGAAGTCTTTGGAGCAATATTCTCTAACTGGGAGTCGTCCTGATGCTTGTAGAAACATACCTTTCTACCCTTGCTGACATCACTAAGAGAATCCTACAGCTCAGACATGCGGCTATCTATAGGAGTACTTCCAAGTCCTCCTTGTCTCTTTTGAACTGGCATTGGCTTCTTAACTTCCTGAACCTTCTCTTTGTGCACTCTCAATGTTGTTTTATATAGATTGCAGCACAGTCTGTCTCGAGCTATCACCAAACACCCTTTTGTTACTTTGCACATTCCATCACCGAACCTGAGATCATATCCGCTTCTATCCAACAAGGAACTAGAAATTACACTAAGCCTCAAGTCTGGAACATGACGAACATCCTTGAGCATGATAATACACCTAACATCTATTTTGATGCAGATGTCACCAATCCCAATGATCCTTGAGTAGCTAGCATTCCCCATCCTCACATTGCCAAAGTTCCCTCTCCTATATTTTGTGAAGAACTTCCTATGAGTTGCAACATGATATGTCACTCTTGTGTCTACAGCCCATTCAACACCATCATCTATGTTCAAACTCTGTTCTTGGACTGTCCATATTACATCTTCCGCAATGACAGATGTATTGCTCTGGTCCTCAACCTCATGTTCTTTAGCAAGTTCTTATGACACCATCTTCTAGATCTTACAATCCTTCTTAAAGTGTCTAACTTTTCCGCAATAGTAATATTCTTTACTCTTTGTCTTTGAATTTCCACAATTAGAACCGTGATTGCGACTCTGATTTTTCTTCCTCTACCTTCAATGTATAGAGCTGAACCTGAAGAATCAGATTTTCCACATTTCCTTTTGTGGATGTCGTCACTCAGAATCAAATCTAGAATATCGTCAAGCTTCAGCTTCATGCTTCCTGACGAACTGTTGACTGCTGTCACCGTAGCAGGCCAACTCTTGGGCAAAGAGGAAAGTAAGATAAGGGCTTTGACTTCATCATCAAACACTATCTCCACTGAATTTAGTTGAATAATTATGACGTTGAACTCGTTGA
The DNA here is from genome assembly GCA_963693085.1 of Alisma plantago-aquatica. Taxonomy (NCBI): domain Eukaryota; kingdom Viridiplantae; phylum Streptophyta; class Magnoliopsida; order Alismatales; family Alismataceae; genus Alisma; species Alisma plantago-aquatica. The sequence continues at coordinate 635,607,522 of OY856415.1, forward strand.
TGTGATCTGCTACTGAGGCTCCTTCGCTCATCTTTAGGTTGAACAAATGACGCATCAAATATACCTTGGTTGCAGATGTAGGCTTCTCGTACATATTTGATAGCATCTTTAGAAGTCCCACCATTGTCTTCTCATTGGCTATGTTGAATGCAACATTCCATGCCAATGTCAACCTGGCCACCCCAAGTGCCTGACGATCAAGGAGATCTCAATCCTCCTACTTCATCTGTTCAGGATTAGTCCCCACCAGAGGTTGATGTAATTTCTTCTAGTACAGATAATCTTCAATCTGCATCTTCCAGAAGCCAAAATCCTTGCCATCAAACTTGTCAATGCGCACTTTCCCGTCTTCAGACGTCATTATCACTTCCACTTTGAACTTCCAACCTTGATCAGATACCACTTGTTAGGAATTTGTGATGTGTAAGCGACGTGTTCTGCAAAACTGAAAGCACAAGATTTAACATGGAAAAATCTCCCCAAGACGAGAAGAGAAAAACCACGGGGCAATACCGACCAATAAGCACTGTGTAATCAAGATTACAACTCACACCATCTAGATTTAATTACCCCTAAATCCAGATTGCTCCCCCCACACAAGAAAAATGATAGGAAGAATAGAATTACACCCAAATGTGTACAAAATATCCCACTTATCTTTTTCTCCTCACAACACCTCTATCATTGTAGGGAATCAGACACACAGTTGTGCTCTTGCATGTTCTCGCTGCAACCGCTGACCGGGCCGCCTCTACTCCTGACGAGGTTGTGTACCTCGTCTACCAACTGAAGAACTCTCTCTGTCTGAGAGAGGAAATACGTCCTCCGCTGAACGGACAGACTATTGTCGTAGTTGCTTCCACAACACCAACGTAGTGCCACCAACTGATGTGTGTCTTCTGCTGCTGGGATCCTCATCGTATTTTATGTACCACCAATGTGTCACTGACTGTCAGCCTCTAATTCACTTCAAGGCAAAGTCACTGACCCTCTCTTACCAAAAGAGAGCACCACCAGTTGTTCTTGGTTTCTAGCTCTTCTACCACAGAAGGCACCAACAACAAACAACTGATGGGATGATCCCAATGGCCTCCTCCAAAGCCTCTATTTATAGGCTTCCATCACATGTAGTAGCAATTAGGAATCCCACTCCAATTCATAGTCCAATTCCTAATCCACTTCCAATGTTGCAAATAGAGAGCCATCTTCTCTCCTATTAGATTTAACTCATACTAGGATTGGAAACACAAACCAACTCCTACTCAAGCCCAAATATAATTAGTGTTGGGTTTTAGGGGAGGCAGAGAAGGCAGCAGAAACAAAAAAAAATTCCCCCCAAACCCAGAACAAGGAAACGCGTCAACGTTTATACATTAGGAGAGGGATGCTTTGTGGAATCATACCTTGTCTCGAGGCTTGCTCAGCGACAATACCTCGCGGCTTGCACGGTCTTCACCTCCGGTCTTGGACGGTGTTTGTGCAGCTCCTGGTCGCATCGGGACTGGATGACTCCTGGTCTCACCGAGACTGTCGGGATTGATAGTTGTCCTCCGAGCGGTATAAATCTCCCGCCTCTGACGTAGTCCACACGGACCACCTGGAACTCCAATATCCTTGTCCCACAAGGAATTGGAAGGAGTCGTACCCTCTTGTCAGCGTACTAGTCAGTGACACACTCTCCTTCCACCAATCACTTTCTACAGTTGTATTTCCCTTGTTGTGCCTCCCTTATCGGGTAGCACTTGCTTGGGCTCTCTCAGTTACCAAAACCAGAGAGAACGACAACTTTACAGAGCAACTGGTTGCACTGTGTTGTTCTTTGAGAATCCCCCAATACCCCTATACATAGGGGGGTCATGGGACAGGGTTCTCTATCCCGGGCAATGCAGGACTAAAGCAGGAGTAGAAGGGTTCGAGGTTTTCCACTAAAACAACCAACTGCATGACCTGAACCGATCGTTTCACAACTGAAACGGTCGGTTGGGGACCTGAGCCGGTCGGTTGACACCTCAACCGATCAGTTCACTTATCAATTGATTGTTTCATGGCCCTGGTCAGTTCCCGATCGACTTTTCTTCTTTTGTTTCTAATTGGTAGCAAATACCAATCCTTATTCCAATCGTATTGGACAAGAAACACAAAAGAATTTTCTCACCAATCATACTTTCCCAACTTGCTCGGTTGGACCAGTTGAACCGATCATTTCAACACTTGAATTGGTCATTTCACCCTGTCCATGAGCCGATCGAATCACATCCTGAGTCGATCAGTTCACCTGCTCAGCCGATCAGTTCATCACATGAGCCGATCAGTTGGTAGTGCATATTGTGCAGAATTAGTCAAGTGTAGTTTTAATCAATCCGATACTCTAATCAATTAGTCCAACACCTTGAACATTATGATATTGAGCTATCAATTAATTGAGTGTTTAATTGAACTACTAAATTCCTTTAGTAATCAATCTATACATTGTTTGTGGACAAAACTCCTCTTCCAGGTTAAATCCTATGTGTGTGACCCTACAGGTCCATTTCACGTTGGCAGTGAAAGTCCATAACACTTATGACTTCACAAGCAAAGAGTGGTGCCTAGTCACACATCAGTGCTACCCAAGTGAAATAGAAAGTTGGAAAACAACTCTCAATCCCACAATATGTGAATGGTGTTATAGTGAATGTATAATTCCTTTATCATTGATATCCCAAATGAACTTGAGGCATGGAACAGTCATCCTGTCAACGTTCATTCACTTTCTTGATCTCAGAGTAGATTGGAAGAGATATGTTATGAAATCAGTATCACATAATAATTCACACATGTGTGCCCACCTTTCTCAATCCTACTCATCAAGTGGCCATGGATATCAAACTCCCTCAGGAGGGACAAATCCCATATCTATCACTCACCCCTCAAAAGCCCCATGTGTCAAAGCCACCCAATCATCACCTTTATAACAACCCATGTTTTTTAGGATTGCGTTTGATGATGTCAAAGTGTGCCCAACGACATGTGTTGAGTGTAATGATTTCAGTTCAAAGAATCACACTCACCACTATCACTGTGAGTACTGACTGTGACTACCATGTCATGGTTCCATGTGTCAAACTCACGGTGGGTCTGTCTGGTACACTTGTTATCTAACAAATACCTATGTGTTTGGTTTGATATCTCTATATCATGACTAATGAGATTCTGTCATCAACCAACACCACAATCTAGTCTTGTGTGTCATTGTTGCCTATCTACCTTCCACAATGACATTCGACTAGTGACATAACAAGAATGTACAAACTCTTAGCATTTGTCTGATCTCATCGTTCAGGTCCTTAACCTGAAAGCATACGTCATTGAGTATTGTCACTCTCTATACATTCAATCTATTCTATCACTATCTCATCTGACTGAACCAAAAAGAATTGGAAGCTTGCCTTTGATGTTTATCAAATCAATCTTAATGTATCCTACAAATCATCCCATGATTGGCTCTCAGGGCATGCATACCAACAGACTCCCACTTGCACTGTGAGCCAATCACCCTTGAATCATATTCATAGTGATCTTCAAACATGTCCCATATGTTACTTTGCTCTAGTGTGATCATAGTGAGTAATGGCAACACCTTGCCAAAGTTAGTTTTTAACCGCATGTCTCTCATCTTTTCACTGTATGTCACACGTATGAGATGGAGTTGCCTTAATATACGATCTATTATTCCTTTGCTAACCTTTAGCCACATTGTATGATCAAGGATTCCATACTTGTCATCAATGAGCAGAATATCTATAAGTTCATCTCATGAACTTCCAGACCCATATAGTACCCATTGTTGTTCTCTAACACATGGATACTCGACATTTCCCTTTTAAATGGTTTCATTGGAACACTTCCAATTATCAAAAAACTTTCACTTTTATATATCCTATATATATATATACTATTGCGATTAATTTTCTGTCCTTTCGGAAGTTCGCATCAATATAACTCTTTACATTGAACTCTTCCTTATCTCCATAGAAATTGTACTTCTCAAGTACTTATCAAGTTCTCATGGTATTCTAGTAACACTTACTGGAAGTAGACAGACATCCGCTCGTCATGTCTCACATACGAGTTATCAGGATGAGCACATCATATTGCCATGTCCTACATACAAGATGATGAATGCATTTTGTTCTTGCCATGTCGATACATGCAAGATATCGGTATAATTACATACATGACAGATCCATATCTATTCTTAGTGTTCCTATTCTTCGTAAGAATTGGACACTTGGCCTTGGGATACTAACTCCATATAACATGGACAAGTTTTCTCCCACTAAACCTGTGCATACTGAACCCTTCAGTACAAATTGCCAATGTACGCTTTCTCTTTTCAGGTCAAGAGGTTCTATAGAACTATCTCTATAGATCTCTATTCCTATCACATAGGAAACATCTCTATCTTCCTTAAAGATAATTTCCACTTTTGGATTTCCATTCAAGAACATTTCCATTTCACATCAACATGTGGAATGTGAACACGCTCCCACTAAATAATAGATCCCTTCTTTATCTTTGACATATCAGTCAAACCCTTTGACTATATCATCAAAGTAAAGATCCAATTCTGAGTTGCTTGTACTCAATCAATCACATTGATTAGTCCATTGTAACTTATAGACTTCATTTTCATTATTGGATTCATAAACCTTATAGGTTGTGTCACGTACACATCCTTGTTTTATTCCTCATAGGAATGCAGTTTTAGTATCCATATGCCAAATATCTTAGTCATTAAGTTGCAATCAACAAGCATCATCCTTCTCAAAATGTTATCCATGTGTCTTAACACTTAAGACTTATTTGAAGTTATGGATTTCCATCCAATGGGTGCTACCATCAAGGTCATACCTTATGGTTCACATGGAAGTCATTTAGGATGTAATGGTCATAAACCATAACTCAAAATTCAATTCCTCGTATTCATCTAGATAGTTGACTCATCGCATGAACAACTCATCACATAGATAATTGAGGTGTATCTGTCAAGGATATAAGAACTCACAACTCCTTGTGATTCTTAATGTCCTTTATTAGTGTGGGGTATTCTTTATTTAAGAAGAATCCAGTTATTTGATAATCATTCTCTAACTCCTTAGAGTATGATTACTTTTTTTTATTTAGACACCACTATGCCTTAATCATGAGCTCACTATGATACACTATCATAATCACTCATAAGGATCTCAAACATTTGGTCTAAGTATTTCATTCATTGATCTCATCAAGAATTAAAACTTTACCAAAGTTGCACTTCATCTATGATAATCTTGAACACTTCAAGATATTCATATTGGTATTTCTCTAAACATCATTTGAAGTATTAGCATTCTCCCCAATAGGTATGTAAATACATCACATGTATTATACCTAATAGGACAATCATTCTCCCACTACCATTAGTGAAGATTGATTAATCATGTCCAAGATATTCATGTCTCTTACTGGTTCTCTAACCAAAAGAGTCTAGATTTATCCATCACATGGAAACTAGAAATGAATTTCTCATGATTGATGCTAATTTGATTGTTTGAGTTATCTATAACTTTTAGGTATCATTTTATGTTATGCATATCAAATACCACAAGATAAACAAGGCATTGCCACAAAGATCATATCTTTAGAAATTGAAACATCTCTTTATTGATTGCCATCGTTGTCATACAATATGCAAAAATAAAGTGTTTCTATCTATTGGCAAATATGAAATAGCAGTTCATAACTATATTACATGCCTTTTAGGCTGAAAATAAACTAAAGTACTCCTATCAATGGTGGCAACATTTGGCCCATTTATTGAGTGTTTTACACTTTACATCTTAGTATCATATACCTCAAAAAGTGTTACAAGTTTACTTCCATGACACCTTTAAGTAGAGATGTTTCTTGCCTCCTTCTTTTGTTCTTCTAGATAGAGAGTACAATTCCTTTTCCAATGTCCTGGCTTTTGACAATGGTGGCAATTTCCTTTCTTGGTCACGCCTCCCTTGGCCTTGAGAGCTAAAGACGACTTGGGCTCCTGGCTAGCATCAGAACCTTTCTTAGCTTTGCCCTTGCCCTTGCGCTTGGACTTGCCTTTCTTGCTCATGATCACCATCACAGACTTAGGCTTGTCCTTCTTCATCTGTGTCTCAGTTGTCCTCAACATGCCCAACAACTCTGATAGTGGCCTATCAAAGTTGTTCATGTTGTAGTTCATCACAAACTAATTGTAGGATTCTGGAAACGATTGTAGTATCACGTTAGTAGCCAACTCTTAGCTCAGTGGAAATCCCAGTCTTGTCATGTGGCATACAACTCATGAAAACATCATTAACTAATGCGGAAGCGTTCACTAAACAACGGATTAGGATTACCAAAAATCACTAAAAATTAAAACTTTTTATCAAAAGATCCATCAAATGAAAACTTTCTCACATAGAACCAAAGTAACACATTTACATTCTTACTCGAAGGTACACATTCTGTATCATCTCTTTCTGAGAATTACAAGCATTAACTGTCCTGTCAAGCTAAACATAGGCAGTATAAAATCTCGAGGCACTGAGCCAAAATCTCAAAAGAACTTACTACTACTCTGAGGACCTGAGAGTACAGAAACGACACATAGGACTCTATATACATCTATACAAGACATAACAGCCAGTGTCTCCACCTAAGACTTCACTGTTGTCCCTGTTGCTGCTGCTGTCCTTCTCTTACTGAAGGATTCATGTCTCCTCATCCGCGACCACCTAAAAATGTAGTTCCCACGGGGGTGAGACAATTGTAAATTTCCCCAGCGAGAGATATAACTCTCCACCAGTAACATTATTATTGCAGCTTAAGAAGATAAATATGAACAGAGGAATCATATTTGTTTGATAGCAGTGAATTCAATGTCTATAGATTAGAATATTAATCTTATTCAACATTGCAGCTATAACTTGAAAGAGCAACATATCACATATCCATTAAGGAATATGAAGAACATGTATAACATTTATCCACTACAGAATCATTATCACAACATTAACTCTCTTCAGGCTTAGATCATATATCTAAAGCCTGGCATTGTCATTGTGGAGTCATGGCCTGTAGCCATACTCTTTTCACAAAGTGTTCAGATCTTAATTCCTCAAATCACCAAGTACATTTCCTCTTTTTAAAAATTCCATCATCATGATTATAGCATCTAGGTATTTGAACCCATAACTCACCATAGAACACTTGTTACCACTTATTAGGTAACTTTTTACCTTCAGATCATCTGACCAAAGACATCATAATTCTCTCTATACAACGTATTTTACATAGTACACAAAGCTCAATGATTCTTACTACACAAAGCATATGAAGGCTTATAAAGCCTATAAAACATTCTTAATAACAAGGTATCATAGCCCATACCTGGCTATGCTCATCTTCTCAACATATATGCATGTTTAGTAATCATGACACAATTACATATCAGTATCATGCAGTATGAGGGTTATCTTATTACATTCATAACCCATTAGTCTGTATTTGAGCTTCAGATAGGTTTACCCTGTGTTAGAATTTCACATAGTAATACCCTGTATTAGGGTTCTCATAGCATTAACTTGTCATAGGATTTCACATAGCATTACCTTGTATTAGGAATCACATAACATTGACTTGTAATAGAGTTTCACATAGCATTGCTTTGTATTAGGGTTCACATAGCAAAGAATCAATATAGATAATCATAAGTATTCAATCATACTTACTTTATCTCATCATTCCTCATTAAATGAATTATCAACACACAACATGAGTTTCTCTCTCATCTTTACTAGAATATGATCACATCATAGTTTATAGGTTTGGACTAACCTTTTCATAAGGCATGCTATCCTACATTCAATAGAGTGCATTACTCTAATTAGGGTTTCACACATAGCATTACTCTAATTAGGGTTTCACACATAGCATTGAGTATCTAAATAGGTTCATCATATTGGACCTTCAATTACATGAGATATTCAAATGGATTAACCATGTTGATCTTCACAAAGTTACTTACTTAGACCCTCAATGATCTTGGTTCTCATACATCAATTGGTTGAAAACCATTTGAACAAGTTGTACTTGAAATCGATTAGACAAAGTAGGTATTGAAACCGTTTGCACTTTGGGTCTCCAAACGGTTTGAGATCATTTGGCCCCGAATGGTCTTGAGATCGTTTGGTCCCAAACAGTCTTGAGACCATTTGGTCCAAACCTCCTCAAAACCGCGTGGACCAAATATGGTCTCAACCGATCAAATCAATTTAGGGTTCTCAATGTTGATTCCTTCAATCATTGAATTCATTTACCCAATCATCAATTGGACCTATCATCATACTTCAATTGAGTTAAATAGGTCAACCTACAACTGATTTAACCCTCAATTGACCCTCAATTATTCATCAACTAGGGTTTGAATCAATTGAATTAGGGTTTGGAATCAATGATCCTTCAACACTAATCAATGTAAGATTAGTTACTTTGAAACCTTTGAACCATCATCCAAATTGAACATGACCTGAACCCAAACGGCCTTGAGGTCGTTTGGATGACCTCCAAACGATCTTGAGACCTTTTTTCCATCATATCATCAAAATCCAAGTCAACCAATTAAGGTTTGGATCATTGGATTGATCACCAAATCAGCAATTGATTACACTTTGACTTAGTAACATTGGATCATCAATTGCTTAACCATACTCACCCCTAGACCTCCAAACGGTCTTGGGTGACCTCCAAACGGTCTTGAGACCATTTGGATGAGCTCCAAACGGTCTTGAGACCGTTTGGCTCATCCAATCTTTGGATTCTAGTGAAATTTCATCAAGGTTTGGTCTATTGAGTCAATCAACAAATCAGCAATTGATTGCTTTGTAACTTGGTAACTTTGGACCTTCAAATAGGAAACCATACTTAACCCTAGACCACCAAACGGTATTGGGTGATCCTCAAACAGTCTTGAGACCGTTTGGGTGATCCCCAAATGGTTTTGAAACCGTTTGGGTCAATCAACCTAAAACATCATCTCAATCACTTACAACATCAGCACTTAGTCGATTAGGGTTCATGCCATATCTTTGGATCTTCAAACACTTAACCATACTCAACCCTAGACCTCAAAACGGTCTTTGGTGACCACCAAACGGTCTTGAGACCGTTTGGGTAATCCCCAAACGGTTTTGAAACCGTTTGGGCTAATTAACCCAAAAAGTCACATCAATCAAGTTGAAAATCAGCACTTAATCCAATTAGGGTTTGCCTAATTGATTGGCCGTCAACTCATGGTTCCTTTGGAATTAATCCATAAAATTTGGTGGTTTATCACCCAAAATAATTAGGAACAGGAATCTCAAATGGTCAACCCTTGGTCAACCCTCTCAAACAGTTTTGAAACCGTTTGCTGTTATGTGGTTTGGTAAAACCGGTTCATCTCAAACGGTTTGAAACCGTTTGCTCCCAAACGGTTTGGGAAATCGTTTGATCAAATTAGGAGACTGTTCAACCTAGGATTTTTCTTGGATAAACATCCATGATGATGTCAGCATCGTCCTCCTTAGAACAACCAAGAACAGCAACCATTTTTCATGGGGATTTCAGCAATGAACCAAAAGAGTATCGAAATAGAAGAAATAACCAACAATTCATGGAGAACTTGATGCAATATCAATGTTTAAGGGTTAAAGTTATAAAACCTGCCTCAAATATGATCTCCAAGCTCCAAACTCCATGGCTCTAATGGTGGATGGAGTTACAGAAACTGCCCAAGGTCCGTTCTTGAGCTATTGGATGAAAAAGATGGCTAGAATTGGAAATCGGGTGAAGAAAACCAAGAATCAAGCATTGCTTTAGGGTTTCCACCATGAATCCGAGGTAGAAACCTTACCAACAGGTTGTGTTCGTCCTTCTCCTGATCCTGGGCTCTTCCTTGGTCGGCCAAAGCAAAGTGATAAGGAAAAGACTAAGGAAACGATCCTTATGTGTTATTGGAAAAAGATATACACAAAGGGTATGTATACGGGTTTTCAAGGAAAGAGAAAAAGAAGATTAAGTCCTTTAATTCCAAAATAATTTCCATCAAATACTCCTCCATTTCTTTGTAAAGAAACCACCTTCTATTTCCTTGCAAAACCTCTCCATTATCCAAGAATTAATAGAAAAGAAATTAAGCACCTTAAAGACTTTTATATCAATATCCAACCTTTCGTGGATATTACTTTTTATTATGATAATGTGAGTTGGCCTCCACTCAACCAAGATCTTTTATGCCCAAGCAAGGCACAATCTCGTCCAAAACTATAGCAAACACATCCCTCAACTTTTGGTTGAAGGGCTCCTCAATTAATTTATTTCTTTTTGCATAAATTAAACTAAAGTCCCATATATGCTTAAATCTTGATTATTTTAATGTCAAGATTCTCTCTCCTCTAAGATAACTCAAATGAGGCGCCCCTCTCTTTTTCTTTGCTCTACATGATGCCAAGAAATATTAGGGACCTTATTGAAGTGGTAATTTTCATGTTGAACCCTAGGTTTTGGGTAAATTGCACATTACACCAAAACTAGGTTTTAATGCACAAAGATTGCTTACAAGCTTAATCTTAGTGCCCAAGCTTGTGAAAACTATACCAATACATCATCTTCATTCTTATGATCTCTCCACATCAGAGGAACATATTATCATGCAACATTGCAATTTAACCCCTCAACTTGGGTAATTTGTACTTTAGTCCAAAATAAGCAAACATTGCTTCAACATTGTTCAAACAGGACCAATATTGAAACATAAGTTTCTCATGAGCCCTAATTACTTTTCCCAAGATAAGATTAAGCATCTACTCAACCTTATTAGACAAAACATCTAGGGTTAGAATATAACCAAGGTCAGGGATGTTACATGTCAGGTTCTCCACATACCCAATCATCTTGAGTGTGTGAGGACGAACTGGATCTCCTTCTGTCATGACTCACTTGAACAGTGCCCTTGAGACATCATATCTCTCTTGTTGTGCTTGATCTTCATACATGTTCCTGAGATGCTGAATCATCTCAATGACACCCATGTTCTCATGTTGTCTCTGCAACTCGTGGTTCATAGAGCACAACATCAAGCACTTTGCATCAATGGTAACATCAGAATGCTTCTTGTAAGCGTCCCTTTCTGCCTTTGGTGCATTAGGAGTAGGTTCCTCTGGAGTTGGAGTATCCAGGACATAGAGCTTTCGCTCTTCAGTGAGAACAATTCTCAATGTCCTATACCAGTCGTGGATGTTTGTCCCATTCAACTTGTCCTTTTCAAGGATGGATCACAAAGAAAAGTGCTTGTTGTTTGTTGTCATTTGTACTACAAAAGGAAAATATAAAATTTTAGTCCAAAACTCATTTTTGACTTATTTGATTGATTTGAAGAGTTGATGATATAATTAGGCCTTTAATTAATTATCGCTCCCACTATTTTAGTTCAAATTGATAGCCCTCACCATCAATTCAGAAGATTGCAGCATACAACCTTCTAGTGGGCAAGATCCTGAAATCCTCTAAGTCATGGACCAGCTAGGGCTATCACCCACAACTTAGATCTCTCAGGTAGGCAACTCTTGCCAATTGCATCATATGCAACTCTTGATAAGATGTCATATGCAACTCCTTGCCATGATCATCTCCATGCCTCAAGGTGCTAGATCCTAGCTAGGTCACCTTGTTAAGTCCGACCCAAAGCCAACACGATGAATATGCACCCTGCTTGGGCAGACCCACATATCCATCCTTCACGCTTCCACGAGATAGACGGTGCACCACGCTTGGGCGTGTCCATACTTGGTCGATCAAGCTTTTCACGTGTGTCGCATTTGGAAGGCATCTAAAACTAAATATTTAATAAGGGATTTAGTTTTTATATACATATACATATTCAATCACCACAATATATAGTATGTATCATATACATGCTATATCCCACAGAAAACATGTGAAATGATAAAAGCGATGATTATGGCCATCCTAATGTGATTCCTCAAGCCAAGAGGAATCACAGTCATCTAGGTCTACATCACATGCAACCTGTACAAGATGAACTCTGTGCTTTGACTTTCTGGGTTTGATCAACTCATCACATGACTGATCGGCTAGCCATCAGGACGGTCGGCTGGGTGCCACCAGTCGATCGGTTGGATCCTCCAACCGATCGGTTTGCCTGGTCGTCGTGGATCTCATCATGGCCTCCACCCGCTCGTCTCGCTCCTCGAACTGGTCATCAACCGATCGGCTCACTCCTTGAACCGATCGTCTCAGCTATTTTCAGGATGTCCTCCATTCTTTGACATAACAGGAAATAAAATTTTATCCTATTTTACATTGTAAAAAGAGAAAACTCGAGTTACATTCGAGGGGAGCAAAGGTAGGAAAGAAATCTCGAATTATTTCGAGTTACATCAGGAAAAGGAGAAGGAAGATCGGTGCGCAGACTGAGACGCAAGCAACCACATACAACCATACACAGATAGGGTTTATTGGCCATAACCATGCTATACATCCACCACAAAACTCATTTAAGGGCGACGCGTATCGAGTGCATTCATAATACATATCATATATGTAAATTGGGATTTGTAGATTTAGGATTGGACATGCATAAAGCCAATTTTATTCACATCGTATGCAATATATAAAGGCGACAAACCAAAATCAATCATATCGATAATCCTAAAGTATAGAGCAGTTGACATGGCTTTGATACCACTGTTAGGTTTTAGGGGACGCAGAGAAGGCAGCGGAAACAAAAAAAAATTTCTCCCCATACCCAGAACAAGGAAGCGCGTCAACATCTATACATTAGGAAAGGGATGGTTTGTGGAATCATACCTTGTCCCGAGGCTTGCTCAGCGACAATACCTCGCGGCTTGTGCGGTCTTCACCTCCGGTCTTGGACAGTGTCTGTGCAGCTCATGGTCGCACCGGGACTGGACGACTCCTGGTCTCACCGGGACTGTTGGGATTGACAGCTGTCCTCCGAGCGGCAGAAATCTCCCGCCTCTGAAGTAGTCCACACGGACCACCTAGAACTCCAATATCCTTGTCCCATAAGGAATTGAAAGGAGTCGCACCCTCCTGTCAGCGTACTAGTCACTGACACACTCTCCTGCCACCAATCGCTTTCTACAGTTGTCATTCCCATGTTGTGCCTCCCTTATCGCGTAGCACTTTCTCAGGCTCTCTCGGTTACCAAAACCAGAAAGAATGAAAACTTTACAGAGCAACTGGTTGCACTGTGTTGTTCTTTGAGAAGCCCCCAATACCCCTATATATATATGAGGGTCATGGGACAGGGTTCTCTATCCCGGGCAATGCGGGACTAAAGCAGGAGTAGAAGGGTTCGAGATTTTCCATAAAAACAACCAACTGCGTGACCTAAACCGATCATTTCACAACTGAAACGATTGGTTGGGGTCCTGAGCCGGTCGGTCGACACCTCAACCGATCAGTTGGGACACCTCAACCGATTGGTTCACTTCTCAACCGATCGGTTCGTGGCCCTAGTCAGTTCCCGATTGACTTTTCTTCTTTTGTTTCTAATTGGTATCAAATACCAATCCTTATTCCAATCGTATTGGACAAGAAAAACAAAAGAATTTTCTCACCAATCTTACTTTCCCAACTTGCTCGGTTGGACCAGTTGAACCGATCGTTTCAACACTTGAACCGGTTGTTTCATCCTATCCATGAGCTGATCGACTCACATCCTGCGCCGATCGGTTCACCTACTCAGCCGATCGGTTCATCACATGAGCCGATCGGGTGGGAGTGCAAATTGTGCGGAATCAGTCAATTGTAGTTTCAATCAATCCGATGCACTAATCAATCAGTCCAATACCTTGAACATTATGTTTTTGAGCTATGAATTAATTGAGTGTTTAATTGAACTACTAAACTCCTTTAGTAATCAATCTAAACATTGTTTGTGGACAAAACTCCTCTTCCAGGTTAAATCCTATGTGTGTGACCTTGCAGGTCCATTTCACATTGGCAGCGAAAGTACATAACACTTATGACTTCACAAGCAAAGAGTGGTGCCTCGTCACACATCAGTGCTACCCAAGTGAAATAGAAAGTTGGAGAACAACTCTCAATCCTACAATCCATGAATGATGTTACAGTGAATGTATAATTCCTTTATCATTGATATCCCGAATGAACTCGGGGCATGGAACAATCATCCTGTCAACGTTCATTCACTTTCTTGATCACTGAGTAGATTGGAAGAGATATGTTATGACATCAGTATCACATATTGATTAAAACATGCGTGCATGCCTTTCTCAATCCTACTCATCAAGTGGCCATGGATATCAAACTCCCTCAGGAGGGACAAATCCCATATCTATCACTCACCCCTCAAAAGCCCCATGTGTCAAAGACACCCAATCATCACCTCTATAATAACCCATGTTTCAGGACTGCATTTGATGATGTCAAAGTGTGCCCAACGGCATGTGTTGAGTGTAGTGATTTCAGGTCAAACAATCACACTCACCACTATCACTGTGAGTACTGACTGTGACTACCATGTCATGGTTCCATGTATCAAACTCACGGTGGGTCTGTCTGGTACACTTGTTCTCTAACAAGTACCTATGTGTTTAGTTTGATATCTCTATATCATGACAAATGAGATTCTGTCATCAACCAACACCACAATCTAGTCTTGTGTGTCATTGCTGTCTATCTACCTTCCACAATGACATCCAACTAGGGACATAACAAGAATGTACAAACTCTTAGCATCCGTATGATCTCATCGTTCAGGTCCTTAACCTGAAAGCATACGTCATTGAGTACTGTCACTCTCTAGACATTCAATTTGTTCTATCACTATCTCATCTGACTGAACCAGAAAGAATTGGAAGCTTACCTTTGATGTTTATCAAATCAATCTTAATGTATCCCACCAATCATCCCATGATTGGCTCTCAGGGCATACATACCAACAATTAGGACATGGGCAGGAATCCTATTTCTTTTCCCAACAGGTCTGCCTTGTGGATGTTTGCGTTATTTTCAAATGGTGTGGCTTGTGGATGTTTGCGTTATTTTATAATGAAAACTCTGGTTTTTTTATATTGGTCTGGCAACTGAACAGAGATATACTGTCTTATTTTTCATTCTTGTAATTTGATGCAGTTTGTGGTTATATATATAGTATACTTATATACCGTAAAAAAAAACAGTATACTTATATATATAATGAATGGATTGGTTTCTTTTTGTGATTTTTCGTAGAGTTGATGGTTTTCTTTATGTAATCTCCATGTCTTTTTGTTTCTTATGAGTAGTTTTGTACTAATTCTTGGGTAGTCCTTTTGAGGAAATCGTTTGAACCGCCTCCCTTATACACATCTGTACAGTTTACAAAATAGAAAATTAAAGAGCATGACAATTTTTTATCAAAAAAGAATGTGTAATGTAGTGACGGATAAAGTTGCATGGCCGCTGTGCTTATAATTTCAATGACCTTATTTACTATTAGTTATAAAAAACTAAACCTATCGTTATGTTGGAAAGTTGGCAAGACAGCTTGTGCTTGCTTTTCTTATTTTTCACACTGAAAGAGGTGTTTTGGAATCTGAAGTTTGGCGATTAATGCAGGTTATTCATTTTCTGCAAACCATTAAAATGATATTGTTGTTGAATTTGAGTTGGTAACATTCATACTTACAACTATTTTGCTGGTATGTTTACATCTGTCGATGTCGGTATTTATCCAGCCACTTGATGCAATTTGAAGGGTGGACTTGTACATAAAGTTGGAATTGCTCTCTTCTAATTGAATTCTCTCCTCAAGTACTCATCTTTAGATCTCCCACCTTATTTTCATTAAAGAAACAACAAACGTGATGGTCTCGGTCATGTGTTTTTAGGAATTTCAATTATTGGTGTGGATGTAACGGAAGTCTTGTTAGAAAATTTGCTGTTAAAATAGTATTATAACATAATCTGTTGTTCTCGCATATCTATTGTTCTCACATCTGTGCATAGCACGGATTTTAGTCTAGTATTTATTACAAAGACTCACTCCTAAAAAAATAATTAGGAGTTTGCATGGCAGATATCAAGTGTAACAGTCCGAAACAACAATTTCAGAACTTGCTCCCGCACGCATGTTCTCTTAAGATAGGAACACTTGAAAATTCATAAAAATGCATATAGAAAGAAAGGAAAAAAAAAAGTAAAGCAACGTATGAATGTCGTGACATTCATATATACTAGCTAAAAGCACATGCTAAGCACGTGAATAGCAATTGAATTAACACAATAAAATATGTAATGTATATTGTTACACATGATAAAAATACTTGTTGATTATTTAAACTTAAGTTAAAAATTGTTCTTTTCTTTGGGTTCATAATCAGTAATAATAGTAATTATATATAAATTGCTAAAAGAGAATATCTCAATTAAATTTCAGTTGATTCTCTCTTTTTTTTCAGTTGACTCTCTCTAGTATGTACAACACAAATAAAAAATTAAAATGCAATTTTTTTTTGCTAACTCATTAAAAGAGAGTAGCTCGATTAACATCCAATTGACTATTTCTAATATATCAGCACATAAACATGTTGAATTGATTAGCATACAGATAGGCTATATTGATTAAAACACATACATATTGTTAGGACATAAACAATGAATAGACCAATGAGCACATGATCAAGCAATTGGGCACATGCAAATGCATCTGGTTAGTTGACCAGTTGACTCCCTCTAACTTGTAGTGCATCATTAGCAAAATCTAAATCAAAACTATTTTTTTTCATGGAGGTCATGATGACTACCACATTAATATGCATTAATCTATATAAAACATACTAAGAGAAAGCATCTGGATTAAAAGCCAACGGACTCCTTCGAACCTGTAAGCACACAAATAGATTGGACCAATCAATACTCAGGCAAAATGTTTGAACACACAAACATACTTAGTTAGTTAGCACTGAAATAGAATGATTGAACACACAAATAAATTGGATCAATGTGTTGGGTTTTAGAGGAGACAGAGAAGGCAGCGGAGACAAAAAAATTCTTCTCCCAAACCCATAATAAAGGAATCGTGTCAACGTCTATACAATAGGAAGGATGGTTTGTAGAGACATACCTTATCCTGAGGCTTGCTCGGCGACGTTACCTCACGGCTTGTGCGGTCTTCACCTCCGGTCTTGGATGGTGTCTATGCAGCTCCTAGTCTCACCGGGACTATCAGCATTGACAGATGTCCTCCAAGCGGCAAAAGTCTCCCGCCTCTGAAGTAGTCGACATGGACCACCTGGAACTCCAATCTCCATGTCCCACAAGGAATCGGAAGGAGTCACACCCTCCTGTCGGTGTACTAATCACCGACACACTCTCCTATAACCAGTTGCTTTTCCGCAGTTGTCTTTCCCTTGATGTGCCTCTCTTATCGGGTAGCACTTGCTCGGGCTCTCTCAGTTACCACAACCAGAGAGAACGACAACTTTGCAGAGCAACTGGTGTTCTGAGTTGTTGTTCCTAAGGATCCCCCAATACCCCTATATATATAGGAGGGTCATGGGATAGGGTTCTCTACCTCGGGTAATTTGGGATTAAAGCAGGAGTAGAAGGATTCGAGATTTTCCACAAAGAAACCGAATGCGCCATCTGAATCGATCGTTTCAAGCATGAAACGGTCGGTTGGGGACCTGAGTCGATTGGTTCACACTTGAACTAATCAGTTGGAACATCTGAGCCGATCGGTTCAAGCATGAGCCGATCGTTTTGTGGTCCTAGTCCAACTCAAAATGACTTTCATATTTGTTTCCAACTAATCAAATATTAATCCTTATCCAAATCGAATTTGTACAAGTGAAACAAATTGTATTTTTAAAATAGTCTTCTGACTTTCCAAACGATCTCGGTTGGTCACACGAATCGACCGGTTCAACAATTGAGCCGATCATTTCATTGACACATGAGCCGATCGACTCACCACTTGAGTTGACCAGCTCACTAACCTGAGCCGATCGGTTCATCCCTATGAGTCGATCAGTTGGGGCAGCAGACTATGTAAATCAGTCAATTGCAGTTTCAATAAATCTGATACTCTAGTCAATCGGTCCAACACCTTGAACACTATGATACTGAGCTATCAATTGATTGAGTGTTTAATTGAACTACTAAACTACTTTAGTAATCAATCTAAACATCGTTTGTGGATAAACTCCTCTTCCAGGTTAAATCCTATGTGTGTGACCCTGTAGGTCTATTTCACGTTGGCAATGAAAGTCCATAACACTTATGACTTCACAAGCAAAGAGTGGTGCCTAGTCGCACATCAGTGCTACCCAAGTGAAAAGGAAAATCAGAGAACAACTTTCAATCCTACAATCCGTGAATGGTTTTACAGTGAATGTATAATTCCTTTGTCACTGATATCCCGAATGAACTCAAGGCATGGAACAGACATCCTGTCAACGTTCATTCACTTTCTTGATATCATAGAAGATTGGAGGAGATATGTATAACATCAATATCACATATTGATTCACACATGCATCAACGCCTATCTCAATCATACTCATCAAGTGGCCATGGATATCAAACTCCCTCATGAGGTACAAATCCCACATATATCACTGACCCCTCAAAAGCCCCATGTGTCAAAGCCACCCAATCATCACCTTTATAACAACCCATGTTTCAAGATTGCGTTTGATGATGTCAAAGTGTACCCAATGACATGTGTTGAGTGTAGTGATTTCACGTCAAAGAATCACATTCACCACCATCCCTGTGAGAAATGACTGTGACTACCTTGTCATGGTTCCATGTATCAAACTCACAGTGGGTCTGTCCAGTACACTTGTTCTCTAACAAGTACTTATGTGTTTGGTTTGATATCTCCATATCATGACTAACGAGATTTTGTCATCAACCAACACCACAATCTAGTCTTGTGTGTCATTGCTGTCTATCTACCTTCCACAATGACATCCGACTAGGGACATAATAAGAATGTACAAACTCTTAGCATTTGTATGATCTCATCGTTCAGGTCCTTAACCTGAAAGCATACGTCATTGACTACGGTCATTCTCTAGACATTCAATATGTTATATCAATATCTCATATGACAGAACCAAAAAGAATTGGAAGCTTGTGTTTGATCTTTATCAAATCAATCTTAATATATCCCACCAATCATCCCATGATTGGCTCTCAGGGCATATATACCAACAGACTCCCACTTGCACTGCGAGCCAATCACCCTTGAATCATATTCATAGTGATCTTCAAACATGTCCCACATGTTACTATGCTATCGTGCTAACATAATGAGTTATGGCTGTTGGGTTTTAGGGGAGGTAGAGAAGGCAGCGGAAACAAAAATTTTCTCCCCCAAACCTGAAACAAGGAAACGCGTCAACGTGTATACAATAGGAAAGGATGGTTTGTGGAATCATACCTTGTCCCGAGGCTTGCTCGGCAACAATCCCACGTGCCTTGCGCGGTCTTCACCTCCGGTATTGGACGGTGTCTGTGCAGCTCCTGGTCGCACTGGGACTGACGACTCCTGATCTCACCGGGACTGTCAGGATTAACATCTGTCCTCCGAGCGGCAGAAATCTCCCGCCTCTGAAGTAGTCCACACGGACCACCTGGAACTCCAATATCCTTGTCCCACAAGGAATTGGAAGGAGTCACACCCTCCTGTCAGTGTATAGTCGCCAACACACTCTCCTGCCACCAGTCGCAATTGTAGTTGTCTTTCCCTTGTTGTGCCTCCCTTATCAGGTAGCACTTGCTCGGGCTCTCTCACGGTTACCAAAACCAGAGAGAATGAAAACTTTGCAGAGCAACTGGTTCGCACTGAGTTGTACTTTGAGAATCCCCCAATACCCCTATATATATATATAGAAGGGTCATGGGACAGGGTTCTCCATCCCGGGCAGTGCGGGACTAAAAGCAGGAGTAGAAGGGTTCGAGATTTTCCACAAAACAACCAACTCGCAACTTGAACCGATCGTTTCATAATTGAAACGGTCGGCTGGGGACCTGAACCGGTCAGTTGACACCTCAACTGATCGGTTGGGACCCATGAGCCGATCTGTTCACTCTTGAACCAGTCGGTTCATGGTCCTGATCAGTTCCCGATTGACTTTCCTTCTTTTGTTTCTAATTGGTATCAAATACCAATCCTTGTTCCAATCAAATTGGGCAAGTGAAACGCAAGGAAAATTCTCACCAATCCTATTTTCCCAACATGCTCAGTTGCACCACTTGAACCAATCGTTTCAACACTTGAAGCAACCATTTCACCCTGATCATGAGCCGATCGACTCACAACCTGAGTCGACCGGTTCACCAGGCTGAGCTGATCAGTTCGTCACATGACCCAATCAGTTGGGAGTTCAAATTGTGCAGAAATAGTCAATTGTAGTTTCAATCAATACGATACTCTAATCAATCAGTCCAACACCTTGAACATCATGATACTGAGCTATCAATTGATTGAGTGTTTAATTGAACTACTAAACTCCTTTAGAAATTAATCTAAACATTGTTTGTGAACAAAACTCCTCTTCCAGGTTAAATCCTATGTGTGTGACCCTGCAGGTCCTTTTCACGTTGGCAGTGAAAGTCCATAACACTTATGACTTCACAAGCAAAGAGCGGTGCCTAGTCACACATCAGTGCTACCCAAGTGAAATAGAAAGTTGGACAACAACTTTCAATCCTACAATCCGTGAATGGTGTTACAGGGAATGTATAATTCCTTTGTCACTGATATCCTGAATGAACTCGAGGCATGGAGTAGTCATCCTGTCAACGTTCATTCACTTTCTTGATCTTAGCACAGATTGGAAGAGATATGTATGACATCAATATCACATACTGATTCACACATGTGTACACACACCTATTTCAATCCTACTCATCAAGTGGCCTTGGATATCAAACTCCCTCTGGTGGGACATATCCCATATCTATTACTCACCCCTCAAAAGCCCCATGTGTCAAAGCCACCCAATCATCACTTTTATAACAATCAATGTTTCATGAGTGCGTTTGATGATGTCAAAGTGTGCCCAACGACATGTGTTGAGTGCAGTGATTTCAAGTCAAAGAATCACACTCACCACCATCACTATGAGTACTGACTGTGACTACCATGTCATGGTTCCATGTGTCAAACTCACAGTGGGTCTTTCTGGTACACTTGTTCTCTAACAAGTACCTATGTGTTTGGTTTGATATCTCTATATCATGACTACTGAGATTCTGTCATCAACCAACACCACAATCTAGTCTTGTGTGTCATTGTTGTCTATCTACCTTCCACAATGACATCCAACTAGGGACATAACAAGAATGTCCAAACTCTTAGCATCCGTATGATCTCATCGTTCAGGTCCTAAACTTGAAGGCATACGTCATTGAGTATTGTCATTCTCTCGACATTCAATATGTTCTATCACTATCTCATATGACTGAACCAGAAAGAATTGGAAGCTTGCCTTTGATGTTTATCAAATCAATATTAATGTATCCCACCAATCATCTCCTGATTGTCTCTCTGGGCATACATACCAACAGACTCCCACTTGCACTGCGAGCCAATCACCCTTGAATCATATTCATAGTGATCTTCAAACATGTCCCACATGTTACTGTTCTCTAGTACAAACATAGTGAGTAATGGCAACACCTTGCCAAAGTCAGTATAAATTGCATGTTTCTCATCTCTTCGTTGTACGTCATACATATGAGATGGAGTTGCTGTAATATGGGATCTAGTATTCCTTTGCTAACCTTTAGCCACAATTCAAGATCAAGGATTCCATACTTGTCATCAATGAGTGGAATATATATAAGTTCATCTCATGAACTTCCAGACCCATATAGTATCCACTGTTGTTCTCTAACACATAGATACTCGACATTTCCTTTTAAATGATTTTATTGGAACACTTCCAATTATCAACAAACTTTCACTTTTATATATCCCATATATATTTTGCGATTAATTTTCTATCTTTTCAGAAGTTCGCATCAATGTAACTCTTTACATCGAACTCTTCCTTATCTCCATACAACTAGTACTTCCCAAGTACTTATCAAGTTCTTATGGTTTCTAGTAAGCCTTACTGGAAGTAGACAGACGTCCACTCGTCATGTCCCACATACGAGGTGATTTGTTCTTGCCATGTCGATGCATGCAAGATAATGGGATGATTACATACATGATAGATCCATATCTATTCTTAGTGTTCCCATTCTTCATAAGAATTAGACACTTGGCCTTGGGATACTAACTCCATATAACATGAACAAGTTTTCTCCCACTGAATCTGTGCACACTGAACCCTTCAGTACAGATTTCGAATGTATGCTTTCTCTTTTCAGGTCAAGAGGTTTTCGAGAACTATCCCTATAGATCTCTATTCCTATCACATAGGAAACATCTCTATCTTCCTTAAAGATAATTTCCACTTTTCGATTTTCATTCTATAACATTTCCATTTCACATCAATATGTGGAATGTGAATATGTTCCCACTAAATCACAAATCTCTTCTTTATCTTTGACATATCAGTCAAACCCTTTGACTATACCAATAAAGTAAAGATCCAATTCTGAGTTGCTTGTACTCAATCAATCACATTGATTAGTCCATTGTAACTTATAGACTTCATTTGCATTAGTGGATTCATAAACCTTATAGGTTGTGTCACGTACACATCCTTGTTTTATTCCTCATAGGAATGCGGTTTTAGTATCCATATGCCAAATGCCTCAGTCATTAAGTTGTAATCAACAAGCATTATCCTTCTCAAAATGTTATCCATGTGTCTTAACGCTTAAGACTTATTTGCACTTATGGATTTCCATCCAATGGGTGCTACCATCAAGGTCATACCTTATGGTTCAGATGGATGTCATTTAGGATGTAATGGTCATAAACCATAACTCAAAATTCGGTTCCACATATTCATCTAGATAGTCGACTCATCACATGAACAACTCATCACATAGATAATTGAGGTGTATCTGTTAAGGATATAAGAACTCACAACTCCTTGTGATTCTCAATGTCCTTTATTAGTGTGGGGTATTCTTTTATTAAGAAGAATTCAGTTATTTGATAATCATTCTCTAACTCTTTAGAGTATGATTCCTTCTTGATTTAGACATCACCATGCATTAATCATGAGTTCACTATGATACACTATGATAATTACTCAAAAGGATCTCAAAAATTTGGTCCAAGTATTTCATTCATTGATCTCATCAAGAATTAACACTTTACCAAATTCGTACTTCATCTATGATATTCTTGAACACTTCAAGATATTCATATTGGTCTTTCTCTAAATACCTTTTGAAGTATTAGCATTTACTCCAATAGGTATGTAAATACATCACATGTATTATACCTAATTGGATAATCATTCTCCCACTACCATTAGTGAAGATTGATTAATCATGTACAAGAGATTCATGTCTCTTACTGGTTCTCTAACCAAAAGACTCTAGATGTATCCATCATATGGAAACTAGAAATGAATTTCTCATGATTGATGCTAATTTAATTGTTTGAGTTATCTATAACTTTTAGGTATCATTTTATCTTTTGCATACCATGTATCACAAGATAAACAAGGCATTGCCACAATAATCATATCTTTTAGACTGAAACATCAACTCTATTAATTGCCATCATTGTCATACAATATGCAAAAATAAAGTGTTTCTATCTGTTGGCAAATATGAAATAGTAGTTCATAACTGTATTACATGCCTTTTAGGCTGAAAATAAACTAAAGTACTCCTATCCATGGCGGCAACATTTGCCCCAATTATGAGTATGTTACACTTTACATCTTGGTATCATATACCTCAAAAAGTGTTACAAGTTTACTTTCATGACACCTTTAAGTAGAGATGTTTGTCGCCTCCTTCTTCTTTTGTTCTTCCAGATAGAGGGGACAATTCCTTTATACACCCTTTCCCCATGTGCCTTGAGGCTGAAGACGGCTTGGATTGTTGGCTAGTATCAGAACACTTCTTTGCTTTGCCCTTATCCTTGCCCTTAAGAATTACCTTTTCTTTGATCACATCAAAGATTAGGGTTAGTCTTTCTTTAGATTTTCCTCTACTGTCCTCAACATGTCCAACAACTCTGTCAACGCTTGTCAAAGTTGTTCATGTTGTAGCTTACCATGAATTATATGATTCTCGCAACATTTGCAGTATCATACCAATAGCCAACTCTTGGCTCAGAGGGAATCCTTCTTAGTCAGGTTTTCCACATACCCAATCATATTGAGTGTGTGAATACCTTACTGGATCTCCTTCTGTCATGACATACTAAGACAATGTCCTTGAGACATCATATGTCTCATGTTGTCTCTGCAACTCATAGTTCAGATAACACAACATCAAGCACTCCTCATCAATGTCATCCTCGGTATGCTTCCATAAGCATACTTTCAGCCATTGATGTGGTGGGGTTGAGTTCATCTGGTCTTGGTATAACTAGGACTTAGAGCTTTCGCTCTTTGAGAACACTTCTCATCATCCTAACCAGTCGTGGAATTATTCCCATGTAATTTGTTGGTCTCAAAGACCGATCGCAAATAAAGTGATGTGTTGATTAACCATTTATTTTAACAAAAGGAAATATATGCAATTTTAGTCCAAAATTCTTTTTAACTTGTTTGATTGATTTGAAAAGTTGATGATAAAATTAGGCCTTTAATTAATTATCACTCCCACTATTTTACTTCAAATTGATAGCCCTCACCATCAATTCAGAAGATTGCAGCGTACAACCTTCTAGTGGGCATGATCCATATTTCATCAAGTCATGAGTCAGCTTTGGCTGATCGCCCACAATCTTGACTATTTAGGTAGGCCATCATGTCAATTGCATCATATGAAACTCTTGATGAATGAACATGCACAACACCTTGCCATGAACATTCCTTGCCTCTGGGCTTAGACACTCTAAGAATCACTAGTTAAGTCTAACCCAAAAGCCGACACGGTAAACATGTACCCTGCTTTGGCAGAACCTACATGTCTACCCTTCACACTTCCACAAGATAGACGGTGCACCATGCTTTGGCATAACCTACGCTTGGTCGATCGAGTTTTTCATGTGTGCCGCTAATGGAAGTCATATAAGACTTAATATTTTAATGAGGGATTTGGTTTTTATATACATATACATATCCAATCACCACAATACATAGTACATATCATATACATGCTATATCCCACAAAAAACATGCAAAATGATAAAAGCGATGATTATGGCCATCCTAATGTGATTCCTTGAGCCAAGAGGAATCACGGTCATCTAGGATGACATCACATGCAACATGTACAAGATGAACTTTGTGCTTTGCCTTTCTGGGTTTGATCAACTCATCATATGACTAATCAGCTCTCCATCAGGCCGGTCGACTGGGTGCCACCAGTTGATTGGTTGGCTCCTCCAACCGATCGGTTCGCCTAGTCGTCGTGCATCTCTTCATGGCTGCCACCCTCTCATCTCGCTCCTCGAACCGGTCATCAACCAATCGGTTCACTCCTTGAACCGATCGTCTGGAACGTCAACCGATCGGTTCACACCTTGAATCGATCGTCTCAGCTGTCGTCAGGATGTCCGCCGTTCTTCAACATAATAGGAAATAAAATTCTATTCTATTTTACATTGTAAAAAGAGAAACCTCGAGTTACATTCGAGGGGAGCAAGGTAGGAAAGAAATCTCGAATTATTTCAAGTTACATCACGAATAGGAGAAGGAAGATCGGTGCGCAGACCGAGATGCAAGAAACCACATACAACCACACACAGAAAGGGCTTATTGGCCATAACCATGTTATACATCCACCATAAAACTCGTTTAAGGGTGACGCGTATCGAGTGCATTAATAATACATATCATATATGTAAATTGGGATGTGTGGATTTAGGATTGGACATGCATAAAGACAATATTATTCGCATCGCATGCAATAAATAAAGGCGACAAACCAAAATCAATCACAACGATAATCCCTAAAGTATAGAGCAGTTGACGTGGCTCTGATACCACTGTTGGGTTTTAGGGGAGGCAGTGAAGGCAGCGGAAACAAAAAAATTTTCCCCCAAACCCAGAACAAGTAAACGCGTCAATGTCTATACAATAGGAAAGGATGGTTTGCGGAATCATACCTTGTCCCGAGGCTTGCTCGGCGACAATACCTCGCGCCTTGCGTGGTCTTCACCTCCGGTCTTGGACGGTGTCTGTGCAGCTCCTGGTCGCACCGGGACTGATGACTCCTGATCTCATCGGGACTGTCAGAATTGACAGATGTCCTCCAAGCGGCAGAAATCTCCCGCCTCTGAAGTAGTCCACACGGACCACCTGGAACTCCAATATCCTTGTCCCATAAGGAATTGGAAGGACTCGCACCCTCCTGTCAGTGTACTAGTCACCAACATACTCTCCTACCACCAGTCGCAACTGCAGTTGTCTTTCCCTTGTTGTGCCTCCCTTATCGGGTAGCACTTGCTCGGGCTCTCTCTCAGTTACCAAAACCAGAGAGAACGACAACTTTGCAGAGCAAGTGGTTTGCACAGAGTTGTATTTTGAGAAGCCCCCAATACCCCTACATATAGTGGGGTCATGGGACAGGGTTCTCCATCCCGGGTAATGCGGGAATAAAAGCAAGAGTAGAAGGGTTCGAGATTTTCCAAAAAATAACCAACTTGCAACCTGAACCGATCGTTTCACAATTGAAACGGTCAGTTGGGTACCTGAACCGGTCGCTTGACACCTCAAGCGATCGGTTGGGACCCATGAGCCGATCGGTTCACTCTTGAACCGGTCGGTTCATGGTCTTGATCAGTTCCCGATTGACTTTCCTTTTTTTGTTTCTAATTGGTATCAAATACCAATCCTTGTTCCAATCGATTGGGCAAGTGAAACGCAAGGAAAATTCTCACCAATCCTATTTTCCCAACTTGCTCGGTTGCACCAGTTGAATCGATCGTTTCAACACTTGAAGCAATCGTTTCACCCTGATCATGAGCCAGTTGACTCACAACCTGAGCCGACTGGTTCACCAGGCTGAGCCGATCGGTTGATCACATGACCCGATCGGCTGGGAGTACAGATCGTGTGGAAATAGTTAATTGCAGTTTCAATCAATCTGATACTCTAATCAATCAGTCAAACACCTTGAACATCATGATGCTGAGCTATCAATTGATTGAGTGTTTAAATGAACTACTAAACTCCTTTAGCAATCAATCTAAACATTGTTTGTGGACAAAACTCCTCTTCCAGGTTAAATCCTATGTGTGTGACCCTGCAGGTCCTTTTCACATTGGCAGTGAAAGTCCATAACACTTATGACTTCACAAGCAAAGAGCGGTGCCTAGTCACACATCAGTGCTACCCAAGTGAAATAGAAAGTTGGAGAACAACTTTCAATCCTACAATCTGTGAATGGTGTTACAGTGAATGTATAATTCCTTTGTCACTGATATCCTGAATGAACTCGAGGCATGGAACAGTCATCCTGTCAACATTCATTCACTTTCTTGATCTCAGAGCAGATTGGAAGAGATATGTATGACATCAATATCACATACTGATTCACACATGCGTGAGCATGCCTATTTCAATCCTACTCATCAAGTGGCCTTGGATATCAAACTCCCTCAAGAGGGAAAAATCCCATATCTATCACTCACCCCTAAAAAACCCCATGTGTCAAAGGCACCCAATCATCACCTTTATAACAACCCATGTTTCAGGACTGTGTTTGATGATGTTAAAGTGTGCCAAACGACATGTGTTGAGTGCAATGATTTTAGGTCAAAGAATCACACTCACCACCATCACTGTGAGTACTGACTGTGACTACCATGTCATGTTTCTGTGTGTCAAACTCAGGGTGGGTCAGTCTGGTACACTTGTTCTCTAACAAGTACCTATGTGTTTGGTTTGATATCTCTATTTCATGACTAATGAGATTATGTCATCAACCAACACCACAATCTAGTCTTGTGTGTCATTGCTATCTATCTACCTTCCACAATGACATCCGACTACGGACATAACAAGAATGTACAAACTCTTAGCATCTGTATGATCTCATCGTTCATGTCCTGAACCTAAAGGCATACGTCATTGAGTATTGTCATTCTCTAGACATTCAATCCGTTCTATCACTATCTCATATGACTGAACTAGAAAGAAATGTCAGCTTGCCTTTGATGTTTATCAAATCAATCTTAATGTATCCCACCAATCATCCCATGATTGGCTCTCAGGGCATACATACTGTAAGGACACTGACCTGCGTTTAGGGTTTACCCTGTTTGTTTTGCTTAACCTTGGTGGTTTGATGCTTGCTAATCACCTCTGAGTGGTGATTAGGGTTTTGTTGTGCTTTGTTGAGAGTTCGAGGGGCTATTTGCAAATAACCCAAGTTTAGGGTTTTGTGTGCAAGTTTGCCATCTTGTGAGATGTTTTCCCCTCTATGCTTCCTCTAGGGTTGAGAGGAAGGCTTGGGCTTGTTGTTTGAGTTCTTTGGGCCTAAGTTGAGCTTGTTTGGGCCTTGAGATGTGTTGTTTGGGCTTGTTTGAGCTTTGTGTCGGCCATGGCTTGCCTTGTGTCATCCAAGGTAAGTTTGTGTCGACCTAGGGGTTGTGTGTGTCGTCCAAGAGAGCTTTGTGTCATCCAACACCATGGTGTGTCGCCCAGTAGCTTGTTTGTGTCGCCCAGCAGGAGTTCTTGCTTGTGTCGCCCATGTGGCTTGACCTTGGTTGGTGACACTTGGTGCCTAGTTAGGACAAGTGTCTCTTGGCTTGCTAATGTGTTGTCTTGAACCCTAGGACAAGTGTCCCTTGGGTGGACGACACATAGCATGGCTGTACCTTGGTTTCTCCTCCCCTTCTTCCTATATATGTAGCTCTTTTCCTTGCCTTAGTCTCCTTTGCTCTTTTGGTCTCTCCACCACCTTGAGTGCACGATATCCCTCTCCATCTTGCTTGTGTTGGCCGACACACTCCCTTGGAGTTGAAGTGGTGGCCGATACCCCTTTCTGGAGTAGCTTGGTGGACGATAGCTTTGGACCTTGGAGTGCATCTTCTTCCTTGGAGCTTGGAGCTTAAGGCAGGTTGCATGACTTCTAACCCTAATTCCTTTACCTCTAACAATAACCTTGTTATATGTTAGTAGTTAACTTAGTAGCTTAGCTTTGTTTTATGCTTGAGTTTCCTTTAGTGGCCGATATACCCTTAGGGTTTAGGGTTTCTAGTGATCTAGGATTTGTGATGCTTGAGTTGGAGGTTGATGGTGACCATGTGTTGGGCGATACTCCCTCTTGGGTTGAGTTGTTGGACGATATCCTCTTGATGGACGACAGGGCACCTTTTCCTTTGAGATGGATGATATGGCATCTCTTTGTTGGATGATATGTAAGCTTTTTTGAACAATGGGTTATGTCCTTGAGGTTGGACGACATGTTTTCCTTTGTCCTTGTGTTGGACGATAGGGTGCTTCCTTTGATGGACGATAGGGTACCTTGGTGGACGATATGGTGAGTTCTTGAGGTTGGCCGATACCCTGCCCATGTGTTGGCAATAGGGTGAGCTAAGCTTTGGTTGGCCGATATGTTTGTATACCTTGTTGAGCTATGTTGGACGATATTCCTTGTTCTTGTAGTGGGCGACATAGTTGTGGTTGAGTTGGCTGATAGCCATGTTGGGCGACACCCTTGGGTGGTGATGGCCGATAGCCATGTTGGGCGACACCCTTGGGTGGTGATGGTCGATAGCCATGTTGGGCAACACCCTTGGGTGGTGATGGCCGATAGGGTTGGTGTATGTGTCGGCCGATAGGTCTAGGTGAGTTTTAGTGAGGGTCGTGAAGGGTGATAGTGAGGGTTAGGTGACCTTATGGTGATGATCTCATGTGTTATGTAAATGGATGTATATGCTCAAACAATAATGATGTCTTGCAAACTATGATAATGCTAATGATAGTAACAATGATGATGATGGTAATTGCATAATGACAATAATGATGATGATCATAATAATGATGGCAATAATGATAGTAATGACATGCATGAATTAACCCTTGTGCTTAATTGCTAGTGAGAATGATGATAGTTACACTAGTAGCTTGCATAATGATAAAAATGGTAATAACGATGATAGTGGATAGTAATAGTAATAATATTGGTAACAATAGTAGTTGACTTGTATACTCAACATAATTGTTATATAAAGTGAATACCTTGACTAATCCTGAGATAAGGGTAAGCATGATTATGGTATGATGTGTTTAACAAGCTTGATCATCAAATAGTGTAATGTTGATAAATAGATTATCTTGAATGTTAACTCATGATAGTGAGCATATTCCTTATGTTGAATCTATGGCTATTGTGTATTCTAACCATGCAGGTGATGTGTAGTCATGAAAGGGCTATGTGACTTATGTGATGAGTAACATTACCTTGATATTTGTTCTATGAGATTATATATGTAATGTGTTGGACCCATGATGATGATGTGAGCCTTGAGAGGCAGTGACAGTACATGATGAAGGATTGATATCCTATGTTATGTGATGATCCTTGATATGGATCTGGATGGTTGGCAAGAGGCCAAGTGGTAACATGTGATGCTGGATCTTTGTGATGGATCAGGTTGATGAGGTTTCAATAATAATATAATGTTCTTTATTTTCTGTTATATCTTGCATGATTATAACTTGGTTGAATCCTGCAATCCATCTAAAAGATACTAATTAATTATAGTGGAATTATATCATGTAGTCTGCCCTGGCCATAGATCCATCATTGTCAGGACGTGGTGATGGTGAAACAGGTTCTCCTACGGGTTAATCTGGAAGCGCATATTGTTGAATATGTGTAGGTTGCTCCTAGCCTGAAAATAAGGAGGTAAGAGTGTAACTTCGGTTACAGACTCAGATTTGTATATAGAGCATGGTGAACAGGCCCATGGCTCAGGATATGCGATGTGTGAGCATGAATGCATTCATGGCTCAGAGCACGGTGAACAGGCCAGTGGCTCAGTTTTACTAGCGTCGAGACCTGTACCAAGGCGGGCTAGAGTGAGGGTAGCCTATGGAGTTGTCCCTGTGGCTTAGACCACTTCAGCATGTGACTACGGTCCTACTTGTGTTGTACTCGTGTACTGACCACGAGGTGGGAGGTCGTGGAGTCTGGCTCATCCATTGACCTTGTATGGCACTGGATTTAGGCTTCGCAGTCAATGGTTGGATTTGAACGGTACGGTTCAAATCGTCATGGCATAATAATACGTAATACAGCCGTTTAGTACTTATTGCTTAGGATAAACACGAAACATGGGTTGAAGCCTTGTTTGTGTAATATCTCTGATATACCTTGCAGGTTATGTAACATTATATCTTGTCCTGATAATCATGTTACATGGAGATACATCTTATCTTGCAAATCATATTCTTTAAGATATATTTGGATATATGCTTGCACAGCTGATTAGCTTGTCGGTAAGAATAGCTATGCCTTATATATATAGAGAGACTGCTCTTGTTATACCTGTTGTTAGTTATCTGCTGTTATCGTTTATCTTGCTGAGGCTCTGTAGTTGTGGTGGGAAGTTATGTTTCCCGTTGGGACAATTGTTCAATTGTCTCACTCCATTAGTTTACACCCTTTTTAGGTGGTCGAGGTAGACGTGGTCGTGGTCATGGTGTGACGGCCGAGCAGCCTGACGAGCAGTAGAAGGCAAGCGATGGATATGCTACTGTTTTGGATGATTTGTAGTAGAGTCTAGAGTCATCCCTGTACTCTCAGGTCCTTGGCAGTGTTTTGACGTTGTTTCAAGATGATCGTTCGATGATGTTTGTTTATCCTACTGTTGGCCGGATGTGGGCCTTTATGTATATGAATAGGTGGTGAACTCTGTGATGGATGAACAGTTGTTTCTGAGCTGTGGACACATATCAGATCTCATGAATGTATATATATGACATGTTTCTGTACAGGATGAGGACTGGAAAGTAATAGTTTCACAGTTTATATGTTTTTCGCAATCAGTTTTAAGTAACCCGTGTTTTTTATAAGTTGTGGTTATGGTGATTTCCACACATTTTTGCATAACACCTCGTTATCTGTGTGATAATGGGATGTGTTGCCACAAGTTTTGGTATCAGAGCTTTAGGTTCGCTGAGTCTACAAGGATCTAGGACTAGGTTGAGTTTGTTCTTATGAGTTTTCCAGGTTTTCTTACAATATCTTCTGCCCTCAACAGAAGAAAAGTCAAGATGTCTGGAAACCATGAAGAACACTCTACTGAGTATAGTGATGCTGCATCGGTTGATGGAGCAGACGGACGGGCACATGAAGATCGGGTGCCTGAGGTTTCCCAATTTAACCCAGCCATTCTTGAACATCCTGCTTACGAACAGCTTATGGGGCAGTTAATGGCTACGATGAATCTTATGGTTGAGAGATTACCAGTGCCTCCTCCGCGAGCACAGGTTCCCCATGGAGAAGCATCGGGTATTGGGAAAACCTTCGAGCGGCTTCGCCGAGTTGGAGCTTCAGATTATGCTGGAACGGTTGATCTAGCAGATGCAGATCTATGGCTGACAAGTCTCGAGAAGGCTTTTCGGATCCTTGACATCCCTGAAGCAGACAAGGTAAAGCATGTTGTCTACCTTCTGAAGGGTAGTGCTGGTCACTGGTGGACCATCGAAGAAGAGAAGCTGCCTGGTGAGGTGATCTGTTGGGAAGTGTTTCGACGTGAGTTCGTCACCAGATACTTTCCCAAGACGTATCTGGATGAGAAGGTTAGTCAGTTCGAGAACCTAAGACAGGGAATGATGAACATCACCGAGTACGAAGCTAAGTTTATGGATTTGTTGAGGTTTTGTCCCCACATGGCGGCAACAGACGAGGAACGGATCAGACATTTCGAGAAGGGTTTAAGTGCTGAGTTGACAACCCCGGTGTCTGCGTTGGAGAACCGAGAGTGGTTTTCTACCTTCGTGGAATCAGTTCGGCGGATCGAGAGGGCAGTACAGGAGAAAAGAGAGTATATGTCTCTTAAAAGACCTGCTCAGTTTCAAGGACAAAGATTTGGTGGCTTTAAGAAGCCCAGGTTTTCGGCACCGTCAGCAATGAGAAGTGTTGGTGTACCATCTCAGTGGTCTCCGAGTAAGGGGAGAGGTTATGTTTCTTCACCGTCTAAGGTGCACAGTTCAACTTCTGTGGCAGTGGCAGTGATAGGGCCAGCTAGGCCACAGATTGAGGACAAGGCATGTCATCTTTGTGGACAAGTCGGGCATTTCAGGCTTAATTGCCCGAATAGAGATGTTGAAGTGACACAGTCGAGGCAGAATTTCCAGAAGTCTGAGAGACAGCAGCCCAGTGGTAGCAGAGGTCGAGGATGCGGTCAAGCGTCTCAAGCTGGATCGTCTGCTCAAGGAAGCAGAGGTGGTGGACAACAAGCAACGGCTCGATTCTATGCCATGAATCAGCCGGAGGCGGTAGTCAACCCGCGAGTGGTGACATGTCAGATGGAGTTATTTCATTCTGATATGTCTTCTTCTTGCTTTATATCTGTTCTGGTTGACCCGGGTGCTACACACTCTTTTATAGCCTATAGTATGCTTGAAAACTGTCATCTACCTGTTAGTTGTAAGAAGGATAGCTTTTTGTTAGAAACCCCTCTTGATGGTTCCTCTTTCTTCGAGAAGAGTGTCCATCTTGTGTTCTATCTTTCTCGGGACATCGCATTCAAGTGGATATTATACCACTTGATATGCATGGTTTCGATGTTATCCTCGGGATGGATACCTTAGAGAAGTATAAGGTTGTCTTGGACTGTGGATCCAAGCAGGCAGTGTTCGATGTTGCTGGAGAGAAGTGGATCTTCCAGGGAGATGGGAAGATTCTTCCGACGTGTTTGGTATCAGCTATGGTGGCAGACAAGTTGTTACGACAAGGATGTGAGGCGTTCTTAGCTCACATGGTGGATACCGTTGTGGTTACCAAGGCGAAGGGTCCTAGTCTTGAGGAGGTGTCAGTGGTTCACGAGTTTGCAGATGTGTTTCCCGAAGAGTTTCCTGGTGTTCCTCCACCTCGAGAGATTGATTTCGAGATCAATCTGGTTCCGGGAACGTAGCCAGTTGCACAGTCAGCATATAGGATGGCTCCAGCAGAGACGGCAGAGTTGAAGAAGCAGTTGCAAGAGTTGTTGGAGAAAGGTTTTATCCGACCGAGTATGTCACCGTGGGGTGCTCCTGTGTTGTTTGTTAAAAAAAAGGTTGGTTCGATGCGGTTGTGTATAGACTATCAGCAGTTGAACAAAGTCACGATCAAGAATAAATACCTGTTGCCAAGGATAGATGATCTGTTCGATCAGTTGTGTGGTGCTACAGTGTTCTCGAAGATCGATCTACAGTCTGGATGTCATCAGTTGAGGATAAAGGCGGATGACATACCGAAGTCAGCTTTCAGGATGAGGTATGGTCATTTCGAGTTCGTGGTTATGCCGTTTGGGTTAACCAATGCACCTGCTGCTTTCATGGATCTGATGAACAGAGTGTTCCGACCATTCTTAGATCAGTTTGTTGTAGTCTTTATATATGATATCTTGATATATAGTCAGGACAGACAAGAGCATGAGCAACATCTTCGTCGAGCATTGACTCTTCTTCGTCAACATCAACTGTATGCCAAGTTCAGTAAGTGTGAGTTCTGGTTGGATGAAGTGACTTTCTTGGGTCATGTGATATCTGCTGAAGGAATCAAAGTAGATCCGAAGAAGTTGGAATCTGTTGCAGATTGGGAACAGCCAAAGACGCCGACAGAGGTTCGTAGTTTCCTTGGTCTAGCAGGATACTACTGGAGGTTTATCAAGGACTTCAGTGTGATCGCGTTGCCGATGACAAAGTTGACTAGGAAGGATGAACCTTTTGTTTGGGATGATCGATGTCAGCAAGCTTTCCAGAGTTTGAAGGAAAAGCTGACCAGTGCTCCAGTGTTGATCTTGCCAGAGCCTGGGAAAGGCTATGTTGTTTTCTATGACGCTTCCAAGAAAGGTTTAGGTTGCGTGTTGATGCATGAAGATCATGTGGTTTCTTTTGCCTCGCGACAGCTCAAGAAGCATGAGGAGAACTATCTGACCCATGATTTGGAGTTGGAAGCAGTGGTTCATGCGTTAAAAATTTGGAGACACTATCTGTATGGGGAAGTATGTCATATCTTTACGGACCATAAGAATCTGAAGTATATCTTTACGCAGCAAGAGTTGAAGATGCGACAGAGACGATGGATGGAGTTGATCAATGATTACAATTGCACTATCGAGTATCATCCTGGTAAGGCGAACGTGGTAGCCAATGCGCTTAGCAGGAAGTCTTCTTCTCTTTCCTCAAAGAAGGCACAGTTGAGTTCTCTGGTATGCCATAGGCGAGATATGTTTGTTTCTCTGAGACAGATGAATGTGCAGATGGAAGTTTCTTTGCTGTCTGGCCTTTTTGCACAGATGCAGGTTAAGCCTATGTTGAGACAGCAGATCAAGGATGCACAGCAGACAAATGATGCAGTAAAGTCGATTAGATCAGAGTTCGGAAGTGACAAGCGTGATGGGTTTCATGAGTCCAAGGATGGACTAGTTTTCTATCATGATAGGATGGTGGTTCCAGATGTTGATAATCTGAGGAATTTGGTTCTTGAAGAAGCACATACGTCGATGTATGCTATGCATCCAGGTGTCACCAAGATGTATCATAGTCTTAAGGACTTGTACTGGTGGCCCGGTTTGAAGAAAGATGTAGCTGAGTTCGTGGCAAGGTGTGCGGTTTGTCAGCAAGTGAAGGCTGAACATCAGAAGCTGGCAGGTACGTTACAACCTTTGCCGATACCGCAGTGGAAATCGGATCATATAACCATGGATTTCGTAGTTGGTCTGCCCAAGATGACTAGGAATCATGATTCCATTTGGGTAATAATGGACAGATTGACTAAGTCTGCCCATTTTCTACCAGTGAAGACGACGTATACAGCTGAGAAGATAGCTCGAGTATAAGTGGATGAGATAGTACGTTTGCATGGTGTGCCAGCAATGATAGTTTCTGACAGAGGTCCTCAGTTTACGAGTCTCTTTTGGGAACAGTTGCACAGAGCATTGGGAACACAGTTAAGGTTCAGTACAACTTTTCACCCGCAGACAGATGGACAGTCTGAGAGGACTATTCAGATTTTGTAAGATATTCTTCGAGCTTGTGTTTTGCAGTTTCTAGGCAACTGGGATGTACATCTAAGTTTGATAGAGTTTGCTTACAACAACAGTTATCAGCGTAGCATCGACATGGCCCCTTATGAGGCTTTGTATGGGAGGAAGTGCAGATCTCCTTTGTGTTGGTACGAATCAGGTGAATATCAGTTGTTGGGCCCTGAATTAGTACAGCAGACGACAGAGAAGATCAAGGTGATACAGCAATAGTTGAAGGTGGCACAAGATAGGAAGAAGTCTTATGCAGATAATCGGCGATGACCTTTGGAATTCCAGGTAGGAGACAGAGTATATCTTAAAGTCTCGCCGTGGAAAGGTGTGCTAAGGTTTGGACGGAAGGGTAAGTTAGCTCCCAGGTATATGGGGCCTTACTCAGTGATAGCACGTGTTGGTAAGGTAGCTTACGAGTTAGAGTTGCCTCCAGAGTTGCACAGGTTGCATCCAGTGTTTCATGTCAGCATGTTGAAGAAAGGTCATCTGGATTCAGGTACAGTGATACAACCAGTCGAGGTTGAGCTTGATGCAGATGTGACCTACGAGGAAGGTCCTGTGGCGATCCTTGACAGAAGGATCAAGAATTTGAAGAGGAAGGATCTGGTTCTTGTGAAGGTTCTTTGGCAGCGTCGTGGCGTCGAGGAAGCCACGTGGGAGCTTGAGGAAGAGATGAGGAGGAAGTATCCCTCGCTTTTCTCTTCGGATTTCGGGGACAAAATCCCTTAAAGGGGGTTAGATTGTAAGGACCCTGACCTGCGTTTAGGGTTTACCCTGTTTGTTTTGCTTAACCTTGGTGGTTTGATGCTTGCTAATCACCTCTGAGTGGTGATTGGGGTTTTGTTGTGCTTTGTTGAGAGTTCGAGGGGATATTTGCAAATAACCCAAGTTTAGGGTTTTGTGTGCAAGTTTGCCATCTTGTGAGATGTTTTCCCCTCTTTGCTTCCTCTAGGGTTGAGAGGAAGGCTTGGGCTTGTTGTTTGAGTTCTTTGGGCCTGAGTTGAGCTTGTTTGGGCCTTGAGATGTGTTGTTTGGGCTTGTTTGAGCTTTGTGTCGGCCATGGCTTGCCTTGTGTCGTCCAAGGTAAGTTTGTGTCGACCTAGGGGTTGTGTGTGTCGTCCAAGAGAGCTTTGTGTCGTCCAACACCATGGTGTGTCACCCAGTAGCTTGTTTGTGTCGCCCAGCAGGAGTTCTTGCTTGTGTCGCCCATGTGGCTTGACCTTGGTTGGTGACACTTGGTGCCTAGTTAGGACAAGTGTCTCTTGGCTTGCTAATGTGTTGGCTTGAACCCTAGGACAAGTGTCCCTTGGGTGGACGACACATAGCATGGTTGTACCTTGGTTTCTCCTCCCCTTCTTCCTATATATGTAGCTCTTTTCCTTGCCTTAGTCTCCTTTGCTCTTTTGGTCTCTCCACCACCTTGAGTGCGCGATATCCCTCTCCATCTTGCTTGTGTTGGCCGACACACTCCCTTGGAGTTGAAGTGGTGGCCGATACACCTTCCTGGAGTAGCTTGGTGGATGATAGCTTTGGACCTTGGAGTGCATCTTCTTCCTTGGAGCTTGGAGCTTAAGGCGGGTTGCATGACTTCTAACCCTAATTCCTTTACCTCTAACAATAACCTTGTTATATGTTAGTAGTTAACTTAGTAGCTTAGCTTTGTTTTATGCTTGAGTTTCCTTTAGTGGCCGATATACCCTTAGGGTTTAGGGTTTCTAGTGATCTAGGATTTGTGATGCTTGAGTTGGAGGTTGATGGTGACCATGTGTTGAGCGATACTCCCTCTTGGGTTGAGTTGTTGGACGATATCCTCTTGATGGACGACAGGGAACCTTTGCCTTTGAGATGGACGATATGGCATCTCTTTGTTGGACGATATGTAAGCTTTTTTGAACAATGAGTTATGTCCTTGAGGTTGGACGACATGTTTTCCTTTGTCCTTGTGTTGGACGATAGGGTGCTTCCTTTGATGGACGATAGGGTACCTTGGTGGACGATATGGTGAGTTCTTGAGGTTGGCCGATACCCTGCCCATGTGTTGGGCAATAGGGTGAGCTAAGCTTTGGTTGGCTGATATGTTTGTATACCTTGTTGAGCTATGTTGTACGATAGGCCTTGTTCTTGTATTGGGCGACATAGTTGTGGTTGAGTTGGCCGATAGCCATGTTGGGCGACACCCTTGGGTGGTGATGTCCGATAGCCATGTTGGGCGACACCCTTGGGTGGTGATGGCCGATAGCCATGTTGGGCAACACCCTTGGGTGGTGATGGCCGATAGGGTTGGTGTATGTGTCAGTCGATAGGTCTAGGTGAGTTTTAGTGAGGGTCGTGAAGGGTGATAGTGAGGGTTAGGTGACCTTATGGTGATGATCTCATGTGTTATGTAAATGGATGTATATGCTCAAACAATAATGATGCCTTGCAAACTATGATAATGCTAATGATAGTAACAATGATGATGATGGTAATTGCATAATGACAATAATGATGATGATCATAATAATGATGGCAATAATGATAGTAATGACATGCATGAATTAACCCTTGTGCTTAATTGCTAGTGAGAATGATGATAGTTACACTAGTAGCTTGCATAATGATAAAAATGGTAATAATGATGATAGTGGATAGTAATAGTAATGATATTGGTAACAATAGTAGTTGACTTGTATACTCAACATAATTGTTATATAAAGTGAATACCTTGACTAATCCTGAGATAAGGGTAAGCATGATTATGGTATGATGTGTTTAACAAGCTTGATCATCAAATAGTGTAATGTTGATAAATAGATTATCTTGAATGTTAACTCATGATAGTGAGCATATTCCTTATGTTGAATCTATGGCTATTGTGTATTCTAACCATGCAGGTGATGTGTAGTCATGAAAGGGATATGTGACATATGTGATGAGTAACATTACCTTGATGTTTGTTCTATGAGATTATATATGTAATGTGTTGGACCCATGATGATGATGTGAGCCTTGAGAGACAGTGACAGTACATGATGAAGGATTGATATCCTATGTTATGTGATGATCCTTGATATGGATCTGGATGGTTGGCAAGAGGCCAGGTGGTAACATGTGATGTTGGATCTTTGTGATGGATCAGGTTGACGAGGTTTCAATAATAATATAATGTTCTTTATTTTCTGTTATATCTTGCATGATTATAACTTGGTTGAATCCTGCAATCCATCTAAAAGATACTAATTAATTATAGTGGAATTATATCATGTAGTCTGCCCAGGCCATAGATCCATAATCGTCAGGACTTGGTGATGGTGAAACAGGTTCTCCTACGGGTTAATCTGGAAGCGCATATTGTTGAATATGTGTAGGTTGCTCCTAGCCTGAAAATAAGGAGGTAAGAGTGTAACTTCGGTTAAGACTCAGATTTGTATATAGAGCATGGTGAACAGGCCCATGGCTCAGGATATGCGATGTGTGAGCATGAATGCGTTCATGGCTCAGAGCACGGTGAACATGCCCATGGCTCAGTTTTACTAGCGTCGAGACCTGTACCAAGGCGGGCTAGAGTGAGGGTAGCCTATGGAGCTGTCCCTGTGGCTTAGACCACTTCAGCATGTGACTACGGTCCTACTTGTGTTGTACTTGTGTACTGACCATGAGGTGGGAGGTCGTGGAGTTCGGCTCTTCCATTGACCTTGTATGGCACTGGATTTAGGCTTCGCAGCCAATGGTTGGATTTGAACGGTACGGTTCAAATCCTCAGGGCATAATAATACGTAATACAGCCGTTTAGTACTTATTGCTTAGGATAAACATGAAACATGGGTTGAAGCCTTTTTTGTGTAATATCTCTGATATACCTTGCAGGTTATGTGACATTATATCTTGTCCTGATAATCATGTTACATGGAGATACATCTTATCTTGCAAATCATATTCTTTAAGATATATTTGGATATATGCTTGCACAGCTGATTAGCTTTTCGGTAAGAATAGCTATGTCTTATATATATATATAGAGACTGCTCTTGTTATACCTGTTGTTAGTTATATGCTGTTATCGTTTATCTTGCTGAGGCTCTATAGTTGTGGTGGGAAGTTATGTTTCCCGTTGGGACAATTGTTCAATTGTCTCACTCTGTTGGTTAACACCCTTTTTAGGTGGTCGAGGTAGACGTGGTCATGGTCGTGGTCGTGGTGTGATGGCCGAGCCGCCTGACGAGCAGTAGAAGGCAAGCGATGGATATGTTGCTATTTTGGATGTTTTGTAGTAGAGTCTAGAGTCATCCATGTACTCTCAGGTCCTTAGAAGTGTTTTTACGTTGTTTCATGATGATCATTCGATGATGTTTGTTTATCCTGCTGTGGGCCGGATGTGGGCCTTTATGTATATGAACAGGTGGTGAACTCATGTGATGGATGAACAGCTGTTTCTGAGCTGTGGACACGTATCAGATCTCATGAATGTATATATATGACATGTTTTTGTGCAGGATGAGGACTGGAAAGTAATAGTTTCACAGTTTATATGTTTTCCGCAATCGGTTTTAATTAACCCGTGTTTTCGATAAGCTGTGGTTATGGTGATTTCCGCACGTTTTCGCGTAACACCTCGTTATCTGTGTGATAATGGGATGTGTTGCCACACATACCAACAATGGCAACAACTTGCCAAAGTAGGTATTAACTGCATGTCTCTCATCTCTTCACTATATGTCACACGTATGAGATGGAGTTGCCATAATATGCGATCTAGTATTCCTTTGCTAACCTTTAGCCACATTGCTTGGCCAAGTGCTCCTAACTTGTCATCAGTGACCAGAATATCTATAATTTCATCTCTATGAACTCCTAGATCCACATAGTATCCAGTGTTGTTCTTTAACACAGATACTCGACATTTTCCTTTTAAAACAACTTTATTTGAACGTTTCCATTATTCAACAAACATTCACTTTTATATATCCCATATATATTTTGTGATTAATTTTCTATCCTTTTCGGAAGTTCGCATCAGTGTAACTCTTTACAATGAACCCTTCCTAATTTCCTCAGAATGAGTACTTCTCAAGTACTTATCAAGTTCTTATGGTATTCCAATAACCCTTACTAGAACTAGACAGACATCCACTCGTCATGTCCCACATACGAGTTATCAGGATGAGCACATCATATTGTCATGTCCTACATACAAGATGATGAATGCATTTTATTCTTGCTATGTCCATACATGCAAGATAATGGGATAATTATATACATTATAGATCCATATCTATTCTTAGTGTTCCCATTCTTCATAAGAATTGGACACTTGGCATTCGGATACTAACTCCATGTAACATGGACAAGTTTTCTCCCACTGAATCTATGTACATTGAACCCTTCAGTATAGATTGCTAATGTATGCTCTCTCTTTTCAGATCAAGAGGTTTTTGAGAACTATCTCTATAGATCTCTATTCATATCACATAGGAAACGTCTCTATCTTCCCTAAAGACAATTTCCACTTTGGATTTCCATTCTAGAACATCTCCATTTCCCATCAACATGTGGAATGTGAATACGCTCCCACTAAATCATAGATCTCTCTTTATCTTTGTCATATCACTCAAACCCTTTGACTATATTATCAAAGTAAAGATCCCAACTTTGAGTTTCTTGTACTCAATCAATCACATTGATTAGTCCATTGTAACTTATAGACTTTATTTGCATTAATGGATTCATAAACCTTATAGGTTGTGTCACATACACATCCTTGTTTTATTCCTTATAGGAATGTCATTTTAGTATCTGTAAGCCAAATCTCTTAGTCATTAAGTTGCAATTAACAAGCTTCATCCTTCTTAAAATGGTATCCATGTGTCATAACTCTTAAGACTCATTCACACTTATGGATTTCATCCCAATGGGTGCTAACATCAAGGTCACACCTTATGGTTCACATGGAAGTCATTTAGGATGTAATGGTCATAAACCATAACTCAAAATTTGGTTCCTCATATTCATCTAGATAGTTGAGTCATCATATGATCAACTCATCACATAGATAATCGAGGTGTATCCATCAAGGATATAAGAACTCACAACCCTATGTGTTTCTTAGAAGAAATTAGTTATTTGATAATCATCCTCTAACTCCTTAGAGTATGACTCCTTTTGATTTAGACATCACCATGCCTTAATCACGAGCTCACTAAGATACATTATCATAATCACTCACAAGGATCTCAAACATTTGGTTCAAGTATTTCATTCATTGATCTCATCAAGAATTAACACTTTACCAAATTCGTACTTCATTTATGATATTCTTGAACACTTCAAGATATTCATATTGATATTTCTCTAAACATCGTTTGAAGTATTAGCATTAACTCTATTAGGTATGTAAATACATCTCATGTATTATACCTAATAGGATAATCATTCTTCCACTACCTTAGTGCAGATTGATTAATCATGTCTGAGAGATTCATGTCTCTTACTAGTTCTCTAACCAAAAAAGTCTAGATTTATCCATCATATGGAAACTAGAAATGAATTTCTCATGATTTATGCTAATTTGATTGTTTGAGTTATCAATAACTTTTAGGTATCATTTTATCTTATGCATACCAAGTAACACAAGATAAACAAGGCTTTTCCATAAAGATCATATTTTTGAAATTGAAACATCAACATCATTAATTGCTATCATTGTCATACAATATGCAAAAATAATATGTTTCTATTTATTGGAAAATATGAAATAGAAGTTCATAACTCTATTACATGACTATGGTTGAAAATAAGCCAAAGTACTCTTATCTATGGTGGCAACATTTGCCCCATTTATTGGGTGCTTTACACTTTATATCTTGACATCATATACCTAAAAAGTGTTACAAGTTTATTTCATGACACCTTCAGGTGGAGACGTCTATCGCCTCCTTCTTCTTTAGTTCGTCCAGATAGAGTGGACAATTCCTTTTCCAATTTCCTGACTTTTGACAATGGTGACAATTGCCTCTCTTGGTCACACCTCCCTTGGCCTTGAGAGTTGAAGATGACTTGGGCTGCTGGCTAGCATCAGAACCTTTCTTAGCCTGGCCCTTGCCCTTGTGCTTGGACTTGCCTTTCTTACTACTGATAATCATCACAGACTTAGGTTTGTCCTTCTTCATCTGTGCCTTGGATGTCCTCAACATGCCCAACAACTCTGTCAACGGCTTGTCAAAGTTGTTCATGTTGTAGTTCATCACAAACTAACTGTAGGATTCTGGCAATGATTGCAGTATCACGTCAGTAGCCAACTCTTGGCTCAGGGGAAATCCCAGTCTCGTCCGGTTCTCCACATACCCAATCATCTTGAGCTTGTGAGGACCAACTGGATCTCCTTCTGTCATGACACACTTGAACAGCGCCCTGGAGACATCATATCTCTCTTGTCGTTCTTCATCTTCATACATGTTCTTGAGATGCTGAATCATCTCAATGACACCCATGTTCTCATATTGTCTTTGTAACTCGTGGTTCATGGAGAACAACATCAAGCGCTTTGCATCAATGGCATTATCAAAATGCTTCTTCTATGCATCCCTTTCTGCATTTGGTGCGGTAGGAGCAGGTTCTTCTGGAATTAGAGTATCCAGGACATAGAGCTTTCACTCTTGAATGAGAACAATTATCAATGTCCTAAACCAGTCATGGAAGTTAGTCCCATTCAGCTTGTCCTTTTCAAGGACCGATCGTAACAAAAAGTGATTGTTGTTTGTTGTCATTTGAACTACAAACGGAAATATATGCAATTTAGTCCAAAACTCAATTTTGACTTATTTGATTGATTTGAAAAATTAACAATATAATTAGGAATTTAATTAATTATCGCTCCCACTATTTTTTTTCAAATTGATAGCCCTCACCATCAATTTAGAAGATTGCACCGTACAATCTTCTAGTGGGTCAATATCCTGAAATCCTCTAAGTCATGGACCAGCTAGGGTTGTCACCCACAACTTAGATCTTCAAGGTAGGCAACTTTTGCCAATTGCATCATATGCAACTCTTAAAATATGTCATATGCAACTCATTGCCATGATCACCTCCATGCCTTAAGGTGCTAAATCCTATCTAGGTCACTTTGTTAAGTCTGACCCAAAGCCAACACGATGAATATGCACCCTGCTAGGGTAGACCCACATATCCATCCTTCACGGTTCTACGAGATAAACGGTGCACCACGCTAGGCGTGCCCATACTTGGCCGATCAAGCTTTTCACATGTGTCACATTTGGAAGGCATCTAAAACTTTAATATTTAATGAAGGATTTGGTTTTATAGGTACATATACATATCCAATCACCACAATACGTAGTACGTATCATATACATGCTATATCCCACAAAAACATGTGAAATGATAAAATCTA
Organism: Alisma plantago-aquatica; assembly: GCA_963693085.1. Lineage (NCBI taxonomy): Eukaryota > Viridiplantae > Streptophyta > Magnoliopsida > Alismatales > Alismataceae > Alisma > Alisma plantago-aquatica. The sequence goes on from OY856415.1 coordinate 635,652,287, forward strand.
TGATTATGGCCATCCTAATATGATTCCTCGATCTAAGAGGAATCACGGTCATCTAGGTCTACATCACATGCAACCTGTCGATGATGAAGTGCTATAGCCATTCGAATTGATCAACTCATCACATGAATGCCTTGTTCATCCTAGCCAGTCGTCTAGGTGCCACCAGCCGATCGGTTGTCTCCTCCAACCGATCAGTTTGCCTGGTCATTGTGCATCTCCTCATGGCTTCCACCTGATCATCTCGCTCCTCAAACTATTCGTCTGGATCACCAACTGATCAGTTCACTCCTTGAACCAATCGTCTCATTCATCGTCAGGTTGTCCTCCGTTCTTTGACATAACATGAAATAAAAGATCTATCCTATTTTACATTTCAATTGGGAAACCCCAAGTTACATTTGGGGGGGAGCAAAGGTAGGAAAGAAATCTCGAGTTATCTTGAGTTACATCAGGAATAAGAGATGGAGAATCGGTGTGCAGACCGAGATGCAAGCAACCACATACAGCCAAGCACACATACATAGGGTTTATTGGCCATAACCACGCTATACATCCACCACAAAACTCGTTTAAGGGTGACACATATTGAGTGCATTCATATTACATATCGTATAAGTATATTGGGATTTGTGGATTTAGGATTGTACATGCATAAAGCAATCATTATTCACATCGTATGCAATAATTAAAGGTGACAAATCACAATCGATCATATCGAAAATCCTAAAGTATAGAGCAGTTGACGTTGGTTTGATACCACTGTTGGGTTTTAGAGGAGATAGTGAAGCTAGCAGAAATAAAAATGTTCTTCTCCCAAACCCATAATAAAGGAATCGCGTCAATGTCTATACAATAGGAAGGATGGTTTGTGTTATAACCCCAATTTTTGGGTACAATTAGTTAGAAATGTAATTTCTCGTATAAAGGATAATTGAACAAATAATGATGTGATTTGTTTTGAATAAATGGATTCCTTTCACAATAGCCTTGATTGGTTGCTTTGTGGGCTTTATTGGCTATTGGGCCCAAATAACAAAGAAAATTCAATTAGTAATGAATAATTGAATATTTGAGAAAAGAATAATGTGGAAACCTTTAGAAGGCAAATCCAAAATGGATTTCGTGCCTCTTGGGTTCCTTGGGTACCAAGGAGTCCAAGGTTCCAAAAAGAGAGCAATAAGAAAAGAAAAGTTTAATTAAGTATTTCTTTATTAAGAAATAAATTGGAAAATAATGATAAAATGTGGAAAATGAATGGAAAGAGGTATAAATGAGATTTCTTGGAGAAATTTCGTATCCATGAGATTTCCAATGATAAAAGGAATGCCAATGAGGAAAATAAAAGAGAAATATGGAGAAATCCTCAAAAAGAATTATTTTAATAGGAAATAAACAAGATAATGTGAAATAATGCATATAGATGCATCTAAAAGGATAATAAGTATCCTTAAAAAATAATTTCGAAATAATTTAGTTTCTTGGGGTATAATGAGCCCCAATGAAGGAAGAGGAAAGAGAAAATACCAAAATTTGTAAAATAAAAGATAATATGATACTTTATTAATGTTTTTGGTGGCATTATGAAAAAGGGAGTAATTTCTATTAAAAGAAAATAGAAATTCGTTCTAAAGGATTAAAGAGCAAGAATAAAGAGGATAAGAAAGAGGAATCTCGAATTTCCTATACATTCAAATAATAGAGGATATCAAAAGGATAAAGAGAGAAAGAAGGATTACTTGTCCTTGAAGGAAAATGAATCCTTTTGGAAAGAGACTCTTTGGGTCATGTATAAGCCTACTTAGGGCTTCATTTTTCTCCCCTATAAAAGCGGTAAGGTCTTGGTTTAAGTTCTGGAAAGAATCCCACACAGCAATCCCCTTTCTCCTTCTTCCTTCACGTAAAACCCTAACCAAGATGGGAAACACGACCCTGGTTCAATGGGGAACTGTTAAGCAGTCTTGTTGGTTGTGAGATACTCTCACGAAGGCCTAGCGATGTTCTGCCTTCATCCCCGTACCCCCATCTCCACGTAGCTCCTGTTGGAGGTCCAAACCTTGGCCGCGAGTTGCAGACCTATTGCCCACGAAAGAGCCGCCTATGCCGCGATCCGGGCGGCGCCCCAGGTGCGCCCAAGGGCGGTGGAGGCAAGGGAGGCACTTCCGGTGAAGATCTGGTCCTGAACGGAAGGCTAGAGTCACGCGGAAGCTGCTCCATCGTAGCTAGGGCAGCGCAGCTGCCGCGGATCCAAGGAAGAAGAAGGCTCGGGCGGCATTTGACCATGCTACCCCTCAGCGCGCCAAAGACGGACCTCTTAAGTGGAGGGTAAAATTGACATTCTGTTATAAACTGAAGGCGGGCCGCATTGCATGAGATGGATGACGTGGCGCCATCCGATTGGTCAAGTAAGTGATTTAATGTAAAAATCATAGCTAATAAACCGTAGCTCGGATTAAAACAAGTTTTATATGAAAATTGATCCTCAGAACGAGTGGAATTCAAATAAATTTGGTTTGAAGTCTGATTCTAATTGCAATCCGAAAATTAATGGAAGTAATCATCTTTAATACTTCAATGATTAAGAAACTCTATTTTGAGATGATTATTGTAGTTAGTAGAGTTTAATGGATCACTACAGTTGATAATAACCTGTTAAATGTAAAAAGGTACATTATGTTTTAAAAGGAATAACTTTGCACATGATTAGTCTAATTTAGTGTTTATGTGCTTAAATATGCATGAAATTGGAAAAGTACATAAAGCTATCATCTTTAATGATTTAATTAAGGAAAAACCCTTAGATTTGATGATAGATGGATAAATCAAGCTGATATTAACCTGTTGTTAACAAAAGAGAAAATAGGATTTTAAAAATATGATCTTTTTATATAATTGGCTTAATTTAGGGTTTCGTGCATGATTATGCATTAATGAGCTTAAAAATCCTAATTTAGGAGAATATGTCTTTTAATTGGTTTAATTGTTCAAATCTGTAAATAAATAGGGATATGATGATCCTAAGTCAATTTGGGTATAAAAGACTATTAAAATGAATAGTTGAGCAATTAAGGTTCATAAATATGGAAAAAAGTTGTTTTAGGGTTTGTTAACTTAAAAAGGGATAAAGTTTGAGAAATTGATCTAAGAAACCATAATGCATCCTAATGATACTTAGAAACCTTCGAAAGGTGTCCCAAGTCAATAAGGAGTTGTTTGGGATATGCTTGTGACAATTACACATTATACATGTTTTCAGGATCAATGTTTGCTTGATTGATTGATTGGCTTGCTTGATCGGACATCTAGTTGGATTTGGATAAATTGTTGCTTGAGATCTCCAAGACAGGTATGTGGTTACGATTATGAATAAGCTCTATAGTTTCCCGATGGATTCTCAGATGTTTAATCGCATTGAATGCAACTAAACTGTTGGATGTTTATTTATTTCATGCCATTATAAAGTGACTATGACTATCACATAATGTATATGCCTATAAACTCAGATCCTGGTTCTCTCTGTGGCATAATAGCTAACCTAGTACATGGCTGCCTATGGGTAGGTCCATCAGGTTAGAGAAAGGCCTAGTACATGGCTACCTATTGGGTAGGTCCATCAGGTCTATGGATGACCAAGTACATGGCTACCTATTGGGTAGGTCCATCAGGTATATGGTTGACTTAGTACATGGATACCATAGAGGTAGGACCATAAAGTCATAATGAGTTAGATATTGGGCTATCTTCGGATAGTGCCATGCAAATCTATTACCTAAAAGAGAGGTGATATCCATGTCCACTGCAGGGACAACCCAGAGTTCGAGAATATGTATGGATTGAGTTGTATGGCTTAAAATGTAATCTTGATTGTTAAATTATTAATTGAATGATAATATTGTTAACCGAGTTGAACATTATTTGTTTCCCCCACATACCAGCTACGGCTGACCGACGTTTTGTTTGTCGGCATTTTAGGTACAATGAAAAGAACAAACAATAAACTGGCACATGTGATACTAAATGAGAATTAAAGTACAAAGGAGGATTAGATAGATTAGTTCAGCTGAGGTTAGAAGTTTAATTAGTTCCAAACTTTTTAAAGGTGTGTAAAGAAAAAAAATTATTACCATTTTCTGTATAGTCTGTTAGAATTTAATATTTGTTTATGGTTATATGTCGAACCTTTGATCCGGGATTAATAGGTGCGGCTTCGACCTCTCGGTCTCCCTTAATTGGGGGTTATCGGGAGGTGGGATCGTAACATTTGGTATCAGGGCATAGGTTCCTCATTTAACCATTAATAATTATTAAATTTTACAAACTCCATAGAACCCAAGGGAGTTATTAGAGGAGTATCCGAAAGACGGAGGTGTCTAGAAAGGGATCACAACCGGGGGCTGGCAAGATTTTCCTCCGCACCGCTAGTCGGTATACGAGGACTCCCAGACCCGTGTGACTGCCTGGCCAAAGTCTTAGGGTATGAATCGAAATAAGATACCTTTAGGACTTCTCATCTTATTCATCCCTTCTCATCACAAAATTCTGATAAGGACCTAAAGGATTAGGGTTTTCTTTCTTCTCCTCACCCTCTTGAGGTATGGGTAAGGTTAATAAGGTTTAAGTAATCCTCCACTAAATTAATAAAAGGCATGTAAATAAGATGTCATGGATCTAAGCTTAATAGATTAAGCACAAAATAAATAATAGATACATGCTTAGGTCGTATGACATAAGATGTCATGTCCTCAGAAGAGACCTGAGGCTAGACCTTCTTGTCAGGAGGATAAGTTAGTCTTGGAGATAGAGATCTCCATTGCAGGAAGAGACCTGGCACATCCTCTGAGGATGATGCTAACCCTAACCCTAAGTGAAGGTTAGAGAGAGATGAGTTGGACCAAGTGTTTGAAAGGACATGCCTTTGGGATGCCATACGATCCATGGGTGACCTAGCACCTTTGGCAACCCAACCCTGGGAAGGGTCGTGCATGTTAGGGTAAAGGGTATCTCCTTAGATGATGATGTTAGTGAAGGACCATGGAAACCCTATGGACTTGTGCAAGTAGGGCATAGCGGGCACCTAGGGCACGTCATAGTGCTGACAGTAGGATGAAACCCTGGATAAGGAATCATGATGGAGCACAAAGGGTTATGGATGATCTTGAGCAAACATAAGTTCAAACCTAGGCTTCACCCATGTAGAGCATGCCTTTGAGGTTGATCCTTCATGAAGAAAGGACCTCTAATGGTGAGGTTGGATGTGGGGTTATCTCTAGAGAGAGCAGGAAACCCAGCAAGAAGGTGGGAAGCCTAAAACCCCGAACAATGGATGATAGTGGTTGCCTCATGATCGATCCCTAAAAGTTGATGATACCTTGGTTGCCTTTAGAGGGACCAAAGCTTAGAGAGAGAAGATGATGCTTCTGGTACATATGTGCCTACGGCATATGTGTTTACCTTTTGAGGTAGGAAGAAGAGTTCCTTAGACCTAGAGAGGTTTAGTGAACAGGTTCCGAGGCCTTATACCTTGTTGGTTGTCCTTAAGGAGGATCCAACTCTAAGTGTTGCTCGAGTTGAAGGATGACAAGGAGTGCATGTCATGCCTTTTGCATGCTTGGTTCAGAGATAGAGCATGCAGTTGGACACCTACAAGTGAACCTAGGGTTCCTAGGCCTAAGAGGGGAAGTGGTATACCTGATGCTCATGATGAGAATTGAGCTCCTATAGAAGAGAGCATGGTACTCCTCATGTATAGAGGAAAAAGGGGAAGCCCCTTAAGTTTAAGGTTGATGTGTTCCTATAGAAGTTGAGTTCCTTAGAAACCCTCACAACTAGGTTGATGATGAAGAAAGGTATGATTTTGATCCAACATTGAGGAAAGAGGACAAGTATGACCTAGCATGGTTCAGTAGGTGATCTGCTTGTGCCTTAACAGCCTGGTAGGGTTAAGTAAGCCCATGTGGATGTAAACCCTGGATCTAAGAGTTTTTGTGACCTTGTTGTCAAGAGATATTTTTCCTCCCATCCAAGGAGAGGGACCCCTTTGGTAGAGTGTATATCAGTTTTGTTGGTTCAAGGTAACCTAAAGAGGTCTCATAAGATCTTGAGAAGCTAAGTGAAAGGTACATGGTATGAGAATGAATCTACAGACCCATGGATATCCATCTCTTTTGCATGTGAATGTGTTACCATGGAGGTAACCAGTATGGGGCTTGACCAAGGTAGGCAGGTTGCCATGATGCCTATGAACGGATGAGAGCCAGCCCATGAATGCAGAAAGAGAGATGATGAAGACTTGGGTAAGGTTCTAGGTGAACATGTACTGTAATGGAGAATCCTAAGTCTATCCTAGGGTCAGGTAGGGATAATATCGATGAAAGTAGGAGTTGCCTAATTCCCTAGTTGCACATGACCATAGGGTCGGGAGGTAACAACTATCATTGTCTGAGGGACATGGGTTAGGAGATTGATCACCTTCATGAACTCATGGGACCCAAAAGGCAGATGAGTAGGGCACTCTCTTGATGCATGAGGGAAGAGGGATGATCCAAAAGAGTCGGTACCCTATAGACCTAGAGGAGATGACCAAGGATATCAACCTCAGTAGGTTTAAGACTAGTTTTCCATGGAGGCAACTTTGATATCGAAATGGTTGTGATGTAGAGACATATGCGGCACGTTACAACTTAGATGTAAAGGTGTATTGGTAAGGTGGGATGTACCATCTCTACTCTTAGAACAGGAAGAACTATGTATTTGGACTGCAGCCAAATGCTTATTTCCTCTTGTTATGGGAGTGAGAGATAGGACATTATGCATGCCATACACCAAGGATAAGAGATGATTTTGGTGGGAATGTTGCCACGAGAATTGGGGATAGAGAATATAATCTACCCCGGTAAAGTGAATGATACATGGATGGTTTGTAAACACTAAGAGGAATGAGGTAGTCCCCCTAAGAGGATGTTTTTATCATGAACTAGGTAGAACTTACAAGTTATATTAGGTTGAGTTTGATCACCATGATGATGGAATCAGAGAGTGTTCTTAATTGAAGATGGACATAGAGTTTGAGGGAAGATGATAAGTGAAATACATGGAAGTGTATGTTTTCAATGTTACCTAATACCTAAGGACGTGAAGTGGTAATGGATGCTCTGGTTGAGATACATCTGACTTGTTGGACTAGAAGCTAGAAGAGGTTGTTTGGCTAACCCTAAGTTTGGAAAGGAGAGGTGTTTGGACAACACTCAGATGTAACAAGATATGTGGAAAAGTTAAGGGTTGTTTGGTTAGCCAGTCTAGTCCTTGATACGATGAAAGGATGGTGGTAGAACCTCAAGTGCACTTCTTTGGAAAAGAAAGTGATGAAACCCTGATAAAATGGTTTAGGGTTTCAGAGGAATCGATCCTGAAGAGTCATGACATACAGGAAATCATGATTAAAGATCACCATACACCGTGGTAAATGGCAATAGCACTTTGATTCTTAAGATAAAGTTGCATGTGGTTTATGGCCATGCAAGCCAGGAGGTAAAGGACGAACCCCAGTAACCCAGTGTATCGATATAGAGGACAAAAGAGACCCCGCGAGGGAATGGGGGTTCATCTTTATGGATGTTGTGATAGGTCTCTCCTAGACCAAGGAAGGTCGAAATGCGATATGGGTTATGGTAGGTCGCCTTACCTAGATAACATGAGAAAGAAAGAGTTCTGTTAAGGGACAGATCTAGTTGAACTACCCATGAGAGAGATGGTTCAACTACACCATGAAGTGAGTTCATAGGATCTTGAGTTTGACCTAGAGGTTCACTTCCATAAAGTGGAAGTAGGTACATGAAGAACTCAAAGATAGTATAGTTTATCACCCCTAACCATGGTTAGTGTGATCCAGACTAAAGGGTCTGATGAGGGCATGTGTGCTCATTCAGGGTGATATCCAGAGACAGTTCTTGACCTATGAAAGATGTGACAATGACCACCATAGCCAGTATCGGGTTTTATAAGAAGCGCTATAAGGGAGGTTGTGTCGGTCACCACTTCAGTAAGGTGATGTTGGTGAGAAGGATCACATGATGGTTAGAAAAGGGCCACATGGTGGTTAGAAAAGGGACCACAGTGCGTGTAGATGAAGTCACTTTGATCATGAAAGGGCTGAAAGGAGCCTAGAGACGATGAGAGTCGTGAGCAGATGCAAAGTAGACTGATATACAAGTTACTGTGGGAGAATATGTGACATAAAAATCTGACCCCTCTAAGTTATATCTAAGAGAGTTGAATCTTCGATGCATGGGTTCTTTTGATATGGTTTGGTGGAGAAGGTTAAGATTGACCTTACCCATCGGGATAAAGTAATGGGAGATGTTTTCCATGTGTCCAATTTAGAGCACTATGTGAGGTACCCCGACCATGTGTTGAGCAATGAACCTCGTGAGCCCCAAGGGAGGCTGAAATGGCCTGAGTCACCAGCGTAGTTTATAGATGTCAGGATGAAAGAACTCAGAGAAAAGAATATGTGATGATAAAGGTTCTTTGAAAATGCCATGAGTACGGAAAAGCCACATAGGGGCCAATGATGGACATGGAAAAGTCTTATCCTGAATTGTTTGTTTGCTTATTTGAATTTTGAGGACAAAATTCCTATAAGAGGGGAAGGATGTTATAACCCCAATTTTTGGGTACAATTAGTGAGAAATGTGATTTCTCGTATTAAGGATAATTGAACAAATAATGATGTGATTTGTTTTGAATAAATGGATTCCTTTCACAATAGCCTTGATTGGTTGCTTTTTGGGCTTTATTGGCTATTGGGCCCAAATAACAAAGAAAATTCAATTAGTAATGAATAATTGAATATTTGAGAAAAGAATAATGTTGAAACCTTTAGAAGGCAAATCCAAAGAGGATTTCGTGCCTCTTGGGTTCCTTGGGTACCAAGGAGTCCAAGGTTCCAAAAAGAGAGTAATAAGAAAAGAAAATTTTAATTAAGTATTTCTTTATTAAGAAATAAATTGGAAAATAATGATAAAATGTGGAAAATGAATGGAAAGAGGTATAAATGAGATTTCTTGGGGAAATTTCGTATCCATGAGATTTCCAATGATAAAAGGAATGCCAATGAGGAAAATAAAAGAGAAATAAGGAGAAATCCTAAAAAAGAATTATTTTAATAGGAAATAAACAAGATAATGTGAAATAATGCATATAGATGCATCTAGAAGGATAATAAGTATCCTTAAAAAGTAATTTCGAAATAATTTAGTTTCTTGGGGTATACGGAGCCCCAATGAAGGAAGAGGAAAGAGAAAATACCAAAATTTGTAAAATAAAAGATAATATGATACTTTATTAATGTTTTTGGTGGCATTATGAAAAAGGGAGTAATTTCTATTAAAAGAAAATAGAAATTCATTCTAAAGGATTAAAGAGAAAGAATAAAGAGGATAAGAAAGAGGAATCTCGAATTTCCTATACATTCAAATAATAGAGGATATCAAAAGGATAAAGAGAGAACGAAGGATTACTTGTCCTTGAAGGAAAATGAATCCTTTTGGAAAGAGACTCTTTGGGTCATGTGTAAGCCTACTTAGGGCTTCGTTTTTCTCCCCTATAAAAGCGGTAAGGTCTTGGTTCGAGTTCTGGAAAGAATCCCACACATCAATCCCCTTTCTCCTTCTTCCTTCACGTAAAACCCTAACCAAGATGGGAAACACGACCCTGGTTCAATGGGGAACTGTTAAGTAGTCTTGTTGGTTGCGAGATACTCTCACAAAGGCCTAGCGATGTTCTTCCTTCATCCCCGTACCCCCATCTCCACGTAGCACCTGCTGGAGGTCCAAACCTTGGCCGTGAGTTGCAGACTTGTTACCCACGAAAGAGCCGCCTATGCCGCGATACGGGCGGCGCCCCAGGTGCACCCAAGGGCGGCGGAGGCAAGGGAGGCACTTCCGGTGAAGATCCGGTCCTAAATGGAAGGCTAGAGCCGCGCGGAAGCTGCTCCATCGCAGCTAGGGCAGTGCTGTTGCCGCGGATCCAAGGAAGAAGAAGGCCCCGACGGCATTTGACCATGCTACCCCTCAGCGCGCCAAAGACGGACCTCTTAAGTGGAGGGTAAAATTGACATTCGGATATAAACTGAAGGCGGGCCGCGTTGCATGAGCTGGATGACGTGGCGCCATCCGATTGGTCAAGTAAGTGATTTAATGTAAAAATCATAGAAATAAATTGTAGCTCGTATTAAAACAAGTTTTATATGAAAATTGATCCTCAGAACGAGAGGAATTCAAATAAATTCGGTTTGAAGTCTGATTCTAATTGCAATCTGAAAATTAATAGAAGTAATCATCTTTAATACTTTAATGATTAAGAAACTCTATTTTGAGATGATTATTGTAGTTAGTAGAGTTTAATGGATCACTACAGTTGATAATAACCTGTTAAATGTAAAAATGTACATTATGTTCAAAAAGGAATAATTTTGCACATGATTAGTCTAATTTAGAGTTTATGTGCTTAAATATGCATGAAATTAGAAAAGTACATAAAGCTATCATCTTTAATGATTTAATGAAGGAAAAACCCTTAGATTTGATGATAGATGGATAAATCAAGCTGATATTAACCTGTTGTTAACAAAAGAGAAAATAAGATTTAAAAAGATGATCTTTTTATATAATTGGCTTAATTTAGGGTTTCGTGCATGATTATGCATTAATGAGCTTAAAAACCCTAATTTAGGAGAATATGTCTTTTAATTGGTTTAATTGTTCAAATCTGTAAATAAATAGGGATATGATGATCCTAAGTCAATTTGGGTATAAAAGACTATTAAAATGAATAGTTGAGCAATTAAGGTTCATAAATATGGGAAAGAGTTGTTTTAGGGTTTGTTAACTTAAAAAGGGGTAAAGTTTGAGAAATTGATCTAAGAAACCCTAATGCATCCTAATGAGACTTAGAAACCTTAGAAAGGTGTCCCAAGTCAATAAGGAGTTGTTTGGGATATGCTTGTGACAATTAGACATTATACATGTTTTCAAGATCAATGTTTGCTTGATTGATTGATTGGCTTGCTTGATCGGACATCTAGTTGGATTTGGATAAATTGTTGCTTGAGATCTCCAAGACATGTATGTGGTTACGATTATGAATAACCGCTATAGTTTCCCGATGGATTCTTAGATGTTTAATCGCATTGAATGCAACTAAACTGTTGGATGTTTATTTATTTCATGCCATTACAAAGTGACTATGACTATCACATAATGTATATGCCTATAAACTCAGATCCTAGTTCTCTCTGTGGCATAATAGCTAACCTAGTACATGGCTGCCTATGGGTAGGTCCTTCAGGTTAGAGAAAGGCCTAGTACATGTATACCTATTGGGTAGGTCCATCAGGTCTATGGATGACCTAGTACATGGCTACCTATTGGGTAGGTCCATCAGGTCTATGGTTGACTTCGTACATGGCTACCATGGAGGTAGGACCATCAAGTCATAATGAGTTAGATATTGGGCTATCTTCGGATAGTGCCATGCGACTCTATTACCTAAAAGAGAGGTGATATCCATGTCTACTACAGGGACAACCCAGAGTTCGAGAATATGTATGGATTGAGTTGTATGGCTTAAAATGTAATCTTGATTGTTAAATGATTAATTGAATGATGATATTGTTAACCTAGTTGAACATTATTTGTTTCCCCCACATACCAGCTACGGCTGACCGATGTTTTGTTTGTCGAAGTTTTAGGTACAATGAAAAGAACAAACAGTAAAGTGGCACATGTGATACTAAATGAGAATTAAAGTGCAAAGGAGGATTAGATAGATTAGTTCAGCTGAGGTTAGAAGTTTAATTTGTTCCAAACTTTTTAAAGGTATGTAAAGAAAAAAAATTTATTACCATTTTCTGTATAGTCTGTTAGAATTTAATAATTGTTTATGGTTATATGTCGAACCTTTGATCTGGGATTAATAGGTGCGGCTTCGACCTCTCGGTCTCCCTTAATTGGGGATTATCGGGAGGTGGGGTCGTAACAGTTTGTAGAGACATACCTTGTCCCGAGGCTTTCTCGGCGACGTTACCTCACGGCTTGTGCGGTATTCACCTACGGTCTCAGACGGTGTCTGTGCAGCTCCTGGTCTCACTGGGACTGTCGAGATTGACAGCTATCCTCCAAGCGGTAGAAGTCTCCTGCTTCTGAAGTAATCAACACAGACCACCTGGAACTCCGATCTCATTGTCCCACAAGGAATTGAAAGGAGTCACACCCTCATGTCGGCATACTAGTCACCGACACACTCTCCTGCAACCAGTTGCTTTTCTGTAGTTGTCTTTCCCTTGTTGTGCCTCCCTTATCGGGTAGCACTTGCTCAAGCTCTCTCGGTTACCACAACCAGAGAGAACGAAAACTTTGTAGAGTAACTGGTGTTCTGAGTTATTGTTCCTGAGAAACCCCTAATACCCCTATATATATAGGAGGGTCATGGGACAGGGTTCTCTACCCTGGGTAATGCGGGATTATATCAGGAGTAGAAGAGTTCGAGATTTTCCACAAAGCAACCAACTGCGCCATCTGAACGGACCGTTTCAAGCATGAAACGGTCGGTTGGGGACCTGAGTTGATTGGTTCACACTTGAACTGATCGGTTGGAATACATGAACCGATCGATTCAGGCATGAGCCGATCGGTTCGTGGTCCTGGTCCAACTCAAATTGACTTTCAAATTTGTTTCCAACTAATCAAATATTAATCCCTGTCCAAATTGAATGTGTACAAGTGAAACAAATTGTATTTGCAAAATAGTCTTCTGACTTTCCAAATGATCTCAGTTGGTCACACGAATCGACCGGTTCAACAATTGAGCCGATCGTTTCATTGACACATGAGCCAATCGACTCACCACTTGAGCCGACCGGTTCACCAACCTGAGCCGATCAGTTCATCCCTATGAGTCGATCGGTTGGGGCAGTAGACTGTGTAAATCAATCAATTGCAGTTTCAATCAATCTGATACTCCAATCAATCGGTCCAACAACTTGAACACTATGATATTGAGCTATCAATTGATTGAGTGTTTAATTGAACTACTAAACTCCTTTAGTAATCAATCTAAACATCATTTATGGATAAACTCCTCTTCCAGGTTAAATCCTATGTGTGTGACCCTACAGGTCCATTTCACGTTGGCAGTGAAAGCCCATAACACTAATGACTTCACAAGAAAAGATCGGTGCCTAGTCGTGCATCAGTGCTACCCAAGTAAAAAGAAAAATTGGATATCAACTTTCAATCCTACAATCCGTGAATGGTGTTACAGTAAATGTATAATTCCTTTGTCACTGATATCCCGAATGAACTCAAGGCATGGAACAATCATCCTGTCAACGTTCATTCACTTTCTTGATCTCAGAGTAGATTGGAGGAGATATGTATGACATCAATATCACATACTGATTCACACATGTGTGCAAGCCTATCTCAATCCTACTCATCAAGTGGCCATGGATATCAAACTCCCTCAGGAGGGACAAATCCCATATCTATCACTAACCCCTCAAAAGCCCCATGTGTCAAAGCCACCCTATCATCACCTTTATAACAACCCATGTTTCAGGATGTGTTTGATAATATCAAAGTGTACCCAACGACATGTGTTGAGTGTAGTGATTTCAGGTCAAAGAATCACATTCACCACCATCACTGTGAGAACTAACTATGACTACCATGTCATGGTTCCATGTGTCAAACTCACGATGGGTCTGTCTCGTACACTTGTTCTCTAACAAGTACATATGTGTTTGGTTTGATATCTCAATATCATGACTAATGAGATTTTGTCATCAACCAACACTACAATCTAGTCTTGTGTGTCATTGTTGTCTATCTACCTTCCATAATGACATCCGACTAGGGACATAATGAGAATGTACAAACTCTTAGCATCTGTATGATCTCAACATTCAGGTCCCTTAACCTGAAAGCATACGTCATTGAGTATTGTCATTCTCTAGACATTCAATCCGTTCTATCATTATCTCATATGATAGAACCAGAAAGAATTGGAAGCTTGTCTTTGATCTTTATCAAATCAATCTTAATGTATCCCACCAATCATCCCGTGATTGGCTCTCAGGGCATACATACCAACACAATGGACTCAAATAATTTACAGAAACTCCATTCGAATAAGCTAATGATGTCAAACACATAAATAGATTGGACTGATAAAAATGAAAATACATTATTGGAACACATGAACTGATTGAAACAATTAGCACACAATCAAACTATTAAACCACATATGGAGTGGTATGATGAAAACACATACCTAAAACCTAACACTCATATAACATTTCTATCTTTTTGTTTAACTGGGAAAAAAGCTGGAAAAAGTAAAAAAAGTCGGCAAGCAGGTAAATAAATAAAAAACAAAACTTGTAAGAAGCTGGAAAAAAGGGAACAGCTCGGAAAAAAATTAGAAAGAAAAAACAAAAAACGGCAAGCAGATAAAAAAAATGAAAAAAAAAATTAGCCACGCACGCACACAGCAGGAATGAAAGTGAACTGCCCACTGCCACTTATTTAGAGGATTATTTAGAGGTGAAAAGATTTGGACAAGCTGTACGCTGCACAGATGTCGTTCCATAGCCTTAACCGAGAGAATTGAAATACGTGGCAAGCGATCAGATGATATTTAAGTAATAGAATATGTGAAAAAGGCCGCGAAGAGCCGATAGTAAGCAGTGAAGCAGAAATGTCGAAAAGCACACAGCACGTACGCGTTTATTTATAGGGTTATATAGATTCTTGACGCCCTACGCGTATATGTGCTGTGCACATAGCGTGCCTCCAGCTGGTCATAAGCATGCCAGCGGTTAGCGACTGCGAATACATTATCAATACGGACAAGATATTCCCTACCGGACAGCAATATTCCAAGAATCAGCTTTTCAAATCTCTTTTTAAATGACAAATCCTTTTAATCTGCCAGCCCGTTCATACCTCACTTTCGCGCGCCATTGACCAGTACGTTTTCAAGAATGGCAGAAAGAGCCCTACTCAACCCGGCCGACTTAACCAAACTCAATTACAAAATCAAAACTTTTAGAAGTCTACTTTTGGATTTGAGTCTAGGTCAAACTTTATCTGGTTAGGGTCTGATCGGGGTAAAATTAGTCCCAAGTACGGATGGGTCATGTTTTACTGTTTTTTTTATCAGTTGTTTTACTGTTTTGATTTAATTTCGTTTTATTTTTCTGATGTTTATAATGAAGTACTTATTTGATACTCAAGTTGGGTTGGTTTCAAGCCTGAGTATATATAAGTTTGGATCTATATGTGTCAAACTTTTTATATGTCGCTTTTGAGTCGAGTTGGGTTTAGGTTAAATATATTTGAGTTAGGTTTTTTTTTCTGAAGGTGATATATTTGAGTTAGGTGTTCACGAATGCTCAACTCATTTCTGAAATCAACGAGGATATCAATATTGATAAACATATTTTACATTAAATAAATGGCAGATTTGTAACAAATCAATGCCTTTTGGATGGCAGAACTACTCCACCGAAACAAATTTGACAGTCTCAATATTACCAAGCCTGACTTTTTGAATGCTTTTTACAAAGTTTCATAATCTCTGGGGCTAAAAGCCCCAAAATTTTAAAATTGAAAAGTACAAAAACATAGTGATAGTCCAAACGCAATTTTTTCATACTTAATCACTTTAACGGCGAGAGCTACTTTAATTGCGGGAGGTTTAACAGAGATATGTGTTACAATGAAATTTACACATTTCAAAACCCACCAACTGAATCCTGCTAGATCTACAACCGTGTTTTCGTTTCTAATCCAATAAAAAATCACATCCACTAGTTGAAATGTCAATCTTATCCTCTTACTGATCTGTCAAGAAACTCACAAAAAATGTTTTCCTATAACAACTCCCCTGTATATATTTCTAAGTATGACAGTACATTCCTTACAACTTACTTCCAAACAAATTTGTTTCGTTTGACAGTTCGTAATGGTGGAACATGTGATGGCTTTCAATAAAAATAACAAACTGGTTCTCCAAGAGCAACCGTAGTACGTGTAGTACGTTGACACATGACCTTTACGGTTGTGTTGTTCAATTCATGCGGTCGGGTCCCGTGCTACACCAACCACGGGAACATTCAAGATCAACGAAAACGAGTGCACACGCTCTGTATTGTACGGTACGTGAGCGAGGAGGAATCCTTGAGGTACGTGCATCGCTTACTACATACATATATCGCGACGTGAGTGAGACTGCCCATTCAACGTTGTGCGTGTGTATATAGCGAGATACTTTTTGTCGGAATACAGTTTCACGGATGTTCCTTTTGACACGCGACCTTTATTTGTCGTTCAAAGAAATGGTTAGCCAATTCCGGAACTGACAAAATGTCAAAGTATGTATTAGAAGTTATCTGTAAGACCGGTACCGGTACATATATGAGGACCTGGTTCCAGCTTAGACAGGTATACATACGTCACCTACATCTCCCGTTTAGCTGTGTTTTGTGATGATAACTTGATCTAATATATATGATAATTTGGATTACACAGACATGTAACACTTTGAGTATTGAAAACCTTAGTTTGGTGTAACTGGGTCTTGTGGGATGAACGGGTATAAAATAGGATGACATTTCCTAAACCAGTAATGTATTATTGAAAAACCAAGTTGTGATATTCTATTGGTTGTTTGAGTGTGTAAGGAATGTTAGATAATTGATTACGGTAGTTGTTAGTTACTGTAGTTGTTGTAGCTATTAGTTAGTTACTGTAGCAGCTCGTTACTGTAGCTAGGCTATTGTGGTACTTATTTAGCATGGGTTAAGCCCAATGTAGTGCAGCAAGTACATGTGAGAATGTAGTGTTGTTTCTAGTGCAAATGACAAAGAAGTTTTATCCCATATTGCTCACACCTAGAACTTTTGTGGTCCTCATATATAGGATCACATGAGGCACTAGTGTCCAAAGGAGTCCTAGGAAGGAGGTATGCTCACCTCCTTGGTGGGTGGGATTGCCACATCACAACGCACGCACGCGCGCGCCCGCCACGCCACGCCTCGCCTCGCCTGGCCTGGTGAGCCCTAATCCCGAGAACGAGAGTCGTCATCCCCGGAGTTGCTTTGCGGAGTTGTCCTCCTGTGCAAAGCGAGACTCATCCTTCCCTTCAGACACAGCTGTCAGGCGGTGGTACCTACGGTGGCTGTGCTGCACTGGTAGCAGTGCGACGTGCGCGAGCAAGACGTGCAACTTCCAGGTTCGTACTGGATCGAGACTGGGAGAACGGTGTCTATCCGCGAGGATTGTCGGGCACTGGTTTCTTTAAGTAACACGTTCATTTCTCAATGAACGATCTGGTTTGCGAATCTAACTCCTGTTTTCTGTTCTCCTACTTTGTTTGTTCTTTGCTTCTTATTTTGGATCTGCCTGAATTGTTAATTAAATTGCACCTGTCGCTGTTGCATGAACGACAATAACCAATAAATCCAACAGTCTTAAAGAAACCATATTTTTTGTCGTTAATTAACATGGCTAGTCAGGGTAGTTTGGGATGTAAGATTGATACAACCAATATGCCGGAAAAGTTTACTAGTACGAACTTTGCCCGTTGGCAGAGTCGTATGGAAATTTGGCTGAATATTGCGAGATATGATCAGTATTTAATTGAAACTGAACCTGTATCTGATGACACAATTCCTGATAATGCAAACATTATTGCTAATTGGAAGAAGGGTGATAAAACGTGCCGCGGTTTGATTCTGTTTGGTTTAAATAACAAACTATATGATTCTTACTCAAAGCCGCCAGTCACTACGTCCAAGGTTTTATGGGATTTGTTAATTAAGAATTTTAGCACTGAGAATCAGGGTGTTGAAAAATACTGTGTCTAAATTCCTTAAGTTTCAGATGGTTGAGGGTAAGTCCGTTTCTGATCAAACACACGATCTACAACTCCTAGTTCATGAACTCTCAGATGCCAAGATGGTGTTGCCTGAGAAATTTGTTGTTATGTCTATCATAGAAAAATTCCCTAAGTCATGGGAGTCGTTTGGTATGTCTCTGAAGCATCGCAAAGGGACACACACTATGGATGAATTAATGACGGATATTAATATACAAGAAGAACACTTAAAGGAGAAAGGGGTCAAGGTGCCTACTGATGCTAATCCAACTGTTAATCTTACTTCTACGAAAAACACCAAAGATAAGAAATCTAAGAATGCACATAAACCCAAGGAAAATATCCAAAAGAAACCGAAGAACAAACCTTGTTGGACTTGTGGACAGGTTGGCCACTGGAACAAGGATTGTCCTACTAAGAAGGCAAAGAAAGCTACCACATCTGCAACTGAGGAGGCTGTGGTCAACATGATGATTGCATCCTTGAACCTCAATGATGGGTACATGTCTATTAAACCTGAAATTCTTTCTATATTTGAACCACTTTATTGGATAATTGACACTGGGGCTAATGTACATGTGTGTGCTAATAAATCCCTGTTTATGTCTTATCAGGCCTCTCGAGGTCGGTCCGTGACTTTGGGCGATTCCAGCTCTGCAGAAGTCAAAGGCGAAGGACGGGTGGACTTGAAGTTCCCTTCGGGGAAGGTTTTGACTCTTAACAGGGTCAGACATGTTCCAACCATTCGACGCAATATCCTTAGTGGCGTCATATTAGTTAGAGAAGGTTATAGAGTAGACTGTAAATGTAATAAGGCTATTATTACACGTCTTCGTGATTCTTTATTTTTTGGCAAGGGGTACTTATGTGACGTGGAGAACTTGTTTAAGATTCATGTTGAACCTATTTCAAATTCCATTTTAAATTTGAATGATTATAGTTCTGTTTGCATGAATCTTGTTTCATTTGATGTATGACATTCACATTTGGGACATGTTAATGTTGCCTCAATGAAGCGTATGATGAATCTAGATTTGATCCCTAAATCTGAAGTTAGCAACAATAAATGTGAAATCTGTGTACAAGCTAAATTGCCTAGGAAGCCTTTTCATTCTGTGAATAGGAATTCGGAAATTTTGGATTTAGTTCATACAGATATCTGTGAATTTAATGGTGTTGCTACGAGAGATCAAAAGCGTTATTTTATAACTTTTATTGACGATGCGAGTAGATACTGTTATGTCTTTTTACTTAGAAGTAAAGATGAGGCATTGGATAAATTTCAAATTTATAAGAAAGAAGCTGAAACTCAAACTGATAAAGTACTTAAGCGATTAAGGTCTGATAGGGGAGGAATTTGTTTTTGGAATTTTGCCAATCACATGGTATAGTTCATGAGGTAATTGCTCCTTATTCACCACAATCAAATGGAATAGCTGGACGTAAAAACCGAACCTTAATAGATATGGTAAATACCTTACTCAAAACATCTGGATTACCCAACTTTATGTGGCGGGAAGCTTTGAATACGGCTTGCCATATTCTGAATAGAGTTCCCCATAAACATTCAGAGAGTAGTCCATTTGAGTTGTGGAGAGGAAGGAAACCGAGTCTTAAATATCTTCGAGTGTGGGGGTGCCTTGCTAAGGTACTTGTCCCTGAACACAAAAGGAAGAAATTAGGACCGAAAACGGTTGATGCCATATTCTTAGGTTATGTAGAGACAAGTTATGCTTATAGATTCCTGATTGTAAAATCAGATATCTCTGGCATTGAGGTCAATACAATTGTGGAATTATGTGATGCAACATTCTTTGAGGATGTGTTTCCTATGAAAACTGGTGTGCCCAATGAAGTTTCTCAAGAAGATTCATTTACCACAGGTTCCATTCCCGAGCACGTGGAAAGGATGACAAATGTGGGGGGTGACTCAGAACATGCTACTCATGAATCTGATGATTCTGAAGAAATAGTTGAACCAAGGAGAAGTAAATGGCCTAGGACATCCAAAGACTTTGGAAGTGAGTTTCTTACTTACAATGTTGAGGATGATCCTGTTACTTTCAAACAAGCTATGGAATCTCCAGAAGCTAAGTTTTGGAAAGAATCCGTTAATGATGAAATCCAATCAATTCTCTCGAATGGAACTTGGGAATTGGTGGATTTGCCTCCTGGTTGTTCTGCAGTTGGTTGTAAATGGATTTTTAAGAAGAAACTTAATGCAGACGGGACAATCAATAAGTATAAGGCTAGGTTAGTTGCTAAGGGTTACACACAAAGGGAAGGAATAGACTATTTTGATACCTATTCACCTGTTTCCCGCATGACCACAATCTGAGTGCTACTAGCATTGGCTTCCATTTATAATCTCTATATCTATCAGATGGATGTGAAGACTACGTTCTTACACGGTGATCTTCAAGAAGAGATATATATGAAACAACCTGAGGGATTTGTGGGTCGTGGGAATGAGTCCAAAGTGTGTAAACTTGTTAAGTCATTATATGGCTTGAAACAAGCCCCTAAGAAATGGCATGAGAAGTTTGATTCTGTGATATCATCGTTTGGCTTTATTTCTAATGAATTTGATAAGTGTCTCTACTGCAAGATTGTCGATAATGGATTCATTTTGTTATGCTTATACGTCGATGATATCCTTCTTTTTGGTTCCGATATGAAAGTAGTAAAAGAGACAAAGTCATTCTTGTGTAGCAAGTTTGAGATGAAGGATATGGGTGTCACTGATGTGATTTTAGGGCTTAAAATCATAAGGTCTACTGATGGTATAACTCTCTCTCAGTCTCACTATGTTGAGAAGATACTGGAGAGGTTTGAGTACACATCACATAAACCTGTTAAGACTCCATATGATTCATCCAAACCCTTTTTCAAGAATGAGACTGGGGTTCCAGTGTCTCAATTACGATACTCTCAGATTATCAGAAGTTTGATGTATCTTTTGAACTGTACACGTCCAGACATTGCGTTTGCCGTGAACAAGTTGAGTAGATACACCAGTTGTCCCGACAAGACCCATTGGGAAGCTCTTGATAGAGTTCTGAGGTATATCAAGGGAACACGTTCCCTTGGGCTGCATTATGGTAAACATCCTTCCGTAGTCGAAGGATATAGTGATGCAAGCTGGATTGCCGTGAATTCTGGGAGTAATGGTGTCTCAGGATATGTATTCCTGTTGGGAGGAGGAGCTGTTTCCTGGAGGTCTAAGAAACAGACCATATTGTCTCGGTCCACTTTTGAAGCAGAGTTGTGTGCTTTAGATGAAACTGGATTGGAAGCTAAATGGCTACATGGACTTATGTCTAGTTTACCTATGGTAATGAAGCTGCTTCCTACAATTTCAGTTCACTGTGACAACACTACAACTATTGCTAAGATAAAGAGTTCCAAGTACAATAAAAAATTGTGTAGACACATCCAATTCAGATTGAAATTTGTAAGGGAGTTAGTGTCTAATGGGGTCGTGGCTGTGGACTACGTCGGTACCAAAGATAATACAGCTGATCCTTTCACTAAAGGTCTTACCTTGGCTTTAGTGGAAAATTCCAGGTTGGGAATGGGTCTGAAACCCCTATAGATTTGCAGGCAGTAGAAACCCAACCCAAAGGAGTGGAGATCCCACAAATTGGGTTCAATGTGGTAATAACAAGCTTTCAGGTAAATCAGATGACACTATGTATTCTTGTTTGATGCTTCTTGCATCTGTGTGTCTATTCCCTGGGAAACATGTTAGTGTCATGACTGCAAGTTAGTAAGAGAGTAGTCTCTTAATGGTGTCAAGTCTTAGGACAGGATGTTAGCAGTACATCCTTGGAGACTCCAGCTAAGTGATTGATGTTGTGTAGGCCGCAACAGGAGAATTGGGTTGTTCTCTGTTATCAATCATGATTTATATTTTGTATGCATGGCCTTAATGCATTGTTTTCTTTTCTACCATGTCTTTATTGTGTTGTTACCAACCTATACTCTTGTACCCAAGGTTTAGGTTCAAGACTTTTGTTCACCTAGTTCCTACGAGGGTCACAGTTGGATAACTCAGGTAGATTCAAACCAAAAGGTATCTGCTGAAAGCACAATATGGAGGACTGAATGGTAGAGCACACTACACATTGGACTTTGTGGGGGATTGTTAGATAATTGATTACGGTAGTTGTTAGTTACTGTAGCTGATGTAGCTATTAGTTAGTTACTGTAGCAGCTCGTTACTGTAGCTAGGCTTTTGTGGTAATCACTTATTTAGCATGGGTTAAGCCCAATGTAGTGCAGCAAGTACATGTGAGAATGTAGTGTTGTTTCTAGTGCAAATGGCAAAGAAGTTTTATCCCATATTGCTCACACCTAGAACTTTTGTGGTCCTCATATGTAGGATCACATGGGGCACTAGTGTCCAAAGGAGTCCTAGGAAGGAGGTATGCTCACCTCCTTGGTGGGTGGGATTGCCACATCACAACGCACACACACACGTGCGTGCGCGCCACGCCACGCCTCGCCTCGCCTCGCCTCGCCTGGCCGGGCTGGGCTCGGGCTTGGGCTTGTGGCTTGTGGATTGTGGATTGTGGAGAATGTCTTCTGTCTTCCGTCTTCTTTTTGCACTAGGATACAACTACGTAATTAATTACTCGTGTAATTAATTGTTGCTTTCTTATTCGGATTTCTTAAAATCCTAATTAGAAAGTGTTTCTCTTTTACGGATTATTCCGTATTGTGTACGAGAGCAACCGAGTGTTGCGTCTAACTGGGAATAGGATTAGGGACGTGCGTGACTATTTATATGACTCCAGTCATTAGGGTTAAACACACCGAAAATAGTTTTTCTGCCGCCGTGTGTTTTGTGAGCCCTAATCCTGAGAGCGAGAGTCGTCATCCCCGGAGTTGCTTTGCGGAGTTGTCCTCTTGTGCAAAGCGAGACTCATCCTTCCCTTGAGACGCAGCTGTCAGGTGGTGGTACCTGCGGTGGCTGTACTGCACTGGTAGCAGTGCGACGTGCGTGAGCAAGACGTGCAACTTCCAGAATCATGCCGGATCGAGACTGGGAGAACGGTGCCTATCCGTGAGGATTGTCGGGCATTGGTTTCTTTAAGTAACATGTTCGTTTCTCAACGAACGATCTGGTTTGCGAATCTAACTCCTATTTTCTAGTTCTCCTACTTTGTTTGTTCTTTGCTTCTTATTTTGGATCTGCCTGAATTGTTAATTAAATTGCACATGTCGCTGTTGCATGAACGACAATAACAAATATTAACAGCAAGGAACATTTAGATGGGATAGCAATGTCATGACATTCGGTCATACTTGGGTTGAAGATTGTTGTGAATGGCTGGTTGGTTTTAAGCTTGGGTAAGGCCAAACATTGACCGAACCATTACCAGATGTCAAACAACCTTTCAGTCGACAATGACCTAAACTAGTCGACGGAGAGGACATCAATTAGTTGTTATGGTAGTCAAATTGTTAGGATGGCCTACCCACAAGGTTGTCGACCTTCAAGCTTGGCCTCAACAGGGCCATGGTTGTTGGAATGGACATATCTGATGTTGTTTGACCAACCATCACAAGTATAATGATATTTTAAAAAATCAAACAAGTCTACCATTTCTTGTAATCTAATAAGACGGGAAGCACCTATTGACCTTATAAATACTTTAAAACATCTTTTACATTGAAATCATAGCATCGAGTCCTACCCTAGCATTAAAACAAAACAAGGTAAGAGTCATATTGTATGCTTAGGGATAAGAGCTTTGAGCGTCGGGAAAAAACGGTAAATGTCTATCCCTAATTAATACGTAGATGGAACTTGACCATTACCTCAATCAAAATCCATAGATTTGACTACTTTTCTTTCCAAGTATGTCTAGTGCTGCCCTAAATGGGTAAATTTCATTTTTTTATATTTTTCCCATAGCCTACCTCGTTACTCATAAAACCTAAAACATTGTCGGGTTGTTTTAAAAATTGCTCAGCTTTTTGAGTGAATGCTTCAGAGGCATTTCTATGTGATTTTAAATTTTCATTGTATGCTTCAAAATATGGATCCTTTCACCTCATTTTTTAGTAATCCATCTAATATGTACGCTATAGTTTCTTCCCTTCTCAATGACTTTGAAGCCTTAGAGCATGTGATCGTTATTTATCTAAGATTTCTACTACGGTCCAAGAGAAATATCACCACCACAAGTGGAGGTACCCCATCAACACTACAAGCATTGCCCAGATGATCAATTTAAGATCCTTAATTTGGTAAATTTAGATCCTAAGATTATGAATTTAGTAATAATGAGTTGAGATTCACTATAAGAGAACCAGAGTAACACTAAAATGATGAGATCAATAGTATGACTATAATTGAATTGGAATGATGAATTAAGTTCTAGAATTAGAGCAAGTCTTCAATTTAGGGAACTAATGTAAGATTGAGAAAATACATTAATATGAGGCTTCAATTGAGTTATTATGATAATCAAATCCTTAAGTTCATAATTAAGAAGATAATTAAAATTGCAAAGCCTTTGGAAGAATCAGAGAAAGAGCCATGTGCCTTGGAACCCAATGCAAGCCCAATTGGACTGACTAGGGTTTACAAATGGGTCCCTAGGATAATTTTTTTGAAAAATGAGTATTATGTGCTCATAACATATAGTGATAATTGGAATATTGAACAATGAGAGAAATTGTAGAATATTTCTAGATAATATGTGGCATGGTTAATTAAATAAATGATTATCTAGCTAGAGCTTGGAGACCAAGTTTTGTGAATCAAACAAGCTTTGCCTGACCTAATCTTTTGATTAATCCTAGATAATAGCTTTTTTTGGTGACCCAAGAGACCCGTAAGGTTTGTGTCGGGCTCAACCTGGGTCACCCCCTTCACTCAGATGTGGGACTGCCTTGAAGAGGCAAGAGTTTGCACACCTTCAAATTGCCTCCCTCTCCCTCCTTTGGTGGTTGAGCCCATATGACTCTCATCCTTAGCTCTAATAGACCCAACCACAATAGATAACCCATATGACCATTATCCTCGTGACTCGGAAGAAGGTAACACCATTATTATCTAGTTTGTTAGGGCTTTGAATTTGTGACACCCTCTCTTATCACCCAAAGCCTATATAAGAGCTAAGGGTCTTCGATATGCAAGGAGAACTGAATCAAACTGTGGGCTCCAATCTCCAAAGCCACGATATAAACATGATTTAAACTTAGCGGAAGCAATCGATTAACAACGAAAGGCAAAAAAAATCACGGGAAATTAAAACTTTTTGAGATAAGAGCTTGAATCCATAAAACTTCTTCCATCGAAAAGGGAATAAACTGTTTACATCTCTGATAATTACTTCTTGAGTAATTATACATATCATGATACAAAATCTCAGGAGTTAAAACCAAAATCTCAGACACTAACTCCAAGACCTGAGAGTATAGAGACGGCATAGGACTATCTAACTACATGACTCAGCAGTCAGTATCTCCACCTGAGATTCACTGCTGCTCCTGGTGTTACTACTGCTGGGATTGGTCACCTGTAGGCTGGTTCCTCCGTCTTTGACGACCACCTAAAAAGTGAAATATATGGGGTGAGACAATTTTAAATAATTGTCCTAGCGAGAGTTATAACTCTCCACTAGAAGCTTTATATAGCAAATCAAGAACAACATAGGAAATTTAAAGTAATCAACAGCGGAGAGGTACTAAGCAGAATATCAACATATAGATAATGTGAAGAACATATCTACTATGTATTGTAACACCATTCAAGTATCTCATAGTTTAAACTAAGCAATTATACTACGCGGCTGATTATGTTTTACAAACATCATTATGCCCTACGGAGATGAGGTATACCGCTCAAACTCCAACCGATCACTGTTAAGTCGCATCGGTATAATACCTAGGTCATCAAAAGAGTCAGATTCTTATGACCTCAACTTCCTCAGTCAGAGTGAGGATAACTTGCAGGACATCTTGTGTCTCTGCTACTATAGCTCACCAGGGTAATCTGGTACTTCGCTATTTTTAGAGTTACAATGGCATTTTGCACTCTCTTCGTCATCGAAAGATTTCTTGATTATCTCTCATCGATGCGGTATAAGGATTTCCTTGAGTATTACAACATAAACATATAGTGAAGGGTTGATGGATTAAGATACATCTACATCAATACCTACATTAGGATGTAAGGATTTACACATCCATATTCCCCCACATACTCAAAAGTATGTGATCCAGGAGTTCCCTTAGGAAAACCTGTTTCACCATCATTTTTCCTTCTGACAATGATGGATCTATGATCAGGGCTCTACATGGTATGATTATACTTGATTAGTTAGGTACATTTCAGTATTCTTTTAACATCATACATGTTCTCAAGCATTAATCATTAGCATGGCAGCTATGAAAGTAGAATACTAAATGTAACAGGTCTAACTCACATTAATTATCATTTCTTAATCATCTCATCACAAGTCATCTGTTAAGCATGACTTTTATGATACTCATGGCTCTCACAACCATCAATCTCATAAGATGCCACCAACAAGGCATCAGAATATTTCACTATTCATAAAGCTAAAGCATGCTTTCAATGAATATAGTATCATAATCCTTACCTGGATTTGATCATCCTCATATAGGAACATGCATGGTTAATTCAACTAATAACAGTAAACAATTCATTTCAATGAAGTTGTACCTTCCTACTCTTACAAGAGTTAGGTTTCCTGATCTTCATCAATTAGGGTTTACTATTCACATTTCATGTCATTACCCTAGAATTGGGGTTTACTATTCACCTCATGGTGAATTGAACTCATGACATCATCATGTATGAGAAACATCATCATTAAAGCCCTCAGATAAGATTAAGATTCATCAATTATCATAATTAGGGTTTCTATGATCTCACATAGGTGGATCATACCCTAATTATGTACATTCATATGTATTGAAGGTACTTTACTTGAGTTTCAATCATAAAAGGTAATTTGTCTCTCCTCTCATTAGTAGATGGTGTTTACACCACTCTAGATTAGGTTGGGTCAAGTCCTCATGGACTAACATAAGCCAAATCACCACTATCAAGTGATTCTGGTTTGATTAAAACAATGTATCCTTCATTTAACCCTTTAGGGGTATTTTGGTAAATTATACCATTGATCATCATCATGGGTCAAATCATTAGTCACTTAGTCCCTTAATGTCCTAGGTTACCATTAGGGTTTAGATCAAACCATCACTGAACCAATTACACCTTCAAGTGATTAAGTATAAACAACCTTGAAAACCTCCAAACGGTTTCAACCTTCAACCACCAAACGGTCTTGAGACCGTTTGGGTGTGTTGATCATTTGGGAAGGTTGACTTCCAAACCGTTTGGTGCTTATGCGGTTTGAAACCCTTTGATCAAAATCCACCTTGAGATCGATTGGTCCAAACGACCTTGAGATCGTTTGAGCCCAAACGGTCTTGAGACCGTTTGGCCCCAAATGGTCTTGAGACCGTTTGGCCTCAAACGGTCTTGAGACCGTTTGGTCCAAATGGGCTCAAACCGTTTGGACCTCCAAAGTGTTTCAAAAGTTACAATTGTTTATGGTTATCTATGTTGAAGCCCTCAATTGGCCAAATCCATGTTAACCACTTACAAATTGAGTCAATTAGGATTACCCTTAATCGATTGGACACCAAATTGACCCTCAATAGAAAGCCAATTCGGGTTAAATCCATTTCAATTAGGGTTTCAATCGGATAGTCATCAATGTTCAACAATGTGAATCAAATTGAGGTTGAACCCATCAATTGACCTCCAATTGGGCCCAAACTTGGCCCAAACGGTCTTGAGGTCGTTTGGACATCCTCCAAATGGTCTTGAGACCGTTTTCCCAAAGTTTGACCAAAAACCAAGTCGGTTGGATAAGGGTTGAACCCTAATTAGGTCTAAAATCAGCATTTTTATCAATTCTTCAATTGGTTACAATTGGACCCCTAATTCTTCAAATTGGCTCAACCCTAGACCTTCAAACGGTCTTCGGTTGTCACCAAACGGTCTTGAGACCGTTTGTATGAATCCCCAAATGGTCTTGAGACCGTTTGGGTCCTTCAACCCAAAACTCAACAAGATCTATACTTGAAATCAGCAATTTCAACCCGATTAGGGTTAGGGTGTTGAAGTGCCTTCAACTCTCAATTGGTTCAGAATTAGTTTATGATTCTTTGTAGGAATGAAATTCAATATATTAACAACAGACCCTCAAACGGTCATCCCTTGGTCAACACTATCAAATGGTCTTGAGACCGTTTTAATCCAAACGGTCTTGCAAGATCGTTTGAGACCGTTTGACCTCAAATGGTTTGCAACCGTTTGAACCAAAAGGGTCCAAGGTCGGTTGATAAAGTTGCCTATGAATTCACTCCCATCATCTTCAACCTCTGTTCAGGTTGGTTACTCCACCGTTTTGCTTGCAAAAGTGCAAGGAAGAAGGGAGGTAGAAGAAGAACTTAAGCTTAAATTGCAAGAACAAAGATATGCATATAAAGAAAAGAGTTTAGAGTTATAAAACCCGCCTTAAAACATTGTTCCTAGAGCTCCAAGCTTCCAAGCTTCAAACCTCTAATGGTATCTTGAGCTCCACAACTCGTCCAGAGGTGATTCACCAAGGAAAAGATGGGGATGGTCGGCTAGAACAAAGAATCTAAGTGAGTTAACCATAGAACCAACCTTTTAAGAAGAATTCCACCATGAATTCGAGCTTGAAGATGGTTCCTACTCACCTTAGAACTACTTGGTCGTCTCCCTGAAGTCCAGAGCTCTGCCTTGGCCATTTAGAGAAAGATGAGAAATGAAGAGAACAAGTGATACATTCACTTAGTTTGCAAGGGTGAAGGCTTATATACTTTAGGCTATTTTCTATCATAAGGACCTCTAGATCATGGAATTCTCATCTAAGTCCCTCCTTGTTTCAAGGCACGTCCAAAATTATCTAAAATTATGCAAAGCTCATCTAAACTCAAGATCTAAGGGCAAAGAAAACCAACTTTCAACTAGGGTACATATATGAAAGGTCTCCATTCTCATACTTGGTGAATTTTATGCACAAAGATCATTTTTCTTATCTGATTACTCATTCATGTGTCCCTTTCATCATTTTTACTCTAAATGATGTCAAGAGTCATAAAAGATGTTCTAGATGGTGTATTTTATAAATTGCACCCCACAATTTGGGTAAATTGCATTTTACTCCAAATTAGGGTTTTTAAGCACAAGGATCATTCCACAAGCTGCATCTTGATGCCCAAGCTTGGGAAATCCATCATACCTCATCATATTCACTCATATGATGTCTCTTCATCATAGGAACATCTTGACCTGTGAAATTTGGAAGTTAACCCTTCTAACTGGGTAATTTGCACATAGGTCCCTGCATTACAAAACAATACTACAACTTTGTTTATAAAGGAGCAAAATTGAAAGTATATGTTCCTGGGGAACTTAATTACATGCCAGGGAGTATTCACAAGTATACAATTACATATTTAGGCAAAACATCTAGGGTTAGGTTATAACCCAGGTCAGGGATGTTACAAATTATCCACCCCTTACAAGGATTTCATCCCCGAAATTGATAAAACATATTAGGATTAAAGAGCAGGGTATTTCCTTCTCATCTCATCATATAGTTCCCAAGTGGCTTCTTCGACACCATGGTGATTCCAGAGGACTTTCACAAGGCTTATATCTTTCTTCTTTATCTTTTTAATTCTGTTATCAAGGATTGACACTGGTCCTTCCTCATAAGTTATATCTTCATTCAATTCTACTTCCATAGGTTGTAGAACTGACTCAGTGTCTGGGTGACATTTCCTTAGCATAGAAATGTGGAACACAGGGTGTAACTTCTGCAACTCCTGAGGTAACTCTAGTCTATAGGCTACCTTTCCAACTCGTTCAATAATTGGATAAGGCCCCATAAATCTAGGAGCTAACTTCCCTTTCCTTCCAAAACGAAGGACTCCTTTCCAAGGTGAGACCTTGAGGTATACTCTGTCTCCAACCTAGAACTCTAAGGGTTTACGACGTCTATCGGCATAAGACTTATGTCTATCCTGTGCAGTCTTAAGCTCTTGTTGTATAACTTTGATCTTCTCTGTAGTCTGTTGCACAAGATCAGGACCTAACAACTGATGCTCACCAGTCTCATACCAACACAAGGGTGATCTACAACGTCTACCATACAAGGCTTCATATGGTGCCATATCAATACTATGTTGATAGCTATTGTTATAGGAAAACTCTATTAAGCTTAAGTGTAGATCCCAACTTCCGGTAAACTGGAGAACACATGCTCTCAACAGATCTTCCAAGGTCTGTATAGTCCTTTCTGACTGTCCATCAGTCTGTGGATGAAAGGCTGTACTAAACCTTAACTTGGTGCCTAAAGCTCTGTGTAACTGCTCCCAAAAATGACTTGTAAACTGAGGACCTCTGTCAGAAACTATAGTGACAGGAACTCCGTGCAAACACACTATCTCTTGAACATACAACTGTGATAACCTTTCAGCAGAATAGGTTGTTTTGACAGGTAAGAAATGCATTGTTTTTGTCAACCTATCAACAATTACCCAAATGGAATCATGTCCTTTTCTTGTCCTGGGTAGGCCAACAACAAAGTCCATGGTCACATGGTCCCACTTCCACTGTGGTATGGGTAAAGGTTGCATTGTTCCTACAGGCTTCTGGTGTTCAGCCTTAACCTACTGACACACTGGACACCTCAGAACAAACTCAGCTACATCCTTCTTCATCCCTGGCCACCAATACATATCTTTCAAGTTTCGATACATCTTGGTGCTCCCTGGATCCATAGCATACATTGAAGAATGATCTTCCTCTAGGACTAATGTCCTTAGATTATCCACATCAGGTACTATCATCCTCCCATGATAGCATGCCACGTGATCATCCGAATCATGAAAACCTTCTCGCTTCTCTTCACCATACTCAGATCTGATGTGCTGAACTACAGCATCAACTTGTTGTGCCTCCTTTATCTTCTCTCTTAGGGTAGGTTTGATATGCATCTCAGCTAACAAACCAGATAACAATGACACCTTCAACTGTACATTGTCTTGCCTTAAAGAGATAAGCATATCTCTCCTAGAACATACTAAGGAACTTAGTTGTGCTCTATCCATGGTTGATGTTGTTGATTTCCTACTCAAGGCATCTGCAACCACATTGGCCTTCCCTGGATGGTAATCAATTGTACAATCATAGTCCTTGATTAACTCCATCCAGTGACGTTGCCTCATGTTAAGCTCATGCTGAGAGAAGATATACTTAAGGTTCTTGTGGTCTGTGAAAATCTGGAAGGTTTCTCCGTAGAGATAATGTCTCCAGATCTTCAAGGCATGAACCACAATAGCTAACTCCGGATCGTGTGTCGGATAATTCTCCTCGTGTTTCTTAAGCTGTCGGGAAGCAAAAGAAATCACTTGTTTATCCTGCATCAACACACATCCGAGTCCATTCTTGGAGGCATCACAGTATACCACATATCCTTTTCCTTGATCAGGTAGCACAAGCACAGGTGCACTTGTCAACCTCTCCTTCAACAGATGAAAAGACTGTTGACACTTATCACTCCAGGTAAAAGGAACATCTTTCCGGGTTAACTTGGTCAAGGGTAAGGCTATAGAACTGAAGTTCTTAATGAACGTTCAGTAGTAGCCAGCTAACCCCAAGAAACTTCGAATCTCCGTCGGTGTCTTCGGTTGTTCCCACTATAGAACTGATTCTACCTTTTTAGGGTCAACACGAATTCCTGAGGCAGATATCACATGACCAAGAAAAGATACTTCTGGTAACCAAAACTCGCACTTGCTAAACTTAGCGTATAGCTTATGTTCTCTTAGCAAGGTCAAAGCTTGGCAAAGATGCTGCTCATGCTGCTGAGCATCCTTACTATAAATCAGAATGGCATCTATGAAGACGACAACACACTGATCAAGGAAAGGTCGAAAGACTCTATTCATGAGTTCCATGAATGCAGCTGGTGCATTGGTTAGTCCAAACGACATAACTGTGAACTCATAGTGGCCATATCTTGTCCTAAAGGAAGACTTAGATATGTCACTGTCCTTAATGCGGAGTTGATGATATCCAGACCTCAAGTCTATCTTTGAAAAGACTGTTGCACCATGCAACTGGTCAAAAAGATCATCAATCCTCGGCAAAGGGTACTTGTTCTTTATTGTTACTTTATTGAGTTGTCTATAATCAATACACAACCGCATTGACCCATCTTTCTTTTTAACAAACAAAATCGGAGCACCCCAAGGTGAGGTACTCGGTCGGATGAAACCTTTCTCAAGTAACTCTTGAAGTTGTTTCTTGAGTTCGGCCATCTCGGCAGGCGCCATCCTATATGGTGTCTGGGCTATGGGTTTTGTCTTTGGGACCAAATTGATCTCAAAATCAATTTCTCGAGGCGGTGGTATACCAGGAAGTTCTTCAGGAAACACATCCTCGAATTCCCTCACTATAGGAACTTCAACAGGGTTGGGGTTCTGCTTGGTAACATCTACCACATGGGCCAAGAATGCATAACATCCTTGCCTCATCAGCTTATCAACAACCGTAGCTGACACAAAACAGGTGGGCAAAATCTTTCTTTCTCCTCGAAAGATCCATGTGTTGCTTTCATCAGCAAACACAGCCAACTTGGATTCACAATCCAAGACAACTCTATACCTCTATAAGGTATCCATCCCTAGGCTTATATCAAATCCTTGCATATCAAGCGGTATAAGGTCCACTTGAATGCGATGATCAGAAAAGAAGAGGATGCAAGGAGAGCATACCTCCTACAAAATAGCAGACCCACTCAACGGAGTCTCTAACAACAAGCTATTTGCCCTATGACTAACTGTCATATTGTAGTTGCAAATCTCTCTTCGAGTGATAAAGGAGTGCGTAGCACCCGGGTCAATCAGAACAGATACTATACAGGATTTAGACATATCAGAAAATAAAAGTTCCATCTGACCTGCCACTACCCGTGGATTGACCACTGCATCTGGTGGGTTCATAGCATAGAACCTCGCTGTCGCCTGGGGTTGAGTTGGTGCTGATGAT
This sequence comes from Alisma plantago-aquatica, assembly GCA_963693085.1. Taxonomy (NCBI): domain Eukaryota; kingdom Viridiplantae; phylum Streptophyta; class Magnoliopsida; order Alismatales; family Alismataceae; genus Alisma; species Alisma plantago-aquatica. Next base: position 635,685,366 of record OY856415.1, read on the forward strand.
CCAGCTTGGGACGCTTGTCCACATCCTCGAGCTGCTCCTTGAGATTGCCTTCTCTGTGATGCCTATTGACCTTGTCTCGGAGGCTGTGTCACACTGACAGGCCTAGACCGACAGTCCTTCATCAAATGTCCCACCTTACCACAGTTGTAGCAGCTCCTCTCCAGTTGTTGTGGTCTTGGTGGTCCAGTGACCGACATTGATGCAGAACTCTGAGTCTCTTGAGGCGGTTGACCTCGTCCTCTACCTCTACTAGGAGACCACTGAGTCTGAGAACTTAATCTAGGTGGTGGAGGGTTAGGTGTAGAGGATCTAGGCTTCTTAAAGTCCCTAGATGAAGAACCCTGGAATTGTGGATATCTTTTCTGGGATTGTCTCTTCTCAACCACAGATCTCTCTATCCTTCGGACTGACTCAACGAAGGTAGAGAATCTCTCTCGGTTTTCTAAGGCAGACACATGGGTTGACATATCAGCATTCAAACCCTTCTCGAATCTCCTGATTTTTTCTTCCTCTATGGCAGCCATGTGCGGACAGAACTGCAACAGCTCCATGAACTTAGCTTCATACTCGCTAATGTTCATCATGCCCTTCCGCAACCTCTCAAACTGAGAGATCTTCTCGTCTAGGAAGGTCTTTGGAAAATATCTATGGACAAATTCCCGCTGAAAGTCCTCCCACGAGATCTCCATTCTAGGTCTCTTCTACTCTTCCATTGTCCACCAGTGACCAACGCTTCCTTTGAGAAGATAGATAGCGTGTCTGACCTTCTCAGCTTCAGGGATATTGAGAATCCTAAAAGCTTTCTCCAACTCTGTCAACCACAGATCAGCATCTGCGGGGTCGGCAGTCCCAAAGTACTCGGTAGCTCTGACACGATGTAGTCGCTCAAACGTCTTCCCAATACCTTGACCCTCAGGCTGGACAGCTGTCCTAGGTGCAGGCATAGACATCCTGTCGGTAATATGTGTCATGGCAGTCATAAACTGCCCGAACATAGTTTGCACAACTACGTTACCCATGTCGGCTGGGTCGAACTGAGGTGGCTCCCTGGGTTGCTCAGGTATGGGTTGCTCTATCTCTGGAACCCTTACACCGCCTTGTGGTGCAGCTACGCTACTCTCTGCCACATACTCCTCATGTGGCTCAGACATCCTTATATATCTTCTTCTCCTGAGGAGTAGAAGATTCTATTAGATAAGGAAGGAACACTAAAGATAGACTCAACATCCTAAGTCCTATGTCTCTGTAGACTCGATGAACCTAGAGCTCTGATACCACTTAATTGTGGGATCCGATCTCCAAAACCACGATATAAACATGATTTAAACTTAGCGGAAGCAATCGATTAACAGCGGAAGGCAAAAAAAATCACGGGAAATTAAAACTTTTTGAGATCAGAGCTTGAATCCATAAAACTTCTTCCGTAGAAAAGGGAATAAACTGTTTACATCTCTAATAATTACTTCTTGAGTAATTATACATATCATGATACAAAATCTCAAGAGTTAAAACCAAAATCTCAGACACTAACTCCAAGACCTGAGAGTACAGAGACGGCATAGGACTATCTAACTACATGACTCAGCAGTCAGTATCTCCACCTGAGATTCACTGCTGCTCCTGGTGTTGCTGCTACTGGGACTGGTCACCTGTAGGCTGGTTCCTCCGTCTTCGACGACCACCTAAAAAGTGAAATCTACGGGGTGAGACCATTTTAAATAATTGTCCCAGCGAGAGTTATACCTCTCCACTAGAAGCTTTATATAGCAAATCAAGAACAACATAGGCAATTTAAAGTAATCAACAGCAGAGAGGTACTAAGCAGAATATCAACATATAGATAATGTGAAGAACATATCTACTATGTAGTGTAACACCATTCAAGTATCTCGTAGTTTAAACTAAGCAATTATACTACATGAATGGTTATGTTTTACAAACATCATTATGCCCTGCGGAGATGAGGTATACCACTCAAACTCCAACCGATCACTGTTAAGTCGCATCGGTATCATACCTAGGTCATCAAAAGAGCCGGATTCTTATGACATCAACTTCCTCAGTCAGAGTGAGGATAACTTGTAGGACATCTTGTGTCTCTGCTACTATAGCTCACCAGGGTAATGTGGTACTTTGCTATTTTTAGAGTTACAATGGCATTCTGCACTCTCTTCGTCATCGAAAGATTTCTTGATTATCTCTCATCGATGCGGTATAAGGATTTCCTTGAGTGTTACAGCATAAACATATAGTGAAGGGTTGATGGATTAAGATACATCTACATTAATACCTATACTAGGATGTAAGGATTTACACATCCATATTCCCCCACATACTCAAAAGTATGTGATCCAGGAGTTCCCTTAGGAAAACCTGTTTCACCATCATTTTGCCTTCTGACAATGATGGATCTATGATCAGGGCTCTACATGGTATGATTATACTTGATTAGTTAGGTACATTTCAGTATTCTTTTAACATCATACATGTTCTCAAGCATTAATCATTAGCATGGCAGCTATGAAAGTAGAATACTAAATATAACAGGTCTAACTCACATTAATTATCATTTTTTAATCATCTCATCACAAGTCATCTGTTAAGCATGACTTTGATGATACTCATGGCTCTCACAGCTCATCAATCTCATAAGATGCCACCAACAAGGCATCAGAATATTTCACTATTCATAAAGCTAAAACATGCTTTCAATGAATATAATATCATAATCCTTACTTGGATTTGATCATCCTCATATAGGAACCTACATGGTTAATTCAACTGATAACAGTAAGCAATTCATTGCAATGAAGTTGTACCTTCCTACTCTTATAAGAGTTAGGTTTTCTGATCTTCATCAATTAGGGTTTACTATTCACATTTCATGTCATTACCCTAAAATTGGGGTTTACTATTCACCTCATGGTGAATTGAACTCATGACATCATCATGTATGAGAAACATCATCATTAAATCCCTCAGATAAGATTAAGATTCATCAATTATCATAATCAGGGTTTCTATGATCTCACATAGGTGGATCATACCCTAATTATGTACATTCATATGTATTGAAAGTACTTTACTTGAGTTTCAACCATAAAAGGTACTTTCTCTCTCCTCTCATTAGTAGATGGTGTTTACACCACTCTAGATTAGGTTGGGTCAAGTCCTCATGGACTAAAATAAGCCAAATCACCACTATCAAGTGATTATGGTTTGATTAAAACAAGGTATCCTTCATTTAATCCTTTAGGGTATTTTGGTAAATTATACCATTGATCATCATCATGGGTCAAATCATTAGTCACTTAGTCCCTTAATGTCCTAAGTTACCATTAGGGTTTAGATCAAACCATCATTGAACCAACTACACCTTCAAGTGATTAAGTATAAACAACCTTGAAAACCTCCAAACGGTTTCAACCTTCAACCACCAAACGGTCTTGAGACCGTTTGGGTGTGTTGACCGTTTGGGAAGGTTGACTTCCAAACCGTTTGGAGCTTATGCGGTTTGAAACCGTTTGATCAAAATCCACCTTGAGATCGATTGGTCCAAATGACCTTGAGATCGTTTGAGCCCGAACGGTCTTGAGACCATTTGGCCTCAAACGGTCTTGAGACCGTTTGGATCCAAACGGTCTTGAGACCGTTTGGTCCAAATGGGCTCAAACCGTCTGGACCTCCAAAGTGTTTCAAAAGTTACAATTGTTTATGGTTATCTATGTTGAAGCCCTCAATTGGCCAAATCCATGTTAACCACTTACAAATTGAGTCATATAGGATTAGCCTTAATCAATTGGACACCAAATTGACCCTCAATTGAAATCCAATTAGGGTTAAATCCAATTCAATTAGGGTTTCAATCGGATAGTCATCAATGTTCAACAATGTGAATCAAATTGAGGTTGAACCTATCAATTGACCTCCAATTGGGCCCAAACTTGGCCCAAACGGTCTTGAGGTCATTTGGACATCCTCCAAACGGTCTTGAGACCGTTTTCCCAAAGTTTGACCAAAACCCAAGTTCGTTGGATAAGGGTTGAACCCTAATTAGGTCTAAAATCAGCATTTTTATCAATTCTTCAATTGGTTACAATTGGACCCCTAATTCTTCAAATTGGCTCAACCATAGACCATAAAACGGTATTGGGTTGTCACCAAACGGTCTTGAGACCGTTTGGATGAATCCCCAAATGGTCTTGAGACCGTTTGGGTCCTTCAACCCAAAACTCAACAAGATCTATACTAGAAATCAGCAATTTCAACCTGATTAGGGTTAGGGTGTTGAAGTGCCTTCAACTCTCAATTGGTTAAGAATTAGTTTATGATTCTTTGTAGGAATGAAATTCAATATATTACCAACAGACCCTCAAACGGTCGTCCCTTGGTCAACACTATCAAATGGTCTTGAGACCGTTTTGATCCAAACGATCTTGCAAGATCGTTTGAGATCAAACGGTTTGAGACCGTTTGACCTCAAACGGTTTGCAACCGTTTGGACCAAAAGGGTCCAAGGTCGGTTGATAAAGTTGCCTAGGAATTAACGCCCATCATCTTCAACCTCTGTTCAGGTTGGTTACTCCACCGTTTTGCTTGCAAAAGTGCAAGGAAGAAGGGAGGTAGAAGAAGAACTTAAGCTTAAATTGTAAGAACAAAGATATGCATATAAAGCAAGGAGTTTAGAGTTATAAAAGCCTCCTTAAAATGTTGTTCCTAGAGCTCAAAGCTTCCAAGAATCAAACCTATAATGGTATCTTGAGCTCCACAACTCGGCAAGAGGTGATTCTCCAAGGAAAAGATGGGGATGGTCGGCTAGAACAAAGAATCTAAGTGAGTTAACCATAGAACCAACCTTTTAAGAAGAATTCCACCATGAATTCGAGCTTGAAGATGGTTCCTACTCACCTTAGAACTACTTGGTCGTCTCCCTGAAGTCCAGATCTCTGCCTTGGCCATTTTCAGAAAGATGAGAAATGAAGAGAACAAGTGATACGTTCACTTAGTTTGCAAGGGTGAAGGCTTATATACTTTAGGCTATTTTCTATCATAAGGACCTCTAGATCATGGAATTCTCATCTAAGTACCTCCTTGTTTCAAGTCACGTCCAAAGTTATCTAAACTTATTCAAAGCTCATCTAAACTCAAGATCTAAGGGCAAAGAAAACCAACTTTCAACTAGGGTACATATATGAAAGGTCTCCATTCTCATACTTGGTGAATTTTATGCACAAAGATCATTTTTCTTATCTGATTACTCATTCATGTGTCCCTTTCATCATTTTTACTCTAAATGATGTCAAGAGTCATAAAAGATGTTCTAGATGGTGTATTTTATAAATTGCACCCCATAATTTGGGTAAATTGCATTTTACTCCAAATTAGGGTTTTTAAGCACAAGGATCATTCCACAAGCTGCATCTTGATGCCCAAGATTGGGAAATCCATCATACCTCATCATATTCACTCATATGATGTCTCATCATCAGAGAAACATCTTGACCTGTGAAATTTGGAAGTTAACCCTTCTAACTGGGTAATTTGCACATAGGTCCCTGCATTACAAAACAACACTAAAACTTTGTTTATAAAGGAGCAAAATTGAAAGTATATGTTCCTGGGGAACTTAATTACATGCCAGGGATTATTCACAAGTATACAATTACATATTTAGGAAAAACATCTAGGGTTAGGTTATAACCCAGGTCAGGGATGTTACACAAACCATTATAGACCCCTCTATATGGCCCAACACCTTTGAGTTACCTAGAGAAATCGACCTTCAGACTCAAAATCTTCATGATGAGGAAGGCATGGGTAGAGCCTCTACTATAATCATAGAGCATGTGAAGAAGACTTTAGACTCTAGGGAGGTGTGCCACATTCAACTATGCATATGAGGCACATATGTAATATCTCAAACCCCCTTGAACTTTGTCATACCACCTACTTCTAAACTTAGGCATATAGACCATGTTTCCCCTTTTCTCAGGTCACCTCCAGCCATGCAAAGAGCTCTTCTAGGATCCATGAGAATGTGGAGAGGTGGGAGAGCCTCCCTGTGGCTTAGGATGGGCAGTAGTTTGAAAATAGAAATTTATTAGATGTTTATTAACTTCTTGTTCAATAGAATGCCAGTATGAGTATCACAGAATGGAACCTAGGATAATCTGAACTCGAGGTTAGACATGTCTAAGGGGTAGTTCACCTATGTCCAATGATAAATGGATAAAGGTGATTGTAACACCCCTGACCTGGGTTATGAGATAACCCTAGGAGTTTTTCATAAATATGTAATTAAACGCTTGTGATTAACTTCTGGCATGTAATTAAGTTCATAAGGAACATACATTCCCAATTCTGTCCTTGATAAACCATGTTTTAATAATGTTTTGTTGTGTAGGGACCTATGTGCAAATTACCCAATTAGAAGGGTTAACTTGCAATTTTCACATGTTGTGATGTTCCTCAGATGATGAGACATCATATGGATGATTATTATGAGGTATGATGGGTTCTCCAAGCTTGGGCATCAAGATGCAGCTTGTGGAGCAATCCTTGTGTTTGAAACCCTGATTTTGGTGTAGAGTGCAATTTACCCAAAATGTGGGGGTGCAACTTGTAAAGTACATCTTCTAGAATATCTGGTGTAACTCTTGGCATCACTTAGAGTAGAAATGATTAAAAGGGCGCTTCAATTAATTAAGCAGATAAGATAAATAACCCTTGTAGTAGAATCACCAAGTTATAAGTAATGAAACCCTTATATAGGTGTACCTTAGTGATAGGATGACTTTCCTTGCCCTTGGATCTTTGTTTTAATAAGAAGTTCACCTAGAAAAGGAAGAGGGGAGTGCAAGAAAGTAAGGAGGGACCTAGATGAGAAATGAAGAAAACTAGAGGCCCTTGTGATGAAACTAGCCCAAGCTATATAAACCACCTCCCTTGTAACCAAGTGAACGTTCCCCTCACTCTTTCTTTTGCAAAATTTGTTTGGTCCGTCCAAGGCAGAAGCTTGGTAGCTAGAGGAGACGACCATCTTGTTCCTAGGTAAGGGATACCATCTTCTAAGCTCGGATTCATGGAGGAAAGTGAATTACAAGGTTGATTTCATGGTTATCTCACTAGGGTTTCTTGTTCTAGCCGATCTTCCTCGACCTTTTCTTGGAGAAAGTCAGTGGCCGACCAAGTGGAGCTCAAGGTGCCATTAAAGACTTGTGATCTTGAAGCTTGGAGCTCTAGGAATGACCATAAGGTGGGTTTTATATCTCTAAACCTCTTGCTTTCATAATGCATATACTTGTTCATACTTGTAGTAGTTAGTTCTTCTTCTTCCCCAACCTTCCATGCCCTCTTGCAAATAAAACCATGGAGAAACCAACCTGTCTTGAGGTTGAAGACATTGGGAATGAATACCTAGGTAACGTTACCAAATGACCTTGGACCATTTGGTCCAAACGGTTTGCAAACCGTTTGAAATCAAACGGTCTCACAACCGTTTGATTTCATGCGGTCTTACAAGACCGTTTGGAATCAAACGGTCTCAAGACCGTTTGGTAGGGTTGACCAAGGGAAGACCGTTTGGAGGTATGTTGTACACATGTTGAATTAAACATCTCCAAAGAATTGAAGTCTAATTGCAAACCAATCACAAGTTGAAGGCACCTCAACCCTCTAAACCCTAATCGGTTGAAATTACTGTTCTCAATGACCGATTTTGGTGAACTTTGGTTGAAGGGCTCAAACGGTCTCAAGACCATTTGGGGGTTCACTCAAATGGTCTCAATACCGTTTGGTGACAACCAAAGACCGTTTGCAGGTCTAGGGTTAAGTCAATTTGATCAATTGAGGGTCCAATCACAGTAGGTTCATGAATTGAATAAAAGTGTTCATTTTAAACCTAATTAGGGTTCAACCCGTATCAACTTGACCTAGATTTTTGTGGAACCTTGGGCAAACAGTCTCAAGAACGTTTGGAGGGTGTCCAAACAGTCTCAAGACGGTTTGGGCCAAGTTTGGGCCCAATTGAGTGCCAATTGATGGGTTCAACTCCAATTAGACTCACAATTATCAATGTTGATGGTTAATTGCCCACAAACCCTAATTCAATCAGTTTCAACCCCAATTGGTTAGCAATTGAGGGTCAATTGAATGTCCAATTAGTTGACGATAACCCTAAGTAACTCAATTGACAAGTGATTAGCAAGGATGTGGCCAATTGGAGGCTTCAACATGGAAAACCCTAATCGATTACAACCTTGGGTGCACTTTGGAATTCCATGCGGTTTTGAGCCCATTTGGACCAAATGGTCTCAAGACCGTTTGGATCCAAATGGTCTCAAGACCGTTTGGGACCAAACAGTCTCAAGACCGTTTGTGTCCAAACGGTCTCAAGACCATTTGGGCTCAAACGACCTCAAGGTCGTTTGGATCCAATCGATCTCAAGGTCGATCCATTTCAAATGGTTTCAAAGTCAACACATCCAAACGGTCAACGCACCCATGCGGTCTTGGTGACCATGCGGTCTTGGTGACCATGCAGTCTCGGTGGTCAAAGTGTCCAAACGGTCAACGCCCCCAAACGGTCTCAAGACCGTTTGGAGGTTGAGGGGTGAAACCGTTTGGAGACTTTTAGGGATGTTTTGCTTAATGGTTTGAAGGTGTAATTGGTCCAATGGTGGTCTAATCTAAACCCTAATGGTACCCTAAGACATTAAGGGGTTAAGTGACTAATAGATTGAACCATGTGGTGGTTGAAGGTACACTTTACCAATATGCCCTTGAAGGGTTCAAATAGGTGATACACTTAATCAACCAAACCCTAATGACTTGATAGTGGTGGATTGGCTTATGTTAATCAAAATTGATTGGACCTAACCTAACCTAGAGTGATGTAATCACCACCTATTAGTGAGAGGAGAGAGAAGGTCCCATGTATAAGTTGAACTTCAAGTAAAATACCTGCAATGTACATAAATGTGCCCGAGGTATGATCCATTTATGTGAGATCATGAAAACCCTAATTATGATAATTGATGAATCCTAACCTAATTTGAAGACATCAAGGAGGATAACCTCATACATTGTAGTGCCATGAGCCCAATTCTTTATGAAGTGAATAGTAAACCCTAATTCTAGGGTTGTGACATGCTGAATGAATAGTAAACCCTAATTGGGGATGATGCGATGAATGTTATTTCTGCTTTATAATTACTGTCCTGGAGATAGGTTGCTTACTATTATCTGTGAATTGACCATGCAAGTTCCTATAAGAGGTAATCATGATCAAGTGAGGGTTATGACACTATATTCATCAAAAGCATGTTTAAGCTTTGTGAACAGTGATATATGCATAATTGCCTGAGTCAAATGGCACACATTAGAATGATGGGCTGTGAGAGCCATGAGTAATATCAGGGTCATGCTAACTAAATGACCTGTGATGATTTGACATCCTGTTGATAGTTGGTGTGAACTAAAATTGGTACATGTAGTGTTCTTCTGTCATTGCTATGTTTAGTAGTTAATGGCTTGGAAACCTGCTTGATGATAAAAGAATACTGAAATGTACCTAACTAATCTAGTATAACCATATCATGTAGAGCCCTGATCATAGATCCATCATTGTCAGGTGTTAAATGATGGTGAAACAAGTTTTCCTAAGGGAACTCCTGGAGCGCATACTTTTGAGTATGTGGGGGTTATGGACGCGCATATCCTTATGTCCTAGTGTAGGGGTTGATGTGGATGTATCATAATCCATCAACACTACACTATGTGTTTATGCCAGGTTGATGCAACAATAATCACCTGAGGAATCTGTTATGCCACATCGATGAAGATAAACATGAAATCTTTCGATGGTGAAGAGAGTACAGAATTCCACTGTGACTCTAATAGCGAAGGACCAAAATATCCTGGTGAGCTATTGTAGCAGAGACACTAGATATCCTACATGTTGAGCCTCAACCTGACTGAGCAAGTTGAAGGTCATGAGAATCCGACTCTTTCGATGACCTAGTATGATACCGAGGCGACTTATTAGTGGTCGGTTGGAGTATGAGCGGTATACCTCATCTCCACAGGGCATAATGTTGTATGTAAAATGTAATCAGCCAAGTAGCATATCTGCTTAGGTTGAACCAGGAGAAACAATGCTTGATATTACATTGTTTATACTGCTTCAGTTAAAATACATAGTTTGCATGTTCTTCATTTACTACTTAGAAGAAGTACTGCTTTATCTACTCTTAAATCACTTTGCAGGATAAACTACTTTGCTTATGTTGTTACGCTTTTCTTTGTAAGCTTCTGGCGAAGAGTTATAACTCTCGCTGGGACAATTATTTGTAATTGTCTCCCCCCGTAGACTTCAACCTTTTAGGTGGTCGTCGAGGATGAAGGAACCAGCCTACAGGAGAACAATACCAGGAGCAACATCAGGGGAAGTAGTGAGCCTCAGGTGGATACCCTGGTTGTTCAGTCAGTTAGATAGAAAGTCTTATGTCGTCTCTGTACACTCAGGTCCCGGGAGCATGATTATCTGAGTTTTTTTTTGAATTTTGAGTCCTGAAATTTTGTATATGGTTGTATATGATCACTCAAGAAGTGACTTAACAGAGATGTAAACTATTTATCGTACCTTTATGAAAGTTTATCTCGTGTCTTCAAGATCTTTCCTCGAAAAGTTTTAAATTTTTGTGATTTTTCACATTCCGCTGTTAATCGAATCGCTTTCGCTGAGTTTATCTTGTGTTTTGGAGATCAGAGCCCATAATTAAGTGGTATTAGAGCTCTAAGTTCTCTGAGTCTACAGAGACATAGGGCTTAGGGTGTCGAGTCTATACCTAGTGTTAGAGTCTTCTGCTCCTCAGGAGAAGAAGATATATAAGGATGTCTGAGCCACATCAGGAATCTGAAGGCGAGAGTAGTGTAGCTGCACCACAAGGCGGTGCAAGGGTTCCAGAGATAGAACAGCCAGTGCCTGAGCCACCTGTACAGCCACCCCCATTTGACCCAACTGACATGGTGAACCCAGCTGTTCAAGCCATGTTCGGGCAGTTCCTGGCTGCCATGACACGTATCACTGACAGGATGCCCATGCCTGCACCTAGGACACCTACTCAGCATGAGGGGCAAAGTGTCGGGAAGACGTTTGAGCGGCTTCACAGAGTCGGAGAAACCGAATACTTCGGCACAGCTGACCCCGCAGATGCAGACTTGTGGTTGACTGAGCTGGAGAAGGTTTTCAGAATCCTAACCATCTCCGAAGCTGAGAAGGTTAGACATGCTGTCTATCTTCTCAAAGGAAGTGCTGGTCACTAGTGGAACATGGAAGAGCAGAAGAGGCCTGGAGTAGAGTTTTCGTGGGAAGACTTTCGCCGGGAGTTTGTTAACTGATACTTCCCAAAGACCTTTCTGGACGAGAAGATCTCTCAGTTCGAGAGATTGAGACTAGGTATGATGAACATTAGCGAGTACAAGGCTAAGTTCATGGAGCTGCTGCGGTTTTGTCCGCACATGGCTGCTACGGAAGAAGAAAGGATCAGGAGGTTTGAGAAGGGTTTGAATACTGACTTGTCTACTCCTGTGTCCGCTCTAGAGAACCGGGAGAGATTCGCTACCTTCGTTGAGTCAGTCCGAAGGATAGAAAGATCGGTAGTCGAGAAGAGGCAAACCCACAAGAGATACCCGTAGTTCCAGGCATCTTCATCTAGAGAATTTAAGAAGTCTAGATCCTCTGCATCTAACCCTCCACCACCGTGATCTAGTCCTCAGACTCAGTGGTCCCCAAGTAGAGGTAGAGGATGGAGTCTACCACCTCAAGAGACTCACAGTTCGGCATCAGTGTCGGTCACAGGACCCGCTAGACCACAACAAGACAGAAGCTGCTACAACTATGGGAAGGTAGGTCACCTGATGAAGGACTGCAGGTCCAGACCTATCAGTGTGACACAGCCTCATAGACAGAGTCAACAGGGATCACAGAGAAGGCAGTTCTAGGGAGCATCTAGGGGACGTGGAGAAGCGTCCCAAGCTGGATCGTCAGCACCAACCCAACCTCAGGCGACAATGAGGTTCTATGCTATGAACCCACCAGATGCAGTGGTCAGTCCACGGGTTGTGGCAGGTCAGATGGAACTTTTATATTATGATATGTCTAAATCATGTGTTGTATCTATTTTGATTGACCCGGGTGCTACGCACTCCTTTATCACTCGAAGAGTGATTCATTACTGCAATATGACAGTTAGTCATAGGGCAGATAGCTTGTTGCTTGAGACTCCGTTGAGTGGGTCTGCTGTGTTGCGGGAGGTATGTTCTCCCTGCATCCTTTTCTTTTCTGATCATCGCATTCAAGTGGACCTTATACCACTTGATATGCAGGGATTTGATATAATCCTTGGGATGGATACCTTGGAAAGGTATAGAGTTGTCTTGGATTGTGAATCCAAGCAGGCTGTGTTTGCTGATGATAGCAACACATGGATCTTTCAAGGAGAAAGAAAGATTCTGCCCACCTGTCTTGTGTCAACTTTGGTTGCTGAGAAGTTGATGAGGCAAGGATGTCACGCATTCTTAGCCCATGTAGTAGATACTACCATGGAAAGCCCCACCCTTGCTGAAGTTCCTGTTGTCAGGGAGTTCGAAGACGTATTCCCTAAAGAACTTCCTGGTGTACCGCTGCCTCGGGAAATTGATTTTGAAATCAATTTGATCCCAGGTACACAACCCATAGCCCAGACACCGTATAGGATGGCGCCTGCTGAGATGGAAAAACTCAAAAAACAGCTTCAAGAGTTGCTCGAGAAGGGTTTCATCCGACCAAGCACTTCACCTTGGGGTGCTCCGGTCTTGTTTGTTAAAAAGAAAGACGGATCAATGCATTTATGCATTGACTACATACAACTTAATAAAGTAACAATAAAGAATAAGTACCCTCTTCCAATGATTGATGATCTCTTTGACCAGTTGTGTGGTGCGTCCATCTTCTCGAAGATAGACTTGAGGTCTGGTTATCATCAACTCTGTATTAAGGATAGTGACATACCCAAGTCTGCCTTTAGAACAAGGTATGGTCACTATGAGTTCACAGTTATGTCATTTGTACTAACTAATGCTCCAGTTGAATTCATGGAACTCATGAATAGAATCTTCCGACCCTTTCTCGATCAGTGTGTTTTCGTCTACATAGATGACATTCTGATCTATAGTAGAGATGCTCAGCAGCATGAGCAGCACCTTTGCCAATCTTTGACCTTGCTAAGAGAACATAAGTTATATGCTAAGTTCAATAAGTGTGAGTTTTAGCTGCCAGAGGTATCTTTCCTTGGACATGTGATATCAGCCTCGGGAATTCGTGTTGACCCCAAGAAGGTAGAATTTGTTCTACAGTGGGAACAACCGAAGACACCGATGGAGGTTCGGAGTTTCTTAGGGTTAGCCGGCTATTACCGGAGGTTCATTAAGAACTTCAGTTCCATAGCCCTACCCTTGACGAAGTTGACCCAGAAGGATGTTCCCTTTGTTTGGAGTGATAAGTGCCAACAGTCTTTTCAGTTGTTGAAGGAGAGGTTGACAAGTGCACCTGTACTTGTGCTGCCGGATCAAGGCAAGGGATATGTAGTTTTCTGTGATGCCTTCAAGAATGGACTCGGGTGTGTGTTGATGCAGGATAAGCAAGTGATTTCTTTTGCTTCCCGACAGCTTAAGAAACACGAGGAGAACTATCTGACACATGACCTGGAGTTAGCAGTTGTAGTTCATGCCTTGAAGATCTGGAGACATTATCTCTATGGTGAGACGTTCCAGATTTTCATAGTCCATAAGAATCTTAAGTACATCTTCTCGCAGCATGAACTTAACATGAGGCAACGTCGCTGGATGGAGTTAATCAAGGACTACGATTGTACGATAGATTGCCATCCAGGGAAGGCCAATGTAGTTGTGGATGCTCTGTGTAGGAAGTCAGCAACACCATCCTCTGATAGGGCACAACTAAACTCTTTGGTATGCCCTAGGAGAGATATGCTCATCTCTTTAAGACAAAACAATATATAGTTGAAGGCGTCATGGATTTTCGGGTTGTTGGCTGAGATGCATATCAAGCCTACCCTAAGAGAGCAGATTAGAGAGGCACAACTAGTTGATGTTGCGGTACAGTAGATCAAATTGGAGTATGGAGATGAGAAGAGAGATGGTTTCCATGACTCAGATGACCAGGTGGTATGTTATCATGGTAGGATGATAGTACCGAACGTGGATAACTTGAGGAAGTTAGTCCTGGAGGAAGCTCATTCTTCGATGTATGCCATGCATCCCGGGAGCACCAAGATGTATCGAAACTTAAAAGATATGTATTGGTGGCCTGGGATGAAGAAGGATGTTGCTGAGTTTGTCTTGAGGTGTCCTGTGTGTCAGCAAGTGAAGACTGAGCACCAGAAACCTGCAGGAACGATGCAACCTTTACCCATACCACAATGGAAGTGGGACCATGTGACCATGGACTTTGTTGTTGGCCTACCTAGGACCAACAAAGGACATGATTCCATCTGGGTAATTGTTGATAGGTTGACAAAGATAGCACATTTCTTGCCTGTCAAGACAACCTATTCTGCTGAGAAGTTGGCACAGTTGTATGTTCAGGAGATAGTGTGTCTGCATGGAGTTCCTGTCACCATAGTATCTGACAGAGGTCCCCAGTTTATGAGTCATTTTTGGGAGTGACTGCACAGAGCTCTAGGCACCCAGTTGAGGTTTAGTACAGCCTTTCACCCACAGACTAATGGATAGTCGGAGAGGACTATACAGACTTTGGAGGACTTGTTAAGAGCATGTGTTCTCCAGTTTACCGGAAGTTGGGACCTAAACCTGAGCTTGATAGAGTTCTCCTATAACAATAGCTATCATCGTAGCATTGACATGGCACCTTATGAAGCTTTGTATGGTAGACGTTGTAGATCACCGGTATGTTGGTATGAAACTGGTGAATATCAGTTGTTAGGCCCTGAACTTGTGCAGCAAACTACAGAGAAGATCAAAGTAATTCAACAATAGATTAAGACTGCACAGGATAGACAGAAGTCGTATGCCGATAAACGTCGTAGACCTTTAGAGTTCCAGGTTGGTGACAGGGTGTATCTCAAAGTTTCACCATGGAAAGGAGTTCTGAGGTTTGGAAAGAAAGGGAAGTTAGCTCCTCAGTATATGGGGCCTTATCCAATCATTGAACGGGTTGGAAAGGTAGACTATAGACTAGAGCTACCCCCAGAGTTGCAGATATTACACCATGTGTTTCACATTTCCATGTTGAGGAAATGTCACCCAAATACTGAGTCAGTTCTACAACCTATGGAGGTAGAATTGAACGATGATATAACCTATGAGGAAGGACTAGTGTCGATCTTTGATAACAGAATTAAGAAGCTAAAGAAGAAAGATATAAGCCTTGTGAAACTCCTCTGGAATCATCTTGGTGTCGAAGAATCCACCTGGTAACTAGAGGAAGAAATGAGGAGGAAATACCCTGCTCTTTTCTCTTAATACATCTTATCAATTTCGGGGACGAAATCCTTGTAAGGGGTGGATGATTTGTAACACCCCTGACCTGGGTTATGAGATAACCCTAGGAGTTTTTCATAAATATGTAATTAAATGCTTGTGATTAACTTCTAGCATGTAATTAAGTTCCTAAGGAACATGCATTCCCAATTCTGTCCTTGATAAACCATGTTTTAATAATGTTTTGTTGTGCAGGGACCTATGTGCAAATTACCCAATTAGAAGGGTTAACTTGCAATTTTCACATGTTGTGATGTTCCTCTGATGATGAGACATCATATGGATGAGTATGATTAGGTATGATGGGTTCTCCAAGCTTGGGCATCAAGATGCAGCTTGTGGAGCAATCCTTGTGTTTGAAACCCTAATTTTGGTGTAAAGTGCAATTTACCCAAAATGTGGGGTGCAACTTGTAAAGTACATCTTCTAGAATATCTGGTGTAACTCTTGGCATCACTTAGAGTAAAAATTATTAAAAGGGCGCTTCAATTAATTAAGCAGATAAGATAAATAACCCTTGTAGTAGAATCACCAAGTTATAAGTAATGAAACCCTTATATAGGTGTACCTTAGTGATAGGATGACTTTCCTTGCCCTTGGATCTTTGTTTTAATAAGAAGTTCACCTAGAAAAGGAAGAGGGGCGTGCAAGAAAGTAAGGAGGGACCTAGATGAGAAATGAAGAAAACTAGAGGCCCTTGTGATGAAACTAGCCCAAGCTATATAAACCACCTCCCTTGCAACCAAGTGAATGTTCCCCTCACTCTTTCTTTTGCAAACTTTGTTTGGTCCGTCCAAGGCAGAAGCTTGGTAGCTAGAGGAGATGACCATCTTGTTCCTAGGTAAGGGATACCATCTTCTAAGCTCGGATTCATGGAGGAAAGTGAATTACAAGGTTGGTTTCATGGTTATCTCACTAGGGTTTCTTGTTCTAGCCGATCTTCCTCAACCTTTTCTTGGAGAAAGTCTGTGGCCGACCAAGTGGAGCTCAAGGTGCCATTAAAGACTTGAGAGCTTGAAACTTGGAGCTCTAGGAATGACCATAAGGCGGGTTTTATATCTCTAAACCTCTTGCTTTCATAATGCATATACTTGTTCATACTTGTAGTAGTTAGTTCTTCTTCTTCCCCAACCTTCCATGCCCTCTTGCAAGTAAAACCATGGAGAAACCAACCTGTCTTGAGGTTGAAGACGTTGGGAATGAATACCTAGGTAACTTTACCAAATGACCTTGGACCATTTGGTCCAAACGATTTGCAAACCGTTTGAAATCAAACGGTCTCACAACCATTTGATTTCATGTGGTCTTGCAAGACCGTTTGAAATCAAACGGTCTCAAGACCGTTTGATAGGGTTGACCAAGGGAAGACCATTTGGAGGTCTGTTGTACACATGTTGAATTAAACACCTCCAAAGAATTGAAGTCTAATTGCAAACCAATCAAAAGTTGAAGGCACCTCAACCCTCTAAACCCTAATCGGTTGAAATTACTGTTCTCAATGACCGATTTTGGTGAACTTTGGGTTGAAGGGCCCAAACGGTCTCAAGACCATTTGGGGGTTCACTCAAATGGTCTCAAGACCATTTGGTGACAACCCAAGACCGTTTGGAGGTCTAGGGTTAAGCCAATTTGATCAATTGAGGGTCCAATCACAGTAGGTTGATGAATTGAATAAAAGTGCTGATTTTAAACCTAATTAGGGTTCAACCCGTATCAACTTGACCTAGATTTTGGTGGAACCTTGGGCAAACGGTCTCAAGACCGTTTGGAGGGTGTCCAAATGGTCTCAAGACCGTTTGGGACAAGTTTGGGCCCAATTGAGTGCCAATTTATGGGTTCAACTCCAATTAGACTCACAATTATCAATGTTGATGGTTAATTGCCCATAAACCCTGATTCAATCGGTTTCAACCCCAATTGGTTAGCAATTGAGGGTCAATTGAATGTCCAATTAGTTGAGGATAACCCTAAGTAACTCAATTGACAAGTGATTAGCAAGGATGTGGCCAATTGGAGGCTTCAACATGGAAAACCCTAATCGATTACAACCTTGGGTGCACTTTGGAGGTCCATGCGGTTTTGAGCCCGTTTGGACCAAACGGTCTCAAGAACATTTGGATCCAAATGGTCTCAAGACCGTTTGGGCTCAAACGACCTCAAGGTCGTTTGGATCCAATCGATCTCAAGGTCGATCCATTTCAAACGGTTTCAAAGTCAACACATCCATACGGTCAACGCACCCATGCGGTCTTGGTGACCATGCGGTCTTGGTGACCATGCAGTCTTGGTGGTCAAAGTGTCCAAACGGTCAATGACCCCAAACGGTCTCAAGACCGTTTGGAGGTTGAGGGGTGAAACAGTTTGGAGACTTTTAGGGCTGTTTTGCTTAATGGTTTGAAGGTGTAATTGGTCCAATGGTGGTCTAATCTAAACCCTAATGGTACCCTAAGACATTAAGGGGTTAAGTGACTAATAGATTGAACCATGCGGTGGTTGAAGGTACACTTTACCAATATGCCCTTGAAGGGTTCAAATAGGTGATGCACTTAATCAACCAAACCCTAATGACTTGATAGTGGTGGATTGGCTTATGTTAATCAAAATTGATTGGACCTAACCTAACCTAGAGTGATGTAATCACCACCTATTACTGAGAGGAGAGAGAAGGTCCCATGTATAAGTCGAAATTGAAGTAAAATACCTGCAATGTACATGAATGTTCCTGATTATGGTATGATCCATTTATGTGAGATCATGAAAACCCTAATTATGATAATTGATGAATCCTAACCTAATTTGAAGACATCAAGGAGGATAATATCATACATGGTAGTGCCATGAGCCCAATTTTTTATGAAGTGAATAGTAAACCCTAATTCTTGGGTTGTGACATGCTGAATGAATAGTAAAACCTAATTGGGTATGATGTGATGAATGTTATTTCTGCTTTATAATTACTGTTCTGGAGATAGGTTGCGTACTGTTATCTGTGAATTGACCATGCAGGTCCCTATAAGAGGTAATCATGACCAAGTGAGGGTTATGACACTATATTCATCAAAAGCATGTTTAAGCTTTGTGAACAGGGATATATGCATAATTGCCTGAGTCAAATGGCACACATGAGAATGATGGGCTGTGAGAGCCATGAGTAATATTAGGGTCATGCTAACTAAATGACCTATGATGATTTGACATCCTGTTGATAGTTGGTGTGAACTAAAATTGGTACATGTAGTGTTATTCTGTCATTGCTATGTTTAGTAGTTAATTACTTGGAAACCTGCTTGATTATAAAAGAATACTGAAATGTACCTAACTAATCAAGTATAACCATATCATGTAGAGCCCTGATCATAGATCCATCATTGTCAGGTGTTAAATGATGGTGAAACATGTTTTCCTAGGGAACTCTTGGAGGGCATACTTTTGAGTATGTGGGGGTTATGGACGCGCATATCCTTACGTCCTAGTGTATGGGTTGATGTGGATGTATCATAATCCATCAGCACTACACTATATGTTCATGCCAGGTTGATGCAAAACTAATCACCCGAGGAATCTGTTATGCCACATCAATGAAGATAAACATGAAATCTTTCGATGGTGAAGAGAGTACAGAATGCCAATGTCACTCTAAGAGCGAAGGACCAGAATACCCTGGTGAGCTATTGTAGCAAAGACACTAGATGTCCTGCATGTTGAGCCTCAACCTGACTGAGGAAGTTGAAGGTCATGAGAATCCGGCTCTTTCGATGACCTAGTATGATACCGAGGCGACTTATTAGTGGTCGGTTGGAGTATGAGCGGTATACCTCATCTCCACAGGGCATAATGTTGTATGTAAAATGTAATCAGCCTAGTAGCATATCTGCTTAGGTTGAACCACGAGAAACAATGCTTGATATTGCATTGTTTATACTGCTTCAGTTAAAATACCTAGTTTGCATGTTCTTCATTTACTACTTAGAAGAAGTACTGCTTTATCTACTCTTAAACCGCTTTGCAGGATAAACTACTTTGCTTATGTTGTTACAGTTTTCTTAGTAAGCTTCTAGTTAAGAGTTATAACTCTCGCTGGGACAATTATTTGTAATTGTCTCACCCCATAGACTTCAACCTTTTAGGTGGTCTTCGAGGACGAAGGAACCAGCCTGCAGGAGAACAGTACCAGGAGAAGCATCAGGGGAAGTAGTGAGCCTCAGGTGGATACCCTGGTTGTTCAGTCAGTTAGATAGAAAGTCTTATGTTGTCTCTGTACACTCAGGTCCCTGGAGCATGATGATCTGAGTTTTTATTTGAATTTTGAGTCCTAAAATTTTGTATATGGTTGTATATGATCACTCAACAAGTGACTTAACAGAGATGTAAACTATTTATCATACCTTTATGAAAGTTTATCTCGTGTCTTCAAGATCTTTCCTCGAAAAGTTTTAAATTTTCATGATTTTTCGCATTCCGTCGTTAATCGGATCGCTTTCGCTGAGTTTATCTTGTGTTTTGTAGATCAGAGCCCACAGTGATTACATGCATACTTTTGTATGCACCCATAAACAAAGTACAACAATATATTGAACCATGCTTTTGCTTGTCGACATTTTAGGTAACTCCCACGTATAAAGGTATGAAGATATATAAACTAAGAAGCATACATTGATCAACATAAGTAATGTTACAAGGTAGATTAGTTAGATAGTCCTTAGTGCTTCTTATCATATGTGTTAGTTTCTCATGTAAAATTCATATAACTCCATAGATGAGCCTCATTATACATTTTGTATCCAATTCAAGTTTTTTGAAATGGATATTGAGGGTTATTACATATTATTTTTTGAATCTGGATCCTGGAAATGTTAGGCACCAACTCTTGACTTTATGGTCCACCTTAATTGGAGGATACTCAAAATTTGGGATGGTTACATTTGGTATCAGAGCCTAGATTTAACAAATAATATCAATAGTTGACAATTTCAAGTAATCCCATGAACTATATAGAAAATTATTAAGGTGTTCTCTAAAGGTAATTTCGTCTAGAAAGGATCACAACTTTGGGTTCTTCCAATATTTCCCTCCAAACTATTAAGTTGGTGAATGGGGACTCCCTAAGCCAATGTGATACATGCCTTGGCAAACTGTAAGGTTTGCCTAAAATAATACTTCCCAAAGTTTCCTCATCTCTAATTTTATCCTCTTATCATCTCTTTGCTTAAAATCTAAAATGCACTTACCTCCTCATCTCATGTTAGGGTTTTGAGAAGAGGTAGGAAAAATGCATCATCCACCAATTTAAATATACTTGTAATTAGAGAAATAGATGTGAAAGATGTGATACATATATTTTTATCCCTCTAGTGACGGTAAACCCTAGAAAGACATATGGGTGGTGAATCCCATTTTCCCATAAAGGATTTGAGTGGGATAACCCAATAGGATACGAGGACCTTAGTGGGTCAAGGGAATTATAAAACCCTATATTATAGGGTGTATTCCCTAATTGTAATCTCAACCCTAATCCTAGCTAATGGGAGTAGTATGGGTGAAGTAATAGCTCTACCCAAAAAAACCCAGAGTAAGGGTAAAGGAAAGAGAAAATCAATGGGTTTGCATAATTCAAATTTGGGTACCACAAACTAGATACCAGTGGTCTCCCATGCATATAAGTATGTATAGTACAAGAAGTCATGCACACATGGTGCACATGAAGGTTTTATTATATGAATATGAGACATATGGAATAACCCTATACATAAAGGAAAATATAATATACTCAATTTACTATTTAGGGGAGGTGTCCTAACCTAGGGTGGGTAACCCAAGAATGGGAAAAGACCTATGTGGGGGCATAACCCTAAACCTGTGGGGTCAAGTTGTGGCTAGAAAGCCTAATTAGCCCTTAGAAGCCTAGAAGGAACCTTAGGTTAGGACCTTCCATAAAAGGGTGAATTGACCAAGTTATTTATGAGATTTTAGGTAACCTTTCACGTCCTCATAGGAACTCACCCTAAATAAATTGGATATGATGGGATGGTACATGTTTAAGTAATGAAATCACTTTACCCCACCTAGTCATAATAAGTTGTCCTTAATAAATGAAAATAATTTTGCATAGTTGAATGTGAAAATCGTGGTTAGAAAATAATCCCAAAGTAAATATGTGATGGAAACTAAAATGCATTAAATGAAATGTCATGCATTTAAGGTATACGCCCCTATTTCCATCAAGTTTGAAAAATAAGGGTGTGCATTTGTCTTAATGCCCTGGATGCATAAAAATATGAAAACTCTAGTTAGATACATCTCATGTAAAATGGGTAACGAAAGTTAACACGTTGAAAGGAATTCTATGAAAAGTATCTAAGCTATAGACTCTCCTTGAGTAGGATAAGACATGTGATATAGAAATATAATGGTAATAGAGACACTTGTCCTAGAACAAGGTGTAATTAATCAGAAAAATAGTATGGAGTAACAAAATCTCAATAAACCCTAGGAAGTGTAGAATCCTAATTCATCCCTAGGGTCCATTAAGGGTTCTTAATGGTACATAAGACCCAAGCATTGAGGCAGTGATCATTCCCTAAGTATATAAGGCACATGGGGCTAAGAGAAAACTATCCATGTGTACACAAGACCCATGGGTCAAGAGAATGGCCACCTCCATGAGTACATGAGGTCAAGGGGTCAATGTGAAAGGAACTTCATAAGTACATAAGACCCTTGGGGTCAAGAGGAGATCAATCCTAAGGTACATATATCCCTAGAAACCTTTAGGAAATGGCTTAGTCTAACTATACATGAGATGTAAATATAATGAATACAAGAAAATAAGTAATAACTATTAAAATGGATTATTTAAGGGAGCTGTGTAGAAACATTAGGTTTGGAGAAAAGCACTTTCCCCTTGGATTCACAAAATTTAAGAAATTTGTGGAATTAAAATATATTCCTAGTTTGAAGTCATCGTCAAGGACGATTCAAATAAAAAAATGAATTAAAAGATAATTTGTGGGTACCCATATCAACACTTAGAATAGTATGAACTTTGAAGTTGGATTGTGAGCGAATGTTTATTTCATCTTAGTGTGAATATAAGAAAATGTTTAATCACATGTGATGAATGAAAATGACACATGAAGATTAATTCCCTAATTTGAATAATAATGAAATGAGCTAGGGTTTAAAGGTGAGACTTCACTATTACACAAATATGTCTGAATAAGAATTTGTATGTTTGAAAACTAGGTGAAAATAAAATCACAATGTGAAAATGTAATCACCAAGTGATGATATCATGAAATGAATGAGGATCTAGAAATACCGTTCAATTGAATTAGGGTTCCAACCTCAATATATGAGAATTTTTCATATCAATAAATGTTATTAATGATAACCTAGATAAACATGTCCAAGGAAGGTTGCTAGCCCTCATGTGTGAGGCTAGTATGAGTTATCATTAACCAAAATTTGTTAAGTTTGAATTTTGGGGAAAAAATTCCTTTTTAAGGAGGGGTGTATGTAAGATCCTTAAATTTGGTAAATTTTAGATTCTAGGGTTGTGAATTCAATAATATAAAATGGAGATTCACTTTAAGACAATTAGAGTAATACTAGAACTTTGAGATCAATAGTATAATTCTGATCGAATTGGAATGACAAATTATGTTCTAGACATGTCAGTCTTCAATTTAGGGAATAATGTTATGTTGAGAAAATATATAAGAAGATAATGAAGCTTGCGGATCCTTTGGAAGGCCATGTGCATGAGAAATGGGCCTTGGAACACAATGCAAGCCCAACTGGGCCAATTAGGGTTTAGAAATGGGCCACTGGGTTAAAAAGTTGGGACATGAGTATTTTATGTTCATAATATATACTCAATATAATTTTAGTTGATAGGGAATAATAATATTGGATAATGGGAGATATTCTAGAATATTTGAAGACAATATCTGACCTAGGTAATTTAATAAATGATCATTTACCTAAAGCTTGTAGACCAAGTTTTGGGAATAAAACAAGATTTACCTAACCTATTATTGTGTCCAAGCCTACATATTAGATAAATAGAGATTATCCTAAATGTGTGGATAAATTTGAGCTATTACGTGACCTAGGGAATTAAAATATTAAAGTGAAGTTTTATTCAATAAAAATGCATGTTTTTGAAGATCAATGGGACAAGCAGATCGAGGGTCATCTCCTCCACCAGAACACAAGACTACCCCAATATGCAGGAGTTTGCACTCCTTCAAATCGAATCCCTCTCCCTCCTTTGTTGTTTTAAGCACATAGAATATTCATTGTTGTCTTTGATAGACCTAGCCGCAACAGCCTAACCATATCGTTGTTATCCTCATGACTTAGAAGAAGCTAAAACCATGATTACCTATTTTTTAGAGTTTCAAATTGGAAACTCCTCTCTTATCACCCAAAACTATAAAAGAGATAAGGATGGTTGATCAGTAGGTAACTAAACAGAACCATTCTAGACACATTTATATGGCCCAACATCCTAGAGTTACATAGAGATATTGATCTCCAGTCTTGATACCTTTACAATGAGGCAAGCATGGGCAGATCCTCTAGTCTATTCCCAGAGCATGGGAAAAAACGTTGTACTCTGAGAAGGTGTGCTACCTTCAACTATGCATGTAAGGTGTGCAAGTAAGTTCTCAAACCCCATTTATCTTTATCATACCATCTGCATCTACACCTAGGTATATAGACATTGTTTCCTCCTATCTCAGGGTTGCCTTCACCTACATAGAGAGCTCAACTAGGTTGTGTGAGGATGGGCGGAGGTTTATGAGCCTCCATGTGGCCTGTAAAGCCCAGCACTAGGAGGACTCCCCATGGTGGGTGC
Source organism: Alisma plantago-aquatica (assembly GCA_963693085.1). Lineage (NCBI taxonomy): Eukaryota > Viridiplantae > Streptophyta > Magnoliopsida > Alismatales > Alismataceae > Alisma > Alisma plantago-aquatica. The sequence goes on from OY856415.1 coordinate 635,709,790, forward strand.
AGATCACTACATGAGAAAGAGGAAGAGGAAGTAGGGAACTTGGACCAAACTTCTCATGAGCGTGTGACATCCCAAGTCACAACATCAGGCCAGTAGGGTCAATTTGTTTGTCCCAAGTCAGCTCACAAAGAACTCCAATAAGAAAGATCCCAAAATATCGAATTCTTCTTGAATAAAAACTTGTCACTCCTTGTGGCCATCATACATTGTGATCTCTTACCAAATTTATTGGCGATGTCTTTCACTCTTTCATAAACATCCTCCCCTGATATAGGTTTAGGTGCACTACGTTCCTCATTCCGTCCATTGAATGCATTGCGCAACCTATGATACAGATGAAATTTTGGAAGAAACCTTCGATGAGCAAGATATACAGTCTTGCCGCTGTGTTTTAGTCGTATTGAATCAGTGTTCTCTTCACATATAGGACACGCTTTAGATCCTTTGACACTATATCCAAACAAATTCCCATATGTTGGAAAATCATTCATAGTGCAAAACAACATAACGTGCAAACAAAATGTCTCTCTTTGTGATGCATCATAGGTCATCACACCATCACCCCAGAGCTTCTTCAAGTCATCAATCATAGGTTCAGGATAAATGACGATATCATTTCCAGGTTATTTAGGGCCCAATATCAAAGACGACAACATAACATACTTATTTTTCATACGCAACCAGAGAGGAAGATTGTATATAACAAGCATAACTAGCCAAGTACTATGTTGGCTGCTCAATGTCCCGTACAGATTCATCCCATCTGTACAAAGCCCAAGTCTTAGATTCCTATCCTCTTCACCGAATTCAGGGTACAATAAATCAATCTTCTTCCACTGTGGGGAATCAGACGCATGTCGTATAATCCCATCATTATTTTTCTAAACATCTGCATGCCACCTCAAATTCTTCGCATCTATAGGATTGACAAACAAGCGTTGAAACCGTGGTATTATAGGTAGATACCACATCACCTTGGCGGGAGAACCAGTTTTGGACTCCCCTGAAGTTGTCAATTTATACCTTGACGCACCACATTTCGGACAATCTTTCAAATCCACATAGTCCTTTTAAAATAATACACAATCATTCTTGCATGCACGTATCTTCTTGGCCTCCATTCCCATTGGGACAACAATTTCTTTAACCGGTATGTTGAGATCGGCAGCTCGTTTCCTTCAGGAAGAATTTCTTTCAACAAAGACAACAATGACGTGAAGCTTTTGTCGCTCCATCGATTGTTAGCTTTCAGTTTATATAATCTCAACACAATGCTAAGCTTTGTAAAATTACAACATGTGTATAACGGTATCTCAGCATCATGCACAATGTTTCTAAACATGGGAGGTTGATAAGTTTTGGTGTGCTCTATCCCACAACTATCCAACATCGCATCAATGATGTCTACTAGAACTGATTCGTTCACATCTACATCATCGAAGACAATTTCTTCTTCCACACTAGCATTGCTATCAACATCCACTGGTTTCAGGTTTGAAATCTCTCCATGCCAGTGCCATTCTGTATAGCCTTGTACAATCCCGTTGCACATGCCATGACTTCTGATTTCGTCACCAGTACTGACTTTCAAGTTGTTACCGCAATGCGTACATGGATAGTAGAACCTATCTCCAGGTTGTTTCCTATGTTCCTCGGAAAATCTAATAAACTGATTAAGACCAGAAATAAACTCTGGGGTGAAGTGATTGTGAATGGACATCTATGATCTATCCATTCTATGATCAAAGAGAAAATAAGTATATATTACAACAAGATTAGGGTCTAGGGTAAACAAAGAGTTAGGCATTGTATCGATGTCATGCACATTGAGAAAAATGTATGTGATAGCGTCATCGGTACTATGTTGAATATACCAGGTAAGACTAAAGATGGGATAAAATCCAGAATGGACCTATGTGAAATGGGAATAAGGACAGAATTAACAGAAGTAGTTAGTAGCGATCGGAGAACATACTTACCTGCCGCTTGTTACACGTTGTCTAGAAAGGAGAAGAAAGCATTTTGTGAATGCTTGGTAAATTTTAAGGTTCCACAGGGTTACTCATCCAACATCCGTACATTGGTATCAATGAAAGATATGAAGTTGATAGGTCTTAAATCTCATGATTGTCACACTCTAATGCAACAAATATTGCTTGTGGCAATTAGATCTATATTGCCAAAGCATGTAAGGTTTGCAATCACCAGACTTTGTTTCTTTTTCAACAATCTATGCAGCAAAGTTATTGACCCTGATACTCTCGATAATTTGCAAAGAGAATTGATTGTTACCCTATGTCAGCTTGAGATGTATTTTCCTCCGTCTTTCTTTGATATCATGGTACATCTTGTTGTCCACTTGACTAGGGAAGTGAAAATGTTGGGACCAATTTTCTTGCATTGGATGTATCCCTTTGAAATATACATGAGCGTTTTTAAAGGTGATGTTCAAAACCTTTATCGGCCTGAAGGGAGTATAATTGAGGGTTATGTGGCAAGAGAGGTTATGGATTTTTTCAATGAATTTCTGAGTGGTAGTGACGCTCCCGTGAATGGCTGAACACATCTATGATAGAGTTGTGGATATGGTGAGATTAATGCATACGACAATCTGATTTATACATCCATATACCTTGTTTTATATATGGAAATCTAGTTTCTTATATATTAATGCATACGTAATACATGTTTTGCAGCCACTTACACAAGACATGTACAAATTTTGGGTTTTCCCATGTGCGATTTTTGGTTCCATCTTTGATTAGTCTTGTAGATACAGACCTATATTCAGTTACTTCATACTGTTGTGATTCTTTTGAATGTTTTGGTAGAAATAATAAGACGGTGATAATAGCTCCATTCAATGTCGAGTAAGTTTACTTTGCTTGTAATTTGGACTTAAGAAAATTACATTTTTATTGTGGATATTGAGTTATTAATTTTTTTTTTTTTTTGAAAAAGAAAATACTATATTAGAACATCTCACGGCTTATTACAAAGGAGGCCTCTCCTCATATTCATACTATTAACTACCCCACTAGTAGAGATTTTAGGCGTACATTCTTTTAGGTAGATATCCATAACCCAACTAGGAGGCCCATTAAAGAAATGGGCCTGCTGAGTGCTACGGAGCTGGCGTTTGGCCAATCTATCGGCCACAGCATTGCTTTCACGGTCTGCGTATTGCAGTCGCATGTTTGCCAACATCTTCTTCTTCACCCGACACAGCCAGACTGCAAGTTTAGGGTAACGTTCTGCCTCTTCACCGCTCAATTGCACGGCCATCTTACAATCAGATTCCACAACACAGCTGCTCCATCCATGTTCCTGAGCTTGCTCCAGGGCTAAGGCAATTCCTGCTAATTCCGCTCCTGTCACCGATTTACCCCCGATCATCTTCGACCATCCTCCGACCCACCGTCCTTGTGCATCCCGTGCAACTACTGCAATCGCAGCTATATTCCCTTTCACTGCTGCATCCACGTTCAGTTTGATCGTGCCCGGCTCCGGAGTCCTCCAACGTCGGACTCGTTCTTGTCTACAGTCAGCTACCTGCCTCGCCCAAGCTTCAGCAGTGACTGTGATGTTCTTCTGGATAGAACGGTACTGATGTTCCATAGGCATGACGTCCCCTTCGAAGACTTCTGAGTTCCTGAATTTCCAGATGCTGCTGCAAATTATCCAGAACGTTTCCTTTGAGCTGCCAGGGGTACTGTGAGCCTTCTTCAGCCAATTGACAATGCTGGTCTGCCCAAAAAAATCCGTCAAATTACCAGGATTTAAGAGCTTAACCCAAAGGGGTTTGACTTTCACGCAATCCCGCAACGCATGTATTACGGTCTCCTCCTCCGTCTTACATCTTGGGCACAGACCATCAGAGGTCATATGCCTCGTTAATCTGCGGCCGTTAGTTAAGAGAGCACCATGGGAAACCAGCCATGCGAACACTCGCACTCTTGCTGGAGCCTTTAATTTCCATATAGTCTCCCAATCTCCCGGACAGCTAGTGTCCTTTCCTTCCCTAATCACCTGGTAAGCAGAATTAGAAGAGAATCTGCCGTCTGTAGTATGAATCCACGCTCTATAGTCTCTTCGGAACGAAGTGTCAGGAATATCCATCGCTAGAATCTTACTCACCCATTGCTCCTCCACCCAAAACTCCAGGAAGTCTTTGTCCCATTCACCTGATTCCATCACGAGGCTGCAAACCTTGAGGTCTTGGAGCTCGTCAGGAATTACATGTTTACAATAATCCTTCAAGAGAATACCCTCCTCCACCCACACGTCATGCCAGACATTAGTATCGGTCCCTCCCACGGGAATCATCATGGAATTATCGAGAACGAACTGCTTGCCTGCGATCGTGACCTGACCCAGCCTGGAAGCTGCACACTTCTTCCCCACACACGCATTAGCAAAACGATTGCGTAATGCCTTACACCAACAGGAATCCCTCCCAATTGCAACCTCCCAGGAGTTCTTCATAATCAACGCTTCGTTCCACTCCCTCATGGACTTGATTCCCAGGCCTCCCCTGGATTTGTCACTCGTGATTTTATTCCAAGCCACCAAGGACACTGGTCTCGATTTGTAGCTGCCGCCCCAGATAAACCTTCGAACAGTGCCATCGATTCTGTCACAAAGACTAAGGGGTAGAGCTGCCGTTTGCATAGTGTAGGACGGAATAGCAGTTAACGTTGAATTCGCCAAACAAATCCTCCCTGCTAGAGACAGGGATTTGGCAGCCCAGGCTTGAATTTTCCCCTCGACTTTCTCAAGGATTTCAGAATAAGTCGTCTTATTAACTCTAGAGTGTAGGATAGGTACACCCAGGTATTTCCCCAGGTTATCTGTGATACGAAAGTTGCTTCTCGATCGAATGTTATGCCGCACTGCTCGTGGTACACTCTTAGAGAAGAATATTTGGGACTTCTCAGCAGATACCTGTTGTCCTGATGCTTCGCCAAAAATCTTTAGGCACTGTAATATGGTTTTCATTTGGGCACGACTAGCCTGCGCAAACAAGATAAGATCGTCCGCGAAACAAACATGGGCAATAGCCAAACCAGATCTCCCCAACTTGATCGGAATCCACCTCCCGTCAGCCACCCTCTCCTGGATCATCTGCGAAAGTCTTTCAAGACATAGCACAAACAGATATGGAGATAATGGATCCCCTTGTCGCAATCCTCGGCTCGCCGTGAAGGAACGGGATTGTTTACCATTCCAAACGATGTTAGAGGAGCCTTCTGTAATGGAGAACATGATAAATTGCCTGATACTTAACGGCATGCCCACCAATTGTAGAGTTTCCTCCACAAACCTCCACGACATCCTGTCGTAAGCTTTGGACAAATCAATCTTGATAGCCATGGTTTTAGCGCCCTTGTTGCATCTCATGCCATGAATTACCTCCTGGACCAGGGCAATGTTGTCCGTAATCCTTCGACCTGGGACGAAGCTGCTTTGCTCAGTCGAAATCCAGCCCGGGATGAGAGGTTTTAACCGCTCAACTATGATTTTAGATGCTAATTTCAGAATGATATTGTTCAGCGATATCGGCCTGAACTGCTCGCATCTCTCAGGGCGAGGTATCTTAGGAATGAGCACAATGGTGGCATCGCACACGCCATCACCAGGCCTCCTTCCTTCGATCAACCTCTGTACCGTAGAAGTCACAGATTGACCCACTGCCTCCCAGTTACCCTTCAAGAATTCCGCTGTAATACCGTCAGGACCTGCTGCTTTAAAGGATGGCATACGCCTCAACGTAGCTGCAATCTCTTCCGCAGTAGGGATCGCAGCAATGGACCTCAAAGCTTCCATCGATTGGACCCCGAATTGTCCAAGAATACTAGGCCAATTCGAGTTAACTCTCCTTGGTGGTTCGGTAAGAATATCTTGGAAATGGGCGACCACCATTTCCCTAATTTCCTTTTCATCAGTAATCCACCTTCCTTCGCCATTCCTCACCGAGGTGATAGTATTTTGCCTTCTTCTTTGATTCACCCAGGCCTGGTAGAACTTGGTGTTGTTGTCCCCATTCTGTAGCCAGTGTATGTGAGCTTTTTGTTTCCAATCGTCCTCCTCTTTGTTAATAAGATCCTGTAGTTCAGCCTGCATGTCAATACACATTTGGTCAGTGATAGAATCATACTGCTCCGCGAGCATCAGCTGCAAAGCCGATACATTCCGCTGAAGTCTCCGTTTTTCTTTGAAGAGACGATTCTTCTCTTGATCTTCCAGCTTTAGCAGGTCCCCTCTTGCCATTTGCAAAGTAGCATAAAAATCTGAGGAATGCGCCCACTTCTCCATAATCAGAGATTTGAAAACAGTGTTGTCATTCCATGACGCCTTCGCCACAAAACGTTCCCTCCTTCCCTCCATTCTCCGCGGTTTAAGCAGCAATGGACAATGGTCCGAAGAAACTCTCGGAAGATGCTCCACGAACCAGCTCGGATACTCCCTGATAAACGCTACGTTAGCAAGCACTCTATCCAATCTTTCCTGTAGCCGCCCATGTTTGTAGGTGAACCTTGGCCCCGAGAAACCGAGATCAGACAGTCCAGCTTCCATAATGGTTTCTTTGAACGTTTGGGCTTCTGTGAAGTCGTATCTATTGCTGCCCACCTTCTCCACCGGGGAAAGGGTGGTGTTGAAGTCCCCCATCACTATCCAAGGGCCGTTGATGCATAGACTAGCATCAATAATGTGCTTCCACAGCAGCTTCCTGACAGAGATATGCGGGTTCGCATAAACAAACGTCACCGTCACCTTGTTCGCAACCTTGCAAGAAACAAATTGTCTGTGGCTGCTGATGATATGGACAAGCTCCTCCTCGCCTTTCCAACAAATCCATATGCCTCCTGCAAAACCTCTAGCTTCCACGCGGTAAGAGAACTGGAATCCCAGACTCTTGATGATTCGAACAGCCTTATTACCACTAATCCTGGGCTCCAGAACAGCCACCACATCGGGTTTATGTTCTCTAAGGTAATTAGAAACCATCGCACACCGGTTTTTGTTGCCGATTCCACGGACGTTCCAACACAGCAGACGCATAAATCTGGTTCTAAGACGAGTTTTGGTTGAGATATGTCTTAGCGCTCCCCCTCCAAGCTCTCGTCAGCAGGAACGATCACCTCCGTTTCCTTAATCACTCCTTCCGTCTCAAGAGAACCATCAGTAGTCTGTATTGGAATAGGACTAACCTCATCACCTGCCTCCATCTGTATAATTCTATTGCTTCTCCTCCTCGGAATCGGATCGGGTGGTTTAGTCTTTCCTTTTCTCTTCATGTGATTCCCGCTACCTATAATGATCCTTCGAGGTTGCAGGGATTTCTCCTTCTCCCGCACGCCTCTTTTGTTTTTGTTCTTCTTCAGACGAGTCGCTACAGTTACCTCCCTGTCAGCAGGTCGTTCTACCCTCTCCTCTGTGACTCCCTCATCAGCCATGTTCTCGTCTTCAGCATCTACCATAATCACTTGATCAACTTCAGGGTTTACCGCAACATGTTTGTTTTTTGCCATCTGTTTCATCTTCTGGGCAATATTTACTGTGGTCTGCATTTCCTTTTGAGTGTTCGTAATGTCTCGCAACGCACCTCCTTCATCTTTCGAAGAATTCTCTTTTGACGCTTTCTTCTTCCGCCAGATTTTTCCAGTTTTACCCACCGCCTCCGTTTTGTTCCTCCTGTACAAATCCTCGCTAGCTTCCTCCGTGATTACTTCATCTTCCTCCTGCAGCAAACACGCAAAAGTGTTTGTTCCTGCGGAGTGTCGTTCTGAGTTGGAACTGTCCTTCAAAGCCGTCCTTCTTTTGTGCCCCTTCCTCGACCTTTGTTGTTGCCACTCGTTAGCTGTTTCTGTTTTCTTATTCTGGCCTCCGTTTTGCTCTTGCTCTGCAGCTTGATTATTCGTCGCTTCTTCTGTCTGTATCGGCTCCTTGCAGTGCTTTGAGATATGTCCTTCACGACCACATCGCGCGCAAGCCCAGGGCAGGCCCTCATATATGACTTCATACTCAACTCCATTAATAAGAATGGATGGTGCTAGATCCTTGGAGGTATCTATCTCGACTGCAAGCCTCGCGAAACGACTCCGTGAACGGTTCTCAGTGTGCGCGTCCACCTTCACCAAGCATCCCAGGGCCATGCCCAAGAACTCAAACATCGTATTGACATACAGATGAAGAGGAAGGTTCATAATCCTCACCCAGGTGACCATGTAGTCCAGAAGGTCTTCCGTCGGGACAAAGTTTGGATACCATTCCCATACCAGGACGTTGCATCCGAAAATTTTCCATGGGCCGCCGACCAGAGCCGCGTCGAAGTCCTCCCTACAGGAAAGTTGCACCACAAAATGCCCGTGTTCCAGTTCGAACATGTTAAATCTTCCCTTAATCCTCCACAAGAGTTTGAGTCTATCTCTGAGCGTCATATAGCCTATTTCAGTCCCAAGCATCCTTACCACCACCGCATACCGCCATGGACGCACTAGGTCCTCCTCCGCATCGGGATCTATCTCCAGCGCCGGTGTACCGTCGTAGTCTTCCAGAGATACAGCGCTGAGCGGAAGGTTGTCCTCAAAAAGCTTGTCGAGGAAGAAGTATTCTGATTGTCCTCCTGCTGCGTCCTTGCCTGTGTTCACCTCAGATCTTTTCGTCACACTGGCATACGATACCCCGTCCTCCTTATGTGCTGCCAGAGGCGAAGCCTTCTCCCCTCCGGGTCCATCCTCCGCGGCCTGTACCTCCTGTTTGGACGGTGTCTCCTGGATAGTATTGGTTTGACGTTGTTCATGCATGCCGGCCATCTCAAAGTTAAGGCCAATCTCAGGGATCGATAGCGAAGCGGTTCCTTTCCTTCTCCCTTCTTTACGTTTTCTCTTCTGTAAGACCTCCCCCCCTCTTCCCGGCTTGCTTCCTGCTACCTTGCACGCCTTGTTCGAGTCTGCACCTGGATCGAACACTTGATCGTCCCCCACCCCCTCGGGATCGCCTCCCCGATCGCCCCCCTGATCGCCCCCGGTCGCCCCTTCAAACCCTAGCGCCGCCATTTTTTTAGAGTTATTAATTTTTTAATTTCTTACCTATAGTGCTAAGGATTGGGAGTTATTAGTTATTGTCCCCAAGACATTCACTGTCTATTATCTAGATCCTGCCGGAAGTGAGTTGGATGTATTATATGGACATGCAATTAAAAGGCCATTATTCTCGTGAGAAATATTTTATGTTTTTATATCTATTAACATCCATTACTGCATCACTATTTAATTATGCAATTTATTGTGTTACATTAACATATATAGGGCTTTACAAGAGTACAAAAAAACTGGAGGAAAGGTCCCTAGGAAAAAAAATCTGACACTCATTTGGGAGAATGTGAAAGTAATTTCCTGACTCCAATGTATATATTATTTATGTGAACTGTGTTTATTTGTATTTTTGAATATTTTGTATGTTTCAATTTATAGTGTGCTACACAAGACAACGGTTGGGCATGTGCCTACTATGTGATGCGATTTATGGACCTAATCATCAAACATGCTGTATTGAAAATCGATAACATACAATAGGTATTATACATAGTCTCGTTAGATAATATGAAATATATGAATCTTATTATATATTATTATAATTATGTATATACGTCATTCTCTTTGTAGGTCTTTAAAAATGAGGACTTCAACATAGGTGCAAAGTGTTTCGATATACATACTACAAATACGAGAGATGAATTAGATGTTGTAAGAGAAGATTGGGAAAAAGCCCTGCAAAGAGTGGGTATTTTTAAATATAATTTTGTTGACAAAGATGACAATGATGACAATGATGAATAAAGAATAACTTTGTTCTCATAATTAATTTTTTGTGAATTTGAATGAATTTTTATGAATTGTCATATGTGTGTGAAAATCATCAATACATGAATGTTTCTACATGTGTCTGAATGTGAAAAGAGATGAAATAAATGGAACTGCATGTTGCTACTGGTTTCTACATGCGTGTGATGAAAAATTAATTGTTATTATACATGAGTGTGAACCACATATATATAATATTATCCATCATGTTAATTTTGCAGGTTTGTGGCCTGTTGTTGGCTGATATCAATGGATGTCATAAACCTGCAGTTTAGTTCCACTGAACTGCAGGTTCTCATCCTATGACCAGCCACAACAGGCCTGTAAACTGATAAGAAAAAAAAATCAAAACATAGGCGTCGGTTATTTGAAGAAAACTGACACCAAAGACATACCGCGGCGGTTTTGCACTTAAAACCGATGTCTATTTGACCGTGTTGTCAGGGGATATGATGTCGGTTTCTTTTCAAAAACCGACGCCTATAATCCCTTTGCTGGCGTGTTTTTGGTGGCGGGAAGAGTTTTGGCGTCAGTTCTTTAGTAAACAATTGACGCTTATAGTCCCTTTGCTGGCGCGTTTTCAGTGGCAGGAAGAGTTTTGGTGTCGGTTTTTACTAAACAACCAACGCCTATAGTCCCTTTGCTAGCGCATTTTCGGTGGCGGAAAATGTTGTGGCGTCTGTTGTAAACCGAATCTGGCGCCCACTTGGGTGTCTCTTTGAAACCGACACCAAAGAGCTTAAATAACCGACGCTAAAAGGCTTTTATGTAGTAGTGAAGGCGATGTACAGTTAATGGTGGAAACCCAGAGTGTGATCTTCATGCACCTAATTTAGGGTATAGGTTACTACTACTGTGGAACCAACCTAGATTTAGGTAGTGAATTGTATTGCGACAACAAACAATTCGGACTACAGGTCACTACCTGGATTAGGAGATGAATTAGGATAGTTGTGTAGTAACTAGTACAATGAGAACCTGCGGTGAAACTGCAATCCTGAAGATTCCACCTTGAATTGATTAAACCAACCATTTAATCGATTGTTTTGCTTTATTTTATTTTTCTTTTCTTTTTCAATCAACTCTCAAAACATTTTACTCGGTCTAGCTGATTGCAAATAGTTAGTAGGACTCTATCGAAAATCCGTTGCCTGAGTTTGTCTCGGGCCTCACAAAGGCCTATATTACTTTGGCGCGTGCACTTGCATTTTATGCACGGTAAATTCGTGTCATAACCCTATATTTGGATCATATATATATATATATATATATATATATATATATATATATATATATCATCAAATTACACAATCCAACATCCATTCATTATCATATGTATGTCAATGTAGCAATAATTCAATATACCCAACATTTTATTCATTATCATTAAGGATCACACTCACATATCAAGGTAACCCATTAATATGGAAAATAAATTATGAATGCCTCATATTACTAAGCTAGAATGATCACATAAGAGTACATCACATGTTAATATTATCCCAACATTAAATTTACATGCAAGTATCATTACTTATATATGATCCAAAAATACTTTTTGAACAAGAAGCATAATTAGCCTCTAAACGTGCTTTGTTTGTGATATACTCATTTTTTTAATAAAAATGATGTATAATTTAACCACCATACTTGCTACGGTTTAATTTCTACATTAATTACAAAGTAACTATATTTGAGCCAATCGTGTGATGGCACGTTAGCCATCAATTATTATTTTGGTTAAAACTTTAGGGTTTATACATGTGATGTCATTCTTATATATAATAAATGTGTACCACCTGTCCCATTCTTGAACACCTAATCTCACTAGTAAGTGTATAATGTGTATTGGGTTTTCAAGAAAATTTCGGCAGCATTTCCCCACTGTTCTCCAAGTACATATGTACTTTGAGAACAAATAGGAAAATGCTATCAGAATTTTCTTGAAAACCAAATACACATTATACACTTACATCCTAAGTGAGATTAGGTGTTCAAGAATAGTCCCAAGCAGGGGACTATCCAAGATTTAATCCTAATGAGTAAATCTTGGATGGGTTTCTAGGCCAACATAATATAACACCAGTCCCTTGTTCACAACCTCATTCAACACACAATTTTTTTTATAAAAACACTTGTGGACAGCCATAACAACATATCAATGCTTCCTAAATTAATCAATGTATTCTTTTATAACACAAATCGTGGTGGGTATAAAATAGAAAAAAACTCAACATGTCACAATAGAAACATGTGCTTAACCTGATATACAGATATTTGCAACAAAACTTGTGGTAGATATACCATAGAAAATTAAGTAGCATGCCCAATATATAATAAAAGCAACATTTTTCCAGATTTTTATAACAAAAGCAACATTAAGGTTATTCATAACAACATATGTAGTGGAGGAAACTCGTGGATGAGCGATGGTTTAAAATCTTGGTCTAATCTTTGTGCAGGTCTGGATGTGATTTGACTAGGGGACAAACTGAAATGTTTCTAAGGTTGTGATTATTTAACTAATATTTAAGACAAAAGCTGGATTGATTGATTATTCTGTGATTAATAAAAGGGTTGAATTAAATATTGATTATTCTAAAGTTGTGAAATAAAAGGGCTGAACTAAATTATCATATGAAAGTAACACAGGCCGGAATGAATTTTACCATCGCTACCTATCATTCAATGTCTTACTACATCACATTAAGCCTTAACATATATGTTGAGGTCACGTTGATCCACTTTTGGTGTTAATTAGGGTTAAAACATATAAAGCACCTATCTGAAGTTTTCATCAAGGGTTTAACAAAAAATGATTGATATGTTATATCTGGAGTATCTATGATAAGATTGTAGAGGTAAAGAATAACACCCCCTTTTCAAACAAACAATTAGTCATGTAACCTTATAGAGAACCAACCAAGAAACAAGCCCATAAAAAACTTGACCATCACTCATCGAGTGAGAGGGGAGCATCAACAAAGGAAAAAAATAAACAACCAGTAACCATATGTAGGAATACCCTAGAGGAAGAAGAGGAGGAAGAAGGGTACCTCGGCGGCGGTAGAGGAAAATAGGAGAATGTGGCCGGCGGTGAGCAGCAACAGATGGCCGACGGAGAGAAGAAGCAGGCCAGACGGAGCAGAAGCGGCGGTGAGGCAGAGGAGAAGGTGTCAGCCTGAGCAGAGGAGAAGGTGGCAGAGCAGAAGCAGCCGGCGGCGAGCAGAGAGGGTGGCGAGCGGAGAGGTACCGCGCGTAGCTATTGGTGGCACCGAGATGGGCGGCGAATAGAGAGGGAAGGCGATCAAGCTAGGGCGGTGGCTGACATGAAGCACAGCGGCCAGAGGAACAACAAATGGCAGCGGTGGAGGCGAGCGGCGGTACAGGAGCGATGAGCTGAGGAATCGTCGCCAGAGCTTAAACCCTCAAAATCGAGATGAATGAAACAGAGAAAGGGGAAGAGTCGGGCTCGCGCGGGTGCTATTTAGTTAACATTATGTGTCAGTTATTAAATAAAACTGACACATAAAACTAAAGGTGTCGGTTCCACAGAAAAATTGACACTTATTCTCAATGATAGTCATCCGTTTTAACTAGAATAAAACTAACGTCTATCTACATATGATGATTAAAAAAAGTGTTCTCGATTAATGATCATAGTCGTTGGTTTATCTCAAAAACCAACGCTCAAAGGGTGTGAAAAATTTCCCACAGACAGCGCGGGAAAACCCATAAGCGTCGGTCACTGTTGCAAAACCGACGACCAAAATGTGCCCAATTTATGTCTCGCGAATAACCTTTAGTCGTTGGTTTATTAGTTAATAACTAACGCCATATGTTAAATTTTGGAGGAAATTTTTTTCACTAGAAATTTTGGATTTGGCGGTTAATTTTAGGCGTCGGTTTGTTATTAAGGAACCGACATCGAATAAAAGAGATACCCGTGTCAGGTCGCCCTTCACAGATTGATGTCTATTTATTTTATAAACTAACATTGTATTCTTTAGGTTTTGGTGTATTTATACAAGCGACGCCTTTAAAAGTGACGTTATAAGCCATTTCTGTAGTAGTGCTTATTCAAGGGATTTATTAGTTAATGTGATATATGTCTCTTTTCAACTGTTAATTCTTCTTTCAAAGTAATTAAAGGTATTAGATTATCATTAGAGTGATCAATTGTAATGTTATAATTGAGAAAATGACATCATGCCACGGATTTAAGAGACAAATATGATAAAATATGTAAAAAGTATCATACAATGATTACCCGGGCTACTCCCATCCTAAAGATAAAGGGGATTAGCCCCGCATGTTCATCTGAACAAAAACCTTGATGAGAGAAAGGGAAAACATAGGGAAACATGAATAGATGTGATGTAAACCCCTGATCGGAGGAGATCTAGGCATTCCTTGGCGCGGGGTGAACGTTCTACAACCTTCCGGTGGTGGAAAATGTCTGTTGCAACTCTCAAAATGATCGGGGCGTCGCTCTCGGCTCTGTTCTTCTCTCTTTTTCTTCTTCAGACTTCTCTGATGGCTAATGACGTGATAGATTGCTTAGGGCCTCCTTAATTAGGTATATGCACCACTTTAGGTCGCCCAAAAATCACCATCGTACGATTAGACATGATCTTTAACAAAACCTGATATGACGTCATCGATACCATCGACGCGGGTCGATGATATCAACCTACATGGGGCACCGACGCTTGCGCGATTCTTGGGGTTCTCTCTAATGTTTCCTCGTGTCGATGGTATCGACACCTTAGGCGTCACTTTTCTCTAGAATCTGGCATTGAAGCTAAGTTTGCTGAGGTGAGGTCGATGGTATCGAGTTTGTGTCGATAGTATTGACACCTAGAAATCTGGCTCGTTGATGCTTTCTCGATACCATCGACAGTCCTATTGATGGTATCGACTTCTGATTTCTCTTCTCCAGAAATACACTGTGACTAGATCGATGGTATCGACGGATGTAGATATCTGAATTGCCTTAAAAGAAAATAAGAACACCAATCAAATCCAACAAATATGATCTTTTATACATAACAAGATGAAACAAGGTAAATTTGATGCAAAAAGAGATTATAGACTAAAGGTAGTGAATCATGCGATATTAATCACAAAAATGACCAAAACACACATAAAACGTATGCAGTACCAGTCTATAAAAATGACTCAAAACCCTTGCATCAAACTCCCCTAAGCTTGAACATTGCTCGTCCTCGCACACAAAACTATAGAATAGAATTGTGAGAGTCAACTAAATAACATATTAGCATAAAAGACAGCTCAATATGACTCCCACCTGTCATGCACATGTCGACCCTCACTAACCACAGAACGATAACTGCCCAAGAGGTGACAATGATCGTCTGTAAGAAATGTCCACCCCAAGATCATCAAACACTATCAAATAAAGCAGTTGATATAATGAATTCCTCTAGTTTAGACTTAGTGCATCTTGTGATCTCCTATCTACGTTGCTCAAGTCCTAACTACCATCTAAATGGAAGCAGATCTCCTTGTATACAATAATGAGGAGATAATCATGGGCGGCCTACCATTTTGAGAAATGGGTGGATGAAATGGGCGGTTGTGGAAGAAAGAGAAGCACTAAATAGTTTTATCATGTAAATTCACAAAGTGGCCTAATTGATGCATATGCGTATGAAATTGACCTAGTGCCTAAATTTTAAGTAGAATGGTGCATGCACTATCATTCAATCTCAAGATAAGATGGAATGACTACTAAAACTACATTATGTGCTTATTCCTCTTTCCTTTATATATACATGCAGGTGAAACAAGTTCCTTTCTCCCTCTCTCTTTTTTTTCTTTTTCACTTACATTTCTTCTCTTTTTTTTCAAGCCCTCATTTCTCAATTGACTAGAAGAACATTAACAATATTTTTTTTCGGTCTTATTTCCACTTAGCTAACATCATTGATGCCTTACAAATTAATTTTTTAGAGGGTATAGAACAATTGTTCTGCTTTTCTTATTTTCCAGAAGAAATAAGGCACAGAAAATCCTATATGCTCCAGCATATGCAACATGCAACTATAATGACATGCACTTGAGAATGTATAAATGCATAGATGCAAAATCTAGATACAATGAAATCCTATCTACATGTCATGCAATCAAGAGATGAAAAACTATAAGTGCTTCCAATTCTTATGGTGGATATTGAATGAAATGAAATGGATAGATCATAGGAATAAAGTACAAAACCATTGGAATAGATTATATTTCCCTCTTTACTGACCTGTGTAACAATAAATCAAAGGGTTTCTCTCTCTCTCTCTTCCGATTAAAGTCCCATTACCGTTTTGTCAGTTTAGACTCAACATCCATGTCCATCCACATTTCTTGAATCATTAGGATGTACGATTATGATCTTATGTTTTAAACTTGACAAACCCAATTATTTTCATAGGTTAACTTCTCAAGTTCAAACAAATTCAACTTGCAAATTCTTGAAAAATTTTCAATTATGCTCCGATTTCAGATAATGGCACCCATAACTCCCATGTGAAAAAAAACATTGAGATGACACATTAACATGAGACATCCACGGATACACTAGATAGCATGTGGATCCTAGAAAGCCTTAAATAATAAAATTACTCAAAACTAGAAGAAATTGCCAAAATCTAAGATGACATGCTAAAGTAAAAAGAAAGAAAATAAAACTGAGACAGAAAATGTTCCATCTCCCCCACTAAGCTTGAATTTGACTATGGCCTCATAGTAAAAAACAATCACAGAAGGTGGAACAGTGATACCCATTATTGTTCTAGCAGTGGAAAAGGTGGGTGTTGTTGGGTGTTCGGGTCCCATTCAGGATACTGCCCCTAAAAGGTGGGATCTTATGGCGGCATGGGGGGAGGTTGAGGATATCCCCCGAAGTAGTTTTGGATCCAATAATGATCATAGAACGGATGTTGTTGCATATCCATCCTATGCAACCTGTTGTGAACATTTTCTTGGTTGGTGAGGAGGAGGCACTCGTTCTCATAAATTGGTTGTTGATTCACAAATAGCCGGTTCATAGTATCTTGAATACCGACGAAGGAGGCAGTGTGTTGCTGTTGTGTCTCCTAGATGCTCTGGAGAATAAGGTACATACCCTACATTGAGTAAGCATCCTATCCTTCCTGAGAGGGATGTGGTGGCGGTGGCTGAGAAGAGGATGAAGCTCCCAGGTAGAAGCGTGGACGCTTCATCGGGGCTACTCGAGACCGAAGAGGGATGAGAGTCTATTCTTCCTCCTCCTCATCGTCATCTGCATCATCATCTTCATCTACAGCTTCAACCTCTTCCTCGGACACGACAATATGAATGATGGGCCAACGGAAGTGCTGGACCGCCTGAATGTTGAAGATGGGGTTCGGGAGTGATAGTCGTAGATATTCCTTCTGCATGTGGCAATGGGCATATGCCACACCACCATCGATGATAATAAGGATGGAGCGGTGTAAGTCCTCCAGATCGACTTTATTTTTGTTGACCAGCGGAGTGAGTAGGGACAGAACTAGCCCGAGATAGAGATCTAGCGGCGTGATAAGCCCCCCAAAGTGGATAGGGGCTTGTCTGGTACTCCTCCGCACATACAACACACGCGTTAAGAAAAGCACGCCTCAGTTGAGTTCCTCTTTAGTCAGCAGTTTGTAGAGGAAAAATAGATCCGTCTCTTGAAATTTACTCAACACCAGATCGCTACGAGAAAAGAAGGTGATGCATAACATGTGTTGCAGAACCCGAACAAATGGGGGCTCGAAGTCGGCCATGACCGCATTGTGATAGCTCATCGCCTTTCCTACTGGAGTGGTCACTAGATCAGCAAAAATAGTATCATAATGTGCCTGACTGTCTGGCCTCCTGTGCTAGTTAGGAGAATGATACCAGTTGTAGATAGAATTGAACTGGTCGACGGTAATGGTATAGTTGTTGTTGAAGAGTCGGAAAGACACTCGCCCTTTGATCCACTCCCAATCGGTGGCAATTAGTACTTTGGGCACGACACATACGTCAAGAGATGCCATGAATTCCGCCACCAACTCCTTGTAAGTTGGTCATTCATTAAAAAACGGGTGGCCCTCGGTGTGGTACTGGACTTGGGAAGGCATCCTCCAGGTATGCTAAGCCTGACCCTAAAAGACATAAGAAAGGTTGGCCTCAAACCTGAGGTCACGAAAGGTTGACCCTAAAAGACATAACATATCGGGTAGGCTCAATTTTTCACTTCAATAGCTCCTCATAAATCTTCCTCACTTCCGCCGAAGGGTGAACAATCCTCAAAGAAGGAATAGAGCCTGGTGGGTGTGGAATGAAACTCTCAATCTCCATGGGAGACGCCCATGAGGAAGAAGCTCCTGCTGTCCTCACCATGATAAAAGAAAGGAGACAGAAGAATGGAGCGTGGTGAATGTTGGAGTAGATTGGAGAAGATGATTTCCAATGTCGATGAATAGCTCAGTGATGATTTCTTGATTGCTAGATGCTCGGTGATGACCTCCTGATCCTCACAAGTGCTCAAACGCAAGTAGGAAAGGAGAAGGTCTGAAAGTGTGAAGAGAAAATGAATTCAACCCCTCCTTTTATAGCTGAGATCGCCGCCACTATTGACCCGTCGATACCATCGATGGGGTGTTGATGGTATCGACACCTGTAGCAAAATCTGGGTATTCGCTGCTATCGACGGTTATCGATATCTGGATGTGGGGCCCCCGGATCGATGACGTGTTGATACCATCGACACGGGTCGATGGTATCGACCCATCCCACAGATCGACTTCTAAATTTGGTGCACACCTTTGATATCTTCTCACGGATTGGTGACATGTCACATCGATACCATTGATGAGGTGCCGATGGTATCGACACTTTATGCGTCCTTTATCTTCACGAGGCCCCGACGACGCTTCATTACTACTATCGGGTCGATACCATCGACTGCCCCGTCGATGGTATCGATTTCACTGAGACAAATTCATCTAAAAATCTCCAGAGATCTCGTGAGTATTGACTCGGGGTCGATATTATCGACCTCATCCATACTTTTTCGTAACTCAACCTGAGGAGCGGTCGATACTATCAACGAGTCCATCGATAGTATCGACGGAGCAAGTTTTCTGCAAATGCCACTCTACACCCTCATCGCTACCATCGACACAAGGGTCGATGGTATCGACACCCACGCAATACTGCACACTTAACACACATATCAGGGCATCATTTTTACAGCCCAAAGTACAAAATTTAAAGAAAAATACAAAAATTAACTAAATCAAAATGAACTACCTATGATTGGGTTGCCTCCCAACAAGCACCGTACTTTAACGTCTTAGGCTAGACGAAATCGACCCTTTCATTCCTTCCTTAGGCGGCATGAATTTAACCTTATGCACCTTTCTTGTGAAATCTAACCCATGGTAGAGCTTCAATTTTTGACCATTCACTAAGAACTTTAACTCTCCATCTCTCACCATAATAGCACCATGTGGTCGGACATCTTCCACCACAAAAGGTCCACTCCACCGGGGTTTCAATTTCCCAGGATGCAATTTTAATCTCGAGTTGACCAATAACACTCGATCACCCTTTTTGAAAATGCACATTTGAATGTGGTGGTTGTGGAGTTGCTTTGTCCTTTCTTTATAGATCCTATGGTTCTCATAATCATTAATCCTAAGCTCATCTAACTCATTGAGCTCTAACATTCTCTTCTTTCCTACAACATCATAGCTCATATTAAGCTTATGTAATGCCCAGTGTGCTTTGTGCTCTAACTCGACCGGCATATGACAAGTCTGCCCGTAAACCAGCCTAAAAGGCATAGTTCCTATAGGGGTTTTAAAGGCAGTCCTATATGCCCATAAAGAATCTGGTAGTAGTGCACTCCAATTCTTCCTCCAAGATGCCACTATGTGTTCCGATATCTTCTTGATCTCTCGATTGGAAACCTCGAATTGGCCTTGCATCTTCGGGTGATAAGGGGTACCAACGTTGTGTTTGACCCCATATTTACTCAATAAGGTAGCAAATTTCTTGTTCGTGAAGTGGGTGTCTCCATCACTTATAATCATCTGTGGCACACCAAACCTGCAAATAATATTTTCCTTCACGAACCTGCACACTACCGCAGCGTCATTAGTCCTTGTGGGTATTGCCTCTACCCACTTTGACAAATAATCAACAACAAGAAAAATATATAAGTTGGAATTTGAGGACAAAAATGGTCCCATGAAATTGATGTCCCATAAATCAAATACCTCAACCTCTTGAAACACGTTGGGGGGGAATCTCTTTCCGCCTTGAGATGTTGTCCACCCTTTGACATGAATCACATCTTCTCACATAGTCATAGGCGTCCCGAAAGAGTGTAGGCCAATAAAGGCCACTCTCCAACACTTCGGCCGTTGTCCTTGTGCTTGCATGATGACTGCCAGTGGGTAGTGTATAATAGTGCCTGAGCACACTATCATATTCACCTTATGGTACACACATGCGTAAGATGCCATCCCTGCATTGTCTCAACAAAATTGGGTCATCCCAAAAATAATATCTTAAAGAATGGAAAAATGTCTTCTTTTCTTGATAACTCCAATCGTCTGGTATTTCCTTACATACAAGATAATTCACAATATACGAAAACCACAGATCCTTAGATTTTGTTGAAAGGATTTGCTCATCGGGAAATGTCTTGGTAATGGGTATATTGATATCTCTCTCATCTACCCGCTCTAACCTAGACAAGTGGTCTGCAACCACATTCTCAATGTCCGCCTTATCTTTAATTTCAATGTCCAACTTCTACAAGAGTAAGATCCACCTAATCAATCTAGGCTTGGCATCTTTCTTTTCCATTAAGTATTTAATGGCAGTGTGGTCAGTCCAAACCACAACTTTTGACCCCACTAAATATTGCCTAAATTTTTCAAATATGAAAACCACGACAATTAGTTCTTTTTCAATGATTGTGTAATTAAGTTTTGCATCATTTAAAGTTTTAGATGCATAGAAAATCATTGCGGGTTTGTTCTCAAAACGCTACCCAAGAATAGCACCTACAGCAAAATCAGATGCATCACACATGAGCTCAAAGGGCTTAGTCTAATCTGGCATTTCGTTAACCAGTGCATAAATTAATTTTTCTTTAAGGACATTAAAGGCATGTATGCATTTCTCATTGAAATTTAATGCGACATCCTTCTCAAGTAATTCAGACAACGGTTTAGCGATTTTAGAGAAATCCTTAACGAAACAGCGATAAAACCCTGCATGACCGAGAAAACTCCTCACCCCTTTCACTGAATTTGGTGGAGGTAGTTTGGAAATAACCTCAATCTTTGACTGGATCCACCTCCAGTCCCTTGCTAGACACCTTGTGTCCAAGCACAATTCCTTCAATAACCATCATATGACATTTTTCCCAATTAAGGACTAGATGTGTGTCCTCACATATTTATAAAACTTTATCCAAATTATATAAGCACTCATCAAACGACACACCGTAGACTAAAAAATCATCCATGAAAACCTCTAAACAGTGCTCAACCATATCAGAAAATATAGCAAGTATACAGTGCTGAAAAGTGGCCAGTGCGTTGCATAACCCAAACGACATGCGGCGATATGCAAAAGTCCCATAAGAACAAGTGAAGGTAGACTTCTCTTGATCCTTCGGGTCTATAGAAATCTGATTATTTCCAGAATAACCATCAAAAAAGCAAAAATGAGAGCGGCTAGTTAGCCACTCTAAAATTTGATCAACAAATGGAAGAGGAAAATGTTCTTTTAAAGTGGCAAAATTGAGGCGACGATAATCAATGCACACTCGCCACCCAGTTACCAATCAGGTAGTGACAGGTTCATTTAGCAAATTTTGAGTAACAATAATTCCCCCTTTCTTAGGGACTACCTCTGTTGAGCTTACCCACATCGAGTCTGAAATGGCATATAGATGATTCCCGCAGAAAGGGGTTTAATCACCTCCTTCTTGACAACCTCCATCATGCTCGAGTTAAGTCGACATTGTGGCTGAATCACCATATTGGCTCCTTCCTCGAGCCGAATCTTGTGCTGGCAAAGAGTAGGGGAAATCCTCTTAATATCAGAGACTGACCACCCAAATGCACCACGGTGGTTCCTTAGCACGATCATCAACTATTCTTCCTCCTCGACACTCATACATGCTGAAATGATCACCGGGAGCTTCTCAGCATCCGATAAGAAAGCATACTTCAAATGAGGGGGTAGCGGCTTCAACTCGAGATCCGGGGGCTGACCAACAAAGATTGAAGCATTGGTGGCAGCGGCCCTAGATCCTCATAGTGCTTGGCATAATAGCAAGGAAGCACTTGAAGCATCTTTACACATTCTTGTAGAGACGTGTTTCTCATCCAATCATCCATGACATTGAATAGGCATGCCTCAAGGGTCAATTTTGGATATGAGTCGTTCATCGAGATTGCTATAGCATCATCCTCAGTAGATAGAGAAATTTCTTCCTCTTCATCGTTTACATAACCCACTGCTTTGCAAAAAGATACAACTTTTGTTTGTTCCATGATATCCATGGCCAGTGTCCCTTTGTGTACCTTAGTCATCACATGAGCCATATCCAGAAATGGCTTCCCTAAACAAAGAGAAATGTTCTGATGAAAGTGCTTCACCATATGGCATTGCTCCTTTTCCTGTGATTATTTTATACTTGGTGGCATGACCATCTCAAATCTGTCATCTGCTATACCCTACGTTAGACGAACTCTTCCCATTTCTAGGATCATATCAGCGGTAGCCTGGAAGGGTCTTCCTAAGAGCAACTCATTCCCTTGTTCATCTTGCATCTCCATAACTACAAAATCGGATGGAAATACAAATCTCTCAACTTTCACCAAGACAACCTCACAAATTCCATATGGCCTAACCACAGAATTATCTGCTAGTTGAATCGTCATGTTGCTTTGTCTAGATTCTTTAAGTCCCAGCTTCTTGAAAGTAGATAGGGGCATTAAGTTTATACTTTCCCCAGAATCGCACAAGGCTTCGCCAAATTTCACCTTGCCAATGTAACATGAAATATTGAAGCAGCCTGGATCTTGTCGCTTTGGTGGCAATGTGCCCAAAATGAAGGCGCTAACCTACTCTTTAAGAACTACTACCTCAGTATTAGGTATCTTCCTCTTCTTGGTAATTACATCCTTTAGAAACTTACCATAAGAGGGTATCTGCTCAATCACCTCCAACAAAGGAATGTTAACAGAAAGTTTTCGAAAGTTGTCTAAAATTATCTTAAACTGTGCATCCACTTTCTTGGCTTTGAGGCTATTGGGGTATGGGACGGGGACAACTTGTGCCCTCTAGTGTGTTGGCACATATGATGTCCTCTTCTCAGTCTCTTCAATAGTTTCTTCTTCTGGGATGGGCTCTTCTGTGACTTTTTCTACAACATCATCCACTATCTCTGTGTCTGTGACATCCTCTGTGGCCTTGCCCATTACTTCTGGTTGTGTTATGCTTGGTTCATCGGCTTTTGAGTTTAAAGTCTTCTTTCCGCTCCTCAATAGAATTTCTTTGGCTTGTTGATTCCCTCCTGGAATGTTGGTATTTCTTGGAAAACCTTGTTGTGTTGGTTTCTTCAAACTTGAAATCTCTGTTTCCATCTGTGCTAAAGACGTCTCAAGTGTCCTCATTTCAGCCCCATGACTTTGTAGACT
This sequence comes from Alisma plantago-aquatica, assembly GCA_963693085.1. Classification (NCBI taxonomy): domain Eukaryota; kingdom Viridiplantae; phylum Streptophyta; class Magnoliopsida; order Alismatales; family Alismataceae; genus Alisma; species Alisma plantago-aquatica. The sequence continues at coordinate 635,733,386 of OY856415.1, forward strand.
TTTCCCAAACTGATTCATAAACTCTCCTTGTTGCTTGATTTTTTGGCCAAAGGTGCTCATTAGCTCTTGATTTTGCTTTATCACCTGATTGAGAAACTCATTGCTCTTTTCTTCTGTCGTGGGCTGTGGCTTGGCATTCGGATCCTGTAAAAAATTATTTGGATCTTTCCACAAAAACTTTTTGTCTTTCCTCTAAGAGTAATCATTATTTTTGTACCCTTGTTGTTGACGCATGTATTTGACATGCGCCTCTTCATTTGTTTCCTCTTCTTGTTCAAGTAGCCTTTTAGCAATTAGGTCCATCATTTCATTGAGTTCTTTGATGGATTTGGAATCTCTCGCAACCTTAACTTGTTCTGGAGCATCTCTATCACCCCATGACTGCTTTTTAACCATGTTTTTCATAATTTCCCAACACCTTGTATCATTGTTATTCATGAAGAACCCTGATCCTGCTGAATCTGGATTGCTTCTATCATGGTCAGAAAGAGCAAAATAGAAAATCTTGACCTGCTTTTCTTTATCCAGCCCATGATGTCGGCATCTCCTCAACATTATCTGGAATCTCTCCCGGGTCTCAGAATATGTTTCACCATCTTTCTGACTGAAATTGTCGATTTAACTTATAAGATCATTTTTCTTTTCAGGCGGGAAAAATCTCTCAAAGAAAACTTCAACCATGTGGTCCCAAGATTCCACATACTCGTCGTCCAGATTATGTAGCCATTCTTGAGCATTTCCCACAAGAGAACTGAGAAATAACTTCAAGTAGAGCATATCTTGTGGAAACTAGTCTATCTTGACCATATCACAGTTCTCCACGAACTGGCTTATGTGGGTCACTGGATCTTCATTTTTGAGCCCGTGAAATGCATTGGACTTGACCAAATTGATTAGGCCTGGGTCAATTTTATAATTAGGAATGTTGATGGTCTGCTTCTTAATTGGCCCCTTAGATATAGAAGAGGATGATGCCTTAATTTTCTCCCAGATTGTTTGTTCCTCAGCCATTGCTTCAGGTTCAGAATCTGAATTCTCATTCTCGAGTTGATTTTGCGTGTCGTTCTCCTCGTAGTCTGATCCCAAAAATGGGACCTCCGGCGATGACTGTGCGTAGTCTATACTACGCGTAGTCACCATGCACTAGTACCTGCACAATAATAAATTTAATTAGGCACAGTGTTAGACGATTACGGATTATGAAAGATAGACAATTAATTTTCAGAATTTAAATTTAAAACAATGTGGCCTAGAGTGGCCGCTTGCAGCACTCGTAGTGCCAAAAATCATCGTTCCCCGGCAACGGCCCCAAAAACTTGACATGAATTTACCGTGCGTAAAATGCAAGTGCACGTGCCAAAGTAATATAAGCCTTTGTGAGGCCCGAGTTGAACTCAGGGAACAGATTTTCGGTAGACTACTACTAACTATTTGCAATCATCTAGACTAAGTAAAATGGTTTGATGGTTGATTGAAAAAAGAAAAGAAAAATAAAATAAAGCAAAACAATCGATTAAATGGTTGGTTTAATCAATTCAAGGTGGAATCTTCAGGATTTCGGTTTCACCGCAGGTTCTCATTGTACTAGTTCCTACACAACTATCCTAATTTGTCTCCTATTCTGGGTAGTGGCATGTAGTCAGAATTGCTCACTGTCGTGATACAATTCACTACCTAAATCTAGGTCGGTTCCACAGTAGTAGTAACCTATACCCTAAATTAGGTGCATGAAGATCACACTCTGGGTTTCCACCATTAACTGTACGTCACCTTGTTCAAGGGATTTATTAGTTAATGTGATATCCGTCTCTTTTCAACCGTTAATTCTTCTTTCAAAGTAATTAAAGGTATTAGATTATCATTAGGGTGATCAATCGTAATGATATAATTGAGAAAACGACATCATGCCACGGATTTAAGAGACACATTATGATAAACTATGTAAAAAGTATCATATAACGATTACCCGGACTACTCCCGGTCCTAAAGATAAAGGGGATTTGCGCCGCATGTTCATCTCAATGAAAAACATGATGAGAGAAAGGGAAAACATAGGGAAACATGAATAGATGTGATGTAAAACCCTGAACAGAGGAGATCCGGGCATTCCTTGGCATGGGGTGAACATTCTACAGCCTTTTGACGGTGGAAAATGTCTGCTGCAGCTCTCGGAACGATCAAGGCATCGCTCTCGGTTCCGTTCTTCTCTCTTTTTCTTCTTGAGACTTCTCCGGTGGCTAATGACATGATTGATTGCTTAGTGCCGCCTTAATTAGGTATATGCACCACTTTAGGTCGCCCAAAAATCACCACCGTATGATTAGACATGATCTTTAACAAAACCTGATCTGACAGCATCGATACCATCGACGCGGGTTGATGGTATCGACCTGCATGAGGCACTGATGCTTGGGCGATTCTTGGGGTTCTCTTTGATGTTGCATCGATACCATCGACAGTGTGTCGATGGTATCGACACCTTAGGTGCTACTTTTCTCTGGAATCCGACGCTGAAGCTAAGTTTGCTGAGGCGAGGTCGATGGTATCGACTTTGTGTCGATAGTATCGACACCTAGAAATCTGGCTCACTGACGCTTTCTCGATACCATCGACAGTCCTGTCAGTGGTATTGACTTTTGGTTTCTCTTCTCCGGCAATACACTGTGACCAGGTCGATGGTATCGACTAGCTGTCGATGGTATCGACAGATGCAGATATCTGAATTGCCTCAAAAGAAAAGAAGAACACCAATCAAATCCAACAAATATGATCTTTTATACATAATAAGATGAAACAAGGTAAATTTGATGCAAAAATAGATTATAGACTAAAGGTAGTGAATCATGCGATATTAATTACAAAAATGACCAAAACACGCATAAAACGTATGCAAAACCAGTCTATAAAAATGACTCAAAACCCTTGCATCAGGTTACATTAATATGCCTAATTATGCTTCTAGTTGGATTATATGTCTGATGTATGATAATGATGTGAAGATTATATGAAACCCTAGATTCCATGAAACTAGTGTCAATATCATGTTCAACTGATGTAACCTAATCTAATATAAAGTGAAGAGGATAGAATAATTAATCATACAATTAGGGTTAAATATAATGCCTAGTTAGGGCTTTCAACCATTGGAAATAATGATCTGGTCGAATTAGGTTATGATACCCTTATTCCTAACCCAAACCTTAGATGTTCCTAAATCCTATTTTTTAGGATCTAAGATAGGTTTACTTAGTCTCATATGACTAGACTTGTGAAACCCAAGTGTTATACATACATGCAGATCAAATGATTAAATGATGACTTGAATGTATGTTTAATTGATTGGAGTACTTTTGCTTGAGGTACATGAAGTAGACTGCACAGTCTACACAAAGAAGGTATGCATTTATTAATTATTAATCACATATATGTGATTTTGAAGTTTGTTGGTAATTTATCAAAGTTTTATGAAATAATTTTTTGGATGTTTATTTCTTATTAGTTCATTATAATTCCACTATGAGTATCACATAATGGAACTTAGGATAATTTGAACCAATATTAGACCTATCTAAGGGGTATCTCACCTAAGTCCAATGATAATATATAAAGTTGCTTAGACCCAAGGTGGTATGACAAACATGGGTTAGTTTATCGAAATGAAAATTTTAATTCATAATTTTGATTGTTGTGAAATATATAATTGTATCACACATGTGTACTTTTGTATGCATCCAATACAGAATATACCAATACACTAATATGTGCTTTTATTTGTCAGCATTCTATGTAACCTCCATGTATTAAGATATGAAGATATGGAAACTCAGAAGCATACTTCTACTATCACAAAATAATGTTACAAGGAGGACTAGCTAGATATATTTAGTGCTTCTTCTCATATGTGTTAGTTTCTCATGTAAAATTCATGTAATCCCTTAAAGGAGCCTCATATGCATTTTGTATCCAACTCAAGTTCAGCTAAATGGATATTCTTCATTATTTGTTGAATCTCGATCCTCAAAATTTTAGGTACTGACTCTCGATTTCATGGTCCACCTTAATAGGGGGATACTCAAAATGGGGACTTTTTGTAGGAAATTGGGGCGATAGATAAGGCAGTGGAAATAAAAAATTAAAGCATGATTCCCTTTAATAGCAAGATCATGCCAAAAACAATGTATCTACGAAGGAAAGGTAACAAGAGTTTTTCCTAGTCCTAGAGCAATTACAATGAAAATTCTTGATGTAATAATGTGCTTCTTCTCCAAGTAGCAACAAGCATCTTATTCAGGCAGCAACATGCTCCTTTAGCAGTACTCAAACACTCGTAAGTAGCAACATTCTTGTCTGGCCACCATGGATAGAGGTTGATGGAGTTATCCTAGTTGTAGAAGCCTTCCACATCAAGATAAGTCCATGTGGACCACCCAGAACTCCACGTTATTCTTCTAGATCCCACATTAAGGAGTTGTCCCTTTCGAACTTCAATCTGTTGGATTTGATTCTCTCTCCCATAATTGTCTCTCCCATGTTATCCCTCCCTTTATCGGGTAGCACTTGCTCAAAATCTCTATTGATTACCACAACTAGAGTGGACAAAAATTTCAAAGCAATTGTTGTCTTTGGGAAGCCCCTAGTACCCTTTTATTTATGAGAGTGGCTAGGATAAGGGTTCCCAATCTGTGAGGGAGTCGAAAGGGTCAGATTCATGAATTTTCAAAAACATGTGCATGGTGAACATGTCATTTTGCATATCCAACCGGTCGATTTGTGTGTGAGCCAGTTGTTTTGCATTGCTAACTCACCGTTTCATGCAGTTTCTAGTTCTAAATCACATTAGTATTCAGTGCATGATTAATGCAAAACATGATGTCAACATGAATCCTTGATCCAATCGAATTGATCATTGAACCGAGTGGTTCATTACATGAACTGGTCAGTTGGGACCAGTGAGCCAGTCATTTCACTCCCTAGTTTAGCCTTTAATCAGATTGTAATTGAGCTGACACTCCAACCGCTCAGTTCAACACTTGAATCGGCCAGTTCAGAGTCATGTTAATCGGCTTTGAACCTTAATAGTTTAATTGAATACCTAAACACCGTTAGTAATCAAATTATAACATCATTCATGAAATTACTCCTATTTCAAGTGAATCCTATGTGTGTGACCCTATAGGTAAATAATTATGTTGGTAGTGAATGTCCATAACCAATTATGACAACACAAGAAAAGAGTGGCATTTAAGAACACACCTTTGCTACCAAACTAGTTCAGAGAGTTGGAGAACGACTTCAACCTAAAATTTGTGATCATTTTTATTGTGATCATATAGTTCCTTTGTCTCTGATATCTTGGTTGAACTCGAGGCATGTAATCAACATCCTCTCAGTGTTCAATCGATGTTCCTTGAATTAGAGCAGACTTTCTAAGATGCATGTGCGCTCACATATCACATATTGAGTCAACATGAGTATGTCCATACATTCCTAGTCTCACTTATCAAGAGGCTCTGAATATCAATCTCCTGTAGGATGGACAAATCCTATCTACACCACTCACACTCTATCCCTATGTGTCATAGTGCACCCGGGTATCATCTTTATGGCAAACCTTATTCATGATCATGGTGGATGATGTCAAAGAACATGAACGAAATGTGATGAATGTACTAGTTTCAGCTCTAAGAACCAAAATCACCACTATCATTATGATAGTTGATTCTGACTACCATTCCATGGCATCCATGTAACACTCTCATGGTGGGTCTGTTTGATATACTATTACGTAACATATACTTGTGTGCTTGACTTGATATCATATATCATGACTAATGAGATTCTGTCACCAGTCAACACACACTCTAGGCTTGTCTATTATTGTTGTCAATTTTGCTTCCATAGTAATATCTGACTAGGGACATCACAAGAATGTACATACTCTTAACATCTGTATGATCTCATTATTCAAGTCACATACATGAAGACATATGTCATTGAGTGACATCATTCTTTAGACATCTACTATGTTTGGGTCATCATCTCATGCTGAGACAAACATAAAAGACCAAATTATTTTTATTATTAATAAATGAGGTATCTAATGCCACATTTCAATCATCATATGATTATCTCTATGGGCATATATACCAATAGACTTCTACTAGAACTTAGGGTCAATCACACACAAATCTTATTCCAAGTGATCTTAACATGTCCATCATGGTTTTTCTATGCAAGAGCTTTTATAGATGGTTAGCAACATTTGTTTTAAGTCAGTATATTGCAAGTTTAACATCCCCTCATTGTAGGACTACTCGTATGAGGGACAGTGTCATAGTATGCTATCTAAGATTCACGGCCTAACTACTAGCTCCACTGTTGTCACATTATTTCTACTGTGTCAGGAATGGTTTGAAACCTCCCACAAGTTCATCTATATGAGTATCCACGAGTACCATTGTTGTCACATTATAGTCTTGATCCATAGAGTATCCTTTGTTGTTCTCATAACATAGAGATACTTGACTTCTATTATATATTTATACAACTATCATTAGCTTGAAACCCTTTCCAGTGTATAGTTCTTATTTATGGTCAAACATTATTTTCGATTGCGATCATTAATTTTATTTGTTATTTTAGAAGCTTGCATCAATGTAATCTTTTACACCAAACTCTTCCTTATTATCACCGATCCTTTTGGTGCTTCTCAGGCATTTAAGGATGTTCTTTGTGGTAGTCCAATGACATTCATTGGAATCTAACAAACATTCACTCATCACATCCAATACATATGAGATAATTGGATATACTCTCGTCATGTCCCATACTTATGAGATAATCTGAATGAGCATGTAGCATTGCATATAGATCCAATTTCAAATGCATATGGTATCTATCCATGTGTTCATGTTCTTCATAAAAACTGGGCACTAGGATCTTGAGAGACTAACTCCATGGAATCATGGACAAGTTTTCTCTCATTGAGTCTTGCATGTTGAACCCTTTTAGCATCTTGCCAATGTATGTGTTCTTCCCTATGCCAAGAAGATTTCCAGATTGTGTATATAGATCTCAGTTCCTATCACATAGGATAGTTCACCTAAACCCTTTCAGAGAAGGTACTTTCTTTGCCATGTTTTAATACATGCAGGATATGGACATCATTCCCCATCATTATATGGAATGTAAATATGCTCCCATAAAATCATTTGTAATCATATATTTCATCTTCATTCTAACTTAAGTCAAGCTTTTTGACTATTTTTTCAAATTGAAGATTCCAGCTCTGAGATGCTTGCTTCAATCCAAAGATTGACCTTTGTAGCTTATAGACTTTATTTACATCATATGGATTTATAAAACCTTCAGGTTGTGTCACGTACACATCCTCATAATTATTCCAATTTAGGAATGTGGTTTTAACATCCAATTTTCCAAATCTTATAGGACTAAGTTGCAATGGCAAGCATGATCATGTTGGATTCAACCATGGTAACTAGTGAAAGGATTCATCATATTGAACACCTTGAACTTGTTTGAAACTCTTTGCTACCAATATACCCTTCCATTTTGGTCTCCTTTCAAAGACCCAAATGCACCCCTACGGGTTCTACCCCTTCAAGTGGATCCACCAAGGTCATACCTTGTTTATTTACATGGACTCCATCTTGAATCTTATGGCCTCAAGCCATTCTTCATAGTTTTGTTCCTCAACAACTTCTAGGTAGGTTTTTGACTCATCATATTTAACAAATTCACCACCTTTTGAGCCATAAGATGTCATAATATTTCAATTTCAAAGTGTGTTCTACTCTAACTAAGAGTGTTGTGTTCTATATATGGAACTTGAGATTCCACAACGGCTTGTAATTCTCCTTATTCCTACTATACCTCTTTATGCTCAATGTTTTCTTGTTTGTCTCAAACATTTCGAGTTCTACTTTTACTCCCATTGTTTCCTTTGGAACTAAGTTCCTCTTTCGGAGTACAACCATCCATATCAACAAAAAAAATTGTTGGATTGGGATAAGAGTAGTATATTAAAAAAATAACATTTATGTGACTTGTGGAAAAATCATTTAAGAAACTATTTTCTTATATAAGAATTCATCCCTAATCACTATAAAAGACACATCGAGACACCTCCCATGCCATATCTCATTTGGGGGCTTTCAAACCATTTAGACAGTACACAGTTTTAGTGTAAAGCATTTTCCTAAAAGTAGTGGTAAGAGTATATAGATTTATTGATAATCACACCATGACTAATAGGGTGTGATTTCTTCTTTATAATACATCAACGTTATCATTGTGTTTTAGGTGGAGTTCATCATGATACTTTATCATCGACCATATCGAAGTATCTTAATAATTTTACCAAGTTAGTGACGTACCTCATTCATGATCTCCTTGAACACTTCAAGATATTCATACTTGTATTTCATTAAATACAAATTTCCATATATACAAATAGAATCAATAAATATGATGAGGTACTTGTAACCACCTAACCATTTATTCTAAAAGGTCTATATACATCATCATGTATGAGACCTAATAGAATAGTCACTCTCCCACTACATCTAGTGAAGATGCTTTTGTCATATTTCACAATAAATAAGACTTGCATGTCTCTATTGGTTTGATAACCAATAGAGTCTTAGATAACCATCAATATGGATTCCAAAAATGCATATCTCATTTATGCACTCTAGATGACAATGCTATAGGTATTCATTGTTTGAGTCATCAAGTCATTTAATATATGTTTCATACACATTTGTCTCTACAACTATCAGGCATAGATTATGAGACATATGGCACTTCCATTTAAGATCTCATCTTTTAAAATGAAACATTCGTAATGTTCTTGTACATATAAGATACAAAATGTTTTCATTAATGGCAGGTATATATAGAAATTCACTAATTATATTACATGCCCATGAATGACAACTTCCTTCTATAGTGGCAACCACTCTTCTTCCACACATTTTCTAGCTTACTTCTTCTCAGGCCCTGAAGTAGAGATCTATATCTCCTACTTCCTGAGATCCTCTATATAAAGAGGCCAGTTCCTTTATCAATGTTCAGTTGGTGATAATGGTGGCACTTTCCTTCCTTAACCTTTAAGAGAAAAAGACAAATTCCTTTTGCCTTTAACCATCTCCATATATTGAGTGCAGAAGACTTGGAGTTCATCTTAGCCTTAGAACTCTTCTTGTCCTTGATTTTGTCCTTCGACTCTATTCCATTGATCATCATCATGTGTTTATCCATCTATATCACCATGCCAAAAATTTGATAAACTGGCAATATCATTCAGGCAACGATTGTAGAATCATATATGTGGTCAACTCTTGACCTAAAAGAAATCACAGTCTCTCCACATGCCCAATCATATTGAGCACATGGGGATCTACTGGATGTCCCTCTATTAGTTTGCACTCATATAACACTTTGGAGATATTATACCTTTCTTGTTGTACATGATTCTTTAAGATGTTTTACCATCTCGAGAATGTCCATGTTTTTCATGCTTCTCACGCTACTCATAGTTCATACAACATAACATAAGGTACTCAATGTCTACAATATCATTGACATCCTCCAAGTTAGCATCCATTTTAGCCTTAGGCACATTTGGAGCAGGTCTATTGGCTTTGGTCTTTCAAGGACATAGAACTCTTACTCATGATTGAGAATGTTTCTCAAATTCCTAAACCATATGCAAAAGTAAATCACGTTTGGTTTGTCCTACCCAAGGACTTATCACAATAATAACATATTTGTTTTTGCCATTAGATTCTACAAAAAAAAATTGCAACTTTTCAAAACATTTTTTATTTGTTTGATTTGATAAGTTAACGATATTAGGCCTTTAATTAATTATCACCCCCACTATTTTGTTTGAGTTGATAACCCTCAAGTAATAGTTTAGAATATTGCATCATACAATCTTCTAGTGAGCCAAGATACATATTTCATCAAATCATGATAGCTTTGGCTGATCACCCACAATTTGACTACTTAGGTAGACAATGTTTGTCAATTGCATTCCATGCAACTCTTGTACAGATGGTATGTACAAATCCTTGCCATAATCCATATGTAGGATTCCAGGTGCTTAATCTCATTAAGGACACCCAAAATCCAACATGATAGAGTATGTACCCTGCGTTGGCATATCTACACACCTACCATCATACTTCCACAAGATAGTGATGAATGCATATTCATCTTACTTTTAATCGCCATTTTTGGCCCAATTTTGCACTCAAAGCTCACATACACCCCTTGAATTTGCTCATATACAATTTTCCTCAGTTCCATATCAAATATATTCATCTCCATTGTAGGATTGAACATCGCGCTATGTGTGCCAGTGTAGGAGGTGTAGGGGACTAGCGGGCCCAAGAAACTTTCAATAATTTGTACCCTTTTTTGATGGCCAGATCCTTCATTAGAAAAGCAGTCTCATCAGTTAGAGGATTCATCAACGCAGGCATTTTGACCCTCAGTAATACCCCCCTCCGTGGGGGTGGATTTGATTCATGATGACCATGACCGCGACCGCGATCTCAAAGAAGGACCGTGACTGCGATCCCAAAGGAGACATCATGACTATAGAAGATCGCAACCAACCACGAGTTAAAGTGCACCACGATCGAGGTCCACACCTGCTCGACCATGACTGTGATGCTAGAAGATGCCTACACCTCGACCTGAAGGAGATCGCACCCTAAGCACACCGCGACCGTGATCATTGCTTGATCGCGACCGCGATCTTGCCTCTCCACAACCTGACTTCGACCGCGACCGGTACCACACTACAACTGCAGCACACTAGTGCAACTACAGCGACCGCAGCCAAGAAAAGAAGGACCACGACCACGGTACACAACTTCAACCGCGTCCAACACCTCAACCACAAAGTTAAGTCGGTGGAGTGTGCCTATAAATAGGCCACCCATCCGACCTGTCAAATCATCTATTCCACGATGCTGAGAGGCTTCTGCTCTGTACCCACCCTCAGGAAGATGATGTCCATAGCCAAGGACTACCTCTGTGGAGTTCTTATCTCCCCTCCATCGCCACTCCATCCAGATCTATCTTCTAGCCACAAAAATCATCAGTCTTCATATCTATAGATCCACTCCTCCGTCATCCACCTACCACTCCTTCTCCTATGAGAAAGTGTACAAGAAGAGAATGAAGAAGGAGATAGAAGAATTGACTCACCTAACTTGGTGTTCTCTTCCTCCTTGTTCCAGATCTACCCTGACATTGTGTAGAAGATCATTTCTCCACTGAGCTTCGGCCACCTTATTCACCATGACCATGGAAGAATCTTTCCTCTCTCTTGTTTTTCTTGTTTCTATCATGAGGAGTGAGTAGTCCTCTTCATTGGGGTGCGGGGACTAGCCCCGTTTCCCATGCTTACATGTTCATCTTAAAACATTCCATGGCTTAATTGTATATAACTCTTCATCTTGTGTTAATCGTTTGATGCGTGCTTGTGGACTAATCACCTACCTTGCATGATCTATTATAACCCTTTGTTGCTAGAACTTAAATACTTAGGTTTTTTAATATCCTTTAACATGGTTGATGTCTTGACGAGAACTTCTAAAAGATATCTTCGGAGTAGTAAGTGCATGATCTACAGGTGACGAGACATCTGATGCCTATAGGTGATGCTTACGTGAACCTAACTTTCGTACGGAGGGTTTGTAACTCCATTTGGATGGTTTTATCTTTCCTGGATGTGTTTTGGACATGTTTGCATGTGTAGTGGTGGTGAAACCCGACACCACCCCAGTGATTCCCATCATTAATCTAGACTCTGTTTTAATTCCCGCTCTTTTACTTACCTTGCAATTAGTTTAGTTAAACCCAATCAACTCTTTGTTCTAAATATTAGTCTTACTTGGACGGGATCCGACTAGACAGATTCTTAAAAATGTTATCCTTTGGGATTTAATCCTTAACTATACTATGATAAGACATGTCTGCTTGCAGGTGGTATTATTGCATGAGGTTTTGGTAAAAACTGAGGGATTTCAGCCCTGGGTGAATTTGTTAGTGTAGTAAACACCACGTCAAATAGAAGGCACACCACACTTTGGCATAACCTACACTTAGTTGATCAACCTTTTCATGTGTGTTTCTTGAGGAAAGAATCTTAGACTAAATATTCTATTGAGGGATTTTATATATAAATACATATACATATTCAATCACCACATACTTATAGTACATATCTTACACATGATAGAACCACAAATGAGAAATATGCAATATGAAACACACAAGTTATGGTTATGGAGATTATATTGTAATTCCTTTGAGCCACAAGGAATTACTACCACCTAAGGTCTACATCACAAGCAATAACTTGTTGTTGGTGGAGATCCATGATCTATCTAACCTGGGTTGATTGCTTCAACCCTTGAACCGGTCGGCTCGCCTACTATACATTTGGTTGGGATCTTTAAACAGTCATCTAGTCACACGTTCAACTGATGTTTGGACTCCTTCTGATGGGTTGTGTCATCAATCGATCAGTTCATCATCCCATCGTCTATCCTTCGTGGTCCTACAGTCGATTGCTTCGTCTTAGGAGCCAGTCATGTGACAACTTGATACCACATGAGCAAGATGACTCAAAGAAAAGCACGCGATCAATAGTAAAACCATCATATTACCAAAAGAACAGATAAATTAGAACCGGTCTTATATTACCATCATTGTGGGGAAACATATTACAACAAGGTCCACATCATGTAACATATCACATATCATACCAGAAATATACATATGTATAATGGCCATCTGGCACACACATGTTACAAAAGATCTGTTCACATATACAAGACACTTATAAAAGCCATATGTACAACCAAGACATAGTTCCAAAGCCACATATCGATGTACATATCATCTATAAAACACAACCCTTATGGACCTAAGAGTACATGGATGACACATATGACTCTACTACAAGACTAGAAACTAGCCAACCTTCTGTGACTACTGATCTCCATGTTTCTCTTCCTAACAACATGATCCTACTCATTCCCTAAAGAGCACGTAAAATATTGTGGCGAACCACAAGGGTGAGAACCATGTCCCAGTGAGGAATATAACTCTCAAGCAATGACTACTACTACAACAAGATATAACATTATTAAATAGGATGAGAAGATTTAGATAAATGAATAATTTAAACTGATTACACAAGTTAGGCAGACGTAACAGCTCTAGAAGATAAGCAGATTGTCATATGCGTTTAGAAGGAATATGAAGAACATGTATAACAATTGATTTCTCTTAGTATAATATAATAAAAAATAGTAATAAAAACAAGGCAAGGGAAAACATCCAATGTGAAGAGCATTTAACTATAAGTAGTAGACTACATGGATGAATTACATCTTATATTAATGCCCTGAGGATTTGAGTATTACCACCCAAATCCAACTGACCAATGCTAAGTCGAAATCGATGTAGGAAGAGCTATAATCCAAGATCTTCACCCTACTCGGTCAATTTGAATATGAACCACAATGACATATCAATCAAAAGGCCACCAGTGACATGTAGTCAAGATGAAAACACCTATCCAATGTTGGTATAGGCCATGACACTAGACACCAAGTTATACACACATGTATTCTCAAAGGCACAACTGCAACTATTCTCACTATTGTCCTCACATATCACATATATAACATCGAGACACAACCACAACCACTCACAAACACCTTGGGATCTAGATGACAAGTATGTTCTTTCCAAGCACCCCACATACTCAATAGTATGCGCTTTGAGTTTCCCTTACGAATACTTGTTTCACCATCCAACAAATTCTGACACCGGAATGGATCTATGGCCAAGGCAACTACATGATTAGGGTTCTAATGCAGCCTTACTTTAGGGCTCCATCTCGTGTCTTTTTCATCTTAATCACATCTAAACATGTTAGATCGCAAGTCAATTCCCCCAATATGAAGTATCATGTCAAATACACTTATGGCTTCTTTTGCATGTTTTTCAAGTTTTTGTACATGCATTGGATGTAAAGGGGAGAGAAGGAGAGGATCCTTGGGTTTTAACACATGCAATTGGATCAAAAATCTTTCCCAAGCACCCACTGAATAGACAAATGCAATTTGAAGGAGTTTGAAGCAAAGTCAAGAAGTTGGGCCCTCACCACGGGCCATGGTACTCCCCCACTGCTGTGATGAGATGGTACAAATCCACAGGGAAATCAACTTTTTGAACATCAACTATCATGGTCATGGCCTCCAAATCGACTGTGGTACACTTAGTCCCCCATGGTTGTGGCCATTAGAATGATCATGGCCAAAATTCACCATCTCCCCTGTGGCACAACCCCACAATTGTGGAAAAGAAGCAAAAGCATCCAGACGATTCACGTAAAATACAAAGGATTGACCATTATTGTGGCCACCATAACAACTGTGGTGAGTGAAGATCACCTCAACCATGACTTCGAAAATGACCATGCCATGCACGGACCAACTAGAACTCTTTTCGTTCAATTGGAACTGAAAGGAAGGAGTTGTCCTTCCTATTGGTGTACTATTCACCAACTTTCTCTCCCACAACAACGAGTCTCAGTTGTTCTCTCCCATCGCTATCCCTCCCTTGTTAGGGAGGACTTGCTTGGGCTCTCTTGGTTACCACAACCAGAGAGGACAACAATTGTCAAAGCAATTGATTCTTAGTTGTCTATGTTGTATTCTAGGAAGCGCCCATTACCCCTCTATTTATATGTAGGGCTAGGACCAGGGTTCCCAGTCTATTCGGGATCTGTGTAGGAGTGGAAGGGACCAGAAGATCTTGAATATTTGCAACCTCCAAGATAAGAAATAGTTGTCTAGCAGTCCTGATAGTTTTTTGGCATTACAAATGGAACGATTAAGGCATCTCCCCTCCAGTAAGGCTGTTCTCTATAGCACAGCTGTGGCACCATCCACCCAGCATGATCGTAGCACCAACCATGGTTGTGGCCACCCACTTCCTTAGCTCCACTCTACAACATACATCTGCCTCACCCACATTACTCCCCACGGGTGTACCAACCCACACTCACCATGTCTGTGGCACTCACTATGAGTGTGGTGGCCACACAACCCTACTCAACTTTTCCACTACATTCCCAACTTTACACCCACTTACCCTAGTGCTTCCCCACCACCTATATAAGCCAAGGTGCAGGCCACAACACTAGTTTAGCTTCTCTTTAGCCTCCCTAGATCTTTTATTTCAACCTCCTTTACATTCAAGTGCTCCTACCTACCCCCTTCCATATCCACCTCATTTCCACCCAAAAATCCTAGTTTCTAGGATTTTTACCACCAAACCTTACCTTTCCATGACATTTTCCATTTGGAGGGAGGTTCACGAGCTTCTACAGCAAGGAGGTGAAGAAGGAGGATCTTCCACAAGCTACAATGGCCTTCTACCTCTTTCTTCTTTCCTTTTTTCTCTTTTGTTTGATTATGAGTACCTAAGCCCCCTTGGTGGGTTGTTTGGAGGATACAAAATGTTACTTTGATACCAGGTTGGGGGGAAATAATTTGTAATTAACATATTTCTTTTCTATGATGATTGTCTCTTGCTTCTATCTCATTTCCCATTATTTTACTTGTTATTTATGCTTCTAAACATTGATTTCTTATTATATGATGCTTGATAACACTTAGACTCAAGGGGAATATGAATTGTATGTGGATATTTTAGGAATTGCTCCTAGGTCCAACTAGTGGATCCCTAGCTAGCATCCTATCTTCCTTCATACAAATCTCTTCTCCTACAATGAAGTGTGAGATCTAAGCATCTAGTGTAAGAGTGATTAGTGCAGTTGCCTCGAGTTTTCTAAAGGCTAGATGGTGAGTAGCATGAGGTGAAACACCCTCATCTCTACTCTCCCTTTATACCCTTGGCTCTCAATTTCCCTAATTACCCTTACCCTAGAAACATAGATAAGTTGAATCCAATAGAAATCCCACCTATACCTTGGTCCAGTTGAGCCTCGTAAGGGTATATAGGGGGTGAAAGGGTGTAATTCGCCTCCCACACTCTATTCTATCCATGGCCAACAAATAGTGTAGGGCTATTTCATTGCATTTTACTATATTATTTGGTTTTGCAATCTAGAATGAAAATATAAGATTTGCATCTTATATCAACCCCCAACTTTGATTCTTGTGATATTCCCCCAAACGGACTACTCTCCCCGTAACTTGATAAAATCCATCTTGTTTGCTTGGATTGTTTATGCTAGTCTAGTTGCTTGCTTTCATTGCCTCTTAGTAAAGTACTTAGGTTTGGATAGTTAGGTCTTGATTGAGTAGTTAGTGTTCTTTAGAGCTTTCTAAGTGTTAATCTTGCTTGTTAATGATAACTTGGGTCATTAATATCTCTAGTTCTTAACTTGTCTCTTTAGTGTTAACTTGCATTACTAGTGTAACTTAGTTGCAGTCTCTTGTTCTTGCCTAGTTAGTTGCCTTCTTTGTTAATTAGAGTTACTTATTTAGGGTAACATAGGGTTTTCTTGTCGTCTTGTTCTCTTGTTTCAATTTCTTCCATCATTAGTATAATCAACTCAAACCAACATAACATCCAAAATACCCTAATCTCTACATTAGAAACGTAGCTCACCCTAACCTAGCTCTAGTACCCCCTTTCTCATATGGATCGAACCTTACCTTGCTACTTGCCTATATTATAACATGACCTCATGCGCTTGTGGGTGAAGTGTGAATAGTTTGAGTGAGTGCATTATATTAGGTCCATTATAAATTCAAAACATACATGTGTGTTTTCTTTGTGTGCATTTGATCAAAGTTCAATTGATTTGGGTGTGTGTTATGTACATGAACCAAGCTTTCTAGCACAATTGTCGGGGATAGAGGCACTATCCTAGCTAGTTAGTGTAGTTTAGCATTTCCTACTACCCTCACCATTTCTATTATTCTTTTCTTACTTTTGCATACTTTTCTTCTAACTTAGCTTTTTTTGCTTGTTTGTGACTTGTGTAGGTGGAAGTTAAGCATGCTTGGAAGATGCTCAACTTCTACTTCTTTGGTTCCTTTTGATCCCAAAACTAGTAGAAAGAGATGTCAACACCGACACAAACAACATCAAAAGCTAAGATAGTTGAGCAAGGTCCCATGCATATGGAGGTAGTCCTCCACCACCACCCTACCACACCCTCCATGAGTACTTCACTCTAGGTAACTACACCTTTCCCATTGCCAACCTTGTTCACCAAATCTTGGGTCAATAATTTCCCATCCCACCAGCCCTTCTTGGACTCCTACCCACTTACTATGGGTTGGAGAATGAGAACCCATACCACCATATTGATGCCTTTCTGGAAACATGTTCAACCTTCCGTACTCCATCTTCCACTAATGATTCCATAAAGAGAACCCTTTAAGAAAAATCCAAGGAGTGGTATATGTCAAAGTTTGAAATGGTGACTTGCTTAACTGTAAAAAATGAGTTCCTAAAGAAGTTATACCCCATTTCCAACCTAGCTCAGATGAGGAGGTGCATCACCTCTTTCACGCAAAAGTAAAATGATCCCTTTCATGAAGCCTAGGTGAGATTCCAAAAGCTCCTACAAGACTGCCCCCAACATGAAGTTCCTCTATGACAGCTAGTGAAATCTTTCTACACTAAACTTTTTGAACTCAACCATACTATGTTGACACTTCTTGCGGAAGAACATTCATGGAAAAACCTCCAGAGGAGTCCTGACCACTCTTTGAGCACCTTACCAAAAACTCATGCCACTGAGATTCAAGCAAGGGGGAGAACTATGATAGGAAATCGGTTGCTCCTCCTCCTCCAGCTCCAATTAGAGATGAAAAAAATCCCCAAATGATAAAGATCCTTGATGACATGATGAACTTGATGAAGACTCAAGATCGAGGGGCTTCTAGTCACTCTACTAATTTCATGGAAGCTATCTATGAAGAAGTGAAAACCTTACAATATTTTGGAAATAGGAACAACTAGGGCTCCATATCAAACTCCTACACTCTATAATGGAGGAATCACCCAAATTTCTCTTGGAAGAAACAAGGTGAAGAAGGGTAAGGGAAACCAAGGAAACACCAAGGGCCAAGTTATAGATCAAAGTTTGAAGATGGAAGTTCTTAGAAGTCTAAGAAGACTTGATTAGAGAAGAAGGATGTGTCCTCTCATAGACATACAATTAGTCACCTTGATCAAATCCTCTTTCACTTTCCCACAACCACGAAGAGGGAAGACTCCCTTCCTGACCCATGGTCAACCCGAACAATGATGGTTGTTATATGAAAACTCTTAAACAAGACTAAGGACCTCCTAACCCCTATGCTCCTCCACCTCCACAACCCCCATTCAACTACCAATACACTCCACCTCCACCACACTCATACCAACAAACAACCCTCCAAAAGATCACTCCCATATAAAACAACCTCCATCCAAACCACAATTCATTCTCTAAAACCAAAACCCCCCATACAAAGGCCATCACCACCTCAACAACCACAATAGACACCACAAACTTCCTCCTCTACCACCTATGAGCAAGTGAAGGTTGTGACAATGTTGAGAAGTGAGAGTAATTTGGGGCAGCCAAGAGAAACAACGATTGATAGTGTAGCTAATGAAGCTAGAATCTATATCGTGAATCGAGACATTCATACCCAAATTTAGGGTGATGATACTATGATAGGTAGTCGGTCTGATTCTGTGATCCAATGTGATGATGTTGTGATTCTTGTAATACCTCTTGACAATTCTATTGATGTAAACCAGTCATGAGCACAACGTCACCCTTTTCCTGATGCACTTGAAGAACCATCGACTAAGAAAAGAAAGAAGAAACATACTGAGGATATCATGGATACATTAAAAAAGGTGAGGATCATTATCACATTTCTAGATGCCATCAAGAAAATTCCATCCTATGCAAAGTTGTGGAAGGATTTGTGTACCTTCAAGAGGAGGACAATAGAAAAAATGCTGAGGCATGTCAAGCTCATTAAGCAAGTGAGCTCTAATCTACAACACACCACGCCAAAGAATAGAAAAGATCATGGTGCAGCTATCATTTCTTGCTACATTGGAGCACACCACATATATCAAGCTCTTCTTGACTTGGGTTCTAGTGTGAATCTAATGTCGTATGATGTGTATGTTAAATTGAAAATGGGGCAATTAGTCTAGCTAACTACACCTTGCAATTGGCTGACTGTTCTATGAAGATAACACAAGGGAGATTTGATGATGTGTTGGTGAGGCTTGACGATGACACATCTGTATTCTTTTCTATTAATATTATTGTCCTTGACATGGAAAAGGACTCGAGGAAGGTGTCGAATATTTTGGGAAGACCATTCCTAGATAAAGTTGATGTAGTGTTTCATGTGAGAACCGACACCATTTATGTGACATTCATGCACATGAAGATTCATTTGAACATTTTCAAAGCTTCTGCTAAAGAAGAGATAATAGGTGCTACTAAAGAAGATTATTGTCTGATTGACTACCTTGAGGAGATTGCAGAAGAATGCATGATTGCATGGATTTAGATTTCCACCCAAGATAGGGGTCTAGATCCCATTGTGGAGTTCCCAGATGATGATGATGAGGAAGATGAACTATCATTAGTGTCTGTAAATGAGGATCTCCCGTCCATTTCTAAGAAACCTCTCTGGAAATCCATTATAGAACCTCCAATCCTTGAGCTGAATTCTCTTCCTGAAGGCTTGAAGTATGCATTTCTTCATTCAAATGACACTCTCATAGTAATCATTTCTTCTATCCTTTCTCCTAAACAAGAAGATTCTCTAATTGGTATTTTAAAGAAAAAAATTTAGGCCACAAGATGGTCTATCATTGATTTGAGTGGTGTTGGCCCCTCCATCTTTGTTCATAGGATCTATCTTGAAAATGGTGCAAGGTTGGCTCAAAAAATGGAATGAAGATTGAAACCAAAGCTGTAAGAGGTTGTAACATTAGAAGTGGTAAAGTTTTTGGATGTTGGGATCATCTATCCCATCTCTAATAGTCCTTGGGTGAGTCCCATTCATGTTGTTCCCAAGAAGAATGGGATCACCGTAGCCAAAAATGAAGATGGAGAGTTAGTGCTTGTGAGAGACCTATCCAAATGGAGAATGTGTGTGATTATAGGAAATTGAATGAAAAGACAAAGAAGGACCATTTCCCTCTCCCATTAATTAATCAAATCTTGGACAGACTTGCAAGACACATCTTCTATTGTTTCCTTGATGGTTATTCAAGTTACTTCCAGGTGTTAGTGCACCCAGTCGATCAAGAAAAGACCACATTCACCTATCCTAGAGGCACATTTTCTTATAGGAGGATGTCATTTGGATTGTGTAATGTCCATCTACATTTCATAGATCAGTTACATCTATCTTTGAGGATATGTTGGATTCATCTCTAGAGGTCTTTATGGATAATTTCTCAATTTTTGGAAACAATTTTGATGATTTTTTGCTCTATCTCACCACCATTCTTGTAATATGTGTCAAAGTCTGTTTGGTCTTATCTTGGGAGAAAAGTCATTTCATGGTTCCATAAGGCATAATTTTGGGGTATAGAGTTTCAAAAACCAGGATTGAAGTTGACAAGGCCAATGTGGGCCTCATTTCAATTGTTACCATTCCTTCCACCATAATACACGTCCACTTGTTCTTGGGGCAATGGGTTTCTATCACCATTTCATCAAAGATCTTAGCAAGATTTTAAGACAATTCTGTCATTTGCTTGAAAAAGATGTTGAGTTCAATTTTGATGACAGATGTGTTGAAGCCTTCAACCCATTTGAAGCACAAGTTGGTTTCTACTCCTATCATGCAGCCCCCATATTTCTCTTTACCATTTGAGATCATGACTGATGCTTAGGATATGGAAGTGGGGGTTGTGTTGGGCCAAAAGATTGGCCAGATTTGACATGCTATCTACTATGCAAGTAAAACCATTGATGAAGCTTAGAGAAACTAAATCACCATGGAGAAGGAGTTTCTTGATGTGATCTTCGTACTTGATAAATTTGTTCTTACCTTTTGCATAATAAATTCTTAGACTATACTGATCATGAAACATTAAAGTATCTTATGGTGAAGAAAGATTCTAAACCAAGATTGATTAGCTGGATTCTATTGCTCCAAGAGTTTGAATTGGAGTTTGTTGGCGAGAAGGAAATTGCAACTCCATGAGTTCGAAGAGATGAGGCATGAAAAGAAATGGAAAATATTGACTCAACAGACCCGATACAATACAATTTTTACCCGACCCAAAATGATCCAAATTTATTTTTTCATTGATTCCATCATAATATTTAATTTCATAACTTCTAAACATTAAACCCAAAAATGACTATAAAACCTGAGTTATCACCCCTAGGCATGAATCCTATGAGTTTTCAAAAAGCTACAATGAGAGAACCAAATTCTTGCATGACAATTTGATCAAAATAAGAATTTTGAGCATGGAAAATGGGTATGGTTGTACAATTCAAGGATGACGTTCTTACTTGGAAAGCTTAGGTCTAGACGGGAGGAACCTTATCTAGTCAAGCATGTGTATCCATTTGTATTTATTGTGATATATGAGAAGGAATATGCAAGGGAATTGACGGTCAACAGACAAAGATTGAAGGTTGTTGTTGAAGTCGGTTTGGACAAGGCATATCAATGTTTTGACATTATGATGCTAGTTGAGAAACACATATTTGATGAAGAGATATGGTTAAATACAAATGAAAAATACATCTATTACAAAGATGCTTAGAAGTTTCCGAGAGAATGAGTGCATAAAAAATCAATAAGCCCGACTGAAGGCGTAAAATTTAGTGCTAACGGGAGGCAACCCACCTAGGTTTGGGAACTTTTGCACTCAACATTAAATATTTGATACTTTTTTTTGCTTTCACACTTCCTAAAAACACACACACACTCGTGTTTAATCATTTTTGTTTAGAGTTTGAGATATTATAGGTGACAGATTAGAGAGAGAGAAAGAAAATGAGTGCAAGAGCTACATTAAGGGAGAATGTGATGTCATTTCAATGAGATTTGAGAAGATGAAGATTTTGGAGATTTCAGTGAAAAATTACACTTGGAAGATCCACCACGACTGTGGTGAATCAAGATGGTCATGGTGGCAGCATACATGAAACACAAAGAGGTTGGGAAAGAAAAATGAAGGAACCACCATGATTGCGGAGCTCGAGACGGGCGTGTCCACATCTACTTAGGACGGGTGTGGCAAAAAATTTACAACCCAATTGTGGTGTCGTTCCATAGGCTAGGTGCTTTTGTCTAAAATCACAACAGAGTCTGCAGATTTGAAGTAGATCCACCATGACCGTGGAGGATGCCAAAGCATGTCAATAGATCAACAATGCAACCACGGTCTTCACCACAGACGTTGGGAAAATTTCCAACCTAGTCATGGTAGTGTGATACATCTGAGGTGATGTGCACCAAAAATCACAGAGACAAGTGACAAAACAAGAATGAATTACCACAATCGTGGTAGTGGCCAAGGGCTTGGTTCTCAAAGGCCACCACAATCATGTCATCTGCCACGGGCATGGTGAGGATCATAGTCTTTAACAACCATGCACTCCACCACGGTCATGGCACCCGCTATGATCGTTCCACCATCATTCCGCCTCACCCATTGCCACCACGACGGTCGTGACGGGGTCCAACGCCACCAAAACATTCACTTAATTTCACCTACTCCCTCACGACCCCCCATTCATCTCTACAATTATACACAACCTCCATTCATATGGCAAGCCTCTAGCGACCTGATCTAGTTCGATCATCCAACTCCAGCACCCCTCCACCATCAATCCAACCCCAAATCACCTCCCTCACCTCCACCACACCTTACTATCCAATTTCCACCTCCAAACCACCACAAAATCACCACCTTCACCATGTCGACTGCTCCACCCAGTCAACCTATAACACCCCTAAATCCACCTCTTCCAACCCCATTTCCACCACCAATACAACTCCCAAATCACTCATCCACCTCCACATCGACTCCCTAATCCATTCCTAACCCAGTCATAACCTCCATTTCACCCCTCTTCTAGAAATCCAAAAATCTGGCCCTCCTCTACCTTATCCACCTAGTAATGAAGAAGTTAGGTAAGTATATAAAAAAGGAAGGGTAGAGCAGCCTTCAATCAATCATCAAGGGCAAGGTGTGCATGAAGCAGCCATCCACTGACATCCCCATGCCATCACACATATCATCACCTTCAAACTCCATTTCTAACTCCATACCCCACTCGGCTTCCATGTGTGGCATTGTCCTTCTATCATTGGGGAGTCACCACACCATCGACGCCACATATGAGGAGGAAGAAGAAGAGAAATAGGATACAAACAAAGATGACATGATCGATTCCATGGAACCAGAGGCCACTACTCATCCACAGAGAGACAAGGCAGAAGCTACCACATCTCCCTCTTATGTTCCACCACAGCCCACACTATCCCCTCACTCCACTTCTTCAGTTGTGGAGAGGCCACGTCAATAGCCGCAAGCAAGGTAGAAATTGATGATTGAGGAAGAAGAAGAGGTTTTACATCAACAGCCCGAGCAAAGAATGCCACTAAACTTAGATACAAGCTCAGGGTCACAATCATATGAGGTTGAGGATGAGGATGAGGATACATGTGATGAGGAGGAACTGAGTCTAGATTCGGTGGTCATTGTGACTTTAATGGAAGCAGACAAGTTGAAAGGAACTGGTAAGATTCTTGAGTGGGTATCATATGGGAGAGGTAGAAAGAGAAAGATCATAATAACCCCTCTCTACCCTAAGTGCATGACAAGGAGGGTCATTGCAACTAGGTATGCTTGTCAAAATGTGATGGATGCCCTTGACATCAAAGAAGAAATGGGAAACAAACAATTGGACTCCAGATTGTGGAAGGTGTTATGCACATCACAAGTTACCTATATGGAGTTAACACAATAGTTCTTTTCTACTTTGGGAAAGGTCAAATATAAAGGGGAAAAATCCATTAGATTTGGGATGCTGAATGAGATTCATACACTCACAACTTCTCAACTTAAAGGCATCTCTACCCCAGATGCTGAGGAGGCCAAGAAACTCAATGAAGGGTGCATTAAAAAAGAAACAGACATTGACTATTATTGCTTGTGGTGTACATTGACAAGCAACCCAACTTCACACCTACAAAATCAAAGACCAGTGCAATCTACCATCCTTTTATCACGTGTTCCCAAAAATTCATAGGAAATACCATTGTGGGCCAGTACGACAATTAAGGGAGTTGCTCCCAAAAAGATGTCTTTGTGTTTCATGGGATAATCAAAGACAAATTTCTCAACCTAGGGGTACTTCTAATAGATCATATGAAGACAATTATGTTCAAAAGCAAAAGTCCTTTTGTTATGGGAGGAATTGTGACCTGCATCACACTGGCTCGAGGGTGTGATATCATGGGGCTCACAAAGGCAAATGGGGCATAGTTTATTGATCTTAAATACCACTTATGCTCCCATGTAATCATTGTGGTTAACAAAAGAATGATGTATAATGTCACCCCCCATTACTAGTACCCAACCTTGAACTATGTTACCATGTTGCCCCACTCCTGGTCATTTTAGGCCCCATTGGACCTTTGAAAAAAATTACAAAAAAGTCGGAGGAAGAGTATCCGAGATAGAGCTACAGACTGAAAATTGTTGTTTTAACTTAAGGGGTGGGAGAAACAAATGTATTGATCAGCAAAGAGTAGAGAAGCATCAGAGACAAGCATGCTACACGAGAGGAAGAGAAGTAGAAGCATCATACCATAAACACCCTACATTGAATTCCAATGACATGTCCACGATATAGGCATAGCTAGAAGGCATTCAAAAAACTCAACAAAGCATGCAATTAATTCAGCAATATATGTGGCAAGATCAACAACAAATGCATTACCAGATCAACCACTTGTATCACTACCAGCATGCATATGCACAAAGCAATCCCCAATGGGGGGTGACTACTGGGGCTCCATTTCTACATATCCAGAGTCATACCCACCCCTCAAGCTGACTATTGTGGCCATTACTACTAGTTTCCTCCATCTCATCTAGATCCTCTACAACCTCAGTCCAACTCCTTTCCTCGGTAAGAAGATCTTCCTCAGCAAGAAGACCCACAATAATAGGGAGACCTTCCCATGGATCCACCACAACATCCATGATACATACCTACCTTCCCTAAGATTTAGTTTTATGTTGAAGACAATATGATTCAAAAGTTTGGGGTGGTAGGGCAGTATGTGCCCTATCTTTTTTCTCTCATTTTTTTAAAATTTTTACACCTATCCTACCTTATTGACTATTTGATTGATGGAAAACACCTTATCTAGTGTTGATTTCTGCTTGCGTACATACATGCACACATGTAGTTCTTTTTCTTGCATTTTCGAGAAATTTTCCAAAAATTTTGCTCTTTTTACTACTCCACTTGCATTGAATCTAATGTAGATTTCTGGTAATCATTGTGTGTTTTTTCTAGGATTTGATTCCTTAATGGTTTGTATTCCCTAAAGTAGGTTTGGATGTGATTAAATTGCAAATTGGCACCATTTTGGCCAATTTTTCCCAAATTTGAAATATCTTGACTTGTTGTGACTCAATCTCTACTTAATGAATTGGAATTGTTGATCTTTGACTAATGCATGCCACATTCTTAGATTTTATTGCTAAATGGTCTTGATCATTGAGTTTTTACATGTGAATCACTCCTCTCATGTTTGTGAATGTTTTAGTTGAATCATGATTTGAGAAAGCTATGAACACACAGGGCTTTTGGAAGCATATGAAAAAAATATATGAATCTCAAGTTGTTCACTCATGTGGTGTGATATTATTTAATGAAGTGTTTGATTGATTTTTGTGTAGGAGATTTTGTGTTGAGAACCACACTAGTGACCCCTCTTTGACCTGACTCTTCTTTCATCATCTTCATACCCCTCCACCTCATGAAAGGATGCCTAAGTGCACATATTTAGCCTTGGCCACCTCCAAAAGTTGGGGTGGCCATATCCATACC
This sequence comes from Alisma plantago-aquatica, assembly GCA_963693085.1. Classification (NCBI taxonomy): domain Eukaryota; kingdom Viridiplantae; phylum Streptophyta; class Magnoliopsida; order Alismatales; family Alismataceae; genus Alisma; species Alisma plantago-aquatica. The sequence continues at coordinate 635,759,550 of OY856415.1, forward strand.
TCCCTACTTCACTCTCACCACCAATTTCCCTCATACATGGGGCAAAGAAAAAGAAAAAAGAATGAGAAGTAAAAGAAAAAAGAAAATAAAATATGCTCGCACTCCAATCTCTTACCATGATCCTTTATTCTATTTCATACCCATTAAGCTTGGAAACATCAAACCTAGCCCACTTCACCCATTTTCCACCATCACGTGGGTCACTTTGTGTGGTTTGAAGCATAATATTGAATGCATGAAAGTGAAAAAACACTCCTAGTAATGTTTTATTAACACCATTATGAAATGGTCTACCTACATGAAAGTCATACACATTGAGTATGTGTTCTATGCCCTATATTTGAAGTTTGTATTGCTCAGTGCTCTTTTTGTGATTGGTTTGTGAAAATGGGGAGGAGAGAGGTGAAACACATGTACTTAGTCACTTTTAAGCCCATTTAATCAATAATAACCTTTAGCGATGTGTTTGTCATCCTTGTTTGTGAAAAGAAATTGGAGAGAGATTAAGTTCGAACATACTTGAGGACAAGTATGTTTTATGTTGGGCTGGTGATGTAGCCCTATTTTAAGCATCGATCTCATGTCTTTTTGCATCTTAATTACATCGAATCCTGTCAGATTTCAAGTCTAATCCCCCAATATATAATATCATGTCAAATACACTTATGGCTTCTTTTTGTGGTTTTTTTAGGTTTTTTGTACTTGTATTCGATGTAAAATTAGACAAGGACAGGATCCATGGTTGTCTACACCCTAGGATTGGATCCAAAATCTACCCCAAGCACCCCTTGAATAAACAAAATTGCTCCAAAGCAATTGAAAGCCATTTGAAGGAGTTTGAAGCAACGTCAAGCAGTTGGACCCTCACTACGGGTCGTGGTACTCCCCCACAACTGTGGCAAGATGAAGCAAGGGCGTCCTGACACTTCACGCAAAATACGAAGGATTGACCATGGTCATCACCACCACATTGATTTTGGCGAGTGAAGATCACCACGACTGTGGCCGCTACAATGATCGTGGGGGGCAACAGACAAAATAGCAAGCAACAAAGAATGATAGGGGCATCTCCCCTCTAGTACGGTCGTACTCTGTAGAACGGGTGTGGCACCATCCATCCAACATGACCATGGCACCCACCATGGTCATGGCCACCCACTTCCTTAACCACCACTCAGTAGTATATATCCACCTCGCCCGTATTACTCCCCACGGTCGTACCAACCCACACTCACCACGGTCATGGTACTCACCACGACCGTGGTGACCACACAACCCTACTCAACTTTTCCATTACATTCCCAACAGTACCCCCACTTATCCTAGTGCTTCCTCACCACCAATATAAGCCAAGGTGACATACAGAACACTAGGTTAGATTTTCTTTATCCTCCCTATAGATTTTATTGCAACCTCCTTTACATTCAAGAGCTCCTACCTACCCCCTTCCATATCCACCTCATTTCCACCCAAAATCCTAATTTGTTAGGATTTCTACCACCAAACCTTACCTTTCTATGTCATTTTCCATCTTGGAGGGAGGTGAATAAGCTTCTATAGCAAGGAGGTGAAGAAGGATGATTTTCTACAACCTGCCATGGCCTTCTACCACTTTTTTCTTTCCTATTTGCTCTTTTGTTTGATTATGAGTATCTAACTCCCCTTGGTGGGATGTTTGGGGGATAAATTTTACTTTGATACCATGATGGGGGGAATAACTTGTAATGAATATATTTTTATTCTATGATTATTATCTCTTTCTTCTATCTCATTTCCCATTATTTTACTTGGCATTTATGATTCTAAACATGGATTGGTTGTTATATGATGCTTGATAACACATAGACTCTTGGAGAAAATGAATTGTATGTGGCTATTGTAGGAATTGCTCCTAGGTCCAACTAGTGGATCACTAGATAGCATCCTATCCTCATAAATACAAATCTCTTTTCCTACAACTATGTGTGAGATCTAAGTAGTTAGTTTAAGAGTCATTCGTGCAATTTCCTAGAGTTTTCTAAAGGGTAGATGGTGAGTAGCATGAGGTGAAACACCCTCATCGCTACTCTCTCTTCTGACCCTTAGCTCTCAATTATCATAATAACCCTTACCTTAAAAGCGTAGATTAATTGAATCCAATAGAAATCCCACCTAGACCTTGATCCAATTGAGCCTCATAAGGGTAGATAGGGGGTGAAAGGGTGTAATTCCCATCCCACACTCTATTCTATCCATGGCCAACCAATAGTCTTGGGTATTTCATTGCATTTGAAAATATGTTTCATTTAGCAATATAAGATAAAAATATAAGATTTCCATGTTATATCAACCTCCAACTTTGATTATTATGACATTCCCCCAAACATCCTACTCTCCCCATAACTTTCTAAAACCCATCTTGTTTTCTTATCTTGCTTATGATTGTGTAATTTCTTGCTTTTATTGTCTCTTAGTCAATTACTTAGGTAATTGGGACCCAAGGAGCGAAAAGGGGCGACTAGGTTTTCCCCTGCGATGCGACTGGCTTGGGGGAGGGGCTCCAGGCTGCCGGTGAGCGCCTGCCCGCTCCCCCCGGGCCACTCTCCCTCTCCAAGTCGCTCGGCTCTAGCCTGTGGCGACAATTTTGTCCAAATCTGGTCTTGCCTCTCCTGTCCTTCGGCGGTGGAGTTTCGTGCCTCGGGTCAGACTCCACTTCGGAGGTGGTGGTGACGGCTGGGGCGATCCTCAGTGGTCTTCCTTGCAATTCCCTCGGGCGGATCCGGTTCTTCCCTCCCTCGAGCTGGCCCTCGCGGCTTGGATTTCCCCCATTTCCTCTGCGTTCCTATTTCCTTTTCTGTGTTTGGTTTTCGTCGTCGTTCGGTTGGGTCTCTGGAAGTTTATCTGCCTTTTCTGTCATCATTTATCGGTGTTGCTCTGTCACCATTTATCAGTGTTGGCTTGTCCGCTTTCCTACGATCCTCTCTTCCGGAGAGTGAGAGATTTCTAGTTAGTCTACATCTCGTCTTGCCACGGGTTGATCTTGTTGCTTTGTTCGTCTAGTTTCGTTTGAGAAGATTACCCATTATCAGAACATCATGCTGATCGAGTTCTTAATTCTCTGCTCTATGCTCATGTTGAAGGAATTTCTCATGATAAACTGCTTGTGTCAGTATTACAGAAGAGGAATCAATACAGAAGTGCTTCATTTTCTTTCAGATATGATTCGCAATGTTTTGTTTGTTCTGGATCAGCTCTTGGTATTGTTTGGTGGTGTTGTACTCTTTTCTTGTAGATGTCGTATGGCATACTGAGTAATGAATCATCCTGCTTTGTATAAAAAAAAAGTTAATTACTTAGGTTTGGATGGTAAGGTCTTGCTTTAGTAGTTAGTGTTATTTTCAGCTTGCAAGTGTTAATCTTTCTAGTTCGTGATAACCTGGGCCATTAATTTCTCTATTTCTTAACTTGTCTATTTAGTGTTAACTTGCATTGCTAGTGTAACTTAGTTGTATTCTCTTTGTCTTTCCTAGTTAGTTTCCTTCTTTGTTAATTAGAATTACTTGTTTAGGGTAACATAGAGTTTGCTTGTCTTGTCTTATTCTCTTGTTTCAATTTCTTACATCATTAGTATAATCAATTCAAACCAACATCAAACCCTAAATACCCTACTCTCGACATTAGGAACATAGCTCACCATAACCGAGGTCTATTACCACCTCTCTACCTGTGTATCGACCCTTATCTTGCCACTTGTCTATACTACAACACGACCTCATGCACCTATGGGTGAAGTGTGGATAGTCGGAGTGAGTGTGTAATATGAGGTCCATTATAAATTCAACAGATCCACACACATTTTCTTTGTGTACATCCAATAAAATTTCAATTGATTTGGGTGTGTGCAGTAGAAATGCACCAGGTTCCACTTGATTAATTACGCCAATTGGGTATCTTTTAACTGCAGCAATAATGTTACACGAAAAACCTAAAAACAATTCTACATAACATAGTTAGAGTGCAAATTCAGAAGGTATAAAACATGTAAAGCATAAAGCTGACCACATCGCCACATGGTATTATTTTACTATCATACATGAGGCCATCATCATTATCACATCACCATGTAATATCAATCTCTTATCATGTCACCAGAGGATATCACCTCAATTTATATCACAAATCCATGCCAAAGTCATAAGACTGTTCACACTATTTCCTGTAAGAACATCATTATCTCTCCATGTCTCATCAAGGTGTTTAATCATCATATATATGTCACATAATTTCTGGGTAATATTACAATTAAGAACTATGTTGCTCATAAGATAACCAATTAAGTCACAATACCATGAGGGAGAAAAACATTTCATCAACGTGCTAGTTATTCAAACATCTAAGCAACATCATCATGTCGTTGCAATTAGGGTTAGGTTTCCACATAGTTGTGACAACCGTTTTCTAATGATTACAGTCATCACGCAAAACCATACAGAAACAACCATTTCTTATGAGTTACCAAAAATCACTAAAAATTAAAATCATTTTTCCACAAAGATCCACTGCCAGGAACTTTTTCATGAGAAGGCTCAAGCCATATTTACATATACATCATTGTTAACTTGTACATACATCATTCCTACATATAGCAAGGATATGAGATAGCAGTTGCTTTACCAAAATGTAATCAAAAGCAACATCATACATCAAGGTATTTCTAGCCAAAATCTTAGATCGATAAAGACTATCTCCCAAGGACCTGAGTGTATAGGGACGACACATAGGACTCTATTCTACTAGAAATATAACAACATACACAACCTGAGTTGTTACTACTATTCATGTTGTTGTTGCCCACTCTCAGCTATACAATCATTATCTTCTTATGCACGTCCACCTAAAAATGTTGTAGAACCCATAGGGTGAGACAACAAGTCCCAGTGAGAGATAGAACTCTCTTCCAACAATATTATTACTACATATATATTATTATTTAAATATAAGGATAATGATAAAGCAATATTTATACGAAGCAGTTCCAATTATAATTAGTACAATAACAAGATATCTCCATATATGAGTAGATAATATATCTACTATGGACTGATAGATTATTCAATCCTTTAGAAGGAATATGAAGAACTTGTACATCACTTATCAATCATGCTATACCAGCATCTCAAGCTTATCCTATGATCATATCACCAGGATATGATATCAATGAATCTTCATCAATCCTGTGATTATACAGTCAGGTATTGACATTCATCAATCATGTGATTATACAACCAGGTATTGACATTCATCAATCTTGTGATCATACAACCAGGTATTGACATTCATCAATCTATGATTATACAACTAGGTATTGACATTCATCAATCATGTGCTTATACAACCAGGTATTGACATTCATCAATCAAGTGATTATACAACCAGGTATTGACATTCATCAATCATGTGCACATGTTTGGGTATCAAATCCTCATTTCATCTTTGAATAGTGTCACATCTTACTAGGAAACAATCATCTCTAGGTCATTAGACCCATATAAATATTATATATGTTGTTCAAGTATTACACATGGCTCACAAGGCCCATTGAATCTTTATAGTGTCACATAACCTATCCCATGGTTGTCTATGACCATTATTTCAACCACTTGCATGGTTATGGTCTCATGATAAAATAGAGATCAATTTAAATGTCAAAACCATGTTGTAAAAGAATAACCCCTTAATCTATTTTCACATATAATAAAATGGAAGGTATACCATATTGTCAAAGATTCCTTCATAGTTAGAACACCTCTATGTTACTCTATCATTTTCATCATGGGATATCAGTCCCTTGATCTCACCATTGAGCATTACATTACCTTCTAGGCAATTATGTTTTGTCAGGTAATCAGACATATATACATACTTTCTATAAAACTATTATTCAATAAATCTCATGAGGAATAATCAAGCTATAATTAGATTATAACCACTATAGCCCTCATTTGGCTATATCCATAAGGAATTCATGGTTAAGATTTCATTATTGTAACCACTGATTATTATCATCATGCCATTTCAAGTTACATTCCCTCTTATGATTAGAGTTAGGGATTCTCTTTTCAATCTGGTTAGGGTTTCCAGGGTTATATTCAATCACCAACCCTAGACCATAACTCCTTATCTCTAGGAGTTTATATTATCATCTTTACATTCAATTGTATCACAAACAATCTATAAATCAAGTAACAACCCTTTCATAGCTAGGGTTAGGGCTTCTATTTTAACCTATTAGGGTCTTTAGGGTTTTATTCAACAACCAAACCCTAATTCATAACTTTGATATCTAGGAGTTTAATTCATTGCTATAAGTATTCAATCATACTTGATTACTCTCATCAATTATCATTAATTGATTATCAACATAAGGTATTACCTTTCCCATATAAGTAGTACAAGTTTCTCTGTCATCCTTACTAGAATATTAGATTCAACTTTAACTTCTTGTATTGACTTGACCCTCTTTAGGGTATACTAGCCCACACTTTTCAAAGTATATCCATTTCATTACTTCAAAGTTCATCCATTGATTATATTGAAGGTGTATCGGCCTACACTCATCAAGGTGGGTCGGCCTAGGTGTATCAACCTACATGTTACACCTTGTGTCAGCCAAAGTATCATTACTTGTATCGACCAAAGCATGTCAATTGGTATCAATTTAGAGATACTTGAGAAGATATATCAGTTATAGTGTGCTTTAGGGTATCATCCACCCTATCTCTTTGTGTATCGACCACATCATCCCATTGTGCATCGGTCATGTCAACCCATTATGTATATCAGCCACACCATCTACTTAGGGTATCGGCCACTCAACCAACTAGTGTGTCTGCCTCATCATCTACTAGGGTATAGGCCTAGGTTATCCATTTTAGTATCGACCAATCAAACTACTAAGATATTCGCTACACCATTAGCTAGTGTATCGGTCACATAGCACATTATGGGATATCAATCTCTAGGGTTTGAGTTGTAACGGATGAACCCTTGTTCAATACTTTAGTTCTCTCACCTATTGACCCTGCCATTACTTGGTGTATTGGCCAAGGCTTCAAAGAGTATATTTCCCCCATCTTCACATGTTGTATTGGGCTAGAGGGTGTCAGATTGTGAGTATATCGGATTACTAGGGTTAGAGTTGGCCATGTCAGCCTCCACACTTAACTAAGACATCATATTTTGATATCTCACTTTCACTAGACATTTCCTTGGTTATGGCAAGTTAATGACTTTGAGGCATATCACTTTTAGAGCATCTAACATATCGACCTAGCAACATTATATTGTTTTAAGGCATCACAAGTCATATCGGCCCTCCATGTTATCATGCATGTATTTATGTGTCGGCTTGGATATCTTCTAGATATCGGCTTACCTTATTCTCAATCTTAGATGATAGGTTAAACAACTAAGAGGATAGTAGTTCTACTCTTGTTATAAACCATAAGGATAGGAGTTCATGTGTATCGATTTCCATACTTATACCCTTGTATTGGGTTAGGGTTTCCCACAAACCAATATAAATTTGTGCATCTCGGTTTCATCATCTTCAACCTCCAACTTTTCATTCATTACCACTACAGTTCATGGGCAACAACCCCATATATCCAATAGAACTATATAACCACCGTTTAATCAATGAAAGTTGAAATAGAAAAAGAATCACCAAATATTGCATGATAGAAAATGAATAATAATAAAATTAGGTTCAAGTTATATAACCCACTTCAATGTCACCACTAAAGCTTCAATCTTCTAAGATCCACGTTCCCAAGGTTGAAGATGACTTATCAAGAGTCCAAGTCTTGACCATAACACCTCTATTCAAAAGGAAGACACCATATTAAGGAACATGGTGAAGAAGGAAAGAAAGAAAAAATCATGGTTCGTAAAGCCATATACCTTGATCGAAACTCTAGATGTCCAAGAAAGTGCAAAAAAATTTGAGGTTATAACATCCTTCCCCGCTTATAAGAATTTTTCCCCTAAAATTAAACCAAATCATTGTTTAACAAATCAAACTTTACATCTGAAACATAACTACTCAATCCCGACATATCCAAGCCTCTGTATTGTTCCTACAATGGACATGGATGCTACCTCTCCGATATGGTAGATCCTCAATAGTCCCTTTTGGTCCTACCCCAAAGGTAGACAAAGATTTAGAGTTGTATAGGATCCTACCCAAAGGTAGACCAAACCTTGACTCATGATAATCTATTGATCCTTGACGTGGGTTTTTACTGTGCTAACAAACTCATCTACAGCTGAAATCCCTAAGTCTTTACCAAAACCTCATGCAATAGTACCACCCGCAAGAGGACGAGTCTTATCACAGTATAGTTAAGGATCAAATCCTAAGGGACAATGTTTTTAAGAATCTTACTAGTCGTATCTAGTTGAATCGAGACTAATATTTAAAATAAGAGTTGATTTTGGTTTCGTTAAACTAATTGCAAGGAAAGTAAAAGAGAAGGATTAAAATTGAGTTTAGATTAATGATGGGAATCACTGGGGTGGAAACGGGTTTCACCACCACTACACATGAAAACACATCCAAAACACATCCAGGCAAGATACAAGTATCCAAATGGAGTATCAAACAATCTGTTAGGAAATAGAGTTTACGTAAGCAACTCCATGGGATCAATGTCTCATTACCCACGGGTCACACACACTTACTACTCTAGAGATAGTTCTCGTCTGGGCATCAACCATGTTAATGAATATTCAAATATTAAGTATTGAAGTTCTTGCAACAAAGGAATATAATAGATCATGCAAGGCAGGTGATAAGCATGCATTTAAATGATTAATAATGAAATGGAAAGCTATATACAAGCCATGGAATGTTATACGATGAATATGTAAGCACGGGCAGCGGGGCTAGTTCCCACACCCCAATTGAATGGACTACTTGCTCCTCATGACAGAAACAAATAGAACAAGTGAGAGGGAAGATTCCTCCATAGTCATGATAAAGAAGATGATCACATCTCAGTGGAGAAATGATATTCTACATGATGGTGGGTTAGATCTGGACAAGGAGGGGAAAAACACCAAGACGGATGAGGATGATATTCTTTCTCCTTCTTCCTTCTCTTCTCATGCTCTTTCTCACAAGATATGGAGCAGTAGATGGATGATGGATGAAGGTGCTACAGATCTGAAATCCCACCACTTTTGTAGCTAAGAGATATATCTTGGAGGAGTGGAGACGGTGGAGTTGCAAGGACACCAAAGAGGTAGTCTTTGGCATAAAAGATCATCTTCCTTGGCAAGGCACAAAGTGGCAGCCTGGCCACATGGATGGAGCGGAAGTGATGCCTCAAATGAAGGAGGGGGTCGTCTATTTATAGGTGCAGGTCTATGGAGCATTGTCTTATCTACCACGGTCGTGACCTTCGGTATCGGTCACAGTACTCCTTGACACAACTGTGTCTGGTATCCACCCAACCATACCAAGGTGTTTGCACGATTGGGGTGATTTCCGCATTCGAGGTCATTTTATACCGGTCAAGGTTGTTGTCGTGATCGAGGTGTCTGTGCCGTGGTCGAGGTGTCTACGCCACGATCAAGTTGTTTGTCATGGTTGTAGAGGTGTATCGATTGCACTGGAATGCCACGGTCATGGTGGGGTGTCGGTCGCGGTACCTTGGCCTCGGTCCGACCATGCTAAGGTGGGCTCGGTCGTGCCAAGTGTCGATCGACACTACATCTTGGTTGTGGTTGTGGTGTTGTATTCTTGGTCGCGGTCATGGTACCCTTCTTCTTGGCCATAGTCACAGCATCATGGAACAAATCCAACCAACTAGCGGGACCACCATCTCCTACACTGATGCACATAGTGTGATGATTAATCCTGCAATGGAAACAAATGGATTTGATCAAAACTCTAAATAATCATCTAAAACTGAGGAAAATTGTATATGAGTAGATTCATAGGGAATAAGAGAGCTTTTAGTGCAAAACTGGGCCAAAAATGGGGACTAAAACTAATATGAATATACATTCATCAAAACACCCCAAACAAAAACGTTGCTCACCCTCGAGTAACAAAAAATCTAAAATAGTCGCCAATTGAATACTTTCAACAATTGTGATTGCCTCATCTTCACATCACGTTAGTATCTTTTCTACTTTGTATGGTTGGACATCTCAACTTCCTGAGATCAGTGAACACATCTTACAATATCTTTGTTCCCGAGTTCGTTTCCTAAAAGCACTTCCTCTCCACTTTTTCCAACATCAAGCATGTCTAAGAGCATTGTAAGAGTCCAGAGATTCCCAAAGAACAACAAGCGTGCATATGATCTGACATTGGTGTTTTACAAAAGAGTGGCAAAAATGAGGCATTCATTGTTCCTATAGGTGGGAAAGGGAGTGAAGGGGGGTATGGAAGGGAGTAGTAAATCTCTCCTCTATTCAACTCCATATTTTTATTATATCGTTGCAATTTCATTGATTACAACTTTTTTGTCTGCAAATATCTCCTATATTTGACTCGAAATTGCATTTTTTTTCTTGTGTTCATATTGGCATATTTTGTTTTTCATTTTGGTGATACGTCCCTATAACATATAGAGGGGTATGGAAGAAGCGGTTAAAGAGAGGGATGGTGTGCCACCCCAAACTTAGGGTTTTCCACCATTTTTATGGCTTTTTGTTTCTTTTTGATGGATGGATGGGTATGAAGATGGTAGAAGAGGCGTAGAAGAGAGTTTAGATCATTATGAAACTTGATTTACAATTTAGTGCACCGAGTTGTTCTCCTTATCATACGATGCTCAAATAATGACTTGATGGGGATCCGGTGAAGATTCCATGATATTGTTCCACTAGTCAGTTAGGAAGCATGATGTGTTTGATCCCTCTCAGTTCGAAAGATACTTGCCATCTTTACTGAAGGATCATGATGTTAGGATTCATAAGCTTCACATGGTGATTTCTAACCATTGGCTAGTTTTAGAAATTATCCCTCTTGAGACTTTGTGTCGAATAAGGAGGGTATAATGATTCAAAATTGCATGGAAAAAGAACTAGCTGGCTAGGTAAAGGTTTTGATTGAACTAAAAGAATAAAAACTTCATCAAGTTTCAATACAAAACTACTTTGAAAACTTAAAATTTTAAAAAAAAATTTAAAAATTTCTTCAAAATTGCAATGATGGAATCTTAAGTCTGAAATAGATAGGTGTGGGTGGGAAGTAAAGTACGTGCCACCCACCCTCCACCCCACACTTAGAAATTTTCTCATCTTGAGAAAACTCTAAATCCGAGATGGAGGGGAAAAAGCATGTCATTTGGCCCACCAGATGTGGTTGCGTTCCTCTTAGCAATGTGTCCTCCATCTAAAATCTCAAAAACAAGAAAATTATCAGAACTTAAGATTGGATCTTGCAATGTGTTATCAACTAGGTGCAATTTTTTTCTAATTTAAAACTAAAATTAAAATCTAAGGTAAGGATTGGGTTGCCTCCCGACAAGTGCCTTCGTTTTATGTCATTGGCTCAACATGCTTCTTTCAATTTTCTAGTAGATATACTGGTTTGGAAAGATTTACTGATGCTTCAATGATCATGCCATCTGTGGTGAAGTATCTCTTCAAGCGTTGGCCATTTGCCACAAACTCTCCTGACTTTTCACTCCATAAAATGAAGGCACCATGTGGGTAGATGCTCTTGACAGTGTACGTTCTAGACCAATGAGAACAGAGTTTTCTTGGGAACAATCTCAATCTTGAGTTAAATAGTAGAACTTGGTCTCCCACTTCTATGTCTTTCCTCTTTAGATGAACATCATGCCAAAATTTTGTGTGTTCTTTGTAGATTCTTACAGTCTTGTAGGCGGTCTTTCGGAGTTCTTCCAACTCTTACAGTTGTAGAATCCTAGCTTGGCCAGCTTTCTTCATGTCAAAATTTAGTTGTTTGATTGCCCACCAAGGTTTGTGTTCAAGTTCTATGGACAAGTGAAATGATTTTCCATAGATTAATCTAAAAAGTGTTGTTCTGAGAGGAATCTTGAAAGCAGTTTTGTAGGCCCACAGGGAGTCATGGATTTTTACTGACCAATCCTTTAGGTTGCGGCCTACTATCTTTTCCAGGATAGCTTTGAGTTGATGGTTTGACACCTCTACATGTCCACTCCTTTGTGGATGGTAGAGGCAACCTACCTTGTGCGTTACACCATATTTTCTCAACAGAGCCTCAAAACTTCTTTCCAAGAAATGAGAACCTCTGTCGGATATCACTGTGCATGGAGCTCCAAAATGGGGAAAGTTAATATCTCTAAACATTTTGTTGACTGGTTTTGAATCGCTAGTGACAGTTGGCATGGCCTCTACCCATTTAGATACATAATCCACCATGACTAGAATGTAGTAAAATCCATGTGAGGATGGGAATGGGCCCATGAAGTCCACTCCCCAAGCGACAAAAATCTCAACTTCCTATCAGAGCTTAAGGGGCATCTCATCTCTTTTCATTATGTTACCCGCCCTCTGGCATTTGTCACAAGACAAGACAAAGTTGTAGGCATCCTTGGATATGGTTGGCCAAAAGAAGCCACATTGTAGAATTTTCAAAGAAGTATTCTTGGAACTCATATGGCCTTCAGTCGGGCCTGAGTGGCATTTCTCTAGAACAAGTTAAGCTTCTTCCTCATCGATGCATCATCTGTAAAGACCATCATCACAGATCTTGAAAAGGTAAGGCTCATCCCAATGATATTGCTTCACGTCGTGCATGAATTTCTTTAGTGCAATTTGGGTGCACTCAAGGAGGATGACACCGGCCGCAAGGTAGTTCACGTAGTCCATGTACCAAGGGATAGCTTCTGAAGCTTTCATGAGTTGGTCGTCTAGACGAGAGTCATTAATTGGGATATTTTCAGTGTTCAGGGTTTGGATACAACTTAAGTGGTCTGGCACAACATTATCTGTGCCTTTCTTATCTCTTATCTCAAGATCAAAATTTTGTAAGAGGAAAATCCATCTGATTAGCCTGGGTTTTGCATCTTTCTTTGCTAGGAGGTAATGAATTACATCATTATCAATGTAGAGGATGACCTTTGAACCGATGAGGTAGGATCTAAACTTGTCAAAGGCATACACAACTACTAAAAGTTCCTTCTCAGTAGTTGCATAGTTCCTTTGAGCTTCATCAAGGGTCTTAGATGCATAGTAGATGACATGATGCTTCTTTTCTATATATTGGCACAAAACAGCACCGACTGCGTAATCAATGGCATCACACATTATTTCAAATGGGTTCTCCCAATCTGGAGCTCTGATGATAGGGGTTGATGCAAGGGCATGCTTAAGATTGTTGAAACTCTTGATGCATTTTTCATCGAAGTGGAAATCAACATCCTTTACTAATAAGTTCGTCATAGGCTTGTTATCTTGGAAAAATCCTTTATAAACCTTTTGTACAAGCCTACATGACCAATAAATGTGTGGACCACTCTTACATTAGTTGGGAGATCTATTTTAGATATCACTTTGATCCTTTCCTTGTCCACTTTGATCCCTCGATTGATGACCTAATGGCTGAGGACAATGCCCTCTTTTACCATAAAATGACATTTCTCCCATTTTAGCACTAGATGTGCTTCTTCGCATCATTTGAGGACCAGGGAGATGTTCTTCAGGCATGAGTTGTATGAATCCCCATATATGGAGAAATCATCCATGACAACTTCCATAATAGTTTTTGTGAGTCCAGCGAATATGGTTGCCATGCAATGCTAGAAAGTGGCAGGAACATTGCAAAGCCCAAAAGGCATCCTTCTAAAGGCATATGTTCCAAAGGGGCAAGTGAATGTTTTTTTTTCTTGGTCATCTAGATGTATGGGAATTTGATAAAATCTAGAGTAACCATCAAGATAGAAAAAATATTCCTAGTGAGATAATCGCTCTAAGACTTAGTTTAGGAAAGGCATCGGGAAATGATCCTTAAGTGTGGCCTTGTTTAATTTCCTATAGCCGATACACATCCTCTAGCCAGTAGTTGTTCGAGTGGGATGAGTTCATTATTTTCATTCCACATCGGTAGTTCCACCTTTCTTTGGGACAACATGTACATGACTTACCCATGGCGAGTCAGAGATAGGATATATAATTCCTATAGTGAGCAAATTAATGACTTCAAGGCAGACTACTTCTTTCATAATTGGATTCAACTTTCATTGACGTTCAATAGTTGGTTTGTGATCTTCCACTATGGGGATTATGTGCATACAAAGCGCTTACTCACCCCAGTGAGGTCACTCATTTTGTAGATGAGGGCCTTTATTTTGGTATGTATGCCCTAAGAGCCAATCATGTGATGATTGGTGGGATGCATCAAGATTGATTTGATAAACATCAAAGGAAAGCTTCCAATTCTTTTTGGTTCAGTCATATGAGATAATGATAGAACATATTGAATGTCTAGAGAATGACAGTACTCGATGACGTATGCTGTCAGGTTAAGGACCTGAACGATGAGATCATACGGATGCTAAGAGTTTGTACATTCTTATTATGTCCCTAGTTGGATGTCATTGTGGAAGGTAGATAGACAACAATGACACACAAGACTAGATTGTGGTGTTGGTTGATGACAGAATCTCATTAGTCATGATATGGAACTTGTTAGAGAACAAGTGTACCAGACAGACCCACCGTGAGTTTGTCACATGGAACCATGACATGGTAGTCACAGTCAGTTCTCACATTGATGGTGGTGAGTGTGATTCTTTGACCTGAAATCACTACACTCAACACATGTCATTGGGTACACTTTGACATCATCAAACGCAGTCCTAAAACATGGGTTGTTATAAAGGTGATGATTGGGTGGCTTTGACACATGGGGCTTTTGAGGGGTGAGTGATATATATGGGATTTGTCCCTCCAGAGGAAGTTTGATATCCATGGCCACTTAATGAGTAGGATTGAGATAGGTGTGCACATGCATGTGTGAATTAGTATGTGATATTGATTTCATACATATCTCCTCCAATCTACTCTAAGATCAAGAAAGTGAATGAATGTTGACAGGATGAATGTTCCATGCCTTGAGTTCATTCGGGATATCAGAGACAAAGGAATTATACATTCACTATAACACCATTCACGGATTGTAGGATTGAAAGTTTTTCTCCTACTTTCCTTTTCACTTGGGCAGCACTGATGTGCAACTAGGCACCGCTCTTTGCTTGTGAAGTCATAAGTGTTATGGACTTTCACTGCCAATGTGAAATGGGCCTATAGGGTCACACACATAGGATTTAACCTAGAAGAGGAGTTTATCCACAAATGATGTTTAGATTGATTACTAAAGGGGTTTAGCAGTTCAATTAAACACTCAATTAATTGATAGCTCAAAAGCATAGTGTTCAAAGTGTTGGACAAGATGATTAAGATTATTGGATTGATTGGAACTACAATTGACTAATTTGTACAGTCTACTGCTCCAACTGATGGGCTCATAGGGTTGAACCGATCGGCTCAAGTTGGTGAACTGATCGGCTCATGTTGGTGAGTCGATCGGCTCATGTGTCAATGAAACGATCGGATCAATTGTTGAACTGGTCGATTCGTGTGACCAACAAAGATCATTTGGAAAGTCAGAAGACTCTTTTTGCAAATACATATTTGTTTCGCTTGTACAAATTTGCTTTGGATAAGGACTAATATTTGATTAGTTGGAAACAAACATGGAAAGTCAATTCGAGTTGGACCAAGTTCGCGAACCGATCGGCTCAGGTGCCCCAACTGATCGGTTCAGGTGTGAAATGATTGGCTCAGGTCCCCAACCGACTGTTTAATGCTTGAAACGATCGGTTCATCTGGCGTAGTTGGTTGTTTTGTGGAAAATCTTGAACCCTTCTACTCTTGCTTTAATCCCACATTGCCCGGGATAGAGAACCCTATCCCATGACCCTCCTATATATTGGGGTATTGGGGGCTTCTCTGATAGTACAACTCAAAATACCAGTTTCTCTGTAAATTTGTCGTTCTCTCTAGTTGTGGTAACCAGGAGAGCCTAAGAAAGTGCTACCCGACAAGGGAGGTACAACAAGCGAAAGACAACTGCTGAAAGACAACTGGTTGTAGGAGAGTGTGTCAGTGACTAGTACACCGATAGGAGGGTGCAACTCCTTCTGGTGCCTTGTGCAATAAGGAGATCGGAGTTCCTGGTGGTCTATGTGGACTACTACAGAGATGGGAGACTTCTGCCGCTCATAGGACAACTGTCAATCCCGACAGTCCTGGTGAGGCCAGGAGCTGCACAAACACCGTCCAAGACCGGAGGTGAAGACCGCGCAAGCCGCGAGGCAACGTCGCCGAGCAAGCCTCGGGACAAGATATGTCTCTACAAACCATTCTTACTATTGTATAGATGTTGACACAATTCCTTTATTATGGGTTTGGAGAGAAGAAATGTTTTGTTTCCGCTACCTTCTCTGTCTCCCCTAAAACCCAACAGTGTTATCAGATCCACGTCAACTGCTCTATACTTTACGATTATTGATATGATCGATTTTGATTTGTCACCCTTATTTATTGCATACAATGTGAATAAAATTGGCTTTATGCATGTCCAATCCTAAATCCACAAATTCAAATATACATATATGATATGTAATATGAATGCACTCGATACGCGTCACCCTTAAATGAGTTTTGTGGTGGATGTATAGCGTGGTTATGGCCAATAAACCCTATATCTGTGTATAGTTGAATGTGGTTGCTTGCATCTCAGTCTGTGCACCGATTCCCTACCTCCTTATTCCTGATGTAACTCGAGATAACTCGAGATTTCTTTACTACCTTTACTCCCCCTGAATATAACTCGCGGTTTCCCAATTTAAATGTAAATATGATAGATCTTTTATATTTTGTATTATGTCGAAGAACAGAGGACAATCTGACGACAACTGAGACGATCAGTTCAAGGTGTGAACCGATCTGTTGGTGATTCAGATGACCGACTCGAGGAGTGAGATGATCGGGTGGTGACCTGAGGAGATGCACGACAACCTGTGAATCGATCGGCTGGAGGCACCAGTCGATCGACTGGTGGCACCCAACTGACCGGCCTGGTGGCGAGCCGATCAATCATGGAGATGAGTTGATCAAACCCAGAATGGCAAAGCACAGAGTTCATCTTGTATAGGTTGCATGTGATGTAGACCTAGATGATCGTGATTCCTCTTGGCTCGAGGAATCACATTAGGATGACCATAATCATCGCCTTTATCGTTTTGCATGTTTTCTATGGGATATAACATGTATATGATACGTATTATGTATTGTGGTGATTGAATGTGTATATGTACCTATAAAAACCAAATCCCTCATTAAATATTAAAGTAATAGATGCCTTCAAAATGTGACACACGTGAAAAGCTTGATCGGCCAAGTGTGGGCATGCCCTAGCATGGTGCACCGTCTATCTCGTGGAAGCGTGAAGGATGGATATGGGGGTCTGTCCTAGTAGGGTGCATATTCATCATGTTGTCTTTGGGTCGGACTTAACAAGGTGACCTAGATAGGATCTAGCACCTTGAGGCATGGAGGTGATCATGGCAAAGAGTTGCATATGACATCTTTCAAGAGTTACATATGATGCAATTGGTAAAAGTTTCCTACCTGGAAGATCTAAGTTGTGGGTGACAGCCCTAGCTGATCCATGACTCAGAGGATTTCAGGACCTTGACCCACTAGAAGATTGTACGATGCAATATTCCGAATTGATGGTGAGGGGTATCAATTTAAACAAAATAGTGGGCACAATAATTAATTAAAGTCCTAATTATATCGTCAACCTTTCAAATCCATCAAATATGTCAAAATTGTGTTTTGGACTAAATTGCATATATTTCCTTTTGTAGTACAAATGTCAACAAACAACAATCACTTTTCATTGTGATCGGTCCTTGAAAAGAACAAGCTAAATGGGACTAACTTCCATGATTGGTTTAGGACATTGAGAATTGTTCTCACTCAAGAGAGAAAGATATATGTCCTGGATACTCCATCTCCAGAGGAACTTGCTCCTACCGCACCAAAGGCAGACAGGGATGCTTATAAGAAGCATTCTGAAGATGCCATTGATGCAAACTGCTTGATGTTGTGCTCCATGAACCACGAGCTGTAGAGACAACATGAGAATATGGGTGTCATTGAGATGATTCAGCATCTCAAGAACATGTATGAAGATCAAGCACAGCAAGAAAGATAAGATGTCTCTAGGGTGATGTTCAAGTGTTTCATGACAGAAGGAGATCTAGTTGGTCCACACACGCTCAAAATGATTGGGTATGTGGAGAACCTGACAAGACTGGGATTTCCCCTAAGCCAAGATTTGACTACTGATGTGATACTGCAATCATTGCCAAAATCCTATAGTTAGTTTTTGATGAACTACAACATGAACAACTTTGACAAGCCGTTGAGAGAGTTGTTGGGCATGTTGAGGACAGCCGAGGCACATATGAAGAAGGACAATCCTAAGTCTACGATTATGATCAAAAACAAGAAAGGGAAGCCCTAGCGCAAGGGCAAAGGAAAGGCTAAGAAAGGTTCTGATGCTAGCCAGCAGCCCAAGTCATCTTCAACTCTCAAGGCCAAGGGAGGTGTGGCCAAGAGAGGTAATTGCCACCATTGTCAAAAGCCAGTACATTCGAAAAGGAATTGTCCACTCTATCTAGAAGAACTAAAGAAGAAGGAGGCGACAGACGTCTCCACCTGAAGGTGTCATGAAATAAACTTATAACACGTTTGAGGTAAATGATACCAAGATATAAAGTGTAAAGAACCTAATAAATGGGGAAAGTGTTTCCGCCATAGATAGGAGTACTTTAGTTTATTTTCATCTTTGAAGGCATGTAATAGAGTTATGAACTGCGATTTCATTTTTGCCAATGAATAGAAACACCTTAATTTTTTGCATATTGTATGACAATGATGGCAATTAATAAAGTTGATGTTTCAATCTTTGTGGAAATGCCTTGTTTATCTTGTGGTACTTGGTATGCATAAGATAAAATGATACCTAAAAGTTATTGAAAACTCAAACAATCAAATTAGCATACATCATGAGAAATTCATTTCTAGTTTCCATATGATGGATAAGTCTAGACTCTTTTGGTTAGAGAACCAGTAAGAGACATGAATCTCTTAGACATGATTAATCAATCTTCACTAGTGGTAGTGGGAGAATGATTATCCTATTAGGTATAATACATGTGATGTATTTACATACCTATTAGAGTTAATGTTAGTACTTCAAACAATGTTTAGAGAAATACCAATATGAATATCTTGAAGTGTTCAAGAATATCATAGATGAAGTACGAATTTGGTAAAGTGTTAATTCTTGATGAGATTAATGAATGAAATACTTGAACCAAATGTTTGAGATCCTTATGAGTGATTATGATAATATGTCATAGTGAGCTCGTATTTAAGGCATGGTGATGTCTAAATCAAAAGGATTCATACTCTAAGGAGTTAGAGGATGATTATCAAACCACTAATTTCTTCTTAAATAAAGAATACCCTACACTAATAAAGGACATAAAGAATCACAAGGAGTTGTGACTTCTTATATCCTTGACAGATACACCTCAATTATCTATGTGATGAGTTGGTCATGTGATGAGTCAACCATCTAGATAAATATGAGGTACTAGATTTTGAGTTATGGTTTATGACCATTACATCCAAAATGACTTCCATGTGAACCATAAGATATGACCTTGATGGTAGCACCCATTGGGATGAAGTACATAAGTGTGAATGAGTTTTAAGCGTTAAGACACATGGATAACATTTTGAGAATGATGATGCTTGTTCATTGCAACTTAATGACTAAGAAATTTGGCATACGGATACTAAAACCACATTCCTATGAGGAATAAAATAAGGATGTGTACGTAACACAACCTATAAGGTTTATGAATCCATTAATGCAAATGAAGTCTATAAGTTACAATGGACTAAACAATGTGATTGATTGATTACAAGAAACTCAGAGCTGGATCTTTACTTTGATGATATAGTCAAAAGGTTTGACTGATATCTCAAAGATAAAGAGAGATATGTGATATAGTGGGAGCGTATTCACATTCCACATGTTGTTGTCAAATGGAAATGTTCTAGAATGGAAATCCAAAGTGGAAATTATCTTTAAGGAAGATAGAGACGTTTCCTATGTGATAGGAATAGATATCTATAGAGATAGTTCTCAAAAACCTCTTGACCTAAAAAGAGAAAGCATACATTGGAAATTTGTACTGAAGGGTTCAGTGTGCATAGATTCAGTGGGAGAAAACTTGTCTGTGTTACATGGAGTTAGTATCCCAAGGCCAAGTGTCCAATTCTTATGAAGAATGGGAACACTAAAAATAGATATGAATCTATCATGTATGTAATTATCCCATTATCTTGCGTGTATGGACATAGCAAGAATAAAATGCATTCATCATCTTATATGTAGGACATGACAATATGATGTGCTCATCCTGATAACTCATATGTGGGACATGACGAGTGGATGTTTGTCTAGTTCCAGTAAGGGTTACTGGAATACCATAAGAACTTGATAAGTACTTGAGAAGTACTAGTTCTATGGGAATACGAAAGGGTTCACTGTAAAGAGTTACACTGATGTGAAGTTCCAAAAAGGACAGAAAATTAAATGAAAAATATATATGGGATATATAAAAGTGAATGTTTGCTGATAAATGGAAACGTTCCAATAAAGGCATTTAAAAGGAAAAGCCATGTATCAGTATGTTAGAGAACATTAGTGTATGCTATATGGATCTGGAAGTTCATGAGATGAACTTATAGATATTCCAATCTTTAATAACAAGTAAGGAGTACTTGGTCATGCAATGTGGCTAAAGGTTAGAAAAGGAATACTAGATCGCATATTACGGCAACTCCATCTCATACGGGTGACGTACAATGAAGAGATGAGAGACATGCAGTTAATACTAACTTTGGCAAGATGTTGCCATAACTCACTATGCTAGCACTAGAGCACAATAACATGTGGGACATGTTTGAAGATCACTAAGAATATGATATAAGGTTGATTGGCTCGCAATGCAAGTGGGAGTCTATTGGTATGTATGCCCTGAGAGCCAATCATGGGATGATTGGTGGGATGCATCAAGATTGATTTGATAAACATCAAAGGAAAGCTTCCAATTCTTTCTGGTTCAGTCATATGAGATAATGATAGAATATATTGAATGTCTAGAGAATGACAGTACTCGATGACGTATGCTTTCAGGTTAAGTACCTGAACGATGAGATCATATGGATGCTAAGAGTTTGTACATTCTTATTATGTCCCTAGTCAGATGTCATTGTGGAAGGTAGATAGACAACAATGACACACAAAACTAGATTGTGGTGTTGTTTGAGGAAAGAATCTCATTAGTCATGATATGGAGATATCAAACCAAACACATTGGTACTTGTTGGAGAACAAGTGTACCAGATAGACCCACTGTGAGTTTGAAACATGGAACCATGAGATGGTAGTTACAGTCAGTTCTCACAGTGATGGTGGTGAGTGTGATTATTTGACCTAAAATCACTACACTCAACACATGTCATTGGGTACACTTTGACATCATCAAACACAATCCTGAAACATGGGTTGTTATAAAGGTAATCATAGGGTGGCTTTCACACATGGGGCTTTTGAGGGGTGAGTGATAGATGTGGGATTTGTCCCTCCTGAGGGAGTTTGATATCCATGGCCACTTGATGAGTAGGATTGAGATAGGTGTGCGCACACATATGTGAATCAGTATGTGATATTGATGTCATACATATCTCCTCCAATCTACTCTAAGATCAAGAAAGGGAATGAATGTTGACAGGATGACTGTTCCATGCCTTGAGTTCATTCGGGATATCATAGACAAAGGAATTATACATTCACTGTAACACCATTCACGGATTGTAGGATTGAAATTTTTTCTCCAACTTTCCTTTTCACTTGGGTAGCATTGATGTGCAAATAGGCACCACTCTTTGATTGTGAAGTCGTAAGTGTTATGGACTTTCACTGCCAATGTGAAATGGGCCTGCAGGGTCACACACATAGGATTTAACTTGGAAGATGACTTTATCCACAAATGATGTTTAAATTGATTAATAAAGGGGTTTCGTAGTTCAATTAAACACTAAATTAATTAATAGCTCAAAATCATATTGTTCAAAGTGTTGGACCAGATGATTAAGAGTATCAGATTGATTGGAACTCCAATTCACTAATTTGCACATTCTACTGCTCCAACCGATCGGCTCAGGTTGGTGAATTGATCAGCTCAGGTTGGTGAGTCGATCGTCTCATGTGTCAACGAGACGATCGGCTGAATTGTTAAACCGGTCATTTTTTTGACCAGCCGAGATCATTTGGAAAGTCAGAAGAATCTTTTTGCAAATACATATCTGTTTCACTTGTACAAATTTGATTTGGATAAGGACTAATATTTGATTAGTTGGAAACAAACATGGAAAGTCAATTCGAGTTGGACCTGGACCACAAAATGATTGGTTCATGCTTGAATCGATCGGCTTAGGTTCCCCAACCGATCGGTTCAGGTGTGAAACGATCGGCTCAGGTCCCCAACCGACTGTTTCATGCTTGAAATGATCAGTACAGCCGATGTCGTTCATTGTTTTGTGGAAAATCTCGAACCCTTCTACTCCTGCTTTAATCCCGCATTGCATGGGATAGAGAACCCTATCCCATGACCCTCCTATATATAAGGGTATTGGGGGCTTCTCTGATAGTACAACTCAGAACACCAGTTTCTCTGTAAAGTTGTCGTTCTCTCTAGTTGTGGTAACCAGGAGAGCCCGAGAAAGTGCTACCTGACAAGGGAGGCACAGTAAGGGAAAGACAACTGCATAAAGGCAACTGGTTGCAGGAGAGTGTGTCAGTGACTAGTACGCCAATAGGAGGGTACGACTCCTTCCGATGCCTTGTGCAACAAAGCGATCGGAGTTCCTGGTGGTCCGGGTGGACTACTACAGAGGCGAGAGACTTCTACCGCTAAGAGGACAATTGTCATTCCCGACAGTCGTAGTAAGGCCAGGAGCTGCACAAACACCATCCAAGACCGGAGGTGACGACCACGCAAGCAGCGAGGTAATGTTGCTAAGCAAGCCTCGGGACAAGGTATATCTCTACAAACCATTCTTCATATTGCATAGGAGTTGATGTGATTCCTTTATTCTGGGTTTGGAGAGAAGAAAATTTTTTGTTTCCGCTACCTTCTCTGTCTCCCCTAAAACCCAACACTTTCTTCTTTCCCTTAATTCTGTTAGGAGTTTATCTTCTTGTTCGAATGTTAGGTCAGGATTTATGATAACTAGGCAAACCTTGAGATCATCCAGAAACACGTACTTTAGTCCCTCGGGTAGGGGCTTCATTTTAGGGGCCTCTGGTTTCTCACATAGATCTTCAGTTACATTCACAGCTTGAGTTCCTCAAATTTAGCTTCAGGGTCTTCTTCTATAGTGTTGAGGTGGAGAACATTGTTCTTTACTTGTTCGTCGATGGAGTCATCAATAGTTGGGTTTGTTAGAGTCACTTCCAAAGGATCATCTAATTCATGATTCTCTTGCATGAGGAGTGACATTTTCTCTATGCAATCAATCAAATAGACTTCTTCTTGCATGTTTGGTCTTCGCATACTTTCAAAAACTCTGAGCTCGAGTATTTCTTTTCCTAGTTTGAGGTGCAAGGTTCATGCTTCAAAATCAATCAAGGCTCTTGCAGTGGAAAGGAATGAAGGTCCAAAGATAAGAGGGTATCTGGAGTCCTATTTTATGTCCATGATTACAAAGTCACATGGGACATAAGAGTCCTTACCTACTTTAACTGGAACATCCTCAATGATTCCCAAAGGGAGAGTCATTGTTTTGGCAATTAGTGGGAGCTGCATGAGATAAGGAAACAAGGAAAGTTCATCCCTGAGGGAACAAGGGATGAATTGACAGTTGCTCTGGGTAACCCAGAGCATCCTGGATGTGTTAGGGCTGCAGGCGCATGTGTGGGCATCAAAGCTTTTTTTGGGCCATCTCAGCGCAAACATGTCCCAAAAGTGGGACTTTCACAAGAAGAGGTAACATAGTCTTTCTTGATAATGTTATTGTAAAAGAGAATTCAATAATCAGAAGCTAACATTTCTTTTATCCATGTATAGGTCGATAAGATATTTGAGAGGAAACTCCAAGAAGCAATGAAAACCTGGCAATCATCTCAGATTGCACCTCAGCAGAGAGTACCTATAGCTCCTACTGCAGGCTCTACTCCTACCGCAGAGGTTGGGAGTAATCCTGTAGAACCACCACCTAGCACATCCACTGTAAGTATTTTTATGACATCGTAAATAGTTTTTTTATTCAAGATGATATGTATATATGAAATTGTAGTCGTTTCAAAAAAAGATGATATGTATATATGTATATAACATTCTTTACACAAAAATTTGTAGGGGTTGAAGCGATGACGTCTAAAAAGTAATGAATATGTCATTGCAGAGGCATCGACTTACCCATCCCTACCCGGGGAATAGTTTCACGGGTCTCCATTACCAGCTGGTTGGCTTCGAGTGAGCCCGGTACATGTATTGCAAGGATGGGCAGATCTTCCATTGCCATATGCCCACCCAGATTGTGAAACATTTGGTGAGGCAGAAGGCGGAGTGATATTGTGGCGAAAAGCGGATGTTGTCTTTACTGAAACTGTATGATAAAGTTACATTATGTTAAATTGTTAGTGTGTGTATATGATGTCAGTTGATCTAAAATTATATATATATATATATATATATATATATATATACAGGTTAAAAAGAAGACACCCACATCATCTAGGCCTCCACTTCCACCTCCTACATTACCTAGTTGGGTTCCACAGGACCTACCTGTCCCGTTAGGTCCTAACTGTAGGGGTATGGCAATATGGTTAGGCAAACATGATATAAACTACCCTATAACTGTTTCTTCTGATTCAGATTCTACAGGTCAGGCATACGAAACCAAACTATTTATACAAGATATTTTGGAGTTGTTTGGATATGCTTGGCTAAATACATCTGTGATAGAGCTATGGATAAGGTGAGATCTTCTTTATACATCCATATACCTTGTGTATGATCTGGTGATCTGGTTTCTTATTTATTAATGCATGTGTAATTAATACATATTTTGCATCTACTTAGACAAGATATGTGTAGATTTTGGATTTGAACATGTAGGGTTTTTGATTCCATCTTTGATTAGTCTAGTAGCTAAAGACCCTACGTCAGTTCAACAATACTGCTGTGAGGCTTTTACAAATTTTTCTATAAATAAGAAGACGGTGATAATGGCTCCATTCAATGTAGAGTAAGTTAACTTTGCTTATTATAATTTGGACTTAAGAAAATTACATTTTTATTGTGGATTTTGAGTTATTAATTTTTAACTTTTTTGCCTCTAGTGGTAAGCATTGGGAGTTACTGGTTATTCTCCCCGAGACTTTCACTGTCTATTATCTAGATCTTAAGGGGACCAAATTGAATACAAGATTTGGACACATAATGAAAATGGCATTATTCTGATGAGAAATATTTCATTTTCATATCCGTTAACATATGTTATTACATTACTATTTAATTGCAATGTTTTGTGTTACATTAACATGTAGGGGTTTTGATGAGTTCAAAAAGGATGGAGGAAAGGTCCCCATGAAAAAGAACCAGCCAATAATTTGGAAGAACGTGAAAATAAGTTCCCGACTGCAATATATGTATATATTATTTATGTGAACAATGCTTAATTAGTTGCATTTTTTAATATTTTGTATGTTTGAAGTTATAGTGTGCTACACAAGACAACGGATGGGCATGTGGATACTATGTCATGCGATATATGCACATGATTATCAAACATGCCGCACTGGATATCGAGTCTATTGCTACGGTATTATATAGTCTCATTAGATAATATGATCGAAATATATCAATCTTATTTATAGCTCATTAATTATATATATACATCACTCTTTGCAGGTGTTTAAAACTGACCCCACTACAGGAGAGGACTTACCAAATGTACATTCTCCCTATACGATGGGAGAATTAAATGAAGTAAGAGAAGAATGGGCAATAGCCATACAAATAGTGGGGGTTTTAAAATATAATTGGGATGATGATAGCGAATAATGACTAAACAATGATATTTTGTAAATGAATTTCTGAATTATAATATATGTGTGAATGTTTCTACATGTGTCTGAGTGAAAATGAATGAAAGTGTTGGTTTCTATATGAATGTTTCTACATGTGTGAATGTGAAATGAATGGAACTACAGATTGCTAGCTACATGAATGTTTCTAAATCTGTGATATAAAATGGAACTGCGGGTTGCATTGCTAAATGCATGTGTGAATATATGTATATTTTTGTTGTTAATTTTGTAGGTTTGTAGCCGGTTGTTGGCTGATA
Organism: Alisma plantago-aquatica; assembly: GCA_963693085.1. Lineage (NCBI taxonomy): Eukaryota > Viridiplantae > Streptophyta > Magnoliopsida > Alismatales > Alismataceae > Alisma > Alisma plantago-aquatica. The sequence continues at coordinate 635,786,106 of OY856415.1, forward strand.
TCAATGGATGTCGTAAAACTTGCAGTTCATAACTGAACTGCAGGTTTCTCATCTTGTGACCAGCCACAACAGGTCTACAGACTGACAAAAAAAAACAAAACCATAGGCGTCGGTTATTTGTATAAAACCGACACACAAAGTTATAGTGTCAGTTTTATAGAAATAACCGGCGCCTATTTCCTGTGGCGCGAAGATATATGGTGTCGGTTTCTTACTACTAACCGACACTGATAGTGCCCAAGCTGGCGCCAATAATAGGCGTTGGTATTTGTATAAAACTGACACATAAAGTTATAGTGTTGGTTTTATAGAAATAACTGACGCCTGTTGTTTTGGCGCGGAGACATATTTCGTCGGTTTTTGACTTATAACCGACACTGATAGTGCCCAAGCTGGTGCCCTTTCTGTGGCACGAAGGTTTATGGTGTCGGTTTCTTATCTAATAACTGACACTTATAGTCCCCTGATGGCGCGTTTTCGGTTGCGCGCGAAGAGTTTGGGTGTCGGTTCTAGAACCGACGCGTAATGGGTGACCTTTTAGTGTCGCCCACATAGGTGTCGCTTAGAAACCGACACTAAAGGCCTTAAATAACTGACACTAAAGGTAGGTTCTGTAGTAGTGATGAGAAGAGAAGGAAGAAGGAGAGAGAAGATCATCCTCATCTATCTTAGTGTTCTACCCTCCTCATCCAGATGTTCCCCGCCATCGTGTAGAAGACCATTTCTCCATCGAGCTGGGATCATCTTCTTCAACATGACCATGGTGGAATATTCCCTCTCTCTTATTCTTTTTATTTCTATCATGAGAATTTAGTAGTCCATTTCACTGGGGTGTGGGGAATAGCCCCACAACCCATGCTTACATCTTCATCTTATAACATTCCATGGCTTGTATATAACTTTTCATTTCATTGTTAATTGTTTAATGCGTGCTTTGTGTATTGATCACCTATCTTGCATAATATATTATATTCCTTTGTTGTGAGAACTTCAATACTTAGGATTTGAATATTTATTAACATGGTTGATGCTCGGATGAGAACTTCCAATGGGATATCTTCGGAGTAGTAAGTGTGTGACCCGTGGGTAACGAGACATCGAGCCCATGGAGATGCTTATGCAAACTCTATTTCCTTACAGATGGTTTGCTACTCCATTTGGATAGTTGTATCTTTCCTGGAAGTGTATTGGATGTGTTTGCATGTGTAGTGGTGGTGAATCTCAGTTCCACCCCAGTGATTCTCATCATTAATCTAAACTCAATTTTAATCCAGCTCTTTTATTTCCCTTGCAAATAGTTTAACTAAACCCAAATCAACTCGTGTTTTAAATATTAGTCTCGATTCAACTAGATACGACTAGTAAGATTCTTAGAAACGTTGTCCCTTGGGATTCAATCCTTAGCTATACTATGATAAGAGCCATCTGCTTACGGGTGGTACTATTGCACGAGGTTTTGGTAAAGACTTAGGGATTTCAGCCCTAAGTGAGTTTGTTAGCGCAATAAAAACCCACGTCAAATTCTGGCACCGTTCCCAGGGACAACCCAATCATCTAGTTAAACCTAGTTCTATTGAGACTCATGTAGGATTTTACTTTCACTTTTTATACTATTGATCATCTACTTGAATTTGATTGTACTCCATCCATCTAAATCCCTAAAGATCGTTCCATCCCAGCTACCCCCAAAGACTAGTGCATGCCATGCTCCAACAACACTGGCCTTGCAGCTAGCTTTGACCCTAAAATAGAATGAACCTTTCATCATTAGAGTAGAGAGAACCAAGATAGGATGGCACAATAGGAAATTGCTTGAAGGGTAAATCAAGCCCTTAATGAACAAAGAGAAGGCTTATGCAAGAAGCCTGAGTTGCGGTTCAAGAGGAAATCCAAGCAGCCCAAGCAGCAGCACAACAAGCCGAGTTATAAAAGGACCTTAGAGAGTTCTCAATCCCTACGGGTACTGATGTTCAACATCCAGTGCAACCTCCTTCCATCACTGCTCCAAACTTTAATATCAAGTCACATTGGATTACACTACTTCAAAACAACCCTTTCTATGGCAAGCAAGGCAAGGATAGTCAAGAACATCTTCTAAGGTATATAGATTTATGTGCTATGACAAAGCAGGATGAAGCTACAGATGATGCCATCAGACTCCATCTCTTCAAATATTCCCTTGCAGACAGAGCCATGAGTTGGTATAACTCTTTGCAATGCGACCCCATCACAACTTGGGAACAACTTCAAAATGCTTTCTTGGAAAAATTCTACCCTCCTTCCCTCACCTATGATATTAGGGGTCGGATAACACAATTCATTTAGATCCCTGGGGAAACCGTGGAAGAAGCATGGGAAAGACACAATGAGTTACTATGCAAGTGTCCACACCATTGCATACCTAAGAATCAGCTCATCAAAATCTTTTATAGGGTTGTGGATGATGATGTCAAGAAGTTTTTAGACTCCTCCTTTAGAAGAAACTCCATGCATCAAAGTTATGATAGCACATGGAAAGTTGTCACCCTTGGAGTTGAAAATCAAGCCAACTGGGGAAAATCAGTAGGAAAAGGAGTGCTAAAGGTAGCTATGGTAGAAAGTAGTCCTGAGTACAAGTCTATCGTCGTGACTCTAAAGCTACTAGTGGCCAAGCAAGACAACCTTGAATCATCTTTCAACGCCTATGAGAGGAGACACTCTCCCCCTCGACAACAAGAACAAGTCAAGATAATCTATTTTGTGAATCATGTAAAGGCATTAATCATTCTACACTAGCCTATAATATTCTCTATGATGTCATTCTGGGCAATTCTTATGCCCAAGGAGGTAATGGTAAGATGTAAAATTTGACTGTCATCCATTCTATCCCTGGTCAAGGGTATTATAATCCAAATTAGAATAGGAATCATCCTAGTTTTCAGTATCAAAATCCTTCGGGAGCAAAAAACTCACAACAACTTAGTTCAGATAATCAACAACAAGGCCTGCCGGGATTCTACATTTCAAGAATCAAGGAAACTTCAGGGGTAACTTTCAGAACAAAAATTACAACCAGTATCAAAACACCCCTCAGTTTTAGAATCTCAACCATGTCCCGCATCAAAAACTACAACAAGGACAATAAGGCGGTCCCATCTCTTCTGATGAAAGACTGTCAAAATTTGTAATTAAGTATACAGCACAAATAATCAATATTCAAATGATTGTTGTAAGAGTTGTATTTTACCATTTTTGTAGCCGCCTCGGCAGTTGCGGCCTTCGTTATTTCTCCCTTCTTATTTTTCCTCCCAACTATCCAGACATCATGGCAAGGCAGAGGTGTGCTACCTAGGGTAGATGACTCCTGAGTAGCAGCAGACTGAGCAGTAGCCTCAGACTATAATCTTTGGCGAACGCCTGCATATCCTCTTGGACCCATTGTGTGGTCGTGCACATTCATCGCACGCCTTGATCTTTGTGCATCACTGAGGGCCTAATTAGTATGCACATTAATGATTTGGTTAGTAACACTAAATGTTAATCTTGAATAGGTGAATACAACATATATTAATAATGAGACTGAGACTGACGCCTAATACCTTGAATTCATCAGTTTGTCTTGAAGCGACGAACGCCTCCCATTCTTCTTTGTCCAGGAAGTTCCACTGTTCAGTGGTTGTCTTCTTCCTCTTGTTAGCTTCTTTTATGTAATCTCGTGTGAGATTTGTCCTATAGTTCCTTAGGACTCTCCCACAGCGTTGCATCATGCATTTATGATGTAGCTTTTCATCCAATTCAAATATACTCTGCAAAATAGAATTGTTATTAACTAGTATCCAAAAATTTAGTAATCTACAAAATAGAATTGCAAATTAATAATAACTCAAGCATAAATCCCTCCATATTGTGTCTTTCTTCTCCTTAGAAATGTTATGCCAAGAATCTAAGCGACAACCACAATGGCTATGAGTAACAAACCCAAGATATGAAACAAATGAATTACGATTCACACCACATGCATTTCCTGCATTATCAAAATCCACAACAAGTTTGGGTCCATTGCCCTTTTGTGCAATTAACTTCTTCATCATAGTGATGCCCCTTCTCTTGTCAACTTTTTGGTGCTGTTAATCAAGTGCATCAAGTTCTTCAGGTGGTACATGTGCATCATCAACCTAAAATGGACATATAGATATAAATATATGATATTTTTTTAAAACTTACATTGTGAGGCGGCGCATTGATGTCCTCACCCTCATGGTAATCACCAGCACGGTCATCAGGAGAATGGTCAGCCATCTGCAAATTCACATTCAAATTGTAAAGTTCACATTGTAAAATAATTGAAATTGCAAAGCTCACATTGTAAAGTAATTGAAATTGTAAAGCTCACATTGTAAAGTTCACATTCACATTGTAAAGTAATTCACATTATAAATTAAGCTCAAATTTTAAGTAATTCAAATTGTAAAGTTCACATTGTAAAATAATTGAAATTGTAAAGCTCACATTGTAAAGTAATTGAAATTGTAAAGCTCACATTGTAAAGTTTACATTCACATTGTAAAGTAATTCACATTATAAATTAAGCTCAAATTTTAAGTAATTCAAATTGTGAAGTTCACATATTCATAAAAATAAACATTCCTCTAATATTGTGATTTTTTATCAATTAACAATCCTTCATTGTGATCTCCGCACACATACAAGTCATCATTAGCTTCAATATTTGTTAGTGTTGGAAACCCAACTGAGAATGGATTGGAGTCATCATACTTATCATAGTATTGTTCTTCATCTATAGGATCTTCAATGAACTCTCTTTTACCATGAAGAACAACCAACCATTTATCAGTTGCAAGATCATCGATATAAAATACTTGTTTCTCCTGTGATGCCAATATGAATGGTTCAGCCTTCTCGCCAATCTTTTCAAAGTTCACTAAAGTGAAACCCAATTCATCCACTATAACTCCTTTGGTGTTATCAACCTAATTACATTTGAAGAGCGGAATTCTGAAATCTATGTAGTCAAATTCCCATATGTCTACAATGACACCGTAATATGACATTTTAGCTTCACATGGACTCTTATCATTTGCACTTGCAAAAAACATAGTCGATGCTTGACGGGTGACCCCACTGTTTTGGACGACACTCTTATCATCTTGGCTCTTTGTGTAATATGTGAATCCATTAATGTCATACCCTTCATAAGACATAAAAGTCAACTTTGGTTTAAAGGCGAGGCATTTGATAGTTTCATTAATATCATCTGGTGTTTGAGATAGTTGATGTAAGACTTTATCTTCAAAATACTTAATAAAAGTCTTGTTATGTTCTCTAGAAAGCCACATTGTATTGGCTCGAGGATATTGTCTTTTGATGAAATTGGTATGTTCGTCAATATAAATGTTCACTTCATCCATGTTGTGTAAAATATACAAATGACCTTGTTCCAACTGCTCACGGCTGATTACTTTCACACGTGATCCCAAAATTCCTTTACCAAATAGCTCGTCAATATTCTTGTCATTATCAGGAGTGTCATTACCACTGAGAAAGTCATTGCAGAAATCCATAACCTCTCTCGCCACATAACCTTCAATAATACTCCCTTCAGGCCGATAACGGTTTCGAACATCACCTTTAAAAATGCTCATGTATCGTTCAAAGGGATACATCCAATGCAAGAAAACCGGTCCCAAGATTTTCACTTCCCTAGTCAAGTGGACAACAAGATGTACCATGATATCAAAGAACGAAGGAGGGAAATACATCTCAAGCTGACATAGGGTAACAACCACTTGTCTTTGCAAATTATCGAGAGTCTCAGGGTCAATAACTTTGCTGCAGAGACTATTGAAAAAGAAAAAAAGTCTGGTGATCGCAAACCTTACATGCTTCGGAAATATAGATCGAATTTCCATGGGCAATATTTGTTGCATTAGAGTGTGACAATCATGAGATTTAAGACCTATCAACTTCAGATCTTTCATTGATACCAATCTATGGATGTTGGATGAGTAACCATGTGGCACCTTAACATTTACCAAGCATTCACAAAAAGCTTTCTTCTCCTTTCTAGACAACGTGTAACAAGCGGGAGGTAAGTATGTTCTTTTATTACCCATTTCACGTAATTCTGTTAATTCTGACCTTATTCCCATTTCACGTAGGTCCAGGCTGGATTTTATACCATCTTTAGTCTTACCTGGTATATTTAACAGAGTACCAATGATGCTATCACAGGCATTTTTCTCAACGTGCATTACATCGATACAATGTCTGACTGTCAAAGAACTCCAATAAGGAAGATCCCAAAATATTGACTTCTTCTTGAATGAAGAATTGTCATTCCGTGTAGTACATTGTGATCTCTTACCAAATTCATTGACAAAGTCTTTTACTCTTTCATAAACAACCTCCCCTGGTATAGGTTTAGGTGCACTCTATTCCTCATTCAATCCATTCAATGCTTTGCGCTTCCTACGATACGGATGGAATTTTGGAAGAAACCTTCGATGACCGAGATATACATTCTTACTGCCATGTTTTAGTCTTATTGAATCAGTGTTCTCTTCTCATATAGGACACGCTTTAGCTCCTTTGACACTATATCCAGACAAATTCCCATATGCTGGAAAGTCATTAATAGTTAAAAACAGCATAGCATGCAAACGAAATGTCTCTCTTCATGAAGCATCATAGGTCATCACACCTTCACCCTAGAGTTTCTTTAAGTCATCAATCAGGGGTTCAAGATAAACATCGATGTCATTTCCAGGTTGTTTAGGGCCATATATCAACAATGACAGCATTACGTACTTATTTTTCATACACAGTCAGGGAGGAAGATTGTATATAACAAGCATGACTGGCCAAGTGCTATGTTGGCTGCTCAATGTCCCATACGGATTCATCCTGTCTATACAAAGCCCAAGTCTTAGATTCCTGACTTCTTCACCAAATTCAGGGTACAATACATCAATCTTTTTCCACTGTGGGGAATCAGACGCATGTCGTAGGATCCCATCATTATTTTTCTTAACATTTGCATGCCACCTCAAATTCTTCACATCTATCGGATTGGCAAACAAGTGTTGAAACCATGATATTATAGGTAGATACCACATCACCTTGGCAGGAGAACCAGTTTTGGACTCCCCCGAAGTCGTCAATTTATACTATGACGCACCACATTTTGGACAATCTTTCAAATCTGCATAGTCCTTTTGAAATAATACACAATCATTCGGGCATGCGTGTATCTTCTTGGCATCCATTCCCATTGGGCACAACAATTTCTTTACCCGGTATGTTGAGATTGGCAGCTCGTTTCCTTCAGGAAGCATTTCTTTCAACAAAGACAGCAATGACGTGAAGCTTTTGTCGCTCCATCTATTGTTAGCTTTCAACTTATACAATTGCAACACAACGCTAAGCATCGTAAACTTAGTACAACCAGTGTATAACGGCATCTCAGCATCATGCACAATGTTTCTAAAAATGGGAGGTGGATTGGTGTGCTCAACCCCACAACTATCCAACATCGCATCAACGATGTCTACTGGAACTGGTTCATTCACATCTACGTCATTGTAGGCAATTTCTTCTTCCACACAAGCACTGCTATCGACATCCACTGGTTTCGGGTTTGAAATCTCTCCATTCCAGTGCCATTCAGTATAGCCTTGTATAATCCCGTTGCACATGACATGAGTTTTGATTTCGTCACCAGTGTTGACTTTCAAGTTGTTATCGCAATGCATACATGGACAGTAGAACCTATCTCCAGGTTGTTTCCTATGTTCCTCAGCAAATCTAATAAACTGGTCAAGACCAGAAATAAACTCTGGGGTGCAGCGATTGCGAATGGACATCCATGATCTATCCATTCTATGATCAAAGAGAAAACAAGTATATATTAGGACAAGATTAGGGTATACTATCCAAGATTGTTCACTTTATAGACCAACAAACACATGTGATGTCATTCTTATATATAATAAATGTGTACCACCTATCCCATCCTTGAACACCTAATCTCACTAGTAAGTGTATAATGTGTATTGGGTTTTCAAAAAAAATTTGGCAGCATTTCCCCGCTGTTCTCTAAGTACATATGTACTTAGAGAACAAACGAGGAAATGCTACCGAAATTTTCTCAAAAACCCAATACACATTATACACTTACATCCTAAGTGAGATTAGGTGTTCAAAGACAATCCCAAACCAGGGACTATCCAAGATTTACTCCTAATGAGTAAATCTTGGACGAGTTTCTAGGCCAACAAACACAATAATAGATATGTACATGTTAGGGTTTCATCACAATTGATGTTAGGGTTTCATCAATGTTAGGGTTTAATCAAATCAAACCCTAGAATGGGTCAAGTTCAAATCAAACCCTAGAATGTTTATAGGCATTAGGTACATGAAAAGGATCTAAAATCCAAACCCTAGAATGGGTCAAGTTCAAGTCAAAATGGCTACAAGTGTGCATTTTGGGTTTTCTATGTAAACGACCTTAGAACATCTATGTAATCACTTGTAATGATGAATTGACTTGAAACTTAGAAGAGAAAAAAGTAGTAAGATATGCATGATACAATAACTATTTTGCATCACATTACAACAGACTTATCATTGATACCTTACTAACTTATTTCTACATTTACATATCATCACTTGATCAAAAATTACAGCAGTACATTTAACCAAAGTATGCATTCTAAAATCTATGTCATTAACATGTATTGTATAGACAATAGAGGATTCAGCTCAGTAGAAGCACAAAATCAGTACCTAAACCCTAAAATCACACATTTTTAGCATTTATTCTAACAGGTTTATGTACATCAGCTGTTGTAAATAAATTAAAAAAAATAAAAAAACACCCAGCAGCTGCTTGGGTGTGCCTTGGCACCGCCCAAGAAACCACCGGAGTGGAGGAAGAAGGCAGCCTCCAGAGCAGAGGAAGAAGGCAGGGCGCGCGGGCATACCTTGAGGGCAGAGGAGAAACGGCCGGAGCAGCGGCGGTGAGGGCTCGGAGCAGCGGCGGCGAGGGCACGGACGGCCTCCGGTGAGCACGAGCAGGAGCAGGAGCACCGCCGGTGAGCACGGAGCAGCGGCGAGGGGAGGAGCAGGAGCACAGCAGCGGCGCGGCGGCGGCGGAGCAGCGGGGGTGAGCAAAAATTGCCGGAGCAGAAGATGGAATCAGGAATGAAACAGGGAAAGGGGAAGAGTCTGTCACGTTGGTGAGCTATTAAGTTGACAATAAGTGTCGTTTATTTAAAAAAACCGACAACTAAACCAACAGTGTCGGTTCTTTGCAAACAACTGACACCTTTTCTAGATTATAGTCGTCGGTTTATAAATAAAAGACAACCGACAACTATTCCTGTCTCGCGCATACCCTTTAGTCGTCGGTTATTTATTTAAGAACCGACGCCATATGTCAAATTTTGGAGGTAATTTTTTCGTTGGAGTTTTGGTTTTGGCGGTTGATTTTAGGTGTTGGTTTTTTATTAAATAACCGACAATTAATAAAAGCAGTACTCGTGTCTGGTCGACCTTCACAGATTGGATGTCGGTTTATGTTAAAAACTGACATTGTAGAGTTTATGTGTCGGTTTATGTATACAACCGACACCTTGAAAAGCGACTTTATAAGCCATTTCTGTAGTAGTGCATACTCTAGCTCACAGGAGATGGAGTGGTAGATGGCTGATGGATGAAGGTGCTACATATCTGAAATCCAACCACTTTTCTGGCTAGGAGATAGATCTTGATGGAGCGGAGATGGCGGAGTAGCAAGGAAACCACAGAGGTAGTCTTTGGTGGCAAAGATCATCTTTCTTGGATGGGCATAGAGCGACAACCTAGTAACAAAGATGGAGCAAAAGAGATGCCTCAAATGAAGGAGGGGGTGTCTATTTATAGGTGCAAGACTATGGAGCACTGTCTTAACTACCGCAGTCGCGACCTTTGGTATCAGTCACAATACTCCACGGAACGACCGTGCCAGGTGTTCGTGTGATTGAGGTGATTTCTGCGGCCGAGGTGGTTGCTGCGATTAAGGTGTCTGTGTCGGGTCAAGGTGTCTACGTCGTGATCGAGCTATTTTTCGTGGTCGTAGAGGTGTATCAATTGCGCTAGAATGTCACAATCACGGTGGGGTGTCGGTCGCGGTACCTTGGCCTCAGCCCGACCGTGTCAAGGTGGTCCTGATTGTGCCGAGTGTCATTCGACACTACATCTTGACTGCGGTCGTGACATTGTATTCTTGGCCACAGTCACAACATCCTTCTTCTTGGCCGTAGTCATGACATCATGAAATAAATCCAAATGACTAGTAGGACCACAATCTCCTACACTGATGCACATAGTGCGATGCTTAATCCTACAATGGAGATGAATGGATTTGATTAAAACTCTAAATAATCATCTAAAACTGAGGAAATTGTATATGAGCAGATTAATACGGTATGAGAGCTTTTAGTACAAAACTGGGTCAAAAATGGCAACTAGGACTAAGATGGATATGCATTCATCAATCCTACACAAAGGTAGACCAAACCTCAACCCATCATAATTTGTTGATCCTACCCCAAGGTAGACCAATACCTAGTCATCAATTTCTCACATATACACAAAGCTACAGAGAAGGATTAGGAACTGAGCTAGTCATATATATATGGTGATAGAAATAGTCATCTAATAGTTGATATTAAAGTTCATTCAAGCAGTTAAGTTCAAGCAAACCAGTAAAATCTCATAAAACACCATGAAACTATGAGAAATTAGAGTTTAAAGATCATGTATTGGTTTTTTTATTAATGAACATGGGAATCAGGCTATCGAAGCATAACCCTAATGCTAACTTGATTCCAAGGAACCTAAATTCTAGATCACAACCTAAGGTAGGTTCACTATGAATAACATGAGTATATAGTGACACATATGTAGTATGCATGTTTTGGATACTATTGATTCATTATAGATTGCCTTAATGATTGGATTTCATAAAAAGTGAACTTTAAATATTCTACATGAATTATTCACGGAAAAGGTATGTGGTTACGCTTATGAATACATGTATCGACTTCTAACATTTGTCGATCTTTCTCAAAGATTGAATGAATGATATTTGTTGAATGTTTATTTATTTCATGAAAATTATAAAGTCTATATGAGTATCACATGAGTAAATGATAATATTCTACACCATAGGCCGATGTATATCAAAGGGTGATGCACACAAGCCCTGGAGGGGATAGTGATCATGCCCAAGATAATATATCCAGTAAGGGTTAGAATTTGTAAAGAATATGCTAGTTCTTATTTTCAATATTTGATTCTTATTATGTGATTATGTTAGTTGCACATATTGTGGTTACACCTCACGTACACAACATAGTAATTTGCTAAATGCATTTTGGTTTTAGGTATTTTAGGAATATGTTTCACATGATAAAAGACATGAAGAATAAGATGAAAGATATCAAAGGTATCAAAGATATACAAAGGAGGACTAGATAGATGATGATTCTTCTCAATAGGTATTAGTTCCATGAGGTATATCATTTTACAAGTGTAAACAATATTTGAAACTTAATTGAAATTCTTTTCTAATATTTGTTATTTGACTAATATGGATCCTTGGGAACATAGGTAATGGCTCTCACCTTGAAGGTCTTTCCTTAATTGGGAGACACGGAAAGTGAAGTCGTTACAACAAAGCACTAAAAGAAGGTCATTACCAAAACCCTAAATTCGTTCATTAACATGATGAAAACTAAACCATGATACAACAGAAATAAAATCAAATGTTTAGCCATCACACATGCTTCGAAAAATTCCATTCTTGAAAAATATATCAAAACAATGATCATGAGAAGAAAAATAACATTTAGCATGTGCATGCAAGAACCAACACCTCCATCATCAACGAGAGTTCGGGTACAAGAATTTGGGTTTAGATAAAGGAGCTACTTGGTCACCACATAATCACAAACCCTAGCTTAGGATATCTTTGCCATACAATTAGGAACCACGTTTACAGATAGATTAATTACATGCAAGAAGAAGTGTAACAATAATTGAGGAGAAAGTTATATAACTCGCATTGATCGTGAAGAACAACTCCAAAGCCAAGATTCTACAAGGAAACAGAGGAAAACCAAAACTTTATCTCCACCCACAGCCAAGCTAGCATCATCTCAGGGAGGAAAACATAACCATAAGTTAAAGGTGCACTAGAAGACAAAACCCTAGGTGCGGAAGGGAGAAAGAAGACATTAGGCACATGTTGTTCAGATGCCCTCAGGCATGGAAACTTTGGAAAGAAAGTCTGGCTGTCGTGCAAGTAAGGATCCGAGATGCGGGGGAGTCCAACGTGGGCACCGGAATCAAGAACCTTATTACCCAGCAGCGAGAAGAAGACAACCATGCCATGATAGCAGTGCTATGGACGGTGTGGACTAGGAGGAATGCAATCATTTTCAAGGAGCAACTGAAGCCACCACTCTTAACTCAACGCCACTTTCTTGCACTTCTAGTGGGACACCATGAAGCACAGCAGCACGTCGTTGATCGTCCGACAGCAAAGGAGCAGCGGTCGGTGGTTTGGGTGGCGCTCGAGGTCGACATGATCAAGGTTAATTGTGAAGCAGCTGTGCACATGCAAGGATTCAATGGTACATGACTCATATGGCGGAATCACGACGGGAGTGTGCTGCATGTAGCGGGGAGCAGGCGTCCAACTAGCCAAGATGTACCAATAGCTGAAGTTTGGGCAGTTAGGGAGGGTATGCGGCAGTCCAAGGAACAACATATTCCAAGGCTTGTGGTGGAATCAGACTCGGAAACAATCATCCAGCTCATAAAGGCAGAAGTTACAAGACCGGACTTGCTTGGAACTCTTCTAGAAGACATTCATAGCTTAAAGTCTTATTTTCAGTCTATTAGTTTTGCTTTCTGTAGAAGACAGGCAAATGGACTAGCACACCTACTAGCTCGTGAAGCCGTCATTAGTTCTAGTTGTTTTTTCTTATCGTCATCTTTTCCTCAGTCTGTATCAAACTAGAATGATCCATCTTTGAGCTCAGAGTAATAGAAAGATGGTGGTTGACCTCAAAAAAAAAAAAGAGAAAACCCAAGGCCGAAAAGATAAGGAAGATAGGTGACCTTCAGCTTAACTTTAGGCACTGCCATGGAGAACCATGAATTAAGCCAAATGAGAAAAAAGTTCCTCAAAACCCACCACCATGGAGAACCATGGGTTCAGCCAAGAGAAAGAAGAGGGGGTAGGGTTGTAAGAAAATGAAACCAAGAAGGATAGATTACTCAACAAGATCAAGGAGCACCAAAGGACCACTAAAGAAGAGTTGCTCCAACCCTAGATCCACACATGCAAGGGTTAGGTGACCTTATTCCAAGGTTGAGCTCTTATCCACCACCTAGAACACAAGAAACAATCTCCAAGCACAAGGCAAGGAGAGATGGTGTAAAAGGATCACTTGCATGCAAAGAGAGGGGTATATATATCTAAGGGTAGGAGAGAGGAAATGAAGGTTAGGTGTCATGCACACATGTGCCACTTGTCCATCATATAACACTCATGCAAGAACTACACATATGCATGCAACCAAGTTCATTAACACTAGGAAAAGCATTGACCTCACTTAGTCTAGGACAACATCGGTTGAAGAGAACTAGGCTTCAAAGCCCAACTGTCATGTAACATCAAAACCCTAGCTCTCATTGACTAAAGAGAGGGGTGAAGGGTCTTAGATCACAGAGAGCACATGGAACACTTCAAAACTCATTGACCAAAGGCACCATGGTCAAATAACCAAGGCAGTCACTGAAACCAAAACTCAATGGTCGACACAAAAGGTCAACATCAAACTAGGGCATCTATGCAAACCCTAGAAAAATCAACACTCATGATGTCAACACATCTCTCCATAACAAATCAAGATGAAAAAGGAGCCACTCTCCCCAACTTGATACTCAAAACATGTAAGGCACATCAAGAATGTTACAAATTAAAAGATAAACCATAGACATGGGTAAATTGCAATTTTGTCCAAAATAATCACATAAATGTGGAACTAGAACAAACATCAACCAAATTGGATCAGACTGAAAACATAAGCATGTCACATTTTATTAAGGCTCATCGCATGATTCAATTAAGTTTTTAAGCATGTTATTATGTTAATAAATAAAGATTAAGCATGAAGCTAGGTTAGGGTCCTTACAACCATAAACCCTTAACAAGGATTTCACCCTTGAAATCCTACGAAAAAAGAGATAGGTACTTCCTACACATCTCGTCCTCCTCTAACTCCCATGTGGCTTCCTCCATACCACGATGATGCTACAAAACCTTAACCTACACTATATCCTTCTTCTTCAACTTCTTCATTCTCATATACATGATCAAATAGGAACTTCAACATACGCCATGTCCTCCTCCAACTCAACCTCCACCTTATGTGACACTTGCTATATATATCTGGATCACACTTCCTCAACATAGACACATGGAAGACAGGATGCAGCTTATGAAACTCTGGTGGTAACTCCAACATGTAAGCCACCTTCTCAATACATGCTACAATAGGGGTAAGATCCCATAAACTTGGGAGCCAACTTATCCTACTTGCTAAACCTCAACACACCTTTCCAAGGAGAGACCTTGAGATACACCATGTCTCCCACTTGGAGCTCTAAAGTCTTGTGATGGTTATCAACATTAGACTTCTGTCTAAACTGGGTTGCCTTCACTTGTTCTTGTATCACTTTGTTCTTCTCTATAGTCTGATGTACCAACTCAGGACCTAAAAGTTGATACTTCTTCAATCTCATACCAAAAAATTGGAGACCTACAATGCCTCCCATACAAGGTTTCACATGGTGCCATGTTGATACTCCCCTGATAACTATTATTTTAAGCAAACTCTATCAAACTGAGGTGCACATCCCATCTTCCAAGAAACTATAAAACACAAGCTCTCTATAGATCCTCCAAGACCTGAATAGTCCTTTCTGATAGACCATTTGTCTATGGGTGAAATGATGTACTATACCTCAACTGTGTACCCATGGTTGTATGCAGACACTCCCAAAAATGATTGGTAAACTGAGGACCTATGTTAGACACTATCATCACTGGAATACCATGCAGATGCACTATCTCATCCACATATATTTGTGCCAACTTCTCTGGTGTATACATTGTCTTCTCATGAAGGAAGTGTGCTGACTTGGTCAACATGTCAACTATCACCCAAATGAAATCATGACATTTGGATGTCCTAGGAAGACCAACCAAAAAGTCCATAGTGATCCGATCCCATTTCCGCTGTGGTATAAGAAGAAGTTGCAACATTCATGTAGGTTTTATATGCTTCGTGTTGACCTACTGACACACAAGACACAGTGCCACAAACTCATCCAGACCACCAATATAGATCCTTCAACTTATGGTACACCTTGGTACTACATAGATGTTGGTATGTATGCCCTGATAGCCAATCATGGAATGATTGATGGGATACATTAAGATTGATTTGATAAACATCAAAGGCAAGCTTCCAATTCTTTCTGGTTCAGTCATATCAGATGGTGATAGAACAGATTGAATGTCTAGAGAATGATAATACTCAATGATGTATGCTTTTAGGTTGAGGACCGGAATGATGAGATCATACAGATGCTAAGAGTTTGTACATTCTTGTTATGTCCCTAGTCGGATGGCATTCTGGAAGGTAGATAGACAACAATGACCCACAAGACTAGATTGTGGTGTTGGTTGATGATAGAATCTCATTAGTCATGATATAGAGATATCAAACCAAATACATAGGTACTTATTAGAGAACAAGTGTACCGGACAGACCCACCGTGAGTTTGACACATGGAACCATGACATGGTAGTCACAGTCAGTACTCATAGAGATGGTGGTGAATGTGATTCTTTGACCTGAAATCACTACACTCAACACATGTCGTTGGCCACACTTTGACATCATCAAATGTAGTCCTAAAACATGGGTTGTTATAAAGGTGATGATTGGGTGGCTTTGACACATGGGGCTTTTGAGGGGTGAGTGATAGATATGGGATTTGTCCCTCCTGAGGGAGTTTGATATCCATGGCCACTTGATGAGTAGGATTGAGAAAGGCGTGCACGCATGTGTGAATCAGTATGTGATATTGATGTCATACATATCTCTTCCAATCTGCTCTGAGATCAAGGAAGTGAATGAATGTTGACAGGATGACTGTTCCATGCCTCGAGTTCATTCGGCATATCAGTGACAAAGGAATTATACATTCATTGTAACACCATTCATGGTTTGTAGGATTCAATGTTGTTCTCCCACTTTCTATTTCACTTGGGTAGCACTGATGTGTGACTAGGCACCACTCTTTGCTTGTGAAGTCATAAGTGTTATGGACTTTCACTACCAACGTGAAAAAGGACCTGCAGGGTCACACACATAGGATTTAACATGGAAGAGGTGTTTTGTCCAAAAATTTGTTTAGATTGATTACTAAAGGAGTTTAGTAGTTCAATTAAACACTCAATTAATTGACAGCTCGAAATCATAGTGTTCAAGGTGTTGGACAGCTTGATTAGAGTATCGGATTGATTGAAACTGCAATTGACTGTTTCTGCACAATCTGCACTCCCAACCGATCGGCTCATGTGATGAACCGATCGGCTGAGCTGGGTGAACCGATCGGCTCAGGTTGTGAGTCGATCGGCTCATGGATAGGGTTAAATGATTGCTTCAAGTGTTGAAATGATTGGTTCAACTATTGCAACCGAGCAAGTTGGGAAAGTAATATTGGTGAGAAAATTCTTTTTGTTTTACTTGTCCAATACGATTGGAAAAAGGATTGGTATTTGATACCAATTAGAAACAAAAGAAGGAAAGTCAATCGAGAACTGATCAGGACCACGAACTGACCGGTTTAGAAGTGAACCGACCGTTTCATGGGTCCCAACCGATCGGTTGAGGTGTCAACCGACCGGCTGAGGTTCCCAACCGACCGTTTTAGTAGTGAAACGATCGGTTCAGGTTGCGAGTTGGTTGTTTTTTTGTGGAAAATCTCGAACCCTTCTACTCCTGCTTTAGTCCCGCATTGCCCGGGATAGAGAACCCTGTCCCATGACCCTCCTATATATAGGGGTATTGGGGGCTTCTCAAGAACAACTCAGTGCAACCAGTTGCTCTGTAAAGTTGTCGTTCTCTCTGGTTTTGGTAACTGAGAGAGCCCGAGCAAGTCCTACCTGATAAGGGAGGCACAGCAAGGGAAAGACAACTACAGAAAGTGACTAGTGGCAGGAGAGTGTGTCTGTGACTAGTACGCTAACAGGAGGGTGCGGCTCCTTCCAATTCCTTATGGGACAAGGAGATTGGAGTTCCAGGTGGTCTGTGTAGACTACTTCAGAGGCGGGAGGTTTCTGCCGCTCGGAGGACAACTGTCAATCCCGACAGTCCCGGTGAGACCAGGAGTCGTCAGTCTCGGTGCGACCAGGAGCTACACAGACACCATCCAAGACCGGAGGTGAAGACCACGCAAGGCACGAGATATTGTCGCCGAGCAAGCCTCGGGACAAGGTATGATTCCACAAAACATCCCTTTCCTATTGTATATACGTTGACGTGTTTCATTGTTCTAGGTTTGGGGGAGAAGAAAATTTTTCTCTTGTTTCCACTTCCTTCTCTACCTCCCCTAAAACCCAACAGTGGTATCAGAGCCACGTCAACTGCTCTATACTTTAGGATTATTGATATGATCGATTTTGGTTTGTCACCTTTATTTATTGCATACGATGCGAATAAAATTGGCTTTATGCATGTCCAATCCTAAATCCACAAATCCTAATTTACATATATGATATGTATTATGAATGCACTCGATAAGCGTCTCCCTTAAATGAGTGATGTGGCTTTTTGAATGCACTAACAAATTCACTCGGGGTTTATATCCCCGAGCTTTTACCAAAACCAAGTGCAACAATACCACCCGCAAGCGGACGGATCTTATCGCAGTATAGTTGAGGATCGAACCCAAAGGACAACGTTTTTAAGAATCTTTGTCAGTTAGATCTAGCCCAAGTAAAACTAATATTTAGAACAATTGGTTGATTTTGGTTTGATTAAACTAATTGCAAGAAAGTAAATGCGGAATAAAAGATGGGTTTAGATCAATGATGTGGAACCGCTGGGATGGTACCGAGTTTGACCACCGCTACACACACAAACATACTCTTTTGCAAACAATCCAGGCACGATATAAAACTCCAAATAGAGCTGCTGCAGAACCCCCCATACGGGCGTTAGGTCCGCGTAAGCATCACCATAGGCAGCCGATTTCTCATCGCCATCCGGATCACATGTCTTACGGCTCTGAAGATACAGAAATCCACGGAGGTTGTGAACCCCCCATACGGGCGTTAGGCGCACAGAAGCGTCACCAAAGGCTAGATGGTTCGTCCCCTCGCGGATCATACACTTACGACCTCGATGAAATCCCATCCTATTTCTAGTTTGGGAGTCGGCTGCGTTAACCGATAAACAAGCAGGAAGGTGACATGCGAGCAAACATCGACGTTTAGCAAGATGATGCAAAATCCAACTAAGGTTGTGAACCCCCTATACAGGCGTTAGGCGCACAGAAGTGTCACCGAAGGCTAGATGGCTCGTCCCCTCGCGGATCATACACTTACGACCTCAAGGAACCCATCGGAAGTTATCGTCAAGGGTCAAACATGCTAAATGACGTTCCTACCCATGCCTTGAAGTTATCGCAACATAGGAACCCATGCATTGAAGTTATCGCAACATAGGGAGCACAAAGATGAAAACACGCACATAACCAACCTACAAGCTTAACGATAAACGACAAAATGAAGAGTTATATACATTTCCTTGGAAAGTTTAACAAAAGAACATGGTTTGCATGGGCAGCGGGGCTAGTCCCCGCACCCCAGCGAAAGAGGACTACTCGCTCATGATACGAGATACAAGAAGGATAGGAGAGAAAGATAGATCCGCCATGAGCTCGGTGCAGAGGGTGGACACAGCTCGGTGAAGAAGATGCGCTCCTTGTGCCGTCTTCTTCCTCTTCTTGGCCTCCTTGGACGCAACACCAGCGGTAGATGGAGTGGAACTTGATCGGTGTGGTGCTCTGGCAGCCTCTCGGCGTCCGAAACCGATCCCTCGAAATGGGGACCCTGGGGGTCTATTTATAGTTTCAGATCTGATCCCAAACGGTTTGGATAAGTTGCTGGAAATATCTTCTCCAAACGGTTTGGAGACCGTTTGGGCGCCAAACGGTCTTGAGACCGTTTGGGCGCCAAACGGTCTTGAGACCGCTTGGGCACCAAATGGTCTTGAGACCGTTTGGGCATCAAACGGTTTGGAGGTCGTTTGAGCACCAAACGGTCTTGCTTTGATCGGACCTGGCTTTGGCGTGGTCGCGCGGCTTTAGTTCTTCAATCGATCCTTGTGCTTGCATCGAACGGTCTTGGGACCGCGCGGGACCAAACGGTCTTGGGACCGCGCGGGACCAAACGGTCTTGGGACCGTTTGGGACAAAACGGCCTTGGGACCGCATGGGACCAAACGGTCTTGGGACCGTTTGGGACCAAACGGCCTTGGGACCGCATGGGACCAAACGGTCTTGAGACCGCATGGGACCAAACGGTCTTGAGACCGCATGGGACCAAACGGTCTTGGGACCGCATGGGACCAAACGGTCTTGGGACCGCATGGGACCAAACGGTCTTGGGACCGCATGGGACCAAACGGTCTTGAGACCGCGTGGACTTCTTGGGCAACTGGTTTCGTCTTGTTCTTTGTGTATTCCAGAAAACGGTCTTGAGACCGCATGGATCCAAACGGTCTTGAGACCGTTTGCATGGAGTTGCCTGCTACACCTGCATAAAATGAAAGGTGTTTAGTTAAAACCTTGATTATTGAATCACTGAGTAGTTTTGTGCATTATGATTCATATTAGGGTGAAAAGATGTGGAATAGATATTAAATTGTTCCAAAAAGGTAATTGAAAATCATAATGAGTATGCACTCATCAAAATACCCCGAACTTAAATCGTTGCTCGTCCTCGAGTAACATAAAATTTGAAACTGTTGCCTGATGGAATACTTTCGATCCGTGTGATTTATTCATCTTCACATCACAAATGTTTTCTTTTTGCTCAGTATGAGTGAGTACCTCAACTTCCTGGGACCACGAAACACGTCTTTCCATAGCTTCGTTCCTGAGTTCGTTTCCCAACAACGCTTCCTCCCCGCCTTTTCCAACACCAAGCATGTCGAAGAGTTTTGTAGGAGTTCAGAGATACCCGTAGAATCGACAAGTATGCATTTGATCTGACACTGGTGTAGTTCAGGATGGTAGGGCATGTATTGTGCCCTTAGGTAGAAAAAGGAGTGAAAGGTGGTATGGAAAGAAGAAGTAAATCTCTCCTCTATTCGACTCGAGATTTTTATTTGTTTTGCAATTTCATTTATTGCATATTTTTTTGTGTGCGCTATGGCATCTTTTGTTGCATATCTCTCCTCTATTCGACTCGAGATTGCATTTATTTTGTGTGCACTTTGGCATCTTTTTATTGCAGATCTCTCCTCTATTCGACTCGAGATTGCATTTTTGGTGGTACGCCCCTATTTATTGGAAGGGGTATGGAAGAAGCGGATATGGGGAAAGTGGCGTGCCACCCCGAACTTAGGGTTTGGCACAAATTTGGCTATTTTGGTGGTATTTATGGATGGAGGGATATGAAGATGATAGAAGAAGTGTAGAAGAGGGTTCAGATCAGGATGCAACTTGATTTACAATTCAAAACCGGGTTATTCTCTTTGTCATACTCTGCTCAAATAATGACTTGATGCGGATCCGGTGGGGTTTCTGAGCCATTGTTCCACTAGTCAGTTAGGAAGCGCGACGTGTTTGATCCCTATCAGTTTGACAGATACTTATCATTATGTAAAAAGAATTATGATGTTAGGAATCATAAGTTTCACAGGATGATTTCAGGCAAGTTTCAAAAGTCAGTCCTCTTGAGGATTTGCTTCGAATAAGGAGGACAAAATTTCATCAGGTATCTGTTCAAAATTTTGAAAAATTTTATGATAGAGACATATTGAATATGAAAAGAGGGTGTGTATGTGGAAGTGGAATACGTACCACCCACCCTCCACCCCGAACTTAGAGATTTGCTCGTCCTCGAGCAAACCCTAAATTCAAGATGGAGGGGAAAGGAAACACCAGGTATGACTGCCGAGAATGAATTCGTTCTGATCAGCACCAATCCGATCTCGTGTCTTGAAAGAAAAACCCTCTCATAAGGCAAATTTTATTTAAGGAAAATTTAACTATAAGGAACAAAATTTGAAAAGGAAAAGTAAAATAGATTTATTGGTCTGGTTGCCTCCCGACAAGCGCCTTTGTTTTATGTCGATGGCTCGACAGAGTTCTTCGGAATTATGGTGGGTCCTTTGAATTGTTGAATTCCAACATTATTTCGGTGCCTTTGTCAGCTGGTGTGAAGTATCTTTTCAAGCGGTGACCATTTGCTATAAATTCGCCAAACCCGTCGCTCCATAAAGAGAAAGCACCGTGGGGGGAGATGCTTTTGACGATGTAAGGTCCGCACCAACGTGAGCGGAGTTTTCCTGGGAACAATTTTAATCTGGAGTTGAAAACTAGGACTTGGTCTCCCACTCGTATGTCTTTTTGTTTCAGATGTCCATCATGCCAGAGTTTTGTACGTTCTTTGTAGATTCGTGCATTCTCATAGGCTGTCATTCTGAGTTCATCCAGCTCATGGAGTTGCAGAATTCTGGCTTGACCCGCTTGTTTCATATCGAAGTTTATTTGTTTAATTGCCCACCATGCCTTATGTTCAAGTTCGAATGGCAGGTGGCAACTCTTTCCATATATCAATCGAAAAGGGGTAGTCCCAAGGGGAGTCTTATAAGCAGTGCGATAAGCCCATAAGGCGTCGTTGATTTTTGTCGCCCAATCTTTTCGATTACGTCCAACGGTTTTCTCAAGGATAGCCTTAAGTTATCGGTTGGAGACCTCTACCTGTCCACTGGTTTGTGGATGATAAGGCGAAGCTATCTTGTGTGAGACGCCATATTTTCGTAGAAGAGCTTCAAGGCTTCTTTCAATGAAGTGTTATCCTCCGTCAGATATCACGGTTCTCAGTACTCCGAACCGTGGGAAGATAATATCTTTGAATAGTTTGATGACTGGTTTTGAATCACAGGTGACGGTTGGTATAGCTTCAACCCATTTGGAGACGTAGTCCACCGCCACAAGGATGTAAGAGAATCCATTAGAAGATGGGAATGGCCCCATATAGTCCACTCCCCAGACGTCAAATATCTCGACTTCTTGCCATAGATTCAGTGGCATTTCGTCTCTCTTGGTTATATTGCCAGCTCTTTGACACTTATCACATGATATGACAAAATCATAACAATCCTTGGATAAAGTTGGCCAGAAAAATCCACATTGCAAAACTTTTAAGGCAGTCTTTTTAGAGCTCATATGCCCACCCACGGGTCCTGAGTGGCATTGTTCCAAAATAGAATGGGCTTCTTCTTTGGCGACACAACGTCTATACAATCCATCTGCACAGAGTTTGAAAAGATATGGTTCATCCCAATAGTAATGCTTCACATCATGCATAAATTTCTTCAGAGCGTTCCCGGTGTATTGAGGATGGATGACTCCGACGGCAAGGTAGTTTACTAAGTCTGAATACCATGGTTCGAATCCTGAGACTCTCATAAGTTGATCATCCGGTAGGGAGTCATTTATCGGGATCCCGTCAGCATCCAGAGTGTGGATGCGACTGAGGTGATCAGCAACAACATTTTCCATCCCCTTTTTATCTCTTATTTCCAGGTCAAATTCTTGTAGAAGAAGTATCCATCTGATCAGCCTTGGCTTAGCATCCTTCTTTGCCATAAGATAACGGATAGCAGCATGGTCTGTGTAAACGATTACCTTCAAACCAGTAAGGTAGGATCTGAATTTATCGAAGGCATAGATGACTGCCAAAAGTTCCTTTTCAGTAGTAGCATAGTTCCTTTGAGCTTCGTCGAGGGTTTTCGACGCATAATAGATAACATAATGTTTCTTCTCAATGCATTGTCCTAAGACCGCACCCACCGCGTAATCACTGGCATCACACATAATTTCAAAGGGGTGGTCCCAATTGGGAGCTCTAATGATGGGGGTAGTCGTAAGGGCTTTTTTTAGCGTATCAAAACTTTTGATGCATTCATCATTGAAATTGAAATCAACATCTTTTAAAAGTAGATTGGTCATCGGCTTTGTTATCTTGGAAAAATCACGTATAAACCTTCTATAGAATCCAGCGTGACCAAGGAAAGCGTGAACTTCTTTTACATTCGTAGGAATTGCCAATTTCGATATGACTTCTATCTTGGCTTTATCAACTTCAATTCCTTTGTTGCTAACCTTGTGGCCCAAAACAATGCCTTCCTTTACCATAAAGTGGCATTTCTCCCAATTTAGCACCAGATGTGCTTCTTCACAACGTTTGAGGACCATGGAGAGATGCTTAAGACAGGAATCGAAGGAGTCCCCATATACAGAAAAATCGTCCATGAAAACCTCCATAACTGTTTCAGTAAGCCCTGCAAAAATGGCAGTCATGCAACGTTGAAAAGTTGCAGGGGCATTACACAGACCGAAAGGCATCCTTTTAAAAGCATATGTCCCAAAGGGACATGTGAAAGTAGTTTTTTCTTGATCGTCTGGATGTATGGGAATCTGATAGAATCCAGAGTAACCGTCCAGGTAAGAGAAATATTCTTGATAGGCCAATCTTTCTAAAACTTGATCGAGGAAGGGCATAGGAAAATGATCCTTTCGAGTGGCCTTGTTCAATTTTCTATAATCAATGCACATCCGCCACCCAGTGACTGTTCGAGTGGGGATGAGCTCGTTGTTTGCGTTTTTTATAACGGTCGTCCCTCCTTTCTTGGGTACCACATGAACTGGGCTCACCCATGGTGAGTCCGATATCGGGTAAATTATTCCAGCAGTAAGGAGTTTGATGATCTCACGACGGACCACTTCCTTCATATTCGGGTTCAACTTTCGTTGATGCTTGATAGTTGGCTTATGGTCTTCCATCATGGGGATTCTGTGCATGCACAACGCTTGGCTGACTCCTGTGAGGTCACTCATTTTGTAGCCTATGGCTTTCTTGCTATCCTTTAATACCTCCAGAAGTTGCTCTTCTTGTTTGGTCGTCAAACCAGAGTTTATAATGACAGGACAAACTTTGAGATCGTCTAAAAACATATACTTCAGCCCTTCAGGTAGGGGCTTCATTTCAGGAGGTTCTGGTTTTTCACTGGTTTCTTCTGGGGTTTCAGTAGCCTTTAATTCTTCATAGGTAGCTTCAGGATTTCCTTTAGCAGATTCGGGAGGTTCGGTGCAGTCCTTATCTTGTTGGTCAATAGGTTCATCATTAAAAAGGTCGTATAGAGACGTTTCCAAGGGATCGCATGACTCGTGATATTCTTGAGTAAGTTGTGACATCTGCTCAACACAATCTATCAGATAGACCTCCTCCTGTATACTTGGTCTTCTCATGCTTTCAAAAACTTTGAACTCTAGAGTTTCTTTACCTAACCTGAGCAGTAATGTTCCAGCTTCAACATCGATAAGGGCTCTAGCAGTGGCGAGGAAAGGGCGACCGAAGATGAGAGGGTATTTGGTGTCTTCTTTTATGTCCATGATGACAAAATCACATGTGACATATGCGTCCTTGCCTACCTTGACCGGGATGTCTTCGAGAATACCTAACGGTCTTTTTACTGAATTGTCCGCAAGTTGAATTGTCATAGCAGTTGGAAGCAATTCTTCGAACCCTAATCTCTTGCATAGACTCAACGGCATAATAGAAATACTTGCGCCAAGATCTGCCAATCCTTTCTTGCATGATGAATCACCAATGTGACATGAGATTCCGAAGGATCCTGGATCTTTTTGTTTCTTTGGCATCTTGCTTAGTATGATATCTGATGTGGTAGCAGCCAATTTTACAGTTTCATATTCTTCAGTGATGTACTTCTTGGTGAGGAGCGACTTTAGATACTTGGTCCAGGCTGGTATCTCATTAAGAGCATCGAGGAATGGTATATCAACATGGAGTTTCTTCATAGCCTCTTTAAATTTGATGAATCTAGTGTCAAGTTTGGTTTCCCTCAGTCGGGATGGGAAAGGAACACGAGGCTTATATACAGGAATATCTGGTTCAGGTGTCTCTACTTCTTCATCGACAACTTTTTCAGAACTTCCCTTATTAGTCTTGCTTTCCTTTGATTGCAATTCCGGTGCTGTCAAGTTTTGGTCTGTCATAGGTTCACTCTCGTCAGAAATAACCACAGTTGTCTTTGTTGGGGGATCCGAATAACTTTTCCCTGATCTTGTGGCGATAACCTTCAGCTGCTCCAGATGTTTCGGATTGTTCTCAGGTTGTCCGGCGAAGACTCCAGCTTGTGGCTTAATACTAGCAGCAAGTTGAGCTAGTTGAGTTTCAATAGCCTTCTACTGGGCTTGTTGATTGGCTATCATCGTTTTTTGTGTTTGCAATAACTTTTCAATGGTAGATAGCTTGTCATCAGAAGGGATGGATCCTGTTTGACCCTGTTGTTGGTTCAAGCTTTGATACTGAGAGTTATTCTGATAATTATTATAGTTTCTGTTCTGAAAGTTTCCCTTGAAGTTTCCTTGATTCCCAAAGTTCTGTTGCTGGTTAAACTGATACCCAGATGGGCCTCTTGGTTGATTATTCGGAACAAATTGATGCGAGTTCATAGCTCCTGAAGGATTTCCGTACTGGAAGCCTGGGTGATTCCTATTTTGATTCGGATTGTAATAGTTCTGCTCAGGGTTGGTGTTAATAGCATTAAGATTTTCCATCTGGCAATTATCTCCTTGCCCACAGGCGTTGCTTAAAACTACATCATAGAGAACATTGCATGATAGTGTGGAATGGTCAGTGCCTTTGCACGCTTCACAAAACAAAGAAGTGGACTTGACTTGTTCTGGTTGCCTAGTTGGAGAATGTCCTCTTCCAATCGCAGCAAGGGATGATTCTATGTGATCTTGCTTTGCAACCAAGACTTTCAAAGTTTCAACTATAGATTTGTATTCTGGGATAGCGTCAGCCATAGCTACCTTTAAGACTCCTTTACCAACAGATCTGCCCCAGTTGGCTTGGTTTTCTGCTCCCAGGGTGACTACTTTCCATGCGCTGTCGTAACTTTGCCGCATGAAGTTCCCTCCAGACAAAGAGTCAAGGAACATCTTAACATCATCTTCCACACCCCTGTAGAATATCTCTATCAACTGGTTCTTAGGAATTCCATGGTGTGGGCATTTGCGTAGGAGCTCCTTGTACCTATCCCAAGCTTCGGAAAGAGTTTCTCCTGGGACTTGAGTGAAATTTGTGATTCGTCCCCTGATTTCATATGTAAGAGACGGGGGGTAGAACTTTTCCAGAAAGGCGTTTTGGAGCTGTTCCCAAGTGGTGATGGGTACATCACTCTGTAGTGAATTGTACCAACTAATGGCCCTATCAGCCAGAGAGTACTTGAAAAGACGGAGTCGAATAGCATCATCAGAGACTCCATTTTGCTTCATCATAGCACACAGGTCAATGAATCTGAGAAGATGGCCTTGGCTGCCTTCAGCTTGTTTGCCGTAGAAGGGGTTGTTTTGAAGCAGAGTTATCCAATGTGCCCCAATCTCAAAGTTAGCAGCTTCGATGGGAGGAGGCTGCACCGGATGATAGACATTCGCGGCCTTTGGGATAGAGAACTCTCTAAGGTCTTTCTAAAGTTCTGCTGCTTGTGCTGCTGCTTGCGCTGCTAAGATCTCCTGTTGAACCGCAGCTCTAGCTTCTTGCATGAACCTTTCTCTCTGCGCATTGATGGCTTGAGCCACCCTTCGGGCTACTTCTTCTTCTTGCGCCATTCTGGCTTGATTCTCTCGGATCTGACGATGGAAGGTTCTATCGATTTCGGGATCAAAGCTTGCAGTCAGTCCGAGACTATCCGAACGGTGCATGCACTAATCGTCAAAGAGCACCTGAAATTTGAAAAGGTTTGAAAGTGAGATCCTTGAAGTAGAATAAAGGTCAAGTAGATGAGCGATAGTTTCAAAAAGAAAACAAAATCCTAGATTAGTCTTAAAAGAACTAGATTTGACTGACTAATTCCGTTGTCCCCGGCAACGGCGCCAGAATTTGATGTGGCTTTTTGAATGCACTAACAAATTCACTCAGGGTTTATATCCCCGAGCTTTTACCAAAACCAAGTGCAACAATACCACCCGCAAGAGGACGGATCTTATCGCAGTATAGTTGAGGATCAAACCCAAAGGACAACGTTTTTAAGAATCTTTGTCAGTTAGATCTAGCCCAAGTAAAACTAATATTAAGAACAATTGGTTGATTTTGGTTTGATTAAACTAATTGCAAGAAAGTAAATGCGGAATAAAAGATGGGTTTAGATCAATGATGTGGAACTGCTGGGATGGTACCGAGGTTGACCACCGCTACACACACAAACATACTCTTTTGCAAACAATCCAGGCACGATATAACACTCCAAATAGAGCTGCTGCAGAACCCCCCATACGGGCGTTAGGTCCGCGTAAGCATCACCATAGGCAGCCGATTTCTCATCGCCATCCGGATCACATGTCTTACGGCTCTGAAGATACAGAAATCCACGGAGGTTGTGAACCCCCCATACGGGAGTTAGGCGCACAGAAGCGTCACCGAAGGCTAGATGGCTCGTCCCCTCGCGGATCATACACTTACGACCTCGATGAAATCCCATCCTATTTCTAGTTTGGGAGTCGGCTGCGTTAACCGATAAACAAGCAGGAAGGTGACATGCAAGCAAACATCGACGTTTAGCAAGATGATGCAAAATCCAACTAAGGTTGTGAACCCCCTATACAGGCGTTAGGCGCACAGAAGCGTCACCGAAGGCTAGATGGCTCGTCCCCTCGCGGATCATACACTTACGACCTCAAGGAACCCATCAGAAGTTATCGTCAAGGGTCAAACATGGTAAACGACGTTCCTACCCATGCCTTGAAGTTATCGCAACATAGGAACCCATGCATTGAAGTTATCGCAACATAGGGAGCACAAAGATGAAAACACGCACATAACCAACCTACAAGCTTAACGATAAACGACAAAATGAAGAGTTATATACATTGCCTTGGAAAGTTTAACAAAAGAACATGGTTTGCATGGGCAGCGGGGCTAGTCCCCGCACCCCAGCGAAAGAGGACTACTCGCTCATGATACAAGATACAAGAAGGATAGGAGAGAAAGATAGATCCGCCATGAGCTCGGTGCAGAGGGTGGACGCAGCTCGGTGAAGAAGATGCGCTCCTTGCGCCGTCTTCTTCCTCTTCTTGGCCTCCTTGGACGCAACACCAGCGGTAGATGGAGTGGAACTTGATCGGTGTGGTGCTCTGGCAGCCTCTCGGCGTCCGGAACCGATCCCTCGAAATGGGGACCCTGGGGGTCTATTTATAGTTTCAGATCTGATCCCAAACGGTTTGGATAAGTTGCTGGAAATATCTTCTCCAAACGGTTTGGAGACCGTTTGGGCGCCAAACAGTCTTGAGACCGTTTGGGCGCCAAACGGTCTTGAGACCGTTTGGGCGCCAAACGGTCTTGAGACCGCTTGGGCACCAAACGGTCTTGAGACCGTTTGGGCATCAAACGGTTTGGAGGTCGTTTGAGCGCCAAACGGTCTTGCTTTGATCGGACATGGCTTTGGCGTGGTCGCGCGGCTTTAGTTCTTCAATCGATCCTTGTGCTTGCATCGAACGGTCTTGGGACCGCGCGGGACCAAACGGTCTTGGGACCGCGCGGGACCAAACGGTCTTGGGACCGCGCGGGACCAAACGGTCTTGGGACCGTTTGGGACCAAACGGCCTTGGGACCGCATGGGACCAAACGGTCTTGGGACCGTTTGGGACCAAACGGCCTTGGGACCGCATGGGACCAAACGGTCTTGAGACCGCATGGGACCAAACGGTCTTGAGACCGCATGGGACCAAACGGTCTTGAGACCGCATGGGACCAAACGGTCTTGAGACCGCATGGGACCAAACGGTCTTGGGACCGCATGGGACCAAACAGTCTTGGGACCGCATGGGACCAAACGGTCTTGGGACCGCATGGGACCAAACGGTCTTGGGACCGCATGGGACCAAACGGTCTTGAGACCGCGTGGACTTCTTGGGCAACTGGTTTCGTCTTGTTCTTTGTGTATTCCAGCAAACGGTCTTGAGACCGCATGGATCCAAACAGTCTTGAGACCGTTTGCATGGAGTTGCCTGCTACACCTGCATAAAATGAAAGGTGTTTAGTTAAAACCTTGATTATTGAATCACTGAGTAGTTTTGTGCATTATGATTCATATTAGGGTGAAAAGATGTGGAATAGATATTAAATTGTTCCAAAAAGGTAATTGAAAATCATAATGAGTATGCACTCATCAATGAGTTTTATGGTGGATGTATAGCGTGGTTATGGCCAATAAACACTATTTGTATATGGTTGTATGTGGTTTCTTACATCTCGGTCTGCGCACCGATCTTCCTTCTCCTATTCCTGATGTAACTCGAAAGAATTCGAGTTTTTCTTTCCTACCTTTGCTCCCCTCGAATGTAACTCGAGGTTTCTCTTTTCAATGTAAAAATAGGATAGATTTTATTTCCTATTATGTCGAAGAACGGCGTACATCCTGACGACAGCTGAAATGATCAGTTCAAGGAGTGAACTGATCGGTTGACGTTCAAGACGATTGGTTCAAGTAGTGAGTCGATTGGTTGATGACCGATTCGAGGAGCGAGATGAGCGGGTGGCACCCATGAAGAGATGCACAACGACCAGGCGAACCGATCATTTGGAGGAGCCAACTGATCGGCTAGTGGCACCCAGCCGACCGGCCTGATGGCGAGCCGATCAGTCATGTGATGAGTTGATCAAACCAAGAAAGGCAAAGCACAGAGTTCATCTTGTAAAGGTTGCATGTGATGTAGACCTAGATGACCGTGATTCTTCTTGGCTCGAGGAATCACATTAGGATGGCCATAATAATCGCTTTTATCATTTTGCATGTTTCTTGTGGGATATAGCATGTATATGATACGTACTATGTATTGTGGTGATTGGATATGTATATGTATATAAAAACCAAATCCCTCATTAAATAATAAGTTTTAGATGCCTTCCAAATGCGACACACGTGAAAAGCTTGATCGACCAAGTGTGGGCACACCCAAGCATGGTGCACCGTCTATCTCGTGGAAGTGTGAAGGATGGATATGTGGGTCTGCCCAAGCAGGGTGCATATTCATCGTGTTGGGTTTGGGTCAGACTTAACAAGGTGACCTAGATAGGATCTAACACCTTGAGGCATGGAGATGATCATGGCAAGGAGTTGCATATGACATCTTATCAAGAGTTTCATATGATGCAATTGGCAAGAGTTGCTTACCTGAGAGATCTAAGTTATGGGTGACAGCCCAAGCTAGTCCATGACTTAGAGGATTTCAGGATCTTGCCCACTAGAAGATTGTACGCTGTAATCTTCCAAATTGATGGTGAGGGCTATCAATTTGAACTAAAATAGTGGGAGCGAGAATTAATTAAAGGCCTAATTATGTCGTCAACTTTTCAACTCAATCAAATAAGTCAAAAGGAGTTTTGGACTAAAATAGCATATATTTCCTTTTATTAAAATAAATGGTTAATCAACAATAATCATTTTATTTGTGATCGGTCTTTGAGACCAAAAAATTAAATTGGAATAATTCCATGATTGGTTTGGATGATGAGAAGTTTTCTCATTCAAAGAGAGAAAGCTCTAAGTCCTAGTTATACCTAAACCAGATGAACTCAACCCCACCACATCAATGGCTGAAAGTATGCTTATGGAAGCATATCGAGGATGACATTGATGAGGAGTGCTTGCTATTGTGTTCTCTGAACTATGAGTTGCAGAGACAACATGAGACATATGATGTCTCCAAGATATTGTCCTAGTATGACATGACAGAAGGAGATCCAGTAAGGTATTCACACACTCAATGTGATTGGGTATGTGGAAAACCTGACTAAGAAGGATTCCCTCTGAGCCAAGAGTTGGCTATTGGTATGATACTACAAATGTTGCGAGAATCATACAATTCATGATAAGCTACAACATGAACAACTTTGACAAGCGTTGATAGAGTTGTTGGACATGTTGAGGATAGTAGAGGCAAAGATGAAGAAAGACAAACCATAATCTTTGATGTGATCAAAGAAAAGGTAATTCTTAAGGGAAAGGACAAGGGCAAAGCAAAAAAGTGTTCTGATGCTAGCCAACAATCCAAGCCGTCTTCAGCCTCAAGGCAGATGAGGAAACGGTGTATGAGGAAATTGCCCTCTATATCTGGAAGGACAAAAGAAGATGAAGGAGGGGATGGAGATCTCCACCTAAGGTATCATGAAATGAACCTCTTCTTTATCTGAGGTATATGATACCAAGATATGGATCTATCATATATGATATGCAAGATCCGCAGAGAAGTGATGGCCTTTGTGAAAGGACCAAGAAAGGAGTACCCATCATTGGAGAAAGTGTTGCTCCCATAGATAGGAGTATATTTCAGTTTATTTCAGCCTAAAGAGCACGAAATAGAGTTGAGAACTGCTATTCATATTTTGCCAATAGATAGAAACACTTTATTTTGCATATTGTATGACAATGATGGCAATTAATAAAGTTGATGTTCAATCTTAAAGATATGATCTTTGTGGCAATGCCTTGTTTATCTTGTGATATATGGTATGCATAAGATAAAATGATACCTAAACTTATTGATAACTCAAACAATCAAATTAGCATCAATCGTGAGAAATTCATTTCTAGTTTCCATGTGATGGATAAATCTAGACTCTTTTGGTCAGAGAACCAGTAAGCGACATGAATCTCTTGTACATGATTAATCAATCTTCACTAATGGTAGTGGGAGAATGATCATCCAATTAGGTATAATACATGTGATGTATTTACATACCTATTGGAGTAAATGCTAATACTTCAAAAGGTGTTTAGAGAAATACCAATATGAATATCTTGAAGTGTTCAAGAATATCATAGATGAAGTACGAATTTGGTAAAGTGTTAATTTTTGATGAGATCAATGAATGAAATACTTAGACCAAATGTTTGAGAACCTTATGAGTGATTATGATAGTGTATCATAGTAAGCTCGTGATTAAGGCATGGTGATGTCTAAATCTAAAGGGAGTCATACTCGAAGGAGTTAGAGAATGATTATCAAATAACTAAATTCTTATTAAATAAAGAATACCCCACACTAATAAAGGACATTAAGAATCACAAAGGTTGTGAGTTCTTATATCCTTAACAGACACACCTCGATCATCTATATGATGAGTTGTTCATGACATGAGTCAACTATCTAGATGAATATGAGGAACCGGATTTTGAGTTATGGTAGATGACCATTACATCCTAAATTACTTCCATGTAAACCATAAGGTATGACCATGATGGTAGCACCCATTGGATGTAAATCCATGAGTGCAAATGAGTCTTAAGTGTTAAGACACATGGATAACATTTTGAGAAGGATGATGCTTGTTGATTGAATATTAATGACTAAGACATTTGGCATATGGATACTAAAACAACATTCCTATGAGGAATAAAACAAGGATGTGTACATGACACAACCTATAAGGTTTATGAATCCACTAATGAAAATGAAGTCTATAAGTTACAATGGAATAATAAATGTGATTGATTGAGTACAAGCAACTCAGAATTGGATCATTACTTTGATAATATAGTCAAAGGGTTTGACTGATATGTCAAAGATAAAGAAGGGATTTGTGACTTAGTGGGAGCGTGTTCACATTCCACATGTTGACGTGAAATGGAAATGTTCTAGAATGGAAATCCAAAAGATAGAGATGTTTCCTATGTGATAGGAATAGAGATCTATAGAGATAGTTCTCGAAAACCTCTTGACCTGAAAAGACAAAGCATACATTGGCAGTCTGTACTGAAGGGTTCAATATGCACAGATTCAGTGGGAGAAAACTTGTCCATGTTACATGGAGTTAGTATCCCAAGGCCAAGTGTCCAATTCTTATGAAGAATGGGAACACTAAGAGTAGATGTGGATATATCATGTATGTAATCATCCCATTATCTTGCATGTATCGACATGGCAACAATAAAATGCATTCATCATCTTGTATGTAGGAAATGACAATATGTTGTGCTCATCCTGATAACTCGTATGTGAGACATGACGAGTGGATGTATCTCTACTTCTAGTAAGGGTTACTGGAATACCATGAGAACTTGATAAGTACTTGAGAAGTACTAGTTCTATGGAGATAAGGAAGAGTTCAATGTAAAAGTTACATTGATGCGAACTTCCAAAAGGACAGAAAATTAATCACAAAATATATATAGGATATATAAAAGTGAAAGTTTGTTGATAATTGGAAGTGTTCCAATAAAACCATTTAAAAGGAAATTTGGAGTATCTATGCGTTAGAGAACATCAGTGGATACTATATGGATCTGGAAGTTCATGAGATGAACTTATAGATGTTCCACTCATTCATGACAAGTATGGAATCCTTGATTATGCAATGTGGCTAAAGGTTAGCAAAGGAATACTAGATCGCATATTACGACAACTCCATCTCATATGTGTGACTTATAGTGAAGAGATGTGAGACATGAAATTTATACTGACTTTGGCAAGGTGTTTCCATTGCTCACTATGTCGGCACAAGAGCAACGTAACATGTGGGACATGTTTGAAGATCACTATGAATATGATTCATGGGTGATTGGCTCATAGTGCAAGTGGGAGTTTGTTGGTATGTATGCCCTGAGATCCAATCATGGAATGATTGATGGGATACATTAAGATTCATTTGATAAACATCAAAGGCAAGCTTCCAATTCTTTCTGGTTCAGTCATATGAGATAGTGATAGAACAGATTGAATGTCTAGAGAATGACAGTACTCAATGACGTATGCTTTCAGGTTGAGGACCAGAACGAAGAGATGATACGGATGCTAAGATTTTGTACATTCTTGTTATGTCCCTAGTCGGATGTCATTGTGGAAGGTAGATAGACAACAATGA
Source organism: Alisma plantago-aquatica (assembly GCA_963693085.1). Classification (NCBI taxonomy): domain Eukaryota; kingdom Viridiplantae; phylum Streptophyta; class Magnoliopsida; order Alismatales; family Alismataceae; genus Alisma; species Alisma plantago-aquatica. The sequence continues at coordinate 635,820,418 of OY856415.1, forward strand.
CACACAAAACTAGATTGTGGTGTTGGTTGATGACAGAATCTCATTAGTCATGATATAGAGATATCAAACCAAACACATAGGTACTTGTTAGAGAACAAGTGTACTGGACAGACCCACCGTGAGTTTGACACATGGAACCATGACATGGTAGTCACAGTCACTACTCACAGTGATGGTGGTGAATGTGATTCTTTGACCAGAAATCACTACAATCAATACATGTCGTTGGGCATACTATGACATCATCAAACGCAGTCCTGAAACATGGGTTGTTATAAAGGTGATGATTGGGTGGCTTTGACACATGGGGCTTTTGAGGGGTGAGTGATAGGTATGGGATTTGTCCCTCCTAAGGGAGTTTGATATCCATGGCCACTTGATGAGTAGGATTGAGAAAGGCGTGCACGCATGTGTGAATTAGTTTGTGATATTGATGTCATACATATCTCTTCTAGTCTGCTCTGAGATCAAGGAAGTGAATGAACATTGATAGGATGATTGTTCCATGCCTCGAGTTCATTCGGGATATCAGTGATAAAGGAATTATACATTCACTATAACACCATTCACGGTTTGTAGGATTGAAGGTTGTTCTCCAACTTTCTATTTCACTTGGGTAGTACTGATGTGTGACTAGGCACCCCTCTTTGCTTGTGAAGTCATAAGTGTTATGGACTTTCACTGCCAATGTGAAAAAGGACATGTAGGGTCACACACATAGGATTTAACCTGAAAGAGGAGTTGTATCCACAAACAATGTTTAGATCAATTACTAAAGGAGTTTAGTAGTTCAATTAAACACTCAATTAATTGATAGCTCGAAATCATAGTGTTCAAGGTGTTGGACAGCTTGATTAGAGTATCAGATTGATTAAAACTGCAATTAACTGTTTCTGCACAATTTGCACTCCCAACTGATCAGTTCATGTGATGAACTGATCGGCTGAGCTGGGTGAACCGATCGGCTCAGGTTGTGAGTCGATCGGCTCATAGACAGGGTGAAATGATTGCTTCAAGTATTGAAACGATCGGTTAAACTGTTGCAACCAAGCAAGTTGGGAAAGTAGGATTGGTGAGAAAATTCTTTTTGTTTTACTTGTCCAATAAGATTGGAAAAAGGATTGGTATTTGATACCAATTAGAAACAAAAGAAGGAAAGTCAATCGGCAATTGATCAGGACCACGAACTGACCGGTTCAGAAGTGAACAGACCATTTCATGGGTCCCAACTGATCGGTTGAGGTGTCAACCGACCGGCTCAGGTCACAAACCAACTGTTTCAGTTATGAAACGATCGGTTCAGGTTGCGAGTTGGTTGTTTTTTTGTGGAAAATCTCGAACCCTTCTACTCCTGCTTTAGTCCCGCATTGCCCGGGATAGAGAACCATGTCCCATTACCCTCCTATATATAGGGGTATTGGGGGCTTCTCAAAGAACATCTCAGTGCAACCAGTTGCTCTGTAAAGTTGTTGTTCTCTCTAGTTTTGCTAACCGAGAGAGCCCGAGCAAGTGCTACCCGATAAGGGAGGCACAACAAGGGAAAGACGACTGCAGAAAGCGACTGGTGGCCGAAGTGTGTGTCGGTGACTAGTACGCTGACAGGAGGGTGCGACTCCATCCAATTCCTTGTGGGAAAAGGAGATTGGAGTTCTAGGTGGTCCGTGTGGACTACTTCAGAGGCAGGAGGTTTCTGCCGCTCGGAGGATAACTGTCAATCCCGACAGTCTCGGTGAGACCAGGAGTCGTCAGTCCCAGTGCGACCAGGAGCTACACAGACACCGTCCAAGACCGGAGGTGAAGACCGCGCAAGGCACGAGGTATTGTCGCTGAGCAAGCCTCGGGACATGGTATGATTCCACAAACCATCCCTTTCCTATTGTATATACGTTGACGTGTTTCCTTGTTCTGGGTTTGGGGCAGAAGAATTTTTTTTTGTTTCTGCTGCCTTCTCTGCCTCCCCTAAAACCCAACACTAGATGCATCACATACATCAAGGAATGAGCTTCCTCATGGACCATCTTCCCTAGCCCATCAACATATGGAACAATTATCCTGCCATGAAAATAAACTATCCCATCCTCTGTCTCATGGAAGCCTTCATGCTTCTTGCTGCCAAACTTAGATTGGATATGTTGAATCATAGTATCACCACCATGTGCATCTTTGACTTGTTGTATCAACGTGGGCTTCACTTGCAACTGTGCTAACAAGCCTACCAACAAGGAGACTTCTAAATTCATGTTCATTTGACACAACGACACCAACATGTCTCTCATATGGCACACCAAGGAACACAGTTGTGCCTTCTCTGTAGGTTATGATGAAGAAGCCTTCCTTCTAAGGACATCTACTACCATGTTCGCCTTCCCTAGATGATAGTCTATAGTGCAATCATAGTCATTGATCAACTCCATTCATCGTCTCTGTTGCATTTTCAACCCTTCTTTGAGAAGATGTACTAAAGGTTCTTGTGGTCAGTGAAGATCTGACACTTCTCTCCATAAAGGTACTATCTCTAGATCTTCAAGGCATGGACCACAAAAACAAGCTCTAGATCATGTGGTGGGCAGCTCTCCTCATGTTTCTTAAGTTGACACAAAGAAATATAATTCATGTTCTTATCCTTCATCAACATGCATCCCAAGCCATTCTGTGACACATCACAGAAGATAATATAGCCTTTCCCATTCTGTGTAAGAACTAACATCAATGCACTAGTCAAATTCTCCTTCAAAAGATGAAAAGATTTCTGACACTTGTTTCCCCAGAAAAACAATACACCCTTCCTCATCAACTTGGTTAGGGGTAACACTATAATACTAAAGTTCTTGATAAACCTCTTGTAGTAACCTTCCAAGCCTAGGAAAATGTAAACCTCCATCAGTGTCTTAGGTCTCTCCCACTCCAGCACTGATTGTACATTTTTGGGGTCCACACAGACACCTATAGAGGATATCACATGACCTAGAAAAGACACCTCCTCCAGCGAGAACTAACATTTTTTCAACTTGTCATACAACTTGTGTTGCCTCAATAACATCAATGCTTTGGTGTAGATGTTTCTCATGTTATTGGTTGTCTCTTGAGTATATCCAGATGTCATCGATGAACACTACCATGAACTCGTTAAGATACAGAATAAACACTTTGTTCATCAGATCCATGAACGTCATCAGCACATTGGTCAGCCCAAATGGAATAACCACAAACTCGTAGTGATCATACCTAGTCCTAAAAGCTAACTTGGGTATGTCATCTTCCTTAATTGCAACCGATGCTACCTGGCCTCATATCTATCTTTGAGAACACTGTAGAAACTCTAAGCTTATCAAACATGTCATCTATCCTTGGTAAATGGTACTTATTCTTGATCGTGACCTTGTTCAAAAACTGGAAGTCGATGGACAACCTCATACAATCATCCTTCTTCTTTGTGAACAACACGGGAGAACCCCAAGGGGAAGTTCTCAGTCTGGTAAAGCCCTTCTTTGATAGCTCTTTCAACTACTTCTTCAACTCTTGCATCTCTATTGGTGCCATCTAGTATGGTGATTGTGCTATTGGCTGCGTACTAGGAACCAAATTGATCTCAAAGTCAATCTCTCTAGGAGGATGAACTCTAGAAAACTCTTCAGGAAACCTTCTAAATAATAGGAATCCTCTCCTTGGTATCGACCACATGTGCCAAGAAGGCTTCACACCCCTGCCTCATCATCCTCTCTATTGTAATAGCTAACACCAAGTACGTCGTGGTAATCTTCCTATCTCCTTACAAGACCCATGAAAAATCATCATCAAAGAAGTCTCCACATTGGAACTAAAGTCCAAGATTACGATGTACTTCCCTAAGGTATCCATTTCAAGGATCACATCAAATCCATGCATATCAAGTGGCATAAGGTCCACTTGAATGATGCATCCCAATAAACTAATAACATAAATTCGACATACCTCCTGTAACTCGACAGAAACAACAAGAGGATTTTCTAGAAGGAGACTATCAGATCTATGACTAACATGCAAAGAACAAGTATATCACCTCTCTGGTGATAAAAGAGTGTGTCATACCCGGGTCAACCAACACATATACAAAGGAGATGCAGACAAATTAGAATGAAAAAGCTCCATATGACATGTCATGATCGGTGGATTAACCACTCCCAATGGCTAACTCACTACATAGAATCGAGTTGTTTCTTGTTGTCATCTACGTCCTGTGCTAGCCAACCCAGAGGAACATGCCTATGATGTCTGGTCACATCCTATGCCACTACCACTACTGAGTTTCTACTGTAGGGAACCTTGTTGAATCTACCTCAGTAGTTGTGTAAACTCTTCTTCCTTCATACGACATACCCACTTCAACTGTCCTGACTTCCCACACATATAATAGGTCTTACTCTTGTACCATGGCCTCGATGGCCCGGTCACCGATACTGATATTGTGTTGTGAGATCCAACATCGGGAGTGGTTAAAAGCCCTTTCTTGATGTACAAGTGTTATATCCTCCATATGCAAAATTGTGGTCATCAACTGTCCAAACATGGACTTAAAAGTGGGATTGACCATGGTTGTTCTGTTAAACTGAGGCAGTTCAAGCACTCCATCGACTCTGGCCTAACTCCTAGAACCACCTCCTAGTACAACAACACTACTCTCAACATGTTCTTCACGCTCTCTAGACATTCACATAAGTAGAAGTTGTAATCGAATATGTTGGAGGATGCAAGAACAGACACAACCCTAGTCCTATGTCCCTATAGACTCAGTGAACCTAGAGGCCTAATACCAATCATTGCATGTGACAAATCAATGCCACATGAGCAAGATAACTCAAAACAAAGCATGTGATCAACGGTCGACCCATCACATTACCAAAAGAACAGATAAATTAAAACTAATCTTATATTACCATCACTATTCTAAAACATATTATAACAAGGTCTACATCCTATAACATATCACATATCATACCAGGTATATACATCTATACAGTGGCCATCTGCAACGCACCTATTACAAAAGATCTGTGCACATATACAAGACATATGTACAACCAAATCATACTGCCAAAACCACATATTGATGTACATATCATATACAAAACAGAACCCCCCCTGACCTGATAGTATAGGGACGACACATAGGACTCCACTACAAGACTAGCACCTAGCCAACCTTCTACGACTACTAATATTCAAGTTGATCTTCCTCAACAACATGATCCTTCCCATGCCGCTAATGAACACTTAAAAATATGTGGCAAACCACAAGGGTGAGACCCATGTCTGAGCGAGAGAGATAGCTCTCAACCAACAATTATTACTACATCAGGATATAACATTATTAAATAGGTTGAGCAGATTTATCTAAATGAATAATTTACACTGATTACACAAGTTAGACAGATGTGACAACTCTAGCATATAAGTAGATCATCATATGCTTTTAGAAGGAATATGAAGAACATGTATAACATTTGATTTCTATTACTGCATAGTATTAAAAATAAAAAGTAATAAAAATAAGGCAAGGGTAAACATCCAATGTGAAGTGTGTTTAACCCTAAGCAAATATATTACATTGTTGTATTCCATCCTTTATTAATGCTCTAAGGATTTGAGTCGTACCACCCAAATCCAACTAACCACTTCTAAGTCGATATCAGTGTCATACAAGATATAGTATGAGTTAGAATCTAAGATCTTCTTCCTACTCAACCAGTTCAAGTCTACACCACAACAACATATCAGTCAAACTATCACCAATGACATATAGTCAAGAAGAAAACACCTACCCCACCTTGGTACAGGTCACGACACTAGAAACTAGGTTATACACACCTATATTATCTGAGGCACAACCACCGTTGTTCTCACTATTGTCCTCACATATCACATATATAACACCGAGGCATGACCGTAGCTGCTCTCAAACACCTTGGGATCTAGATGACAAGTATTTACTCTCCAAGCACACCATATACTCAATAGTATGCACTTGGAGTTTTCTTTAGGAATACTCATTTCACCATCCAATAAGTTATAACACTAGAATGGATCTATGGCAAGAACAACTGCATGATTAGGGTTCCACTTGATTAATTAAGCCAATTGGGTATCTTTTAACTACGTCAAACCCTGAAAAGATTCTACAGAACATAGGTAGAGTGCAACTTTAGAATATATAAAACGTCCACATCACCACATTGTACTATTTTACTATCATATACAAGACTATCATCATAATCACATCACCATGGGATATCAATCCCTTATCACATCACCAAAGGATATCACCTCAATTTTGGGTACAGACCCATTGCCAAGGTCAAATGACCATTCACACTGTTTCTTGTAAGAACATCATTCTCTCCCCATGCCTCATCAAGGTGCATAATCATTACACATATGTCACATAATTTTGGTATAGTATTGCAACGAAGAACTATGTTGCTCATAAGATAACCAATTAGGGTTACAACACTTTTTTTTATCAATAAGCATGCTATTCCTCTATTTCATATCAAAAAAGTTATTTACATGTGTGGGTGCAAAGCTCCAAAAAACCTATCTATGCAAGGAAATATAATCGCTATAGAATTTTTTCCAAACACTAGTAATGATTGGCTTTACATTTTCAAAAATGTTGTAGTTTCTACTACACCAAAGATGATATAGCACTAAAATGTTGAGTAAGCTAGTTTTCGGGTCTTTGATTTGTAGTAGGCCCTCCCTGCTACAAGGTCATAAAGATAGGAGGGTATGTTCTTTGTCCAAGAGTTCCTTGGCGAACTCGCATTGCTAGAACAGGTGGGAAGAGCTTTCTTCATGGTAGAGGCACATGATGCATATTGATGTCATGTAGAAGCCTCATCTTCTTAGGTTTTCATCATTCATTAAGTTTTCATGCATAATTTTCTAGCAGCCTACTTTTATCCGAGGTGGTGCTCTAGTTTTCAGCAAGCCCAATCAATTTTTTTGAATTGAGATCTGCAGATGTTCCAGGCTCCCCTAAGGGAAAAATCCTCCACGTTTGCAAACTAGCATACATCAGCTCACGTTTTCAGGATGACACTCCAGCAAATACTTTCTAGTTCCTCATAACCACTAACACTGGGAATATTCCACTTTGAATCAGAAATAATAGAGCCTAATTTCTCCTTGTAGTTTAGACCATTTCTGAGCATGAAGGCATGTGGTTCTATAATGTGTTGGGTAAGGAAGGTCCCATTGACCCAGGGGTACTTCCAGAGATAGAAGGCCTTTCCATTATTGATATGCAATCTCACCATGGGAAGCATTTTGTCTCTAGCTTTGAGGATGTTTTTCCACATCCAGTTGTGCATTGTCCTACTGGGGCATGACAACACTGTTTCTTGTTTAATATATCTATTGTGGATCCACCTGATCCATAGAGAGTTCTTTTTGTTTTCTAAATCTGAGAAGAGTCTATCCATTCCCGCACTGCTCCAGTCTTCCACTTTTCTAATGTTGAGGCCTCCCTCTATCTTAGGCCTGCAAATCACATCCCAAGAGATGGTATGGATTTGCTTATTTTCTTCTTTATCTCCCCATAGGAAATTCCTGCAAAGATGTTCAATTTCATCCATAGTAGCTTTTGGCAAGGGAATACCCCCGTCCAAAATAAGTGGTAAGATGAGTGAGTAGAAATGATTAGTTCTAGACGTCTAGCCATAGATAGAAGTCTAGCCTTCCATGAATCGAGCTTGGTCTTGATTTTATCTATGAGAGGAGAACACATACTCTTTGTGAGCCTCCTACAAACAAAGGTACTCTGAGAACTAGTTCCTCCTTGTTCTTTAATTCTTGAATTCACAAGGTGTCATTTTACTATTTGTTCTTTTCATTGTACCTAAAATGCCGACAAACAAAACATCGGTCAGCCGAAGCTGGTATGTGGAGGAAACAGATAATGCTCAACTATGTTAACAATATAATCATTCAATTAATCATTTAACAATCAAGATTACATTTTAAGCCATACAACTCAATCCCTACATATTATCGAACTCTGGGATGTCCCTGCAGTGGTCATAGATTTCACCTCTCTTTTAGGTAATAGAGTCGCATGGCACTACCCGAAGGTAGCCCAATATCTAACTCAATGTGACTTGATGGTCCTACCTCCATGGTAGCCATGTACTAAGTCATCCATAGACGTGATGGACCTACCCAATAGGTAGCCATGTACTAGGTCATCCATAGACCTGATGGACCTACCCAATAGGTAGCCATGTACTAGGCCTTTCTCTAACCTGATGGACCTACCCAATATCTAACTCAATGTGACTTGATGGTCCTACCTCCATGGTAGCCATGTACTAAGTCATCCATAGACCTGATGGACCTACCCAATAGGTAGCCATGTACTAGGTCATCCATAGACCTGATGGACCTACCCAATAGGTAGCCATGTACTAGCCCTTTCTCTAACCTGATGGACCTACCCATAGGCAGCCATGTACTAGGTTAGCTATTATGCCACAGAGAGAACCAGGATATGAGTTTATAGGCAAATACATTATGTGATAGTCAAAGTCACTTTATAATTGCAATATGAACATCCAAGCAGTTTAGTTGCATTCAATGCGATTAAACGTCCGAGAAACCATCGGAAAACTAAGTGGTTATTCATAAGTAACCACATACCTATTCAGAGCAACTTGAAGTCCAAGTAATAATATTCAGGAACAATCAATCAAGCAATCATCAATATCCTGAAATTAATGCATAACATCCAAGTGTCATTGTTTTATTCCAAACCTCCTCAAGATCTACTTGGATTCCACTTTAGGACTTCTAGGCCATCCTTTTAGGATTTTAGTTTCCATTATGCATTTATCACTTTTAATATTCGTTTAGTCCACCACCCTAATTTCAACATCATAGACACCATTAAAAGTCAATTAAGTCCAAAATGTCTCTTTTACACTAAAACTACTATTTTTATCAATTTAAGTCATGGCAAGATCATTCATGTTTAGGTTTCTTTGAATTGACAACTCAACAAAGAATTATAGTTCGATTCTCCGGGAACCCTAATTACTACAATTCTCATTATTTATGTCAGTAACCCTAATGTATCATTAATTCCACGTTATACACTAGGAACCCCAAAATATCCACATTAATGATCTTTTATACTCAAATTGGATTTATAACAACATAACTTTGTCTTATTCATAGATTTGCACAATTAAAATCATTAAAAGACATATCCTCCTAAATTAGGGTTTCTAAGCCCATCAATGCAAACTTAGGTATATGAAACCCTAATTTAAGCCAATTATGTACAAATATCATCCTTTTTATTATCAACGTGTTAATATTCGTTCTAAACATTCAGAGAACATCACTATAATCAATTATTATCAATTTTAAGGGTTTTTCATTAATTAAACCAGTAAATATGATAACTTTATTCAATTTTTGAATTTTGAACAGAATTAGGCTTGAATTATATTTTTAATGGATTCCTCATTTTCTCCTGATCAATTTTCATATATAAAGTTTCTCCATATGAGATTCCTAGCTATCTCTATTAATTTTGCAAAGAATGTTATTTTCTTGATTATTCTATGAGAGAGGGAATTTTACCAAATTTTTGTGGTCGTTCGATTGGTGCGCCTTTAGTCCTCACCTTGATCTGACATTCTTTGTTGATCGGCTCCACTACACGAGTTTCACGCCCCGCTCCTACCTCCAGCCTGTTGGATCCCACTGGAGTCCACGATGGACTTAGATCGAGCGATCTGTGTTGACGCGCCTGACTTAAACGACCGCCCCCCTCGCACTGTCAGATCCCGCTAGAGGATCATCGTGATCCCAGATCTAATGATGACTGTACGTCGTCTCCTTTCTTTCTCCACTGTAGAAGCCACGGCGGTGCCAAGGCGGCACCCTCGCTGGAGGTATATCGGTAGAGAGAGAGAGAAGAGGTTTGGGGCTAGAAACATGCCGTTCGAGCTCTCTAGGCTCGGCCGAGACCAAGAGTGGTCTCATATATAGGTGTGGGGAGTTGGATTAGGGTTCTCAAGCTTTGCCGCCCATGGAGCCACCTGCCAAAAGAGGCGTTCCTTCCAGAGTCCTCGAAACCCCTTACAAATTATGATGGTCTGGCTCGCAATCCTCTCCTGGGGCCATCTATGCCCTTTCCATCATAGCACATGATCAGTTTTGCGAGAAATCTGAAGGGAAAGATCCCCCCCGAGTTGCAGCCTATACCCGAGTTCCTTTGGAACTAGGCTATGATCGGCCCTCGTTGGATCCAGATCCAACGGCCCTCAATTCTCGTGTTCAACAGAAAAGGAAAAAGGATTCCTATTTTAAAGACAATTCCTTATTAATTAGGATATCCTGGAAAAATCATAACTCCTAATCCATAGCTCCATTTTAGCCCAAATTTTGAGGGAAAGTCTATAAGACTTAATCTACCTTTCTACAAAAATTGGGCTCATTATCTAAAAGAAATCGTGTCTTTTAATTAGATGCCAACTATTGCTCAATCATTTATATTTCTCATTTATTTTCTCTTTCCTTTGTAATTATCTGGTTATTTTGGGTCCCTTGGACCTCAAGAAAACCCAAAGGCACGGATTCCCACATTGGGAAAGATTTATTTGCCTTTATCTTCTTATAAAAGTCAATTTCTCATATTTCCCTTTTATTAATCAATTTCTTTTCCTTTTTAATTCTCTTTTTAAGGATTTCTCTTTATCTCTCCTCTATATTACCATTGGAATTACTTTTAACATTAGAAATCCTTGGGATACGAAATTTCACAAAGGATAACTCAATTGTACCTCTTTTCACTTATTTTCCACATTTTCTCATTGTTTCCAATTTCTTTCTCAATAAAGAAAGACATAATTAATCTTTTCTTTTCTTATTGCTTTCTTTTTACCACTTTGGACTCCTTGGAACCCAAGGAACCCAAGAGGCACGAAATCCTCTTTGTATTTGCCTTCTAGAGGTTTCCACATATTTCTTTTATCAATTATTCAATTACTCATTCCCTAATTGAATTTTCTTTGTTATTTCCTTGTTATTGGTCCCAAAAGCCAATAAAGCTCACAAATCAAACAACAAGGCTATTGTAAACAAAATCCATGTGTTCAAGACAAATTATACCATTCTTTGTTCAATTATCCTTAATATGAGAAATTACATTTCTCACTAATTGAACCCAAAAATTGGGGTTATAACATCCTTCCCCTCTTATAGGAATTTTGTCCTTAAAATTCAGGCAAGCAAACAAACAATTCAAGATAAGACTTTTCCATGTCCATCATTGGCCCCTACGTGGCTTTTCCGTACTCATGGCGTTTCCAAAGAACCTTCATCATCATATATTCGTTTCTCTGAGTTCTTTCATCCTAGCGTCTATAAACTGCACAAGTGACTCAGGTCATTTCAGCCTCCCTTGGGGCTCACTAGGTTCATTGCTCAGCACATGGTCGGGTACCTCACATAGTGCTCTAAATTGGACACATGGAACTCGTCACATATTACTTTATCCTAAGGGTAAAGTCAAAACCTAACCATCTCCACCCATCCATCTCTAATGGACACTTGTATCGGGGACTCAGCTTCTCAGCTGCAGCTCAGAGGGGTCGGATTCTCACATATTTTTCCACAATAACTTGTAAGTCAGTCTACTTCGCATCTGTTCACGACTCTCATCGTCTCTAGGCTCCTTTCATCCCTTGCACAATCAAAGTGACTTCATCTACACGCATTGTGGTCCCTTTTCTAACCATCATGTGGTCCTTTTCTAACCATCATGTGGTCTTTTCACCAACATCACCTTACTGAAGTGGTGACCGACACAACCTCCCTTACAGAGCTTCTTATAAATCCCGATAGTGGCTGTGATGGTTATCTTCACATCTTTGATAGGACAAAAACTATCTCTAACTATCACCCAGAATGAGCACATATGCTCTCATCAGACCCTTTAGTCCGGACCATACCAACCATTATTTAGGGGTGATAAACTGTACCATCGAGTTCTTCATGTACCTACTTCCACCTTATGGAAGTGAATCTTTTAAGTCATACTCATGAACTTTTGGACTCGCATCATGGTGTAGTTGATCCATCTCTCTCATATGTAGCTCAACCCAATCTGTCCCTTAACAGTACTCTTTCTTTCTCATGTCATCTTGGTAAGGCGACTTTCCATAACCCATATTGCATCTCGACCATCCTTGGTCCCGGGGATACCTATCACATCATCCATGGGGTTGAGCTCCCATTCCCTCTCAGGGACTCTTTTTCCCTCTATATCCATGCATTGGGTTACTGGGGTTCATCCTTTACCTCCTGGCTTGCATGGTCATAAACCACATGCAACTTCATCTTAAGCATCCAAAGTGCTATTGCCATTTTACATGGTGTATGGTGATCTTCAATCATGATTTCATGTATGTCATGATTCCTCAAGATCGATTCCTCCGAAACCCTAAACCACTCTAGTCGGGGTTTCATCACTTCTTTTCCAAAGAAGTGCATATGTGGTTCTACCACTAACCTTTCATTGCATCAAAGACATGACTGGCTAATCAAACAACCATTAACTTTTCAACGTATCTTGTTACATCTGAGTGTTATCCAAACACCTCTCCTTTTCAAACATAGGGTTAGCCAAACAACCTCTTCTAGCTTCTAGTCAAACAAGTCTGATATATCTCAACCAGAGCAGCCATTACTACCTCACATCCTTAGGTATTAGGTAACATTGAAGACATATACTTCCATGTATTTCACTTATCATATTACCTCAAACTCCATGTCTATCTCCATTAAGAACACTCTTTGATTTCATCATCATGGTGACCAAACTCAACCTGGTATAACTTGTAAGCTCCACTTAGCTCATGCTAGAAACATCCTCATAAGGTGACTACCTTATTCCTCTTAGTGCTAGTATACCATCCATGTATCATTCACTTTACCAGGGTAGGTTATCTTCTCTATCCCCATTTCTCGTGGCAACGTTCCAACCTACATCATCTCTTATCCTTGGTGTATGGCATGTGTAATATCCTATCTCTCACCCCCATAACAAGAGGAAATAAGCATTTGGCTGCAGTCCAAATACAGAGTTCTTCCTGTTCCAAGAGTAGAGATGGTACATCCCACCTTGCCAATACACCTTTACATCTAAGTTGCAACGTGCCACATATGTCTCTTCATCACAAACATCATGATATCAAACTAGTCTTGAACCTACTGAGGTTTATATCCTTGGTCATCTCCTCTAGGTCTATAGGGTGCCGACTCTTTTGGGGTCATCCCTCTTCCCTCATGCATCAAGAGAGTGCCCTACTCATCTGCCCTTTGGGTCCTATGAGTTCATGAAGGTGATCAATCTCCTAACCCATGGCCCTCAGACAATGATAGCTATTACCTCCTGACCCTATGGTCATGTGCAACTGGGGAATTAGGCAACTCCTACTTTCATCGGTCTTATCCCTACATGACCCTAGGATAGACTTAGGATTCTCTATTATAGTACATGTTCACTTAGAACCTCACCCAAGTCTTCATCATCTCTCTTTCTGTATTCATGGGCTGGCTCTCATCCTTTCATAGGCATCATGGCAACATGCCTACCTTGGTCAAGCCCCATACTGGTTACCTCCATGGTAACACATTCACATGCAATAGAGATGGATATCTACGGGTCTGTAGATTCATTCTCATACCATGTACCTTTCACTTAGCTTCTCAAGATCCTATGAGACCTCTTTAGGTTACCTTGAACCAACAAAATTGATATACACCCTTCCAAAGGGGTCCCTTTACCAGGATGGGAGGAAAACTATCTCTAAGGTCACAAAAGCTCTTAGGTCAAGGGTTTACATCCACACGAGCCTACTTAACCCTAGAAAGCCATTAAGGCACAAGCAGATCACTTACTGAACCATGCTAGATCATACTTGTCCTCTTTCCTCGACGTTGGATCAAGATCATACCTTTCATTATCATCAACCTAGTTGTGAGGGGTTCATCAAACACACCTTTAACTTCAGGGGCTCCTCTTTTCCTTTATTCATGAGGATTACTAGGCTCGCTTCTATAGGAACTCAACTTCTCATCATGAGCCTTAGGTATACCACTTCCCCTCTTAGGCCTAGGAACCCTAGGTTTACTTGTAGGTGTCCAACTGCATGTTCTATCTCTTAACTATGAACCAAGCACGCAAAAGGCATGACATGCACTTCTTGTCATCCTTCAACTCGAGCAACACTTAGGGTTGGGTCCTCCTTAAGGACAACCATCAAGGTACAAGGCCTCATAACCTGTTACAAAACCTTTCTAAGTCTAAGGAACTCTTCTTCCTACCTCAGAAGGTAAACATCTATACCGTAGGCACATAGGTACCAGATGCTTCATCTTCATTCTCTAGGGTTGGTCCCTCTAAAGGCAACCAAGATATCATCACTTTTAGGGATCAATCATGAGGCAACCACTATCATCCATTGTTCAGGGTTTTAGGCTTCCAACCTTCTTGTTGGGTTTCCTGCTCTCTCTAGAGCTATCCCCACATCCAACCTTACCATTAGAGATCCTTTCTTCAGGAAGGATCAACCTCAAAGGCATGTTCTACATGGGTGAAGCCTAGGTTCGAACTTATGGTTGCTCAAGATCATCCATAACCCTTTATGATCCATCATAATTCCTTATCCAGGGTTTGATCCTATCGTCAGCACTATGACTTGTCCTAGATGCCAGCTATACCCTACTTGCACAAGCCCATAGGATTTCTAAGGTCCTTTACTATCATCATCATCTAAGGAACTATCCTTTACCCTATCATGCACGACCCTTCCCAGGGTTGTGTTGCCAAAGGTGCTAGGTCACCCATGGATCATATGGCATCCCAAAGGCATGTCCTTTCAAACACCTGGTCCAACTCATCTTCTCTATAACCTTCACTTAGGGTTAGGGTTAACATCATCCTCAGAGGATGTTCCAGGTTTCTACTTGCAATGGAGATCTCTATATCCAAGACTAACTTATCCTCCTGACAAGAAGGTCTAGCCTCAGGTCTCTTCTGAGGACATGACATCTTATGTCATACGTCCTAAGCATGTATCTATTATTTATTTTGCGCTTAATCTATTAAGCTTATGCCCATGACATCTTATTTACATGCCTTTCATTAATTTAGTGGAGGATTCCTTAAACCTTATTAACCTTACCCATACCTCAAGAGGGTGAGGAGAAGAAAGAAAACCCTAATCCTTTAGATCCTTATCAAAATTTTGTGATGAGAAGGGATGAATAAGATGAGAAGTCCTAAAGGTATCATATTTCGATTCATACACTAAGACTTTGGCCAGGCGGTCACACGGGTCTGGGAGTTCTCATATTCCGACTAGCGGTGCGGAGGAAAATCTTTCCAGCCCCCGGTCGTGATCCCTTTCTAGACACCTCCGTCTTTCGGATACTCCTCTAATAACTCCCTTGGGTTCTATGGAGTTTAAATATTTAATAATTATTAATGGTTAGCTGAGGAACCCATGCTCTGATACCAAATGTTATGAACCCACCTCCTGATAACCCCCAATTAAGGGAGACCAAGAGGTTGAAGCCGCACCCATTAAGCTTGGATCAAAGGTTCCACATATAACCATAAACAATTATTAAATTCTAACAGACTATACTGAAAATGGTAATAAAATTTTTCTTTGCATACCTTTGAAGAGATTGGAACAAACTAAACTTCTAACCTCAGCTGAACTATTCTAACTAGTTCCTCCTTGTTCTTTAATTCGTGAATTCACAAGGTGTCATTTTACTATTTGTTCTTTTCATTGTACCTAAAATGCCGACAAACAAAACGTCGGTTAGCCGAAGCTGGTATGTGGAGGAAACAGATAATGCTCAACTATGTTGACAATATAATCATTCAATTAATCATTTAACAACCAAGATTACATTTTAAGCCATACAACTCAATCCCTACATATTCTCGAACTCTGGGTTGTCCCTGCGGTGGACATAGATTTCACCTCTCTTTTAGGTAATAGATTCGCATGGCACTACCCAAAGGTAGCCCAATATCTAACTCAATGTGACTTGATGGTCCTACCTCCATGGTATCCATGTACTAAGTCATCCATAGACCTGATGGACCTACCCAATAGGTAGCCATGTACTAGGTCATCCATAGACCTGATGGAACTACCCAATGGGTAGCCATGTACTAGGCCTTTCTCTAACCTGATGGACCTACCCATAGGCAGCCATGTACTAGGTTAGCTATTATTCCACAGAGAGAACCAAGATCTGAGTTTATAGGCAAATACATTAAGTGATAGTCATAGTCACTTTATAATTGCAATATGAACATCCAAGCAGTTTAGTTGCATTCAATGCGATTAAACGTATGAGAAACCATCGGAAAACTAAGCGGTTATTCATAAGTAACCACATACCTATTCAGAGAAACTTGAACTCCAAGTAATAATATTCAGGAACAATCAATCAAACAATCATCAATATCCTAAAATTAATGCATAACATCCAAGTGTCATTGTTTTATTCCAAACCTCCTCAAGATCTACTTGGATTCCACATTAGGACTTCTAGGCCATCCTTTGAGGATTTTAGTTTCCATAATGCATTTATCACTTTTAATATTCGTTTAGTCCACCACCCTAATTTCAACATCATAGACACCATTAAAATTCAATTAAGTCCAAAATGTCCCTTTTACACTAAACCTACTATTTTTATCAATTTAAGTCATGGCAAGATCATTCATGTTTAGGTTTCTTTGAATTGACAACTCAACAAAGAATTATAGTTCGATTCTCCGGGAACCGTAATTACTACAATTCTCATTATTTATGTCAGTAACCCTAATGTATCATTAATTCCACTTTATACACTAGGAACCCCAAAATATCCACATTAATGATCTTTTATACTCAAATTGGATTTATAACAACATAACTTTGTCTTATTCATAGATTTGCACAATTAAAATCATTAAAAGACATATCCTCCTAAATTAGGGTTTCTAAGCCCATTAATGCAAACTTCGGTATATGAAACCCTAATTTAAGCCAATTATGTACAAATATCGTCCTTTTTATTATCAATAGGTTAATATTCGTTCTAAACATTCAGAGAACATCACTATACTCAATTATTATCAATTCCAAGGGTTTTTCATTAATTAAACCAGTAAATATGATAACTTTATACACTTTTCGAATTGTGAACAGAATCAGGCTTGAATTATATTTTTAGTGGATTCCTCATTTTCTCCTGATCAATTTTCATATATAAAGTTTCTCCATATGAGATTCCTAGCTATCTCTATTAATTTTACAAAGAAAGTTATTTTCTTGATTATTCGATGAGAGAGGGAATTTTACCAAATCTTCGTGGCCATTCGATTGGTGCACCTTTGGTCCGCACCTTGATCTGACGTTCTTCATTGATCAGCTCCACTACTTGAGTTGCACGCCCCACTCCTACCTCCAGCCCGTTCGATCCCACAGGAGTCCACGATGGACTTAGATCGAGCGATCCGTGTTGACGCGCCTGACTTAAACGGCCGCCCCCCTCGCACCGTCAGATCTCGCTAGAGGATCACCGTGATCCCAGATCTAACGACGACTATACGTCGTCTCCTTTCTTTCTCCACTGTGGAAGCCACGGCGGCGCCCTCTCCGGAGGTATATCGGTAGAAAGAGAGAAGAGGTTTGGGGCTAGAAACATGTCGTTCGAGCTCTCTAGGCTCGGCCAAGACCAAGGGTGGTCTCATATATAGGTGTGGGCGGTTGGATTAGGGTTCTCGACCTTTTCCGCCCATGGAGCCACCTACCAAAAGAGGCGTTCCTTCCAGAGTCCTCCAAACCCCTTACAAATTATGATGGTCTGGCTCGGAATCCTCTCCTGGGGCCATCTATGCCCTTTCCATCATAGCACATGATCAGTTTTGCGAGAAATCTGAAGGGAAAGATCCCCCCTGAGTTGCAGCATGTACCCGAGTTCGTTTGGAACTGGGCGATGAGCGGCCCTCGTTGGATCCAGATCCGATGGCCCTCAATTCTCGTGTTCAACAGAAAAGGAAAAAGGATTCCTATTTTAAAGACAATTCCTTATTAATTAGGATATCTTGGAAAAATCATAACTCCTAATCCATAGCTCCGTTTTAGCCCAAATTTTTAGGGAAAGTCTATAAAGAGTTAATCTACCTCTCTAAAAAAATTGGGCTCATTATCTAAAAGAAATCGTGTCTTTTAATTAGATGCCAACTATTGCTCAATCATGTATATTTCTCGTTTATTTTCTCTTTCCTTTGCAATTATCTGGTTATTTTGGGTCCCTTGGACCTCAAGAAAACCCAAAGGCACGGATTCCCATATTGGGAAAGATTTATTTGCCTTTATCTTCTTATAAAAATCAATTTCTCATATTTCCCTTTTATTAATCAATTTCTTTTCCTTTTTAATTCTCTTTTTAAGGATTTCTCTTTATCTCTCCTCTATAATACCATTGGAATTACTTTTAACATTAGAAATTCTTGGGATACAAAATTTCACAAAGGATAACTCAATTGTACCTCTTTTCACTTATTTTCCACATTTTCTCATTATTTTCAATTTCTTTCTCAATAAAGAAAGACATAATTAATCTTTTCTTTTCTTATTGCTTTCTTTTTACCACTTTGGACTCCTTGGAACCCAAGGAACCCAAGAGGCACGAAATCCTCTTTGGATTTGCCTTCTAGAGGTTTCCACATATTTCTTTTATCAATTATTCAATTACTCATTCCCTAATTGAATTTTCTTTGTTATTTCCTTGTTTTTGGGCCCAATAGCCAATAAAGCTCACAAATCAAACAACAAGGCTATTGTAAACAAAATCCATGTGTTCAAAACAAATTATACCATTCTTTGTTCAATTATCCTTAATATGAGAAATTACATTTCTCACTAATTGAACCCAAAAATTGGGGTTATAACAGGGACAATGTCACCAACTTCAACTACCTTGTTGTGGATGGTTGTTAAACCTTGCATTCCAATAACAAATAAGTATGGGGTTAGTGGGTCCCCTTGGTGGATTCCACTAGAAGCCTGAAAGATCTCAGATGGGCTTCCATTGACAAGGATTTCAAAAGAAGTTGAGTCCATGCATTCTTTAACCCATTGGATCTGGCAAGGAGGGAAGACCATGTCGTCCGTGATCTTCATTATAAAACCCCTATCAATGGAGTCATAGGCTTTGCTCAAGTCAGCCTTGAGACAAAGTTTCTTCTTTGCATTGCTTTTTTTGAAGTCACTTATGAGTTCATTTGCCAAGAGAATGGCATCTAAAATGTGTCTCCCCTTAATGAAGGCGCATTGGTTTGTGTCTATGATCGAGGGCAAGACATCTCTAAGCTTGTTAGTCAAGATTTTAGATATGGCCTTGTAGGAAAAATTACATAAGGATATGGGACACCATTCACCAATTCTAAGAGGTTGTTTAACCTTTGGTATCAAGGTAATGTCGGTCTTGTTCAGCTTCTTTAGCATTCTACCCTTAGCAAAAAAATCTTTAATAGTAAGGCGCAAGTCGTCTTTAACTATATCCCAGGTAGACTTGAAGAATTTGGCGTTCATCCCGTCTGGTCTAGGTGATTTATCTACATCATCTTCCTTTATCACCTTATAGATCTCATTGTTGGTGACCTCTTTGCACATGTCAGTAACTTGTTGAGGAGAGATTTCTTGTGAATCCTTCCGTCAAAGGGTGTGTTGCCCACCTTTCTTTTGTTAAACATCGTCATGTAGTGCTGGGTGAAATGATTTTTAATATCTGACTCATCTCTTATAGTGATACCTTCATGGTTGATAATATCTGATTTCTACTTCTCCTCATTCTCATGGAGGCATAGAAAAACATTGTATTGGAATCCCCATTTTTGAGCCAAAAAATCATGGACCTTTGCCAGATGAGTGACTTTTCAATATTTTTTGCTGCAAGAGCTTCCTCCTTTTTGGTTTTAGCAATCTCCCACAAAAGGTCATTGTTCGGATTCAGATCAGATAGCCTCTGAGCCACTAGAGCCTCTTTTTTTATTTGTTGTTGAGTCAGAAATGTCGTCATTTTGCTCCCAGTTCCAAGTTTGTAGCATCCTTTTTGTGGTTTTCAGTTTTTGGAAAAGTTTGAACATCAAAGTACCTTTGACTGGTATGGCCCATGCCCTTTCCACCATTTCTTTGCACCTCTCCATCATTATCTAAGCATTGACAAATCTGGTTGGGTATTTTGTTTTGCTCCTGACATCATCCAAGTGGAAAACTGGGCGTAGTGGTCACTGTAGATCGTAGTAAGGATTTCCAACCACAGATTTGGGTAGTCAATTTGAGCCTTCATCGAGTAGAAATACGTATCAATTTTACTTCTCGTGTTGTTATTGCCAAGCTGCTGGTTATTCCAAGTGAAATATGGGTCTTTTCCCTCTATCTCGACAAGGTTTGCCTGCTGGATCATTTTGTTAAAATCAACCATTGATTTTGCAAAATATGATGACCTTCCTCTTCTTTCGAACAACATTGAAATCCCCTGTTACTATCCAATGTGCCTAGAGTCCTGACTAGATTTTAATTGGGTCATCCCATAGATCTTCTCTCTTATAGTCATTATTATCAGCATAGATAGCTGATATTTCTATTTTTTGTCATTGATAGTAAAAAAAAAGTGGGTCAACTATCTCTTCTGGCTCAAGAGGGTGACTTTGTAGTCCTTGTTCTACCACAAAACAAGGATTCTAGTCGTCTTGCAGCTTTGTGAGTTGTCAATCCACATTGCATCATGCCAAGCTCGATGCATTGCTTTGGTAATTCTGTTCCTCTTTATTTTAACTTCTGTAAGAATGGAAATGTCTGATTTTGCCCTTCTTAGCTCAGCTCAGATGACATATTTCTTGTCAAAATTGGGCATGCCTCTAATGTTCCAAGCTACTATGATTGGGATGTCAACCATTGGGGGGTTGGGTTGACTTGTTTCCAACCACAACTTCAACATTTTGGACTTTGTTTTCCAATGTCTGATATCTGTTACTGGAATCACCTTTCTTTCCATCAGTGTGGGATGCACTCTGGCTTCTGGTGTTCCTCTTCTTCTTCAAGCTAATCTTCCTCTTTGGTTTTTTGAATCCATCACTATCCACCCTTTCAGTTTATTGAGTAGGCTTCTGTGTGTTCTCAGTGGCATTATTCCGAATAGGTTCTTGGGAGTCTTCTGAACTCTTCTCAACATGCTTCTCTGGCTCTTTTTGGGGCTTGAAGAAGAGGGATTTTTCATGCCCAAAGTTTCCATAGTGAGGGCACTTCTTCGGCACCCATTTTTATTCTACTTTGACCACATAGTCGTTGCCCTTGCTAGTTCTCATCTTTACTTCTATAGGGAAGGTAGACGATGAATGCATGAGGACATTGACTCGAGCGTTGTCAATTCTTGTGTGAGCCCTCGTCTGCCGATCCAGGCATTGGGGCATACCCAGAAAGGATGTGATTCGAGCCAGCATCATCTCACTCCATAACTCCAGAGATAAGTTGAGGATATTGAGCCACATGGGGATGGAGGAGAGCTTATCCTTCTCCAGGGGCTCTCCCTTCTCCCACTTCTTTAGTATCATGGGTTTTCCCTTGATGTGCCAAGGGCCTCCTTCTAGTGTGTTTGCCAGATCAGTCCCCTCTTGGAATTTGATGATGAAACTTCCCCTAGCCCTCCTGAGTACCTCCATTGCACCTGTAGGTTTCCAGAGGCAAAGGAGATAGTCTTGAAGGGTAGGAATGTGGGGACGGAATCAAGTTATGTATCCCACCACTGTATTTTTCCGAAGCGCTGCATTCCCATCGATCTCTCCCTGAGGGATGATGATCACACCGTCTTCCACTATAATCTGAGTTTCCGCCAGCCTTGTGTCCACGTCTCCAACTAGGTTTTTGAACATCACTGACCATTCTTTTGGATTAGTTGCAACTTTGACTTCATCTCTGACTGGTTGTCTCCTCTATTGGGGTCGTCAGCCACATTGTTGAGATGGTCGGAAGGCAGAGTCACCTCCAGAGTCACCTCCCAATCCGCCACTCCTCATGGACATCCCTAATTAATTTGATAATAGGGTTACAACACTAGGAGAGAGAAAACATTCTATCAGCATCCTAGTTATTAAAATAACTAAGCAACATGATCATGTACTTGCAATTTGGGTCACATTTTCACATAGCAACCATATTAGGATTTCTCATAAGAAAATAAAATTAAACATTAATTATCACGATCTCCAATCTTCTTAGAAATAAGAGAGTCAACTACCATCATTTCAAAGTCATCCACGTAAACCAAATGCATGTCCAAGAAGTCTCATCGACCAAAGAGGAATAGACCTCACTATAATCATCATTCAAAGAGGTGGATCACTCTCATAGACCACTTAGGTTGGTATGTCAATGACCAAAGCCAAACAAGATACTTCATCTATTGAAAGAAACCATACCTCAATTACCACATGATCCAAAACTTGGCGACCCAAGGCCATGATCAAGACTCATCGACCAAGAGGCCATATACATAGAGACATACCAACACCGTCAAAACTCTTTGATCACATAGACCACATCATGATGACATAAAAAAGAGATAAAACCACCTCTAATACATGGTCAAAATATGTTGATTACCTCCATGAACCAAAAATCACCAAAGTGCAAAGCACAAGAAGAAGCCATTACCAAAACCCTAAATCTGATCAATAACATGATGAAAACCGAACCATGATATCATAGAGAGAAAATTGAATGTTTATCTATCACATATGTATCCAAAACCTCCATTCTCAAACAAGAATTCAAAACCATGATCAGTATAAGAAAACTAACATTTAGTATGTGCATGCAACAACCAACACTTCCATCATCAATAAGAGGTACAAGAATCCGGGATTATATAAAGGAGTTACTCTACTCAAGATCACTATATAATAAAAAAACCTAGCTAAATATATCATCATCATACTATTAGGAACCACATTTAGAGAAGATTAATTGCATGCAAGATGAAGTATAACAATAATCAAGGAGAAAGTTATATAACTTGACTTGATCATGAAGAACAACTCCAAAGTAAGATGAATCAAGGAAATAGAGGAAAACTAAAACTTGATCACCACCCCAGGACAAACTATCATAAACTCAGGGAGGGAAACAAAATCATAGGTTAAAGGTGCACTAGGAAGAGGGAAAACCCTAGGCCAAAAAGATAAATAAGAGAGGTGATCTTCAACTCAACTTTAGGCACTACCATAGAGAACCATGAATTCGACCAAAAGACAATGAGTGAAGTTCCTCAAGAAGCACCACCATGGAAAACCATGTGTTTTGATAAGATAAAGAAGAGGGGAGGTAGGTGTGACAACCTCAATTTAGATGTGACAACCTCAATTTTCTCTCTCCTTTATTGTACTCTTCCTCTCTCATCAAGTGACTTATACTCAATTGAATATCAATTACATAGTTTGAGTATGATTATACTTCCTTTTAGTCGCACCAATGATCATTTGAGATGTTTGACATTAATTGGCCTTTTCGAGCTAAGTTCTGATGCGCGTCGTTGTACACGCAACAATCACTAGGAAAAGTCCTAGAGTTTAACCTTCTAACCCGGTTGTCAACTTGTTGTGAATAACAAATCAACTTAGTATAGATAGGTATCGATCCAAGGGATGGCGGAAGAGAAAAGTTGAAATTCAAATCCAATCGCAAGAAAAAGAAATAAATTCTGATGAGAAGGTTGTTTAAAACTAAGAATATAAAATAAAAGTGCTGAAATAAAGTTTAACTAATCAAAAAATAAAGATTTGGGGTCCGGAAGATCACCACAAAAACCACGTTCCTATTCAACTAATCAAATTCTAAACTCCAAGGATCAAATCAGGACCTTGTGTTTACATGTCCTTACGGACAAACTCACAAGGGTCAGACTTCCCATGAACCCGTTGGTCTCGGCGTTCACGGATCATTGCCCAACCGTCCAACATGCCATTATCCACGGTCATATCAAAAAGCATGTGAATTCAAACCGGCATTCAAACCCAAGGCTCAGGTGGTCGCGTCACCAAGGATTATATCAAGAATAATATTAAATAGAAGAAAAGATGATAATCGCAATTAAGGGACTATTGTTTCATTCTTATAGAGATCCACAATCATATCACTCCATAAGAATATATCAGATCATCCAAATAACCACAAAGAAACAGATAGAAGACATTTGTTCGATGGAGGAATATAATTGATTATATTGAATAGAACCGGTCTAAGGGGCTACTTCCATTCCCTAGAGAGATTTACTCAGACATAACAAGACCAAAAGAATTACAAACTAAAATGAGATCCAACATTATACAAGATGTGGTCTACAACTAAAAATTGGATGAAATAGAATGAAGAATGGAATGCTTTTACAAGTGAAGAGTCCCTCCTTTTATAGTAGGGGGAGGGGGTAGGTTTTGCCTCAAAAGAGCGGGAAAAATAGAGGGAGACCAATTTTTGAATTTTCTGGATCTGGTCAAATCGAAAGTTGGTTGTCTTTAATTATCTTGACCATGTAACTCCCTTTAATGTAGATTCTCACAACAGTGATTTCGAACGTATATATCTCCCGTTCAAAGCACAAAAGCGGTCCAAATAATAAGATTTTATTTTAGGAAATTAAATTCCCTTTCCAATGAATACTTGTGCACTCAATTTGGAGTTCGAATGCAAGAGTTATGTCACTTTTGGTGGAGGGTATATATGAATTTCAGGACTGCTGCAACTTGTGTAATTTTCCTACAAAACCCAAGAAAATAGAATTAGAACTCCAATTAAAGAGAAACATATAAAATAAAACAATTAATTATTAAACTAAGAGAATAAATAACAAAATAATCCTAAACAAATATCAAAAATATATAAATAAAAGGGATAAATATACATTTATCAAAATACCCCGGACTTGAATCTTTGTTTGTCCTCAAACAAATAAAATCACAAATTATTGCAATTTATACTAACAACATGTCTATCCTCACCCTTGTAACATTACTTTATTCCTTACCTCCAAATTTGGCCAAGCAACCCAATCTCCTAAAACCACAAAACACAAAATTCTATATTCCCTATTAAAAACAAATATCATATCTTGGTTCAAAATCAAGATTTTGTAGAAAAACATGCTTCATCTTACTTTTGCTTTGATTTTTTTTTTGAGTTGTTGCACAAGAACAAGATGAAATTAGGTGGTGTGAAAACAAAGAAGGAAGTGATTAATTTTTTTTATCCCTCCTCTATTCGACTTGGGATTTAACTTTGTGGAGTTGTGGCTACATTGGTCACAATTTTTTTAATGTGCACTTTTGGCATCTTTTGATGGTACGCCCCTTTGTGGGGTATGGAATTTTTTATATGGGAAGCATGCCACCCCAGACTTTATTTTTGTCTGGTGGTGATTCTTTGCTTCTCTTTTTTTAGAAAGAAAATAAGGGGGAAAAAAAGGTGTCCTTGTGCTTATAACTTCATACATTTATTTTCTCTTTTTTTTAGAAGTGTCATTACATCAGAAAGAACATTCATGTCAATCACATTATACAAGATTTATATCAAGTTAATCAACAGTTTAAAAATAGAGAAAATTTGTGTTTGGTTTTGATTGATTCCATACGGCTTGCCAACTTTTCCAAGGAGTGATGCTATTTTGGGATCCTAGGTGACATGGTGGTTTCAGACATGGCAATTTGTAACAATTTTTGCAAAAGATTTACTAAATTCAAAGGGGTACAATGATAAACATTTATTCATATTGGCCGACTAGATAAAGGCCATTTTGCAATAAAAGAAATAAAAACATGGCCAACTAGATAATGGCCATGAACAAAGTAACTATATGCAAAACAAAAAAAGGTAGAAATAATGCAAGAATAAAAAAAGATAAGGGGGAGGAATAGAAACATACCACCCACCTCCACCCCAGACTTAGAGTTGCTCATCCCGAGCAAAATCAAAACCTGGGATGGAGGGAAGAGAAGAGTGAGGATTTCCAGGTGGCCCAGGTAGCTCAAAAAATGTCCAGCTGAAGGGGATGTGTATGAGGGCTGGGACCTTTATCTGAGGAGCTTCATAATGTACCCTATGATAGGGTCATTTTAGAAGCTCAGTGGCGTGCTCATATTTTCTTTCACCTCGCATTCCCTCCAATAATATTCATAGATCTTCCTTCGATAGCAAGGGAAGTGTTGAAGATGGATGTGGATAAGGGGAGGTTGACGGGTACCCGACTAGTAATGCCAGTAGAGCATGATGAACTGAGTTGGGTGGAGGATCTGGTTCAGGTTTTCCACCATCATGATGATCTGCATTTGGGAGAATTGATGCTAATACAAAAAATTTAAAGCCATTTACAAAAGTGTTTTGTTTCTCCTTAAAATTAATGCCATCAACATTGGGTTTGGTAAGTTTCATTGTTGATGTAACATATGTCTCTAATTTTTTTGTACAAGGGTTCCCCGAGAATTTAGGAGGGATGATGATGTCTTCCTTGCAAATAATAGAAGGGGGTGTGTGGGCTTCTTCCAATGGTGGTATCTCCCCTTCTAGATCAGCCATGTGTGGGATGGAAATTGGCTGTGATGGCTCAGGAAGAATCATAAAGGGGGTTAGATTCTCATTATCCAAAATAGACTCAAAAGAAGGGTATTGGTCTATGGTATCATTCAGATTTATGTTGAGGATGGGAGGAGTTGTTGGATCTTCATAATGACTCTCCTTCTTTGAAATTTCATATTCAAGTAAAAGAGTCTCTAAAGGAAAGATAGGGATACCAACGTCCTCATCACACACAAAATATGGCTTCATGGTTTGTGCTATTTCTTTAGGATCCAACATATATGATACAAAATAAGGATCCTCGTCATCATCATCATCATGATGAACCGTCTTGGGTTGCTCAAGCTCTATAGGGGGAGTTTGTGATTGATCCTCTAGTAAGGTAGCTAACATGGCTTGACTGGATTCAAGTTTTTCTTGTGCTTCTGCTACCATCTTTTCTAGGGCCTTAAGTCTCTCTTCCCGTTCAAGATCAGTTTGCATTTCACCATAGGATTTATACACCCCAAAATTTTGGTCATCCTCGCCACACTCCCCATAGTTTCCTTGGCCATAGTACTCCTCATATTGTTTTGGGTGGCATTGCTCCTCATAATAATCTCCAGAAGATGGTGGATTGTAATTTCCATTGCGTCCATCTTGGTTGGAAGATTCAATATTATAAGGTGTCACCAAATCATGAGGAAACATATTTGAACAATCTATATTTTTGGTTTGGGCTTCTAGCAGGGCGGTTAAGAAGGCTTGGCTGGCTTTTAGTTTTGTTTCTCCTTCTACTGCTATCTTCTCTAGGGCCCTAAGTCTCTCTTCTTGTTGAAGATTACATTGGGTTTCATAAACATGCTCATAACCCCCAAGGTTTTGTTGGTTACACCCCACAAAATTTTGTTGATCATATCCCCCATTAGAATATGGATTGCAAGGTTCCTCATAATGGTTCTCAGAAAAATGTGGATTCACATTGTACCCACCAGGATGAAAGGGCTCGCAATTAAAAGGGGTGCTATTATAAGCATGGGGTAGAGTTGGATAGATAAGAGATGCACGGTGGTAGAGACCACAATAATAACATTGGGGGGGGGATATTGGGATGCGCACTCTATTTGAAAAGAAAAGTTCCTGAAAGATATGTCAATCAATGAATGAGAGAAGAAAGATTGTGAGATAAAAGGTTAGTCAAAAATTACACAGAGAACTAAAAATTATAAATCTAAAAAAATTATAAAAATAAACTAAAGTTACAAAAAAAATAACTAGAAAGTAGTATTGCTGGAATGGAAACTCATTAGAAAGAGGAGATACACTTCCGGAATTGTGCTCGGAAGGTAAAAAGAAATTACAAAAATCTAAAAGAAATTATAAAAAAAACTAAAGTTATGAAAGTTAGAGAAATGAACAAGGATTATACAAGATATACAGGCAACCAGATCTGAAAAACAATTGTGTCGTCCCGGACAACGATGCCAAATTGATGTGCGTCGTTGTACACGCAACAATCACTAGGAAAAGTCCTAGAGTTTAACCTTCTAACTCGGTTGTCAACTTGTTGTGAACAACAAGTCAACTTAGTATAGATAGGTATCGATCCAAGGGATGGCGGAAGAGAAAAGTTGAAATCCAAATCCAATCGCAAGAACAAGAAATAAATTCTGATGAGAAGGTTGTTTAAAACTAAGAACATAAAATAAAAGTGTTGAAATAAAGTTTAACTAATCAAAAAACAAAGATTTGGGGTCCGAAAGATCACCACCAAAACCACGTTCCTATTCAACTAATCAAATTCTAAACTCCAAGGATCAAATCAGGACCTTGTGTTTACATGTCCTTACGGACAAACTCACAAGGGTCAGACTTCCCGTGAACCCGTTGGTCCCGGCATTCACGGATCATTGCCCAACCGTCCAACGTGCCATTATCCACGGTCATATCAAAAAGCATGTGGATTCAAACCGGCGTTCAAACCCAAGGCTCAGGTGGTCGCATCACCAAGGATTATAACAAGAATAAGATTAAATAGACGAAAATATGATAATCGTAATTAAGGGACTATTATTTCATTCTTACAGAGATCCACAGTCATATCACTCCATAAGAATATATCAGATCATCCAAATAACCACAAAGAAACAGAGAGAAGACATTTGTTCGATGGAGGAATATAATTGATTATATTGAATAGAACCGGGCTAAGAGGCTACTTCCATTCCACAGAGAGATTTACTCAGACATAACAAGACCAAAATAATTGCAAACTAAAATGAGATCCAACATTATACAAGATGTGGTCTACAACTAAAAATTGGATGAAATAGAATGAAGAATGGAATGATTTTACAAGTGAAGAGTCCCTCCTTTTATAGGAGGGGGGGGTAAGTTTCCCTCAAAAGAGGGGGGAAAATAGAGGGAGACCAATTTTTGAATTTTCTGGATCTGGTCAAATCAAAAGTTGGTTGTCTTTAATTATCTTGACCATATAACTCCCTTTAATGCAGATTCTCACAGAAGTGATTTCGAACGTAATTTTCTCCCGTTAATATCACAAAAGAGGTCCCAATAATAGAATTTTATTTTAGGAAATTAAATTCCCTTTCCAATGAATACTTTTGCACTCAATTTGGAGTTTGAATGCAAGAGTTATGTCACTTTTGGTGGAGGGTATATATGAATTTCAGGACTGCTGCAAATTGTGTAATTTTCCTACAAAACCCAAGAAAATAGAATTAAAACTCCAATTAAAGAGAAAAATCTAAAATAAAACAATTAATTATTAAACTAAGAGAATAAATAAATAAATAATCCTAAACAAATATCAACAATATATAAATAAAAGAGATAAATATACATTTATCAAGTTCCACACTTCAATGTGTCACCATATTATTATATATGTTGAACCTACTTCAATAAACTCTCATCGACACAAATTGTGTATCATGTTCTAGAGGGCTCGAATACAAATCTAGTGGCCCAAAAATCACCTAAATCAGGATTATAAATCATTAGATATGGCTATTTGAATGCCTCCATCTAATGTATTGTGTTATTTGGATTTTGGAACCTTTTTGGGCCCAAATACAAATCGGGGCCCAGTTACTTGTCCCCCCCTCCCTGGATTGCCCTTCTCCCATTTTCCCTAGCTTTCTCGTGCCGCCAACTTTCCTTCTCCCTCCTTTGTTCTTTATCCTGCTCACGGACAGAGTGCTTCCGCAACCGAGGAATGGCCGCTACTCGCACATCCAGGGTGCCGTCGGCCCTAGTCGTCCACAACACATGGCTTGCCACTTGTCTCCACGCTTAGGTCGGCCGCCAAAGCTCCTTCTCTTCCTCGCCTCCCTCAGATACATGTGGGCACATCCAGCAGCAGACCCCTCCTACCCAGCCGCCATGGGGAGGAGCAAGGTTGGTGACGACAACACCAAATAGCCGGGTCCTCACCGGCGTGCCCTAGACCCCCCCGAGACTCAACGCTCCCCTATCAGGCTTCTGGAGGCGCCTTGCTCTTCGGACATGAAGGGGGCGGATCCCCTGTTCCGACTTTGTTCCTAGTGGTGTAACAGAGCATTTCTGTGAGAGGGGCGAGCGTCTGAACTGGGCTCCGTTGTGGGCCGTCGATCAGCCTTGGAGCATGATGGATCAGACGACGATTGCCTGGAGGAGCTGGGTGATGCAGACCACAGGATAGATGAATCCATGATGGGCTCACATCGAACGGATGGAATCCTTTGATTAATGATTTGATAACATCTCATCCTTTTTCTCTATAGTTCTGGGCTTAATCTTCTAAAATTGATATCTTCCTCATCTTAAGGCCAAATATATCAAAATTATATATCAAATTGATCCTCTCAAAAATACCTACAACGCGAGATTATTTCCAGAACCTGAATCTTATTCTAGTTTCCTTATATTGTTAAAGATGTAACCTTTGAATACTTTGAATATGCTTAACACATGATTATGATTAATGATTGGATCTTGATGCTCAGTTTACCCTGATCCTTAAATCAGTGCTTGTGATATATACTTGAACTAAATGTAGGTCCTACTCTCCCTATTGTTCATCATGATCATTTTTGGTACATATGTGCTTAGTTTGGACTTTAATGATGAACTTTGCCCTAGACTACTAATCTTGCTTCTAATGGATACCCACCTAATCTTGTTATATGTTTCTTATGACCTAATGTTGTTGATCTAAACCATCCCTTATTCTTGGCTCTTAATCATTGATTATCTTTGACCTTGATTACTATATTATGAGTCTTTAGCCCTATAATGTGCATATAAATGTCTTACCCTGAAATGGTCATTTATAATGAATGGAACATCGTAATGGCATGAAACTTGAACCACACCATCATGAAGACCTCTAGATTAGTACAATATCATATAATGAACCAATAAGCAACTTGTAACCTAACTTGGACAAAACCATAAAATGAAGATAACTAGGGTTAATGATAAGAATCTAATGTGTATATGCAATCTTATTCTTAATCAGGTTTGGCATAAGGCTAGATGGTGAAGGATATGTTAGGTTATGAAATCTCAGAATCAGGTATGGGCCTTATCTAGTTATATGACTACCGCTTTCTTGCTCGAAAAGACATATATTGTATGCCTGTTTGTCTATTTTCACAAATATTGCCATGTAGTATTGCTATGTCTTACTCGATATTTGCCTTGTCAGTTTTATAACTTGAACACATATATAGATAGAACTCCATTATAATATTGTTTATAATGGGTTAACTCTTAGTTACGTCCTTGAGGTCCCTCTCGTATAAAAAGGGTTAGCTAATCTTGAGCACCCTTATAGACCCTTCCGACGGGAAGATGGTCAAAGGCCTTAAACATGCTTGAAATTGTTGGTATAATGGAGTGAAATGACATAAAATATGGTTTCACTTTTGTTAAACAATTAACATGTTTATTCTTGTTCATTTAGTCTTGAAATCTTTTCAAAATTATGCAAAGCTTATATATATATATATATGTGTGTGTGTGTATCTTTCGGCCCCATACTCAACTCCTCATGTGTTGACCCATTTCTCGTATGTTGTTTTTAGGTTCAGAGATGGCTACAAGGTTGATGGGCTTGGTGAGCTATGCTAGGTGTACTTGTTGTAAGATCCAGTTTTAGTACACATGAATGACTTGTACCTTGACTCTGGAAATATGTAATTAAATTCATGACTATAATACATTTTGTATAATTTATACTTGTTGAATGTTGAGACTATGTTGGTGCCTTTATCTTGTTATCTATTCATGTGTGCTAAGCTTTACGCTTCTGCATGTCACCATTGGTATATGTTTGTTTCATGGGACTGGGATTCCGGTTCTATGACAGATGGTATCAGAGCATGAACAATAACTACACCAAACATTGCTCACATGAAACACAAACTAAAATCACCCTACATCTCAACCCTAGAAACATAATGAAATATCCTTGTGGATTAGGTTGACTTATCCTCTAGGTTAGAACCTAGATGTTCTAGAACTAGGTGTAGATTTGTGTAAGTTACCTCCCTAGACATGATTCGCGACATGTGCTTAGGATGTCTACACAAGTGTGCACCATGTTCTTGCTAGTTCTCTAGGTGTCATGATACTAGACTGCCTAATGAGTGTGGTAACTCATTTTGGTTTTGGTTTTATTCGAATGGAGTATGGTGGTTTTCATCTCCTGTTTAAACATTGGAGAAAACATATTTAAAGTATTATTATATGTACATATGAAAAATGTTACCACACGCAGAAAGGCAGTGAGTTTCCATGCAACCTAAGATTAAGAGATGTAACATCAAGTCTAGATGAGAGTTTAGATGATAGTTTTAGTATCTAGAGTTGTCTAGAGCCATGATAAAGGTTAGGCTAGTGAGTAGCATAGATAACCTAAGATAGTGATGATAGTGATGATATTGATAATGATGTTAATGTCGATGTTGATGTTGATGTTGATGTTGATGTTGATGTTGATGTTGATGTTGATGTTGATGTTGATGTTGATGTTGATGTTGATGTTGATGTTGATGTTGATGTTGATGTTGATGTTGATGTTGATGTTGATGTTGATGTTGATGTTGATGTTGATGTTGATGTTGATGTTGATGTTGATGTTGATGTTGATGTTGATGTTGATGTTGATGTTGATGTGATGTTGATGTTGATGTTGATGCTGATGTTGATGTTGATGTTGATGTTGATGTTGATGTTGATGTTGATGTTGATATTGATAAGACCCAAGATTGACCTTGAGAAGGCCAAGTAGTTTGATGATGCAACCCTAGCTAGACCTAGCACCTTGTTGATACTTTTGACTTGGTTGATGTGCTAAACATAGTTGGTGGGTTGGCATGCTTGTTGTACCTAGTCTTGTATATGTTGAGATATTATATATGATATATGGTTTGGGACCAACATGGGCCTCAATCTCTTCACAAAGGAGGACGTCTAGCATGGGACAAATGAATGGGGTGACCTTTGATATGAGTCGACCCACCTCGGGGGAAGGTTAGAGTACCTAAACCCAAAATATTTGAAATGTTGAAAAATATGAATGATGAAATACTTGATGACGAGTCCCTAGCTAGAATACTTATAAGTATATGAGATAAGTCACCTTGTTTATGGTCCCTAGAAACTGTGAACCCTAGACTTCCTATGAAAATATCAAACCTTAGAGAAAGAGGCAATTAAAAATTTGATGCTTGATATATATAGGTGAGGGAGATGTCCCAAGACCTAAGATGATGTATATGATGTGTGATATCCATGATGAGCCTCATACTCGGGTTAGTAATTGTATATAAAGGAATCTAGTGGTTACCCTTGTTTCTAAAAAAAATGGCTAGAAATTTTTGTTATGGATAGAAGTTACAGTTAGTAAGTCTTTTTGGATATATATGTATGTCTTAGCTTGGGTGGCTTGGGCTTGTGGAACTCTTTCTTGATACAAGTGAGAAAGTTTCAAAACCTTGATGTTGATGATAATATTGTTCCTCGAATGATGCTCGATACATGAAAGAATCTCACTTAAGTTAAAATCTTGATATTTGTACAATGAGCCACTCTCATGAGATAGACCTAGTATGAAATCATACTATACGTAAAAGATGTAGCCTTAAAATCATGAAATGGATATGATGATGTCTAGAGATCTTACCTTGAATAATCAGGGTAACATGCCTAATCTCATACCCAAATGATCAACTCGATATGACGATACTCTTGGAGTCATAACTAGAATAAACATGTTGAATAAATTGTATAATTTTAGATTTGAAAGGAATAATAATGAACATAATTGTTTAGAGTTGGTAGAAATTTTGGAAAACAAAAATTCTTGGAATCTAGAGTAAAGATGAGATACACACTCAATGATAGTCTCTTTTGGTCATGATCACGCACATGTTCACTTCAGAATTGATAAAATAGATTTTGATGATACCCCTTGGTCTCATATAAAGATATGAATAAAAACCCTAATGTGGTGATGATGTTGTAATACAATATTAGAGTACAAAGTAATATGTACATAAATAAGATTAGTACACCTTTAATGATGATAACCTAAGTGTACACCATCTGGTGGGGAATGCCTTGACAACCATCGTTCAATAGCTAGACCCGATGGATCCTGACTTGACTCTTAACTTAAATCATGGATGAATTTCGAGGATGAAATTTCTTGTAAGGAGGGAAGGATGTGACAACCTCAATTTTCTCTCTCCTTTATTGTACTCTTCCTCTCTCATCAAGTGACTTATACTCAATTGAATATCAATTACATAGTTTGAGTATGGTTATACTTCCTTTTGGTCGCACCAATGATCATTTGAGATGTTTGACATTAATTGGCCTTTTCGAGCTAAGTTCCACACTTCAATGTGTCACCATATTATTATATATGTTGAACCTACTTCAATAAACTCTCCTCGACACAAATTGTGTATCATGTTCTAGAGGACTCGAATACAAATCTAGTTGCCCAAAAATCACCTAAATCGGGATTATAAATCATTAGATATGGCTATTTGAATGCCTCCATCTAATGTATTATGTTATTTGGATTTTGGAACCTTTTTGGTCCCAATACAAATCGGGCCCCAGTTGCTTGTCCCCCCCCTCCCTGGATTTCCCTTCTCCCATTTTCCCTAGCCTGCTCATGCCGCCAACTTTCCTTCTCCCTCCTTTGTTCTTTATCCTGCTCACGGAAAGAGTGCTTCCACAGCTGAGGAACGGCCACTAATCGCACAACTAGGGCGCCGTCGGCCCTAGTCATCCACAACACACGGCTTGCCACTTGTCTCCACACTCAGGTCGGCCGCCAAAGCTCCTTCTCTTCCCCACCTCCCTCAGATACATGTGGGTGCACCCAGCAGCAGACCCCTCCTACCCAGCCGCCTTGGGGAGGAGTAAGGTTGGGGACGACAACACCAAATATCCGGGTCCTCGCCGGCGTGCCCTAGACCCCCCGAGACTCGACGTTCCCTATCATGCTTCTGGAGGTGCCTTGCTCCTCAAACATGAAGGGGTTGGATTCCCTATTCTGACTTTGTTCCTAGTGGTGGAACAGAGCATTTCCGTGAGAGGGGCGAGCGTCTGAACTGGGCTCCGTTGTGGGCCATCGATCAGCCTTGGAGCATGATGGATCGGACGACGATTGCATGGAGGAGCTGGGTGACTTGGACTACAGGATATATGAATCCATGATGGGCTCGCATCGAACGGATGGAATCCTTTTATTAATGATTTGGTAACATCTCGTCCTTTTTCTCTATAGTTTTGTGCTTAATCTTCTAAAATTGATATCTTCCTCATCTGAAGGCCAGATATAGAAAAATTATATATCAAACTGATCCTCTCGAAAGGACCTACAACATGATATTATTTCCAAAACCTGAATCTTATTCGAGTTTCCTTATATTGCTAAAGATGTATCCTTTGACTACTTTGAATATGCTTAACACATGATTATGATTAATAATTGGATCTTGATGCTCAGTTTACCTCGATCCTTAAATCAGTGCTTGTGATATATACTTGAACTAAATGAAGGTCATACTCTCCCTATTGTTCATCATGACCCTTTTTGGTACATATGTGCTTAGTTTGGACTTTAATGATGAACTTTTCCCTAGACTACTAATCTTGCTGGTAATGGATACCCACCTAATCTTGTTATATGTTTCTTATGACCTGATGTTGCTGATATAAACCATCCCTTATTCTTGGCTCTTAATCATTGATCATCTTTGACCTTGATTACTCTATTATGAGTCTTTAGCCCTATAATGTGCATGTAAATGTCTTAAACCCTAAAATGGTCATTTATAATGAATGGAACATCGTAATGGCATGAAACTTGAACCACACCATCATGATGACCTCTAGATCAGTACAATATCATATAACGAACCAATAAGAAACTTGTAACCTAACTTGTCCAAAACCCTAAAATGAAGATAATTAGGGTTAATGATAAGAATCTAAGGTGTATATGCAATCTTATTCTTAATCAAGTTTGGAATATGGCTAGATGGTGAAGGATATGTTAGGTTATGAAATCTTAGAATCAAGTATGGGCCTTATCTAGTTATATGACTACCACTTTCTTGCTCGAAAAGACATATATTGTATGCTTGTTTGTCTATTTTTGTAAATATTGCCATGTAATATTGCTATGTCTTACTCGATGTTTGCCTTGTCAGTTTTATAACTTGAACACATATATAGATAGAAATCCATTATAATATTGTTGATAAATGGTTAACTCTTGGTTACGTCCTTGAGGTCCCTCTCGTATAAAAAGGGTTAGCTAAGCTTGAGCATCCTTACGGACCCTTCTGACGGGAAGATGGTCAAAGGCCTTAAACATGCTTGATATTGTTGGTATAATGGAGTGAAATGACATAAAATATGGTTTCACTTTTGTTAAACAATTAACATGTTTATTTATGTTCGTTTAGTCTTGAAATCTTTTCAAAATTATGCAAAGCTTATATATATATGTGTATCTTTCTGCCCCATACTCAACACCTCATGTGTTGACCCATTTCTTGTAAGTTGTTTTTAGGTTCAGAGATGGCTAGAAGGTTGATGGGCTTGGTGAGCTATGCTAGGTGTACTTGTTGTAAGATCCAGTTTTAGTGCACATGAATGACTTGTACCTTGACTCTGGAAATATGTAATTGAATTCATGACTATAATACATTTTGTAAAATTTATACTTGTTGAATGTTGAGACTATGTTGGTGCCTTTATCTTGTTATATGTTCATGTGTGCTAAGCTTTACGCTTCCGCATGTCGCCTTTAGTATATGTTTGTTTCATGGGACTAGGATTTTGGTTATGTGACAGTATGGTTTCAAGAAAATGAAACTAAGAAGGATAGACCACTCATTAAGATCAAGGAGCACCATAGAAGAGTTTCTCCAACCCTAGATTCACACATGCAAGGGTTCCACCACCTTTCTCCAAGTTTCAACTCTTCTCAACCACCAAGAACACAAGAGATGAGATCCAAGTAAGAGGGAAGGAGAGATGAAGAAAAAGTGGCACTTGCATGCAAAGAGAGGGTTATATATATCTAAGGGTAGGAGAGAGGTAAGGAAGGTTAGGTGTCATGCACATGTGCCACTTGTCCACCATGCAAGCACTAAACATATACATGCAACCAAGGTCATTAAAACCAAGTAAAAGCATAAACCTCACTTGGTCCAAGACAACATCGGTCGAAGAGGACTAGGTCCTAAATCCCAACAGTCGCATAACATCAAAACCCTAGGTTCTCATCAACCAAAGAGAGGGGTAAAGGCTCTTCGACCACAGACAACACATGGCACACTTTAAAATGCATCGACCGAAGGCACCATGGTTGAGGAAACATCAAGGTAGTTGTTGTAACCAAAATTGAACGGTTAACACAAAAGGTTAATAGCAAACTAGGGCATCCAAGCAAATCCTAGAAACATCAAAACTCATGATGTCAACACATATCTTCACAACAAACAAAGATGCAACAATACACCACCCTCTCCAACATGATGCCCAAAATATGTGAGGCACATCAAGCATGTGACAAGTTGCAAGATAAACCCTAGACATGGGTAAATTGCAATTTGGTCCAAAATAAGAAGATATATGTTGAACTAGCTCAAACATCGACCAAACTAGACTAGACTGAAAACATAAGCATGTCACATGTTATTAAGGATCATCACAATATTATATTAAGGTTTTAAGAATATTATTATGTGAAGAAAGAAATATTAAGCATGAATCTAGGTCAGGGGCCTTACAGGTTGGTTTGTCTGGTGTAAAACATCTTCTCACAATGAAATATAAATTAAAACTATCATATTTCTTATTACATTGTATAAGGGAAAACCTCAAGTTACATTCTAGGGGAAATAGGAAGAATAGAATTAATTTACATTTAGAAAATAAAGAGAGGCTCAGTATGCAAACTGATATATAAACATGAATAAACAACCACAACCATGCACACATATATCAAGGTTTATTGGACATAACCATGCTTCACATCCACCATCAAAACCAACTTTTGGGGTGACGCATGTAAATTGCATACATATCATATCATATATAAATTTTAATTTGTCAATCGTATGTGGTAACTAATCAGATATACACATCAACCAGTTTAATATTCACATCATATGCAATAAAAATAAATCTGATCATCTCCATTTAAATCTAGATACACCATAAATTAACTTGGACCTGATACCACTATAGGAAATTGGGGCGACAGATAAGGCAATGAAAAAAAAATTATATCTTGATTCTCTTTAATAGCAAGATCGCTTCAACAAAAATGTATCTAGGTAGGGAAGGTAATAAGAATTATACCTGGTCCTGAAGCAAGTCCAGCGACAACTCTTGATGCAGTATTGTGCTTCTTCTCCAAGCAGCAACAAGCATCTTCTTTTGGCAGCAACATGCTCTTTCTTCTACAACACTTGTATAGTCCTCAGCAACAGCCTTCTAGTCCAGCTACAATGGACAATGGTTGAAGGAGTTCTCCTAGAAGCATAAGCCTCCCCGCTCTAGAGAAGTCTACACAGACCAACAAGAACTCCACGTTGCACTTTTTTTGATCATGAACCCCCCCCCACTTAACTCTATATCGGTAGCTACTCATTAGTTTGGTCGCGATGTAGCGTTGCTCTAGGGTCAGACTTGGTTGCTGACTAAATTTGCAGCTAAGATAACTGAGCTTGATGGTAACATCACTTGATTAGTTGGCATAATGGGAAGGTGTTATCCCTTTTGAATACCAACCTGCTAGAGTTGATTCGCTCTCCCACAATTGTCTCTCCTTTGCTATCTCACCCTTTATTGGGTAGGACTTGCTTGGGCTCTCTATTGGTTACCACAACTAGAGAGGACAAAAATTGTCAGTGCAACTATTTTGTCTGGGAAGCCCCTAGTACCCCTCTATTTATAGGATAGGCTAGGGTTAGGATTCCCAATCCGCATGATAGTCAAAAGGGTCAGATTTATGAATTTCTCAAAACCTGCACATGGAGAATCAGTCCTTTTGCATAGCCAACTGGTTTGCTTGTGTACAAACCAATCATTTTGCATAGCAAGCCAGTCATTTTGTGTAGTTTCTTATTCTAAATCACATTGGTATTCAATGAGCGATTAATGCAAAACATGATGTTAACATCAATCCTTGATCCAATCAAATTGACCATTCAACCGGATGGTTCGTCTGATGAACCAATCAGTTGGGACTAGTGAGTCGGTTAGTTCTCTATGTGAACCAATCAGTTCACTCCCTGGTTCAACCACTGATTAGCCAATGTTGATTCCAATTGACTTGAGACTCCAACTGATCGACTCAACACTTGAACTGGTCAATTCAGAATCTATTCTGTCAACTTTTAACCTCAATAGTTTAATTGAATACTTAAACACATTTAGTAATAAAATTAATTATCATTCATGATATACTCCTATTCCAAGTGAATATCATCTATGTGATTGTATAGGTCCATATTTACATTGGTAGTGAATTTCCATAACCAATTATGACATCACAAGAAAAGACAGGCATCTAGCAACACATCATTCTACCGAATTAATTCAGAGAGTTAGAGAACTACTTCAACCTACAATTTGTGATTATTGTTACCATGATCGTATAGATCCTTTGTCACTGATATCTATATTGAACTCAAGGCATGGAATCATCATCCTCTCAACATTCAATCCATGTTCCTTGAACTAGAGTAGCTTGTCTGAGATGCATGTGATCTCACATATCACATAGTGAGTCACATGAGTATGGGCACACACTTCTCAATCTTACTTATCTAGCGGCCCTAGACATCAATCTCATGTAGGAGAGACAAATCCCATCTACATCACTCACATTATATCCCCATGTGTCATCATGTGCATGAGCATCACCTTTATGGAAACCCTTATTTTGGATCATGGTGGATGATGTCAAAATACATGAATGACATGTGATGAATGTAGTGACTTCTGGTCTAAGAACCACAATCACCACTATAACTATGAAAGCTGATTTTGAATACCATTCCATGGCATCCATGTATCACTCTCATGGTGGGTTTGTCCGATATATTGTTCCTTAACATATACATGTATGCTTAACTTGATATCACATATCAGGACTAATAAGATTTTGTCATCAGTGAAAAACACTCTACTCTTGAGTATGAATGTTGTCTATTTTCTACCATGGTAATATCTGACTAGGGGCATAACAAGAATTTACGTACTCTTATAGTTTGTATGATCTCATTGTTCAAGTCATGTACTTGAAGACATACATCATCAAGTGACATCACTCTTTAGACATCTGTAATGTTTGTGTCGTCATCTCATATTGAGACAAACATAATAGAGAATTGCCTTTATTATTATCAAATCAGGTAACCAATGCCACCTTCCAATCATCACATGATTGTATCTCTGGGCATACATACCAACATATTTTTCAACCATGATGCTACTAATTGATGTAGAAAGGATGTGATGCTTACTAACACAATCATGATTGTAGTGGTATGGATAAGAACCAATCATGTCTAACCTCATTAGTGGTTGTTTGACTATTATTACTACTGTAGGTGAGAGAGGAGGAGAGGGTTAGTGGTTGTCATGGATAAAATATTTCCCTCTCAGCAATACCCATGACCACCCAACCCAAAAGAGGCATGATCCAATTTATAACGAGCCAGCTCATAGTTATTTTGTTGAGTCTTGAATGGGGTGTCAGGTCCAAGTTTTTTGTGTGTATAACTATTGTTACCCATTAATCCCATAAGCTTCAAATCCCAACTTGAGTCCATCCACTCTATGATTGTGCCACCATCAACTCTTGGACGACAATTCCCATCTTTATATCATGATCATATGATATCTTTGATCTCATCTTTTGAGTCTCCAAGGTTCCAGGATGAAGAGGCAATAACTGAAGACATTTGAAATTGTTCAAAGGAGTTGCATGACATGTACAAGTGTTTCCAACCAACAATGGAGTAGGCCTACACTAAGAAGATATCTCTTGATATTTTTTATCCATACTTTTCTTGGTTACTAGGATCATAGGCAAACCTCAATTCCTATACTTCTAATGGTTGAAATTTTGTTATGTTTTTTATTTTATCATGATACTATCGCTAAAACATCATTCTTATTTTTATTCTAAGGATAAGACATTTTTACTAGGAAGTAGATTTTTCATTTGTTTTGTTTAAAGACTCATTCTTCTAGAAGATAGTGCTTTTTCTGTGTTTGTCCTATACTACCTACCCCACCAACTCTTACCTTACCACATATCTCCTATGCTTCCACCCCCACCCTAACTTCTCTATGACATTTTCTATACCTATCCATGCCATCATCTTTGCATTCACTTTGTCTATGTCTCTTACTTGCACTTTAGTTTCATATTTCATAAACATTTAAATATATATTAATATTATCCAGAAGAATGACAGCTTGGTAGGTGGTGTAGAAGTTTGAATGAATATTAAAAGAGTTTGGCATATCTCGTATTGGAATTTACTTTTTATGAAAACATATATATATGATATCTAGACCACTTTTTGCACTCTTTGGATGCTTCCTAGTTCTTTTATACCCCCTCACCCACAATCTTATGGGAAATACTAAGTACTATTCCATAAAGATTTTATATAGAAACACATTATCACACAATGATTGTCTCATTCCTAACCTTACATCATAATTAAAGTAAGAGAATATCACTCAATTGTTTTTTCTTATCTTTTCATCCATGTCTATGTGATTTACTATTTCTCTATTTCGATTTAAGAATTACTTGGAACAACCTCTTATATGTATATCAGAATTTTTATTTTATTAACCACAAACCTTGAATCAGTAATTTTATTTTTTTCAACCCATTTGAAATATTTTATTTAAATTTTTCATTAAAATAGTCTGCTATAACAACAAAAAAAAACCTATTTATAATTAAAAATGATCTCCTCAACCAAAAATTTATGGCTTCTTATGATTACAATAAATGATGTGCATGTATACTTGTCCTTTGGATAACTACAACATCCTCTTATCCAAAGGAATGGTCCATTTTAAGGTCTTAGTGAACAACATTTTTTAGTTGCACTTGATTTTGATATGACATCCTCCCTATATCAGATGAGATGATATGAAAAAATATTCTATTACGTTGTTGCGTGTAATTATAGGTTAGAACATGCTTAACCTTGTAGAACAATGATTTGTAGTTGAATGAGAAAAATGAAATCAATGTTAAGTAGTAGAATGACATGTGTAGTGTATTTATTAACAATGTGTTCCTTATTGACTAGCACGTCCCTTTATTTTACTGAAATGAGACTAAATGTGTACCTAATTTCTATATTCCTCCAAATCTTTTAGGATAATAGATATAACTTTTTGTGCATATTGACTATGATATATAACGACAAAATCCTCTATGTTCATTCTACTCAAATAAGCATTACTTAACTTGCATAAGTATCTATCAACTTTTATTAATGTTTTATGACTTTTCCTTTAAGAAATGTGAGACTCACCAATGATATTTGTGAGACGCGTTAATGAATTTTCAATTTCTCTTAAAATGTTTTCATTTTTAAAGCCTTATGTATCTTTTCATAAGGACTATAACTATACTTGATATATATTATATAGTCCTTGTTTTGTCTCTTTGAATGCTTATATCATTGTATTTTAAATGATTTATGTTGGGTAGTAGTGTCTTCTAATTAACAATGTCTATGTATGACATGAAAGCATAAACATATTACTAACTAGTTTCCAAAAGATGTTGCATATAATCTAAATTCAACATAAGAAATGATTATGAGACAATTTATTTTGCTAGCCTATTTTTGATACGTTGGAACCTAATATTTATTTTTGTTATTAATCTATAGGTATTTCATCTTGATATGTTTATTTTAGCATAGTTGATTATAGAACAAAGTGTATTCATTTTAAACTAGGTCTGCATGTCAAAGAATATATATTTCCAGGTATCTTTAGCACATTAATGATTTTTTTATTTATAGTTATGGTTATTCATTTTTATGAATAGACTTAGTACATATCATGGTGTGGTGCATTTTTATTTCTTCATTTCCATTTTGGTATTTGGAAGTGGGATAACAACTTTCTCATATTGTTATTAGCTAGAAAAGGTGAATTTATGCTCTTATAGAGTTACTTGAAGTCATCTATCTCCATCATTTTATTTTGGCTAGTTCTTTTTCTTCTAGATACAAATTTTGTTTTTTCACTTATTTTGTTTCATTATATTAATCTATATGAGTTCTCTTATCAATGCAGACCCATCTTTTGTTTTCTTTATACAATTACTTCAAACTGGACATGCATACTTTTATTTCATATTCTAACATTGTATTTTTGTGATTGTTTATTAAGAGAAATAGAGATTTTACTCCAAGTGTAATAAATGGCAATAACTGGCATAACCCTCATGGTAGAAGCACTGAAAGTAGTAACAGACAAATCCTTCAAAGTGAAAATCTATGTGATTGTTTGTCTAGAGGAAATTTTGTTTTCTATTTTTTTACTAAAATGGAGTGTTGAATAGATTTGATACGAGGGAACCACCCCCGAATGAGCGTCGCGATTGTGACCCCTGCTAATGGCTTAATCCCCCCACCCCGCCTACCCGCACAACGGGGGGAGCATTTAAATCACGCAGAGGCTGAGCTACACAAAGGGATAAGGTTGGCTGGTGCAGCACCACCGAGGGGTTTTGAACCTGGGTCCCAACTCTGATTGAATAGATTTTATCTAGTATATGGTTATATGAGAAACTTATTTTTGGAAATAACATTAATCATTTGTTCAAGTTTTCAATTTTGAGATATGAAATTTTATGTGTTTGAACAATAAATATGAATATAGACTTCTTTTGCTATATATGCATGTGTTTGAAAAATGAAAATTGATATGACTTATCTTTACTATTTGTATGCAATTTTATGTATTTATTGATTGAATAGCCATCATATTATACTTAAAGAGTGTAGAACTTAATGTGTATATACATTATGTGCCAAAGGACCTTGACTTTTGAGTAAAGTCCCATCTCAGGGTTATACTCATGAATCTTTTGAGGAAAAGACTCAAAATTATTAATTATTTTTATGAATGTCATTCACTAACCATGATTTTTTCTCTCAAAGATACT
Source organism: Alisma plantago-aquatica (assembly GCA_963693085.1). Taxonomy (NCBI): domain Eukaryota; kingdom Viridiplantae; phylum Streptophyta; class Magnoliopsida; order Alismatales; family Alismataceae; genus Alisma; species Alisma plantago-aquatica. The sequence continues at coordinate 635,864,854 of OY856415.1, forward strand.
CTTTGAAAAAAATAGTCAGGGACGTATTCTAAACAACCAATGAGAGATAAGGATTGGAGCATAATAATATGGGCTAATGGGTTTGACATGAGCCATTTGTAGTGTAGGAGTGAAGAATTTGGGTTTTGTCAAAATAATTCATGTATGTTAGTGGTATCTCACCCTATATTGCAATCAAATATGGTTTGAACAAGTATTGATATTTCTAAGTTACATACTTTTTTCACTCTTCAATCTAAGATTCCAAAATCCAATCTTTACTCTTATCTTCTTTTCTAGTACCCTGGTCTATCTCCCTCCCTTTTCTTTTTAATGCTTTGTATCCTAGGAGGAGTGGAAAAAATTATTTTTTGAAGTTTTTGTGCAAGTTTTGTTGGTGTTATTATAGTTAAAACAAGGCATGATATCATGGTCACATAAAGGTGATCCCATAATCTTTCTCTTTATAATTCAACCATAAAAAATCAATGTATTGGCTATACAATGAAGTGAGATGAGTAAATCTAAACTATAAAATGTGTATCATCATTTTAAATCCTTAAGGTATATATAAAGTTCTAGAATAAGTGAATGGTATTACATTCCTATATAAAACTAACTTAGAAATTGTTCTCAAGAAATGATGTAGTATCATAACCATATATATAGTTGCCAGTTCCATATCAATCAAGTCATTCCTATTGTGTTTTATGTACTCTACAAATTATAGTTATATATGAAATTTGAATCATTGTTGTTCAAGGAATAATGAGATACTATACTACCAAATAAATCCTAAAGAAATTTACATAGTTCAAAGTGTGATTCCTATGATAATCAAGATATTTAAATATCAACATGATGATCCAAGAATATGTGATACTGATGGTTCAAGTAGGATTTTCTTTTTATAAAATGCCACATAAAATTATATTAGATTCCTTGTGTCTTAATCATAATATATATAGTAATGACACAAAAAGTATTAACTCTGTGAATACTTTGTGTTGTATGTGATATATTTTTGTTCTAAAAAACATACAAGATGATATTTTATTCTAAATTATATGAACTTCGTAATGATGATGATGATGACGACCTCAACTATTATGATATATATATATATGCAAATTTTGCCAATACCTTCTATCATTTGTTAATTATGGTTTGTTTACCCATTCTTGTTGTAGCATACTCAAACCTAGGCATATCCAATAACCCAACTTTTGATTATGCCAATTTAGAATGTTATTAATCTTATTCTCCTTTTACGTATGTTTCATGATAATAGGTGAAGTAATCCATGAAAGTTAGTGCTTATAATTAATACAAATATTTAGGATATATATATTTATCAATTAAACTCATGGTTTGAGTAAGGGGTTAATTTGAAACTTTACGAGTTGATGAGTTTTAAAGTAAATAAACCCTAAGACTTTTGCTAGAATAAGATGCTAAATAGATAAATGTACAAAAGGAATTATAAATACATCAAAAAGTCTTTAAACTCTATGTTGTTATGATACTTGAAGTAAATTCTTAAAAGTAGAAACTAATCAAATTTATGATTTCCTCATCTCTTAGACTGACTCGATGCCCAATTTCACCCAACATGGACAAATATAGATGGGTAAACTAAAACAAGAAGAAAATACTTAATTAGATTAGAATAAGTTACATCATATTTAGTTTTAGAAATTAGATGTGTAATTGATTTCTATCTCATGAATTTCACTAAGATTTCTAGATTTTCACTTAAGCATAATTCTCTCTCCTATCATGTGATATAAACTATATGACAAGGTCTCATAGTGTTCCTCATGCTTTTTTCTTTTTTCTCAAACACATTGATAGGAATATTGCTCAACTTTTAGGTCTTCTATTTTCCCACTAGCTTAATCTTATAAGATGTAATTAAATATCATATGTTTTATGGGTTTTGGATCTCTCTCTTGTCTAAAGAAACCCTACCACCATATTTCTCTTTCTTTCTAGAATTGGTCAACTCTTCTATCCTTGCTAAGATCCAAAACTATGAATAGCCACTTGTAGACTGTCATGTAGGGTACCCAAACCCAAATCAACATATATATTACACTTAATTTCTCTCAAGAATTTCCCTCAAACTTCATTTACCAAAATATGATGGTGGAGTTTGTTGGTGATGCTCAAGTGTTTTTTAAGACCTTATGAGGATCAACATTACTTAGGGAGTCTCCACGATGTTGATAAAAGGCTAACATTTCACTTGTGAAGGTAAGAGTCCTATTTACCCATTTTTGTGCTTATTTTTCTTTATTTCTATAAGTTTTATGGTCCAATTTGACACTCCAAGCCACAATTTTCTATGCTTCTTGTGGGGGAAGTGTTGCAATGCTAATATGAAGTTGTGTGTCTATTTGCTTTGACCACAATTTGGCTTTTCTCGATCCTCAATCTTCACCTTCATTGTTCCCATGGCGGAGTCTCTAAATTATAATTACATAGAACATTTTACTTTGAATTAATGCCTTTCGGGTCCATCCTAGACTGGAGAACATGTTAGTATCATCTCTCATGTGTGAGTTCAAAATAGGTTGGAGATTGACCACTTAAATTGATTTCCAATTGTGACATCATTTGAACAAGTGAAGGGAGAAATAACCCTTGTGATTTCATTTTATCTTTGCATGTATAGAATCTATGTAAAAAAATTGGGGGATGGGGTAAAATCTTCCATTCCTCCTTTATGTTGCTTTAATTGCATGAGTTTTTGTGCATAATAATGATCGACAATTTCCCTGTCATTCCTACTGAGTTAATGTTGGGTTGAGGCATATGTGTCTTTCCACTAACACTTGCCATTTCTTATAACTAGTTAAATACTTAATGTATAAATTTAATAATGAAGTAAGGATATAACTAGGAAGGTAAAATTGTAGGACCAAAGTTGGTTACAACATCTAAAAATGCACACCCATTAGACACTATTTGGGAAAAGAGTTATATAAAGACACCAGCCAATGTGGTTAACATGGATACTAAAACAGGAGAACAACACTATACAAGCTTCACATGCACTAGGAAAATAGTTTACAATATTATCCCAAAAACTATTTTTAATAGTCAAAGAGATTAGGAAGTTATAGTGGAAATTGAGATAATAGCACAACAACATGAAAGATCAACTAGCAAATGATTCGAGGCCATGGAGATGGTACCATTGCAATTAAATCTATTATATGATGCACCTAAAAATCATGGGCCGGATAGAGAAAGAATGAACAAATTCAAACCAAGAAATCATGTAGGAATAAACATAAGAAGGATATATGAGAAAAAAAGAAGGAGAAAAGCACTCAAACAAATTCAAAAGGAAGAATCCAAATGTTGAGGAAGACTAACAAGGCAAGAACAAAGAAGACAAGACTTGTACAAAACCAAATCAATGTTGAGAGTCTAGAAGCATATTCCCATGTACCTAATATGTGTAAGTAGGCATGTGGATTACATGAGAACTATGAGATAGAACTTACAAGACTTTGGAAATTAAGGTACATCCTACAGTCTGTATGGTATATGCTAGAGAGAATGACCAAAGTTGGTTTTTCCTAGCGAGACTAAGTTACAAGATAGAAATATGGAGACAATTACATGTACATGTGGCTTATTGAATGGAATTTTCTTAAGCAAATTTGGTCAAGTGGGACGAATTTTTGGTGGTACAACTTTGTGGTTTAAATATTTCCCTATTTATCGCATCACAATATTGCAAATATAGAGAATGTTGATTTGAATATGATGTGAAGGTTCTAAGGCATATTGATAACCTCCTATTTTAGTCGATTATCTTAGTCTTTTTCTTTAGTTTTCCATACTCTTATGGGGTTGGAGCATTTATCTAAGCACCAGTTATAGGTAAACCTAGAGAAGACATCAACTCTCTAGGGCTTTTGGTGCATACCTTGGGACTCCCATTGGAAGAGTAATCTTTTGGTGTAAGTCCCAGCTCCATCAAAAAATGGCGCCATTGTCGGGGAAAACGGAACGTTGTAATTTCACTTAGTACCTTTTTAGTTGGTTAGGATTTTACACTTTCTTTTTAATCATAACTCTAGATCTTCTTGAAACTTCCATATTTTCACTATTATCTAAAGGTGTTTTCTTTTCTCTACTCAGGTAGAACACGTGTATGTAATCATCGCATAATCGCGGATTCTCCCCTGATCTGGAGTTCGACTCCGAGGTAGAGAGAAGTTTCCACCGCCGAATCCGTCTCAATCGCCAACACGCTAGACAAATGGCTGACGAACAGCACCAGGCTGCTTTGGTGATGGAGAGGGTAAATGTTGCCATCGCCGCACAACGGGCACAACTCATCGCAGACACCCGTGCCCAAATACAAGCGAAGATACGTGCAGAAGAGCAAGCCCGCATAAGAGCGGAGACTGAGGCAGCAACCCAAGCTTCTCATCTAGAGTTACAAAATAAGCAACTAAGGGATTATGTTGTCCCGAAGAACTACGAGGATAACCACCCGGTCCGGCCTCCGATTATCAATATCCCAAACTTTGAGATTCGGACCCAATGGATTCAGATTATGCAAGGAATCTCCTTCCCCGAAGGCTCAGGAGATGATTGCATGGACCATTTGAAAAGGTTTAAGGCATTATGCCGCCTAGTCCCGCAAGCTGGTATCGCTTTCGATGCGATAATGCTCCATCTGTTCCATTTCACCTTATCTGGGAGGGCCCTGGGTTGGTACAACTCACTGGACAAAGAACCCATAATAACCACTTGGGCCCCTCTAGAGGAAAAATTCTTAGAGAAGTTCTTTCCACCCTCACTGACCTATGAAATCAGAGGGCAAATCAATCACTTCTCCCAGCTACCTGGAGAAACCCTTGCTGAGGCATGGGAAAGATTTAAGGAACTTCTGCGCAAATGCCCCCATCATGGAATCTCACAGAATCAACTGATAGAAACTTTCTACCGGGGAGTAAGCGATGATATTAAACAATTCCTAGATTCCTCATCTGGAGGAAACTTCATGAGGAAGAACTATGAGGATGCATGGAAGATTGTTACATTAGGAGCTGAAAACCAGCCCAACTGGGGACTGTCAGCTGGAAAAGGTGTCCTTAAGGTTTTCAAAGCTGAGGAATCCATAGAAATGAAGACAATAGCTGAGGCCTTGAAAACAATTGTTCACAAACAGCAAGCCCTCGAGACATCTCTAGGATAAATTGACAAGAAGAAAACTCCGCTGGTTCATCAAGTCAAAGCTGTCACAGGATCCTGTGAGGCTTGTCATGCTTCGGACCATCCGACTCTCTCCTGCAGAATGCTATATAATGTGATGATGGATCTGCATCCACCACCACAACCATATGAACCTATTACTGATCAATATGGAGATCAGATTTCAGAACAAGTCAACTCCATCCATACTATTCATGGACAAGTCTACTACAATCCCAATCAACCGAGGAATCATCCTGGATTCCAATATGGGAATCCTTCTGGAACTGTGAATCCACAGCATCAGACACAGGGGGGGTCTGATAGTAGGCTACCACCTGGGTTCTCAAACAATTTCAACCAAAATCAAGGGAACTCCGGGAATAACTTCCCTAGGGCTAACCACCCTAGGAACCAATCAGCCTACTACCAGTACACTCATCCCCCGCTTCATCTGCAGCTACACACTCAGCAACCTCAACAAACCCAACAACAAAGTCTTCTGAAAAATGCGCCTGCATAGCCAGAAGATGAGATATCTTTGATAAGGAAGATGTTACAATCACAAAAAACTATGCTTGCTAACCAACAGGCCCAGCAGAAAGCAGTTGAAGCTCAGCTTGCCCAGATTGCTGCACAGTTGAAGCCTCTGGAAGGCACTTTTGCTGGGCAGCCCGAGTCAAACCCTAAGCATGGGCAGAACAGACATGAACAATCGAATACTATGCCAATAGCATGACAATGTTATAGCTTCGTCGAGCCAGCGACATAAAACCAAGGCGCTACTTGGGAGGCAACCCAAGATTTCATCTTTTTCCTTTATGTTCTGCTCTTTTATTTTCCCTAGTTTTACCTTATGAAAATACAAAAAAATTTACATAACCAAAACTATCAAAAAAATAAACAAAAGCAAACAACATAAAAATATATAAATCAAAAACAAACATAAAAATATAAAATCTTTTCTGGCTTTACCCTTCCAAACGGTCTTGAAACCGTTTGGATTCCAAACGGTCTTGAAACCGTTTGGACTCCAAACGATCCTGAAACCATTTGGATCCAAACGGTCTTGAAACCGTTTGGACTCCAAACGGTCTTGAAACCGTTTGGAGCCAAACGATCTCAAAACCGTTTGGAATGCAAAGGGTCGCTAACTGTTCCCTATAAATATAAACCCTACCCCTTCGTCTTTCTCTCTTTGAACTCTCGAACTTTCTCGTGTTTCTGTTGCATTGCTCTTGCTCTCCTCTGTTCCCGCGTGACTCCCTTCCAGCGACGTGGTTCCCGTGCTCCTGCATAGCAACCGCACTTCCGCACCACCAACCTTCATTTTCCTCACCGTCGACATCACCACCAACTGCAAGGTAGACCATCTGCCGCGGCAGCACGGCCGACCATCCCCACGTTTCCGCCATTGTCGTTGTCCGCTGCCTTCTTCTCTTCCGCCATCTTTGTCGTCGGCGCCACCATCGGCTCTGTCCGCCATCGCCGGCACCACCACCATCTTCGCCGTTTTCACCAATAATCCTGTCTGCTGACGCCATGTCCACCACCATTTTCATCGTCGCCGTTTTCATCGCCAGCTTCACCATCGCTATCGTCACCGGCGCGTCCTCCGCCTCTGTGTCGTTTCGTCTTCATATTCACATTCGCCGATGGCCTCGCGACGCTTCAATCTCCAAACGGTCCTTGAAACCGCTTGGAACCAAATGGTCCTGAAACCGTTTGGGACCAAACAGTCTTCAAACCGTTTGAGACCAAACGGTCCTGAAACCGTTTGGGACCAAACGGTCTTCAAACCGTTTGGGACCAAACGGTCTTCAAACCGTTTGGCCTTCCACATTCATTTAATTTTCACAAACATACAAAAACACATAAATACAAATAAAATCCAATTTTTTCCAAAACATATTATTCTAACTCTTGATTTCTCATTCTACAGCAATGGCATCCCCAGCATAGAAGGTCACCAGATTCGAAGACAAGGCAATCTAGACAACAGAGCAACTGCTGGAAAAGAAAGCTGAGCTCCAGGAGATAAGAGTTGTCTTCAACGAGACTGGGAAGACACCACCAAACGTCAAAATTATAGACGTCCTGTGCGACCTTGATCGCCTCGAGAAGTGCCTAGCTGAGGCACCAGAAGAAGAAGTTGAGATCTCTTCTTCTGATGATGAAGGCTCGGAGTACAACCCTAACTCTGAGGAGGAATCCCCTGCTAAAGAACAAAAGGGGAAACGCAAGCTCTTGGAGACTGCATCTGGGCAGCCCTCCAAGAAACGGGCAAGGAAGCAAGTCTGACCTGCCTCTGCCATGGATCAACCCTTGGCAAAACCTACCACCACCATTACCGCTACCACTACCATCCCTGTTACCACCCCCACTTTCATTCCCATCACCACCACTACACCACCACCAGAAAACCTCTTCATCCAAACCAACCTCCATGCTGACAAGTCGTTAAAACCCACCAAGTATGTGTGCTCCAGCATACTGCGAAGGATGGGGATATACGACTGCATCTTCGACGTGCTAGACAAAGCCAACCTCGCCAGGTTGTGCCTAGTACCAGAAGTATCCTACTCTGAACCCACTACAGAGTTTTTCACCTTTTTGACCAAGGATTCCGTCGACATCATGGAAAGGTCACGGGACGGAGGTGACAGAAGGCTTGTCACCCAAATCTTCGGCAGCAAAGTTGTCCTGACGAAAAATATGCTGAACACAATCTTCATCGACAACCAGGATCAGCTGCGGAAATCCATGAAGGTGGGGACCGAACATCCATAGTTCAACAGACACAAATTCTGGAAATCCCTTACCGGGATCCCCACCTATGACGTGAAGACGTGCAAAGCGTCAAATATACACTCTGGTTTTGTGCGCACTTTGCACAAAATCCTCACTGGCGCACTCTTCCCCAGGACAGAAGGGGGGAACGTTATAATTTCCGATCTTTTTGTTCTCTAGTCTATTCTCAACAAAAGGCCGGTCAATATCGGACGACAACTGATCCAAAAACTATCAACCTCCAGCCTGGGGAAAGAGATATGCATGGGAGGGCATGTCACATCTATTATCAAATACCTTAAGATGGACAGACCCCTATCCCGCTGCACGCAACTAAAGGGCGACATCCTTACCAATGAGCAAACACTGAAGAACTCCTTCATTATCAAGGAAAAGGATGGGAAATTACACTACGTCTTCTGCCCGATGGTTAAGTCCTCCAGAATGCTTATCCCACTTTCGGAGCTAGCAAATTATGACATCAAACAGCTCCTCTTCTCGGACGAGGAGCTTTCACACCTTCTAGCTTCAGTTAAAACAACCGAAAAGAGAGCAACAACGGGACAAACGGAGTTGAGCATCACAGCCCCGGCAGCTCGACCTACAAAAATACCTGTCAAACGGCCTTCTAGAAGGCAGTTGTAGGCCCAACAGCTGTCAGGGACACCAACATCTAGGCCAAATCCAGAGGCCGAGAATCTCCATGAAGAAATCTTAACCTCCTCCTCAATCGACTCTTTCATTCAGAGTCTGCATGAGCAGCTAACCGCTGCCACCACTCCACCTTCCACCATTCCATCATCTACCACTCCTTTCTTTCCCATCACATCCACTTCATCACCCCTATTTACCTCGGGCTTTCCCTTCTCCATCCCCATGCCCGACTTCACCACTTTCCCTTTCACCTCTGCAGTTTCCACCCCATCACTATCGCTACCACCGATGAGCTACAAGCCACCCATCGACGGTGCAAAACGTCTGCAAGTAAAAAGCAGGCTGACGAAGTTGCAGACGACAAGGATGGCGATGATGAAGAAGACAATGACTCCGACTCATCTGCATATTCAAACAAAGATAACACCTCCTCAGGTGATAAGCATGATGACGGAGAGGACCCCAGAAATGCAGCAGGACCCTCCCAAAAAGGGTCCGACAATGGTCACCATGACAGTGACAATCACCCCAAGTCCCCACACAACGACAATGTCAACATGTCATACGAGGACCAATTCTTCGATTATTCCGCTATGGGGTCCATCGGAGAAGCTGCCAAAGAAGCGGCCTATGCTGATTTCCAACAATGCATACTAGGAACCAGTGCCAGCCCACCAAAAACATCTGCTCCACCCTTCTCAGCACCATCTCCCCCTTACCAGGACGAGGCAGACCGAGTAACTCTAGACACAGACGAGGATCTCGATTCTGTCTCCGACTCGGATGAACAATCTATGAGGCCATGAAGAAGCCTTCGAACAACCTGCTTCTCCCCCACTACAAGAACTTCCCCCGCCACCACCTCTGCCGCACAAAATGCACGACCTGGATATGGCGGCCATCTCCACTTTAGATGCTCAGGACATTTTTATACTGAACACTATAGTGGATGATGCAAAGGCGGGGGAAGACATAATTTATCATAATACAAAAACCAGGCAACAGATGACATGTGAAGATTTCCGCAGCATCCTCTGACCTCGGTCCACGATGCCTATGGCAATCTTCCGTGTCCTCCTGCCAATTGTATAGAAATGTATAAAAGTTCTAAGAGGCAGCAACCTGTTTTCAACGCCTCGCCTGCTCTGTCTATAGGCTTTTTATAAAAAGACGTAAGAGCAAAGTCGATCGAGCGGTTGCGTGCTGGTTTAGCACGTCGGGCACGTTATCTTATCGTGCCCTTCCAAGTCTCGAACCACTGGATTTTTATGATCGTGGATACCGAGGCTCGGGATGCCAAGGTGTATAACTTTTGTGGCACCGAGCTACCAGCCGGCACAATAAACTTCGTAGGAGAAGCAGCAGGAGAAGCCAGGTGTATACCCTTCCGGCTGCTTAAGTTAATTTGGGCTGCATGCCCATCTCTCCGCCAAGATTGGAGCCAACCATGGTTCAAAATCATAAACCCTCCAGTCCAAGCCACCGAGGGATCTGGTGATAGCGCTTTCTGCACCATACGTCACATTCAAGCGCTGAACCAGGAAATCCCATTTAACGATCTGGTAGCTGAAGACTTTCATTCCTTACGTGGACGTTATGCCATGGAGCTAATCTGTGATAGACGATTCTTCAAGGACCCAACTATGGCACCAGATGACGTTCCTCACTACCTCTTCTCAGCTATCCAGCAACCGTAGTGGCGACCCTTCCGACAAACTCTGAAGGAGTCAGAAAAGACCAAGTTGCCAGTCGCCAATACAGAGCAAGATCAAAGCAAGATCGATCATGTGTTCTCCATTAAACCAACCTTCCCGGATTTTTATCACGATGCTTGCAAGGGTCTCAATGACCTCGAATTGCGTCTCATTACGGTGCGGCTCTCCGCCAACAAAGATGTCCTGGTATTCATGTCTCGAGACATTCTTGTAATGGCAAACACACTGCGCAAGACTCTACAGGTTAAGGCATCCCTCTCTGTAAGCCTTATGGCCACCTATCAGTTTCTGCTTGGCCAAAACAACCCAACAACATACATGGCGTCTCCATATATGAAAGATGGTCTCCTAAAGCTCAAGAACTTCGGCACAACTGATGCGCTGATCTCCTATCTCCAGCACAAAACGCCGACGTTCATCATGTTACCTTTCCTTTATCATGAGCACTGGATGCTCCTGGCAACAAACCTCCCAGAAGGAACAACCACAATATACAATAGTTCCGATAGCCAGTACAACACACGACAGAGAAACTACGTCGTGACACCAAAGACGCCAACAGAAGTAGTGGCAAAGGAGTGCGCTGAAAAGTTAATCGATTTTCTGAGTCAGCATACTAAGGCGTACGACAAAGAGCATTTCCACCGCCCTGCCTTCTGCCACAAATGCCCCCAGCAAATCTGACAATCGAACGACTGCGGCTTCTACGTCCTCTACTGGATGTACACCATCATCATTCTCCAAAGACCAGTAGAGGAGATGACTGACGTGGACTACCACGCTTTACGAGGATAGTTCGCATCCAATCTACTTCGTTCTCCGGGGGCAAATGAAGATTTACCTTAGCCTGCAGCCCTTGTCGTAAGTACTGCTCAACCTATCACTTTGACACTCTGAGGACAGAGTGAGTGATAAGTTAGGGGGGTACATTAGACAACGGCGAGGTATCATTTTCTACATCCCTCTTTCTGTAAGCACTTTCTATTTTTCTTCTTTCATTCTTTCTCTTTATACAATTCTTTTTAACTTAAATTCTTTTGGAATAAAGTCACCCCAACTAACCTTAGAATCATGATAGCCCCCAAAAGTAAATATCACTTAGACATTTAATGACGATATAACAATTTCCATACACTATCGATTTCATGTTTTTGCTTCAATTCTTTATCTGACTCTCCACAGGTCAAAATCAAGGCAGAAATAAGCCAAGCTCTCAAGGATGAGAGGGGAATCAGGCAACTTCCAAATCAAGAAGTTCTGTAAGTGGACCACAAACCAAATAAGTGCATGTTGAAAAACTCTAAGAACAGCTTTCCTCTCTTCAAAATAAAAGAGGCTTGGCAGCCCAAAATAAATTCCCAAAATCACAAAACCCAAGCATGTGAGTTATCGAATAAAAGCCAGAGAGACGAATAAAATTATGAGAGTTGTGCCATGAATAAGGATCTATATAAAGAATCGATGAAGGTTTCATCCGGCCGGCACATTCCGCTGCCCTCACAAAGGCAGATGTGTCGTGCCCGATAGTGGAACCCTAAGGTATCTAAATATATGAAAGGCTCATAAAGGACTCACCCGGCCGATACATTCAGCTGCCCTCATAAAGGCAGATGTGTCATGTTCGGTAGTGAGATCCTAAAAAGCATAGACAGCCCCTCCCCCACTTGAAGGGGGAGCTACACTTCAAGCCTTTAGCCAACCCTCATACCCTCTTTAGCTTCCAGTAGGTCTTTCAGAGAGGTATAAAGCTGATTAGAGTCAACAACATGCACAAAATAAAGGTGGTCCCAATGCGAACTATCAGATACGGAAAGAACCTGAGACCCAAGCAACTCTCAAAATCTGAAAGAGTCATGGCAAGCAATAAGACTTGATATGACCTTAGGGGAACTCAGGTCAAGAATTAAAGCAAGAGTATGGAAATCCTAATAAGATCGCCTCGCCATTACATGTCTCAGCTCTATCTAACTTGAGGACAAGCTAGACTCTAAGTTAGGGGGGGTGATAACCTCCTATTTTAGTCGATTATCTTAGTCTTTTTCTTTAGTTTTCCATAATCTTATGGGGTTGGAGCATTTATCTAAGCACCAGTTATAGGTAAACCTAGAGAAGACATCAACTCTCTAGGGTTTTTGGTTCATACCTTGGGACTCCCATTGGAAGAGTAATCTTTTGGTGTAAGTCCCAGCTCCATCACATATACTTGTGAACATAAACAAATCTGAAAACTAATAATTGTGAACTAAAATACATCATATAATTTTATAGAAATCTCACCTAACTTTTCATTGGTGATCTTTATGAAATTGTGTGTCAATTGGAGAAAATGGGGGATCCATAAGAATGGCCAAATACATTTAAAATGTCAAAAACATCATGTACAAATGTTAGTTCAGAGACTTGGGTTACTATTGAAACCCTTTTACTTTAGGGAAGGGGTTGACTCTGACTATGCTTACAATGGAATGTCTAGATTCTGGATTTGAATATTGACAATTGGTGCAACATGTTTCTACGAACCAAAATTATCCAGCTTCCAAGACCCCACTTTCGAAATCCCTACTCCTACTGAATGTTAAACACTATAGAAGGATAAATTGTTAAATATATATATTTTTGACTGAATGGTGTTGAATGAAGCAAGAGGGAATTATGGAACTATGAAAATATATGTGAGTAGCCTTTAAGAATCTTCTTGTAGGATAAGATCACATGTTGTGTGGACCAACATGGGAAAGTAACAAGTTAGAGGACACAAAAATATAGAATAAAGTAGAAAGAAGAATGGACCTTAAACAACATGGTCCTATGAATAGGGACAATATGAATGAATGTAAAACTATTTAACATGAGATCAAATAGATGAAAAAGATAATGGTGAAAAACTATATACACATGTAAAATTTAGAGAAATAAGGGATGATGACCAAAACGTTAAGATCCTCAATTTTGTATATTAAGACTCTATGATAATGAATTTATTAATAATGCATTAAAATTCACATTATGAAAATTAGAGTAGTATTTTTTTGGTCGGCGAAAAATTCAATTAGAGTAGTATTAGAATACCAGTACTATGAATTTGATTGAATGGGATGATAGATTTAATCTCTCAATATACGTAAATAATGTAATATTGCACAAATATATTAATATTAGGATTAATTTGAATTATTATGATATTAAAATCATTGAGTTTGTAATTAAGAAGATATTTAAGCTTGTGGACCCATTGGAAGGCCCATGGCATGAGCTATGGTCCTTAGAACCCAATATAAGCCCATTTTACTAATTAGGGTTTGCATATAGAACCTTGAGAAAACAATGTTAAATTTAGTATTTCATGCTCTAATAAGTGGCAATAACAATTTTTGTATAGATAATATACATATTAGATAACATGATAGGTACTAGAATTTTATAAGATAATATGTTTCCTAGGTAATTAATTAAATCATCATCTACTTAGTTCTTTGATATCAAGTTTCGAGGATCACGTCAACTTTCCCTAACCTAATTTGTTGTCTAGGCCTAGATAATGGTTAGTTAATGTTGATCCTAAAGTTTGCCAAATGTGAGATATTATATGGCGTAGAGAATTGGAATAGAAAAGAGAATTTTAAAATAAAAGAAATAGTTATTAAGAGGAGATTTATGTGGTAGGATCCCTGGCGGATTGGGGATCCCTTCTTTAGGTAGAACGGGATGCGGGAAATCACCCCTTTTGCACAAACTTTTCTTAGTATTGTACTCAACAAAGTCCCCCAAATACATGGGTGTCCATCTACCTCTTTGGACTCCCTCCATGTCATCTAACAACCCTGATGGCTTCGATAGAGTGCAACAAACTCAACCATATCTAATTTTTCCATTGTCGTCTTGTGATAACACCCAATCTCATGAAAATAGAGCATCATAGGGCTACCCAAAAACCACCTTCACTCTAAACTTTGTGCCTATATAAGGATCTTCAGAGCATTTTCGGTTCTACAAAGGAACCAATCCATCCCCAACCATTCAATTGCAACAATAGAGTCACCAACCATCACCCCTACTTGAAGAGGGTTCCTGCTTAAACAATGCATTCGTCAGATATCAGCGCTTCCTTGTCCAAATTGTCCATGCCCACACCATCTAGTGGACATGACAGAGATCTCTATGGTATAGATTGGGCATGAATTTTCCTAGAACTCTCAGTTGATAGTGAAGACATCAAGAACTTGTATCTAGCTTGTCAATGAACTTCTTGAAGGGTATCTAGGATAAACTAAAGGATGCGAGAGATTTGATAGACCCATAATATAGATGATGGGAAAGCTAATTTCTTCAAAAGCAAGGTAAACCACGAAATCTTGGATCCTCTTTTTATACCCTATTTTTAGCCAACCATGTCCATTGTATCACTCTCTCTGATCACCCCTCTCATCCCTTAAGAACTTTTTGGAAGTGGTGAGACCTATCTTTGATAGTTGTGGTGTTGGCTACTGATGCCAAGTCTAGGAGCTATGAGGATGACCTCCAAGTTGACCTTCCCATGGCTACTAGCAACAGTAGCTAAGATAGTCGGGGAGGGTGATCAACCCCCCTAGGTAATGTACCCTATTACCCTTACCCACATGATCAGTCTTGAGCACCGTGTAAAGGGAAAAAAGAACATCTCTCCTTTTTCAATAGAGTCAACCCACATTGGGGCCTGGAGCTAATGTGGCACAAGCCGGTTGGTAGATCGAACTGTGAAAATAGTATGGATAACATGATAATTTCCCAGGTGATAGTCAATGATTAGACAATATAGGTTTAGCTTGAAATAATTCTAGTAATATATTGGTATCTTGGATGAAATTATATACATAATTGCTCAGATAAATGTGCTATGAATAAAACATAGTCAATGTCTACTTATGATCATAGTTCCATAAGAATAGGTACTACATGAATATGAAGTGGTTTCTTCATGTAAACCCTACATTTGATAAGTAGGATGTCCAATATAGTAAATACATTTTCTTTGTGATAATACATGATATTCTTGAATATAATGAGATCCCTAGAAAATGATGATGCTGAATGATATTAGGGTTTCTGAATCAGTAGATCCAAATAAAAGAAAATTGGTGTTTTGAAATAATGTTTATAACTTGATATGATCTTAACCCACATGATCTAATCCACGGTTTCATGATGACATGATATTTTCAATATGAGAATTAGGGTTACACCTAATGGTTAGTTAGGATTTCCATCCCTTTGGAATAATGATGTGATGGAACTAGGGTTTGATGTCCTTATTCCTAATCCAATCCCAAAATGACCATAATCTCTAGTTAGGACCTAATCTAGATGTAATTAGTATCTTATGAATGTATGATGACATTTGAGAATTTTATGTACATGAATATTAAATGTTGATTTGCTTGGATATGATATGATTATCTAGATTGCATCCATGAAGTACTTGAAGTATTCTACATGGATATAACTACATGAAGACTTCGTTTGAGGTAAGTGGTTATTTATGATTACCTACATATTTCAAATTGAAACGATTGTTGAGGATTTCTTGATGTTTAGTTAAAGATAATACTTATATGTTTATTTAGGTCCAATTCTCTATAATACCAATATGCGCGACATATAATGAAACCTATGATACTCCAGACCTTGGGTTACACCTACTAAGGGCCAATTCACCTATGTCTAATGATGGAAAGAGAAAGGTGATTACACCCATGGTGGTATGACAAATTGTGGTTAGTTTATCTAAAATATTATATGAGTAATATATTTGATTGTTAAATGACATATGTTGGTATAATATCTGCACACTTTTTATACACCCACGTACCCAATATTAGCAGTATACTAATCCTAGCTTATGCTTGTCGATGTTTTAGGTAACTGCCATATATAAATATGAAGAAATGGAGATCCTAATGAAATCAATTGAGGATAACAACGGTAATAACAAGGAGGATTATTTTGCATACCTTAGTGCTTCTTATCATGTATATGTTAGTTTAGTTTGTATAATTCATCTATCTCCTTAAAGGGGTATTTTATTACATTTGTATCCAATCCAAGTTGGTGTAATTGAAATGGATGATTATTATTTGTTATTTATTAATATGGATCCTACAAATATAGGTATTGACCCTCGATATTAGGATGCATCTTTTTTGGGGGATGCCCAAAAATTGAGGTCATTAAATGTGGTATCAGAGACCAAATTTGTCAAATAACAATTAATAGTTGATAATATCAAATAATATATAGAATTATAAGGAAAAGTATTAGGGTATGTTCTAACAGTAATGGTGTCTAGAAAGGATCATGACTTTGGGGGCTAGAAAAATTTTCTTCCAAACTGTTAAGTTGGAAAACAAGGACTTTCTAAGTCAATGTGATACCTACCTAGGCAGAACCTAAGATTTATCTGAAAAAATATTTCCCTAGGTTTCTCATCTTTAATTTTGTCCAATTCTTATATCCTTGATTTATAAATCCTAAAATTCACTTCTCTTGTGATCTTGAGTTGGGGTTTTAGGATGAAGTAGGATTAATGAATCTTTTACCAATTTAAGTATATATAATATTAATAGGAGAAATTGATGTTAAATGTGTGGCAAGTAATTCATATTATTCCAATGTGGATAAACCCGATAAAGACCTAAGTATGGGTGGGAAAACCCAGTCGTCCATAAAAGAGTTGAGTGGGATAATCCAGTAGGGTATAAAACCTAGATGGGATCAAGGGGATAATAAACCCCTAATATACATGGTGTAGTCCTCGAAATCTTAACCCTGATCATGGGTAATGGGAGTAGTACAAGTGAAATTATAACCCTACCAAGCAACACAAAGTAGGGGTAAAGTAAAGAGGAAATCCAAATGGATTTGGGAAATCTAATTTGTTTACCACAAAGTAGATACTCTATTTTCACATGCATGCAAGTACATGGCATAACTCATGCATGATACATGTGAAGGGTTTTGAATATATATATATATATATATATATATATATATATATATATATATATATATATATATATATGTATATATATATGTATATATATATGTATATATATATATGTATATATATCTCTGTGTGTGTGTGTGTCTATGTGTGTGCGTATGAAACATAGGTAATCAGTGGTTATATAGGAACAAACATAAGACCATCAACGCACATTTAGGGGTTGTGTCCCGACCTGGGGAGGATCATCCCATGAATAGGAAAAGACCTATGGGGGAGGCATAACCCTAAACCCCATGAGTCAGGTTGTTTCTAGAAAGCCTAACCTCCTCTTAAAAGTTGAGAAGGAACCCTAGTTTAGGACCTTCCCTAAAAGAGTGAGTTGAACCACCTTGTTTTTTATATTAAAAATATTCAATAACTGTGGACATCCTAAAAGTAGATAGGCCTAGAGATATGAATTATGATGGGATGGATGGGTATAAGGAACAAAAGAATTTATCCCAACCTAGTCATAACAAGATGTCCTTAATTGTAATGACCTCGCCTCTCAGTAACCCCCAATTAAGGGAGACCAAGAGGTCAGAGCCATTATCCCAATTAACAGGATTAAAGGTTCGACAAATAATCAATAACAATTATCAAATTTTACCAACTAAACTGAAAACTAGTATAAAATAAAACTTTGCATACCTTTTCCAAAAACAAGGATATCTACTTCTATCCGCATC
The DNA here is from genome assembly GCA_963693085.1 of Alisma plantago-aquatica. NCBI lineage: Eukaryota > Viridiplantae > Streptophyta > Magnoliopsida > Alismatales > Alismataceae > Alisma > Alisma plantago-aquatica. The sequence goes on from OY856415.1 coordinate 635,882,919, forward strand.
AGGAGTCCATTCTAACTAATCCTCCTTTGTAAATTTAATTCTTATTTAATTCCACATGTGCCACTTTATTGTTTGTCCTTTTCAATCTTGTACCTAAAACACCGACAAACAAAACGTCAGTCAGCATATCGGTATATGCTAGTATGTGGGGAGAACTGAAAATTTTGCAAATATGGATAACAATCTAATTATTACAATCAAGTTAGTTAACAAGACAATTTATGCTTTTCAGTATGACATTCTCCACCGCTTTTTCCCTAACCCTGGCATACCCCCTTTCGGGTTTCTCTTTTGCCATTGACTTAAGGCCACCTTCTCAATCTCGAGCTTGGTGCCTGGGGTCACCCTTCATGGTTCCCTTTAGTCATGCAATATCATAGGCCACCTTCTCAATCCTGAGCTTGGTGCCTGGGGTCACCACTCATGGTTCCCATAGGTCTTCCCTCCAGGGCTTTACCTCTTTGCATCATCCATCGGGGTGGCATGTAGGTGCGAGACTACACACTTATTTATAATTGTGATAACCATAGTGACTTTATAATTTTTCAAGTATGAACATCCAACTATTTAGGTTGCATTCAATGCAAGGAAACATTCGAAAAACCCTCAGGAAACTAATGTGATTAACCATAATTAACCACATACATGTTAGGCTGAATTGAGATAGAATAGTCCAATCAATCAAGACATCCAATGAAGCAAGTACATGAATCTTGAAATTACATGCAATTCCTTTTTATCAAAATCTATCCAAACCATCTTTATACTTATGGATTCTATTCCTTTTTAGGGTTTCTTTCTCTTTTAGGGTTTACTTTGCAGTTAGGATTTTACTTCATCTTACTCTTTTAAACCCTAATTTTCTCATCTATCCTTCACGGAAGTTATTAAGGTTACCTTTTAACAACACATAACCTTAATTTCATATTAAAGCACAATTAATCATCAATTAAGTTCATTAAGCCTCTTTTACATTAAAGATACCATTTTTATCCTTTTAATCTATGACAAAATCATTATGCTCATTTATCATCAATTCGTAGTTCATTATGGTCTAATTCACATATGAACGTTATTTATCATTAATTCTACCTTTATCCATTAGAAAAACCCTAATTATCATATTAAGGATATTTATCCACAATTCGGAACTTTTATACTCGAAATAGCTTAGAATCATCATATCTCAGCTTTATTCATGAATTTGAATAATTAAAGCCATTAAGAGTCATAATTACCATCATTAGGGTTTCAAGGCCCATTAAAGCATATTTATGCACATAAAACTCTAAATTAAACCAATTACATGCAAAGTTCATCTTTTTTATCTTAATGTATCTCTTTATGATTAACAGGTTAATATCAACTTTAATCATCCATTAAACCCTACTAAACACATTAATCCTATCAAAATAGGGTTTCTTAATCATTAATACATTAAAGTTAATAACTTCCATTACTTTTCAAATTGCAATCAGAATTAGGCTTCAAATATATTTTTATTGCATTCCTTAAGTTCTCTTGATCAAAAATTCATGTGTAATGTGCATCCATCCGAGCTATTGTTAATTAGATATGAATTTTGTAAGAACTTACTTACTTGAGCTAATCAGAAAGCACCAAGTGTCCTTTCCATGCAACGTATCTCGGCTTGCTTGAAAACATTTTGAAATGTCCATTTTACCCACGCCTAAGTTGTTGGTTACAATTCCTAGAGGGGTATTTTTGTCCAACATGTGCAACTTGTCTTCAACCTCGCGATCAGTCGATGCTTCCACCGCAGAAGTCCTAGCTGCGGCTTGCGCTCCTCCTCCTCCCTCTCCTGGACCCCAACGATCACCGGAGATGGTTCCTCCACCTCCAACGCTCCTCGGTGCTCCCCTGGATGCCAAGATCTCGTGGCCAGAGCCGCTGACCCGCGCTCGCCAAGTCTGCCTATGTGGCTGACCTTGCAGCCGTCCAAGGGTCGTTGTGTCAAGGTTAGAGAGAAGAGACGACCGCCAGGCTTCCCTTCGGTTGTGTGGTGCTTCGAGCCTCCAACAGTACCACACCACGACCCTCAATCGTTCCAGGGTGCCTCTATCCATCTTGGCTAGGTTTTGCATGGATAGAACAAAGAGGGGAGTGTGGGATCTCTCTCTCTCTCTCTCTCTCTCTCTCTCTCGGACTCGAACTAGGGCTCTACCCTTTATATAAGGGTGGGTATCCACACCCTAAGATTACCATCTATGGGTCAACTAGTTCAATTCCCAATAGGATCCCTATTCCTTCAAGGAGAAGTAATTTTTCTCTCTCCTATTTATCTCCTTGATATTCTTTATTACTTGGATATTTTGGAATATGAAAATCCTCTCCCTTACTCTCTTTATTCTTGCCTTTTAATTCATTGGCCACGAAAAAAAAAATTCCTTAAGTAGAAAATACTTCCTTCTTAACAATACCGCATAATTCATTCATTATGCATCATATTATCCTCTTATTTTCTATTATTGGTATTTTCTCTTTTATTTTCTCCATTGGGGCTCCTTGGACCCCAAGAAACTCTAATATTTCGAAATTCCTTTTTAAGGATACTTATTATCCTTCTAGATGCATCTATATTCATTAATTCTCATTATCTTGTTTATTTCTTATTAGAATATCTCTTTTGGCAGATTTCTCTTTATCTTTCTTTTTATTTTCCTCATTGGCATTCCTTTTAACATTAGGAATCCTTTGGATACGAAAATATACCAAGGATAACTCAATTATACCTCTTTCCACTTATTTTCCACATTTTATTATTGTTTTCAATTTCTTTCTTAATAAAGAAATATTTAATTGATATTTTCTTTTCTTGTTGCATTATCTTTGCAACTTTGGACTCCTTGGGACCCAAGGAACCCAAGAGGCACGAAATCCAACTTTGGATATCATTCTTTTGCCTTCTAGAGGTTTCTCCATCTTTCTTTTCTCCATTTTCATATTTACTTGTTTAATAATGGAGTTTCCTTTGTCTTTTATTTGTTATTGGGCCCAATAGCCAATAAAGCCCACAAAACAACCATCAAGGCTATTGTAAACGAAATCCTTTAATTCAAAACAAATTACATCATTATTTGTTAAAATATCTTTAATAGGAGAAATTACATTTCTCACCAAAAGAATCCAAAAATTGGGGTTGTAACATCCTTCCCCTCTTATAGGAATTTTTCCCTCAAACTTCCACCAGGAACACAAACAAATAGGATAAGCCTTTCTTATGTCCATCAGGGCTCCCATGTGGCTTCACCCTTTCCATGGTGCTTCCCAAGAACCTCCATCATCTCATATTCTTCCATTTTAGTTCTTTCTTACCTTGGTATATCGTACCCTCACAAGTGACTCAGGACATTTCAGCCTCTCAAAAGCTGAATAGGTTCAGGGCTCAGCACATGGCTTGGGTACCTCACATAGTGCTATAGATCGGACATATCGAACTCATCACACACTACTATATCCTAAGGGGAAAGGTCAAACATAACCTTCTCCACCAATCCATCTCAAATTAACCCATATATCGGGGACTCAGCTTTCTCAGTTGTAGCTTAGAGGGGTCAGATTTTCACATCACATATCCTCCCACAGTGAACTACATCTCAGTCTACTTTGCATCAGCTCACGACTCATGTCACCCCTGGGCTCTCTCTCAGCCATTGCACAATCAAAGTGACTTCATCTGCACACATTGTGGTCCTTTTCTGACCTTCGCGAGGCCTCCTTCACCAACATCATCTTAATGAAGTGGTGACTGACACAACCTCCCTATAGAACTTCTTGCATCCTGATAAAGGCTATGGTGGTTATCATCACATCTTACAGAGGACAAGAACTGTCTCTAGGTATCACCCTGAGCAAGCACACATGCTCTTATCAGACCCTCTAGTCTGGTTCACACTAACCATCAGTTAAGGGTGATGAACTGTACTAACATCGAGTTCTTCATGTATCTACTTCCACCTCATGGAAGTGAATCTTTAGGTCCTACTCAATAACCTTTGAACTTGCATCATGGTGTAGTTCAACCATCTCTCTCTCTCTTATAAGTAGTTCAACCTGATCTGTCCCTTGATAGTACTCTTTCTTTCTCATGTCATCTAGGTGAGGCGATCTACCATAACCCACAATGTACCTTGATGTTTCTTGGTCAAGGGGAGACTTACCACAAAATTCATAGTGGTGAACTCTCATTCCCTCTCGGGGACTCTTTATCCTCTATGTAAAAGCACTGGGTTATTGGTGTCCGTCCTTCACCCCTGGCTTGCATGGCCACATGCCACATGCAACTTGATATCAAGCATCCAAAGTACTACTACCACTTATTATCTCAATAGTACCATGGTGTACGATGATCTTAAAATCATGATCTCATGTATTGTCATAATTTCTCAAGATAGATTCCTCAAAAACCCTAAACCACTCTTATCAGGGTTTTATCACCTTCCTATCCAAAGAAGTGTATCTAAGGTTTTACAACCCTCCTTCTATTTCATCAAGGCCTAGGCTGGCTAACCAAACAACTACTAACTTGATCAATCGGTATTGTTGCATCTGAGGGTTAGCCAAACCTATCTTCTTTCCAAACTTAGGGTTAGCCTAACAACCTCTTGTAGTCTCTAGCCAAACTACGTAGCTATATCTCAACCAGAGCATCCATTACCACTTCACATCCTTAGGTATTAGGTAATGTTGAAGACATACACTTCTATGTATTCCACTTATCATCTCGTCTCAAACTCTAAGTCTATCTTCATCAGAACACTCTGAGCTCATCCTCTTGATTATCAAACTCAACCTTGTATCCCTTACAAATTCCACATAGCTCATGATAAAACATTCTCACAAGATGATTACCTTAATACTCTTATTGTTTGTACATATCGTTCACTTCACAGGGGTATGTTATCGTCTTTGTCCTTATACCTCATAGCAACGTTCCAACTCACATCATCTTTTTTTCCTTGGTGTATGGCATGTGTATTGTCCTATCTCTCACTCCCATAACAAGAGCAAATGAGCATTTGGTTGTAGTCCAAATACAGAGTTCTTCCTGTTCTAAGAGTAGAGATGGTACATCCCACCTTGCCAGTACAAATTTAAATCTAAGTTGAAGCGTGCCACATATGTCTCTACATCACAATCATCTTGATATCAAAGTTACTTCCATGGGGAACAGGTCTTGAACTTACTTGGGTCACCACACAATCCTTGGTCATCTCCTCTAGGTATATAGGGTGCTGACACTTTTGGGGCCATCCCTCTTCCCTTATGCATCAAGAGAGTGCCCTACTTATCTACCATTTGGGTCCCATGAGTTCATGAAGGTGATCAATCTCCTAACCCATGGCCCTCAGATGATGATAGTTGTTACCTCTCGACCCTATGGTCATGTGCAATGAGGGAATTAGGCAACTCCTACTACCATCGGTCTTATCCCTACCTGACCCTAGGATAGACTTAGGATTCTATTATAGTACATGTCCAACTTAGAACCTTACCCAAGCCTTCATCATCTCTCTCTCTGCATTCATGGGCTAACTTTCATCCTTTCACTGTGTGAAAGACTGGATTTTGGCTTAATTTTGAGGACAAAATTTCTTTTAAGGTGTGTGGGATGTGACGAAGTGAATTTTTAGAATTTTGTATACTCTGTTGGATACGTGAACTATGGATTTGAGGATTTGAATGGCCAATCATTGGAGTTCACACCTCAAATTTGGCAAGAATGTACATTAGAATATTATGAATCTAGGTTTGAAGCTTCATGTTCATATGAGGTTGTCGATGAACGATATATATAATTATAGGTTGAGGAAATTAAAAATTAGATATGTAGTTGAGGGGTATAGTCTTGGATGCATTAATAAAGGCCAAGATTTTGATATGTCATGCAACTAATTGGTTCGAGTGGCATGTGAGGCCCTTTTGTAGTGTTGATCTGGTTTCTTCATGTGACTCATATGTCAGCAAGTTAAGTGCCACGGATAGGCTGGTGTAGTGGTGAATAGCATCCCTTGGATGTAATCAGATGGTTGCGGATGTCTTCTTGATAGCAGTTGAGGTGAACATGCGCCCTCTTGCAAATGATCCCCACGTCTGATCGTGGCCTAAGGAAGCGAGAGAAGTGGACGGTTCTCTTTGACTTGGAGGATACCATAATGTAGAACTCGCTTTAGGGGCACGTTCAAGACATGAAAAGGAGAACAAGGCCCCCAAAACAACAGTGTCTCCGTTGCCAGTGGCAGTAGGGTTCTTAGAGGAAGATCCTTTCCTATTCTTTGTTGCAATAGACTTTGGCAGTGGCACGCTCCTCGAGTCATGAAGCGGAATCACCAGAAGAAAGCCTCCATGTCGCTCAACATAGGAGAAACAGATGAAGCTAGTGGCACCTTCTAGAGTTTGATTAGAGGTCTGACCGACCATCACCTTCTCAGCATAGCATGGAGTTGTTGAAGTGCTTCAGACAGGACTAAGGAGGTGCACCAATCCACAGCAACAAGCTAGACTGAATGGATCCTAGGCAACCAGATTAGAGAGGGTGGCTCGAAGCTAATCCGGGCGGCGTCCAGTTGGAGAAGAGATATGCGGCGACGTGACGCTTGTTGTGGAGAGCGGATCTCGCATTGGGTGTGTCCCGTAGGCGTGAGGATGATGGCGAGGAGCAGGAACTTGCTACCTAGTGTGCACTCGAGGATGGAGATCGGGGGTTGGGATAGAGTCCACAGCAGACTCTTGTATCAGGCTGCGTCGACGTCCAGGTGATGCGGCCGAACAACGCAAATGGGCGTCAGGGCAGGCTCAATGTCGGTGATGCTCGCACGAGCAGAGGTTTCCCGCTTCACGTAGACTGTGAAGAGTATGGGAGGACGAACGGTTCCTTGCTGGGGATCTTCCTGTAACATCCCACGATTTGAGGCCTCGGATAACATGATCTTAAAAGGAATGATTGGACTACCCATATCACCAAGGTGCACCTCCTTTTCTGCAAGCCCATATCTAAAGAACTCCATAATTAAGCGTGCTCAGCTTGCAGTAGTACTAAGATGGGTGACCAGTCGGGAAGCTGATCCTAGATTGCGCGTCTGTGAGATTAAGACGCGCAGTTAAGTCTAGTGGTGGTCTGTGGGGCCAGTCGTCATTCCTAAAACTCTACTAGAGCCTTGGGCAGTGGGCCCAGACGTTACAAATGGTATCAGATCCATAACCCCTCCAGTAGGTGGGGCCCACATGGACATGGCATGCCAGTCTCGAGCTGTGCAGTCCAGGCATGTAGGAATGGGTTGTCCATGGTTGACGTAGCCACCCTTGTGCTGGTATTCCGTGATCGGGAGCTGGGTGTCCATGGGCCATTGTGGGTCTGCACTGAAATGGGGAAGAGATTATGAGGCCTTATAGTTGAGCTTTGACAAGGACGTCAAGAGCCTAAGTGGGGGAGATTGTAACATCCCAGGATTTGAGGCCTCGGATAGCATGATCTTAAAAGGAATGATTGGACTACCCATATCACCAAGGTGCACCTCCTTTTCCGGGAGCCCATCTCTAAAGAACTCCATAGTTAAGCGTTCTCAGCTTGGAGTAGTATTAGGATGGGTGACTAGTCGGGAAGTTGATCCTGGCTTGCACGTGTGTGAGATTAAGATGCGCAGTTAAGGCTAGTGGTGGTCTGTGGGGCCAGTCGTCATTCTTGAAACTCTACTAGAGCCTTGGGCTGTGGGCCCGGACGTAACCTTATAATTTGGTGTACAAACCTTGAATTAAATTCGAATAATCATCAAATCTTGATCCTACATGTCCATAAACATGTGTTATGATACTAACATACCTCAAGGCTCATTAATTGGCTACTTGAGTTTGTTGTGACTACTAACTAGAACTTTTAGCCTCATAAGTACCCAAGCTCACTAATAAGTTTATTCATCATAATTGAACTCAACTTGGTCTGGTAATCATCAATTGCATATATAGCTATTTTGGAGTGAAAAGAGCTAGTAATTAAATAACTAATTACTCAATTTGGGATCAATCGTCTAAATGACACACATTGTCTTAAATACTATATTGGTTATTAGAGCCCCAAAATATGGGTTATCACATTCACCCCACCTTATATGGAATTTCGTCCTCGAAATTCAATTGAACTTATACTCAAGGTGATATGAAGAATTTCAACTTCATGAAGATTGCCACTTCTAGTTACCAAAGTTCTCATATTTATATATGCATCCCAACTCGACATTGTAGGATCTAGAGTTGTGTAACCACCCCACCTTATATAGGTTGAAGCATAACATTTTTTTCAAGGAATTGAAGAACCACTTCATGACTTAGTTATTATAGGATTCACATCCCTTATTACATTAGGGATTTTTTTTTCTCATATGAAGTTAAGGAGGTATTACTTAAGTTTCATCTTTCACCCCACTAAGTCGTGTAAGGTGATATCAAGTGTGCACCTCAAATGTTTTAGAATCATCACATTTGAAATAATTAATATGGGTTTATGATCGACATCCTACTTAGATTTGATCATTGTAGAAGGGATTAATTTACATACTTGAATATAGGGTTTCACCCTAAGGTGTGGGATTTATCATCAAACTAGAAGCTTAGAGTTGTAAGATTGAGTTTAGGAACTATGTTTAGTGATCATGTATCTGTGATCCAAATACATCTTATTTTTCAAGCTCATTATTTCAGACTTACATCCTTCATTTATGATATTAAGGGAAAGAAAACATACTAAATCAAGCTTATCATGATTTCAAACTTGGATATTATATGTATGATGTGGGAGAGGAATATAGAATAGGTCAAGCTTATGTGAGTGACTCCTCATCTATAATCATATATGTAGCTCAAGTGAGGTTTTTAGCATCATATATTAAGGAGAAGAAGAAGAAGAAGAAGGGAGAACATGTATGTTGAGTATCTTTTGCACAAAGCATCATACTCTCATAACTAGATTTCATATATTACCTCACTTGTAACCAAAGATGAGATCACAAAATATGTCACTCAAGCTAGGACCTAACTTAGCCAAAGGATTGACTTTATCATATGGGTCATCTACCCATCCTTTTCTTTTACCCAATTCTCACATATAGATTTGAATCATGCATAAGGACTCAACTCAGCACTCAAGAGTAATCTAGTGTAGGACATTTTTTTTCTAACACATATCTCATATATTGGAGGCTAGGTCCTATGACCTTCTCCCTGTGGGTCTTACTCTCTCTAGAGTTCACCACATATTCATCCTGCCACTAGACATCCTCCTTGTATAAGAGCTTGAGGCTCATTCATACTCATCTCTATCTTAACTTAGCTTATCTTAAGTAGGAAAGGGAATGTACTTTCATCATTACAACTTAGTATAGATCCTCTAAGAGTGGATTCAACTCATATACAACTCAAATCTTAATAAGGAAACTTATACCATCATAGTTCAAAGTTAGATACAATTCTATATGCTTATTTCCTTCATCTTTCTTTTGTCTATCTATCTATCACATAATCTTATGAGGCTCTAGACTTCTAATCTAGATCTATTCTATCTTCTAGACTGATGTCTCTCCCTTTCACTTAGATTGCATGAACACCCACTACTCTCCTGTGTGAGGGACACATTTTTATATTTACATATATCTAATAAAATATTATATATTTCTTCTCCGAGAAAGAAGGCGTCAGAGAAAACTATCGAGGTGCGAGCCGATTGGGAAACAAAATCAAAACAGTAAACTCGAGTGTCCAACACACAGTAGATAGTCTGGTTCCATGTAATGAAATGGTGAGAGCATGGTGTAGACTAGTGTAGCTACCCAATACATATGAGATCTATATGCAAAGGGTTTGAGACACTTGTCTAACCCTAGTTCTCGAACATCTAGGTTCTAACCTAGAGGCTAAGTCAAAACTTATTCCTATAGAACAACTTATTAAGTTTCTAGGTTTTAAAGTGAAAGGTAAAATTTAGTTTTTATGTTTCATGGCGAGCAATTGTCAGGTGCAGTTATTGTTCATGCTCTGATACCAACTGTAACGTCCCCAGATTTTCACCTTCTCAAAACCCCATGGAGATGAGAAGACAAAATCTGAACACGTTAGCAATTATATCAGAAAGCGATGTGGAAGCATAATACACATACATGAACATACAACCATAACATACTCAACATTCAACATGTATATTTATACAATATGAATTATTACAAAATGATTTACATTTACATATTGAATGAAAATTCCACAGTCTATGAACATGTATGCTAAGCTAAGATCTACACAATAGGTACAACCTGAACAACTGCTCACTCTCATCTTTTTCCTCCCATGCTATCTCTGAACCTAAAACATACGTGAAATAGTGAATCAACACACAAGGTTTTGTGCACGTGGGTAGAAAGATACATACTAATATGTTTGCATAATTGAAATAACTTGAGAAAGAAAGATCAAAGGAAAACATTGTTTAAAGTGATAATCAGGTAAACATTCCTTTTATTGCATTCACTTTGATGCGGTTGTACTACACATACTTGCACTTGACTTACATCTAGTGTGTGATCATACATCTAACATGGGCCAAGGAATCATAAATCCATGTTAGGAAACATACATCCACACCAGGCTATGTGCTCTAGTAGCTACAACCCGTCATACTCATTTATGTTCTATTAGATTTGGCGAAGTATAACTCATATTAGTTCAACCAAGCAATCATATCCAAATAGCATTCAAGATATTACATATCATAGGCAACCAGAAAACTAGTCTTATACTTAATAAAACCCACGTACCTGAGTTCAGAGATTCATAGATATCTTTGATCATCTAGACAATCTGGTCATCACCTGGTTAATAACAAAATCATATACTAGCATCAGATTCTGATCATCTTAACCCTAGTCGTGTTCATTTTAGGGTTTACTTAGATCATTATGTTATTCTCATGATTACTTGTATTCTTACCTTATTTTTATCTTACTCATGTCATTTTCTAGATTACGGTTTATCAACTGGATATACTCATGTTTCACATTATTATGTGGACATATTTAACATTATTTCACTTTCATTTAACCATATTAGGGTTACATCACATGTATTAAGGGTGCTCTTCATATAACATGAATTATATGCATCATCATGATCTCATAATTAAATCTAAGTTTCCAAATACAGATATGAGCTTACTTTGTAAATTTCATCATTTATTGAGCATGCATGTATTTATTACATTTTCTTTTGGGTTATTAGCCCTAATTAGCCATATGGAGCAAATTATATGATTTCGTACATCAACATGACCATAACTGACATCATATGCATTATAAACATGAATATAGAGTTACTGACATGTTATCATAATTTTAGAATATCGTTGTATATTTATTATCCATCATATGAGCATTTCACATCTTACATGATATCACTATTATTAGTGCAACAAAAGACTGATATTATGGTCCCATGTTATTCTACTTATTTTTCTTAACATTTCGGTACCTTATTTGTATTTTTCTAACAAGTAGACTATTTTCTACAATTATTGAAGATCTATAGATTATTACCTCTCTGAGCCAATCGTTGGACGCCACGTGGCTACTAAGGTTGGCGCAGCTCCTTTGCTTGCTGCAGCCAGTTCAGGCTCTAGGGATTGACCCAACAGTTCACACCTAATCTCCAGTTAGACCATTCGGTCTGGGACTAGTTTGCTGGTCCACCCGCTCCCTCTCTCGCGCCCGAGTCCCCAGTGGACTCCCCTTACGCAAAGTCACCGCCTGACACGGGTTCGGAAATGTAGGAGGGGGGATCATGTCTCTTGATCTCTCTCTCGACCATGGTGTTTCTATGGATAGCTCCGGTATCTCCTCCCAGTCACCTTCGACTAGGTTCAGGTCTCTCGAGTCACGCCCTCATGAGCCCAATGAGGTTGTCGTCGATGGCTATGCTTCAGATCTGCTTCTCGACGATTGGGAGCCAGGTCTGGTTCTGCACAAAGCAGAGAGGGTGCCGCCGCATCCATGGCTCCATTGAGGAATTCGGGAAGTAGTTGACTGCAAATCATGGCACCATCGAACTCTACTGATCTCAGGATATGCGCCTGTGAGCCGTCATTGATGGCTGCCACTGTCGGTTGCTTGGGGCCCCAGTGGGACTCTTCCAGAATGACCACCGCCTCCATAGCTAGGGTCGCTCCTCCTGCCTGGCCGCCATTGTGAGCTCGAACCCAATTCTTCTCTATGAGACTTGGTCGTTGTATCCATCTCCTCTTATGTTTCATAGATGTCCAGTAGCCTCGACATCTAATCCTTTATTATTCGCCTCGCACATCCTTAAGCATTGCCATGGCTTGAGCAATGAGCAACGATAATCACCGGATCTAGGGCTTGATGGTACTCCTCTATGCTCTAGACTCTACTAGTGTTGAAGGATTCAGAAGGGGCATGTGGTCATTTTTTCCTGGTCACTGTAAAATGCAGTGGAGAAAGAAGGAATGGGATGGGGATCTGATCTCTCTAGTTCTCACTAATGGAGACGGTGCTAGGGATAGAGTTTGGTTTTATCCAGATATGCCACCTCACATTCCAAACTAGAGTTTGTTGAGATTCTGAGAGTGCAGTGGTGAGGATTTCTCAGTTACAAACTCACATTGATCTGTAGTTTGTGCTCTACCCAGTGCAGATGAGTATCAGTTTGGTCAGACCCTTCTGATCTGCAATGATTGAAGGTAAGGGATGACCTCCCTACCACAAGATCTTCATCGAATGGCTTGAAGTCATCCACCCCTATTAGTTGAGGGTTTCTCCCAACAGACATGCCAGCGTGACATCAAGTAGTCGCAACCTAGCTAATAAATGAACAAAAGACCAAAGTCTAATAAATTTATATCATTAATGTCCTCATCTACAAATAGTTATATCTATTTGTAGTAGTCTCCAAATATTTTGAAATTGTAGACATAGGCTCATAATATCCTAAAGCAGCTCCTGCTAAATTTTGGTACACAAACTCCATTATTTGGACATGCAAATAAATTCTTCAAAGAACCTTATAATTTGGTGTACAAACCTTGAATTCAATTCGAATAATCATCAAATATTGATCCTACATGTCCATAAACATGTGTTATGATACTAACATACCTCAAGGCTCATTAATTGGCTACTTGAGTTTGTTGTGACTACTAATTAGAACTTTTAGCCTCATAAGTACCCAAGCTCACTAATAAAGTTATTCATCATAATTGAACTCAACTTGGTCTGGTAATCATCAATTGCATATCTAGCTATTTTGGGGTGAAAAGAGCTAGTAATTAAATAACTAATTCCTCAATTTGGGATCAATCATCTAAATGACACACGTGGTCTTAAAATACTATATTGGTTATTAGAGCCCCAAAATATGGGTTATCACACTTCCCTTGCGACGGTGCCTTGCAGAAATAGTGTCAGCTTTTTGAAGGTGAACTTGGCCTTGATGCAGCCTGAGGAGGAGGAGTTATCATAGGTCCAGGACGAGCGCACGACGGCCGGCTGATCACCAGCGTTTCCCTGGCGGCCGCAAGAACAGAGTCATGTTGGGGACTCATACAGATCTCAGAATAGCATGCAATCTTGAGGAAAAGAGAGCTTGAACTGGTTAATCGCTAACCAGTAAACCAGCTGGCTCAGCGTAGGCCAGGAGCTGAAGGCAGCCCCTTCAGTAGCCACGTGGCACAACGTGATTGGCTTCAAAAAGGTAAATATTCAATAATTCTCAGATCTCGTATAATTCGTAGAAAATAGCCCGATTATCAGAAAAATACAAATAAGGTACCACAATTCTCAGGAAAATGAGTAGAACACATTAGAATGATAATATCAGTCTTTTGATGCAATAATATAGATGATATCATGTATGATGTAGAATTCTTAGTCCATGAGTTTGAAATATCAAATGATGATATGAAATTATGGAAAAATATTAGTAAGTCTATAATCATGTTTATAATGTATATAGATTCAGATATGATGATGTTGATGTATGAAATCATGGAATTTTCTCCATATGACTAATTAGGGCTCAAAACCCTAAATAAAATGCAATAAATACATACATGCTCAATAAATGATGAAATTTATGGAACACCCTCATATCTGTAACTGGAAGTTAATATGTAAGTTTGATATCAGTGAAATATACAAATTTCATGTTATATGAAGATGACCCTTGATACATGGGTTGTAACCCTAATTTTGAATAATGTATACAAACTAGAGTTAATATGTGCACAAAAAGGATATGGAACCTAATGTTCAGATAATGAACCATAATCTGGAAAATGGTATCAGTAAGATAATCCTAAGACAAGAATACCAATAATAGTGGGAATATACTAAATAGACTAAGCTAAATCCTAATGAATCGACTAGGGTTAATGATGATGTGAACCTGATGATAGTATGTGATCTTATCTTTATCAGGGTTTGACCTAGGATACATAGGTGACATCAAGAATGTGATATGTGATTAGGATATCTGTGATCAAGGTACGCCATTACCTCTTACTTGGCTTATTATGCATTATGCTTGTGTTATATGGTAGTAAAGACTTGGCATATGGTATTGATTGAAATGATTGTCTTGTATGATATGTTGCTAGAATTTCCATATTTATGGCTATGAACACCTGCAAACATAATATAGATGTTCCATAATAATATAGCTCATAAACCACTTGGTGGTAGAGCACATGCATAATGATCACAAACCCCTTGGTGGTAGATCATATGATGTTTGTATAATGATCACAAACCACTTGCTGGTAGATCATAAGGCCTGAAGACGTCAAAGCCACTTGGTGGCAGACGCACGAGATATATGATGGAAATGTGCTTAAAATATATGTGTTCTCTTTTGCTAATGAATATATTTGTGCAAGTATACGCTTTTCTTATATTTCTTTATAGCTTCCAAGTATTAGTTTTATCTTAATGCCAAGATATGATGAGAGGTATATAAAAGACATGTAGGTGTACTCAGTACAATATTCTTGAATATTGTGCTGACGTGTACCGCATGTAATGTTTTGTTTAGGTTGTGGACATACGCTCTTGAAGATCCAAGATAGTTGAGAATTGTGTAGCGAGCTGATGTACAGGTGGTCATGTTGTCTTAAGATCCTGTAGTAGAGGTAGTACATGTATATGTATAAGTTTTCTGTTCAATATGTAATATCAAATGTTGTAACAATTCATGTTGTAATTATATGTTGAATGGTGAACATGTGTTGTACGGTTTTATTATTGTTCATGTACATGTGCTACTGATTGTTTCCTTCTGACTCCCTTGATTTTCTCTTTCTTAGCCTAGTGTGGAATGTTTAAATTGGAGTTCTCACTGAGGTGATGGTTTCAATTTGGACGTCACACATCAGATTAAGTTTTAAAAAATCAAGGGATGTCACACACAGGGGTCATGGCGACCTGCCTACCTTGGTCAAGCCCCATAGCGGTTACCTCCATGGTAACACACCCACATGAACTTAGAGATGGTTATCTATGAGTCTACAGGTTCATTCTCTAACCATGTACTCTTCACTTAGCTTCTCAAGATCCTATGAGACCTCTTTAGGTTTCCTCAAAACCCACAAACCTGGTATAAACCCTACCAAAGGGTCCCTCTCCCAAGATGGGAGGAAGCTACAACCCTTGACAACAAGGTCACAAATGTCCTTATGTTTAAGGTCTGCATCCACATGAGCATGCTTGGCCCTAGCAAGCTACTAAGGCACAAGAAGACACCTACAAAACCATGCTAGGTCACACTTGTTCTCATCCTCAACATTAGACCAACTTAGTTGTGAGGGGTTCATCAAACATACCTTTAACTTAAGGGGTTTCCTTTTCCTCTACACATGAGGAGTACCATGCTCGAAACTGTAGTGACTCAAATCTCATCATGAGCATCAGGTACACTACTTCCCCTCTTAGGCCTAGTAACCCTAGGTTCACCTTTGGGTGTCCAACTGCATGCTCAATCTCTTAACCACAAATCAAGCATGTCCAAGGTATGTCATGTACTCCCATGATCCTTTTATTCGAGCAGCACCTTAGAGTTGAGTCCTCCTCAAGGGCAACCAACAAGGTACAAGGCCTCACAACTTTCTACTTAAACCTCCTCAGGGTCTAAGGCACTCTTTGTCTCATCTCAGTAGGTCTATACCATAGGCACATAGGTTCCAGAAGCTTTATCCTCTCTTTAGGGTTTGGTTCCTCTAAGGGCCACCAAGATATCATCAGCCTCCAGGGATCAAGCACGAGGCAACCA
The DNA here is from genome assembly GCA_963693085.1 of Alisma plantago-aquatica. Taxonomy (NCBI): domain Eukaryota; kingdom Viridiplantae; phylum Streptophyta; class Magnoliopsida; order Alismatales; family Alismataceae; genus Alisma; species Alisma plantago-aquatica. The sequence goes on from OY856415.1 coordinate 635,899,251, forward strand.
CTATCATCCACTTAGATCGCATCATCCTCAACTCCCCACTATTCCTCATGTCTTGGAATCTAAGCTTCCATCCTCCTTGCTTGGGTCCTGCTTTCTCTCTCTAGAGCTAACTCCACATCTAGCCTTACTACTAGAGGTCCTCTCTCCATGAAGGATCAAGCTCACAAGCACACCTCTACGTGGGTGAAGCCTATGTTCAAACTTACATTTTCTCAAGGTTATTCATAGCTCTTTATGCTTATTTCATAAGCCATCCATCATACTTACTGGCCAGGGTTTCAACCTACTGCCGCACCACTGGCATACTCTGGGTGCATGTTATCCCCTACTTGCATAAGCCCATAGGGTTTCTATAGGTTATTCACTAACCTCATCAATGAAGGAGCTATCCTTCACTCTAACATGCATGACCCTTTCCAGGGTTGGGTCACCAAAGGTACCATGTTATCTAACCTCTCATGGATCGTATGGCATCCAAAGGCATGTCCATCCAAACACTTGGCCAACCATGACATCTAATTCATCATGTCATCTCTCTCTAACCACCACTAAGGGTTATAGTTAACATCATCCTCAGAGGATGTGCCATGTCTCTACCTATAATGGAGGTCTCTGCCTCCAAGACTAACTCCCTCTCTACTCATCCTCTAGATAAGAAGGTCTAGCCTCATGTTTCTCTGAGGGCAATGACAACTCATGTCATACAACCTAAGCATGTATCTGTTCTTTAGTTTGTGCTTAATCTATTAAGCTTATGTCCATGACATCTTATTTACATGTTTTTCATTAATTTGGTGGAGGATTCCTTAGACCATATTAACCTTACCCATACCTCAAGAGGGTGAGGAGAAGAGAGGAAACCCTAATCCTTAAGGTCCTTAACAAAATTTGAGTTGAGAAGGGATGAACAAGATGAGAGAGTCCTGAAGGTATCTTATTTCAAGTCAAATCTTGAGACTTCGGCCAAGAAGTCACACTAATCCGGGAGTCTTTCTATTCCGACTAGCGGTGCGGAGGAAAATTTTACAAGCCCCCAGACTTGAACCTTTTCTAGACACCTCTGTCTTTCAGAAAATCCTCTAATCACTCCCTTGGGTTCTATAAAGTTTGTAAAATTTAATAATTATTAAAGATTAAATGAGGAACCTATGCTCTGATAATAAATGTAACGACCCCACCTCCCGGTAACCCCCAATTAAGGGAGACCAAGAGGTCAGAGCCATTATCCTAATTAACAGGATCAAAGGTTCGACAAATAATCAAAAACAATTATCAAATTTTACCAAATAAACTGAAAACTGGTATAAAATAAAACTTTGCATACCTTTTCCAAAAATAGGGATATCTACTTCTATCCACATCAGGAGTCCATTCTAACTAATCCTTCTTTGTAAATTTAATTCTTATTTAATTCCACATGTGCCACTTTACTGTTTGTCCTTTTCAATCTTGTACCTAAAATGCCGACAAACAAAACGTCAGTCAGCATATCGGAATATGTTGGTATGTGGGGACAATCGAAAGATTTTGCAAATATGGATAACAATCTAATTATCACAATCAAGTTAGTTAACAAGCCAATTTGTGCTTTTCAGTATGACATTCTCCACCGCTTTTGCCCTAACCCTAGCATACCCCCTTTCAGGTTTCTCTTTTCCCAATGACTTAAGGCCACCTTCTCAATCTCGAGCTTGGTGCCTGGGGTCACCCTTCATGGTGCCCTTTAGTCATGCAATATCATAGGCCACCTTCACAATCCCGAGCTTGGTGTCTGGGGTCCCCACTCATGGTGCCCATAGGTCTTCCCTCCTGGGCTTGACCTCTTTGCATCATTCATCAGGGTGGCATGTAGGTGCTAGAATACACACTTATTTATAATTGTGATAACACCATAGTGACTTTATAATTTTGCAAGTATGAACATCCAACTATTTAGGTTGCATTCAATGCAAGGAAACATTTGGAAAACCCTCGGGAAACTAATGTGATTAACCATAATTAACCACATACCTGTTAGGATGAATTGAGATAGAATATTCCAATCAATCTAGACATCCAATCAAGCAAGTACAAGAATCTTGAAACTACATTCAATTCCTTTTTATCAAAATCTATCCAAACCATCTTTCTACTTAAGGTTTCTATTCCTTTTTAGGGTTTCTTCCTCTTTTACGGTTTACTTTGCAGTTAGGATTTTACTTCATCTTACACTTTTAAACCCTAATTTTCTCATCTATCCTTCACGAAAGTTATTAAGGTTACCTTTTAACAACACATAACCTTAATTTCATATTAAAGCACAATCAATCATCAATCAAGACCATTAAGCCTCTTTTACATTAAAGCTACCATTTTTATCCTTTTAATCTATGACAAAGTCATTATTCTCATTTATCATCAATTCCTAGTTCATTATGGTCTAATTCACATATGAACGTTATTTATCATTAATTCTACCTTTATCCATTAGAAAAACCCTAATTATCATATTAAGGATATTTATCCACAATTAGGAACTTTTATACTCAAAATAGCTTAGAATCATCATATCTCAGCTTTATTCATGAATTTGAATAATTAAAGCCATTAAGAGTCACAATTACCATCATTAGGATTTCAAGGCCCATTAAAGCATATTTATGCACATGAAACTCTAAATTAAACCAATTACGTACAAATTTCATCTTTTTTCGATCTTAATGTATCTCTTTATGATAAACAGTTTAATATCAACTTTAATCATCCATTAAACCCTACTAAACACATTAATCCTATCCAAATCGGGTTTCTTAAGCATTAATACATTAAAGTTAATAACTTCCATTAATTTTCCAATTGCAATCAGAATTAAGCTTCAAATATATTTTTATTGCATTCCTTGAGTTCTCCTGATCAAAATTCATGTATAATGTGCATCCATATGAGCTACCGTTAATTAAATATGAATTTTGTAAGAACTTACTTATTTGAGCCAATCAGAAAGCGCCAAGTGTCCTTTCCATGCAATGTATCTCGGCTTGCTTGAAAACATTTTGAAATGTCCATTTTACCCTCACGTAAGTTATTGGTTTAGCAATGCCCAGAGGGGTATCTTTGTCCAACGTGTGCAACTCGTCTTCAACCTCGCGATCGGTCGCTGCTTCTGCCGCAGCAACCCTAGTCGCTACTTGCGCTCCTCCTCCTCCCTCTCCTGGATCCCAACGATCATCGGAGATAGTTCCTCCACCTCCAACGCTCCTCAGCACTCCCCTGGATGCCAACATCTCGCGGCCAAAGCCGATGTCCCACGCTGGCCAGGTCTACCTATGCGGCCGACCTTGCAGCTGTCTAGGGGTCGTTGCATCAAGGTTAGAGCGAAGAGACGACCGCCAGGCTTCCCTCTGGCTGCATGGGTGTTTCGAGCCTCCAATAGGACCACACCACGACCCTCAATTGTTCCAGGGTGCCTCTACCCATCTTGGCTAGGTTTTACATGGATAGAACAAAGAGGAGAGCATGGGATCTCTCTCTCACTTGGACTCGAACTAGGGCTCTACCCTTTATATAAGGGTGGGTATCCACACCCTAAGATGACCATCTATGGGTCAACTAGTTCTATTCCCAATAGGATCCCTATTCCTTCAAGGAGAAGTAATTCTTCTCTCTCCTATTTACCGCCTTGATATTCTTTATTACTTGGATATTTAGGAATACGAAAATCCTCTCCCTTACTCTCTTTATTCTTGCCTTTTAATTCATTGGCCACAAAAAAATATTTTCCTTCAAGTAGATAATACTTCCTTCTTAACAATACCACATAATTCATTCATTATGCATCATATTATCCTCTTATTTTCTATTATTGGTATTTTCTCTTTCCTTTTCTCCATTGGGGCTCCTTGGACCCCAAGAAACTCTAATATTTTGAAATTCCTTTTTAAGGATACTTATTATCCTTCTAGATACATCTATATTCATTATTTCTCATTATCTTGTTTATTTCTTATTAGAATATCTCTCTTTGCGGATTTCTCTTTATCTTTCTTTCTATTTTCCTCATTGGCATTCCTTTTAAAATTAGGAATCCTTTGGATATGAAAATCTACCAAGGATAACTCAGTTATACCTCTTTCCACTTATTTTCCACATTTTATCATTGTTTTCAATTTCTTTCTTAATAAAGAAATATTTAATTGACCTTTTCTTTCCTTATTGCATTATCTTTGCAACTTTGGACTCCTTGGGACCCAAGGAACCCAAGAGGCATGAAATCCAACTTTGGATATCATTCTTTTGCCTTTTGGAGGTTTCTCCATCTTTCTTTTCTCCATTTTCTTATTTACTTATTTAATAATGGAGTTTCCTTTGTCTTTTCCGGCCCAACAGCCAATAAAGCCCACAAAACAACCATCAAGGCTATTGTAAACGAAATCCTTTAATTCAAAACAAATTACATCATTATTTGTTCAAATATCTTTAATAGGATAAATTACATTTCTCACCAAAAGAACCCAAAAATTGGGGTTGTAACATTAATATTGGAAAAGTAAACATAGAACAATTAAAAGTGAGTGCATCAGTTCAAGAAATCCCATGGTAAATATGTGATGGATAGTAAGGAACTTTGAAACAAATATAATAATCTCATATATTAGGTACACAAACCCTATTGCCATCAAGTCTAAAAAATAAGGTGTGTGTTTGGTTTAATGTCTGAATGTATAAATATAGAATGAAAATTTTGGTTAGATAAATCTCAAGTAAAATGTGTAATAAAAGATAACACATTAAAAGGAATTATAAGAATGACAACTAAGTGATAGACTCTACTTGAGTAGAATGAGTCAGGGGATACAAAAATATAATTGTGTTAGGTACCCATGTCCTGGAACAATGTGTAATTAATAAGAGAGACAAAATTAAGTTATGACAGCTCAATAAACCCTAGGCATGGTAGTTCCCTAATTCAACCCTAAGGTCAAGTAGGGATGTTTAAAGGTACATAAGACCCAAGGGGTCAAGAGATGATCATGCCATAAGTAAAAAAAAGTATGCCGGGTTAGGAGAAAGTCATCCATGTGCGCACAAGGCCCATAGTGTCAGAATAATAGCCATATACATGAGTAAATAAGGCTCAAGGGTCTATATTAAAGGCACTCCATGAGTACATAAGGCCCTAGGGTTCAAAAGGAGATCAACGCAAAGGTACATATACCCTAGATACCTTAAGGGAATGACTAACACTAATGATACAAGAGATGTATATATAAAGAATGAAAGTAGGTATGTAATAGAGTTTGAAATAGACTCTTAAAGGGAGTCATGCACAAACTCAAGTTGAGAAAAGAATTATCCCTTAAGTGCATGAAATGTAACAAAAAACTATGGATTAAAATGTGTTCATAGTTTGGAGTCATTGTTAAGGATGATTAATTGAATTTTTTAATTAAACGATAATGTGTGGGTACACCCTCTTCGCACATAGGATAGTATGAACTTTGTATATGGACAGCAACCAAATGTTTATTATATTTTAATAAGGGTGTGATAGGTTGGGTAGCGAAATGTGATGCATAAAATTGATTTGTAAAGATGAATGCCTCAACTTGAAATTAATGTCATGATTCAGGGTATAGAGTTGTTGCATCACCCCTATGCAAATATATCTAAATAATGACTAGTACGTTTAAAACCTAGGTGATAATGCAATTAGTAAGTGAAAATCTAATCATCAAGTGGTAATATCATGCAATGAATAAGGATATGGAGCTACCATGGGAGTAAATTCGGGGTCCTACCTCATAACATGGATAATTTGATCTCAATAAGAGTTGTTGGTGACAATCTATATAAAGCCTGTCCAAGAAAGGATGTAGCCCTATCTTTGAGTCTAATATGAGTTATCTTTCCCTTTAACCTGGTAAGATTTTAATTTTGGGGACAATTTTCCCTTATAGATGTGAATCTAAGATCATCAAATTTTGTAAATTTATATTCTATGATTATGAATTCACTAATAATGTGTTGATATTCACCTTAAGACAATTAGAGTAGTATTAGAACTATGAGAACAAAAGTATTACTTTGATAAGATTGGGATGATGAATTTAAGCTCTCAATTTAAGTAAATGATATAAGGTTGAGAAAGTATGTTAATATGAGGCTTCAAGTGATATATTGTGATGATTAAAGCTTTGTGTTTGTTATTAAGAAGATAATTATGTTTGTGGGACCTTTGGAAGGTCCATGTGTGAGCCATGGTAGTTGGAACCCAATTGCATCCCATTTGAGCTAATCAGTGTTTGCATATAGGCCATTGAGAGAACAATGGTGAATCTGGTATTTTGTTATTCTAATAAATGAATATTATAAATTAAGTTGATAGATAATCATAATATTAGATAATGGGACAAATTCCATAATTTTTTAAGATAATATGTGTCCTAGGTAATTAATTAAATCATTATCTAGTAAATACTCAAGGACCAAGTTTCAAGGACAAAACCTACTTTCCCTGACCCAATATTTTTCTAGGCCTAGATATTGGTTAGTTAATTTTGATACTAAAGTTTGGAATAAATATGAGATTTTATGTGGCCTACAAAATTGAAATATGAAATAGGGTTTATAAATAAAGGAAATGGTTATTAAGAGGGCCTTTGGGTGGGAGGATCCCAGTCACATCTAGCCTCCCTTAGAGGGGTAGAACTGGATGCGGGAAAGCCACCCTTGTCACCCAAACTCTGCTAAGTCTCACACTCAACATAGTCCTCCGGCTTCCCCAATATTTTATTACTCTCTAAACTTCCTCCTTATCACCTAACAACCCCATTGGTATCACGAGAGTGCACACACCCAACCATATCTAGTTTTTCCATTATCAACAAGATTGGCAATAATACCCAATCTCATGAAAACTAAGGATCATAAGATACCTAGAACATGCCTCCACCCTCAAGTGTGTGCCTATATAAGGCCCTCGCGATCACTTCCGAAGGAAATGATCCATCCCAACCTATCAATTGCAACATAGTCACCAACCATCACATAATACACAATGTGGGTTCCGGTTAAACAATGCAACTACTAGAGACTAGAGTTGTTGCATTCAAGTTGTTTGTATTGAAACCATCTAGAGGGCATGGTGGATATCTCTGTGATACTGGTAGGGCATGACTTCACAAGGAAATACAACTCGATAGAGACACCTTCAAGCAGTAATATTTATCTTGACTGTACAATTCCTAGAGGAATTGTAAGATGAACTAAGGGAGTCAAGAGCTTCAATAGATGAAGGAGATATATTATTGTCATGTCAAATTATTCAGAAGAAAGGTAAACTATGCAATCTTTTATCTACTTTTAATATCCTATTTGTGGTCAACCACGTCAACTGGAGCCCTATCTTCAGTCACCCCTCTCATCCCTTAAGATATCTTTGGAGTCAGCGAGACCTTTCAGTGATAGTTGTGGTGTTGGCTATTGTTTCCAAGCATAGGAGCCAAGAGTCAAATCCTTTAAGTTTATCTCGCCATGGCTGGAAACAACAATAGTGGAATCAATAAAAGAGGATAATCAATCCCCTTGTGGAAATTACCCCAATGCCCCTACCTGCATTATTAGTTTTGTTTAATGCACAAAGGGAGAAAAAACCATCTCTCCTATTCCAAAAGAGTTGTATCATGTTACGACCTAGAGTTTATGTGGTATAAGCATGTTGATAGGCTCTCCTATGTGGAAATAGTATGGCAATAGGTGATAATTTCCCAAGTGGAAATCAATGATTGGTCAATGTAGGTTTATCTTGAAATATTTGTATTAATGAACTAGTAGCTCGGATGATAGTCAAATTATATTTGAAATTTCTCAAAAAAAAGTGTGTATATTATGAATAAAACATAATCAATGTCTATATCTGATCATAGTTCCAAATGTATAGATAATACACGAATAAAAATTGGTTTGTTTGTGCAAACCCTAGATTTGACAACTAGGATGTTGAGTATAGTAAATACGTTTATTTTATGATAATACCTAATATTATTAAATGTCATGAAATCCCAAGATAATGATTATGATGATCATCATGATGTACGTTATGATTTCAAAATTAGTGACCCATATACAAGTAAATTAGGGTTTGAAACTAATGTTTATCACTTTATATGACCGAAACCCACATGACCTAATCTAAGTGTTCATGATGACATGATATGTTCAATTTGAGAATTAGGTTTACATCTAATGTTTGGTAATGATTTCTAACTCTTAGGAATAAAGATGTGATAGAATAAGGGTTTGATATTCTTATTCCTAATCTAAACTCGAAATGACCCTAAACACTAGTTAGAACCTAATTTAGACCTAATTAGTATCTTTTGAACGTCTAGAGATATTTTAGGATATGCATACATGTTGATTGAATTTTGATTTGCCTTGACATGATGTGATTGTTTTGATTGCATACTTAAAGTACTTGAAGTATACTACATAGATGTAACAGCATGATGACTTCATTTGAGGTATTTGGTTATTTATGAGTACCTGCATATATCAAATTCTTAAGATTGTTGAGGTTTTGTCAATGTTTGATGAAATAAAATACTTATATGTTTATTAAATTCGGGATCACTATAATACCAAATTATGTATCATTTAATAAAACCTATGATACATTGAACCCATGGTTATACCTACTAAGGGGTATTTCACTAAGCCAATGATGGATAGATAAAGGTGATCTCACCCAAGTTGGTATGAAAAACATGGGTTACTTTATTTAAATGAAAATAAGAATTCACATATTTTTTTGAACAATTACATATTGCGATGATATTTGCACACTTTTGTATGCACCCACATACATAATATAGGAATATACATGTGCTTGCTTTTGCTTGTTGGCATTTTAGGTAACTATCATATATAAAGATATGAAGACAAGGATATTTGGATGAAATCAATTGAACACAATAAATTTAATACCAAATAGGATTAGTTAGATACATTAGTACTTCTTCTCATGTATATGTTAGTTTGCTTTGGATTTCTCATGTAACTCGTTAAAGGAGTGTTGTTTAAACATTTGTATCCTTCAAGTTAAAGTAATGGAAATTGTTGATTATATATTTGTTTTTTATTAAAATATGGATCTTGGAGTTCAAGTAATGGAAATTGTTGATTATATATTTTTTGTTTCTTGAATCTAAATATTAGAAATGTAGGTATAGACATTTGACTTTACAGACCCCCTCAATTTGGGATACTCAAAAGTGGGGTTCGTTAAAAGACACGACTTACTTTCACAATAATGCCAACCTAAAAGGGAAGAGATAAAATTAACTATCTCATGAATGATTATGAAATTTGGAAATGTTAGGATGCAATTAATCCAACATATTTTTCTTGAGTATTACAATGTTATTCTACTTGGGCATGAAAACCAATGATAGTAGCTTATAGTCTATGTATCACGATCTAATCATGATGATTCTTATGTCTGGCTTATGAATAGGATGGAATACGGCATGATATGGACATTGATACCATGTTCATGGTACTATAAATGACAAAAATGAGAGATTGTTGAGGGGATTCTACTCAACTGGCCCATCTCTACCACAAGTATCAATTGTGTGCATGGACACAAACTTATGGTTGATAAAATAGGTGCTCTAATTCCCTTCCATCTACTTCAAAACATAAAAGAATGTGGTTGCCACCATATGGATCATGGATTAATTTTTATACACATGCAACCATCTTGTGTAAGGAAAAGGTTGGGCTTGAGGTGGTTTATAATAAGAATATAGTATCTATGGTTGGGATGAAATATCATATCCTTTGTCAAGATAAAAAAACACCAATAACAAAAGCTATTATACCACTTTACTCTATCTTCATATGGTTTCTCAACATTGTATCCCCAAACTCACAATTGAGAGTGATGTTGTAGGAATTTTCAAAATGATTAATAGTCATGAAAACAGTTGAGGAACCCTTTTGTAGATCAAAGCTAACATTGAAAAACTTACAAGGACTTTTCACTCATTAATCTTTACCTAAGTATACAAAGATTTCAACACATCATCCCATGATTTACCATGTGATTGTAGAAACTTATCTAATGTAATTTGTCTATTTTTTTCTTCTACCTTAGTTGGTAAAGTATCACTTTGAAATATATTTAAAATTCAATATAGGATGACAAATTATGTACAAACTATCTAGATAGGTTTCAAAACGTATACCAGTTGCTTTTATTAGTTAAATGTTGGGGTTATATAAAATGATGACATTAGTTACATATCTAGGTATTCAAAGATAACTTTTGAACTTAGTACTATTATATTCATATTAGATCAACAGCTATCTCCCATTTAATATGGTAATTAATGATACATAAACCTCATATCTTCATAATGAGGCTGAAATTCTAATTTTTGTAAATTGCAAATCATTATTGAGAAACCTTCAGAAATCCTAAATTCGTCTCATCGTGTACTAAAATTCATTATTTGTATACATATTGGGTTTTTTCCCTAACTTGCCATTTGGATTTCCCATTTTTTATACTTGTAATTGACTACATATCACTAAATATCTTTCCTTGTCTATTAAATGCACATTATATTGTTTTGACTAATGTTATCTATAATCAGTAGTGTCCTCTAGGCGTCCGGACACATAGAAAAACAATACATTTTGGCTTAAGTTTTTGATACCTAACTGTAAGTGTTTGAGTGTTAGTGTGAGAACCTACTTCATATAAAGAGATAAGAAATTGGGGTGTTGATTCCTCCTTCTTGAGATTAAACTTTGATAATGGTTGTATTGTTGTTACAATGTCTACATTCACTTATTTATTGCATTTATGTTGTAAATCACTTTAAAGGTAAGAATCCTTCTTTTTCTTCTAATTTTCTCTCATTCATTATGCCCTATCACCCCTTTTGGCTACTTGTTCACATTATTTCCTATTTGTCACACTTTGATACTTTATCTTGAACATGAATAATATTCTTATTGAACTAAATATTGTATTTCCCATAATTTTACTATTTAAGCACATACTTGTATTTTTTGATACATACTTTGTTTTCTTCCCAATTATTGAGGTTGACACGTGCTCGTTTTCATCCCATGTATTGATTATTAACTAATAAATAAGTGTCCAAAAAAATAATACCATTTAATGTATGCAAAGCAATGGGAAATTTTAATACGTATAGATTCTTAAGAGAATTGTATTGCTAGCAAGGCATGAAGATCTAGATAAACACACAAACATGTGTGAATGTGTTAATAACTCAATGTTGAGCATCAAAAACTAGAAGGAACCTTGTAGCTTGTGCACGTTCCGTTGTTGAAGTGGGAACACATCATAATATACTTTATGTTATTTCTACCAAAGTTGTCACATGGTTTTGACTTGATATATATGGTTTTGGATAGTCTCACAAAATCTTCTCATTTTCTCTCTATAATTTTAAAATGGGATGCTCTAAATCAAGTCAAAGTATAAATGGAAGATGTTTCCATACTATAATAGATGCTAGTTTCAATAATATTATATACCAATCATATGTTCACTTCCATACACTAAACTTATTATATCATGCCTTGGAGAAAGGTTTTAAGTTTAGTATAGGGGTTCAGAGATGGAAGGAGTGGGTTTGAACGTTGGGAGGGTGACTAGAGAGGTGATTCTAGAAGGCTGATGGAGATGACCACACAATCAAATCTCGATGACTCCTAACACCAGATCCACCTCAAAGAACATCAGAGTAACTACCTTTACAAGGTTGTAGAAATATCTCTTCTCCAACAAGGCAAAAAAGGATAACACAACACTTCAGTTCTCCAGTCAGAGTTTGTTAATGACCAACTATAGTGAAAGTGTGAGAAAGTGGTGGGAATTGCGAAGAAGTAGAGAAGTAAAACAACAACATACATCATTGGACTCAAATTTCATTCGCCTAGAGTCGTTCGACACTTTGAAATGGTACGGAAACCTAAGTCAACCTTCAAAGTTATTCCAAGAAACAAAAGTTTTTTTATTGTTTAGTTCAAGGAGGGTGAAGATCTAAATATGTAGTGGAGGGGGTTGTGGTTTTAGGAGGTAAAAAGTTGTTGTTGAGTACATGAGAGATTGATGAGCCATTGGTAAAATAGAATTTGAAGGAAATACTAATCTGGTTATGGTTCCCTAATCTTCCATCAAAATTAGAGGACAATGAGATGCTTGGACTTCTAGGTAGTTTCATTAGATGACCTCTTTGCTAGAATTTTTCTACTAAGGCTATGTCTAGATTGTATTATGCTCGAATCCAAGTCTTGGTGTCATATACATGTTCATTTCCAAAATCTAGTGTCCTGTAGAGTTATGAGGGCCATAGTGATGAAGTTTTTATTTCTTATGAATGGATTCCAGAGTTTTGTGCTAAATGTTGATTCTATGGTAATGAAATTGGATGTTGTGTATCCCTGGAGAAGAAAAAGGAATGGAAGATAGTGGAGAAAAGTGAAAATCCCTCATCTGAACAACATTCTTAGGGTCTTGTTTCTTCAGCTGACAACCTTAGAAATAATCAATCTATGGTTACATCTTGCTACAAGTAGAAGAAAGTATTATGGGTAATGGCATGATTGATCTGATCAAGGGAAAAGACCAGATTGTGAAGTCTTCTTCTTGTATGCAGTCAGCTTAGAACTTAGTTCTACTTGTTGTTACTATCTCTAGTTAGAGTCCTTCATTTCAATCTATTAATGAGAATAGTAGATGTAGCTCTTAGACTATGAATGGGGTTAAAGGTATGCATCATAGCAGAATTTTGTTAGTCCTCACTACTTCATCCATGTAAATATAGAAATATTCATGGATAGCAAGCTCTATATTAAAAAGCATTTGAATGGCAATGAAGGTTTTTGTAGTGTGATTCGTAAGAACATTATTCCTCAAAAAACAATTAAAATTTTTTTGACTGCTAAGAAAATTGTAAATGAAGTCTCCACAAATTTGTTTGAACTTCTTTAAGAGAACACTGGTGAGAATCTAAATTTGATTGTGTTGGAAGGATCCCAGTCAGACACAATTTTAATGGGTGATGATACTCATATTTTTGCTTGGAACGTTTGGGTTCTAAACAAACATGGACACCAGGAACAAATTAAAAGAAAGTTTGTGTAAGTATGATGTACCTATGAACATTTTGCTTGAAAATAAAGTTAGATAGAAGAATATTAGTAAAGTCACTCATAGAATAGGGAGTAGTAAGGATTGGTGTTTAAACCATAGTTCTCATCTTTTGGGGAGAATTGTGATTTTGTGGGACTAGAATTTTGCGAAGATTAAAAAAGTTCTACAGTTTGATCAGCTAATTCATGGTTGTGTTGAGTATAAAGATAGGTTGTTTTTTCTTACTACCATATATGGTAAAAATGAAGAAAAAATAAGGTGTGATCTTTGGGATCGGGTCAGAAATATTCATAGTAGTATTACTAGCCCCTGGACTCTGATTGACAATTTTAATGCAATTAGATTTTCTTATGAAAGGAAAGGAAGTGGTTTTTACTCTGTTAAAGCTATGGAGGATTTCAATGAAGTGTTTGATAATATGGATCTCATTGGGATGATCTGAAAGGAGCTTAATACACTTGGGATGATAGGAAGATAGTTACATAGTTTATTATGTCAAAGATTGATAGATCTTTGGATAATAAGGAGTTTAGGGATTGTTTTAAGATGGATCTGAAAGGAGCTTACTACACTTGAGATAATAGGAGGATAGTTGACAAGTTTATTATGTCAAAGATTGATCAATCTTTGTATAATGAGGAGTTTAGGGACTATTTTAAGGATAGTTGGGGAGAAATCCAAAGCACTATTCATAGTGATCACATACAACCGATTATTAGAATGAATAATGTTGTGAGGAAAAAAAAATAGGTTACTTTAAATTCATCAATGATTGGTCTAGTCATCCTCATTTTTTGAATATTGTTGAAGAAACTTGGAGTATTGATGTCATGGGTAACCTGATGTATATAGTTACTAGGAAGTTGAAGAATGTAAAGATAAGCTATTGATATGGAATAGGGAAAAGTTTAGAAATATTGTCGATTTTGTTCAAATGTTGGGAGTTTGAAGCTACTGAAGCAATGAAAATGTTGATATGTTCTGTCATGATACCAATTTGAGAGAGAATGCTGCTGAAAAAAGAAAGTTAGACTTTCAAGATATTGATAGAGAAGAGTCCTTTTCTATACAGATGTCTAGAGTTAATTGGTTAAAACTCATTGATAAGAACGCAAGTGTCTTATATAACTCAACTAAAACCAGAGCTTCCAGGAATCAAATTTGATATTCGAATATTAACTATAAGGAGTGGGGCCCGGGAGGTGATCCACTCTGTACTTAATTTGAGAATAAACTCATCTATGCCAAACATACTTTCAAGCATGCTTGACTAGATAATTTTTTTCTCAAATGATGATAAAAAAATAGAGACCAAAGTATAGCAACAGAATAAAATCATGACTATATTCAATTTATCAAATTGGATCATCATCTCCCTTATAGGGCTTAAATTGAAGTTACAATAAGAGATTGAAGTAGAGGGATAACCAGCTATCTCAACTCTATCTACCCAAAAGCTTCACCAAGTAGGTCCATGTCACCAAGTCTAGTCTTCCAAGTCCTACACCTTAGGTTGAGCCACCTCTGGGTGGATTGAAAGACAAATCCAAGGAGGCAGAAAATCAAAAAGAAGAGACATCAGAAAATCTGAGTATGTGAAGTAAATAACAACTAGGCATTACTTTAGAAAGTTCAAAAAAAGAGTATCAAAATAAGGGATAAAAATAAAATTAAGTGCCAAGAGAAATATATCAAGCCAAGAAATGAGGCATGCCTAACTCAAGATTGTCAAGTAGGGAATCTTGTCTTTAAAATTTTCCATTAAAACTAACAGCAATAAATTTTTGCATATAATAAACAAAGACTAAAATTATTTCAAGCAGGGTTTAGACACCATTAGTTATCAACCTAAAAAAATATGGGTGGAAAAGCACGCCTCTGTAAACAATGGGCATCCCTGGGTGGAAAATTACTCCCCTGTAGATATGGTTGTACAAATGTACCACAATAAGAAATAAGGATAGTCTAAGCAAGTACATAAATAGGAAAAGGCAAGTATAAGTTTATTCCATGTGAAATAGTAGGATGAGAACATCCAAAATCAATCATGTTTGGTTAGAGGACCCATAAGCATTATCCAAGAAATAAGAATTTCATAATGATGAAAAAGAGTATATCAACTAATGCCTCACATGGAAAATAATGTTTGGTCATAATAGCAGTGCCCAACTAATAAACAAGATTCGCATGCCTTAACTTGAGTTGCTAAATTAGAGATCAAGTCCTAATCTTCCAAGTATAGAGTCAACTTAAACCTACATGTGATATTTGATCCATCAATTAGGGCTTAACAATTTATATTAGGTGAAATCCTAGAAATCAAATCCTTCAGCAAAACCCAAGATCTGCTCATGTTAAAGACCTAACATTAATTTTAGGGCTTTATTGATGATATTTGACTCCAAATCACATATTTATTAACCATGATGTTGTTTTTAGTTACTATCAAAATCTTATGTGAAAGTAAAACCCTAAAACTCAAATCTTTGATAAAAACCTAAAATGACATATGATCATATTTCAGAGAGTAAGCTCAAGGTTATGATCAAGGATTTGATCCAAGATATAATTTTTATCCATTAAAATCTTTCTTCAATTATTATTAGGTGAATACGGATTATGAAACCTTGAACATTATGTTTTTAAAACTTTCTAATCAAGCAATAAAAATTGTACCAAAAGATAGATAAAACTCTCACGATTCGAAAATATATTTTTGTGTAATTTTTAAACAATCTTGTCAAATGATATGAATTTTACAAGTTTTTCAATAATTACTTATTTGTTAATGAATTTATATTGAAAAATGCCAATCTATCATTATATTACATATCGCAACTTTAGGCCGTGATAGGGTATAGATGTCCTTTTCATATTAGCATTACATGCAACAACCAATTTAAATAAGAATTGCGATTTTACTACAAAACCTAATGGTAAAATAGTGTTTGAGAGAAGAGGAAGGGGTAGATAAGTGATTTCACCAGGGGTCATATTTCTCCCCTCCACCTCATAAGCCACAGCTACATGCGAGCAGTAGCTTGAGCGTGGGACTAGGGAAAATGGACTTAGGCGAGAAAAAACTCAATTCTGAAAAGACAAAAATGAAGGTGGGCAATCGAGGTTCCTTACCTACAAGGGAATTTCTCCACAATGTATGGATGAGTGGCGAGAAGCTCCAAAAGTCTTAGGTAGAAGAACAACTTGGCAGCAGCAAAGTGAGCAGCACAAGGAGAAATTGACAACATCAAAAGCTTGTATCTGACAGGGCGAAACCCTAGGATAGTTTAGATATATATATAGGATTAGCTTCCATGGTGTATGGAGTCAGAGATTCATGATAATCTGGGGAGAAAGTTTTGGAAAATCATGAATATTCAATTAAAATATGAGATATTGGGCTGGTTATATGTAAAATTCAATTTGCAATCCAAAGCAACTCGTTTCGCGAAGTTTCGTTGAGAAATGAGGGAGCTTTGCCCAAAAAATCGGACCCTTACAATTGGTTTATTGTTCACACGCAGACTGGAGGTTAAAGATGACCCGTGGATTGCTCCATCCGCAATCGGTGAGGTCGGTGACCGCCAAGGAACCAAACAGGCAAGTATTAAATGCCCAAAACTATACTATTTCAATGATATATATGTACAAAATTTTCCATGGTCATTTGAGGGTGCATTTAAAGTCCAAATAAGACCAAATTTGGTAGGTTAGCTAATTTTAGGGTGGGGAATTCGATTTTGATATTAGTTTTTATATTCAAGGGCTTTTTGTATTTTATTTTATATTTTTGAATATTATCACTTATTATGAATTAGAGGCATCTAAAACTCTCTAAAATTATGAAACTTGGCCTAGAAGCAATAATAAATATGGGTAATACATTTTACCATTAATTAGTTTTTTCAACATATTATTAATGTATTTTGTTTCTAATTTATATTTTCTCTCCTAAATAAAATAAAATATTTATGATTGTCCAAATTAGATGAAAATCCATGTGTATGCTAATTTTGGCATGTAGATTTCAAACTTGGATTTTAATTCCATTTACAGGCTTTTAGTAATTTACGTAATACTTTTGGTGTTTATAATATTTTCTTTTCCAAAAAGAATTAAGACAATTGTTAGTATGCAAATAATGTGAAACTTGTTTCCCAAGGCAATAGGCACCCAAGGAACACGTTTTCAATATTTTATTTCTATTTTGATATTTCTTTTTATGAGTTATGGCACCATTAGGAATGTTGACACATTATCATCATATTTTCAAAACATTATATCAATACTTACTTAATTAAGTCATATTAATATCACATTGTAACAAGAAGAGTTTTATGTATATTGTTATACACAAAATTCTACATTTTTTCATTTTGTATATTATGTCCATTAATTCCTTATTTATTAAAATCATATGAAATTTTTAATATTTATAAATATGAAATTACTATTGTTACTCTAAAACGTATTACTTTATTTTTATTTAGCTATTATGTAAGAAAAAAATATATGTAATATATTTCATGATTTTACTTACATGTTGACACATAATTAAATTAATTTGTAAATGTGTGTTAAATCCTTTTTTGGGTCATATCTAAGAAACCAATCTTACTAGATTTCTAACCATGAAATATGGTAAGATTCTATGATTTCGTTCGTTGCAACACTCCACCCATGTAAATGATTTTGTTCTCAAATTCTAATCATCCCAACATAAACAAACACTTGTACCCCACCCCTTTAAAAGGTTTTACCTTATAAGTCAAACAACAACATATATTCAAAATTATTTCCATAACTCATGCACTTCATCACTTTCATCTTTAAGGTATTATGCAAAATAGAAACTAGATCTTTAAAGTCAAACTAGGAGACTATGTGTTACTTGTATATCTTTTAGTTGTGAATGTCTTAGGGGTTTATGTTGTAAATAAAACATGTATTCAACTACAGGTCATAACAACTTAGGGTTGAGATTTAGGTCCTTGTGTTTCTAACCTAACAACCCTAAGATTCACTACAGCAACCCAAACTTCATATTGTACATATGTGGGTCAACTAACATTTGCATTATGTCACATATTCCTAGTCGCCACTTCACTGTCAAAACTAGGGTTTAGCGTATCTTTTCCAACTAGTTCTAGGGTTTCCAAACTTCATACAATACTTTATTGTGACTTAGTTCAATAAAGCATCAATAAAACTAGAGAAAGTTTTTCTACATATAGTAGTACAATTGAAAATAATTTTTTCTTTGAGAAATCATGTGACATAAAACAAAATGAGCTCAAAATCAATGCAAGAAACCAAGTCACAGTTTTATCCATATCTGATCTCCTTATCAACTACTTTTGCATCCAAAATCCATCCTAAAGTTATATCTTAATATCCATAGGGATATATCACCACCATCCTACTATGTAGGGTAGGAGCACCTAATTCCTTATCACGATAGGGTTTACCAACCATGACCCTCTTGTTACCTTATATAATTTTAGATCGACCTTTCACCATCTCACGAGTATCATAAGTGAATTCTAGGGTAAACATGTCACTTAAAGGATGTTTATGTAAGGTAAGGGTTCTATTTAGAGAGACAAAATTGAAATGGTCAGAAATCTGACCACTATGGCTCTGATGCCATCTTGTAAGGAGTGGGACCCGGGAGGGGATCCACTCCATACTTAATTTGAGAATAAACACATCTATCCCAAACATACTTTCAAGCATGCTCAAATAGACATAATTTTTTTCTCAAATGATGATATACAAAAAGATACCAAAGTATAGTAGTGGAATAAAATCATGACTATATTCAATTTATCAGATTACATCATCATCTCCTTATAGGGTTTACATTGAAGTTACAACAAGGGATCAAAGTAGAGGGATATCCAGCTATCTCAACTCTATCTCTCCAAAAGCTTCACCTAGTAGGTCCATGTTACGAAGTACAATCTTCCAAGTCCTACACCTGAGGTTGAGCCACCTCTGGATGGATTTAAAGACAACTCCTAGGAGGAGGAAAAACAAAAATAAGTGACATTAGAAAATCTGAGTATGTGCAGTAAATAACAATCAAGCATTACCTTAGAAAGCTCAAAAGAGGAGTATCAAAAATAAGGAATGATCAAGAAAAATAAGTGCCAAGAGAAATATGTTAGGATAAGAGATGAGGCATGTCTAACTAAACATTGTCAAGCAGGGAATCTTGCCTTTAAAACTGTCCATTAAAAATAACAACAACAAATTTGTGCATGTAATAAAGAAAGACTAAAATTATTTCAGGTAGGGTTGAGACACCATTGTATCTGAACCTAAAACAATATGGGTGGAAAAGCACACCCTAGGTGGAAAATCATGCCCTTGTAAATAATGGTTGAAAAGCACACCATGGGTGAAAAAGCACGCCCATGTAAATATGGTTGTACAGATGTACCATTAGAAGATAAGGATAGTCTTATCATACATAGAAATAGGGAAAGGTAAGTATAAGTTTAGTCCATGTGAAATAGTAGGATGAGCATCCAAAATAAATCATGCGGGGTCATAGGACCCATAAGCATTATCCAAAAAAATCATAATGATGAAAAAGAGAATATCAACTAATGATTCATGTGAGAAATAATGTTTGACCATAATAGCATTGCCCAGATAATAGAAAAGATACACATACCTTAACTTGAGTTGCTAAATCAAAGATCAAGTCCTAATCTTTGAATTCTAGAGTCAACTTAAACCTACATATGATATTTGATCCATCAATTAGGGATTAATAATTTATATTAGGTGAAATACTAGAAATCAAATTTTTAGAAAAAAAAAACCCTAGATCAACTCATATTAAAGACCTAACATTAATTTTAGAGTTTTGTTACTTATATTTGACTCAAAATCACATCTTAATTAATCATGATGGTATTTTTAGTTACTATCAAGATCTTAAGTGAAAGTAAAACCCCAAAACTCTAATCTTCGATAAAAATCTAAAATGACATATGATCATATTTCAGAGAGTAAGCTCAGGGTTATTGATCATTGATTTGATCCAAGATGTAATTTTTATCCATTAAAAACTTTCTTCAAATTATAAGATGAATATGGATTATTAAACCCTAAACATCATATTTCTAAAACTTTGGAATCAATCAATAAAAACTATACCAAAAGATAGATAAAACTCTCATGATTCTAAAACATATGACAATCTAGTAAAAAAAATCACAAGTTTTTCATTATCCCGGCTGCATGCAAGTAGCGGCTTGAGCGTGGGATTAGGGGAAATTGACTTAGGTGAGAAATCTCGATTTTGAAAAGACAAAAATGAAGGTGGGAAATAGAGGTTTCTTATCTCCTCAAGAATTTCTCCACAACATACAGATTGAGTGGCGAGAAGCTGGGGGGGGGGGCAAAGAGAGCGGCACAAGGAGAAATTGACGACGTCAAAAGCTTGTATATGATGGGGCGAAACCCTAGGATAGGTTAGATATACATAGGATTAGGTTATGTGGTGTATGAAGTCAGAGCTCTGTGGTAAGATTGGCTGAAAGTTTGGGTGAATCACAAATATTTGATTAAAAGGATGAGATCTTGGGCTAGTTATATGTGAAATTCACATCGCAATCCAATGCAACTCGTTTCTTGAAGTTTTGTTGAGAAACGAGGTAGTTATACCAGAAAAAGCAAACCCTTCCAATTGGTTTACTATTCACACACGGTCTATCGGCCGAAGCTGTCCTAGGGATCACTCAGTCTGCAACCAGAGTGGTCGGCGACCGCCGCGGAAACAAACGAGCAAGTATTAAATGCCCAGAACTTTACTCTTTTGATGAAATAAATGTACAAAACTTTCCATGCTCATCTGAGGGTGCATTTAAAGTCCAAATAAAACCAAATTTTATAAGTTAGCTAATTTTGGGATGAGGAATCCGATTGTGACATCAAAATTTATTTTTAAGGAGTTAATATTTTATTTAATATTTTTAAATATTATTACTTATTATGAATTAGAGGCATCAAGAAACTCTCCAAAAATATAAACTTGGCCTACAAGAAATACTAAATATGGGGAATAAAATTTTACCATTAATTATTTTTTTCAACATATATTTATATAAATTTTTGGTCTCTAAGTTCTATTCTCTCATCTAAATAGAGTTAAATATTTAAGATTGTCCAAATTAGATGAAAATTCACATTTAGGTAGATTTTGGCATGTAGATTTCAAATTTGAATTTTAATTACATATTTAGAGAGTTCCATTAGTATATTTAATAATTTTGGATTTTATCCTATTTTCCTTTCCAAAAAGAGATAATTATTATTATGCAAATAATGTGAAACTTAGTTCCCTAGGAAATAGGCACCCAAGGAACACATTTTAAATATTCTATTTTTATTTTGATATTTTTTTATGAGTTATGGCACTATTAGGAATTTTGACACATTATCATTATATTATCAAAACATCATATCAATACTTAATTAAATAAGTCATATTAATATCACATTGATACAAAAAGAATTTTATATACAATGTTATACAAGAAATTCTATATTTTTCATTTTATATATTATGTCCATTAATTCCTTATTTATTAAAATTATATCAGAACTTTAATATATATAAATATGAAATTATCAATTGTCACTCCAAAACATATTACTTTATTTTTACTTAGCCATTATGTAACTAAAGAAAATATATATAATACATTTCATGATTTTACTTACATGTTGGCACATAATTAAATTATTATGTAAATGTGTGTCAATTTTTATCCTTTTTTGGGTCATATAAGAAACAAATCTGACTAGATTTCTAACCATGAAATCGAGTAAGATTCTAAGTTTTGGTTCATTATATTAACAATGCTAAAACTTATGATGAAACTGAGATTTATAAACATATTGATAGCTACTACAATGATGTTTCTAACAAATTTTTTGTGGATGATGATGTCTTTTGGGATTCTAACTGGTCTGTTCCTACCTTCTTAGAGAATGATTAAAACATGTTGACAGTCTCTGTTACTAGGGAGGTTGCAGAGAGGGTTATTAAAGAGGAAGATGGGGATAAAGCCCCATGTCATGATGGCTTTACTGGCCATTTTTTAAAGTTGCCTAGGATATTATTGGGAAGGATGTCATTGAAGTTGTTTGAATTTCTTCAGTAGCAATAAGATGCTTAAGGAAATTAACAAATCTTTTATTACCCTCATTTCTAAAATGTATGATGTTAAAAGTATTAAAGATTCGAGGTCAATTTCTTTGTGTAATTTTCTTTATAAGATCATTTCTAAAATCCTCTCTAATATATTACAAAGTGTCTTGCCTTCTATTATTAGTCAAAATTGGATTTCTTTTGTCAAGAGGACAAAAATTAATGATGATTTACTTCTTGTTAATGAGCTTATTAGTTATTTCAACTTCTTGAGTGGTGATGGGAAAATGTGCATTAAAGCTGACTTGACGAAAGCATGTGATTCAGCCAAATGGCCTTTTCTTTTCATAGTTTTGGAGGAGATGAACTTCCTTAGAAAAGACTATTATGAATTCTACCATCATGCATGTCCTTGTTGATGGGTGTCTTTCTGATGTGATTTTTCCCTCTAATGGTTAAGACAAGGTGACCCACTGTCTCCTTGTTGTTTGTTATTTCATTGTAAGGGTTTGGAGCTATGATGGAGAACGATATAAGAAAGGATCTTTCGGATCCTCTGAGCGCTGGGAATATTAGGATTTCATATACTCTTTTTGTTAATGATGTAATGATTTTTTGAAAGTAAATATTAAAAATGCTTCCAACCTTAATAAACTTCTCGACAACTTTGGGAATTTTTTTGGTCTAGTTATGAATCTGAGCAAGAGAAATGTATTTTGTAGTCATAATGTTGATATTAATTCTATCTCTCAGATTCTGGACATTAACAAAGGTGTTTTTCCTATGAGGTATCTTGGCTTTCCTCTTTTCTATGGAAAATTAAAAAGTTTGTATTGCCTACCTCCGATGGGTAAGATTAGGAAGAATCTAGAGAATTGGAAGATGAGATCTATTTCATTTGGAGGGAGAGTTGAATAGTGGCCTCTACCCTGACTGCTCTTCATCTATATTGGTCATCTACTTTCCCCCTGCCTACCAATATTGTGAAGGAGATTAATAGAATATGTAGATCATTCATTTGGGTTGGTCCTTCTCTTGATAAGAAGTTACAATATGTGAATTGGAATTTGGTCTGCATATCGAAAAAGGAGGGCAATTTGGTGATCAGAAGGGCGGATGACATTAATGAAGTTGTTTTGTAAGTAAATGCATGTAATGTTGCCTCTAAAAAAGATACTTTATGGGTTAAATGACTTAATCATAAGTATTTGAAGAATGATTCTTACTGGTCACGTAAAATCAAGGTGAGGAGCTCTTGGATGTCAAAGTATATTGTTGGCTTAAGAACCATGTTGCTGCCACATATCAAGATCCATATTGGTGATGGAACTACTCTTAAGATATGAAAGATCCTTAGCTGCCTAACAATAAGTTTTGGGGTGATTGTATTGATTTCAAAAATGGTTTTAAGATCAGTTTTGGGTATGATGGTTTGGTGAACAATATAGTTTATGATAAGAAGTGGAGAATTCCTAGAAGAAGGAATTTTAATGATCTTAGAAGCTATATTAATATGTTTGATATTCAATTCTATGACAGAGAGAGATGATCAGTATTAATGAGCTCCTTGTTCTAAAGCTGTGAAATGCTTGGAATATCATTAGAAGAGAATCAATTAATCTAAATTGGGCTATCTAGTTCTAGAAATTTGATCATATGAGGTACTATATCATAGAAGTATGGACATTTTTCCTTTGCCAACTACCTACTTTGGATTACTTGTAGAAGTATGATATTCACATTGCTCCTAGATGTGTTCTTTGTGAAAACAACTCTGAAAGTATTGAACTTATCTTCTTTAAGTGCAGTTTTGCCTTGATCTATTGAGAAAGGCCAAATGTAGCTATTGTATTGCTTAAGTCCCTAGTGAACCGGAGGATTGTTTTGCTTATTTTTTGGAAAAAATGTAGCTTTACAGTATTAAGATGATACACTCAGTCTGGATTGAGAGGAGCATGAGGATCTTCATGGATTCTAAGTTTTATGTGAGAAAATGTTGGAAAGCATCTCAAATACTCTTTCTTTATACAAGTAGTGCTTATTTATTCATGTAGATATGTTGTATAGGCACATGTTGTTTCCCTGTATAGTTTGTACAACTTACAGACTTTGAACTTTGTTCTTTAACAAAGAGGAGGAAGACTCTTATTGAGAAAAAAAGTATAATGGTTCATCCTCATATAGAGGCATTTATAACACTATCTGAATACAAATATACCTTGAGGCCCATGTATAGTAGCTCAATGGTTATTGGGATCAATATTTAAATCTAGTGAAATTTAAATACAAAAAAGTCACCATTCCAACCTAACAGTCGCTCCATATGAAGCTATGCATGTAAGTAATTATAGATATCCCATTTTCTGGCACGAGGTGGGAGATAGACAATCGTTGGATCTAGAGTTAGTGGAAGAGACAACAAAAGGCATATATCTGATTATAACAATTGTCGAAAGTGGCGTAGGATGGTAGGATAGTTATTCCAAGAAGCAACGTAGACTAGCAATAGGTGAAGGGAAGGAAGTATTTAACATTTCACCTTAGAAGGTTTATTTTGATACTGAAAATGAGACAAGCTAATCCTAGGTACATGGTGTAAGGAAATATGGTGATAGAGATGGTAGTGAAACAAAACATCCAACCATTTCTCCATAGACCAGTGAATTTCATCAAAAAGTATAGACGAGAAGGAAGGTTGCAAGGCATCTACTTGGTACTGGAGCAAGTCCAACGATAATCGTTGTAGTACAATGTTTCTTTCTCAAACAGCTCCCAGACATCAATTGCGGACGCCTCCTGGTGTAGCACCGTGGAAGGTGGTTGACAATGCCCTCCTACTATCATGGTGATGACCTCCACACCATATGTAGTCCACACAAACCACTAGGAAATCACGTTGTTCTTCTAGAATCAGTGGGAAGGAGTTGCCCCTTTGTGTTGTCAATGTGCTAGTGCCGACGCTTCTCCCCTTTGGTTATATCTCCCTTTTACTAGTAATATGCCTATGGGTATGACATTACCACAATGTTGAAATGAGGAGTATTTGTACAAAGAACCTTGTCCTTCCCCCTCCTTATATAGGAGTGGGTTAGGGTTTCCACAAACCCATGGACATGATGGGACAATTTTCATGAATTTTCATTTGTTGCAAACTATGGAATCAGTCAACGGAACTGGGGTTGACTAGCATGCCAATCAGTCGATTGAACACTCCATTCAATCAATTAGACACTCTAGTTGATCGATTGGTTATTTTTCCTATTTGTAAAATTATTTTCTTTTAATGCGACCAGTAATGCACGTTATGATTTCATCATCAATTCCTTGATCCATTCCTATTGATTGTCTAGTCGATCGATTGGACTTTTCATTCGGTCAAATGGACACTCTAGTTAATCAACTGGCATTCTCAGTTGGTCGACTAGACACTCTAGGAAGCCAATTACTATCTAGTGTTGTTTAAGTTGATTATCCAAACACTTTAGTAACCAAGTTAAACCTTTTCCATGAGTAAACTCCTATTCCAGGATCATCCTATGCATGTGACCGAATAGGTCCCAAATTATGTTGGCAGTGAATGTTAATAACTAAATTATGACATCAAAAGAAATGAGTGATATCTAGCAACACATCATTTCTACCAAAGTAATTAAAAAGTTGGATAACAACTTCAATATAAATATGTGATTAGTATTATCGTTATTGTATAGTTCCTTTCTTACTATTATCCATATTGAACACGGGACATGGAATCTCCATCCTCTTAATATTCAATCCATGTTTATTTAACTAGAGAAGACTATTTGAGATGCATGCAAACTCACATATCACATATTGATTCAGATGAGTATGGCCATATGTTTCTCAATATTTCTTATCAAGTGGCCAGGATATCAACTATGGCAGGAGGAAGAAATCCATCTTCATTACTCATAGTCAATTCCCATGTGTCCCAATGTATCTAAGTACCACCTTTATGGTAACCCTTATTCAAGGTAAGGTTTAAAGGTGTCAAAGTACATCAAATGACATGCAATGAGTGTAGTGACTTTAGGTCTAAGAACCAAAATCACCACTTTCACTATGAGAGTTGAATTTGACTACTATTCAATGGTTTCCAAGAATCACTCTTAAGGTGATCTATTTGGTATAATGTTCTCTAACAAGTACCAATGTGTTTGGCTTGATATCACATGTCATGACTTATGAAATTATGTCATCAGTCAAATCATATTCTATATTAATGTTTCCTATATTGTTTCCACAATAATATTTGGCTAAGGACAAAACAAGAATGTATATACTCTTATCATACATATGCACACAGTTCATGTCCTCAACCTGAAGATATATGTAATCGAGTGAAGTCATTCTTTTGACATCTATCATGTTATATTATCATCTCATAATTGAACAAACAAATAGACTTGCCTTTATTATTAGTCAAATCAAGTCCATGATGCCATATTACAATCATGGTATGACTAGCTCTATGGCCATACATACCAATAGACTCTCACTTTCACTTAGAGGCAATCACCCATGAATTTAATTCAAAGAAATTTAATAAGACCTTCATGCTTTTGCTGCAAAAGTTCTTTTTTAGGGGGTCAACAACATTGCTTTTAGTTGGTACTCTACAAATCTTTACATCTCCTCATTGCACGACCTCACATACGAGATGGAATCATTGTTTTATGTTCTTGGAATTCTAAATCTATGTTGGCTCCTTATCCTGTACAATAGATGCATTTTGGTCACAATATAAATCTACTACGTCATTGATGCCTGGAACCATCCCAAGTTCCATGACGAACTTCTTGATTGAAATAACTTCCATTTTTGCATTGGAGGCGTCAACGTATTCAGACTCTATTGTAGAATCATCAACTATTTTTTTCTTGGAACTCTTCCATCTTATAACTCCATTTTTTAGGAAAAGTACAAATCTAGATTGAGATCTAAAGTCATCTTTCAATTTGTAAGCTTGCATCAATGCAACCCTTTACCACCAACTATTCCTCACCACTATGGATAAGAAAATAATCCTTTCTTCTCAAGTATTAAAGGATGTTCTTCATGGAAGTCCAGTGACCTTCATCAAAATCTGATTGATATCTGCTCATCATGCTCAAAGCATACGAGACATCAAGACGAGTACATAACATTGCGTACATGATGGATCCAATTCCATATTCATAGGGAATCTTACTCATTCTTTCCCGTTCTTTACAAGAAATGGGACATTAAGCTCTAGAGATATTAACACCATGAGACAATGGTAGGTTTCGTCTCTTCAAGTTCTCCATGTTGAACCTTTCCAGCACTTTTTCAATGTATGTGCTCTGTCTTAGGCCAAGAGGCCTTCTAGATCTAATCTCTATAGATATTGATTTCTAAGAGACCAGATTCTTTACCTAAGTCCCTTAAACTACTTTCTCCTATAAGATTCACATCCCCAAATCTTTATAGAAGACACATTGATATGTTTCTCATACCATATCTCATTTCGTGTCTTTTAAATTGATTTAGATGGTACACGGTTAAGTATAAATGTTGTGGTTTCTAGAGTATATCCCTAGAAGGAAGTCAGAAGACTAGAAAAACTCATCATCTGATCGTAGCATATCTAGTAAAGTGAAGTTCATTCTTTCTAATACACCACTATATTGTGGTATTCCAGATTCTGATACAATACCAAGGTCTCACATAAGGTCCTCAAAATATCAGCTAAAGTATTCCCCATTGTGATCGAAACAAAGTGTTTAAAACTTTTACCATGTTCGTTATCTACTTTATTCATGAAATCCCTGAACTTTTCAATGTCTTCCAACTTGTGCTTCATTAAGTACTCAGATCATCAATAAAGGTGATGAAGTACTCGTAACCATTTCTAGCATTTGTGTTAAATGGCCCACATCGATTAGTATGTATGAGTCCCAACAGATCACTCACTCTCTCACCGTATCCACTGAAAGGAGTATTTGTCCATATTGATTTGAAATCAAAAGATTCTAGATAACCATCTTTATGGATTCTATAAATGTGTTTTTCATTAATGTTCCCTAGATGATAATACTAAAGGTATGTTTTGTTTGAATTCTTGAGTTTTATATTTTGATATTTATGTTATAAACATTTGTCTTTAGATCTAATAAGTGAAGACCATAGGACATAGGGGAACTGTCATACAAGATCTAATTTTTAGAAACAGAAAATCAACCATTCTGAATATGAAAATTTGAATCCATTCCTTCCATTCAAGATACAAAAGTGGTGTTTCTATCAATAGAAAGTAGATAATAGAAGTTATCCAACTCTATTACAAACCCGCTGGGTAGAGATAAATTATAGTTTCCAACTACAGTGCCAACAACTCTTTCTCCATTCACAACATGCATGTCAACCTCACCCTTTCTTAAAGGTTTACCTCTTTTTAGATCATGCATAGTAGAACATATGTGAGATATACATCTGGTATCCAGTACCCAAGATGAAGAAGTAAAGATATTTATCTCGGTAACTATATACCTAAAGTGGAGATCTCTATCACCTGATTCTTCTTCCCCGGTTCCTCTAGTTAAAGAGGGAAATTCATTTTCCAATGTCCATCTTGGTGACAGTGGTGAAAATTGTCTTCCTCGTTCACCCATTCTTTTGCTTTGAGTGTACAAGACATGGGTTTCTTCCCATATTTAGAACTCTTCCTATATTTGCCTTTTCCCTTGGACTTCCCCTTTCCTTTTTTGATCATCATCACAAATTTAGTTTTGTCCTTCTTCATTTTTGGTTCACCAATTCTCAACATGCCAAGAAATTCTGACAACGGCTTATCAAAATAGTTCATAGCAAATCGGCTATATGATTATGATAGTGGTTGCAGAATCACATATGTGGATAAAACTTGGCCTAAGAGAAATCTCAATCTCTCTAGTCTATCCACATAGCCAATCATCTTGAGCACATAGAGCCCCACTGGATCTCCTTCTACAATATTACACTTAAACAACTCCTTTGGGACCTCATATCTCTCTTCTCTTGCTTAATCTTGGTACATATTCTTAAAATGTGTAGCCATCCCAAGAACATAAATATTTGCATGTTGTCTCTGCAACTCATAGTTCATTTAGCATAGCATCAGGCACATGACATCTATGACATCTTCAGAATGCTTCTTGTAAGCATCCATGTCAGCCTTAGGCACATTGGGAACTAGTTCATCTGGTTATGGTGTCTCCAAGACATAGAGCTTGTGCTCTTATGTGAGAACGATTCTCAATGTCCTAAATTAGTCATGGAAGTTATTCCTATTTAACTTGTCCTTCTCAAGGACTGATTGTAAAGAAAACTTGTTGTTGTTTTCCATTTGTTTCTATAAAAGAAATTGCATTTTTTCAAAATCATTTTTATATTATTTAATTGAAGGAAAATTTTAGTGATATTAATTAGGCTTTTCATTAATTCACTCCCACTATGTTATTTAAATCAATAACCCTCACTATCAATTCAAAAGATTGCAGTGTACAACCTTCTAGTGAGCCAAGATCCAAATAACTAAGTTATTACCAACCCAACTTCAGTGTCCATAACCAATATTAAGGCAGGCTACTATCCCAATTACATCTCATGCAATTCTTAGATAAATGGCATGCACAACTCCTTGTCATATCTCATATGTATGCTTCTAGGAACTTAATGCCATTAAGGTCACCCTAGTAAGCCTGGCCCAAAAGCCAACACGATAGTAATGCACCCTGCTTGGCTGACCCACATAACTACCATCACACTTCCATAAGATGTACAACGTACAACGTTTGGCGTGCCCATGCTTGGTCGATCAAGCTTTACATGTGTGCTTCTTATGGAAAGCATCTAAGAATTAATATTTTATTGAGGGATTTTATTTATATATAAATACATATACATACCCAATCAGTGCATACGTATAATATGCATCATATACATACTATATCCACAAATGAAACATGGAATCATAAAATACGAGCGATGGTTATAGCCATACTAATACAATTCTTTGGAGACATAGATAATTTCTATCTGACTAAGGTCAAACTACACATGTTAAAACCTACAAAATAAAAATTGTAAGCAAGTCGATTAGTTGATTGAAGTCTACCGTTTGATCGATTCATCCTCCTATTGGTTGATTGGCCTTCATCAGTCAGTTGACTGGCTCTTGACTCAAGTGGATGTCTGAAATCCTCCAGTCGGTTGATGGGTTTGTAGTCAATTGATTGGTTCCTTCTACATGTAGCCTCCTTGGTCCTTAGGTCAATCGACTTGACTCCTACTCAATTGACACACCAGGTGTGAAACGTCTTCTCTTTTTCCAAAACAAAAAATGAAACTATCATATTATGTATTACATTGTAGGTAAAACATTGAGTTACATTTGAGGAGAGTGTAGGATAGAAAGCGTTAAGTTACAAATGAAGAAAGAGAGAGAGGCTCAGTATGCTAATTGAATTTAAAAGGTAGGAAATAGACCATTCAACCATGCACACACATCCAAGGGTATGGGCCATAACCACTCATACATCCACCATCAAAATATTATTAGGAAGACGTGTATAAATTGCATTTATATCATATCATATATGTAGGATATACGGAACATTCCCTAGTGTATGTGGTCTTTAGTCAGATATGCACATTAATAATTTTACATATTTGTGTAGCATGCAATAAAATAAAGGACAAAATATAAAATATGATCATATTGATTAAATCTCAAAACATAGTAAATTCACTTCGCTTTGATACCACTACAGGGAAATATGGCAAAAGAGATGGCATTGAAAACAAAAAACTTTCCATATTCCCCATAAACCATTGGTTCACGTCAACAACTATGAATGTGAAGGAGGGTTTTAAGGCATATACTTGGTCATGGAGAAAGTCTAGCTAAAATCCTTGCAACATTGTGCTTCTTTCTCAAGCAGCACCCAGACAATAGTATATGACAGCCTCTTGGTGTAGTACCATGTATGGTGGTTGATGGAATCCTCATATCATGATGGAGATGGCCTCCACGCCTCTATGTAGTCCATGTGGACCACTTGGAACTTCACATTTTTCTTCTAGAATTGGTGGCAAGGAGTTGTCCCTTCATGTTGTCAACATTCTAGCATCGACTCCCCTTTGTCTATCTCTCCCTTTTATGGGTAAGGTGACTCTGACTCTCACGTTAACTGATGGAGCTTCCCCTTACGTGGAATTGCGTGCACCAACTAAAAATCCTAAAGATGGTAAGTCTTTAGGTTTAGCCTTGCTTATACTAGATTGAGAACTCCACCCACGTATGCTAAGATACGTGGAAGTCTTATCGTAGTATAGTTAAGGGTCGAATCCACGGGACAACGGTCTTGTTGTGAACAACAAGATGAAAAACGTTATAACTTCACTTAATCCCTTAATAGTAGGCACTTAGATCGAAAGTTGGTTTTTTTGTTTTAAACTAAGAACATGTAAAATAAAGCAAGCAAGTAAATTTAAAGAAGTTAAACAATGATAGAAGTCACTAGGGTGTGATCGGTTTTCACCGCCACTACACATGGATCAAGACATGCAAAATAAAACATAACCTGCAACAAGAGTTTAGTCAGTTAGTATCTTTATAGACTTAGCTTCCTTTCGGAGAACTAACTACGAGAAGTGCGGGAATGTTGCAAAGTCAGCCATCCCCGAATGAATGGTCAACTACTTTGCACCATTCCCTTCGCAAAGTGTGTTCCTCGACTCATCAAGGTTGTACTTTCACACGTCAACTGATTCCATTTCATAGTATGAAAGTACAATGATGGGAGTGAGTTTACTCCACTTCTTGAAAGACACTCCTAGATACCGAAATAGATACATGGTGGATACATGCACCAAGAACCAACATACAAATGAGTTTCAAATCTAATAGTACAAATGTAGATAATTCATACTAAAAGATAAAAGATAACACAAGTTGGTGATCAAGCAACAAGCATTCATTAAACGTTTGATGTTGAACTGAAAAGATAATATCTCTATATTACAAACTATGGATTATATTTACATGATATGAAAACATGGGTAGCGGGGCTACTCCCCGCACCGCAGTGAGAGAGACTACTCGCTCATAACTAGGATAAAGAAGGAGGTGAGAAGAGAGAGAGAGAGAGATCGTCATCCCCACAAAGGAGAGAGGAAAGTCAACCCCTTGGAGAGAGAGAGATAGATGATCTTCTAGCTTCACAGGTTGCTTGATGATGAGGTCCCCTCTTCCCACATTCTTTGGCGGAGAGAGAGAAAGCAGCTTCGAGATGGAGTGTGGATCTTAGACCGGCAGCCCCTGGGCGGAGGATGGAAGTCGGATTTGCTCTGGAGTGATAAAGGCAGCCTCTGGACGTCTGAAACTTGATGCTCTTTTGGAGGACCCTTGGGGTCTTATTTATAGGCCTTAAGTGAAGTCCAAATGGTTTGGAGACCGTTTGGACCTCAAGACTGTTTGGACCTTAAGACCGTTTGGACCTTAAGACCATTTGGAACTTAAGACCATTTGGACCTTAAGACCGTTTGGATCTCAAGACCGTTTCGATCTCAAGACCATTTGGACCTCAAGACCGTTTGGACCTCAAGACTGTTTGGCTTCATGCGGTCTTGGGACTGTGTGACTCCATGCGGTCTCGGGACCGATTGGCTTCATGCGGTCTCAGGACCGTGTGACTCCATGCGGTCTCGGGACCGATTGTCTTCATGCGATCTCGGGACCGTGTGACTCCATGTGGTCTCGGGACCGATAGGCTTCATGTGGTCTTGGGACCGTGTGACTCCATGCGGTCTCGGGACCGATTGGCTTCATGCGGTCTTGGGACCGTGTGACTCCATGCGGTCTCGGGACCGATTGGCTTCATGCGTTCTTAGGAACTTGTGACTCCATGCGGTCTCGGGACCGATTGGCTTCATGCGGTCTTGGGACCGTGTGACTCCATGCGGTCTCGGGACCGATTGACTTCATGCGGTCTTGGGACCGTTTGAGCCCATGCAGTCTTGAGGCTGGTTGAGTCTTTTATGATTTTTTTTGTGTCTTTTTCTACAAATATAAAGGGGAAAAGTTAGTCTAATAGTATATTTACAATAAGAGGGAATATTTAGGGATTATGTCTAATTTTAATTGAGAAAGAGTGTGGAAAACTAATAAAAAGACTAAGATAATCATCCCAAAATTGGAGGTTATCACCCCCGTAACTTAGAGTCTAGCTTGTCCTCAAGTTAGATAGAGCTGAGGCATGTAATGGCGAGGCAATTTTATTTAGTTAGGATTTCCATACTCTTGCTTCAATTCTCGACCTGAATTCTCCTAACGTCATATCAGGTCTTATTGCTTGCCTTGACTCTTTTAGGTTTTGAGAGTTGCTTGGGTCTCAGGTTCCTTCCGTATCTCATAGCTTGCATCGAGACCACTTTTATTCTATGCATGTTGTTGACTTTACTCAGCTTTATACCTCTCTGAAGAACCTACTAGAAGCTAGAGTGGGTATGAGGGTTGGCTAAAGGCTTGAAGTGTAACTCCCCCTTCAAGTGGGGGAGGGGTTGTCTATGCTTTTAGAATCTCACTACCGGGCACGACACATCTGCCTTTGTGAGGGAAGCTGAATGTACCGGCCGGGTGAGTCCTTTATAAGCCTTTCATATATTTAGATACCTTAGGGTTTCACTACCAGGCACGACACATCTGCCTTCGTGAGGGCAGCTGAATGTGCCAGTCGGGTGAGACCTTCATCGGTTCTTTAGATAGATCCTTATTTATGGCACAACTCTCATGATTTTGTTCAACTCTCTGGCTTTTATTCGAAGACTCGTAGGCTTGGGTTTTGGGGTTTTTCGGGAAATTGTTTTGGGCAGCCAAGCCTCTTTTATTTGAAGAGAGGAAAGTTGTTCTTAGAGTTTTTTTCAACATGCACTTATTTGGTTTCTTTTTGTGGTCCACTTGCAAGAATTCTTGATTTGGAAGTCACCTGATGCCCCTCTCATCCTTGAGAGCTTGGCTTATTTCTGCCTTGATATTGACCTATGGAGAGTCAGATGTAGAAGTGAAACAAAAGCATGAAAATCGATAGTGGAGAGACATTATTAAGTCGCCATTATATGTCTCAGTGCTATTTACTTTTGAGGACTAACGTAATTCTAAAGTTAGCTGAGGGTGACTTTATTCCAAAAGAATTATTTAAAAAAGAAAGATAAAAGTGTAAATGAAATTAAGAAAATATGTAAAAAAAAGAATGGAGAAGATGGAAAAATAGGGGTTAGAAATGATACCTCACCCTTGTCTAATGTACCCCCCCTAACTTATCACTCACTTTGTCCTCAGAGTGTCAAAGTGATAGGTTGAGAAGTACGATGACAAGGGCTGCAGGCTAAGTTAATCCTGAGTTTGCCCCTGGTGTTTGGAGTAGATTAGCTGCAAACTTTCCGCGTAGAGCGTGGTAATCCACGTCAATCATATCCTCTACTGGTCTTTTAAGGACCATGATGGTGTACATCCAGTAGAGGACGTGGAAGCCACAGTCATTTGATTCCCGAATTTGTTGGGGACATTTGTGGTTGAAGGAAGGGCGATAAAAATGTTCTTTGTCGTAAGCCCTTGTATGCTGACTTAAAAAGGCAATTAATTTGTCAGCGCATTCCTTCTCCACTACCTCCGTGGGCGTCTTTGGTGTCACGAAATAATTCTTCTTCCTTGGATTGTACTGGCTGTCAGAACTGTTATAGATTGTAGTTGTTCCTTCTGGTAGGTTTGCTGCCAGGAGCATCTAGTGCTCATGATAAAGGAAGGGTAGCATGATGAACTTTGGCGTTGTGTATTGGAGAAAGGAGATTAGCGCTTCAGTTGTTCTGAAGTTCTTTAGCTTTAAAAGATCATCCTTCATGTATGGGGACGCCATATATGTTGTGGGGTTATTTTGTCTGAGGAGAAATTGATAAGCGGCCATTAAGCTTACAGAGAGAGATCCTTTAAACTGTATAGTCTCTCGAAGTGTGTCTGCCATTATTAGAATGTCACCAGACATGAATACAAGTTCATCCTTCTCGGCGGAAAGCCTCGACATGATGAGGCATAGTTCAATGTCGGAGAGACTGTTGCAAGCACTGAGGTCAAAGTCTGAGAAAGTTGGTTCTATGGCAGACAAAAGATCTATGTCACTTTTTCTTTGCTCGGGAGTTGTGGTTGGCTCCTTGGATTTCTCCAACTCTTTTAAAGTTTGTCAGAAAGGTCGCCTCTGTGGACGTTGTATTGCTGAAAAAAGATAACGAGGGATGTCATTTGGTGCCATTGTCGGGTCCTTGAAGAACCTTCTATCACAAATGAGCTCCATGGTGTAACGCCCTCGCAAGGAGTGAAAATCTTCAGCGACTAGATCAGTAAAAGGGATTTCTTGGTTCAACGCTTGGATGTGACGGATGGTGCAAAAAGCGCAGTCCCCAGATCCCTCAGCAGCTTGAACTTGTGGGTTAATTATTTGGAACTAGGGTTGGCTCCAGTCTTGACGGAGGGATGGGCGTGCAGCCCAAATTAACTTAAGCAGCCGGAAGGGTATACATCTTGCTTCGCATGTTGCTTCACCAACAAAATTTATTGTACCGGCAGGTAGCTCGGTGCCACAAAAATTATAAACCTTGGCGTCCCGAGCCTCGGTGTCTACAATCATAAATAACCAGTGATCCGAAACTTGAAAAGGCACGGTAAGATAACGTGCCCGCCGTGCTAAACCAGCACACAACCGCTCTATTGATTTTGCTCGTATATCTTTGTATAAAAGGTCGATAGATAGAGCAGGTGAGGCGTTAAAAACTGGTTGCTGCCTCTTAGAGCTTCTGTACACTTCTATACAGTTGGCGAGTAGGACACGGAAGATTTCCACTGGCATCATGGATCGTGGTCGCAGGATGTTGCGGAAGTCTTCTCGTGTCAACTTGCGCTTAGTTTTTGTGTTATGGTAGATGATGTCTTCCCCCGCTTTTGCATCGTTGATAATAGTGTTTAGTATAAAAATGTCCTAAGCATCTAGTGTGGAGATGGCCGCCATATCTAAATCATGCATCTTATGTGGTAGAGGTGGTGGCAGGGGGAGCTCCTGCGGGGGGGTGAGGAGGTTTGTTCCAGGACTGCTGCATAGTCTTGCAGATCGTCATCCGAATCAGAAGCAGAATCGAGTTCTTCATCTGTATCTAAACGCACTCGTTCTGACTCGTCCTCGTCTTAGGGGAAAGGCACTGATTTGTCAAGTGTGGAGAAAGGTTGAGCTATTGTTACTGGTGGGCATGTGCTGGTTCCTAATATACATTGATGGAACTCAACAAAAGCCGCATCTTTAGCAGACTCCCCAATGGATCCCAAAGCAGAATAATCAAGGAATTGGTCCCCATATGACATGTTTACATTTTCGTTGTGGGGGACTTGGGGTGATGTCCACCTTCTTGGTGACCTTTGTCGAAACCATTCTGAGAAGGTTCTGCTGCTTGGCCTGGTTCCTCTCCATCATCAGATTTGGCACTTGAGGAAGTGGTGTCGTTGTTAGAATTGGCAGAGGAGTCAGAGTCTTCATCGTCGTCATTGTCACTGTCTTTGGCAGCTGCTGCTTGTAACTCATCGAACGCCACTTGCATATGCTCGTGTGTTTCAAGCAGTGTGTCGTGTGTTTCTTTGATATCGTTATATCGGCCCTCGGCGGAGAGGATTCGTGTTGTAAGATCTGTTACTTGAGCACATAGTTGCAGGATTTCATTATTTGTTGACTCCTCTTGGCGATTGTTTAGGTGTGTGAGGGTGCTGCTGATGTTGTCCAAGCACATGCTAAAAGCTGTTTGTTGCTGCTTGAGCTCATGGAGAGTCTCGAGAAGAGATTGAGTATGCATAGAGATCTCATCGACTTGCTTAGATATCGCTTCTTGTTGGCGCTTCGCTCCAAGGACCAGCTCGGGCAAGTTGTTGTAGTGGTTGTTGATGTGATCAACTTGCTTAGCCACATCATCTCGTCATTGCTGAAAACCTTGGAGGATGTTGGGCAAGGCGCGGTTCTGTTCGTCGATCATGGCCACCTGTTTGGATAATCCCTGCACACAAGAAAAAATAGATTGCAAAATGTTAGAAGGATCGGTGAGGAGGTTTCGGATGACGTCTGAATTCCTCACCGATATTGGAAAAGGGGACCCCAGAAGCGGAAGGGTGGGGTGGTTGGGGTTTGTGTGGGACGGTGGTAGTGTCTTGTGGAAGAGACATTGATGGTGTCGTGAACTGCGTGGTGACTATGGATGGGGTCACCAGTGGTGTCGGGGTGGTGGTGGATGGGAAAGGTGGTGGTATCTCTGGTGAAAGTGGTGGGAGTGATAGTGATGGGGTAGAGACTGTGGAGGTGGAGGGGAAAGTGGTAAAATCGGGCATAGGAGTGGAGAAAGGAGAGCCCGAAGGGAAAAGGAGTGAAGAAGAGGATGCGGGCGGTAGTGTGGTTGTGGGGAAAAAAGGAAAGGTGGTGGATGTTGGAAAGGTGGAGGGTGGTGAGGTGGTGGCGGTTAGCTCAGCATTTAGACTCATAATGAAAGAGTCTAAAGATGAGGTGGTGATGTGATCGTCGGGAAGGGGGTTGTCTTCTGGATGTGGTTTTGAAGTTGGTGTCCCCGA
The DNA here is from genome assembly GCA_963693085.1 of Alisma plantago-aquatica. NCBI lineage: Eukaryota > Viridiplantae > Streptophyta > Magnoliopsida > Alismatales > Alismataceae > Alisma > Alisma plantago-aquatica. Next base: position 635,937,267 of record OY856415.1, read on the forward strand.
CAGCTGTTGATTCTGCGAAAGTCTTGTGGATGGTCGTTTCATAGGAATTTTTGTTATCCTAGCTTTTGGGGCGTTGATGCTAAGTTCAGTCTTCCCCGCCTTTATTTTCTTTACTGGTGCTTTGACCGTAGCTATGAGTTTGGTAAGCTCCTCGTCAGTGAAGAGGAGCTTTTCCATGTCGTAATCTGCGAGCTACAGGAGCGGTAGCAGGGTTCTGGATGATTTGACTGTAGGGCAGAAAACGTAATGTAGTTTCGCATCCTTCTCCTTGATAATGAAGGACTTATTCAAGGTTTATTCGTTAGTGAGGATGTCGCCCTTTATTTGTGTGCATCTGGGTAAAGTTTTGTCCATCTTGAGATATTTGATGATGGATGTGACATGACCCCCCATGCAAATTTCCTTCCCCAGGGCGTAAGCGGATAATTTCTGGATCATATGTCATCCAATGTTGACTAGCATTCCATTTAGAATGGACCAGAGAACAAAGAGATCCGAGATTATAACATTCCCTCCTTTTGTCCTGGGGAAGAGTGCACCTGCGAGAGTTTTATGTAAGGTGTGCACTAGTCCAGATTGTATATTCGATGCCTTGCATGTCTTTGCATCATAGGTGGGGAGCCCAGTCAGAGATTTACAAAAGTTGTGCCTGTTGAAATTAGGATTCTCAGTTCCCACTGCCTTGGCTTTCTTTAGCTGCTCCTGGTTGTCAATAAAGATTTCATTCAGCATATTTTCTATTATGACAACCTTGCTACCGAAGAGGTTGGTGACCAGCCTACGGTCACCTCCATCTTGTGATCTATCCATAATGTCAATAGGCTCTTTGTTAATAAAAGTGAAGAACTCAGTTGTAGGTTTAGTGTAGGAGATCTCAGGTACCAGACACAGCCTTGCAAGATTGGCTTTTTTGAGCATGGTGAAAATTCGGTTGTGGATCCCCATCTTAAGGAGTACGCTGGAGCAGATGTACTTTGTGGGTTTTAGGATTTTGTCGGTGGAGGGGGCGGTGTGTATGTAGAGGTTTTCTGGTGGTGGTGTTGTGGTGGTGACGGGAGGGAAAGAAGGAACAGTGATGATTGTGGGAGCGGCAGCGGAGGTGGTGATGGGTGGAATGTTTCCTGCCAGGGTTTGCTCCCTTGCAGTGACAGGCCGGACCTATTTTCTTGCTCGTTTCTTGAACGGGTGTCCGGTTGCGGTTTCCTGAACCTTTCGTTTCCCCTTTGATTTTTCAGGTGGGGATTTGGCCACGGGGTTTGGCTCGTATTCAGAGCCTTCATCACTAAAGGATATTTCTATTTCTTCTTCAGGTGCCTCATCTAGGCATTTGTTGAGGCGAGCAATTTCACACAGGATGTCTATGATTTTGACCTTAGGTGGGGCCTGTCCAGTCTTGTTTTAGTTATCTATGATCTTTTGGTGTTTGTCCTTGTCTTCCATCAACTGCTCCTTTGTCCAATATGGAGCGTCTTCAGTTCCTGTGGCATGCTTAGCTGGTGATGCCATTTCTGAAAAGTGGAAAATCATGAGTAAGAACACATGCTTTAGAAAAGAATTTGATTTTATTTGTATTAATGTGGTTTTATATTTTTATGAAACTTAAGCGATTGTGGAAGGCCAAACGGTTTGAAGATTGTTTGGTCCCAAACGGTTGCAGGACCGTTTTGGTTCCAAACCGTTTGAAGACCGTTTGGTCCCAAACGGTTTCAGGACCGTTTGGTTCCAAATGGTTATAAGACCGTTTGGTCCTAAACGGTTTAAAGACTGTTTGGACTCAAACGGTTTCAGGACAGTTTGGTTCTAAACGGTTTGGAGACCATTTGGAAGGTGAAACGTCGGGTGAAGCGGCCGGTAAAAGAGGGGTGGAGCCGGCGGCGAAAGAGAGGCGGAGCCGGAGGCAAAAGAGAGGTGGAGCTGACGGCGATAACGACAAAGGCGGCGATGGAAAAGGCGGAGCCGACGGTGCCGTAGACTACGGCAGAGGTAAAGAAGATGGTTGTGGAGGCGAAAAGATCGAAAAGGCTGTCGCGGTGGCAGATGCAGGTTTCGGCGATGGTGGTGGGACTACCTTGCGGATGATGGTGGAGATGACGATCGTGAAGCAGAGAATGGAGGCACTGTGGTAAGGTCTCCGTGAAGAAACACGGGACTGGGTCGACGGAGGCAGAGGGAACCTGAGCCGCACGGGAACTGGAAAACGGAGGCAATGGAACAACTCTTGCACAAGGGTTTGAGAAAGCTCGAGAGTTGAAAGAGAGGAGAAAGAAGGGGAGGGTTTATATTTATAGGAAACGGGGGTCGACCCTAGGTCAAACGATTTAGCGACCGTTAGGACTCCAAACGGTTTGAGGACCGTTTCGCTCCAAACGATTTCAGGACCGTTTGGCTCCAAACATTTTCGAAACCGTTTGGCTCCAAACGGTTTCCGGACCGTTTGGAAGGGTAAAGGTCGAAAGGATTGTTATATTTTTATGTTTTTTTTGGTTATGTGAAAAAAAAATTATATTTTATTTTTTTATTTTTATGTTTGTTTTGGTTATATGATTTTTTTTATATTTTCATAAGATAAACCTAAGGTAATTAAAAGAACGGGAAATAAAAGAAGAAGTTGAGATCTTGGGTTGCCTCCCAAGTAGCGCATGGATTTTACGTCGCTGGCTCAACGAATCTGTGATGTTGTTATGCTGATGGCGTGGCGTCTTTGATTTCAATGGTTTGTCTCGGCATTTTATCTGTTGGGGTATAGTACTTTTTCAAATGATGGTCGTTGACCGTCCTTTCTCCTCCGTTATTGTCGAAAATTATGACAGCTCCAGTTGGGTATATATGCTTTATGGTGAAGGGCCCAGACCATTTTGTTCTAAGTTTTCCGGGGAACAACTTGAGCTTGGAGTTGAAAAAGAGTACTTTGTCGCCGATGGCGATGTCTTTCCTCTTAAGATGACCGTCGTGCCACATTTTGGTTTGCTCCTTATAGATCCTGGCACTTTGATAAGCGGTCATTCGGAGCTCCTCTAGCTCCTGCAGCTGGAGTTGTCTATTTTCTCCGGCACTTTTAAGATCGAAATTTAGCTGTTTGATGGCCCACCAAGCTTTGTGTTCTAGTTCCACTAGAAGATGACATGACTTCCCGTATACCAAACGGAATGGGGTTGTCCCGATTGGTGTTTTATAGGCTGTCGGTATGCCCAAAGGGCATCAGGAAGCTTGGTGGACCAGTCAGTGTGATTTCTGTTGACTATTTTTTCTAGGATCGCCTTTAGTTGTCTATTTGATACCTCAACCAGACCATTGGTCTGTGGATGGTAAGGCGTTGCTACTTTGTGGTTGACTCCGTACTTTTTCATCAGGGCTTCAAAACTTCGTTCCAGGAAATGGGTCCCGCCATCTGATATGACAGTTCTGGGGACTCCAAATCTGAGGAAAATGATATCTTTGAACAATTTAATAACTGGTTTGGAATCGCTGGACACAGTGGGTATAGCTTCGACCCATTTTGAGACATAGTCCACCGCAACTAGGATGTAAGAGAAACCATAGGAAGAAGGAAAGGGGCCCATATAGTCTACCCCCCAGACGTCGAAAAGCTCAATTTCTTGCCACATTGTGAGGGGCATTTCGTTCCTTTTGGATATGTTGCCAGAAAATTGACATTTGTTGCAAGATTTCACAAAATCATAGGAGTCTTTTGCTATGGTTGGCTAAAAGAAGCCTGACTGTAGAACTTTTATAGCGGTTTTCTTTGCGCTCATGTGCCCCCCCCCCCCCGTGGGTCCTGAATGGCAATGCTCTAGGACGGGGGTAATCTCTTCTTCCGGCAAGAAGTGACGGAAAAGTCTGTCAGAACATAGGTGAAACAGGTAAGGTTCATCCCATTAATATTGCTTTATATCATGGAGGAATTTCCTTTTGTCATGGTAGGAGGCGGAGGGGTGAATGATTCTTGTAGCTAGATAATTGACAATATCCGCATACCAAGGGAATCCATGAGTAGCCTTCATTAGTTGGTCGTCTGGAAGAGAATCTCGGATAGGGATTTTATCTTCATCTTCAACTTCGATACGACTGAGATGGTCGGCTACGACGTTTTCCACTCCGCTTTTATCTTTAATTTCCAAATTGAATTCCTGAAGCATCAACACCCAGCGGATAAGTCTGGGTTTGGCATCTTGCTTCTGAATAAGGTATCGAATGGCGGAGTGGTCAGTGTAGACGATGACCTTAGATCCGATCAAATAGGAGCGGAATTTCTCAAACGCGTAGATGACAGTCAGGAACTCCTTCTCTGTAGTAGTGTAGTTCTTCTGTGCTTCATCTAGCGTTTTAGATGCGTAGTAAATTACGTAAGGTTTCTTGTAGATCCGCTGTCCTAATACAGCCCCTATGGTGTAATTGCTTGTGTCGCACATGATTTCAAATGGTAGCGACCAATCTGGGGCTCTCAGAATAGGTGCAGAAATTAAAGCATTTTTTAGAGTAGAGAAACTTTGCATGCATTCTTGGTTTAAAATGAACTCAGTATCATTAGTCAGGAGTTGGGTCATGGGTTTTGCTATTTTTGAGAAATCCTTAATAAATCTTCTGTAGAACCCCGCATGACCCAAGAAAGCCCATACTCCTTTTATATCTTTCAGTGGCGATAACTTTGAGATGACATCGATTTTTGCCTTATCGACCTCAATCCCTCTATCACTCACCTTGTGCCCGAAGACGACACCTTCAGTTACCATGAAATGGCATTTTTCACAATTCAGAATGAGGTTCGTTTCCTCACATCGTTGTAAAACATGGCCAAGGTTCATTAGACAGTTATCGAAAGAATATCCGTAAACTGAGAAATCATCCATGAAAACTTCCATTATGGATTCTGTTAATCCTGCGAAAGTGGAGGACATACACCTTTGGAATGTAGCGGGTGTGTTACACAACCCAAATGGCATTCTTCAAAAATCATAAGTACCAAAAGGGCAGGTGAAGGTAGTTTTCTCTTGGTCTTCCGGGTGTATGGGAATTTGATAGAACCCAGAATAACCATCAAGATAGCAGAAGTACTTCTGATGAGCTAGGCATTCTAGGACTTCATCGAGAAAGGGCAGAGGGTAGTGATCTTTTCGCGTGGCTTTCTTCAGTTTCCTATAATCGATGCAAATCCTCCACCCCATCACTGTCCTAGTGGGTACTAACTCATTTTTGTCGTTAAGCACGACAGTGGTGCCTCCCTTTTTAGGAACTACTTGGACGGGACTGACCCATTAGGAGTCAGAGGTCGGGTAGATTATGTCGGTCTTCAGCAATTTAAGGACTTCAAGGCGAACCACTTCTTTGAGATTAGGGTTCAGCTTCCTCTGATGTTCGCGTGATGGCTTAAATTCTTCGACCATGGGTAGTCTTTGCATGCATAGGGCAGGATTTATGCCCATCAGGTCAGTTATCTTATACCCAATGGCCTTTTTGTGTTTCTTCAGCTCTTCCAGAAGCCTTTCTTCCTGGTCTTTTGTTAGGGTGGAGCTGATAATAACCGGACATAATTTTTCCTCGTCCAAGAAGACATGTTTAAGCCCCATGGGCAGAGTCTTCATCTTAGGAGCCTTAGGTGGCTCTGTTGCTTCTAAAATGGTGACAGCTTTGAGTTCCTCAAAGGTGGCCGTCGATGCTTCTTCGGCCTTTTCTAAGTGTTGCAGACACTATTGAACCCACTCATTTGCAGAGAATTCGACATTTGGGTTGGTTAGAACATTCTCTAAATCGTCCACTGGCTTAGATATTTCTAATTGAGAAATTTGTTGTATTGCGTCTAGAAGAAAGACCTCCTCTTGGATGATGGGGCCTTTCATACTATTAAGGACTCGGAATTGAATTGCTTCTTTTCTGAGCCTTAGAATGATGTTACCAGCTTCAACATCAATAAGCGCCCTGGAAGTAGCGAGGAAAGGTCTGCCAAAAATTATTGGGTATCTCAGATCTTCCTTAATATCCATGATGACAAAGTTGCACGGGACATAGGCATCCTTGCCTATCCTAACTGGAATATCTTCAATAATTCCAAGAGGTGCGGTGATTGTAGAGTCAACTAATTGTATTGTCATTTCTGTAGGCAACAATTCGGTGAAACCTAATCGTTTGCACATAGAATAGGGCATAATGGATATGCTGGCCCCTAGGTCAGCTAGTCCCTTTTTGGTTGATGCATTTCCAATGCAGCATTGAATTCCAAAAGAACCTGGATCCTTCTTCTTCTTTGGCATTTTATTGAGGATGATATCAGAGGTGGTTTGGGCAAGCTTGATAGTTTCTTGTTCCTTGGTGATGTACTTCCTTGATAACAGAGTTTTGAGGTATTTAGCCCAAGCCGGTACCTCGGAGAGAGCATCAAGGAGCGGGATATCGATGTAAAGTTTCTTCATCGCCTCCTTCAATTTTTGGAACCTGGTATCCATTTTCGTTTCTCGCAGTCTACCCGGATATGGGATCCATGGTTTATACTGTAAGATTTCTGGCTCTGTGGACACTTGTTCTTTATCTTTGCCCTTTGCGCCCTCTGTGGACTTCTCCGTTCCTTGTTGCGGGCTCTCATTCATCATAAAGGCATGTGTATCATCATTATCAAGAGTGATCCTTGTAGTTTCATGAAGGGTGAGTCTAGATCTCGTAGTAACAGCATTCAACTATTCAGGCCTATTCTGTCCATGTCTAGGGTTTGATTCGGGTTGCCCTGCAAATGTGCCTGCTGGAGGCTTCAGTTGTGCAGCAATTTGGGTGAGTTGAGCTTCTACTGCCTTTTTCTGAGCTTGTTGATTAGCGAGCATAGTATGTTGGGATTGCAACATCTTCCTTATCAAGGTCATTTCATCTTCCGGTTGAGAAGGAGTATTTTTCTGAGGAAGTTGTTGTTGACCTTGTTGAGGTTGTTGTTGAGGCAGCGCTAACTGAGGTTGCTGCAACTGAGGGTACAACTGTGGGTGTAGAGGAGGATGAGTATACTGATAGTAGGCAGATGGGTTCCTGGGGTAGTTGGCTCTCAGGAAGTTGTTCCTGGGGTTCCTTTGGTTTTGATTGAAGTTGCTTGGGAATCGAGGTGGTAACCTACTGGAGGATCCGCCCTGCGTCTGGTGTTGCGGATTTGCGGTCCCAGCAGGGTTCCCGTATTGGAATCCCGGGTGGTTCCTTGGCTGAATAGGATTATAATAGACTTGTCCATGAATGGAATGAATAGAGTTGACTTGTTCTGGCAATTGCTCTTCAGACTGGTCAGTGATTGGTTCATACTGTTGTGGTGGTGGATGCATATCCATCATCACATTATAAAGAAAACCACATGAAAGAGTTGGATGATCAGAAGCATGATAGGCTTCACAGGTTCTTGTAACAGCCTTGACTTGTTGAACCTGAGGATTTTTCTTCTTGTCAAATTCTCCAAGAGAAGTTTCGAGAGCTTGTTGCTTATGAGCTATGGTTTTAAAGGCTTCAACAATAGCCTTCATCTCCATTGATTCTTTAGCTTTATAGACCTTGAGAACTCCTTTGCCAGCTGATCATTCCCAGTTGGACTGATTCTCATCTCTGAGTGTGACTATTTTCCAGGCATCCTCGTAATTCTTTCTCATAAAGTTTCCTCTAGATGAGGAATCCAGAAATTGCTTGATATCATCACTCACTCCCCTATAGAATGTTTCTATTAGTTGGTTTTGGGAGATGTCGTGATGAGGGCACTTTTGCAGAAGTTCTTTGAACCTTTCCCATGCTTCAGCATGTGATTCTCCGAGAAGTTGAGAGAAGTGATTAATCTGCCCCTTAATCTCATAAGTCAGTGAAGGGGAAAAGAACTTCTCCAAGAACTTTTCTTCTAGGGGAGCCCATGTGGTGATTATTGGCTCCCTGTCAAGTGAGTTATACCAGCTCAGAGCTCTCCCAAATAGAGTGAAGTGAAACAGATGAAGAATTATTGCATCGAAGGCAACTCTGGCCTGTGCGACCAGTCAGCACAGTGCCTTAAACCTCTTCAAATGATCCATACAGTCATCTCCAGAACCTCCAGAAAATGAGATGCCCTGCATGATTTGAATCCATTGGGTTCAGATCTCAAAGTTGGGTATGTTGATGATCGGAGGTCGAACCAGATGGTTGTCTTCGTAGTTCTTTGGGACAACATAATCCCTCAACTGCTTGTTCCTTAGTTCCAACTGAGTAGCTTGGTTTGCTACCTCATTTTCAGCTCTGATGCGGGCCTATTCTTCCGCACGAATCTCCGCTTGAATCTGAGTATGAGTAACAGTGATGAGTTGTGCTCTTTGAGCGGCGATGGCGGCGTTGACCCTCTCCATCACTAATGCAGACTGGCATTGATCTTCAGCCATTTGCCTGGCTCTTTGGCGATTGAGTCTGATGCGGTGATGGAAGCTTCTCTCTACCTCAGAGTCGTACTTTGGATCAGGGGAGAATCCGCGGTTATGTGATGATCGCATATAGGTTTTCTACCTGAGTAGAGAAAAGAAAACACCTTTTAGATGATAGTAGAGATATAATGATTTCAAGAAGTTATGGATTAATGATTAAAAGAAAGTGTAAAACCCTAACCAACTAACAAGATAGTAAATGAAATTAAAATGTTTCGTTGTCCCCGGCAACGGCGCCAATTTTTTATGGAGCTTCCACTTACGTGGAATTGCGTGCACCAACTAAAAATCCTAAAGATGGTAAGCCTTTAGGTTTAGCCTTTCTTATACTAGATTGAGAACTCCACCCACATATGCTAAGATACGTGGAAGTCTTATCGTAGTATAGTTAAGGGTCGAATCCATGGGACAACGGTCTTGTTGTGAACAACAAGATGAAAAACGTTATAACTTCACTTAATCCCTTAATAGTAGGCACTTAGATCGAAAGGTTGGTTTTGTTGTTTTAAACTAAGAACATGTAAAATAAAGCAAGCAAGTAAATTTAAAGAAGTTAAACAATGATAAAAGTCACTAGGGTGTGATCGGTTTTCACCACCACTACACATGGATCAAGACATGCAAAATAAAACATAACCTGCAACAAGAGTTTAGTCAGTTAGTATCTTTATAGACTTAGCTTCCTTTCGGAGAACTAACTACGAGAAGTGCGGGAATGTTGCAAAGTCAGCCATCCCCGAACGAATGGTCAACTACTTTGCACCATTCCCTTCACAAAGTGTGTTCCTCAACTCATCAAGGTTGTACTTTCACACGTCAACTGATTCCATTTCATAGTATGAAAGTACAACGATGGGAGTGAGTTTACTCCACTACTTGAAAGACACTCCTAGATACCGAAACAGATGCATGGTGGATACATGCACCAAGAACCAACATACAAACGATTGTCAAATCTAATAGTAAAAACGTAGACAATTCATACTAAAAGATAAAAGATAACACAAGTTGGTGATCAAGCAACAAGCATTCATTAAACATTTGATGTTGAACTGAAAAGATAATATCTCTATATTGCAAACTATGGATTACATTTACATGATATGAAAACATGGGTAGCGGGGCTACTCCCTGCACCCCAATGAGAGAGACTACTTGCTCATAACTAGGACAAAGAAGGAGGCGAGAAGAGAGAGAGAGAGTGTCATCCCCACAAAGGAGAGAGGAAAATCAACCCCTTGGAGAGAGAGAGAGACGATCTTCTAGCTTCACAGGTTGCTTGATGATGAGGTCCCCTCTTCCCACCTTCTTTGGTGGAGAGAGAGAAAGCAGCTTTGAGATGGAGTGTGGATCTCAGACTGGTAGCCCTTGGGCGGAGGATGGAAGTCAGATTTGCTCTGTAGTGATAGAGGCAGCCTCTGGACGTTTGAAACTTGATGCTCTTTTGGAGGACCCTTGGGGTCTTATTTATAGGCCTTAAGTGAAGTCCAAACGGTTTGGAGACCGTTTGGACCTCAAGACCGTTTGGACCTTAAGACCATTTGGATCTCAAGAACGTTTGGATCTCAAGACCGTTTGGACCTCAAGACCGTTTGGACCTCAAGACCATTTGGCTTCATGCGGTCTCGGGACCGTGTGACTCCATGCGGTCTCGGGACCGATTGGCTTCATGCGGTCTCGGGACCGTGTGACTCCATGCGGTCTCGGGACCGTGTGACTCCATGCGGTCTCGGGACCGTGTGACTCCATGCGGTCTCGGGACCGATTGGCTTCATGTGGTCTCGGAACCGTGTGACTCCATGCGGTCTCGGGACCGATTGGCTTCATGTGGTCTTGGGACCGTGTGACTCCATGCGGTCTCGGGACCGATTGGCTTCATGCGGTCTTGGGACCGTGTGACTCCATGCGGTCTCGGGACCGATTGGCTTCATGCGGTCTTGGGACCGTGTGACTCCATGCGGTCTCGGGACCGATTTGCTTCATGTGGTCTTGGGACCGTGTGACTCCATGCGGTCTCGGGACCGATTGGCTTCATGCGGTCTTAGGACTGTTTGAGCCCATGCGGTCTTGAGGCTGGTTGAGTCTTTTATGATTTTTTTGTGTCTTTTTCTGCAAATATAAAGGGGAAAAGTTAGTCTAATAGTATAGTTACAATAAGATGGAATATTTAGGGATTATGTCTAATTTTAATTGAGAAAGAGTGTGGAAAACTAAAGAAAAGACTAAGATAATAATCCCAAAATTGGAGGTTATCATTACCACAACATTGAGATGAGGAGTATCTGTACTAAGAGCCTTGGCCACCAAACCTTCTTATATATGAGTGGATGGGTTAGGGTTTCCACAAACCTGGGGACACAATGGGATAGATTTCATGAATTTTTAGCTATTGTTGACCACCAGTTAGTCGAATGGACTACCAATCAGTCAAATAGCATTTGAGTCGGTCAACTTGACACTCTAGTTGGTTGATTGGCTATTTTTCCTATTCACAAAAGTAATATCTTTTGACACGACAATTAAGGCACATCATGACATCAACAACAATTCCTTGATATAATCTTACCAATTGTCCAATCGATCGATTGGACTTAGTCAGTCGATTGGACTTTGTCAGTTGACTGGACACTCCAATCGATCAACTAGCATTCTCAATCGGTCGAGTTGACATTCCATTCAGCCAACTATCATTCATTGTTGTTTAAGTTGATTAGCTAAATACTTTAGTAACCAAGTTAATCCTTATCCATGAGTAAACTCCTATCCCAAGTACAAACAATGTGTGTGACCCTATAGGTCACAAATACATTGGCATCGAATGTCCATAACTAAATTATGAAATCACAAGCAATGAGCGATATCTAGAAACACATCATTTCTACTAAAATAATTGGAAAGTTGGAGAACAACTTCAACCTAAATCTATAATTAGTGTTATCGTGATTGTAGAGTTCATTTGTCACTAATATCCAAATTGGACACAAGGCATAAAATAGTCATCCTCTTAATATTCAATCCATGTTCCTTGGACTAGAGCAGACTGTTTGAGATGCATGTGAACTCCCATATCACATATTAATCCACATCAGTATGGCCATACATTTCTCATTCTCACTTATCAAGTGACCAAGATATCAACTCTGATAGGAGGGACAAATCTCATCTGCATCACTCACAGTCTATCCCCGTTCCTCACAACATATCTGAACACCACCTTTATGGTAACAGTTATTCAAGTTTATGTTTAATGGTGTCAAAATTCATCAAACAAAATGTGATGAATGTAGTGACTTTAGGTATAAGAACCACAATCAACACTATCACTATCAGAACTAATTTTGACTACCATTCAATGGTTTCCATGTATCAATCTCAAGGTGGGTCTATCAGGTGCACTATTCTCTAACAAGTACCTATGTGTTTGGCTTGATATCATATATCATGACTAATGAGATTCTATCATTAGTCAACACACATTCTAGTCTTATGTATTATTGTTGTCTATATTGTTTCTCAATAATATTCGACGAGGGACAGAACAAAAATGTATATACTCTTATCATACATATGATCTCAATGTTTAGGTCCTCAACCTAAATGCATATGTCATCGAGTAACATCTTTCTTTATACATCTATCATGTTATACAATCATCTCATAATTGAAAAAACAAATAGACACAATTTTCCTTTATTATTAATCAAATAAATTATATGATGCCACATTACCATCATTGTATGATTGGCTCTTTCGAATACATACCAACACATGGATACCTATCCATGAAGTCAAATAATAGGATTAGTGACATACAATATAAGGTTAATATAAGAGTTTCCAATCAACATGACATTTTCCATGTCTCTATGATGAATAAATTCTCTATAAGAACAAAGAATACCATGTATCTTGAATCAACTCAATTCATGGTAGATGTTTCCAATGTTGAGGGTTAGATGTTAGAGGAAGTGATTCAAATATTCAAGGAAATACCTATAATGAATGTTTACTGGAGGAAACATGGTGTAGAGTTGGGGAAGTGAGAGTTGGAATGGGAGATGCACAAAAGTAACCTTATCTATTCTAACAATTTTATCACAGCATTTTATTTGAGAGGGATATTGATAAGGAATATTTCTAGCTTAAATGGAAATCTAATGGTTATTGAGACCCTAATCTCAAGATTTAGTTTGATATGATCATAGAGAAATGACAAATCTAGTTTAAGTCATATAGATGTAGACTTAGTTTTACTAATTGATATGTGCTATGAAATCAAGTATAAATGGTTGAAACAAAAATATTATTTAAGTTAAAAAATAAAATGATAATAGAAACTAACAAAGACTAGTAACGAGACTAAAATATAGTATAAATATCTTGGAATAATATATTAGATGCACTAGTGGGGTCGTATTTAATTAAGTCATTGATTTGAACACTTATTCAAATATACATATGTTGGCTAGCTTAACAATCTAACTAATCAGATTAGTTGACTGAATAACCAGTAGAAGATGGAATCACTTAGTTTCTATGTGAAGAGGAGGTTGATAGTTGAGCATCTTTATTGTAGAGGAATGAGTTGAATGACGAATGACAAAATGAACCAAGTAATTGATGACGAGAGGAAATAGAGACGCTCAGTAAGGATGTTGGACAAAGATATCGAGGTTGATTAGTCAATGGTAATCACTAGTTGGACCAACTAATACTCAATATCTGACTAAATAGTGAGGTCGACTGGTAGGGTTTGATTAGATATAGAGTCACTATCATCCAGTTGGACCACTAACCTTCATAACATAACTGAATAATGGACCACCATGGACAAGCTTGAACCTATTACAAAATGAACTATAGTTTGAGAAATAATGCAAATATGAGTATAGAAATTGCAAACTATGTTGATTTTATCATTATTTATACATCAAACTAAAATCTTAGATTTCTCTAATACTTTCTTTATCTACATACAAAATACATATTTTTTCTAGTTTTCCCACAAGTACATACTACTTTTCCACCAGGATTTTCACCTATTTCTATTTCTTATTTCCCTCTAAGAAAGATATTTCCATTAGCAATATATATGATTTATAATATAAACCTTCTCAAATAAAGATGTTAGAGTCAGGAAACTTTCCACAAAAAAGTTACATCACTTTAAAAAAAATATTGTCAAGAACATTATTTCCTCATGAATACATTTCGCTTCAAGTAAAGAATTTCCCTTCAATGATATTTATATTTCAATGATGGGAGAGTGATGAAACTATTGAATATTTCCATAACATTTTTCAATGAATTTATATTTTTATGTAGTAAAAGTTTTATGTAATAATGTTATTGTTGTTTATGTCAATATGAGTTTTTTTTAGACTTTCTACCATTTTATTCATAAAGAAATGACAAATATTTGGGTGTGATTTATAAAAGGAATATCCACACAATCTCTCCATACCCTTGCAACTAACACCAGTTGCAATATTTTCTCTTCCCAGTCCCCTTCCCTAACCTTTTCTTTCTCCTTCCCCTCTTATTTTATACCAAGCACTAGATGCAAACTAAGTGTAGTGGAATGTTATGAAAGACTGGTTAATGTAATAGTGGGAAAATTCATCTCCAAACTTTATCATCAACATTCACATAGGAGATTTCAATGAAATGGAGTCAAGAACAAATGTATGAATATGTAAGATTAAAATGATTTATGACTTTCATATTTTTATTTTCTTAAATTGGGGAAGTAAGGGCATAATGAATTGTTTGCACTATGTAGTTGATTCATAAGCACTTTCAAGGGAATGCTTGAAGCACAATAAGTGAGCTCCATGAAGACCCAAGATTTGTCAATCCCTACCTTTTTTGACTCCTTGACGCCACACTAGCATTTTAGCATTCACCTCTTGTGCCAAACTATGTGTATGTTTTTCCAATTCCAATGCACACATGGACTGCCTAGATGTTTTTCACCCTCTTCCTCTCTTTTGTCACCTCACATTTTTGTGGTAGAAAAGGTGATGTCATGTGATGGATGCTTTTAAAACCCCACCACGACCACAACCACCAAGTGAAACATCTATGTAATGCCCCCCGTCAGGGTTCCCCACCCTACTTTGAGAAAATTCACCACCGCCACTATCGATGTCTACACTATCCTATCACTTTACAACCAATTTGATCATGTTGTTAGATTTTTGGGGTGTGTCTGTGAGGAAGTAACACTTGCTATTTATACAATTCATTTACTCTAGTAAGTGATATTTATTCCTAGATATATTCATCATAGACAAACAATGCCTTAATAGGCTTCTCCAAGTTGAGAAAATATAGACCTTTACAGAATCATTACTATCAATAATAGAAACATAAAATATTCTTTTCACTTTGTAGATTATACGTTAATATTCATCAGAACCATGACACAAAATTTTATACACATTAAACATATTCTCTATGCCTTGCGAGATGTCTTTGGCCTCACAATCGATTAGTTCATAGTCCCCAGATATAAATAAAGACTAAAATATTTACTCACATATTCTCCATGAATCATCAAAACATTTCCCACAAAATAACTTGACCACCCTATTTCTTAGCAAACCCAAAAATATTCAGTGTGGATCCCTATCCTTGATGCTTTTAAGAAAAAAACATCAGGCTGAACTAGCCTCTCACTATACCTTTTTGTCAAATGATCATATTTAATGTTGTCCTTCCTCAACCCCCTTATGATTTTTTGGTTCATACCCTCCCTACTAAAAAAAACTTCCCTTGATAATCTTCACAAGGACTTTCTGTGTGAACATGTTGTAATGTCCCCAGATTCTGCCTTCTCGAGACTTAGAAGGCCCGAGAGGACAAATACAAAAATGTTGGGCAATTGTATCGAAGTATGATGCGGAAGCAATATGCACATACATGAACATAGAACTATAATGCATACACCAAAACATTTCTCAACATTCAACATATACATTTATAACATGAATTATAACAACTTAGATTACATAATTTAAAAGAAAGTTTTACAAGTCTATGAACATGTATGCTAACATGATCTAAACACAATAGGTACTACCTATACAACTTCTCACTCCTACCTTTTTCTCCCATGATAGCTATGAACCTAAAACATACATGAAATGACAAATCAACACGATGTGTTGTGTGCATGGGTAGAAAGATACACATATTTATGGTTTTCATAACTTTGAAAAGATTTGTAGAAAGAAAGAAAGATCATAGAAAATAATTCTTTATTAAGAGAAATATGCTGATTTTAGTTATTTGTATAGATGAATTATATTAATAAGGTGGACTAGTACCAAAACAAATATATTGTGCCCATCCCCGTGTACCGAGTACTCTAGGGAACTCCCCGTACACCCTGTGCTCTAGGGAGGTGTACTAGTCAACATTGATCCTTCCCTTGTAAGGGGGATAATGAACACCTTAATAACTACAAAGCATCTACTCATCATTTATGTTTTCAAGTGAAAAAACATTGAGTACTTATAGTAATACTACATCCAATATTTGCAAATAAAAGAGCATGCATAAATATCATGATTCAACCAAGAAAACCATAGTCATATAATTAAATAAACCCACGTACCTGAATTCAGAGATTCATATTTATATTCTGGACCATTGACATCTCTGGTCATTACCTGATTAATAACAATTAACCATCATTAAAACATGACTCATTTAATTATTGATAGTTTAGGTCCAAAATTAGGGTTTGACCAAAACTTGGGTTCAAAATGAGGTTAAACGTGTGTTTGGTATTTTTCTAATGATTGGGGTGACAAGTTAAGGTTATGATACATTTTTTGCATTTTTATGATGATTGATCAATTTTATAGAGTTTAAATGAGACAAAATGTAATTAATCATTAATAGGAAAAGACCCAATGTTAGGCATTGTTACTCTAATTAGAGTCCATATATGATTTCTAAGTGATGCCAAGGTTCAAATGTAATTTTCTAAGAATTAATCTCAATTGGATACTATTTATTTTATTTAATGAACCCTAAAAAGTAGTATTATCTTGTAGATAAAAACTGATTAGTAATAATGTCTCAAGGGTTTGACCTAGTGGTTTCATAATAAAGTACACATTTTTGTGAGTCTAATGATATTTTTTGGGCATTTATTGGCCAAGGGAGCTAATTATAATCTATTTTTTTAATAATACTAGTGTTTTTGGGATTTAAAGTTGATTTACCTTTTTGGAAACTACTGGGTCGTTGGATCCTCTAAATTAGCACTTCAGATTCTACAACGTGGGATTTTTCATCAGGCTCCCATCTCCCAAGCTATTGACTCTGAATCTACGGGCCATATGACTGACTTGTGTTGGGACCCACCACGGCCAAGCGCTACGCTCATCGTATCTCTCTCTCTCCTCACAAGTTCTTATCATTGCAAAACATCGTTCTGTGCCCCTTCATAGTAGCCTCAGGTGTGCTCCCCGATCTCAACAGACACCTCATATTGGGTGGGTTTGGTTTTTGGGGAATACAAACATAAGCCAAGAACTAGACCTTCTCTCAAGATCGTAGAGCCATGGTAGAGATTTTCTATGATTACCATGCCTCCCGCACTCCCATCTTCACTCCTGGCTCAACGTGTAGCCACCTGCAAGTAGTAATGGAGAGGGTAGAACAAAAGAGGGAAAGAACTGCAGTGTCTAGCCATGAGAGCACTCCATTTAGGGGTCCCTCGGATCGCATATGTGGTGTGGTCTAAATACTCATAACCAAATCTGAAGGGGGTGCTCCTAGATAGCGATTATCGCCCTGCTATATGTTGGAATCGATCTCCTCTTCTGTTGCTTCTATTTTCGAGCTCGAAGATGATGTCATCGTCATCTGATAAAGATCCAATGGTTGCTCTAGTAGCATGACATATACACAAGGGAACAATGTAGATGCGCCCAAAGTCTAAAAGGTTATGTGACACCTCAATGTCACATCCTTTGATATTTCTTAAATAATAACTAGATGACTAAGGTTTGGCAACACATTTAAATCAAACATCAATAAATTCAAACTCTTATATCTTCTAGTAGAAACCTCTTATTCACATGAAACTTGAATCATAGGTCCCTCATAACCCAAGGCGTCATATTACTAAGTTTGAGATGTAAATTGCAACAATTGGTCATCTAACTTAATTCCTTGATTAGTCAACTATAAATTAATTATTCACCAAACCTTGATGAAATAGTTTCAATCTCATTATCTTGATCATCATGCATTCCAGTATTCATAATTGAACCATCTGGATTCCTATATACCTTAATTGATGCACGAAATCATAAATACTCCAAAGTGGTACATATATAAAGATATTGGGCTAAAGGTACACATCAATTATCCTCTAAACTATCAACATAACTCTAACTTGTTTAATTTGACTGTACACATCATGGTCCATAAATATGTATTTTATTTTAGGTTTGTCTTCAAGAACTATATTGGGTATGAAAATCCTAAAATTCAAGGTCATAAAATTCAACTCTTTTTTTGTGATCATTTAATTTGCGATCCAAAAATATCTTTTTTTCAAGATCAAATACGTATCTTTCATGTATGTCATGAAGGGAAAGAGAATATACTAAGTTGGGCTTATCATGATTTCAAACTTGAACAATACATGTATGATATAGGAAGGGAATATAGAATAGGTCAAACTTATATGAGTAACTCTTCATACATGATCATCCAAATAGATCAAGTGAGGTTTTTAACATCATATAAAGAGAAAGAGAAGGACAAGGATTGACATGAATTATTTAGTATCTTATGCACATGGCATTTTACTCTTTGAACCAGAGTTCCATATATCACCTCACTTGCAACCAATGATGAGCTTCACAAACATAAGTCACTCAAGGTATGACCTAGCTCAGTCACATGATCGACAATCTCATCATGATTGAGTATTCTATCCATCACATTTTTTACCCAACTCTCACAACTAGGATTTAGATCACAAATATGAATCATGTATAAGGACTCAACTCATCTACTCAAGAGTATCCCAGCTTAGGACATATCATTTCACATATACCTCATATTTTTCATATATTGTAGGGTAGGTCCTATGACCCTCTCCATGTGGGTCTCACTCTCTCTGGAGTTCACCACATATCTTTTCCTAACACTAGAGGTCCTCCTTTGTAAATGAGCTTGAGGCCCATGCATATTCAACCTTATCTTAACTTAACTCATCTTAAGTAAGAAAAGCGTATATACTTTCATCATCTAGACTTAGCTCATATTTTCAAATTTGGGATCAGAACTCATATACAACATAGATCTAAACAAAGAAATTTATATCATCAGATATAAACCTAGGATACAATCATCCTTACTTTTCTATTCTCTATCTATGTATCACATGTCATGATAAGGCTTCAGACATCTACTCTAGAACTACTCTCTCTTCAAGATTGATTTCACTCCCTTTCACTTAGGTTGCTTTAACACCTCCTACTCTCTTGTGTGAGGGACGCATTTTCATATTTACATATACATAATAACATATTATATAGTTTTTCTTTGAGAAAGAAGATGTCATAGCAAATTGTCGAGGCTCGATCTGATTGGAAAATAAAACCAAATCAACAAAATGAGTGTCCCACACATAGTAGATAGTCAATGCCATGTCACCTAGTGAAATGGTGAGAACAAGGTGTAGACTAGTGTAGCTACCCAATACATATGAGCACTATATGGAAAGGGTTTCACACACTTGTCTAAATGAAGTTCTCAAATATCTAGGTTCTAACCTAGAGGCTAAGTCAAACCTTATCCCTATAGAGCAACTTACTAAGTTTATAGGGTTTAAAGTTAAAGGTAGAATGTTTTTATGTTTCATGGTGAGCAACTGTTAGGTGTAGCCATTGTTAAAGCTCTAATACCAACTGTAACATCCCCAGATTATACCTTCTCGAGACTTAGAAGGCCCGAGAGGACAAATCCAAAAATGTTAGGCAATTCTATCAAAGTGTGTTGCGGAAGCAATATGTGCATACATGAACATACAACTATAATGCATACACCAAAACATTTCTCAAAATTCAACATGTACATTTATAACTTGAATTATTAGAACTTAGGTTACATAATTTAAAAGAAAGTTTTACAAATCTATGAACATGTATGCTAACAGGATGTAAACACAATAGACACCACCTATACAACTACTCACTCACACATTTTTCTCCCATGCTAGCTTTGAACCTAAAACATTTGTGAAACAACAAATCAACACAATGTGTTGTGTACATCGGTAGAAAGATGCATATATTTATGGTTTCCATAACTTTGAAAAGATTTGTAGAAAGAAAGATCATAGAAAACAATTCTTTATTAAGAGAAATATGTTGGTTTTAGTCATTTTTCTAGATGAATTACATTACTAAGGTGGACTAGTACCAAAACAAGTATATCGGGTCTATCCCTGTGAACCGAGTACTCTAGGGAACTCCCCGCACACCTTGTTCTCTAGGGAGGTGTACTAGTCAACATTGATCCTTCCCTCGTAAGGGGGATAATGAACACCTTAATAACTACAAAACATCTACTCATCATTTATGTTTTCAAGTGACAAAACATTGAGTACTTATAGTCATACTACATCCAATATTTGTAATTAAAAGAGCATGCATAGATATCATAATTCAACCAAGAAAATCATAATCATATAATTAAATAAACCCATGTACCTAATTTCATGATTCATATTTATATTCTGGACCATCGACATCTCTGGTCATTACCTGATTAATAACAATTTACCATCATAAAAACATGACTCATTATATTATTGATATTTTAGGTCCAAAGTTAGGGTTTTATTAAACTGGGTTCAAAATGAGGTTAAACGTGTGTTTTTCTAATGATTAGGGTGTCAAATTAAGGTTATGATACAATTTTTGCATGTTTATGATAATTGATCAATTTTCTAGAATTACAATGAGACAAAAAACATCTAATTAATTATTCATAGGAAAAGACCCAATGTTGGGCATTGTTACTCAGATCAAAGTCCATATATGATTTCTAAGTGATGCTAGGGTTCAAATGTAATTTTCTAAGAATTAATCTCAACTGGATACTATTTATTTTATTAAATGAACTCTAAAAAGCATTATTATCCTGTAGATAAAAATCCATCAGTAATAATGTCTCAAGGGTCTCACCTAGTGGTTTTATAATAAAGTACATATTTTTTTGAGTCCATTGATATTTTTTGGGCATTTATTGGCCAAGGGAGCTAATTATAATCTATTTTCCAAGAATACTAGTTTTTGTGGGATTTAAAGTTGATTTACCTTTTTGGGAACTACTTGGCTGTTGGATCCTCTAAATTAGTGCTTTAGATTCTGCAATGTGGGATTTTTAGTGAGGTTCCCATCTCCCAAGCTATTGACTCTGAGTCTATAGCCCATATGGCTGACTTGTGTTGGGACCCACCATGGCCAAGCACTACGCTTATCGTCTCTCTCTCCCCTCATGAGTTCTTGTCATCGTGAAACATTATTCTCTGCCCCTTCTTTATGTGTGAGCATCGTCACTCCTAGAAGGATTTTGATGAGGAATCAAACTGGTGTCAAGCTCTGACCTTTCCCATAAAGCTCAGATTCACCATCTTGAGGGAGGTAGAGAGGTCGTCGGTCACCTATCGAGGTGGTGTCAGCGTTGGATAGGTAGTCGACTCGCCGACCCCCATCACTGCCACATGAGAGGTGAAAGGGGGTAAGGGTCATTCTTCATCGAAAACCAAAGGAAAAGCATCCTGAAGTTTCAAAAGAGAATGGTGAACTCACCACCTTCGTCCAGAACAATCACAATAGCCTCATGTGTGCTCCCCGATCTCAATAGACACCTCAGATTGGGTGGGTTTGGTTGTTGGGGAGGACAAACATAAGCCAAGAACTAGACCTTCTCTCAAGATCGTGGAGCCATGGTAGAGGTTTTTCATGATTACCCTGCCTCCTGTACTCCCATCTGCACTCCTAGCTCATCGCATAGCCACCTACAAGTAGTGATGGAGAGGGTAGAACAAGAGAGGGAAAGAACTGTGGCGTCTAGCCACAAGAACACTCCATTTAGGGGTCTCTCATATTGCATTTGTGGTGTGGTCTAAATCCTCATAACTGAATCCAAAGAGGACACTCCTAGATAGCGATTATCGTCCAACTAGATGTTGGACTCGATCTCCTCTTCTGTTGCTTCTATTTCGGAGCTAGAAGACGATGTCATCATCGTCAGATAAAGATCCAAGGGTTGCTCTAGCAACGTGACATATAAGAAAGGGAAAAATGTAGTTGTGTCAAAAGTTCAAAAGGTTGTGTGACACCTCAATGTCACAGCCTTTGATATTTCTTAAATAATAACCAGATGACTAAGGTTTGGCAGGACATTTAAATCAAATGTCAATAAATTCAAACTCCTTATCTTCTAGTAGAAACCTCTTATTCACATGAAACTTGAACCATAGGTCCCTCATAACCCAAGGTGTCATAGTACTAAGTTTGAGATGTAAATTGCAACAATTGGTCATCTAACTTAATTCCTTGATTAGTCAACTATAAATTAATTATTCATCAAACCTTGATGAAACAGTTTCAATCTCATTATCCTGATCATCATGCATTCCAATATTCATAATTGATTAACTGGATTCCTATATACCCTAATAGATACACGAAATCATAAATACTCCAAAGTGGTACACATATAAAGATATTGGGCTTAAGGTACGCATCAATTATCCTCCAAATTATCAACATAACTCCAACTTGTTTAATTTGACTGTATAACACATCATGCTACATCAATATCTATTTTATTTTAGGTTTGTCTTCAAGAACTATATTGGGTATCAAAATCTTAAAATTCAAGGTCATCACACATATGGAAATTCATCCATTATATCGGGATACTATCTTTATTTCGACATTTGAAGGAGGTTGGGGCATTCCTAATCTTTCTACAATGGCTTCTTGCTATGCCATAAGCATCACCTCTCTCATCAATAATTAGGTTCCCCTTTGGTTTCGCTATTTGATTTCAATTACTATAAGAGGTTTCCTTTGGACCCCCATTCCATCTTACAAATGCTCTTTCATATGGAAATACATAACAAAACATAGTCACAATTTGAGAACTATTACCAATATCCCAATAAACAATAGACATAAAATATTCTTTTGGTTTGATCTATGGTCATATGGACACAACCTAGTCTTTGAACTAGGCTCCCCACAACCTCTAATGCCACACATTACCATCCATCAGGTCTCAAAAGACCTTGTTAGCCCCTAAGACAATGTTTGTAAGGGACCAATCCACAAAACCATCCCAATCACATAATTATACATTTTAAGAGAGCTTATAGCGCTGCCACAATCTGATCCATCTATCACATGGATATGGGGTCATTCTTTCTCCACTAAGCGTAACACTTTCTATCCTTCATAAGATCATGCACACCTTTTATAAAAAAATGTTTGGAACATCAATGATTCAACCAAAACATGAAATTCTTCATGTAACTCCTATGTACAAGCTTGCTCTTGAACCTAACCTCCATTCTAGATATATACAAGATCCTTTTCTTTGTGATTTGCAGAGATGATCCAAATTCTATTAAACATACTTTCTTCTCTGGCCGAATTCTTGATCATGATATGACAAGCCCCTAAAACTCAACACATCAGATTGCTTCCTATTGACCTTAATTTCCCAAACCATGAGTACATCTAAAATCTTGACGTACATTCTTCAGCCTAGCACCATATAAACAAAACCTCCTATGCCATATCCCTAGGACATATCTAACTCGAATGAACCATAGATTATTCAACAATACATCATATTATCCTTTCCTAAACAAGTGCTACTATAAAACGCAAATATTGTCTACTTCGTTTACCATCACAAAACTTAAAGCAAACTTGGTGGTTGGTGGGCAAAATCCACAAGTCAATCCACATCTTTGCAGTCCAAGACAACAGTCGTCAACTAAGTAACGTCATTAGTTGACAATTATCTAAAGATGGATTTGTATAAGTTTCCAATTGTACGACTTGGATGTTTTCTCTTTCCTTAAATTTGGTCATCTCAGGGGGAAGTAAATGAATTTTGTTTGTATGAAGTTAATTTCTGCGAGATTTTTCAAGCCAGCGAATGCTTGGAGTACAATAATAAATGAGCTCTGCCCAGACCCATGATCTGGCGTTGACTAGTTGATTTAAGCTCCTCCACTCTGGCATTTTGACATTCGCCTCGCATGCCCAACCGCGTATGTAGGCGTTTTGCCAGTTCCAACGCACAACGCGGCTCGTCTGGACGCCTCTCTCTTCCACCCCTCGCCTGTTGGCGGCAGTGGAGGCGATGACGCGTGATGACGTTTTCAAAACCCCACGACCACCACCAAGTCACACTCTCTAGGTAACGCCCCGTTCCCCCAATCCAGCCCTAATTTGAGAAAACCCGCAGCAACCCGACGACGAACCCTTCTTCACCTTCCCGCCACTTTACGGCCGATCGGATCCTGGTGTTGGTTGGAGGTGTGTGAGAGGAATTTGACGCTTGCTATTCATACGAGTCATCTCCTCTAGGGAATACGGTTCCTTGAAGAGCACTTCAACGCGGTGTGTGTGGGGAGGTGAGTATGTCTACAGAGCTTTTCCATTTTTTCTCCTGTCTGTCTCACTTTCTACGAGGCTGTCCCCATCGTCCTTGGTTCGACCTGACCTCGATATGTTTATAAGAACAGAGGTACCGCATCCGTCGGAGGAGGACGACAACGAATACAACATAGACGACGATAGGGAATTGGCATTTCGACTGAAACCCGAAGGTGAGAAACGAAACACGCCCAGTTTTCGTCGCACACCTCGTGTATAGACCAGGCAATTGTTTACCGGCCCTCGTGTTTTCTGTTTCTCTGTTTGGCGTTCGGCGGGAGCTCGTGCTCTCCGATGAGCTGTTAGTTGTTTGTGTTTAATCACTTGATTTACTGCATTTTTGTGGTTATGAGAATTTCAATCGTCGGCTCAAAGCTGCAATCTTTCCTCTGTTAGATTGGTGTTTCACATTCGTTTCCTCTTTCATTATTCCCAATTAAGTAAATAAATATCTCATTCTGTTGTAATTCGCCTGATCCGGCCCATTTTCCACATCGTCGTCGTCAACCAAATAAATAATTCCTCATACATTTGATGATAAAAAAAATTCCCCACAACCGCTCAGAATTCAAGTCTGAGCAGCCGGATCATTCAAACATTTGAAAGTAAAGATTGCGGTCGTTAAGCAATGCTATTTCTTCTTCTTTCTGTGGTCAGTCAATCGACAGGTTGATGCTGCTCGCGGTGAATCTGGACTCTATTTTTCATATTTTGTTCCTCCCTATCTCGCTTTCTTTGGGTAGTTTGATGGTTGGTGGCATTCGGACTCCTTCCTGCCTCAGTTAATGCACACACCTTATTTAAACCGAGCACATCTCCCCTCTTCCCTCCTTTTAAAGCTTACGCGGTTTTCTTGCTGCCCAAGGAGTTGAAATCTTCTCCTCTTCTTTCTCCTAAAGTCATCTCATAAAACTTGTTCCCGCAGGCTAGTAGCAGAGAATAGCCAGTCACTGAGTACCTTCTGAAGTGCATCTTCTTGATCCCCATCAACAAAGCTTTCATCGGGAGATTCAGAAGCTGCCATCAAAGAATCAAAACACCAACAGCCTAGTACATACGGAGATGGTTGTCAGCCCGCATCGAACAAAAGTAGATCGTGGAGGTCTATCGCTGCCTCCAACATTAGACAACTGGGTCTTGAACCGTAACTTGAGTTTCAAAGATTGGGCGATAGAAGACAACGTGCTCCAAGTCTCTGTGAATTTAGACTTCCCATGCATAGGTTCCGGACAGTCTGATTCAGATCTCGACCTCCAGGATGGTTGCTCCACGACGCCTGTATTGAAGCACCCCAAGCACCTAGACAAGCTGCTGTCCCCTAGAAGCGTCGTGGAGCTGGAGGAAGCGGCCACTAAGCTGCAGAAGTTTTACAAGAGCTACCGGACACGGAGGAACCTGGCGGACTGTGCTGTGATTGTCGAGGAGTTTTGGTCAGTGTCTATACCACCTTTCACTTAATTGCATGCCTATGCGCTTCCCTTCTTCCTGCATTGCGTGCATCTCATTGCTTAATGTTCCGAATTTTTACTTTTGGCATATTCCCGAACAGGTGGCGAACAGTAGATTTTGCTACATTGAAGAAAAGCTCGGTGTCGTTTTTCAACAATGAGAAACCCGAACCTGCAGCTTCGCGCTGGGCGAGGGCTGGAAGAAGAGCTGCCAAGGTGAGATAGTTTTTTTAACATGATAATATTACCTTAGTTACATATGGTGGTGATGAGTTCCTTTTTCTGTTATTGACATATTCATCACAGAGGCATTAACATAATGAACTTCACCCGTTGGTTTTTGTTTCCTCAGGTTGGAAAGGGCTTGTCCAAAGATGAGAAGGCTCAAAAGCTAGCTCTTCGTCATTGGCTGGAAGCGGTAAGTTTCATTATTCTCAGATAATTCCAGTGATGTGATAATTTTATATGGGCTTTGCAAAATAATAACCCAGCACAAATACACACCTCGCAGATTGACCCCCGACACCGTTATGGCCACAACTTGCATATGTACTATGACGTTTGGATTGACAGTGACAGCGAACAGCCTTTCTTCTACTGGTGAGAAAATCTTCTGAAACACGTTGATGGCATTTGACACATGTTTACATTTTTTTTCCATGGACTAACTTTAATTTTTTAATAAAAAATCTTGCTCTGGTTACAGGTTAGATATAGGAGATGGAAAGGAATTGAATCTTCCCAAGTGCCCTAGAGACACACTACAGCAGCAATGCATCAAATATCTTGGACCGGTTAGTAGTCTTCTTAACACCCCCTGTTCTCTCTTGTTCAGTTTTGTAAAATAAAAAAACAATTTTATTCCATTTCATTCAAATCTGTTTGGAGTACCACTGAGATTTCAGGTTTAGAATCTGTTATGGTATATGATATGTCATCTCACTTTTCGTCATGCTTTGTGTTTCAGAATGAACGAGAGAATTATGAGGTCATTGTAAGGGATGGGAAGCTTGTGTACAAGAAAAGTGGGTCGCTTGTCAATTCAATTGCTGGTTCAAAATTGATCTTTGTGCTCAGTACGTCCAGGAAACTCTATGTTGGAAAGGTGACGATATTGCTCATGAACCACCTACTATACTTTGTGAACTGCCCCCAGATTGAAATTTGGATAATGTATTGTGTCACCCATCTGGACAAGCACTGACATTATGTTTCGATTCTATTTATGCAGAAGGTAAAGGGTAAGTTCCAACATTCTAGCTTCCTGGCTGGGGGAGCTACTACTTCTGCTGGTAGATTGGTTGTACAGGATGGCACCCTCATGGTACGTCGTTGGAAATATTTTTCTTAGGCTTTTGCTATTCTAGACCCTCTTTTTTAAGATAAAATAAAATGATACAAACTAAAATTTTAATTTTTCTTGACGTCATCTCTCAGGCTATTTGGCCATATAGTGGGCACTACCTTCCTAAAAAACAGCACTTCGACGAGTTCACATCATACCTAGGGGAAAACAATGTCAATCTTACCAATGTTCAGGTTGGTGTTTTCTTCTTTCCTTGTCTGTGGTTAGAACATCTGTGGAGTCTTTAGATTGTTGTTTGGAAGGCATGAAAGGTTAATTTTTCAGTGTTACCATGCACTATGGGTAGTGTTTCATTGAGGAGTTCCTCTAAACTAAGGCATGATTCATTCTCAGCAGATTGGTGGGGCGCTAGACGAAGATTTGTCATTCGCAAGGCCAGATGATAGAGACCTGCACGATGTTCCAGAAAGCAGCAGCAACAGACACAGTGACGACACTGCTTCGGCAGAAGTTGTCACATCTGAGTCGGATGGAGAAGCTACGGGTCCTTCTGAACCAGAGGATCGTAACATCAATGAACTGGAACTACCAACCACACCTGAGTTTACCAAGTCCCCTTCATACCGATGGGCCACCGCGGCCGGTGCTCGCATCGGCTTTGTAAGGGACTACCCACTGGATCTCCAGGCAATGGCTCTTGAAAAAGTCAGCCTCTCACCCCGTCCTGCTGCTGGTGGTGGTAGTTCCCTGCACCCTTTTGCTACTGCTGCTGCCTGTGCACCTACAGGTGGGAACAAGACCACAATCCGATCTCCCCGACCCAGCACCCAGGTGAGGTGCTCACCGAGCGTGGCTTACATGGGCATCCCCAGCCCAAGGGTGGCACCCAAGTTTCAGCAGATGGTGTTCCGCACCCCAAACGTGTCCCTCCAGCTCCCGCCAAGCCGGAGGCGACAGTCGGTGGTGTAATTAGACAACTTCCTGCTTGTTCTAAGACAGGGCGGGTCATCTACCACGACAAAAGTTCAGGTCCTGATAGGGTACGCTCTGAGCACCACCTCAGCCCAAACCCTCTCTAGAGATTTGTGTGCAGAGTACAACACGCTTCCAAGATTGTGCATATCCTCACATCTGAAAGTGCTTCAACGGCCGAGATTGTCGCCAGGCCATCCTGAGAATAAAAACCTTGAGACTGGTTTAACCCGATTTTCGACTCCGTTTAGTTTGGAGTAGAAGATGAGATGAACAGAGGCTGCTGACGTTATACAGTCTTTAGCTCTAAAGATAGCTAGTTCCATTACAAAATCATGTATTCATCATAATTTTTTTCCTCACAATTTTAAATTTATTTTGGGGGAGGATTTTCCTGCCCCTGCAACAGTGTAAACTAGATGGATCATTCTTTCTTCTTTCATTATATACATTCTTGTAAATTTTTTATAATCATGAAAGGAATTGGTTCTTAGGCAGCTTGCCTGTGAAAATTACCAGAATATCTGAAACATGTGTGTGTGCACTTACTCACCTATTTGAAATTCAGTTTTCTCTCTATTCTTCTGTCTGAATTTGTCTATGAACTATAGTGCCAATACAAAAGTGGTGTGCCGCAACACGAGTCAACCAAATGGTGAAGTCATCTTCAAGTCCCACTCTGTGACATTATAGTTTTGGCAAGAGTCCCGGAGTCCGGACGTCTTTGGCAGCAACTCGGTCGCTACAGTTGGTGACCAGTCCAGGCTAACCGCTGTCCCTTGTTGATTTTAGATTTTCTCAATACGGCAATTCAAGTCAGCGACAATACAGACAATTCCTTCTAAGGGCTTGTCTGGTTGCACAACAAACCAACCCGTTCTGTGAATTTCAAAACGGGAATCGAATTGTTATGAGTTGCAATCAAAGTGACGCCGTTTGGTTGAGAGCAGATTTAAGTTGTTCGTTTGGTTTGTTTTTCGTTTGGTTGTGTGTTTTTGTTGTTGCCTTTCACTGGATATGACGGCCCACTAACTGATCGTACTCCCTGTCACCGACAGCAGAAGGTAGAATTATTAAAAGTAGCAGCCTGCAACAGAAAATATGACTTGCAGCAGCAGGTAGCCGGGATGGAAAGACACGTAGAAAACGAACTGCGCCCAAAATGGGTGCGGTCTATTTTCTAACATTTTGTGCAGGATCGGCAGCAGGTTCGTGGTTGGTTTGCTCATGGTGGGTTGGAGTTCCATCCAACCAAACACATAAAGTTGGAAATCACATTGAGTTGCAACCGCACGGCTTCGTTTGCAGCCCAACCAAACGGGGCCTTAGCGTGGGTGCTGTGTGCTTGAAGCATTTCCGTTTTCACAAAATTCTTAAAATATTCGTTGTTGAAGTTCAAGTCAATTATATAAAAAAATGAGTGCAAGTCAAATACGTTATATATATGCGGCATGCTGCTAGGTGAAGTCGGGAGTCCATCCCCTGTTCTTAGGTAGTTCTTTTACGACTCTGTCCCCTATTCTTAGGCTGTTCTTTCACAACTCCATCCCCTATTTTTAGATTGTTCTTTCTTGTTAGTCGTTCCCACCAGATCGCAAGGCAAGTCCGGTCATTGCTTCTTTGGTAAAGCGGTTCCAACACGAGTGGCGACGGACATTACACGCTGGTCATCATTCTCCACCTCTTGCTTCAATTCGTCAATTAGACTGCCAACGCATGTAGTAGGGACTTTGTCAGTTGTCACACAATGACACGAAGATCCCCCAGGTTTGGCACACATACAGCTAACCCGCCTGTGCGCTATGCTTTAACTTCTAAATGAAAACACATTATTACATACGTGAAGAAAATTAAAGGGAGATGTTAACACATTAACATGAGATATATAACGACTTATATCACAATTAAACACAAATGAAGGAGGGAAGTTTTGATAAGAGACGGAAAGTGAAAAATAGAAGGAATAAGGAAACTAGTCAAAAAAACACATTGATATGTGTCAAAAAACATATTATAACACATGAACACAAATAGAGGAGGGAAGTTTCAAGAAACATAAATAAAAAAGTATAGAGGAGGCAAGCAGTGAGAAATAACACATAGTATGTAATGAAAAAAACTCACCCCCATCCTTCGTCTACTTACCTCATATTTTATACTCAAGCGTGTACAAGTATATTCTATATCACATACTAATGTGTTGTTTTCAACTACTTCCATTCCCTTTCTATTCTTATTTTTATTTTTCTCCCTCATGCCACTACTGCGTTTCTTATTTTTTTACCTATTTCTCTTACTTTCCTCCTTCCTCCATTTTTAGTTTGTAGGAAAATATGGCTACAAAATACACAACGGAAATAAATATTATATTTGCCATATTTTCCTTTAAACATTTGATAGTGTCAACACTATGTAATGGGAAGGATGGTTAGCAAGGTTATATCTAATCTTAGAGCTAGTCTGACACGATTTTACCGTGCGTATAACGCAAGTGCACGCGTCAAAGTAGTATAGGACTTTGTGAGGCCCGAGTCAAACTCAGGGACACTAAATTATCGGTAGACTACTACTAACTGGTCGCGATCAGCTAAACCGATTAAAAGAGTTTGAGAGTTGTTATCAAATAAAAGAAAATAAAATAAAACAAAGCAATCGATTAAGTGTTTAGTTTAATCAATTCAGGTGGAGATCTTTAGGATTGCGGTTTCACCGCGGGTTATCATTGTATGAATTTCCATATAATTACTCAGGTTCATCTCTCAATCCGGGTAGTGGCCTGTAGTCAGTATTGGCCACTGTCGTGGTACAATTCACTAACTATGTCTAGGTCGGTTCCACCGTCGTAGTAACTTATACCCTAAACTAGATGCATTAGAATCGACCTCTGGGTTTCCACCATTAACCTTACATCACCTTGTTCAAAGGATTTGTGAATTAATGTGAATTTCGTCTCTTTTCAACCGTTAATTCTTCTTTCAAAGTAATTAAAGGTATTAGATTATCATTATGGTGATCAAGCATTACAATATAATTGAGAAAACAAAATCATACCACGGATTTAAGAGACAAATTATGAATTACTATGATAAAAGTGTCATACAATGCTTTCCCGGGCTACTCCCGGTCCTAAAGATAAAGGGGATTAGCCCCGCATGTTCATCTCAGAGAAAAACATGGTTGAAAAAAGGGAAAACATGGAGTAAAATGTGAATAAGAGATGAAACCCCTGAACGGAGGAGATCCAAGACGTAGAATGTGCGATCTACAGCCTTTCGGCGGTGGAGAACGTCTTCTTCGGCTTCTGGAACGGCTGGGGCGTGCTTCTGGGCTCCGTTCTTCTCTCCACACCTTCTCGGGACGTGTGCAGCGGCTAATGACGTGATACCTTGCTCTTGGCCGTCGTCATTAGGTATAATCACCAAGTTAGGTTGCAAAAATATCACAGCCGTCGGATTTAGATTGATCTGAAACAAACTTGCATCTGACGGTGTCGATACCATTGACGCGGGTCGATGGTATCAACCCTGCGCGATATCGGCAAGTCTTCTTTTCTCTTCGTCGCCGCGCCTGATGCTGATTCGATACCATCGATGAGGGTCGATGGTATCAATACCTTTAGGCATCGGTTTTATCCTTTTCCGTCGTTGAAACTCCACGTGTCGATAGTATCGACTTTTGGGGCGATGTATTGACTGTCTAGTCGCCAGCAACCTGAAGGTACGTCACTACCATCGACTTCCCTGTCGATGGAATCGACTCTGTGATGCTCCTTGCGGCTGGCTACCTGTGCCTGAGTCGATAGTATCGACAGCCGTCGATGGTATCCATAGCTGCAGATATGCATTTTTCCTGAAATTGCAACACAAAACCACATAAGTCGAGATAAAACATATTATTGTAATCATTTATGCTCAAAATACTAAAATAAGGGAGATTTGACACTGAGAAGGATCATAGACCAAAGTAAATGAATTATGCAATATTAACCACCAAAATGACCAATAAATGCATAAAACACAAGTAAAACAAGTCTATAAATGTGACTCAAAATCATCACATCAAACTCCCTTAAGCTTGAACATTGCTCGTCCTCGAGCAACTAAACTTTAGAATAGAATTGTGAGGGTTAACTAAAGAATAGATTATCACAACAAACATCACCATATGATCCCCTCCAGACATTCACATACCGGCCCTCACTAACCATAGAATGATAATTACCCTAAAGGCGACAATAATCATCCATAAAAGATATCTACCTCAAGATTGATGAACACTATCATATAAGGCAGTTAACATAATAAAATCCTCCAGTTCAGACTCGGTGCATCTTGTGATCTCCTATTCTACGTTGCTCTCCCTAACTACCATCTACATGGAAGCCGCTCTCCTGATATTCACGAGTGAGGAGAAAATCACGGTGGCCTACCAAATCGAGCAACGAGTGGATGGAATGGGTGGCTAGTGGAAGAAATGGAAGCATTATACGGTTTTCAACATGCACAAAACAATAATGCCATAAATGATGCATATACAAGTAAAAATGCCCTAATGCCTACATTTGGGTGGAATGATGCATGCACTATCATTCCGTCTCAAAGTGAGATGGAATATCTAAGAGAACTAAATCATATACTTATTCTTCTTAATATGCAGTGAGAACATGTTCCTTTCTCCCTCTCATTACTACTTCTCAATTCTTTTTTTTTCTTTTTTTTTAATTTTTTTTTCAGGCCCTTATTTTCATAGATGACAATGAACTATTTTTCGGGCTCACTTCTTGTTGCATAACTATATACTAGAAGCATTCAGAATGTATGGAACAAGTTCATCACCCTTAATGTTTCAGAAGAAATAAGATGCATGATGTACTATATGCACAAAAATGTGAATGCAACTACAAAATGATATTATACAACTAAATGGCATGCACCTACGGATAATGTGCATGTATAACTAATCTATTTTTTCATTTTTCATGCAAAATATGTGAAAATAGTTGCAATGTGAGTCCTATCTACATGAGATGCAATCAAAGAGATTAAAACCGTAATGTACTTCCAGTTCTTAAGGTGGAGTATGAAAACAATGGGGTGGATAGATCACAAGACTAATTGACTGAACCTTTGTAAATTATTATGTGTCCCTCCTTACTGACCTGTGTAGCAATTAAGAAGTTTCTCTCTCTTATTTCAAATTAAAGTCTCATTATCATTTGATCAGTTTAGGCTCAACAACCAGTTCCGTCCACTTTTCATGAATCCTAGGCATGTACAGTTGTGATTTCCTGTTTTAGAGTTAACAAACCCAATAATTTCCTTAAGTTATGTGCTCAAAGTTGAACAACACAAGCTTGCAAAACACAAAAAAATTTTAAATTTTGCCCCTGATTCCCATGTAGAAGCAACGAGATGACACATGACTTTAGACATCCACAATTACACTAGATAGAGTGTGGATCCTACAAACAAACTAAAAATTGCAAGAAATAAATGACAAAAGACAAAACAATAAAAACTAAAAACTAAAGATAAAGGATAGAGCTGTTCCAACTCCCCCCCAAGCTTGAATTCGACTATGGCCTCATAGTCAAAAAACAAACTTAAAAGGTGGAACAGTGATACCGATCATTCTTCTGGAGGAGGCGGGTACTGTGGGGCCGTGGGATCCCAAGATGAGTATTGCCCCTGAAAGCTCAGATCATACTGGGGCATGGGCGGAGGTTGTGGATACCCCCAAAATAGTTCTGGCTCCAGTAATGATCGTAGAAGGGTTGTTGCTGCATCTCCATCCTATGAAACCTGTCGTGGATGTGCCGTTGGTTGTCGAGGAGGAGGCACTCATTTTCAAAAATAGCCCTCTGGTTATCTAACAGCCGGTTCATTGTATCCTGAATACCGACGTATGAAGTTGTGTGCTGCAGTTGAGTTTGTTGGATCTCTTACAACATTGTATACATCCCCTGCATGGAATTGACATCCTCTCCATGAGGAGAGGGTTGTGGTGGCTGAGGCTGTGAAGATGAAGATGCACGTGGATGCATGCGGGGACGCTTCCTGGGTGCCACTCATGCCCGAAGAGGGGTGAAGGCCTCCTCTTCCTCTTCATGCTCGTTGCCGTCATTGTCATTGTCGTCATCGCCGCCGTCTTCATCCGAGTCCTCAATGGCTATGATGGGCCATCGGAAATGCTGAGCACCCTCAATGTGGAAGACGGGGTTGGGAAGCGCACACTCTTGATAAGTGTGATTAACGTGGCAATGTGCATATGGTAAACCATCACGAAGTAGGATGAGGTTGGAGCGGTACAGATGCTGGAGGTTGACCTTGCTCCTGGTAGAGAGGGGAGTAAGCTGGGAAATATCCAGCCCAAGATAGACGGCTAATGGTGTGATCAGCCCTCCAAAGTGGATTGGAGCCTTCTGCGTGCTCCTTTTCACGGCCACCACGCGCGTCAAGAAAAACGCACCCCAATTGCACTCCTCGCGCTTCAGCAATTTGTGCAGGAAAAACAAATATGTCTCTTGAAAAACTTGCTGAGAGATAGGTCACCACGCGCGAACAGGGTGGTGTAGAGAATGCGGTGAAGAACCCGCACAAACGGATACTCAAAATTTGCAACCGCCGCATTGTGGTAGCTCACAGATTTGCCGGGCGGCGTAGTCACCAGCTGGGCAAAGATGGCGTCGTAATCCGTCATGTTATCTGGCCGCCTGTGCTGGTAGTTGTGATGAGCCCAGTTATATATAGAATTTAACTGATCGAGGGTGATGGTGTAGTTGTTGTTGAAGAGTCGGAACGACACCCGCCTTTTCCTCCATTCTCTATTGGTGGCGATCAAGTCATTGGGCAGCACATTGATGTCTAGTGATGCCATGAACTCCGCCACGAGTTCCTTATAGGTCGGCCACTCGCCGAAAAATGGATGGCCCTTGGCGTAGTATTGGACTTCATCAGGCATCCTATCAGTTCGGTGCACTTGACCTTGGAGAACATATTGGAGATTAGCCTTGAACCCTAGGTAACACACCATATCCCGGTCGACGTAGCAGGTCAGCTTGATCTTTTGCTTCATCAGTTCCTCGTAGACCTTCTGGACCTCAGCGAAAGGATGGACTATCCTCGGATGAGGAATAGATGCAGGCGGTGGAGGAACAAACTCAGGGATCTCCATAGGATCCGCCCGTGAAGAAGAAGCTCCGGTTGTACGCACCATCATCGCAAATAAAGGAGGAATAGAAGACAGAGCTTGGTGAAGGTCGGAGAAGACAATCTCCGCTCGATGAAGGCTCGGGGAAGAACACGCTCCTTGGATGCTTGTAGTCGGGCTCCGGTCGCACACAAGACGCATGGAACAAGTGGAGGAGAAAAGCTCTGAAGGTGTGACAGACAACAATCCCTCCCTTTTATAACCTTGGCCGTCGCTGCTGTGTTCCCGTCGATACCATCGACGCAAGTCGATGGTATCGACACCTGTAGCGCAATCTAATCTTCCGATAGTATCGACGGCCGTCGATAGCTCTATGCGGGGGCCCGGATCGAAGACACGTCGATACCATCGACGGGTGTCGATGCTATCGACCCATCCCACGGATCGACTCTCTTGATGCAGCGATCGCCGTTGATTTCCTCTCGTGGATCGGTGACATGTCGCGTCGATAGTATCGACTCTGCTGAGGGCACACACCCTCGCGTGGCCCAACCGCCGCTTTATGCCTGTAACTGGGTAGATACCATCGACATGCCCGTCGATAGTATCGACTTGACTGAGACAAATTCGTCTGAATATCTCTAGAGATCTCGTGAGTATCGATAGCAATGTTGATACTATCGACTCCGTTTTGGCGAGCAACCTGATGGTGGGTCAATACCATCGACGAGGCCGTCAATAATATCGACGCAAAGAGATTTTTACATCCGCCTACCTATTCCCATCTCGATACCATTGACACAAGGGTCGATGGTATCAACCCTGCCTCAGTCCTGCACATTGATCAAACGATCAAGTATCATTTTTACACTAAAAACAAAATCAAATCAAACTAACTTGCAAATGAGAAAGAACTAAACGAAAATACCTATGGCTGGGTTGCCTCCCAACAAGCGCCCTTATTTAACGTCTTAGGCTAGACGAAATCAAGCTCGTCATGCATCCAGAAGCGCAATGAGTTTGACCTCATTCACTTTCCTTGTGTAATCCTCACCGAAATACAACTTCAATTGATGTCCATTAACCAAGAATGTTGTCTCGCCATCACGCACCATGATTGCGCCATGTGGCCTGACCTCCTCTACAGTGAAGGGTCCACTCCATCGGGATTTCAATTTCTGAGGATGCATCTTCAACCTTGAGTTGAACAAGAGTACACGATCTCCTTTCTTGAAGACATGCGTCTGAATATGTCGATCGTGAATCAACTTTGTTCGCTCCTTGTAGATCCACGAGCTCTCATATGCATTCATCCTCAGCTCATCAAGATCATTCAGATCAAGCAACCATTTCTTTCCTGCCTCATCATAACTCAAATTTAGCTTCCTAAGCACCTAGTGCGCCTTATGCTCTAATTCCACCGACAAATGGCAGGCCCGACCATAAGCCAACCTAAAAGTTGTAGTGCCTATATGTGTCTTATATGCCGTCCTGTACGCCCACAAAGCGTCTGGTAGCAAGATACTCCAGTTCTTTCTTGACGAAGCAACAGTGCGCTCCAAGATCTTCTTAATCTCCCGATTGGAGACTTCCACTTGCCCCTGTGTCTGCGGGTGGTACGGGGTACCAATGTTGTGCTTTACCCCGTACTTTCTCAATAGTGCCGCAAACTTTTGATTTCGGAAATGTGTACCTCCATCACTAATAATCATTCTTGGTACACCAAACCTGTAGAAAATGTGTTCTTTGACAAACCTTCACACTACAATGACATCATTAGTCCTAGTGGGTATTGCCTCTACCCACTTCGATACATAGTTAACAGCTAATAGAATGTACAAGTTAGAATTGGAGGACACAAAGGGTCCCATAAAATCAATACCCCACAGATCGAACACCTCAACCTCTTGAAATACATTGAGGGGCATCTCCTATCTTTTTGAAATGTTTCCTGCCTGTTGGCTGGAATCGCATTGCCACACATAGTCATATGCATCCCTGAACAAAGTAGGCCAGTAAAGACCACTCTCAAGTACCTTGGCCACAGTTCTAGAACTAGCATGGTGGCCACCCGTCAGTAGAGTATGGCAATGACGAAGGACACTTTCATATTCTACTTCCGGCACACACCTGTGCAACATACCATCCCTGCACTGCTTCAACAGAATAGGGTCATCCCAAAAATAATACCACAAAGAATGGAAAATTTTCTTTTTCTCCTGTTATGTCCAATCATCTGGGATAATTTTGCAAGCAAGATAATTAACAATATAAGAAAACCAAGGATCTTTAGATTTCATAGACAAAAGTTGTTCATTAGGAAACGTCTCGGTAATGGGTATATGCACATCTCTCTCATCTACCCTTTCCAACCTAGACAGATGGTCTGCAACCACATTTTCTATTCCCGCCTTATCTTTGATCTCAATATCAAATTCTTGTAACAGTAAGATCCACCTAATCAGTCTAGGTTTGGCATCTTTCTTTTCCATCAAATACTTAATGGCGGCATGGTTCGCCCATACCGTGACTTTAGATCCAACAAGATTTTGCCGAAATTTTTCAAAAGCAAAAACAACGGCGAGAAGTTCTTTTTCAGTTGTCGTGTAATTCAACTGTGCATCATTTAAAGTTTTGGATGCATAGACAATCACAACGGGTTTATTGTCCACACGTTGTCCTAAAACAGCTCCAACTGTGAAATCTGACGCATCACACATCAATTCAAACGGTTTCGTCCAATCCGGTGTTTGCACAACCAGTGCGGAAATCAGTTTTTCTTTAAGCACGTTAAACGCATGTTAATACTTTTTGTTAAAATCAAACACAACATCCTTTTCCAACAACTCAGAAAATGGTTTGGCGATTTTTGAGAAATCTTTTATAAAGCGGCGATAAAAACCGACGTGACCAAGAAAACTCCGTACCCCTTTAACCGAATTCGGTGGGGGAAATTTGGAAATAACTTCGATCTTCACCGGGTCTACCTCCAACCCTTTGCTAGACACTTTATGTCCAAGCACAATCCCTTTGCTGACCATCATGTGGCATTTCTCCCAATTGAGGACCAAATGTGTGTCCTCACATCGTTGCAAAACCTTGTCCAAATTGTATAAACATTCATCAAAGGACACACCATAGATAGAGAAATCATCCATAAAAACCTCCAAACAACGTTCAACCATATCGGAGAAAATGGCAAGCATGCAACGCTGAAAGGTTGCTGGTGCGTTACACAAACCAAATGGCATACGGTGGTATGCAAATGTTCCATAAGGACAAGTGAAGGTGGACTTCTCTTGGTCCTTAGGATCAATGGAAATTTAATTGTACCCCGAATAACCATCGAGAAAAAAAAATGAGATTGACCTACTAATCGCTCTAAAATCTGATCCATGAATGGGAGAGGAAAATGATCCTTAAGCATAGCAGCATTCAATCTACGGTAGTCTATACATACACGCCACCCGGTTACCAAACGGGTCGTGACAGGTTCATTTAACAAATTATGTGTAATAGTAATTCCCCCCTTTTTAGGGACTACCTGTGTCGGACTCACCCACGTCGAGTCGGATATAGCATAGATGATACCTGCATAAAGGAGCTTGATCACCTATTTCTTGACGACCTCCATCATGCTAGGATTTAGTCGACGCTGTGGTTGAATTACCGGTTTGGCTCCCTCCTCGAGCTGGATCTTGTGCTGGCACAATGTAGGGGAGATCCCCTTGATGTCTACGACCGACCACCCAAATGCACCTTGGTGGTTCTTCAACACAATCAGCAATTGATCTTCCTCCTCGGCACTCAAATATGCCTAAATGATCACTGACATCTTCTCATCCTCAGCTAGAAAATGCATATTTCAAGTGCGGTGGTAATGGCTTCAATTCCAAATCTGGCGGGCTGATTAAGGATGACTGAAGTGGTGGTGGGAGTTCTACAAGGTCTTCATAGTACCTAGCATAAAATCATGGAAGCACCTGAAGCATCTTGGAAAACTCTTGTAGTGACTTGCTTCTCATCCAATCATGTGTTATATTAACCAGGAAGGCTTCAAGTGGTAATTCCAGATATGCATTGAAAACAAAACTTGCTATGGCCTCATCTTCAGTAGAAGGTGGGATGTCCTCCTCTTCATCATTGGGAAAACCCATAGCTTTGCTAAGAGACACAACCTTAGTCTGCTCGATGATGTCTACAACTAGTGTCCCCTTCTCCACCTTAGTCATTACATGAGCCATATCTAAAAACGGCTTCCCTAGACATAAAGAGATATTCTGATCAAAGTGCTTCACCATGAGGCATTGTTCCTTAGCTTTTGATTGTGTTGTGCTGGAAGGCATGACCATCTCAAACCGATCATCAGCGATACCCAAGGTCAAACGACCTCTCCCCATCTCAAGTATCATGTCAGCAGTGGCTTGGAAGGGTTGTCCAAGGAGTAACTCATTACCTTGTTCGTCTTACATTTCCATTACAAAAAAGTCTGATGGAAATACAAACCGACCAACTTTCACCAACACATCTTCACAAATACCATACAACTTCACCACTGAATTATCCACCAACTGTATTGTCATATTGCTTGGCCTTGATTCTTTCAATCCCAATTTCTTGAACGTAGAGAGAGGCATTAGGTTTATACTTGCCCCTGAATCACATAGTGATTTGCCGAATTTCACTTTCCCAATATAGCATGAAATATTGAAGCAGCCCAGATCTTGCCTCTTAGGTGGCAATGTGCCCATGATGAAGGCACTCACCTGTTCCTTGAGAACCACAACCTCAGTATCAGGGATTTTCCTTTTCTTTGTGATGATGTCTTTCAAGAACTTCCTGTAGGAGGGTATCTGCTCGATTGCTTCTAATAATGGAATGTTGACAGAGAGCTTTCTAAAACTGTCCAGAAACTTCTTGAATTGGGCATCCACTTTTTTTGCTTTCACACTATTTGGACATGGGACCGGGACATCTTGTGCCCTTTGATGCGGCGACACATATGGTGTCCTCTTTTGTGTCTCCTCCTCAACAACAATGGGTTCTGCTGTGACATCCTCTGCTATATCCTCAACCAGCTCTGTGACTGGAATTGGCACTTCCTCTGTGGCTCACCTTCAGTTTCTGATTGGGGTTTGTTTGGTTCATCGACCCTAGGGTTCAAAATCGTCTTGCCACTCTGTAGCAAGATTGACTTCGCATGTTGGTTTCCTCCTGGAATGTTTGTGTTCCCTGGAAAGCCTTTCTGCACTGGCTTCTTCAAGTTTGCTATCTCAACTTCCATTTGCGCCATAGACGTCTCTATCGTCCTCATCTGAGCCCCATGGCTTTGTAGAGTCTGCCCGAATTGGTTCATGAATTCCCCTTGTTGCTTGATCTACTGACCAAACATGCTCATCAGTTCTTGATTTTTCTTGATCACTTAGTTGAGCAACTCAGTGCTCTTATCCTCCGCCGCCGATTGGGGTTTTGCGTTGGGGTCCTGCAAGAAATTATTTGGATTCTTCCAGGAAAATTTCTTGTCCTTCCTCCATGAGTAATCGTTGTTTCTATACCCCTGTTGTTGGTGCATGAATTTCACTTGAGCCTCATCATCTGACTCTGCGTCTTCTTTTGCAAGCAGTTTCTTTGCTAGAAGGTCCATCTTCTCATTTAGTTCTTTAATGGCCTTTGACTCCCCCGCAGCCCGAACATGCTCTACGACGTCTCTGTCGCCCAAAGATTGCTTCTTGGCCATGTTTTTCAGAATTTCCCAACATCTCGTGCCAGTGTTGTTTAAAAAGAAACATGAACCTGTGGAGTCTAAGTTACTTCTATCATGCTCGGAAAGAGCAAAATAGAAGATTTTAACCTGCTTCTCTTTGTCCAGCCCATGATGCAGGCACCTCTTGAGCATGATCTGAAATCATTCCCAGGTCTCAGAGTAAGTCTCTCCTGCCTTCTGGGTGAAATTATTGATTTTCCTGATCATATCATTTGTCTTTCGGGCGGAAAGAACCTTTCAAAGAACACTTTCACCATGTGGTTCAATGATTCCACATACTCATCATTTAGATTATGGAGCCATTCTTGTGCATTTCCCTCCAGAGAGCTCAGAAACAACTTCAGGTAAAGTGTCTCCTGCGGGAACCTGTCTATTTTGATCATGTCGTAGTTCTCAACGAACTAGCTAATGTGAGTCACCGGGTATTCATTTTTAGCCCATGAAATGCATTTGACTTGACCAAGTTGATTAATGTAGGATCAATCTTATAAGTCGGAATGTTGATCGCCTGCTTCTTGATTGGCCCCTTTGAAGCGGATGAGGAAGAAGCCTTTATCTTCTCCCATATAATCTTCTCTTCTGCAATGGCTTCTTATTTTGAATCGGAATCTATATCTTCGAGTTGGTCTTGATTGTAATCTTCCTTGTCGTCAGGTCCCGGCAGTGGAACCTCTAGTGTAGGCTACGTGTAGTCAGTTCTACGCGTCCTCACCATGCACAATACCTACAAAAATGATAATTTAAGTTCAGTGCCATGCTAGACGATTACAAAATGTGAAAATAGACTATAAATTTCAAAAATGATTACAAAAAAAAAAATAAAAAGTGGCCTAGAATGGCCGCTTGCAGCACTCGTAGTGCCGACAATTCCCATGTCCCCGACAACGGCGCCAAAAACTTGACACAATTTTACCGTGCGTATAACACAAGTGCACGCGTCAAAGTAGTATAGGCCTTTGTGAGGCCCGAGTCGAACTCAGGGACACTAAATTATCAGTATACTACTACTAACTGGTCGCGATCAACTAAACCGATTAAAAGAGTTTGAGAGTTGCTATAAAATAAAAGAAAATAAAATAAAACAAAGCAATCAATTAAGTGTTTAGTTTAATCAATTCATGTGGAGATCTTTAGGATTGCGGTTTCACCGCGGGTTATCATTGTATGAATTTCCATATAGTTACTCAGGTTCATCTCTCAATCTGGGTAGTGGCATGTAGTTAGAATTGCCCACTGTCGTGGTACAATTCACTACCTATGTCTAGGTCGGTTCCACCTTCGTAGTAACCTATACCCTAAACTAGGTGCATTAGAATCGACCTCTGGGTTTCCACCATTAACCTTACGTCACCTTGTTCAAGGGATTTGTGAATTAATGTGAATTTCATCTCTTTTCAACCGTTAATTCTTCTTTCAAAGTAATTAAAGGTATTAGATTATCATTATGGTGATCTAGCACAACAATATAATTGAGAAAATGAAATCATACCACGGATTTAAGAGACAAATTATGAATTACTATGATAAAAGTGTCATATAATGCTTCCCTGGGCTACTCCCGGTCCTAAAGATAAAGGGGATTAGCCCCGCATGTTCATCTCAGAGCAAAACATGGTTGAGAAAAGGAGAAACATGGAGAAAAACATGAATAAGAGATGAAACCCCTGAACAAAGGAGACCCAAGCGTTCCTCGGCGTAGAATGCACGATCTACAGCCTTTCGGCGGTGGAGAACGTCTTCTTCGGCTTCTGAAATGGCTGGGGCGTGCTTCTGGGCTCCGTTCTTCTCTCCACACCTTCTCGGGACATGTGCAGCGACTAATGACGTGATACCTTGCTCTTGGCCGCCATCATTAGGTATAATCACCGAGTTAGGTTGCAAAAATATCACAATCGTCGGATTTAGATCGATCTGAAACAAATTTGCATATGACGATGTCGATACCATCGAAGCGGGTCGATGGTATCGACCCTGCACGATATCGACAAGTCTTCTTTTCTCTTCGTTGCTGTGCCTGATGCTGACTCGAAACAATCGACGAGGGTCGATGGTATCGACACCTTTAGGCGTCAGTTTTATCCTTTTCCGTCATTGAAACTCCACGTGTCGATAGTATCAAGTTTTAGGTCGATAGTATCGACTGTCTACTCGCCAGCAACCTGAAGGTACGTCGCTACCATTGACTTCCCTGTCGATGGTATCGACTCTATGATGCTCCTTGTGGCTGGCTGCCTATGGCTGTGTCGATAGTATCGACAGCCGTCGATGGTATCGACAGCTGCAGATATGTGTTTTTCCTAAAATTGCAACACAAAACCACATAAGTCGAGATAAAACATATTATTGTAATCATTTATGCTCAAAATACTAAAATAAGGGAGATTTGACACTGAGAAGGATCATAGACCAAAGTAAATGAATTATGCAATATTAACCACCAAAATGACCAATAAATGCATAAAACACAAGTAAAACAAGTCTATAAATGCGACTCAAAATCATCGCATCATAGTCCAATGACAATCCCCTTGGGGAAGCGTGTACCTTTCTTCAAGTTGCACTCAATGAATATTAACAACAACTTCCTGGTTGATCATCTCAAACAACAGTTGACCTCGTCTTCCTAGTGGCAGACAACAACCCCTTTGCCTCTATCATAGTCCAAACGGAATATCGGGAACTCCTTTCATTCTAAAGGAACATGAAAGGAATTGTCCTTCTAGTTGGTGTAATAGCACCAACTTGTTCTCCCACCATTATTCTCCCTGGCTTTCCCTCCCTTTGATAGGTAGGACTTGTGCGGGTTCTTTTGGTTACTACAACCATAGAATACATTAATTGTCACAGCGATGATGTGTCTGATAAGCCCCCAACACCCCTCTATAGGAGGGTCAGGATTCCCAATCTGAGTTGGAGTCAAAGGGGATGAAATTTCACAAATTTTTACATCATGCAAGTGGCAAAACTGTTGGTTTAGAGGTGAACCAATCGATTGGCATATGAGCCGATCGGTTCAACCCTTGAACCAATAATTTCACTATGTTTTTCAGTGACAATTGTATTGGCAGTTAAAATATGGTCAATGCACAACATGACATCACCAAGAATAATTAATTCAATCAAATCGGTCCACCAAACTATCAGTTTACAACTTGAACCGGGCGGTTCATAGACCTGAGCCGTTTGATTCACTTCCTGAACTAGTCATCTTATGGAACAGATTTCCAATCATGGTTCAATTGACGTGATACTTTGAAATGATCAGTTCAACACTTGAACATGTTAGTTCACAATCCAGTTAGTCAACATTCAACCAATGTTGTTTGAATTGAATACCTAACTCTTTAATAATCAAGTTTACACTATATTCATGAATAAACTCATATTCTAAGTGTATCTTATGTGTGTGACCCTATAGGTCCCAAGTTACTTTGACAGTGAATATCCTTAATTAATTTATGACATCACAAGCAATGAGTGGTATCTAGAAACACATCATTGATACCCAAGTAATTCAGATAGTTGGAGAACAACTTCAACATACCGTCTGTTATTGGTGTTACAATGATTGTATAATTCCTTTGTCACTGATATCCAGATTGAACTTGAGACAATGAATCGTCATCCTCTCAATGTTCAATCTATGTTCCATGAACTAGAGCAAACTATCTGAGATATATGCAAACTCACTATCATATATCAATTCACATGTACATGCACATGCTTTTCTCAATCTCTCTTATCAATTGGTCTGCAACTCCTATAAGAGGGAAACATCCCATTAACATCACTCACAATCATCCCCATGTGTTATAATGCAC
This sequence comes from Alisma plantago-aquatica, assembly GCA_963693085.1. Taxonomy (NCBI): domain Eukaryota; kingdom Viridiplantae; phylum Streptophyta; class Magnoliopsida; order Alismatales; family Alismataceae; genus Alisma; species Alisma plantago-aquatica. The sequence goes on from OY856415.1 coordinate 635,981,839, forward strand.
CCGAACACCACCTTTATCACTACTCTTGTTCAAAGTCAGTGTAACGACCCTACCTCCCAGTAACCCCCATTTAAGGGAGACCAAGAGGTTAGAGCCATTATCCCAATTAATAGGATCAAAGGTTCAATAATTAATCAATAATAATTATTAAATTCTACCAAACTGTACTGAAAGGCTGTAATAAAATAAAACTTTTCATACCTTTTCAAAAACTTGGATATCTACTTCTATCCACATCTGGAGTCTATTCTAACTAATCTTCCTTTGTACTTTATATTTAATTCCACATATGCCACTTTACTATTTGTTCTTTTCACTTGTACCTAAAACACTGACAAACAAAACGTCGGTCAGCATAAAGCTGGTATGTGGGGAAAACAATAATCGTGTAACTATGATAACAACATATTGTAGTAAATTATGATTTAACAAACAACATTATGTTTTCAACATAACTACTCAATCCGTACATACCCTAGCCTCTACGCTGTCCCTGCAGTGGACCTGGATGCTACCTTCCTCGTGGTAGATCCCCATTAAACCCCTCATGATCCTACCTAACAGGTGAATCAATTTCTAGGGTTGAGTCACATGGCACTACCCATAGGTAGCCCACTCCTTAACTCATGGTGTGCTAGAGAGTTGCATGGCACTACACGTGGGTAGCCCAATTTCTAACTCTCGATAACCTGATGTCCTACTTAACAAGTAGGCCCTGTACTAGGTTACCCATTTCATCATTTAGCAAAGCCATAGAGGAAGACCAAGATCTGAGCCAATCATGTAGCTATACTTATGGTGATAATCATAGTCACTTTATAGTTGCATGAAATAAAATTCATCCAAGCAGTTATTTTCCGGCAACCGATAAAACATCCGAGAATCATCGTGATGTTGGTATGTATGCCCTGAGAGCCAATCATGGGATGATTGGTGGGATACATTAAGATTGATTTGATAAACATCAAAGGCAAGCTTCCAATTCTTTCTGGTTCAGTCATATGAGATAGTGATAGAACAGATTGAATATCTAGAGAATGACAATACTCAATGACGTATGCTTTCAGGTTGAGGACCTGAACGATGAGATCATACAGATGCTAAGAGTTTGTACATTCTTGTTAGGTCCCTAGTCAGATGTCATTGTGGAAGGTAGATAGACAGCAATGACACACAAGACTAGATTGTGGTGTTGGTTGATGACAAAATCTCATTAGTTGTGATATAGAGATATCAAACCAAACACATTGGTACTTGTTAGAGAACAAGTGTACCGGACAGACCCATCGTGGGTTTGACGCATGGAACCATGACATGGTAGTCACAGTCAGTACTCACAGTGATGGTGGTGAGTGTGATTCTTTGACCTGAAATGACTACACTCAACACATGTCATTGGGCACACTTTGACATCATCAAACACAGTCCTGAAACATGGGTTGTTATAAAGGTGATGATTGGATGGCTTTGAAACATGAGGCTTTTAAGGGGTGAGTGATAGATATGGGATTTGTCCCTCCTGAGGGAGTATGATATCCATGGCCACTTGATGAGTAGGATTGAGAAAGGCATGCATGCATGTGTGAATCAATATGCGATATTGATGTCATACATATCTCTTCCAATCTACTCTGAGATCAAGAAAGTGAATGAACGTTGACAGGATGACTATTCCATGCCTCAAGTTCATTCGGGATATCAATGACAAAGGAATTATACATTCACTGTAACACCATTCACGGATTGTAGGATTGAAAGTTGTTCTCCAAATTTCTTTTTCACTTGGGTAGAACTGATGTGTGACTAGGCACCACTCTTTGCTTGTGAAGTCATAAGTGTTATGGACTTTCACTGCCAATGTGAAATGGACCTACAAGGTCACACACATAGGATTTAACCTGGAAGAGGAGTTTTTGTCCACAAACAATGTTTAGATTGATTACTAAAGGAGTTTAGTAGTTCAATTAAACACTCAATCAATTGATAGCTCAATATCATAATGTTCAAGGTGTTGGACGGATTGATTGGAGTATCGGATTGATTGAAACCGCAATTGACTGATTCTGCACAATCTGCACTCCCAACCGATCGGCTCATGTGATGAACCGATCAGCTCATCTTGGTGAACTGGTCGGCTCAGGTGGTGAGTCGATCGACTCATTATCAGGGTGAAATGATTGCTTCAAGTGTTGAAACGATCGACTCAACAGATGCAACCGAGCAAGTTGGGAAAGTAGGATTGGTGAGAATTTTCCTTGCGTTTCACTTTCCCAATTTGATTGGAACAAGGATTGGTATTTGATACCAATTAGAAACAAAAGAAGGAAAGTCAATCGAGAACTGATCAGGACCACAAACCGACCGGTTCAGAAGTGAACCGACCAGTTCATGGGTCCCAACCGATCGGTTGAGGAGTCAACTGACTGGATCAGGTCCCCAACCGACCATTTCAGTTGTGAAACGATCGGTTCAGGTTGTGAGTTGGTTGTTTTTGTGGAAAATCTCGAACCCTTCTACTCCTGCTTTTAGTCCTGCATTTCCCGAGATAGAGAACCCTGTCCCATGACCCTCCTATATATATAGGGGTATTGGGGGCTTCTCAAAGTACAACTCAGTGCAACCAGTTGCTCTATAAAGTTGTCGTTCTCTCTGGTTTTGGTAATCGAGAGAGCCTGAGCAAGTGCTACCCGATAAGGGAGGCACAGTAAGGGAAAGACAACTGTAGAAAGCGAATGGTGGCAGGAGAGTGTGTCGGTGACTAGTACGCTGACAGGATGGTGCAACTCCTTCCAATTCCTTGTGGGACAAGGAGATTGGAGTTCCAGGTGGTCCGTGTGGACTACTTCAGAGGCGGAGATTTCCGCCGCTCGGAGGACAGCTGTCAATCTCGACAGTCTCAGTGAGACCAGGAGTCATCAGTCCCAGTGCGACCAGGAGTTGCACAGACACCGTCCAAGACCAGAGGTGAAGACCGTGCAAGACGTGAGGTATTGTCACCGAGCAAGCCTCGAGACAAGGTATGATTCCATAAACCATCCTTTCCTATTGTATAGACGTTGACGCGTTTCCTTATTCTGGGTTTGGGGAGAATTTTTTTTGTTTCTGCTGCCTTCTCTGCCTCCCCTAAAACCCTACACGTGAAACTAAAGTGATTAACCATAAGCGTAACCACATACCTTTTCCATGCAGATTATTCAATCATACTTCAAGCATATTGTCCAAGCAAGCAAGTAAATCAAGCAATCATCATATAATTTGCATTATGTAAATTTTAAAGTGTCATTAAACATATGAAATACATTAGACCCTACTCGGTCCTAATTTAGGGTTTAGGTTTTGGATAAGGAATAAGGACATTAACCCTATTTCCAGTACATATTTAACATTAGGTGAACCCTAGTTACTAAAACTATCTTATCCTCTCATTAAGATCACTTAGATCGAATATGTTCATTAACAACATAGCAAGTTAGAATCTTTAGCCCTAATTCCACACATTAAAGATTATCTCCATTAGAGATCCTAAATACCTTGTCATTATTATCATGACTACATTTATCATCATCATTCTCAATAAGAATAGATAATATCATAAAAGAAAGTATTTTAACATTTTCAACGTCTTAATACCCAAAACTAGGGTTTTAAGCATCATTCATCACTTTAATCCTTCTTTACACTAAATTTATGTTAGGGATCATACTTAGGTCTCAAACATATTTTATTTAAATTCTACGTGTTCTCCTGATCAATTTTCATATATTATATGTCCCCAACCAAGTTACCATTAATTTATTAGATTTAAAACAAAGTAATCTCTGAATGGGCAAATGCAGTGCTAACACCTCAACAACCTAATTATATTAAATATAAACCCAATGGCCCCTATAAGTTAGATGAGAAAAAGACCAACATACCTATTTACTTACATGCATCAGTCGGGGGTATCCATGTCTTTTAACCTGGATCCGTCCCTAACCTCGTGAAAGAAGCAGCAGACAAACCTAGCGGCGCCTTCAGCGCTGCGGTGCTCTGTGGAGTCTGAGACGAGGGTGCCTCCCTCAAAGCTCCTCCTTGCCACTTCTATCGACACTCTCCTCGGTGCCCATCCCCCCCGTGGCTAAAGGTTCCATGCATTAAACCTGCCTGAGCTTGATGCTTCTATCGTACGTGGGGCCAGGAGACACCCCGATGAGGCTGGATGAGCTCCAGACCTACCGATGGTGGACAGACACCCTCTCGAGCTTCTCCCTTGCACAAACGAGTCCCTGGGTGCATACACTACAAGATTCTAGACACTGGTCAGGCTTCGACCGGCACCACGAACTCAACCGGCCAGTGCAACTGCCATCTGGATGGCCCAGTAACCGCTAGGTTCGCGAACGCTCTACCCCTTCTGTTGGTATGTATGCCCATAGAGCAAGTCATGTGATGATTGTAATGGGATACTTTGTAAATGATTTAAATAATAATAAAGGCAATTTTTGATCTATACGTTTTAACAGTTTCTGAGATGATAGTGTAACATGATAGATGTCTAAAGAATTGTTTTACTCGATGACATATGCTTTTAGGTTAAGGACCTAAACGATGAGATCATACAAATGTTAAGAGTAAACATTCTTTTTTAGTCCCTAGTTGGTTGTTATTGTGGAAATAACCATAGACATCAATAACACTAAAGACTAGATTGTGTGTTGGTTGATGACATAATCTCATTAGTCATGATATAGTGATATCAAACCAAGAACATAGGTACTTATTAAAGAACAAGTGTACCAGACAGACCCAACCATGAGAGTGACACATGGAACCATGATTTGATAGTCACAGTCATCTCTCACAATGATGGTGGTGAGTGTGATTCTTTGATCTGAAATCACTACACTCAACACATGTCGTTGGGTACACTTTGACATCATCAAACGCAGTCTTGAAACATGGGTTGTAATAAAGGTGATGATTGGGTGACTTTGACACATGGGGATTTTGAGGGGTGAGTGATAGATATATGATTTGTCCCTCCTAAGGGAGTTTGATGTCCATGGCCACTTGATGAGTAGGATTGAGAAAGGCATGCACATGCATGTGTGAGTCAATATGTGATATTGATGTCACACACATCTCACCCAATCTGCTCTGAGATCAAGGAAATGGATGAACGTTGAAAGGATGACTGTACCATACCTTGAGTTCATTCAGGACATTAGTGACAAAGGAATTATACATTCGTTGTAACACCATTCATGGATTGTAGGTTTAAAAGTTGTTCTCCAACTTTCTATTTCACTTGGGTAGCACTGATGTGCGACTAGGCACCACTCTTTGTTAGTGAAGTCATAAGTGTTATGGACTTTCACTGCCAATGTGAAATGGACCTACAGGGTCACACACATATGATTTAACATGGAAGAGGAGTTTATCTACAAATGATGTTTAGATTGATTACTAAAGGTGTTTAGTAGTTCAATTAAACAATTAATTGATTGATAGCTCAAAATCATAGTGTTCAAGGTGTTGGACCAATTGATTAGAGTATCAGATTGATTGAAACTGCAATTGACTGATTTTGCAAAGTCTTCACTCCCAACCGATCAACTCATGTGATGAACCGATCATCTCAGGTTGGTGAACTGATCGGCTCACATTGGTGAACCGATCGGCTCAAGTGGTGAGTCGATCAACTCATGTGTCAATGAAACGATCAGCTCAATTGTTGAAATGATCGATTCGTGTGACCAACCGAGATCATTTGCAAAGTTAGAAAACTCTTTTTGCAAAAACATATTTGTTTCACTTGTACAAATTTGATTTGGACAAGGACTAATATTTGATTAGTCGGAAACAAACATGAAAGTCAATTCGAGTTGGACCAGGATCACGAACCGATCGGATCATGCTTGAATTGATTGGTTCAGGTGTCCCAACCGATCGGTTCAGGTGTGAACCGATCGGCTCATGTCCCCAACCGACCGTTTCATGCTTGAAACGATTGGTTCAACTGGCACAATTGGTTGTTTTTTAGAAAATCCCAAACCCTTCTACTCCTACTTTAATTCCGCATTACCCGGGGTAGAGAACCCTGTCCCATGACCCTCCTATATATAGGGGTATTGGGGGCTTCTCAAAGTACAACTCAGAACACCAGTTGCTCTGTAAAGTTGTCATTCTCTCTGGTTTTGGTAACCGAGAGAGACAGAGCAAGTGCTACCCGATAAGGGAGGCACAGTAAGGGAAAGACAACTGTAGAAAAGTGACTGGTGGCAGGAGAGTGTGTCGGTGACTAGTACGTCGACAGGAGGGTAGGACTCCTTCTGGTGCCTTTTGTGATAAGGCGATCGAAGTTCCAGGCAGTCTGTATAGATGACTGTAGAGGTGGGAGACTTCTGCTGCTCGGAGGACAGCTGTCAATCCCGACAGTCACGATGAGACCAGGAGCTGCACAGACACCGTCCAAGACCGGAGGTGAAGACCACGCAAGCTATGAGGTAACATGTCCGAGTAAGCCTCGGGACAAGGTACACCTCTACAAACCATCCTTCCTATTGTATAGACGTTGATGTGATTCCTTTCTTCTGGGTTTGGGAGAAGAAAAATTTGTTGTTTACGCTGCCTTCTCTATCTCCCCTAAAACCCAACAGTGGTATCAGAGCCACGTCAACTACTCTATACTTTAGGATTATCGATATGATCAATTTTGGTTTTTCGCCTTTATTTATTTCATACGATGCGAATAAAATTGGCTTTATGCATGTCCAATCCTAAACCCACAAATCCCAATATACATATATGATATGTAATATGAATGCACTCGATACGTGTCACCCTTAAACGAGTTTTGTGGTGGATGTATAGCATGGTTATGGCCAATAAACCTTATGCATGTGTGCTTGGTTGAATGTAGTTGCTTACATCTCGGTCTGCGCACCGATTTCCTATCTCCTATTCCTGATGTAACTCGAGATAACTCGAGATTTCATTCCTACCTTTTCTCCCCCCCGAATGTAACTCAAGGTTTCCTTTTTCAAATGTAAAATAGGATAGATTTTTTATTTCCCGTTATGTCAAAGAACGATAGACATTTTGATGACTGGTTCGAGGAGAAAGACGAGCGGGTGGCGACCTAAGGTGATGCATGCTGACCAGTGAACCAATCGGCTGGAGGCGCCAGTCAATTGGTTGGTGGCACCCAACCGACCGGCCTGATGGCGAGTTGATCAATCATGGAGATAAGTTGATCAAACCCAAAATGGCAAAGCATAAAGTTCATCTTGTACATGATGCATGTGATGTGGATCTAGATGACCATAATTCCTCTTGGTTTGAGGAATCACATTAGGATGGCCATAATAATTTCTTTTATCGTTTCACATGTTTTCTGTGGGACATAGCATGTGTATGATACTTACTATATTGTGGTGATTGGATATGTATATGTACCTATAAAAACCAAATCCCTTATCTAAATATTAAGTCTTTCACACATTACATTAGTGACACACATGAAAAACCTGATCGACCAAGCGTAGGTTACGCCAAAGCGTGGTGCGCAGTCTATCTCACAGAAGTGTGAAGGGTAAACATGTAGGTTCTACCAAAGCAGGGTGCATGTTTACCGTGTCAGCTTTTGGGATAGACTTAACTGGTAATTCTTAGAGCGTCTAAGCCCATAGGCACATAATGATCATGGAAAGGTGTTTCACATGTTCATTCATCAAGAGTTGCATATGATTCAATTGGCATGATGGCCTACCTAAATAGTCAAGTTGTGGGCGATCAGCCAAAGCTGACTCATGACTTGATGAAATACGGATCTTGCCCACTAGAAGATTGTGTGTTGCAATCTTCCGAATTTATGGTGAGGGTTGTCAATTTGAATCAAAATAATGGGAGCGGTAATTAATTAAAGGCCTAATTAACTATCGTCAAATTTTATTCAAATCAAATCAAATCAAAAGTAGTTTTTACAAATGCAATTTTATCTTGTAGAATGGCAAAAGAATCATCTTTTAAAATGGGCAAATTAATTGAGAATAAATTCCATAACTGGTTGGGGATTGTGAGAAGTGTTCTGCACAATCTAGATATACCAGTAGCCTTTGAATCTACTCCATGTACGCTTAATGTGTTGTTTGAGAAGAAGGATAGTTCATTGACGAAGATCAATGGAACAAAGTCCAAGGATAAAGGTAAGGGAGAGAAGGGTTCTCTCGCCAAACTAATGTCGGAGTCCTCTACCTGGTAAGGATGGAAGGAACGATGGAAGAAGAAGTGAGAGATAGGGATCTCTACTTCTGGTGTATACGTGATAGAGATTAACTTTACTACTTCTTTTTCATGGGTACTTGATACCGGATGTGGATCTCACATTTGTTCGAATGTGAAGGATCTTAAGAGAAGTAGGCCGTTGGGGAAAGGTGAGGTTGAACTACATGTTGCCAATGGGGCAAGAGTTGCTACCAGTGCCATAGCAACCCATGAGTTAACTCTACCTAGTGGGCTAATAATAGAGTTGAAGAACTTCTATTATGTACCTACCATAAATAGGAATATCATTTCCATCTCTTGTTTGGATAAGGATGGTATTGAATTTCTTATTAAGAATGGAAAATGTTCCATTTCAAAAGAGGAGATCTTTTATGGCAGTGCCCCAATGTCTTATGGTCTATACTTGATAGATCTAGAGACAAGTGTATACAACGTAGACACCAAAAGGCAAAAACTCAACAACTCAAACAAAACATATCTTTGGCATTGTCATCTAGGGAACATAAATGAGAAGCACATCTCTAGACTCCATAAAGATGGTTATCTAGACTCTTTTGATTATGAATCAATAGAGACATGTGAATCATGTTTGTTGGACAAGATGATCAAGACTCCCTTTTCAGGTAAAGGTGAGAGAGCTAGTGATCTATTAGGACTCATACATACTGATGTATGTGGGCCTTTTAGAACTAATGCCAGAAATGGGTATCAATACTTCATTACCTTCACTGATGACTTCAGTAGGTATGACTATGTGTACCTGATGAAACATATGTCAGAAACCCTTGAAAGGTTCAAGGATTTCATGAATGAAGTACATAACCAACTTGGTAAAAGTATTAAAGCACTTTGATCCGTTCAAGGTGGAGAATACTTAAGCCAAGAGTTTGAGGACCTTCTGTGAGCCCGTGGTATTGTATCACAATGGACTTCGCCTGGAACACAACAACATAACGGTGTGTCTGAAAGAAGGAATCACACTTTACTGGATATGGTGTGATCATTGATGAGTTTTGTTGATCTTCCGATTTCCTTACGGGGTCATGCTCTTGAAACCGCTGCGTTTACACTTAACCCAGTACCATCTAAATCAGTTCAAAAGACACCATATGATATATGGACTAGGAAGCGTCCCAATATGTCTTTTATGAGGATTTGGGGGTGTGAGACATATGTCAAGAAAATGTTTCCTGACAAGCTAGGCCCTAGATCTGATAAATGTTATTTTGTTGGATATCCTAAGGAGACCAAGGGATATTATTTATACCACCCAACTGACAACAAAGTGTTTGTTACCAGGGATGTTGTGTTCCTAGAAAAGGAATTTATTTCCAAAGGAAGTAGTGGAAGGAAAATAGAGCTTGAAGAGGTTCAAGCCCAACAAGAAAACATTGAACCAAAAGATGTACAAGAGGAACATAGAGATTCACAAGGTGTTTTGGAATCTCAGTCTCCTCAAGTGACACAAGGACCTCATAGATCTAGTAGGACATGCCTTGAACCTGAGAGGTTTGGATACCTTGTGACTCAGGAAGGCGGTGAGTTGATCATAGATGATGATCCAACTACCTATCTAGAGGCTATGGAGGGACTAGATTCTAAGAGATGGCTTGAGGCCATGAAATCCGAGATGGAATCCATGTACTCCAACAAAGTATGGACTTTGGTGGAACCACCTGAAGGGGTAAAACCCATAGGGTGCAAGTGGGCCTTCAAGAAGAAGACTGACATGGATGGCAATGTGTAAACTTATAAAGGTAGATTGGTTACAAAGGGTTTCCGACAAGTTCAAGGTGTTGACTATGATGAAACTTTTTCTCCAGTTGCCATGATTAAGTCCATCAGGATCATGCTTGCTATTGTGGCTTACTATGACTATGAGATTTGTCAAATGGATGTTAAAACCGAATTCCTTAATGGGAATATAAATGAGGATTTGTACATGACACAGCCTGAAGGTTTTATAGATCCAAAGAATGCTAATAAAGTTTGTAAGCTACAAAGGTCAATCTATGGATTGAAGCAAGCATCTCGGAGTTGGAATCTTCGATTTGATGAGGAAGTCAAAGTGTTTGGCTTTATTTAAAATGAAGATGAACCTTGTGTGTACAAGAAGGTTAGTGGGAGTACGACCACATTCCTCATATTGTATGTGGATGACATACTATTGATGGGGAATGATGTCTCAGCCTTAGAGAAGGTAAAGACTTGGCTTGGGAGTACTTTCTCAATGAAGGACTTAGGAGAAGCATCCTACATTCTAAGTATTAAGATCTATAGAGATAGATCTAAAAGGCTTCCCGAACTAAGTCAAAGCTCACACATTGACAAAGTGATGAAGCGGTTTAGCATGGAGAACTCAAAGAGAGGCAACATCCCCATGTTACATGGAGTCACCATCTCTAGAGCTCAATGTCCCCAATCTTGTGAAGAGAGGGAGCGTATGAATGGGATCCCATATGCATCAACCATCAGATCCATCATGTACGCTATGTTATGCACATGCTCAGATGTCTCGTTTGCCCTCAGCATGACGAGCAAGTACTAGTCAGATCCTAGGGATGCTCACTGGACAGTCGTAAATAACATCCTCAAGTACTTGCGCAGGACTAAGGATCAGTTCCTTATATACGGCATTGAGGAAGAACTGGTTGTAAAAGGTTACACTGATGCAAGCTTCCAAACTGAAAAAGATGATTACATATCACAATCAAGATTTGTGTTTTGCCTAAACAATGGAGCTGTGAGCTGGAAGAGTTCCAAGCAAGAAATAGTTGCCGATTCTATTACAGAGGCTGAGTATATTACTGATTCACATGCAGTAAAGGAAGCTATGTGGATCAGGAAGTTCATCACTGAACTTGGTGTAGTTCCCAGTAGCTGTGATGCAATTGAAATTTATTGTGACAATAATGGAGATATTGCTCAAGCTAAGGAGCCCAGATCACATCAACGGTCCAAGCACATATTACGGTACTTCCATCTCATATGAGAGATTGTACAATGAGGAGATGTGAAGATTTGCAAAGTACCAACTGAAGACAAAATAACTGATCCACTGACTAAGGCCCTTTCTCAGTAGAAGCATGATGGTCATGCTAGGTCACAACGACTGAGGTTCCTAGGTGACTGACTCAAAGTGCAAGTGGGAGTCTGTTGGTATGTATTCCCATAGAGAAAGTCATGTGATGATTGTAATGGGATACTTTGTAAATGATTTGAATAATAATAAAGGTAGTTTCTGATCTATATGGTTTAACTGTTTCTGAGATGATAGTGCAACATGATAGATGTCTAAAGAATTGTTTTACTCGATGACGTATGCTTTTAGGTTAAGGACCTAAACGATGAGATCATACATATGTTAAGAGTATACATTCTTGTTTAGTCCCTGGTCAGTTGTTATTGTGGAAATAACCATAGACATCAATAACACGAAAGACTAGATTGTGTGTTGGTTGATGACATAATCTCATTAGTCATGATATAGTGATATCAAACCAAGCAAATAAGTACTTGTTAGAGAACAAGTGTACCAGAAAGACCCACCGTGAGAGTGACACATGGAACCATGATTTGGTAGTCATAGTTATCTTTCATGGTGATGGTGGTGAGTGTGATTCTTCGACCTGAAATCACTACACTCAACACATGTCATTGGGTACACTTTGACATCATCAAACACAGTCCTAAAACATGAGTTGTTATAAAGGTGATGATTGGGTGACTTTGACACATGGGGCTTTTGAGGAGTGAGTGATAGATATGGGATTTGTCCCTCCTAAGGGAGTTTGATGTACATGGCCACTTGATGAGTAGGATTGAGAAAGGCATGCGCATGCATGTATGAATCAATATGTGATATTGATGTCACACACATCTCACCTAGTCTTCTCTGAGATCAAGGAAATGGATGAACATTGAAAGATTGACTGTACCATGCCTTGAGTTCATTCAATACATTAGTGATAAAGGAACTATACATTCATTGTAACACCATTCACAGAATGTAGGTTTGAAAGTTGTTCTCCAACTTGCTATTTCACTTGGGCAGCACTGATGTGCGACTATGCACCGTTCTTTGCATGTGAAGTCATAAGTGTTATGGACTTTCACTGCCAACGTGGAATGGACATGCAGGGTCACACACATATGATTTATCCTAGAAGCGGATTTTATCCACAAATGATGTTTAGATTGATTACTAAAGGTCTTTAGTAGTTCAATTAAACACTCAGTTGATTGATAGCTCAAAATCATAGTGTTCAAGATGTTGGACCAATTGATTAGAGTATCATATTGATTGAAACTGCAATTGATTGATTTTGCAAAGTCTGCACTCCCAACCGATCGGCTCATGTGATGAACCGATCAGCTCAGGTTGGTGAACCGATCGGCTCAAGTGGTAAGTCGATCGGATAATGTGTCAATGAAATGGTTGGATCAATTGTTGAACTGACTGATTCGTGTGACCAACCAAGATCATTTGGAAAGTAAGACAACTCCTTTTGCAAAAACATATTTGTTTCACTTGTACAAATTTGATTTGGACAAGGTCTAACATTTGATTAGTCAGAAACAAGCATGAAAGTCAATTCGAGTTGGACTAGGACCACGAACCGATCAGCTCATGCTTGAACCGATGAGCTCAGGTGTCCCAACCAATTGGTTCAGGTGTGAACTGATCGGCTCATGTCCCCAACCGACCATTTCATGCTTGAAACAATCGGTTCAGCTAGCGCAGTTGGTTGTTTTGTGGAAAATCTCGAACCCTTCTACACCTGCTTTAATCCTGCATTGCCCGTGGTAGAGAACCCTATCCCATGACCCTCCGATATATATAGGGGTATTGGGGGCTTCTCAAAGTAAAACTCAAAACACCAGTTGATCTGCAAAGTTGTCGTTCTCTCTGGTTTTGGTAACCGAGAGAGCCCGAGCAAGTGCTACCCAATAAGGGAGGCACAACAAGGGAAAGACAACTGCAAAAAAGTGACTGGTGGTAGGAGAGTGTGTCGGTGACTATAATGCCGACAGGACGGTATGACTCCTTCTGGTGCCTTGTGCGACAAGGCGATCAGAGTTCTAGGCAGTCCGTGTGGATGACTATAGAGGCAGGAGACTTCTGCCGCTCAGAGGACAACTATCAATCCTGATAGTCCCGATGAGACCAGGAGCTGCACAGACACCGTCTAAGATGGGAGGTGAAGACCACATAAGCCACGAGGTAACGTCACCGAGCAAGCCTCGGGACAAGGTATGCCTCTACAAACCATCCTTCCTATTATATAGACGTTGACACGATTCCTTTCTTCTGGGTTTGGGAGAAGAAATTTTTTTGTTTCCGCTGCCTTCTCTGTCTCCCCTAAAACCAAACACCTTCTTCCTTCATGTACTTGCATGATCCCACAGGATGACTAGGTTACCGCAAGCCTATTCCTTTCGGGTGAGGGATATCTTATGCTCGCATCTCCTACGACGCTGCTCATTCATCTACAATGCTTGGCAGGGGCACAACACAGACAGGAGGTTGAGTGTGCAAACTCTGACTATCGGTGGCCTTCCTTCTCCATGTGAGCATAGGGTTGCATCATCTCCACTTCCACACTAGTGGGTGTCTGTCAAGTGAGAAGATTTGGGAATTTGCCTCGCCAACATTCTCTCACATCTACCATAAGGAATAGAGTGTCGATGGCTAGTGCTACTAGCAAAGGTATCAAGCTGGTTTAGCCGTGCACGCTCCTCATGCACTCGAGAAGGATTTGGATGATGGGGACTACCACTCAAGGGTTTTATCATGTGGTCTCTTATATAGAATTCCAGTGGTGTCCTAGGGTTCTTACGAGAGTGGTGAAGAGGCGGTGAGCCAGGGGGTCTTTCCACTTTGATCGCATGGAGTTTCCTTCCATAATAAGAGGCAAGGGATATTTGTGACCTACTAATATGGAGAACTTAGAGAAAACGTACATCCTATGTTTAGGATATTCCTAATATGAAAACTTTCAAGAATATCTTTCCAAAAGATAGATATTTCCTTTCTATAGAAAATACTCCTTTAAATGGATTTATTGGCCCCGATAGAAAATTTACTTTGTATTTTCTCTTTCTTCTTCTCCATGGGGACTCCTTAAATCCCAAGAAATTCCAATATTTTGAAATTCCTTTTTAAGGATACTTATCATCCTTCTAGATGCATCTACATCCATCATTTCTCATTATCTTTCTTATTTCTTTATAAGAATATTTGTTTGCAAGCATTTCTCATTATCTTTCATTTCTTTTCCTTTTTTTCCTATTTCTTTATTAGAAATCACATATGAACGAAATTTATTCCATTGTGACCATTAGTGAAACTTTCTAGAGATTTCCATGTAATTCTCATAAATATTTTTCTTAATATCCATTACCTTGTATCTTTTTTTATCATCTATACTTTTCTTTTATATCCCTTATTGGATTAACTTAATAATAAGAATCACGAAATTCCTATCCAAAGGAATATTTGCAAAGTAATCCATTGTTTGAAGCAAATCATACAATCTTTTTAATTAAGTCCAATTCATAAGATCATTACATTTCAATTATGAAAACATATGTAAAGTTGGGGTTGTAACATCCTTCCCCTATTATAAGTATTTTGTCCTCAAAATTCTATCAAGCATACCACAAATCAAGATAAGATTTTTTTATGTCCATCATTGTCCCCTATGTAGCTTTACCCTATCCATAGCGCTTCCAAAGAACCTTTATCATCACATATTCTTTTCTCTGAGTTATTTCACCTTGGCATCTATAAACCTCACAGGTGACTCATGTCATTTCAACCTCCCTTGGGGCTCACTAGGTTCATTGCTCATCACATGGCCTGGGTACCTCACATAGTGCTCTAAATTGGACACATGGAGCTCATCACACATTACTTTATCCTGAGAGATAAGGTCAAACATAACCTTCTCCACCAATCCATTTCAAATGGGCCCAGATATCAGGGACTTATCTGTCTCAGCTATAGCTCAAAGGGGTCAGTTTTTCATATCACGTATTCTCTCACAGTGAACTGTATGTCAGTCTGTTGGGTTTTAGGGGAGGCAGAGAAGGCAGCGGAAACAAACATTTTCTCCCCCAAACCCGGAATAAGGAAGCACATCAACGTCTATATAATAGGAAAGGATGGTATGTGGAATCATACCTTGTCCGAAGGCTTGCTCGGCAATAATACCTCATGCCTTGCGCGGTCTTCAACTCCGATCTTCTACGGTGTCTGTGCAGCTCCTAGTCACACCGGGACTGATGACTCCTGATCATACCGGACTGTCGAGTTGACAGTTGTCCTCCTGAGCGGAAGAAACCTCCCGCCTCTAAAGTAGTCAACACGGACCACCTGGAACTCCACACTCCTTGTCCTACAAGAAATTGGAAGGAGTCGCACCCTCCTGTTGACGTACTAGTCGCCAACACACTCTCCTACCTCCAGTTGCAACTGCAATTGTCTTTGCCTTGCTACGCCTTCCTTTCCGGGTAGCACTTTCTCAGGCTCTCTCAGTTACCAAAACCAGAGAATGTCAACTTTGCAGAGCAACTGGTTGCACTGAGTTGTACCTGGAGAAGCCCCCAATACCCCTATATATAGGAGGGTCATGGGATAGGGTTCTCCATCCCGGGCAATGCGGGACTAAAAGCAGGAGTAGAAGGGTTCGAGATTTTCCACAAAAGCAACCAACTCACAACCTGAACCGATCGTTTCACAACTGAAATGGTCGGTTGGGGACCTGAACTGATCGGTTCACAAGTGAACCAGTCAGTTGGGACACCTCAACCAGTCGGTTCACAAGTTAACCAGTCGGTTGGTGGTCCTGGTCGATTCCCGATTGACTTTCCTTCTTTTGTTTCTAATTGGTATCGAATACCAATCCTATTTCCCAATCAAATTGGGCAATTGAAACGAAAGGAAAATTCTCACCAATCCTATTTTCCCAACTTGCTCGTTTGCATCAGTTGAATCGATCATTTTAACACTTGAATCAATCAGTTCACCCTGATCTTGAGCCGATCGGTTCAACATTTGAGCCGACCGGTTCACCAAGCTCAACCGATCAGTTCAGAACATGAGCCGATTGGTTGGGAGTACAGGTTGTGCAAAATCAGTCAATTGTGATTTCAATCAATCCGATACTCCAATCAATCCGTCCAACACCTTGAACATTATGATATTGAGCTATCAATTGATTGAGTGTTTAATTGAACTACTAAACTCATTTAGTAATCAATCTAAACATTGCTTGTGGACAAAACTCCTCTTCTAGGTTTAATCCTATGTGTGTGACCCTACAGGTCCATTTCACGTTGGCAGTGAAAGTCCATAACATTTATGACTTCACAAGCAAAGAGCGGTGCCTAGTCACACATCAGTGTTACCCAAGTGAAAGTAGAAAGTTGGAGAACAACTTTCAATCCTACAATCTGTGAATGGTGTTACAACGAATGTATAATTCCTTTGTCACTGATATCCCGAATGAACTCAAGGCATGGAACAATCATCCTGTCAACGTTCATTCACTTTCTTGATCTCAGAGTAGATTGAACGAGATATGTATGACATCAATATGACATACTGATTCACACATGCGTGTGCATGCCTATCTCAATCCTACTCATCAAGTGGCCTTGGATATCAAACTCCCTCAAGAGGGACAAATCCCATATCTATCACTCACCCCTCAAAAGCCCCATGTGTCAAAGCCACCCAATCATCACCTTTATAACAACCCATGTTTCAGGACTGCGTTTGATGATGTCAAAGTGTGCCCAACGACATGTGTTGAGTGTAGTGATTTTAGGTCAAAGAATCACACTCACCACCATCACTGTGAGTACTGCCTGTGACTACCATGTCATGGTTCCATGTGTCAAACTCACGGTGGGTCTGTCTGGTACACTTGTTCTCTAACAAGTGCCTATGTGTTTGGTTTGATATCTCTATATCATGACGAATGAGATCTTGTCATCAACCAACACCACAATCTAGTCTTGTGTGTCATTGCTGTCTATATACCTTCCACAATGACATCCGACTAGGGACATAATCAAGAATGTACAAACTCTTTGCATCTGTATGATCTCATCGTTCAGGTCCTCAACCTGAAAGCATACGTCATTGAGTATTGTCATTCTCTAGACATTCAATCTGTTCTATCACTATCTCATATGACTGAACCAGAAAGAATTGGAAGCTTGCCTTTGTTGTTTATCAAATCAATCTTAATGTATCCCACCAATCATCCCATGATTGGCTCTCAGGGCATACATACCAACAGACTCCCACTTGCACTGTGAGCCAATCACCCTTGAATCATATTCATAGTGATCTTCAAACATGTCCCACATGTTACTGTGCTCTAGTGCGATCATAGTGAGTTATGGCAACACCTTACCAAAGTTAGTATAAATTGCATGTCTCACATCTCTTCGCTGTACGTCATACGTATGAGATGGAGTTGTCGTAATATGCAATCTAGTATTCCTTTACTAACCTTTAGCCACATTGCATGATCAAGAATTCCATACTTGTCATCAATGAGTGGAATATCTTAAGTTCATCTCATGAACTTCTAGATCCATATAGCATCTACTGTTGTTCACCAACAAATAGATACTCAACATTTCCTATTAAATGGTTTTATTGGAACACTTCCAGTTATCAACAAACTTTCACTTTTATATATATCCTATATATATTTTGCGATTAATTTTCTGTCCTTTTGGAAGTTCACATCAATGTAACTCTTTACATTGAACTCTTCCTTATCTCCATAGAACTAATACTTCTCAAGTACTTATCAAGTTCTAATGGTATTCCAGTAACCCTTATTGGAAGTAGATAGACATCCACTCATCATGTCCCACATATGAGTTATCAGGATGAGCACATCATATTGTCATGTCATACATACTACATGATGAATGAATTTTGTTCTTTCCATGTCGATACATGCAAGATAATGGGATGATTACATACATGATAGATCCATATCTATTCTTAGTGTTCCCATTCTTCATAAGAAATGGACACTTGGCCTTGGGATACTGACTCCATGTAACATGGACAAGTTTTCTCCCACTGAATCTGTGCATACTGAACACTTCAGTACAGATTGCCAATGTATGCTCTCTCTTTTCTAGGTCAAGATGTTTTCGAGAACTATCTCTATAGATCTCTATTTCTATCACATAGGAAACATCTCTATCTTCCTTAAATATAATTTCCACTTTTGGATTTCCATTCTAGAACATTTCCATTTCACATCAACATGTGGAATGTGAACACGCTCCCACGAAATCACATATCCCTTCTTTATCTTTGATATATCAGTCAAGCCCTTTGACTATATCATCAAAGTAAAGATTCAATTCTGAGTTGCTTGTACTCAATCAATCACATTTATTTGTCCATTGTAACTTATAGACATCATTTGCATTAGTGGATTCATAAACCTTATAGGTTGTGTCACGTACACATCCTTGTTGTATTCCTCATAGGAATGCGGTTTTAGTATCCATATGCCAAATGTCTTAGTCATTAAGTTGCAATAAACAAGCATCATCCTTCTCAAAATGTTATCCATGTATCTTAACCTTTAAGATTCATTTGCACTTATGGATTTCATCCAATGGGTGCTACCATCAAGGTCATACCTTGTGGTTCACATGGATGCCATTTAGGATGTAATGGTCATAAACCATAACTCAAAATTCGGTTCCTCATATTCATCTAGATAGTTGACTCATCACATGAACAACTCATCACATAGATAATTGAGGTGTATCTGTTAAGGATATAATAACTCACAACCCTTGTGATTCTTAATTTCTTTTATTAAGAAGAATTTAGTTATTTGATAATCATTCTCTAACTCCTTAGAGTGTGATTCCTTCTTGATTTAGACATCACCATGCCTTAATCATGAGTTCTCTATGATACACTATCATAATCACTCATAAGGATCTCAAACATTTGGTCCAAGTATTTCATTCATTGATCTCATCAAGAATTTAACACTTTACCAAATTTCCACTTCATCCATGATAATCTTGAACACTTCAAGATATTCATATTGGTATTTCTCTAAACACCAA
Organism: Alisma plantago-aquatica; assembly: GCA_963693085.1. Lineage (NCBI taxonomy): Eukaryota > Viridiplantae > Streptophyta > Magnoliopsida > Alismatales > Alismataceae > Alisma > Alisma plantago-aquatica. The sequence continues at coordinate 636,001,237 of OY856415.1, forward strand.
TTGAAGTATTAGCATTTGTTCCAATAGGTATGTAAATACATCACATGTATCATACCTAATAGGATAATCATTCTCCCACTACCTTTAGTGAAGATTGATTAATCATGTCCAAGATATTCATGTCTCTTACTGGTTCTCTAACCAAAAGAGTCAAGATTTATCCATCATATGGAAACTAGAAATGAATTTCTCATGATTGATGCTAATTTAATTGTTTGAGTTATCTATAACTTTTAGGTTTCATTTTATCTCATGCATATCAAATACCACAAGATAAACAAGGCATTGCCACAAAGATCATATCTTTAAGATTGAAACATCAACTTTATTAATTGCCATCATTGTCACACATTATGCAAAAAATAAAGTGTTTCTATCTTTTGACAATATATGAAATAACAGTTCTCAACTCTATTTCGTGCCCTTTAGGCTGAAATAAACTGAAAGGTACTCCTATTTGTGGCAGCAACACTTGCTCCAATGATGGGTACTTTTTTCTTAGTCCTTTCACAAATGCCATCACTTCTTTGTGGATCTTGCATATCATATATGATATATCCATATCTTGGTATCATATACCTCAGATAAATAAGTGGTTCATTTCCTGATACCTCAGGTGGAGATCTCCATCCCCTCCTTCATCTTCTTTTGTTCTTCCAGATATAGAGGGCAATCCCTCATACACCCTTTTCCCATGTGCCTTGAGGCTGAAGACGGCTTGGATTGCTGGCTAGCATCAGAACACTTCTTTGCTTTGCCCTTATCCTTGCCCTTGGACTTGCCTTTCTTGCTCGTGATCACCATCACAGACTTAGGCTTGTCCTTCTTCATCTTTGCCTCTACTATCCTCAACATGTCCAACAACTCTGTCAACACTTGTCAAAGTTGTTCATGTTGTAGCTTATCATGAATTGTATGATTCTCACAACATTTGCAGTATCATACCAATAGCCAACCCTTGTCAAAGAGGGAATCCTTCTTAGTCACGTTTTCCACATACCCAATCACATTGAGTGTGTGAATCCCTTACTGGATCTCCTTCTGTCATGACATACTAGGACAGTGTCTTGGAGACATCATATGTCTCATGTTGTCTCTGCAACTCATAGTTCAGAGAACACAACATCAAGCACTCCTCATCAATGTCATCCTCGGTATGCTTCCATAAGCATACTTTTAGCCATTGATGTGGTGGGATCAAGTTCATCTGGTTCTGGTATAACTAGGACTTAGAGCTTTCACTCTTTGATTGAGAACACTTCTCATCATCCTAACCAGTCGTGGAATTATTCCCATATAATTTGTTGCTCTCAAGGACTGATCGCAAATAAAGTGATTTGTTGATTAACCATTTATTTTAACAAAAGAAAGTATATGCAATTTTAGTCCAAAGCTCTTTTTGACTTGTTTGATTGATTTGAAAAGTTGACGTCAAAATTAGGCCTTTAATTGATTATCGCTCCCACTATTTTAGTTCAAATTGATAGCCCTCACCATCAATTCAGAAGATTGCAGTGTACAACCTTCTAATGGGCAAGATCTTGAAATCCTCTAAGTCATGGACCAGCTAGGGCTGTCACCCACAACATAGATCTCTCAGGTAGGCAACTTTTACCAATTGCATCATATGCAACTCTTGATAAGATGTCATATGCATCTCCTTTCCATGATCACCTCCATGCCTCAAGGTGCTAGATCCTATCTAGGTCACCTTGTTAAGTCCAACCCAAAGACAACACGATTAATATGCACCCTGCTTGGGCAGACCCACACATTCATCCTTCACGCTTCCACGAGATAGACGGTGCACCACGCTTGGGCGTGCCCACACCTGGTCGATCAAACTTTTCACGTGTCGCATTTGGAAGGCATCTAAAACTTAATATTTAATGAGGGATTTGATTTTTATATACATATACATATCCAATCACCACAATACATAGTACGTATCATATACATGCAATATCCCACAGAAAACATGCAAAATGATAAAAGCGATGATTATGGCCATCCTAATGTGATTCCTCAAGCCAAGAGGAATCACGGTCATCTAGGTCTACATCACATGCAACCTGTACAAGATGAACTCTGTGCTTTGCCTTTAGAGTAGATCAATTCATCACATGAATGACTTCCTCAGTCCGGCCCGGTCGTCTGGGTGCCACCATCCGAATGGTTGGCTCCTCCAACCGATCGGTTCACCTGGTCATCGTGCATCTCGTCATGGCCGCCACCCGCTCGTCTCACTCCTCGAAATAGCCATCAACCGATCGGTTCACTCCTTGAACCGATCATCTGGAACGTCAACCGATCGGTTCACGCCTTGAACTGATCGTCTCAGCTGTCGTCTTGATGTCCCCCGTTCTTTGACATAACATGAAATAAAATCTATCCTAATTTTAAATTGCTTAAAAGGGAAACCCCGAGTTACATTCGGGTGGAGCAATGGTAGGAAAAGAATTCTCGAATTATTTCGAGTTACATCAGGAATAGGAGAAGGGGAAGATCGGTGCGCAAACCGAGATGCAAGCAACCACAAACAACCACACACAAATATAGGGGTTTATAGGCCATAATCATGATACACATCCACCACAAAACTCGTTTAAGGGCGACGCGTATCGAGTGCATTAATAATATAAATCATATATGTAATTGGGATTTGTGGATTTAGGATTGGACATGCATAAAGCCAATTTTATTCGCATCGTATGCAATAAATAAAGGCGACAAACCAAAATCGATCATATCGATATTCCTAAAACATAGAGCAGTTGACGTGGCTCTGATACCACTGTTGGGTTTTAGGGGAGGCAGAGAAGGCAGCGGAAACAAAAATTTTCTCCCCCAAACCCAGAACAAGGAAACGTGTCAACGTCTATATAATAGGAAATGATGGTTTTTAGAGTCATACCTTATCCCGTGGCTTGCTCGGCGACAATACCTCGCGCCTTGTGCGGTCTTCAACTCTGGTCTTCTACGGTGTCTGTGCAGCTCCTGGTCATACCGGGACTGATGACTCCTGATCGCACCGGACTGTCGGGTTGACAATTGTCCTCCTGAGCAGTAGAAACCTCCCTCCTCTGAAGTAGTCCACACAGACCACCTGGAACTCCACACTCCTTGTCCTATAAGGAATTGGAAGGAGTCACACCCTCCTGTTGACGTACTAGTCACCAACACACTCTCCTGCCTCCAGTTGCAACTGATGTTGTCTTTCCCTTACTGCACCTCCTTTTTCGGGTAGCACTTGCTTGGGCTCTCTCGCTTACCAAAACCAGAGAATGAAAACTTTGCAGAGCAACTGGTTGCACTGAGTTGTACCTGGAGAAACCCCCAATACCCCTATATATTGGAGGCTCATGGGATAGGGTTCTCCATCCCGGGCAATGTAGGACTAAAAGCAGGAGTAGAAGGGTTCGAGATTTTCCACAAAAGCAACCAACTCGCAACCTGAACCGATCGTTTCACAACAGAAACGGTCGGTTGGGGACCTGAACCGATCGGTTCACAAGTGAACTGATCGGTTGGGACACCTCAACTGGTCGGTTTACAAGTGAACTGGTCGGTTAGTGGTCCTGGTTGGTTCCCGATTGACTTTCCTTCTTTTGTTTCTAATTGGTATCAAATATCAATCCTATTTCCCAATCAAATTGGGCAATTGAAACAAAAGGAAAATTCTCACCAATCCTATTTTCCCAACTTGCTCGTTTGCATCAGTTGAATCGATCGTTTCCACACTTGAAGCAATCAGTTCACCCTGATCTTGAGCCAATCGGTTCAACATTTGAGCCGTCTGGTTCACCAAGCACAGCCGACCAGTTCATCACATGAGCCAATCGGTTGTGAGTACAAGTTGTGCAGAATCAGTCAATTGCGATTTCAATCAATCTGATACTCCAATCAATCCGTCCAACACCTTGAACATTATGATATTGAGCTATCAATTGATTGAGTGTTTAATTGAATGACTAAACTCCTTTAGTAATCAATCTAAACATTGCTTGTGGACAAAACTCCTCTTCCAGGTATAAACCTATGTGTGTGACCCTGTAGGTCCATTTCACATTGGTAGTGAAAGTCCATAACATTTATGACTTCACAAGCAAAGAGCGGTGCCTAGTCACACATCAGTGCTACCCAAGTGAAAGTAGAATGTTGGAGAACAACTTTCAATCCTACAATCCGTGAATGGTGTTAAAGCGAATGTATAATTGCTTTGTCACTGATATCCCGAATGAACTCAAGGCATGGAACAGTCATCCTATCAACGTTCATTCACTTTCTTGATCTCAGAGTAGATTGAACGAGATATGTATGACATCAATATCACATACTGATTCACACATGCGTGCACACGCCTATCTCAATCCTACTCATCAAGTGGCCTTGGATATCAAACTCCCTCAGGAGGGAAAAATCCCATATCTATCACTCACCCCTCAAAAGCCCCATGTGTCAAAGCCACCCAATCATCACCTTTATAACAACCCATGTTTCAGGACTGCGTTTGATGATGTCAAAGTGTGCCCAACGACATGTGTTGAGTGTAGTGATTTCAGGTCAAAGAATCACACTCACCACCATCACTGTGAGTACTGACTGTGACTACCATGTCATGGTTCCATGTGTCAAACTCACGGTGGGTCTGTCCGGTACACTTGTTCTCTAACAAGTACCTATGTGTTTGGTTTGATATCTCTATATCATGACTAATGAGATCCTGTCATCAACCAACACCACAATCTAGTCTTGTGTGTCATTGCTGTCTATCTACCTTCCACAATGACATCCGACTAGGGACATAATCAAGAATGTACAAACTCTTTGCATCCGTATGATCTCATCATTCAGGTCCTCAACCTGAAAGCATACGTCATTGAGTACTGTCATTCTCTAGACATTCAATCTATTCTATCACTATCTCATATGACTGAACTAGAAAGAATTGGAAGCTTGCCTTTGATGTTTATCAAATCAATCTTAATGTATCCCACCAATCATCCCATGATTGGCTCTCAGGGCATACATACCAACACAGTCTACTTTGCAATAACCTACAACTCATGTCATCCTTGGGCTCCTTTCAGCCATTGCACGATCAAAGTGACTTCATCTGCACACATTGTGGTCTTTTCCTGAACTTTGCGAGGTCCCTTCACCAACATCATCTCAATGAAGTGGTGACCGACACAACCTCCCTTGCAGAGCTTCTTTACATCATGATATTGTCTATGGTGGTTATCATCATATCTTACCGTAGACAAGAACTGTCTCCATGTATCACCCTGAATGAGCACACATGCTCTCATCAGACCCTCTAGTCTGGATCATACTAACCATTAGCTAGGGTGATAAACTGTACTATCATTGAGTTCTTCATGTATCTACTTCCACCGCTTGGAAGTGAATCTTTAGGTTATACTCAAGAACCTTTAAACTCACATCATGGTGTAGTTGAACCATCTCCCTCATATGTAGTTCAACCGGATCTGTCCCTTGACAGTACTCTTTATCTATCATGTCATCTAGGTGAGGTGATCCACCATAACCCATATTGCATCTTGACCTTTCTTGGTCTAGGGGAGACTTACCATGACATCCATAGTGATGAACTCCCATTCCCTCTTAGGGACTTTTTTTTATTCCTCTATATCGATACACTGGGTTACTAGTGTTCGTCCTTCACCTCTTGGCTTGCATGGCAATCATACCACATGCAACTTCATCTTAGGCATCCAAAGTACTATTGTCACTTACTATCCTTGTAGTACCATGGTGTATCATGATCTCCTGCATGTCATGATTCCTCAAGATTGATTCCTCAGAAACCCTAAACTACTCTAGTCAGGGTTTCACATCCTTTTTCTCTAGAGAAGTGCATTTGAGGTTCTAAAACCATCCTTTTATCACAATAAGCCCTAGCCTGTCTAACTAAACAACCATTAACTTGATCAACCAATATTGTTACATCTGAGCGTTAGCCAAACTTATTTCTTTTCCAACTGAGGGTCAACCTAACAACCTCTTCTAGCCTCCATCTAAACTAGGCAGTTGCATCTCATCCAGAGCATCCATTACCACTTCACATCCTTAGGTGTTAGGTAAAGTTGAAGACATACACCTCCACTTATTATCTCATCTCAGCTCTAAGTCTATCTTCATCAAGAAAACTCTTGAGTTTATTATCTTGGTTTTTCAAACTCAAACTTGTATAACTCATAGATCATGATAAAAACATCCTCATAAGATGACTACCCTGTTTCTCTTAATGTTTGTAAACCATCCATGTATCATGCGCTCCACCAGGGTATGTTATCATCTCTGTCCTCATACCTCATGGCAACGTTCCAACTCACATCATCTTTGTCCTTAGTGTAAGGCATGCATACTGTCCTATCTCTCACTCCCATAACAAGAGGAAATAAGAATTTGGCTGCAGTCCAAATACAAAGTTCTTCCTATTCCAAGAGTAGAGATGGTACATCCCACCTTTCCAGTACACCTTTAAATCTAAGTTGAAACGTACATCTTATGCCTCTATATCACAATCATCTTGATATCAAAATTACTTCCATGGAAAATTGGTCTCGAACTTACTTGGGTCCACACACATTCCTTGGTCATCTACTCTAGGTCTATAGGGTGCCGACACTTTTGGGGTCATCCCTCTTCCCTTATGCATCCAGAGAGTGTCCTACTCATCTGCCCTTTTGGGGAAGGTGATCAATCTCCTAACCCATGGCCCTCAAACAATGATAGCTGTTACCTCCCGACCCTATGGTCATGTGGAACTAGGGAATTAGGCAACTCCTACATCCATCGGTCTTATCCCTACCAGACCCTAGGATAGAATTTGGATTCTAACATAGTACATTTTCAACTTAGAACCTTACCCAAGCCTTCATCATCTCTCTTTGCATTCATGGGCTGACTTTTGTCCTTTCATAGGGGTTATGGAGACATGCCTACCTTGATCAGGCCCCCATACTAGGTACCTCCATGGTAACACATCCATATGCACTTAGAGATGGTTATCTATGGGTCTATAAGTTCATTCTCATACCATGTACTTTTCACTTAGCTTCTCCAGATCCTATGAGACCTCCTTAGGTTTCCTCAAAACCCACAAAACTGGTATACACCCTACCAAAGGGTCCCTCTCCCAGGATGGGAGAAAACTACAACTGTTGACAACAAGGTCACAAACATCCTTAGGGTTTACATAACATGAGTATGCTTAACTCCAACAAGATACTAAGACACACACAGACCACCTTCTAAACCATGCTTGGTCATATTTATTTCTCATTCCTCATCATTGGACCAAGAACATACCTTACCATGTCACCAACTTAGCTATGAGGGGTTCATCAAACATACATTTTTCTCAAGGGTTTTCCCTTTCCTCTAATCACGAGGAGTACCATGCTCGATTATATAGAAACTCAAATCTCATCATGAGTATCAAGTACACCACTTCCCCTATTAGGCCTAGGAACCCTAGGTTCACTTCTCTGATGTCCAATTGTCTTCTCAACCTCTTAACCACGAACCAAACATGTACAAGGTATGACATGCACTTCCTGTCATCCTTCTACTCGAACAACACTTCAGAGTTGAGTCCTCCTCAAGGACAATCAACAAAGTACAAGGCATGAGAACATGTTACTAAACCTCTCTAGGTCTAAGGGACTCTTCTTCTCATCTATACCATAGGTAGAGAGGTACCAACAGACTCATCCTCTGTCTAAGGTTTGGTTGCTCATATCTCAGAGTCTAGGCTTCTAACCTTCTTGCTTGGGGGTCCTGCTCTCTCTCTCTAGAGCTAACCTTACAACCAACCTCACTACCAGAGGTCCTCTTTCCATGAAGGTGGGTCAAGCTTACAAGCATACCCCTACATGGTGAAGCCTATGCTCAAGCTTATGTTTGCTCAAGGTTATCCATAACCCTCTATGCTCATCTTGTAAGCTATCCATCATACTCTACTGGACAGGGTTTTAGCCTAATGTCAGCACTACTGATGTATTTTGGGTGCCTACTATGTCACACTTATATAATCTCATGGGGTTTCCATAGGTTCTTCCCTAACCTCATCAATGAAGGAGCTATCCTTCACTCTAACATGCACGACCCTTCCCAGGGTTGATTCGCCAAGGTACTAGGTCATCCAACCTCTCATGGCTCATATGGGCATCCAAAAACATGTCCACCCTCACACCTGGTCTATCATGACATCATGCCATCATGCCATCTCTCTCTAACCACCACTTGGGGTTAGGGTTAGCATCATCCTCAGAGGATGTGCCAGGTATCTACTTATGATGGAGGTCTCTACCTCCAAGACTAACTCTCTTTACTTATCCTCCTGATAAGAAGGTATAACCTCAAGTCTCCCCTGAGGGCATGACAACTTATGTCATACGACCTAAGCATGTATCTACTCTTTAGTTTACACTTAATCTATTAAGCTTATATCCATGACATCTTATTTATATGTTTTTCATTAATTTGGTGGAGGATTCCTTAGACCTTATCAACCTTACCCATACCTCAAGAGGTTGAGGAAAAGAGAGAAAACCCTAATCCTTAAGGTCCTTAACAACATTTGATTGAGAAGGGATGAACAAGATGAGAGATTCCTAAAGGTATCTTATTTCGAGTCAAATCCTGAGACATTGGCCAGACAGTAACACTAATCTGGGAGTCCTCGTATTCCAACTAGCAGTGCGGAGGAAAATCTTGCCAACCCCCAGACGTGATCCTTTTCTAGACACCTCTGTCTTTCGAAAAATCTTCTAATAACTCACTTGGGTTCTATAGAGTTTTTAATTTAATAATTATTACAGATTAAATGAGGAACCTATGCTCTAATACCAAATGTAACGACCCTGCCTCCTAATACCCCCCATTTAAGGGAGACCAAGAGGTCAGAGCCATTATCCCAACTAACAGGATCAAAGGTTCAACAATTAATCAATATTAATTATTAAATTCTACCGAACTATACTGAAATGATGTAATAAAATAAAACTTTGCATACCTTTACAAAAACTTGGATATCTACTTCTATCCACATCTGGATTCTATTTTAACTAATCCTTCTTTGTACTTTATATTTAATTCCACATATGCCACTTTATTGTTTGTTCTTTTCACTTGTACCTAAAACGCCGATGAACAAAATGTCGGTCAGCATAAAGCTGGTATGTGGGGAAAACAATAATTGTACAACTATGATAACAACATATTACAATCAATTATGATTTAACAAGCAACATTACGTTTTCAACATAACTACTCAATGTGTACATACCCTAGCCTCTGCGTTGTCCCTGCAGTGAACCTAGATGCTACCTTCCTCGTGGTAGATCCCCATTAAACCCCTCATGATCCTACCTAATAAGTGAATCAATATCTAGGGTTGAGTCACATGTCACTACCCATAGGTAGCCCACCCCTTAACTCATGGTGTGCTAGAGAGTCGCATGGCACTACACGTGGGTAGCCCAATTTCTAACTCTCGATAACCTGATGTCCTACTTAACAAGTAGACCCTGTACTTGGTTACCCTTTTCATCATTTAGCAAAGACACATAGGAAGACCAGGATATGAGCCAATCATGTATCTATACTTATGGTGATAATCATAGTCACTTTATAGTTGCATGAAATAAAAGTCATCCAAGCATTTATTTTCAGGAAACTGATAAAACATTTTAGAATCGCCGTGAAACCAAAGCGATTAACCATAAGAATAACCACATACCTTTGCCATGCATATTATTCAATCATACTTCAAGCATATTGTCCAAGCAAGCAAGTAAATCAAGCAATCATCATATAATCTGCATTACATAAATTCTAAAGTGTCACTAAACATATTAAATACATTAGACCCTACTCGGTCCTAATCTAGGATTTAGGTTTTGGATAAGGAATAAGGGAATTAATCCTATTTCCATCACATATTTAACATTCGGTGAACCCTAGTTACTAAAACCGTCTTATCCTCTCATTAAGATCACTTAGATCAAATATGTTCATTAACAACATAGCAAGTCAAAATCTTTAGCCCTAATTCCACACATCAAAGATTATCTCCATTAGAGATCCTAAATACCTTGTCATTATTATCATGACTACATTAATCATCATCATGCTCAACAAGGACATATAATATCATAAAAGAAAGTCTTTTAACATTTTCAACGTCTTAATACCCAAAACTAGGGTTTTAAGCATCATTCATCACTTTAATCCTTCTTTGCAATACACTAATTATAGGGATCATATTTAGGTCTCAAACTTATTTTATTTAGATTCTACGGGTTCTCACTACTACAGAAAATGTTTTTTACAACGGGAGATAGACAACAATTCTGATGATTGTGTTGTAGTTAGCATACTTATCACAACAAGCCCAATTTTGTGTTGTATATTGTATATTTTATACAACACAAGTCATTTACAACATGCCAAACCTGTTGTAGTATAGGAGGATACTACAACAACTACTAAAGTGTTGTAATAGGTTGTAGTATCACAACATATTCAAAATTGTTGTAAAAGATGTTATTTACACAACATATTTTGACCCGTTGTAATAGTCACATGTTGTAATAGACCATCATTACACAACGCAGACTCACCCGTTGTAGTATGTATTAATTATACAACATGCCTTTACATGTTGTATTTGGTACATGTTGTAATAGACCACCATAATACAACATATTAAAACTCGTTGTTATATCCCAACATGATACAACAGACTCCAACCTGTTGTTATATATTATAATTACACAACATGTTATAACCTGTTATAATATCCACACATAAAACATCGTTGTAATAGACCTCCATTACACAACGTAAACTAAACCATTGTAATATACTATAATTACACAACATGATATCACCTGTTGTAATAGCTACATATTGTAAAAGACCATAGTTAAACAGCACATCATATTCACATAATTCTCTGAATTTTTCAATTATTCGCGTATAATATATATGTGTGTGTGTTTTTATATATATATATATATATATATATATATTAATTTTTATAGTTTTAAACAACACTATATAATTTTGATATTGTATCCATTAATTTTAAATACTTCTGTCTGCATTTATATTTCATTAATACATAATATTTATAAATGCAGATGGAAGTATTTAAAATTAATGGATACAATATTAAAATGATATAGTGATGTTTAAAACTATAGAAATAAAACACACACACACACACATACACATATGTGTGTGTGTATTTTATGTGCACCAGCGTGTCTTATATACTACCATATTAGTTTTTATTTTAGTATTTTCTTATTTTTATTGCTATATTAGTTTTCTTTTTTTTCTAAGTTTACAATTAAATGCATGTATATATTTTCTTTATTTTTATAATTTTAAACTTATTATATAATTTTAGTACTATATTCATTAATTTTAAATACTTTATGTACATTTATAAATATTATGTATTAATAAATATAATAGTCTATTAACCTTTTTATTATCTTCAGTTATTATTTTAGATATATGGCTAATTTCATATAAGTTAATGTAGATTATATTTATTTAGCAATTTAACATATATATGTATATATATCATAATAAAAAAATATACATGGTATCATAATAAAAAAATTAAAAAAAGAAAAACATCGGCCCGCTCAACGGGTAGCTAGGGGCGCGACACCACGTGGCAGTCCCACGATGAAGATGCCAGTGAGACCGACGTCTTCATCGTGGGACTGCCACGTGGTGCCACGCCCCCAGCTACCCATTGGGCGGGGCCAAATTTGTTTTTTTAGCTAATAGGGGTGAAGACGCCATTCAGTTCGGCGTCTTCGACCCTTTCTCTCTCCCAAACTCGTCTATTCGAGTAAATTTATTCCAAACTCTTTCATTTTGCTCATTATTTTCCCCATGCTTCCTCTTTTTCTCCGTGCGCCGTTTCCCCCAAAATTTCACCGCAACCCCCCGTCCCAACCCAAACCCCCCGTTTCACACCCGCAAACTGCCCCCCCGCCCGTCCCAGAGCGCCGATAGACGATGACTGACCGTAGAGCTCACCGTCGCAAACTGCCCCCCCCCCCCCCCCCCCCCCCCCCCCCCGTCCCAGAGCGCCGATCGACGACGACTGCCCGTAGAGCTCACCGCCGCTAGAGACAGGTAGAGCTCACTTGTGACAACTTCCCCCGCAAGATAGACGAAGCCGACGTTCCCAGGGACCAGCGATCTTCAACCCTTGAGCTCACCGCTAGACGACCGGAAAGCGCCGCTTTGAGCTCCCTTCAATCCAAGGTAACCTCTACTTACACGAAGATGATCCTTCGTTGAATGAAATAATGTTAGCTTTTAGAAATACCCAAAAAATTTAAGAGACAAACCTACTGAGGCAGAGACAATGTAGATAGATCAAATACAAACAAAACAAGTATACACACCTTTTCCATCTTACTGCGTTTACTCTGGAGACCTAAGGGGCGATCTCGGTTTGGGGCTGGGTGCACCCATGGCGGGGGACGCCCAGGGTGGAGTGGGCTCCTCCACTCCGGCCTGCTCAAATATCCCCACCGGTTCAACGGAGAAGGAGGCGCCTTCAAACGAGGGGTCGGGCACACTCTTGACAGGGGACGCCCAGGGTGGAGTGGGCTCCTCCACTCCGTCTTGCTTCATCCCTTCCATGGCAGAGGAGAAGACGACGTCTTTGAGCGATAGGGCTGACCAGGAGGTTAGGTGGCATGACCCGAAGGTGGATGTCACGGTGGGAAGGCCTTGGGCGGCTATGTTGGCGAAACCGATGGTGGTTCCCAGGTCTTTCAAGCCCATCATCATGCCGGATGATCCATCTACGCCTGTGTTCAAGGAGGGAGACGGTAGGCCCTAGATGAGCTTTTCCATGCCTGTTGTGAATGATTTGAAAGAGTTCCATAAATGTTCGGTTATTGTCCAAGTCTTTGGGAAACCAGTAGACTTTGAGCAGTTCAGAGGATGGTTGATTTGTTCCTGGAAACCCAAAGGCGAGTTTCAAATATCGCGGTTGGTTGGTGGTCTGATCCTTGTCCGCTTCGCCTCGGCGACTGACATGGTTGTCCCGATTGAACAAGGGCCATGGTTTTTTGATAACCAGGTGGTTATCTCTAGGAGATGGACTCTGGAGTCTAATATTAGAAGGGCTGCCTTGACTACGACGCCCATCTGGATCACCATGCCAGAAGTGGGTCAGCACTGGACGCGGAGGGCAATCTCCATCATCGCTTGTGGTGTAGGTACGCCGAAAGTTATCGACTTCCTCACCAGGGGCAAGTTTGCTGGGGCAGAACTAAACTAGCGGTATTGTTGTGTCATACAGACATGTTTACTACTAATATATTCATCATTTATAAGATGGTACATATGACCACTATATAACATATGCCAAACCCAATTGGTATATATTCCATATGCACTATAAACTCATCACTTGGTTAACTGGTCATGGGGGCTGAATAAGAAAATAGGCTTTGGGCAAAGATTCTTATGCAGAAATAATAAAAAAGTCCAAGAAACCAAGTTTTCATGACATCTAGTATGGTGGTTAGTTTACTTTTTATTTAGTGTCTTTGTTTTTATTTTTTCTTCTTCAAGCATTCTTCTGATACAACACATTTTTCTGTGGCTGTTTGCTCCTAGATAAGAAAATATTAATTCTTTTATAATAGAACTTATTTGACAGAGAAGGAGAAACGAACCTTCAGTGCTTCCCCATTCAAAAAGAACAAGTCTTCAAGAACTTCTCCTATTAATAAAAGACAAAAATTTCGACAACCAAGTTTTCACTTTTTTCTTTTGGGGCAACATATTTTATATAATAGAACCAATCCAAAAAGTTGAACCTGTAAAAGAATCAAAAGGACATGAAATGATCCAGGAAACAACTCATGTGGAAAATTTATTTCATTACTAGTGTGTTGTCATCATTGAGAACTTCCCAAATGCAACTAATGCAACATTTGTACAAGGGGTAAAGAATCATCTTATGGTGGTGTCTCATCTATATTTAGATATTTATTCTAGTATTGAAAAAAACTCATCCAGGGAGAAAAAAAAAGTTCGCCATTAGCTTGGATGATACATCATTCTTGTCCAGTAGTATTATCTTCCCAATGCATTCTAGAGACAATTTGAGAATAAAGTTGCCCAAGATCCCAGTAGCTAGGAAAAGTTTTACCAATAACAAGCTAATAATGTAATTTCTGTCCTGGCATTGTGATTCAAGTGAAATGCTAAATTCTCAACAGCAAGAAAATATACATCCAAATTGAGTCCGAAAGGTATTTTATCCCAAAGCATTCAAGTAAAAATAATTGTGAAAAGCATAAAACATGTATACTAAGGATCATAGATCTTTCTCAGAGATGACCAATGAGATATTTGGTGTAAATATTTGGCACATAATTCAAAAGTTGAATAGAAGAATAAAATCCATATATCTGAGTGAAGATCAAGTCCCTCATAAGTCATAATTTCATGATATTAAGTATGCATCCTAATATTATCCACGTCAAGTACAAATCTTAGGACCTACAATAAGTTTCCTTCCTTAACTCACATACTACTTTCAGCAGAATACTATGAAACCATAGGCCTAGTTTGTCTGTAGAATAGGAATATAATTATTTATATTTGGTAACATTATTGATATTGTTGTTTAGGACTTTGGATGTGAATTAATAGATGGGGATAAGAAAAAGTAAATTGTAGATTCTAGAGAGGAATGTAAAGAACAAACTGAAGATATGTAAGTAAATGATTGCTATGCATAATTTTTTTGAATACTTACAGTTTCTTTTTGCAATAAGACTACAGATACAATGTACTGAAGATAATTTCTCAAAAAAGGTTCTATCATTGCTTCCATAATAATAGTTCAAACTAGGCTTTAGGTATTCAATTCTAGTCTGGAGCTAAGAGAAGTGTCTAGAAAAAATTGAATTTATAGAATACACAATAGAGTATAAATTCCATGGTATCTCAAAAGATATCAATGGCTCACAGAATGATATTATAAATAAGTTTAGACACCTCCCGGGGTAGAAATCTAAATGCTTGTAAGTTGTAAGTGTAGACATTGGCTATCTGATTTCACCCTAGGTCCTTATGGATGAAGTAGTACTCCGCGATTCATAAGCACCCACCTAGTTCACTTCTCGGTTCATAAGTACCCACCTAGTTCATTCTTCCGATGAGTAAAAACATATATTATCAAATAAAAGCATGTAAAAATACCACACATGAAGCTTATTGAGATCCTATAGGGTATTCCCTCTCTATTATTCATGTTACTCAATTCACAATTGGTTTGTAGGTGGTGGATTCAAATGCCATTAGAGAATTGATATATTACAAAGAAAAATTGACAATAGTTCCTCATCAACTTAGCAATTGTGATATACAAATCAATGTATATTGTATAAATTTAAATCATGTGATACATTCATTTAATGGTAGTATATTCAAAATTGATAAATTATTATGAATTATATCTATCCAACTACTATTTGAATATATATAATAGAATCTAGTTAAAAATTTGAGTAAAACACTATAAACTCAGGTTCCTTATCATATTTGGCATTTTGCTATAAAGCTAGGTCCAGATAAGATCTAGGTTGGGCAGTTTTTCATGGATGATTATCAAACGTAGAACTGATCTAAATATAATACTACTAGTGCTGCCTCTTGAGCCTATCAAACCACTAGTTTGACTAGAAAAATGGGAACCATTCTCATGTTTAATCCACACTATATATTATTGTAAATAAAGGGAATAAATATACAACTCATGCAAGCCTAAGGTAATCTAGTTGTTTTCTAAGATAAAAAATGGTAGAAAAATGGACTTTACATGTTTACCTTGTCGTAACATATGCTTAATCATATATTCTTTTTTTTCATATGGTTAGATTGCAAAATTTGGAGTTTTTAAAATACATCGATCTAGAGAACATAGCCAACTTAGATTTATAGACTAAGATAACAAGGGTTACAAAATGGATTACCATTTGATAAGATTACATAACATTTTTATGTAAAAGTGATGCCATTAGTTAGGACACTTGAAGAGATATATGCTTTTAGCAATTTGTGTCAACAATTATGGCTCTTAACATGTGCTCCCATAAAATAACACATTGGCAGATTGACTAGCATACATGACCCTTATTTCATGAAGTAGAACAAAAACAATGAAAATGCATATATGAGATGCATGTTTCTTGTAGACAAAGCGCAATGAGCTCAGGTAGGATAACCAGACCTACATATATGGCATCTAGGAATATTTTTGTTTAAAAAAGTCAATAAGAATAAATAAAAATCGTTTAAGTTTCCCTTTGTGTGGTCCCCTGAAAAAACAAAAAAGCACATATGTAGAGGTTAGCCTACAATTTTATTTTGTTCTAGCCCAGTGTCAACTCATATGCAACATGGCATATTTGCACGACTTGAATCTGCAATTCTCAACCCCCTATTACAACTCATACTGAGTTCATCTCAGTCAGCACCATATTGTAATTTTCTAGCTCCACCGCTTTACCTAAATGAATGCATGTGTATTGTGTATACATCCATATAATATTTATTATGTTTTCCATGTTTCTCATTTTATTAAAGTCATTGAGTCCTATCTCTATGTGCATGATCATATTGGTGTCCATGCTTCTAGGCCCAAAATTCAACCATACATCCAAATCAGTAACCATACATCCCAATCAGTAATATGTTAACCTACCTTTCCACCTTCCTCACTGATTCTCTACTTCCCTCTAGCATCATGGTGTTTTATCGATAATCAAGTTTACTTCTGTAGGTATGCCCTTACATTCTGGTACAAGAATATCCTCTTGGTGCCACACAATTTTTCACCATCATTGCTGCAAATAAAACGTAAAAATCACATCACCAGCAGATACCTTAGATCATTAATAGTTGAACTTTAAAGTATAGTCGACAAGATTTTTCTGAGCCATCAAAACAAGAGGTTCACTGCTAAAGCTCCAGAAATTGTTCATTCTGTAGTATTTCCATATTTTATTGGCAAGGGGTCAACAAGTTCTAGGTTTCAGATAATGCACACTTAAGGCACTTGACAATTTGAATAACGAGCTTTGGGACACTGCCTCAGACATCTTACTAATTTATGCAACTCGTGTTTATTTTGAACCACCAGCATCCATTATTTGCCCGATATTGTGAATTCTTATTCCAACTACAATAGGAGAATAGTTTAGATCCAGTTATTTCAAAGATTTCTAGAGAAGAATTATGGAAAAGAGCTAGAATGGACAAAACTGGTGTTGTTACTAGTGACAAGGTCAAGGAAGTGGTGTACAAGATTGTAAGTTTAATTTTTTATCTCATTGATTTTTCATCACAATATATAGTTTTTATTATTTTTACATATGTATGTTTTATATTTTGCAAGGATGCTCTATCTCAGGAAGTTTTTGAGGGACTCATTAGTGAGAAGGGATGTAATGATGTATTAACAATAGCATTGGAAAAAAAAGATCACCCAGGACATGCGAGAGAAACCGGACTAGGAATAACAATTATAAAATATTGTCAAAGTGTGGCTCGAACAGATGATCAACCATCCCATATGCTGTTACAAATGCAACAGACCATTAAAGCTTTGTCCATGAACATCAAGTATCTTGAAGGGAAGAATACGGACAAGGATCTCGACAATGTTGGGGATACAGACCAATACCCTACTTCCAAATCTAATTGTTCACTTGCACAATTCTCACATCTACCTGAGGTAATCAACAAGTCTGTTATGTAATAAATGTTAGAGATAGTCATTTCTCATGTCGACAATATATATATGTGATTTTTGTAGGGCTATCACAAGTGTATTTTGATGTTGGATAATCCATTACGTTCAGTAGCTGATGGAAGGGTGTATATATCTCATACAAATGAGCCAATTATCCTTCACAATGTGGCATTGGATCCAAAACACAAAAAAGTGATAATTGATACCCCGTTGATGCCTGAAGAAAGTGTGCCAATACCTTTAGATATGGTTGAAGTTTATCAAGTTTGTCAAGGCATAGGCACCTACCTTCCTTGGCCTGCAGAATTGATCAAAATAAATATGAAGGTATATGCGAGAACTTGACAGTGTTTTTATTAATTTATTGAAATGAATCATGTATATTAATAAAATATATTTTTTATTTTTATAATCATATGCAAGGAATCCCAAGACTCATTGTCTCAAAGAAAAGTGAGGGAATCAATAAGCACACAAACATGAAATTCAAAAACTAGAAAAAATTGTGATGGAGTCTCAAGTCCCGTCAAGCCAACATGCAAAAAGCCTCCAACGAAGCTTAAACTGTTGATGGTGTATGTGGAAGATGATGAGAATCGTAACATCTCTCTTCAGATGTCTGAAGATGTAGTAGGTTACACACATGAGCTAATTATCACACCAGAATTGGTTAAAATATGCCATGATAAAGACCAACTAGAAGCCTCACACATATCAGTGTACATAAAGTAAGTTTCTATACGAGTAATATGTGTTTCTATACAAGTTTCTATACAAGTACAAAGACTAATTATGTGTTTCTATACAAGTAAAAAGACTAATTATGTGTTTTTTTGTAGGCATTTGTTCAACAAAGTGACATCTGGAAATATATTTAATATATTTGGATTTATATGTCCACATTTTATAGATCCGTTATACAATGATAAAGTGGAGACTCGGGCACAGTACATAGAAGATCAGTTCATTAGAGGGAAGAAACAAAGATTACAATTGTTCTTTATACCTTATAATGTGGGGTACACATACATTTTGTCGATTGTATGTTAATTGTTTACTTTAAATGTTGCTTAAAAATACATTAATCTTAAAATGTAATACTCATGTATGCGTAGGGGACATTGGATACTTTGCGTCTTCGACCCTATGTGGGATAAGTGCCACTATCTTGATCCGTTATGAGGAAAATTATGTGGAAACCTGGAAAAACTCATGGAGTTGTAAGTACTTCATAAAACAATTTCAATTACATAATACATGTATTGAATGTTCCATATATAGTTACTAATGCATATAATTCTTGATATGAATTTAAATAGGACTCATAAAGTTTATCAAAAGAAAGATGTGCAATATAGGAAGAATTTGAAATGGGAAATTATCAAGGTAATTTACCATTTTGATCCAGAAAAACATTACTTTCTGATTCACCAATAGAAGTGTTGTTCTAGTTTCTTCAGATTCTTCTACTTGATTTGATATGGTGTTATTTTTACAAATGCTCTTATTTTTACATATATCGATTACATTTTCTTCGGGTCAATATCATCAAGGGCATCCAAGGGAAATTGTTAATTGTTGTATGTGATATTCTTAGGTGTTTCTTCCTTCACTTTATAGGATGACCAGGAAATTATCAAGTGTCCTGTCACTTCTTTATGTTTTTTTCTGGTATCACAATTGTTTTCGTTTTGCATCACTATTCGATTCATACTTATATTGTGGCCATACTCCATATTATAGTTTATGTCAAATACAACTTACTAGACCTTTTCTCACACTGTTTCACCCATTATATGATATTACCTGTAGGCTATGCTTTTCTCAGCTAGATAGGTTTAATTTCTCACACCAATGTTTACAATAATGCCCCCTGAATTACACCAATGGAGTGGATACATTTCTTTTTCTCAGCTCCACGACGGGTGCGACGCAATGGAGGCACCTATTCGCGGGCATCTCTGCCAAGAGGGAGTTTGTGGATATTGCCTATATACTCTAATAATAAGCCCAACAGGCCACACATGATTTAGGTGAATATAGATGGGCGTGTAGTTGATAGTGTGTTGTTCCTCCATTGAGAATGCTTATAATTTGTCATTAGCTCCTAGCTCCTTGGTTTCAGTTTTCACTTTTCACATCTCACATGATATTCCCATGAGAAGAGAATTATTAATAGCACTATGTGGTTTAGACATCCTTTTCTGGTCTTTACTTATTTTGACGTGATAAAAAGTGTAGGAAACACATACAAATTACATACTCAATATTATTCTAGATTTTCTGATTAACATCATTTTTAGGATAATAATGGGCATATCATCAGCTTTGATTTACTCATCACCATCAACTGACTTGATGTTCAATTAGCATCATTTTCTAATACTGTCCCTTCTCCCTGTTCCTTTCTCCCTATTCTGTGATCGCACTCTTTATCAATACTTTTTTTTGGAAGAAGTACTAGATCATAATCTCTCATTGAAAATGCTCATAGATCCTTATCACTAATATGATTTCACAAAACTATAAACCCCCGTCGGGATTTTTGATCAGTGATTACTCGATTTTTTCTACAAAAGCAAAGGTGAGATAGAGGATCTTTTCATAGGAGTTGTTGATGTTTTTGGTAACATTATTGTCACCCGCAGAATTCTGGAGAGATTCCTTGCAGTATTCGGTGTCGGTCAGGGCAGCACTGAGCCCGTAATCTGCAACACCGAAGTCACCTCCTTGGATTCCCACCTTTGTCCTGACAGAGTTGTCCTGTGTGTCCTTGTATAGTTCAACACACTCTTGGAGAGAGCTCTTCACTGGTGCTTGGGCTTTGTTTTTCACCAACTGCTGGTAAATTCCCGTTGCACTCTGGGCATTTTTGATGCAGAGATCGGCACATATGATGGCTAGCCCAATCATATTAGCATTGTTGGGATCTGGTTGTCCCTGCAAGAGCTTGACACAGAAGTCATAACCTGGGCCAACAGAGAGTGTCTTGCACTCATTCATCACATACGCTTTGGTCATAGCCGCAACTAGGAGAACTGCCAGTCTGACCACAACACCAAACGAAATGGCGAAGGATCGCCTATACAGTTTTACTTATATCTAGCTTGATAAAGAATAAGTAGAACCACTGACCTCAACAGGGAGTCCTCCTGGATTCCAAATTGTTTGTCTCACTCTATATCAATACTAAATATTAATACATTATATTATCTGTACTTAATCTGGTAGGATATAGTTGGGATGCAAAGTGTAATCTTACAGTGTAAATAGATATTGCAAGTTCATACTTCATCATCCGGCTACACTGAACCAAGATTCAACGTATCACTCATTCTGCTAGCTTGTATGATAAGTGATACATATTGTATAAGCATCTGCTAGCTTGTTTACTTCATTAATAGAAAAGTAATTATTTTCATAAAAAAGCTAGCTGATAAGGCTGGGTCTAGCAAATGTTTTTTTTGTGTGCATAATAATGAATAAGCCATAAGCACATAGTTATCAGTTCATCTCAACTGATATCAGAACCACACATCACCAATAAATGTGGATTTCTGTAGTATGCAATGACGTGTGTACATGGTTTTTTAATTTTATGTTTCATACAAGAAGCTTTATCAGGAAAAGTTGCTCATATCATTAAAAACTATGGCTGCTTTCAATTTGACATCATCATTAGCCTTCAATTTGAAAAACTTGCTAGGCTACCATTTCAACAAAAACAGGATTGACTTTATTCCATTAAAATGACATGTTCAATTGAAGGCCCACAGTTCCGTGTGATTTACCAATGATTCAACCTTGGCTGGATAAAAGATGAAGGCAGCAACTCTATTGAAGGTTTTCTGTCTGACAATACATGGTTTCCACAAGTTCTGCTGGTTGCTTTGTCCTTTGGGTTTCCTTCCTTTCTAATATCAAGTTTCCAACGATATTAAAAGGGGTCTTCTTTCTTTTGACTACCATTTTTTACTTCAGAGGGCTATACCATGCCTTTGCATTTATAAGGAAAGGCTTATATTTTAGTTTTACAAATAGGGGTACACCGATAACAATCCCCTGAAATGACCTGTAGTTTTTCCCCTATGATCACAATAAGTAGAAGGTTCAGTAAGCACCTCAGGCAGATCTCAAGTTATTATTCTTCGTAAAGCTGATCTTGAATTTTACGTTTCCCATTCGTCCATTATGCACTGACGATGCATTCGAATTTGTTCAGCAGAATCTTGATACCTTTGCCGCACCAATGGAACTCTTCATCAGACGTTGTGCCTACACTCAAACAACAAAATAGTATTGTCGACGAAAAAACCATCACTTACTTGCTATTGCCAAGAACCATAATGTATCACTTCCATGTTCCAAAACATCTTTGGCCCAAAGCCCTCGTATAGCATGTTCCTTAATTAAATGCCTTCATATTCATTGATGGCTTAGAACACAGAGATGCTGATGTCATTTACAATTGCTTGCGTGCTTATGCTACTTTTACACATACATTTTATTAAGTTTTCTGGGTATTTATACCTTTCCATCCTCTTATTTGCTAACAAGTTCTCACAATTATTTAGATAACAAATTAATATTTATTTTGTATAGTGTCCAAAGCAGCCGAACAATACAGATTGCAGGTATTATGTGCTGAAGTATATGAAAGACATCTTTGATGTGAGAAATAGAAATATTCCTGAATGTGTAAGCTACTTAACATTATATTCTTTTAGTTTGTTCAAATTTCTAAATAAATTGAAAATATCACAATATGTTGATATATTTGTCATATGATTGCAGTATTATTCGAAGTATATTGGTCGTTGATTCAACCAAGAAGAAATTGATGAGGTCTGAAATGAGTGGGCGACATGTGTTCTTGAGCACACATACTATTATGTGACATGTGGGGGAGACATTTATTCTTTACCTTAGACCAATGTGTGAAACTTTTTTAGTTAGTTTTCAGTTCGATTCTAGAGTGGATACTCATTACTTTGTATTATTGAATCGTTGTATGGATGATTTAATATTAATTAAATTTAGTACGAGTTTCTTTCAAGGTTTGATGGAAATTTTGTTCAACTATGTGTTTGTTTGTGAAATGAAAAAGTATAATTGCATATTTATTATAATTGATTAACAATATGGTTAATTTGATCAATACAATTGGTTCAATATATGACCTTTCAAACTTTAATAAAAGACAACAGTTAATAATATGTTGTAAAATGTATGATTCTGCAACAAACAACACATGTTGTGTTATCCACACCTATTACAACAGGTTTGTCAGGAAAAAAATACACCTATTACAACAAGTGTTTCTAGTGAACTACAACATGCATAGCATGTTGTATAAATTGTGTATATTACAACAGACACACACCATGTTGTCGAAACAATCTTACTACAACAGTTAAATGTATGGAAAGACAACATACTCCAACTATTGTATAAATATGTATATTACAATAGGTGCACTGCATGTTGTAATAGACCTACCTATTACAACGGGTGTGTTTAGTGAAAGACAACATGCTTCAACTGTTGTATAATATATATTACAATGGGTGAACCGCATGTTGTAAAAAATACCCCTATTACAACGGGTGTGTTTCACAAAAGACAACATCATTCAACTGTTGTATAATATATATTACAATAGGTGCACCACATGTTGTGTAAAATACCCATATTACAACAGGCCATTCCTTAAAAGATAACATGTTTCAACTGTTGTATAAAATACATCTATTACAACATGCGATCACATGTTGTGTAAAGCACCCCCCATAAGACCACATGATCTAATACAACGGTTAACACCTGTTGTAAATTGAGAAAAGGAACTGTTGTAAAAAGCATTTTCTGTAGTAGTGTCTCCTGATCAATTTTCATATTATATGTCCCCAACCGAGCTACTATTAATTTATTAGATTTAAAACAAAGTAATATCTGAATGGGCCAATGCAGTGCTAACACGTCAGCAACCTAATTATATTAAATATAAACCCAGCAGCCCCTATAAGTTAGATCAGCAAAAGACCAATATACCTATTTACTTACATGCATCAGTCGAGGGTATCCATGTCTTTTAACCTGGATTTGTCCCTAACCTCGTGAAAGAAGCAACAGACAAACCCAGCGGTGCCTTCTGTGCTATGGTGCTCTATGGAGTCTGAGCCGAGGGTGCCTCCCTCAAAGCTCCTCCTTGCCGCTTTTATCAACGCTCTCCTTAGTGCACGCTCCTCCCCGTGACTGAAGGTTCCATGCTTTCACTGTGCCTGAGCTTGATGCTTCTATCGTATGTGGGGTCATGGCTAGGCGACACCTCGATGAGGCTGGTTGTTCTCCAAACCTACTGATGGTGGACGAGCACCCTCTCGAGCTTCTCCCTTGCACAAATGAGTCCCTGGGTGCAGACGCTACAGGATTCCAGACACTGGTCAGGCTTCGACCGGCCCCACAAACTCAACCGACCAGTGCAGTCGCCATCCGGATGGCCCAGTAACTGCTAGGTTCATGAACACTCTGCCCCTTCTTCCTTCACGTACGTGCATGATCCCGTCATATTCCTAGGTTATCACAAGCCTATTCCTTTCTGGTGAGGGATAGCTTATGCTCGCATCTCCTACGACGTTGCTCGTTCATCTATGATGGCTTGGCAGGGGCACGACCCAACACGAGGTTGAGGGTGTAAACCCTGACTGTCGGTGGCCTTCCTTCTGCATGTGAGCACAAGGTTGCATCATCTCCGCTTCCACACCAGTGGGTGTCTGTCAAGTGAGAAGATTTGGGATTTTTCCTCGCCAGCGTCCTCTCAAGTCTACCATAAGGAACAAAATGTCGATGGCCAGTGCTGCTAGCAAAGGCATCAAGCTGGTTTAGCCATGCATGCTCCTCATGCACTCGAGAAGGATTTGGATGATGGGGACTACCACTCAGGGGTTTTATCATGTGGTCTCTTATATAGAATTCTAGTGGTGTCCTAGGGTTCTTACGAGGGTGGTGAAGAGGAAGTGAGCCAGGGGCTCTTTCCACTTTGATCCCATGGAGTTTCCTTCCATAATAAGAGGCAAGGGATATCCGTGCCCTACTAATATGGAGAACTTAGACAAAATGTACATCCTATGTTTAGGATATTCCTAATATGAAAACTTTCAAGAATATCTTTCCAAAAGATAGTTATTTCCTTTCTATAGAAAACACTCCTTTAAATGGATTTATTGACCCCGATAGAAAATTTACTTTGTATTTTCTCTTTCTTCTTCTCCATGGGGACTCCTTGAATCCCAAGAAATTCCAATATTTTGAAATTGCTTTTTAAGGATACTTATTAACCTTCTAGATGCATCTACATCCATTATTTCTCCTTATCTTACTTATTTCTTTATAAGAATATTTTTTGCAAGGATTTCTCATTATCTTTCATTTCCTTTCATTTTTCCTATTTCTTTTATTAGAAATCACATATGAATGAAATTTATTCCATTGTGGCCATTAATGCCACTTTCTAGAGATTTCCATGTATTTCCCATAAATATTTTTCTTAATATCCATTACGTTGTATATTTTTCAATAATCCAGACTTTTCTTTTATATTCCTTATTGGATTAACATAATAATAAGAATCATGAAATTCCTATCCAAAGGAATATTTGCAAAGTAATCCATTGTTTGTAGCAAAGCATATAATCTTTTTAATTAAGTCCAATTCATAAAATCATTACATTTCAATTATGAAAACATATGCAAAGTTGGGGTTGTAACAGTCAGGGTGGATGATGTGAAAGTACTTCGAACGACATGTGATGAATGTAGTGATTTCAAGTCTAAGATCCACAATCACCACCATCACTATGAGAGATGATTCTGACTACCAATCATGGTTTCCATGTGTCACTCTCAAGGTGGGTCTGTTTGATACACTGTTCTCCAATAAGTATCTTTGCGTTTCGTTTGATATCACATATCATCACTTAATGAGATTATGTCATCAACAAACACACACTCTAGTCTTATGTGTCATTGTTGTCAATTAGCCTTCCACAATAACATTCGACTAGGAACATAAAAAGAATGTACATACTCTTGGCATCTTTATGATCTTATTATTTAGGTCCTCAACCCGAAGACATAATTCATAGAGTAACATCATTCTTTAGACATTCATTATGTTTCATCATTATCTCAGAACTAAACGAAACAAAATATATCAGAAGATTGCCTTTATTATTAATCAAATTGTTTACTAGATATGCCATCACAATCATCATACGATTGACTCTCTAGCATGCATACCAACATATTTTTATCTGTCTCATTTCACTACTTCCCTCCTAAAAAATGAGGAGGAGATGGGAAAACAAAACATTGGAGTATGATAACAAGACACCAAACCTGAGATAACCAATTAATTACATAACATAAATTACTACTCCTACTTCCCTCCTCCCTCTTAATTTTCTCTCCCCATTCCCACTCCTTCCCTTACCCATTTCTATTCAAGTGTGTTATAATGTGTTTCTTCTCACATACTAATGTGTTATTTCTCACTCACATATTATTATTTCGCTTTCTCTCTCTTCCTACTACTTCCCTCCTCCATTATAGATATGAGAGAGGAAATGAAGACATGGATTAAAGATAACATGATACCAAACTAGATATAACACATTTATTACATAAAAAGCACATTGTGACACACTAATCCCCCTCTCTCCTACTTTCTCTTTCTCTCTATTTCCACTACTTCCCTCCTCCATATATGTTCACATGTATTATAATATATTTTCTATCACTTATAATGTGTTGATTTAATCATGTCTTCCTCCTCTCTTATTATCAATTTCTTCCCACTACTCCCCTCCTCTCTCATTTTTTCTCTCTCTCTTCCAACCACTTCCCTCCTTTCACATTAATAATAAAATTTTCTACTCACATGTATAAAAGTGTGCTTTATTTCGCATATTAATGTGTTGTTTCAACTACTTCCCCCCATCTCCATTTTTATTATTATCTTTCTCTTTAATCTCATTATTTCCCTCCTCCGCTCCTCATCCCTCCTAAATTTTTCTCCCATTCTCTTTATATTACATATTAATTTGTTATTTTTAACTACTTCCCAACTCTCTCCATTGTTATAATTTTTATTTCTCTCTCATCCCACTACTTCCTTCCTCCCTCCTAAGTTTTTTTCTCTCTATCTATTACTTCCTACCTTCCTCCATTCTTATTTTTTATCTTTCTCCCTCATCCCACTACTCCCCTCCTCTTCCCTCCTATTTTATCTTGTCCTAGTAACTTCTCTCCTATTTTTATATTTCACACTACTTCCCTCCTTATCCTCCCTCTAAGTTTCCTATTTTATCTCCTCCAACAACTACTTTCTGTAAGACCCCTAATTGTGCTTAGTATATAAACATAATTAGTTAGCTTAATAGATGCTTAGATTGAATTAAATTTTTGATTGTGATGTAATACTAGTAGATAAAGCTATGTTTAAAATTTGACTTAATTTTTACTTTCTTTCATTTAGTTATGAAATTTTATGTGATTTATGAAATTTTGTATAAATTACCAATTTATGGGGGTCTAGAAATAATTTTAACATCTGTGTAATTTGTTACATGGTGTTATTAACAACCTTTTAAAATTTTATGTACTCCTTTTAATGTTATTGAACTTTGTTGCATAGGGTATTATTTTCCCTATTGTGCTTGGTAGTAATGTCCTATATTTAATCGATTGATGACCGTCAGATCAATGAGTTTTGGGTAAGTTGGTACCTCTTGTTGCTTATTATGCATGTACGTTCATCGGGGCCTGGTCAACAGGGTGGCCCAATGGTTAGTTGGTTGTTCACATGTCGACAAAGACCTTGCCGACTCATTCGTCAATGAACTTTTAGTGCCAAACAAGGTCGCGGTCTAGCTGGTCAATGCGACCTCATCAAATCATTAAGTTGATGGACTTGGATGCCCAATGAGATTCTAGGTCATAAATCTTGTTGCTAATGAAGAGTTTGCCTTCAAGAAGGTTGAGAAAGGCTAGTCTGACAAAGTCCCTAGCATCCCGACAAGAACATGGAATGGAGAACTGACAAGGAATGAGAATCCTTTCAAACTGAGAAGGATGCGATGTAATCACACTGATTGATTCCCAGACATAAAAAACAGACCGACAAGTTTATTGTAGGTCGACGAGCATGAAGTATTCCCTACCTATAAATATCTGACTTCTTTCCTCTCGTCTCATCTTTTGTGAAATTCGTGTTGCAATCCAGAGACTGATGAGAAGCCATTAGGAGTTGACGATCATGTTGGTTCGTGGATATATGACCAAGATCACGTTCTTTTGGAATTGATTGAAGGATGTTGATGTGGTTTCTTATCGTATACATGCAAGATCTTCCATCTCATGTCATTTTCTTTTTGTTCTTAACAAACTCTTCTACCATGCCGAGTTTCATAGTGCTTTATGCTAGAAACCTATGCATAAGGTTTAAGAACACTCTCTCTTCCTCCCCATTTCTTTAGGTTCACCCTATTTGTTGAGATAGAAGGCCTTCTTGGAGTTAGGTGGACCAAGATAGGTGATTTGTTGCCGATTTCAGAGTTTCCCATGTTGGATCCTATTTTCTTCTTTTAGGAGGTGAGTGATATAACTTTTAATGTGTTTCTTGCCTACTTGTAACATGCATGATATAAATCTTGTTCTAAAAATCTATATAATGGTAAAGGTGAGCTATTGTGCACTATTTTACATGAATATAGTGACAACACAAACCCTTAAGACTATCTTATCCTCTCTAAACCTTTTCTACTGTACTATGAAGTTTCTTTGAACATACAAAGTTTGAAAAT
Source organism: Alisma plantago-aquatica (assembly GCA_963693085.1). NCBI lineage: Eukaryota > Viridiplantae > Streptophyta > Magnoliopsida > Alismatales > Alismataceae > Alisma > Alisma plantago-aquatica. Next base: position 636,029,947 of record OY856415.1, read on the forward strand.
TTTGAAATATGAGTGTAATGGCTCCTAAAGTTGGGCTATATGACTAGACATGCTCTATGGGAGTGAATGTTGGGCGGTGAAGAAACAAGGTCTCAACAAGATGAACATGGCTGAAATGTGTATGCTGAGATGGATGTGTGGGAAGACAAAAAAAAATTGCTTGAGAAATGACTATATCAGGAATAAAGTGGGGGTGGCAAGTATTGAGGACAAGTTGTGTGAGGGCCGACTCAGATGGTATGTACATGTAGAATGTAGGCCTACTAGTGCACCTATATGAAGCAATGGTATTGAGACAAACATTATAAATAGAAGAAGGGGAAGGCCTAAATTAACAATGGATGAGTTTATAAAGAGAGATTTTGAATCTCTACATCTCAATCAAAATATGGCCCATGATAGAGCTGAATGGAAACGAAGGATCCATGTAGTCGACTCCAAAATTGGGACTAAGGCTTAGATGATGATGATGATGATGAGTGTAATGGCTCCTAAAATGTTATTTACATGGTGTTTTGATACCCAATAAAAAGGAAATATGTACCATGTATTATTCCTTGATGTATGATGGTTGTCCTATGTAAATTTTAAGGTTTGTAATTACTATTAAGGTGTTGTAATTAATTTTAGATGAAATTTTAGCAGTGAAGGTAGCTCATTCATGATGGGTTTTGAGCATATAATTGCCTACTCCTTAGGGACAACATGAATTTTATATCTGATGGATTTTTAAGCTAAATTTTTGAATGGATATTTACTATGGCTGAATAAGCTCTTTACAAAAATTTGGATGATCATGCGACTCACATAAGAAGTTATTACTATTTCAGTCATAGTCATAATTTGGGATTTTGTATGCCCTAACTTGAGGCTTGGTCCATTTCACGACAAGGATGTATACATAACATGTTTGAGTAGCATAGTACTCTTTTATATCTTTTATATCTTCTGAAGTTACAACCCCCAAAGTATTTTATAAGAATCATATAGGTGTTGGTACGTAACTTTATTTATGTCATAAAAATATTTAACTAACTTAAGTAATCAAATGTAACCTTCGTCATGTAGTGCCCTGAGATCATAGAACTATCTCTAAGTCAGAACTTGCTGAATAGTGAAAAAAGTAATTTGAATGGAGCTCAGAGTTATATACTATTGAGTGTATGCAGGTGCAAGGACGATATATCCATGCCATACTGATTCCAAGGTATTAAAGAGTAGTTGAGGCCATATATTGGACTTGACAGGATTGAGAGAGACTAGGATCATAACTCAAATTTGAGGGTTTATACCTTGGTTTTTGGTGTTGTGGCATGTGTACCCAAATGGAACATGCTATTTTAGTAGTTGGGTCGATGTGCCACTACGGTTGTTACTCATTCTAACCAATGGAATATATCTTTAGGATTGAGGTCATTCTAGATCTTATACATGACTGGTTGCAACCGCCTATTGGCAACTAATAGTTTGAGTGGTACGTCTCAAACTACCAAATGCCTACTAAAATATGTAATCCAACTGTGTAGCATACTTGTTAGGGTTCTTTAGAGAATCACATTGGATGATAACAATTACTTCACCTTCTTATTAACAATAATGTCGCATTCGGCAACACGTCTGGTAGAGGCCGGGCAACATTGGTTTGTCCTCGAGCAGACATCAAACGCCATCAAACGCTGGTATTAAAATGAGAGTGATTCAACGGTCATTTTTTATACTGGATCCTACGTTCCGAAGCGTCTATTTTTAAATTTTCTTCATCGTGTCAAATGGAAATAGTGGCTGACCAGCGGCAATCCAGTAGGTGTTGAATGGAAACGCTTTGCCAACTGGAGCATACATGTGATTCATATCCCATCAAGTGTAATTAATTGTTACTGTTATGATTGATCATCTTATAGAAACATCATAGTCTTTCAAATCTCTATTATACTATCGGTCTTAGCATATCTAACCATAGTTTTATGGTTACATAGGTAAGTCTATAGAACATGAAGAACATGTTGAGAGTAGTTACATGATGCCTAGAGGCAACAATATGAGATGTGTACAAGATAGAAGAGTACCCAACACAGGGCCTGAATAGTCTGTCCTACATCCTTTCTACCCTACAAACATAACTAATATAGTTTTTATTATGTTTTTGAATAGCTAATGGCGATGACTATACATTTGGTTGATAGGGTACCAACACCTCAACCAAGGCTATATTATCTTAAATGTTGAGTATCAAGTTTTAGGGATGACCTTTGAAAGGTTGAAATGTGTGGGAGCAACGGAGTATGTGGGCATAATAGATGCAATAGATGTGTACATGTGGTTGATGGAGTTGGAGAAGGTGTTCATGATCCTAAATATCTCCTAGGAGGATAATGTGAAACATGCGATCTACCTTCTTAAGGGTGGCGCTTGTGGGTCATAGTGGAGGAGAAGAAACCATGTGAGGTGATCAGTTGGGAGATGTTTTGATGGGATTTTGTCATTCATTACTTTCTTGAGACATATCTGGAGGAGAAGATGGTTAATTTGAGAACCCACACCAAGAATCATGGACTAGAAGTGATTAAGAGGAAAAGTTCATGAAGTTATGGAGGTTCTTATTTCACATGGTAGCCATAGAGAAATATAGGATTAGAAGGTTTGAGAAAGTCTTGAATGCCAATTTGGAAAGGATGACAACTTCCTTGGAGTCTTGAGAGATGTTTTCCACCTTCATGGAGTGTGTGAGAAGGATATAAAGAACATGTGTGGAGAAGTGAGAATCCAATTCAAGAAAGAAGTTATCCCAATTCTAAGGACAATCGTCTGGCAGTTTCAAGAATCTAAATTTCTCTTGATCACAAAACCATCAGTCACAATAGAGATCGATGTTTTCTAAGTCAAGGACACAAGTACAATCATATTGGTCTCCTAGTAAAGGGAGAGGTCGCAGATTCCTACCAACTGGGGTGAACAATTCTAATTGAGTGTCTATAATAGAGCCATCAAACTGTAGAATGATACAAGGACGTGCTTCAAGAGTGTCCAAGTTGGGCATGTCAGATGGCCTTGCCCCATGAAGAACCAAGAGGTTACCCAACAACCTAGGCAGAGCTAACATGGATCAAAACAACAGTACAATAGAAATGTCAAAAGAGGACATGGCGAGACATCACATGCAAGGTCTATAGGACCAACAAGTAGAGGTCGAGGATGTTAAAAGGCAAAAATGAGATTATATGCTTGAGTCAACTAGTAGGAGCGAACAAAATAGGGGTAGTGACATGTCTGATAGAACATTTTCATTCTGACTTATCTACTTCTACCCTTCTATCTATTTTGTTTGACTAAAGTGTGATGCACTTATTTATCACCAGGGAGGTGATAAATAGTTGTAACTTACATGTTTGTAGTAGTGATTGTAAGCTCTTGTTGGAAACCCCTTTGGTTGGTTCTTTAGTGATGCGTGAGGTATGTCCATCTTGCGTTCTTTCTTTCTCAATATACAACATTCAAGTGGATCTCATACCGCTTTATATGCATGGATTTGATGTGATCCTAGGGATGGATACCTTGGAGAAGTATAAGATTATTTTTGAATGTGGTACCAAATCCACAATGTTTCGTGATGAGCATATCTCTTGAGATTTCCAAGGAGATAGGAAGATTCTTCCTACCTATATTGTGTTAGAGGTGATAGATGAGAAGTTGTTGAGACAGGGATGCAAGGATTTATTGGCTCATGTGGTGGATACCAAGATGAGTAGCCCTTGGATCAAGGATGTACATGTAGTGCGTGAGTTATAGGATGTTTCCCTGATGAGTTTCTCACTGTTCCACCCTCAACATTGATTGAATTTGAAATCAATCTAGTTTCTAACACGCAACCCATATCACAAGAACCCTATAGGATGGCTTTGGCTGAAATGAAGGAGTTAAGAAGTAGTTGTAAGAGTTGTTGGAGAAATGTTTCATATGACTGAGAACTTCCCATTGGGGTGCTCTAGTGTTGTTTGGGAAGGACGGTTCTATGAGGCGACACATATACCACTGACAGTTCAATAAGGTCACAATGAAGAACAATTACCCATTGTCAAGGATAGATGATCTATTTAGTTTGTTGACAGGTTCTTCGTTGTTCTACAAGATATATATAAGGTGAAGGTATCATCAATTGAGATGAAAGAAGATGATATACCTAGGACTATTTTTAGGACCAGTTATGGTCATTATGAGTTTGTGGTAATGTCATTTGAGCTAACCAAATGGACTGACAACATTTATGGACTTGATGAATAGAATGTTTAGAGTGTACTTGGACCAGTTAGTGGTAGAGTTGATAGATTATATATTGATATACTCCATACACAATCAACAACATGAGCAACATCTTCGTTAGGCGTTGGTGTTTTTGAGGCAACATAGGTTATATGCTAAGTTTAACAAGTGCAAGTTTTGTCTGAACGAAGTGTCTTTTCTTGGTCATGTCATCACTGCAAAGGGAGTTTGTGTAGACCCCAAGAAAATGGAGGCGGTGTTGGAGTGGGAGCATCCTAAGACACTGACTAAGATTTGAATCTTTCTAGGTTTAGTTGGTTAGTATAGGAGGTTCATCAAGAAATTCAGTCGCTTATCTTTACTATTGACCAATATGACTAGGAAGGGTGTGTTCGTTTGTATGCCTAGAGTGCCAATCATATGATAATGGTAATGACATAACTTCTAAATTTTTTTATTAATAATAAAGAAATCATCCAATATATTCTATTTTATTCAATTATGAGATAATGATGTAACATAATAAATGTCTATAGAATGATATTACTCAATGATGTATGTCTTAGGGTTGAGGACCTGAACAATGAGATAATATGGATGTCAAGAGTATATGCATTCTTGTTATGTCCTTAGTCGGAAGTTATTGTGGAAGGCTGATAGATAGTAATAACACTTAAAACTAGAGTGTGTGTGGGTTGATGACCAAATCTCATTAGTCATGATATGTGATATCAAACCAAACACATGGATACTTGTTAGAGAATAGTGTATTAGATAGACCCACCTTGAGAGTGACACATGGAAACCATGATTGGTATTCAAGGTAATCTCTCATTTTGATGTTAGTGATTGTGGTTCTTAGACTTAAAATCACTACACTCATCACATGTCATTCGATGTACTTTGACATCATCCACGGTAATCCTAAATAAAGATTATTATAATGGTGGTGCACACTGTGACACATGGGGATGATTGTGAATGATGTAGATGTGATGTTTCCCTCCTACAGGAGTTTGATATCCTAGCCACTTGATAAGAAAGGCTGAGAAATGCATGGCCATGCTGGTGCGAGTTAATATATGATACTGAGCTTACACATATCTCAAACAAATCTACTCTAGTTCAAGGAACATGGATTGAACATTTAAGAGTATGACGATTCCATGCCTCGAGTTCAATCTGGATATTAGATACAAAGGAACTATACAATCACTGTAACTCCAATCACAAATTGTAGGCTAAAGTTGTTCTCCAACTTCTCCAATAACTTGGGTAGCAATGAAAGTCTTGCTAGATATCAATCAATGCTTGTGAAATTATAATATGATTATGAATATCACTACCAACGTAATTTGGAGATTACCAGGTCACATGTGTAGGATGTATTGGAATAGGAATATGGGATTAAGAGAGAAAGATTTCTCCCCCATCTCCCATGCCCGTGGAGGAGGCCGAACGCCCGGGAGGGTGGTAAATCAAGGCGACAACTGGGATTCAAACCCGGGTCCCTTCATGAGGAGACACTGTGCTTGACCTTTTGAGCCACTCCTTGTCGGTGTATTGGAATAGGAATATAATTGTGGATGTGATTGGAAATTTTTTGAATTAAATTGAATAGTAAAATGTTTAGGTAATCTACTAGAATAATATTGGAAAACAGTCTATGTTAATTGGATAAAATGTTTAAGACAATTAAATATATTTAAGTTGTTAAGTAGTTGATCGATCCTGAGTGATTGACTAGATGAAGCTTGATAGTTATTGAAGGAGTTTTGAGATATTCATTAAAGTATTTATAGTAACATTCTTATGATAGAAAATTCTCTTGAAATAAAAGAAAGTGTAAAGAAAGGTCAATTTCCAATTGACCCAAGCACCTTAATTTCTCTATATCATTAGCATAAAACACTAGGAGATCCCATATTTTGTGATTCATTCCAGAGAAATGAAATACTAAAGAGAGAGATAGGGAAAGTTAGGGTTTGGATGAAGAAAAAGTGGTGAAGATGGTGATCAAGGGTTTTCTGTTCCTAGAGTTTATGAAATCAAGTATGTTTTTCATCTCAAAATTAATTTCCTTGGTGATTCTTCTGTTGCATGAAAAGACTTGCATCCCTCTTGTGATTTGATTCAAAATTATATCTATTTTCTAACTCTTTCTCTATAATTCTCCATTGCTACAGTTTATGAGTTGGAAGGAGGAAGATAGTGAAGGATTGCTAGGAGTTTGATATGGATTCTAGGATTTCAGATCTTGGGCTACATTTTAAGATGTATTCAGACATTATATGAGTGTGTACTTACATTAAACTTTACATTGTACCAATTTTGATTAAATCCACTATAATGTTTAACTCTTCCTATATGCGACATTAAAACCCGAATCTTCCTTTCAGTTATAGATTTTGTGATATGATATAGAAATGTATTATTTTCTTTTTGTGATGAATTTCAGATGATTAAATCATATTTGAAATGGATAAAATCATCTAAAATAGAATTCCTAAAGTTATTGCAGAAGTTATAAAAATATACCGAAAATTAGGGTTTTTGGTGATGTATGAAATTTGTTGTATATCTAAATGAAGAACTTTGCCTTTTGAATCTTTTCACTTATAAATAATTGTTTTGTTTGAATGATTAGTACAAATATCTTAGATATTATATTGGAGAAAATTTGATATTATCAATGTTTGATTTATATCTCAGTTAAGAATATAAAACCCTATATGAGTCGAAAGTCATAAGTTCATGAATAGACATCACAAAATCCATGAGAAGTGATTAATTTTTATGTTATAGATTTATTTATTCATTGTTATTCTGTATGTGTGATATTTCAGTGAATGGTGTGTAAACTCTAGTTCAATTCATTCCAGGGTTTCATATATATGAATGATTCTATGTGATTCATTGAAAGCAATATTTATCAGTGAAGGCTTATGATGCATTGGGTCATATATGAATTAGGAAAATGAAACCATAAGGATAGGGTATTCATTGAACCAAGTATTTTCAATCTAGTGTTCTTCAATATGATAAGTGATGATGCTTAGTTTCTCATTATCAAGGTACAAACTGACTTAATTTATGAAAATAAGTATTTATGAGGTCAAACTAAGAAATTTTGATTTGATGATTGAATTATGAATTTAAAGGTGAATTTGACATTTAGGTGTCCTAAACACTACATTGTAGAATCCATCAAAGGAGGCATGCGTTGTGAAAAATGCTTCCTTCCTGGAGGTACTTTGTCCAGATTGAGGTAAGACAGAGTGTACCAATTGGGTGTGGCTCTAGGATAGTGAGGGAAAAATCCTTAATATTTTGAGGTATGCAACATCAACATGATTGGCAGTAGTACCTATGTTGGTGGTTAGTTGGTTGGCCCTTATTGAATCACAGATGCAAAATTGTGTTGATCAATTGACATCTTTGGTAGGTTTGCTAATGAAAAACAAGATAGAGTGCTTTAACTCTCCACCTAAGTACCCAAGTTTAAAGGATAAGTCAAGAGTTTTGGATTCTCCCATTACCTACCAAAACCCATCCATGGCAAGGCCTGATGCATACGGGTCTGACTCAAGATTATAGACTTGGTAACTTAGGCATGCTTCTATGTTTTGTGTGGAGAAATTTTAGCTTGCTCCAATGCTTTTACATGTCGTGGTACAATTCATGTGGATTCATGGCATAATAAGATGAATGAGAGATTAATTCTGTGTGTGAAGTAATTCCTTTATTTTTTTATGTTCTAAATAACTAGTCCCCTTTGTGATTAACCAAGTATGTTTAGATATTGATTTAATCTTTATAGGTACCTAGAGTAACCTGGCATATATATATATATGTCTATGAATGATTAATTCTTGTATAGGCCATTATTGTTCTATTTTAAATTCAATTTCTCAATAATTTATTATTTGACGATTAAAGTGATTTAGATTGTTTCTTTGAAGTACTCATTCATTGTGCGAGTAGACTCACCCCATGCTCACATTTTTTAGGGAAACCATGTGATTTGAAGGATTTCAATGTTAGAGTACATCTGCTACAAGGCAGAAGTATTGGATTATTCAAGTTTAGTTGGTCCTTGTCACTCCTGGTCTTTGTGAAGGTATAAGAGAGTTGTAAACAATGTTATGCAACTTTGTTTCCTTATTAATTGTGTATGTATCCAAATATCAAGTCATATATACTTGGAAGTGTGAGAAATAGAATGAATGTTTAGATATGTGTACTTATTGTTAAAATTAGAATAGAGGAATCAAGGTTATTTTCCCGTGAAAATTTATTTCTAGTAATGTACGGTGCAAAACAAAGAGTTTGAAATCAAAGAAAAAGTTAAGAGAGATATTTGTATTATGGTAAACCCTCAACTTATGCCCTAATACCATAGTTGTTATTGTGGGATGAGAGTGTACCATTTGACGACGTTGTTGAGGTTCACTACCACCTTACGCCCGCAAACAGATGGCTAGTCAGAAAGGATCGTTCAAATGTTGGAGCATCTATTAAGGGCATTTGTTTTTCAGATTCTTCGATATTGGGATATTCACCTACATCTGATTGAGTTTTCCTACAATGATAGTTATCAAAGGAGTATATACATGTCATCATATGAGTCGTTATATAGTATGCATTGTAGGTCATCTCTTTGTTAGTACGAGACATGTGAATATCAATTGTTGGGTGCTAAGTTGGTTCAACAGACTATATAAAATATCAAGGTAATCCAACAACAATTAGAGATAACACAAGATAGGAAGAAGTCATATGTAGATAATCGTGGTAGACTGATTGAGTTCCAAGTTTGAAACAACCCTTAGAAGGGTGTTTTGAGGTTTGGTAAGAACAACAAGTTGTCTTCTAAGTTCATGGTACCTTACCCTATCATAGAACAAGTTGGGATGGTGGCATATAAGCTAGAGTTTCCATCTGAGTTGCACACATTTCATAATGTGTTGAAAGTTTCCATGTTGAGAAAGTGTCATATATATAGAGAAGATGATACAACGAGTGGAGGGGGAGATGCATGAGGATGTATCTATGTTGAGGGTCTAGTTTTGATCCTAGATATGCGTGTGCAAAAGTTGAGAAAGAAGGATATTGCTTTAGTGAATGTGTTGTCGAATCATCTTGAGGAAGAAGAAGCCATGTCGGGGTCAGATGATGAGATGCGTAGGAAGTACCCTTCTTTGTTTGTATATGATTTTGTTAGGGTTTTATGGTTGTAAGGCCCCTAGCCTTTCTTAATTCATAAACATAATTAGTTTCCATAATTGGATGCTTAGTTCAAAATTAAACTTTGGATTATGATGTAATCTACTTGAGAAGGCTATGTTTAAAATTTAACTCAATTCCAACCTTATTTGCTCAATTTATGCAATTCTATGTGATTTGTGTATTTTTATATAAATTACCCGTTCCCAGGGGTCTAAAAATAATTTTAACATATTCAATACATGGTGTTATTAAGAACCTTGCTAAATTTCATCTCCTTTGGAAGCTTTTGAACTTTGTTGCATACAGTATTATTTTCCCAAATTTGGTTGATTGTAATGACCTATATTTATTTGACCTATGACCTTCAGATTGGTGGATTTTGGGTAATATGGTACCACTTGTTCTTGTTATGCATGTATGTTCGTCAGGGCCTGACTAACAAAGTGGATTGATGGCAGGCCAGTTGTGCATAGGTCGAAAAAGACCTTACAGCTCATTGGTGAATGAAGTTTTTGTGACCAATAAGGTTGCGGGCTAGATGGCCGATGGGACCTCATAAAATCATTGAGTCGATGGACTTGGATGCCCAACAAGCTTCTAGTCAACCAATCTTATTGCGGATGAAGAGTCTAACATCAAGAAGGTCAACAAGGTCTGTTTCAACTAAGTCCTTAGCAACCCCATGAGAACATGGATTGGAAGACCGATGAGGAATCACAACCCTTTTGAACCAACGAGGATGGTAAGTAGTCACACTGATGGATTCTTGATGCACTAATTTTTAGTTGTTTTTCACAAGATATTTTCCTTTTATTTATTGCATATATGTTCATTTAAATATATATTTACGTAGTGTTTCTAATTAATAGCCCATAAACTACTATCACGTTAATTATGGAGTATTTCTACCAAATCATTCTAAATTACCATTTAAAATTTGGATTTAGGTAAATCTAGAAATTATGTGACAACTCAGTGCTACTGACATGTGTGTCGGTGGTACCGACAAGACACAAAAGTTCAACATGGAAATGCAAAAATCCTTGTGCTACTGACACCATTTTATGTTCTACCGAGTAAGGAGTCAATGCAATCAAAACCAAGAGCTGGTGCTACTAACTCACCATCCAGATAGCTTGAATAGTTGAGATTAATTGCCTCAATGCCATTGACATGCCAATCAATGGTATCAAAGTCAACACTCAAATCACATTAGAACTCAAAAAATGCAACTCGGTGCTATCAACACATATGTCGATAGTACTAATACAATTTAAGGGTTTCAAGAAAGAGAACTCGGTGTCTCTAACACACTGTTTGTGGTACCAACTTGATGCAATCATTAGATATTAAAAATCACATTAGATCCAACGACTCTGGCTCAATGATAGCCAAATCCCCACTTATGACCTAAGGGGAGTGCGACAAAAAGAGGAGATCACATTCGATCACATTACAATAGAGAATGAAGCCCTCTGGAAACTTTTAGAGGGAAGATTTGTAGCTAGAAAGTTGCATGTCAAGGTGTCTACCGCAAGGGATCACCTAGATGACTTCTCTAGGGATTTTAACATTGTTTTTGTAATTTTAGCCTATTTTCTCCCTCTTCCTCTCTTTGTATGATGATAGAAATCATGATGACCTAAACCTCACATTCTTTAGCAGTCAAGAGAATCCTAAAATTTCTTCGTATTCAAATTTTATTAGTGGATAATCTATTATCTTCATTTTGGATGTGAATCTATGATCTCTTATCAAACTATTTATGCTTGATCGTCATAGTCAATATAATAGACCACTAATTAATTTGTGATAAGGATTAGAGGTTGGAAAACTATAGGTTCTCACATCTCCTATCGCCCCATGGGAGAGGGCTTACAACTATGAAAGAACAACCTATAGATATCCACAATGCACCTACCTGATTTCTAAACCACTATGGATGTGAGGTGTGTTATTGTCTAGGTAGTGTTCTATACTGTAAGAGTGGCTAATAGTTGATATAGGTCTTTAGTACAGAGTTAAGGGTGAATATTATTAATGCAATGAAATTTGAATACAATGCATACTATGCTAAAACCATAATCACGAGGAATCCATCCATTCCTAATTACAATAATTTAATTTAGATTGAGATCTTTTCTCTTAGTTATAAAACAACCAATCAACCACATTTTCCAGACCTATATGATTAGTCTATAGTTAGTAGTAGTCTCTAGTAAACGTTCCCTGGGTTTGATAGTTGGACCTCATAGGCCTGCATTACACTATGTGTATACTTGCGTTTTACACACATAGTTTTAGTGTGTCATGCTTTCAGTGTCGTTGTCGAGGAATCAATACAACCAATACTACAAGTGCTTCGATCGGCCGCTCCAGGGCATTTATTTTTCTTCTATTTATTTTTAATATTTTATTTGAACAAGAGTATACTCAACAATTTTTCTTTTATCAATCATCAGTACCTGATATCTCCCATTGGCATTTCACATTTTCACATACTAGTGCATGGTTCACACTCGAACAACAAATTATAGAGAATCTACTCCAAGGTGTAGATTAGGAGAAATTTTTTGTAAGGCATGAGAGTTTGGGGCTTCAACCAAGAAGCTCATCCAAACTCCACTGCCATAGCCAGAGAAGACACATGCAATAGAAATGGATGGGAACAATGAATATCATGTTGATGATGGGCTTGAGGAATAGACAGTCTGTGAGAAGGTAAAGGCATCTTAAGCCAGAGCTCAATCAAAATTAAGTGATAATTGTCGAAAGCTACGAGATATATCCAAGACTAGTGACATTAATCAAATAGAAATCATTCCATAGCCATGACATGGAGGACCCGATGGCACACATATATAGATTTGTGGAAATTTGTGACATGTTGAAGTTGGACTGGGTTCCACGCACGATGATTTACCTAAAGTTGATCTTGTACAGGTTGTCAGATAAAGCCAAAGAGTGGTTTTCCTCCACAAAATACAAACAAACTGGTGGAAAAAGTCACAACTTCAAGAAACATGTAAAGAGTCATATTCAAAAGCTTGGAAGAGATTTCTATATATGCTCAGGAAGGTCCCTCATCATGGGATTATTTTGTACGGTCAGGCATAAACATTCTACTATGGCCTACAAAAAGGGGAAAGGACTACTCTTGATAGTGCAAAAACAAGATTGTTTCTAAACAACAAGGCTACAAGATGTCAAAAGATCTTAAAGAACATGGCCAAGAACCAGTCATGGGGAGAGGAGAGAGAAGCACCCACAACAATCAAGAGTGCTATGGAATTAAGTGAAATCACATAACTAAAGGCTTAAATGGAGAGGCTCACAAGGAAGTTGGAGTATAAATCTGGCACCTCATTTGGAGTGAAGAGGAGGAGTGCATGTACTTGCATCAACAATATCAACATGATAGGGGTCCTACTAAGATAGACATGATTACAGACTGGCTAGATAGACTTGTGAGTCAGAATGAGGCCTTACTAGACCTGTCTAAAAGGGAGTAGAAAAACCAAGGGGCTTAGATCCATAATACTGAAAAGCTAATGTCACAATTTAGCAATGAATGTGGCATTTATAAAGAAGCCCATTCAACATGGATTTTCTGGGAACACATAGACATATCAATAGCATCATCAAAAACATTTCGGCTCTATTTTGAAGTAAACAAACTATGTTACTGAGAAGTCACCAGATCAACACACTCTAGAGCTAGAATGAGTGTATGTTCCAAAAGTTCCATTTCCCAATAGCCTATACAAAAGACCAGGGGGATGTAGAATGCTAGGAACACATGCACTTAATATAGTGTTTGTGAAAAGCACCAAGGACACCCATCTACACCATTTGCACTACAAGGAACTTCAAATGTATACCATTTCTATGCCCACTCTTCTAGTTCCAGAACAAGTGAAGGTTCTACTTTGTAGTGGTCCAGTCACAATAGCCAAGGAGGCACTCACACTCAAGAAGGATCAACCACATGTTATGTCATCCACATGAGATGTGACATATTCTGTCATAGGAGATAGCAGCAATGCTAGCTTAGCAGAGTAGATACCTAATGTTCCATACATTCACCCACATAAGCATGCAGAGAGTCTACATGCGCCATTCCTGGATAGTCTAAAGTTGTGGAAGAAGGAAATGCAATTTAAGAACTTCTTAGACATATTGTGAAAGATCCACATCAACATCCCACTCGTAGAGGTGATAGAACATATCCCTGCACATGGAAAATTCTTGAAGGATATCAACAACAAGAAAAAATAAATAAAAGATATAAAAGCCTTGCATGTAATATAGTAGTGTTTTTTATGATCTATGTAAGGATTTTGTAAAGAGAAAGGACCAAGGATACTTCTACATCCCTTTTTGAATAGGCAACAAACATATCTAAGAAGCACATTGGAATTTGGGGTGAGTAAAAGTTTCATACCTCTCTCTATCTTTCAGAAGTAGGGATTGAAGAAACCATCAAAGATGTCCATGAAAATCCGATTGGCGGACAAATCAGTTGTGAGTCCATATGGAATATGTGAGGATGATTTACTCTAAGTTGACAAATTCATCTATACTATGTATTTGTGGTCATAGACATACCCAAGATGTGAAGATACAAGATGTTATTAGGTAGGTCATTTCAAGCTACAATCGATATGACCATTGCCATGGGTAGAGGCTTCTTGATAATAGGGATAGATGATAATAGAGTAGAGTTTAGATTGTTAGATGAGTCTTCACAACTATCCTGTGACAATCTAGGTGAAGAAAATCACCTCGTTGACCCTAGGACGTTAAACAAGGATGCTTATGGGAGGCAACCCAATTTTATTTTCCATCATGTACAACTTGTTTAGGACCTTTTATTAGTTACATTTGTGATGATTTTTTTATAATAATTTGTTGATGTAAAATATGTCCCTTGATGCTTTTTTGTGGTGTGAAGGTAGAGTCAATGTTGATACCACTAACAATAGCATCAATGGTACTGGCTTGCTAAATGTTTGTAATACAGATACCAACAACAAGATGGTCAGTGGTATGGAATCCTTGAGAGGCCAGTCTGTAGAAAGTTGATACGACTGACGACATTGGTGGTGGCAGAAATAGAAACTATAATGCAAAAAAAATTGAGTATCGATACACCGAGAGACTTCTCAGTGGTACTGACACATCTTGGATAAAGGACACATGACGTCATATCTCGGTACCATTGATACACATGTCAGTAAACCAACATAGAAGGGAAGACATGCCTTCAGGACTTGACCCACATATTCCACCGGGAACTTTCCACCCACCAATACCATAGTGAACATCTGGTACTCTCATTCCACCTCTTAGTTTTATTATTGACTATGAACACATAGTAAAGTTCAAGCTTAGGGAGTTTATGGGATGACTTTATCTTGATTTATTTTCTATATTGTTTAGCTTTCAAATTTCCATACAATAGGATCCACAATCTATCTAGTGTAATCACCGACCTTAGTTTATCATGATTGCATCTATCATTAAAAATAAGGTGCTTCACATTGTTGTAATATATCTAAAATGGATCACATGTTTTTAATATTATTTGCAAAGTCTACGACAACACCAAATAGAGGAAGTGTTTGGGTTACGCAGCATGTGGGCACTTGATATGATTGAAAATATTTAGTTAACAAGACTTGTGTACGACGATGAGGTTTGTGACCAAGCTAACCTAACAAATAATAAGATCTTACATGGTTTTTTGAAAGAAATTCTAAGGTCACCCTTTACTCAAGTTGATAGGAAAGAAACATATCATAGTTAAGTAGGCATTGTCTCTTAGTCATGTGATTCCACCCACTTTTCATGATATTTCATTCACCAAGACAAGATGGTCAAGTAATCCAAATTCTAAGTGAGATAAGATTGCCTTGAAAAATATATTAATTTTCTTTAATGAGAAGGTGAAAATAGTCTATATGTGTGCATCATTTCACCCACACTGATCATTATGATGAGACATTTAGTGCATCCACTATTCCACCATAATAGTAGGCATTAGGAGTCATGTGTTTTTCATACCCTTCATTCTATAGGTGCATCATATTTTGCTTATGCATGATAATTTGGATGTTACTTTGGATTCTTGTTCATATCTAACTCGTTTCCACCCATTTCTCTGTAGGGTAATATGATTATTCTCCTCATTCATTTCTGTACTAGAAACTGCTTCCAACACAGTTTTTGGGTACATCATAGCAATGTAGATAGGGAATAGCATGGTGCATCAAGCATTTTCCCTATTGACTAAGATGTTAACTACTGTTTATTGATTGTCTTTCATTGTTGTAAGGGTGGACATGTTTAATGAATATTTTTAGTCACTTCAGAGTAATTATTTGTTCATTGACTGGTAAGGGCCTGTTTGGGACTACCAAGTGTGGTTTATTGAGAAACAAAGTTCATAGAACTTGTCCTTTTACTGAGTATTTCAAACAAATCCAAAGGTAGTGTTACTTGATGGTGAGCAAAATTCAAGATTATGCAGTTTTGATGTAGTGATTTTTACTTGCTTTTCACAAACTATTTTCCTTATATTTTTTGCATATATGTTCATTTAGAGACATATTTGTGCATAGTTTCTCATTATTAGTCCGTAAAACAATATCACATAAAATATGGAGTATTAGTATTGAATCATGCTCAGTTACCATTTATAATATATACTTATTCTATCTTTACCTTATTTTAGGTAAATCAAACACTTAACTGAAAACTCAATTCCACTAACATGTGTGTCAGTGGTACTGACACGACATGAAAGTTCAATAGGGAAATTTTGAAATTTCGGTGGTGTTTAGGCCATTCTCGGTGCTACCAATCAAGGAGTCGATGCAATTGAAACTAGGAGTCAATGCTACTAATTCATCATCTAGAGAGAACCACTAATGATTTTAATTTCCTTAGTGCCACTGACATGCAAATTAGTGGTACCGACTTCAACACTAAAATCACAACATAACTCAGAGAATGCAACTCAGTGCCATAAATAGTTATTTCTATAGTACCGATATAGTTTGAGAGTTTCAAGTCAGTCGACAAGACATTACATGATCTATACATATTGAAAATTATGTCAGATCCAATGGTTGTGACTTAATGACGGCCAAAGCCCCAATTATGACCTATGGGGAGTGCGACCAAAAGAGGAGATCATGTTCTATGACAGCTGCAATAAAGCATGAAGCTGGGAAAGGAGGAGGAAAAGGAAATATACATGGATCAGATGCTCCAGATACTTTTGGAGGGTAGATTTACGATAAAAAAAGTGTAGATCAAGGCGTCTATTAGAGGGGATCACTGAGATGACTTCTCTAGGGTTTTTACATTGATTTTCTAATGTTTGGCCTATTTTGTCCCTCTTCCTCTCTTTGTATGATGATAGAAATCTTGCGGGGCTAAAACCCTATTCCTTAGGACTCGAGAGTATCCCAATATTGCTTTGTATTCAAATTTAGGAATGGATAGTATATTTTCTCCATTCTGGATGTGAATCGATGATCTCTTATTGATTTGTTTATGCTTGATCACCATAATCAATATAATAAACCACTATTTTCTTTGGGAGAGGGATTAGGGGTCAAAAAAATCATATGTTCACACAGCTAATATTGCATCTTGGGAAAGGGATTACTACTGTGAAAGAACAAAATAGAGATATCAATGATGCACCTAGCTAATTTCTAAACCACTATGAAAGTGGGGCTTGTTTCAGTCTAGGTAGTGTATTATGCTGTGGGAGTAGATAATACTTGCTACAAGTCTTTAATCGAGTTAGTGGTGAATAATTATTAATATTATAAAATTTGAATGCAATGCATATCGTGATGAAATCATATTCATGAAAAATTCATCTATTCTTGATCACAATCTTTTGATCTAAATTTAATTTTTTTCTCTTAGTTATAAAACAAAAGTTTAACTACATCTTCTAGGCCTAGTTGATTAGGTTAAAGTTTTTTGCAGTCTCTAGTAAACGTATCTCTAAGATCCACATGCGGGCCTCATAGGCTTGTATTACACAATGCATACACTTGCATTTTACATACATAGTTTTAGTGTGTCAATTCCTTGACATAGAAACCAAAGTAATGAGTTTGTTGTAGGTTAATGAGTGAGGGAGTCTGCCCTTGTTAAGACAAACAACCTACTTATAAATACCCGATTTCTTCCTCTCTGCTCTCATCTTTTTCGAATTTGTTCTATGACCCAGAGACTAAGGAGAACCCATCAGGAGTCAATGATCATGTTGGTTCATGGATGCATGCCCAAGATCAAGTTCATTTTGCATTGATCAAAGGCTTTTTATCTGGGTTGTTTCCTTATACATGTAAAATCTTTCTCTTTGTACAATTTTTCTTACTGTTCTTCACCCTCACTTATCCCACACCCAAGTTTCATGTTGCTTCATGCTAGAAACCTGTGCATAATGTTTATGAACACTCTCTCTTCCTCCCCTTTTATTTAAATAGGAGCCATTCTTGGATTATTGGAGGATCAAGCTAGGTTAATTGTTGCTGATTTTGGAGTTTCCCTTCTTGGATCATATTTTTTATCTTTCAAGAGGAGAATGATATAATTTTTATTATTTTTCTTGGCTACTTGTAACATGCATGATGTAAATTGTTACAACCCCAAATTTTGGGTTCCTTTGGTGAGAAATGTAATTTCTCATATTATCGATATTTGGACAAATAATGATATAATTTGTTGTGAATAAATGGATGT
Organism: Alisma plantago-aquatica; assembly: GCA_963693085.1. Classification (NCBI taxonomy): domain Eukaryota; kingdom Viridiplantae; phylum Streptophyta; class Magnoliopsida; order Alismatales; family Alismataceae; genus Alisma; species Alisma plantago-aquatica. The sequence goes on from OY856415.1 coordinate 636,048,205, forward strand.
TGTTTGAAATAGCCTTGCTGTTTAATTTGTGGGCTTTATTGGCTATTGGGCCCAATAACAAGGAAATTCAATTAATTAGTGAATAATTGAGTTGTTGAGAAAGAGAGATGAGGTAGAAACCTCTAGAAGGAAAAAGAGGTTAATCCAAAGGAGGTTTTCGTACCACATGGGTTCCTTGAGTTCCAAGGAGTCCAAAGTTGCAAGATAATGCAAAAAGAAAAGAAAAAGATCAATTAAGTATTTCTTTATTAAGAAAGAAATTGAAAATAATGATAAAATGTGGAAAACAAGTGAAAAGAGGTATAATCAAGTTATCCTTAGTGGAATTTTGTATCGCAAGGATTCCTAATAATAAAAGGAATACCAATGAGGAAAATAAAAGAGAAATAAAGAGAAATCATCAAAAGGAGATATTTTAATGAAGAATAAACAAGATAATGTGATATAATGCATATTGGTGCATGTAGAAAGATAATGAATATTGCTTAAAAAGGAATGTCGTATTCTTGGAGTTTCTTGGGATCTAAGGGATCCCAATGAAGAAAGAGGAAAGAGAAAATACCAATAAAATCAAATAAGAGGATAATGTGATGAATTTCATGGTGTTATTAAAAGGGTGATATTTTTCTTCTAAAGGAAACTATAATTTCGTGCTTATGAAGTAAAAGTCAAGCATAAGAGAGACTAAGAGAAAGGATTTTCGAAATCCTAATATCATAAGAAGAAGGAATATCAAAGAAATAGGAGAGAGAGAGAGAAGCTTGCTTCCTAATGAAGGAATTTGATTCCTATTAGGAAAAGACCTTGCATCTTTGTGGATGCGCATCTTAGGGTGCGAAAACCCTCCCCTATAAAAGGGGTAGAGCTCAGGGGCGAGTTCTGAGGAGTTGCATGTATCCTTTCTTCTTCTTCTTCATCGTTCTTGGTTACAAAACCCTAACATCAAGTGAAGCTTTCTCTGGAGCAATGAGGAGGTGCGGAGCCATCTGGAGGGAGGACTGACGTTCCTCTAGGGTTTGTACATGACCGGATGATGCCTTTGAGCGTCCAATTTCATGCAAAAATCTGCTGAACGGCTGCAACAACGATGACCATGGGTTGTAGGTCTGCTACCACCCAACCCAGCCACTTTAGTTGGGATTTGGTAGCGCCCCAAGCGCGGAGAAAGGAGGCGGAGTTAGGGGAATGACTATGGTGATCCCCAAACACCAGGAAGGGAGGGATGACCTCCGACAGGCTACAGACTGGCTGCAGGTCGCGCGGCCGTCTTGCCCAAACCAAGTGCAAGGGCTGTGTGATGGAGTGGACTTTTGGAGTCCTTAATCGTCCGATGAGATAAGTGAAATCATATGGTCGAATAATTTTGAGAATCCAATAGTTTTGATGTAGTTCGAGATCTGTGGAGGTTGATGTTGGATTCAATATCCCTAGGTTTATACCTTTGAAACATGTGGATAAGTGATCATATGGTATACTTTTAGATAAAATGTAGAAGGCATGGTTGTAAATTCTTTGTTGAAGTTCACCTTGTTGGGATGACCCTAGAGAGATACGCTGAGGTTTGAAATGATAACATAATGTGTATTCTTGAGGTGTGCTTCAATTAGAACACATTATATGATTTACAACTTAGGGCCACATAATAGGAAGCCACCCTTCCTTGATAACGTGGTACAGTTGGATTTGTTTAAGGGGATATAGCCTTGGATGAGAATCACGGTCATCATCAGTAGGACCTCGTCCTTGAAACTTCTTGGTCAATCGTGGAGTGGGGAACATACACGTTTTTCTCATCCACGATCACTGATCGTGTGAGTAAGGGATGGACAGTTGCACTCGGTTCTTTAGAAACACTCTGCGACCCTTCACGAATCTAGATGCCATGAGTGGAGCGCCCTCTCCCTCTCCATTATCCGTCCACCACAAACTACAGGTGACGTGGGGATGAGAAGAGTAGCAGCTTGGAGCCGAGAGTGCGGGTAGGAGAAGGAAGAGCCATGGTGAGGCCGGAACACCTTGGGAGACCAGACCACTCATCGGCGGCCATGGACGGGGCCCAGCCACGGTGGCGGCAGCAAGGTAGGGAGCCACACGGTGCAACCATGCGAGGAAGAAGTAGATGTCGGAGAGTCTTCATCAGTAGATAGGAGGACGGAGTAAGCAGCCGCAACCATCGCTGGTGTCGGCGAGCACATGGCGGAGGAAGGGAGAGCAGAAAGTCACCGATCTCTCACCAAGCCGGCGGCACCTGACCTGGAGGAGTTGGTTGCGTAGGATCTCACGTTGGAGATCACCCACGAACGCGGCGGGCGCAGCGCTACGGCAGCAGTCTGTGAGACGGAGAGAGAGCAGCACTGGGTAGGTGGCAGCGGTCGTGACCATGTGAGAACGTCGAGGAGGAGAAGTTATGGCACCATCTTGCCGGAGAAGATGAAGCGGGCAACGGGCAGACTCTGCGAGGAGGAGCTATAATAGCAGAAAGACAGGAGGTGTGAGGTCAGTGGCTCATCCGTCTGAGAGAACGGTGGTGACGAGGAGTGCACAATGACCTCTTCTTACGTGCCTGAGATCTTCCTCACTGCGGTGGCTTAGTGCTGTAGAGCCGCCAGTGCATCCGTTGCTGGAGAGTATCCTCACGGCGGTGCGCTTACAGGAGAACGTGGATCACGTGGAAGAAACATCACTCGAGGTGAGGGACCAGGAAGATCTGAAGGAGATCCATGGATCCGAGGATTGGTTCATCAACTACAAGCCTGCAAGGAGTAGTAGCGCGGACGAGCTGACGTCGGAGGAGAATCCCAGCGGCGACGACTATTTTACGCCCAGGAGAATCGTGCGATGCCGAGAAAGAAAGAAAGATGAGGAAGTGGACCGGGTCCAGGATATGAACCAGCCGGCCCAAGTGAGAGCTGCGCCAGCCCTTAGTGCCACATGTCGATGTCTGAGTGGCTGCAAAAGGTAAATACCCTCTAAAATTCTAAGAAATGCCCAGATCTTGTTTAATTCACAATAAATAACCTGTTGCTCAGAAAAATACAAACAAGGTATCAAACTTCTCAGAAAAATGAGTAGAATACAAAGAAAGATTAATATCAGGCTTTTTATGCAGTTATAATAGTGATATCATGTCCGATGTGAAATTATCATTTGATAGATAATAAATAGCAAACAATGGTCTAAAATAATGGAAAAATGCCAATAAGTCTATAATAATGCTTATAGTGCACGTGATGTCAAGGATGATCATGATGATGTACGAAATCATGTAATTTGCTTAATTTGTCTAATTAGGACTAATAACCCTAATAAAATGTAATAAATGCATACATGCTCAATAAATGATGAAATTCACAGAGTTAGCCCATATCAGTATATTGAACTTCAGTTTTAATTATGAGATCATAATGATGAATAGAATCCATGTTATATGAAGATGAATCTTAATACATGTTATAGAACCCTAATCTAGGTTAATGATATAACCTAGAGTTAATTAATGTGCACAAAAATGCTATGGAAGATAATGTTCGGATAATGAATAATAACCTGGAATATTACATCAGTATGATAACTCTAAGACAAGAATGCAAGTAATGATGCACATATCCTAAGGAACTAAGCTAAACCCTAATGAACACGAATAGGGTTAAGATGAGACGTATGAAGATGAGAATCTGATGGTCGTGTGTGGTCTTGTCTTGATCAGGTTTGACCAAGTTATAATTGACATCAGGAGTATATGTGATGATTAGGATATCTCTTTGGAAGGTATGCCATTACCTCTTACTTGGCTTATTATACAATATGCTTGTTTTATATGAGTAGTAAAATACTTGGCATATGGTATTGGATGAAATGATTGTTCTTGTATGATATGTTGCCTGATTTTTCGTACTTATGGCTATGAACACATGAAACATAATATATCTGTTCCATTATATGAAAGCACTATATCTCTTTGGTAAGCGTAGTGCTAGTGAGTGATCTATCTCTTTGGTAAGCGGATCATAAGGCCTGAATGCATCTATCCCATTGGTAGGCGGATGCACGAGCATATAATGGAAAATGAGCTTAAAATATGTGTTCTCTTTTGTTAATGAATATCTTTGTGCAAGTATACGTTTTTCTTATATTTCTTCTGTTACTGCCAAGTATATTAGTTTTATCTTATTGCCAAGATATGATGAGAGGTATATAAAAAGACACGTAGGCATACTCAGTACAATATTCATGAAATATTGTGCTGACGTGTACCGCATGTAATCTTTTGTTTAGGTTGTGGTTATGCTCTTGAAGATCCAGGATAGTTGTGAGTTGTGTGGCGAGCTGATGTACAGGTGGACATGTTGTCTTAAGATCCTGTTGTTTAGACGTAGTACATGTATATGTGTAGTTTGTTGTTCAATATGTAATATCAAATGTTGTAACAATTCATGTTGTAATTATATGTTGAATGGTGAACATGTGTGTATGGTTTATTATTGTTCATGTACATGTGCTACTGATTGTTTCCTTATGACTCCCTTAGTTTTCTTCTTCTTAGCCTAGTGTGGGGTGTTTAAATTGGGATTCTCGCTGAGGTGAGGGTTTCAATTTGGACGTCACACATCAGATTAAGTTTTAGAAAATCCGGGGACGTCACAGGTGGTATCAGAGCATGAACAATAGCAAAGCCTGACACTTTCTCATTATGCAACTCAAAACTAAAGAACCTTGAACTTAATAATCTTTTAGGGTTAGATTAGTCGTCTTTTAGAGACTAGATCTGACCTAACCTCTAGGTTAGCACCTAGATGTCCGAGAACTAGGTCTAGACTGGTGCTTGTTGAGTAGCAAGTCCTTAGATGTCGTTCTTTCCTTGTAGTGCAGCGGTATGGGACGTTGCACTATTTGGAAATGGCGTGCATCAAGGGAAGAGAAACCCTAGACATATTGCGCACGTTGTCTAGAGTAGCTACACTAGTCTACACCATGTTCTCACCCTTTTCACTAGTTTTCATGACACTGTACTCTCTACTATGTGTGGGACACTCCTTTTCAGGATTTGGTTTTTGATTCCAAACGGATCGAACCTCGATAGTTTTCTCTGACGCTTGTTTTATCGGAGAAAAACTATATAATATTTTATTATGTATATGTATTACAAAAATGTGTCCCCACACATGTACGAGTAGGAGGTGGTCATGCAACCTAAATGAAAGTGAATGACATCAGTCTAGAAGAGAGAGTAGTTCTAGATTAGATGTCTAGAGCCTTGTTGGATATATATGGTAGATAGAATAGATGATATAAGTTTTTGTGATATGATGTAAGTTTGATAGAGATGATATAAGATAGTTTATGATGATGTATGTTTGTCTTTGAGGACTTAAGTTCAGATTTGAGGTTTTCAAATAAGTTGTGATGATGCAAGTATGCATTCTTTTATGAGATGAGATATGCTAAGTTGATACTAAGTTGTGAGTCGGCATGAACCTCAATCTCTTTTACGAAGGAGGACCTCTAGTGTGAGGACCAGTTTTGGGGTTAGCTCAAGAGACAGCGAGACCCAAAGGGAGAAGGTCAAAGAACCTAGACTCCACAATATGAGATATGTTATGTCCTAAACTAGACTACTCCTGGGTGATTGAGATGAGTTGCTTTATGCATGATTCATATAGCCTTGTTGAACCCTATATGTCCTTGGGAGGACCAAACGCTAGAGACAGAGAGAGGTTGGTTACATATGCATATGTGAACATGAATATGAATACCTACCATCTGGGTGAGGGAGAGAGCCCAAGACCCTGGAGGAGGTATCTATGTTAGTTTCTGTGAAGCCTCATGCTCGGGTTGGTGGTTTCCCACATAGGAAACTAGTGGTGTGTATATAATAGAAAGAGAGTGGAGAAATAGTTGTCATGGGTATAGAGCTGTGAAGAAGATGTTGTAACATGTTTTGGTTCGTGCTTATGTGGCTAGATCTTGTTAAGCTATCAACTAGTGCCAATGAGGTAAACCTGATAACCCTAGATTAGAGAGGAAAGATAAAGTATAATCATATGAGATACTCATATAGTTGAGTGAGCTCAGAGGGACTGAGCATGACACTACCCTCGTGATATGGGTTAGGAGAACCTCAGTTGGACTAGATAAAGGTTTTGATATATGTTTAACAAGCCACTCATATAAGTTTGTTTAACCCACCCATGAGATAGTAAAGGTAAGGATTTGATCTAATCTTGAGATGTGATGCATAAACATAATATGATGGAAACCTAGAAATGGTTTAATACATATTGATGCATAAATGATTAACCATGTACGTGAATAATGATGATAATGTGAATTGTTGGCTAATCTTTTGATGAATTCACTAGTAATGTTGCAATTTATTATGAACAATGAAATAAGATCATATGAATGAAACGTGTTACATGAGGTGTTAATCTTAGTGCTTAACAAAGGTGAAAAATATAGTTTGATAATTAGCACAACATGACGATTATGGCACCTTAATGTGATCTAGATGGATAAAGTGGATTAACTTTGGTTAACTCCCTCCTAAAAGGCATATGTTAATGTTGAACATGTTCTAATAATTAGCTCAATAAAATGTTGAGGACACCTTGATAATGGGTTAACTTGGGTGAACTCCTTTGGAACATGATAATATGATGTGGAAACCCTAATGCATGGGTAAAGATAAGGATGCAACCCTAACATGTGAGATATGTAGTGACATAACCTACGATTCTAAACCCTTGGTTGAGCCTTCTATGAAGTGATATTTCATCCTAGATGCTCTTGAAACCTCCCAAGAGTGGGTTGGTTATGATCATGGAGCTTTGTCTTTGTGGATATGTTACACATAGAATAGTGCCTACAGGTGGAGGAACACATGGTAGTTTTCCCTGGAAGTACGAGTATTTTTGACTTTCGAGGATGAAAGTTCTTTTAAGATGTATATGTTGTGATAGACTGGATTTTCTGGCTTAATTCTGAGGACAAAATTTCTTTTAAGGTGTGTAGGATGTGATGGAGTGGACTTTTGGAGTCCTTAATCGTCCGATGACATAAGTGAAATCATAAGGTCGAATAATTTTGAGAATCCAATAGTTTTGATGTAGTTTGAGATCTGTGGAGGTTGATGTTGGATTCAATATCCCTAGGTTTATACCTTTGAAACATGTGGATAAGTGATCATATGGTATACTTTTAGATAAAATGTAGAAGGCATGGTTGTAAATTCTTTGTTGAAGTTCACCTTGTTGGGATGACCCTAGAGAGATACGCTGAGGTTTGAAATGATAACATAATGTGTATTCTTGAGGTGTGCTTCAATTAGAACACATTATATGATTCACAACTTAGGGCCACATAATAGGAAGCCACCCTTCCTTGATAACGTGGTACAGTTGGATTTGTTTAAGGGGATATAGCCTTGGACGAGAATCACGGTACATCATCAGTAGGACCTCGTCCTTGGAACTTCTTGGTCAATCGTGGAGTGGGGAACATACATGTTTTTCTCATCCACGATCACTGATCGTGTGAGTAAGGGATGGACAGTTGCACTCGGTTCTTTAGAAACACTCTGCGACCCTTCACGAATCTAGATGCCATGAGTGGAGCGCCCTCTCCCTCTCCATTATCCGTCCACCACAAACTACAGGTGACGTGGGGATGAGAAGAGTAGCAACTTGGAGCCGAGAGTGCGGGTAGGAGAAGGAAGAGCCATGGTGAGGCCGGAACACCTTGGGAGACCAGACCACTCATCGGCGGCCATGGACGGGGCCCAGCCACGGTGGCGGCAGCAAGGCAGGGAGCCACACGGTGCAACCATGCGAGGAAGAAGTAGACGTCGGGGAGTCTTCATCAGTAGATAGGAGGACGGAGTAAGAAGCCGCAGCCATCGCTGGTGTCGGCGAGCACATGGCGGAGGAAGGGAGAGCAGAAAGTCACTGATCTCTCACCAAGCCGGCGGCACCTGACCTGGAGGAGTTGGTTGCGTAGGATCTCACATTGGAGATCACCCACGAACGCGGTGGGCGCAGCGCTACGGCAGCAGTCTGTGAGACGGAGAGAGAGCAGCGCTGGGTAGGTGGCAGCGGCCGTGACCATGTGAGAACATCGAGGAGGAGAAATTATGGCACCATCTTGCCGGAGAATATGAAGCGGGCAACGGGCAGACTCTGCGAGGAGGAGCTGTAATAGCAGAAAACCAGGAGGTGTGAGGTCAGTGGCTCATCCGTCTGAGAGGACGGTGGTGACGAGGAGTGCACAATGACCTCTTCTTACGTGCCTGAGATCTTCCTCACTGGGGTGGCTTAGTGTTGTAGAGCCGCCAGTGCATCCGTTGCTGGAGAGTATCCTCACAGCGGTGCTCTTACAGGAGAACGTGGATCACGTGGAAGAAACATCACTCGAGGTGAGGGACCAGGAAGATCTGAAGGAGATCCATGGATCTGTGGATTGGTTCATCAACTACAAGCCTGCAAGGAGTAGTAGCACGGACGAGCTGACGTCGGAGGAGAATCCCAGCGGCGACGACTGTTTTACGCCCAGGAGAATCGTGCGATGCCGAGAAAGAAAGAAAGATGAGGAAGTGGAACGGGTCCAGGATATGAACCGACCGACCCAAGTGAGAGATGCGCCAGCCCTTAGTGCCACATGTCGATGTCTGAGTGGCTGCAAAAGGTAAATACCCTCTAAAATTCTAAGAAATGCCCAGATCTTGTTTAATTCACAATAAATAACCCGTTGCTCAGAAAAATACAAACAAGGTATCAAACTTCTCAGAAAAATGAGTAGAATACAAAGAAAGCTTAATATCAGGCTTTTTATGCACTTATAATAGTGATATCATGTCCGATGTGAAATTATCATTTGATAGATAATAAATAGCAAACAATGGTCTAAAATAATGGAAAAATGCCAATAAGTCTATAATAATGCTTATAGTGCACGTGATGTCAAGGATGATCATGATGATGTACGAAATCATGTAATTTGCTTAATTTGTCTAATTAGGACTAATAACCCTAATAAAATGTAATAAATGCATACATGCTCAATAAATGATGAAATTCACAGAGTTAGCCCATATCAGTATATTGAACTTCAGTTTTAATTATGAGATCATAATGATGAATAGAATCCATGTTATATGAAGATGAATCTTAATACATGTTATAGAACCCTAATCTAGGTTAATGATATAACCTAGAGTTAATTAATGTGCACAAAAATGCTATGGAAGATAATGTTCGGATAATGAATAATAACCTGGAATATTACATCAGTATGATAACTCTAAGACAAGAATGCAAGTAATGATGCACATATCCTAAGGAACTAAGCTAAACCCTAATGAACACGAATAGGGTTAAGATGAGACGTATGAAGATGAGAATCTGATGGTCGTGTGTGGTCTTGTCTTGATCAGGTTTGACCAAGTTATAATTGACATCAGGAGTATATGTGATGATTAGGATATCTCTTTGGAAGGTACGCCATTACCTCTTACTTGGCTTATTATACAATATGCTTGTTTTATATGAGTAGGAAAATACTTGGCATATGGTATTGGATGAAATGATTGTTCTTGTATGATATGTTGCCTGATTTTTCGTACTTATGGCTATGAACACATGAAACATAATATATCTGTTCCATTATATGAAAGCACTATATCTCTTTGGTAAGCGTAGTGCTAGTGAGTGATCTATCTCTTTGGTAAGCGGATCATAAGGCCTGAATGCATCTATCCCATTGGTAGGCGGATGCACGAGCATATAATGGAAAATGAGCTTAAAATATGTGTTCTCTTTTGTTAATGAATATCTTTGTGCAAGTATACGCTTTTCTTATATTTCTTCTGTTACTGCCAAGTATATTAGTTTTATCTTATTGCCAAGATATGATGAGAGGTATATAAAAAGACACATAGGCGTACTCAGTACAATATTCATGAAATATTGTGCTGACATGTACCGCATGTAATCTTTTTTTTAGGTTGTGGTTATGCTCTTGAAGATCTAGGATAGTTGTGAGTTGTGTGGCGAGCTGATGTACAGGTGGACCTGTTGTCTTAAGATCCTGTTGTTTAGATGTAGTACATGTATATGTGTAGTTTGTTGTTCAATATGTAATATCAAATGTTGTAACAATTCATGTTGTAATTATATGTTGAATGGTGAACATGTGTGTATGTTTTATTATTGTTCATGTACATGTGCTACTGATTGTTTCCTTATGACTCCCTTGGTTTTCTTCTTCTTAGCCTAGTGTGGGGTGTTTAAATTGGGATTCTCGCTGAGGTGAGGGTTTCAATTTGGATGTCACACATCAGATTAAGTTTTAGAAAATCCGGGGACGTCACAGGCTGCAAGTGGAAGGATGCCATGCGTGTGTGGGAGGGCGCCAGAGTCAGTGCGGAAGTTTCTAAGGGCGATCGAGGTCCGAGGAGCAAGGAAAGAGTCGCGCAAAGCGCGACTAGGGCGGCTGAATAGCGCCCTCTGAAGGTTGAAGACGACCTTTGGCGATTGGACGAATCTGCCCCCTTCGTGTGTCAAAGAACCAACTGTTAAGTCAAGGGCATATTGGTAATTCAGATATGTTTTCAAACAACAACATTTTGCATGGAGGAGGCCGACGTGGCACTCCTGGATTGGCCCAAAGAAGGTAATTTTACAAAATTCATATCTCTCTAATGGTAGCTCGGATGAGTATTCATAAAATATGAAACTTGCTCAGAAAATCAAGAGGAATCTAAATAAAATATAGTTGAAGCCTGATTCCTTAAGAAATTCGAAAAGTAATGGAAGATATCAACTTTAATGTAATGATGATTAAGAAACCCTATTTTGATATGATTGAAGTGATTAGTAGGGTTTAATAGATGATTAATGTTGATATTAGCCTGTTAATGATAAAATGGAATATTAGGAAGAAAAAGGACGAAATTTGCATATAATTAGTTAATTTAGAGTTTCATATGCATGAATAAGCATTAATGGGCCTTGAAACCCTAATTTTAGTAAATAAGATCATTAATGGCTTTAATTGATCTTTTTGATTATTGGAGTTGAATATGTTGAATCTAAGCTATTAGAGTATAAAAGTCCTTAATTCTAGATAAATACCCTAAATGTAGTAATTAGGGTTTTCTCATGAATAAAAGGTGGAATTAATGGCAAATCGAGTTCATAAGTGATTTGGATCATAATGAACCATGAATTAATGATAAATGCGTATAATGATATTGTCATGGATTAAAAGGATAAAAATAGTAGCTTGAATAAAAAGAGGCTTAATGAGCTTAATTAATGGTTAATTATTCCTTTAATCCGGAATTGAGGATTAGATGTGGAAATAATTAGGGTTTGTGGTCAATGGTTTTAAATTAGGGTTTAAAATAGTAAAAGAGGAAGGGAAACCCTAATTGCAATGGAAACCCTAAAAGTGGACTAGAAATCCTAAGAAGCGAGCTAGATTTGATAGATCTTAATGACATGAGTAATAAAAGGAAATTGTATAATTGTTTGAGGATCTTATTGAATGCTTGCTTTCTCATTGTTGTTTGGATTATCCTTGCACCTGAATCTACATGTACAGATATGTGGTTACGCTTATGACTACCCGAATTAGTTTTCTGGGATTTTTATCGATGTTTCCATCGTGTCTTGAATTAAACTGTTGGATGTATTTAATTCATGCAAAGTATAATGTGGATATGACTATCACCTAAGATATGTGCCTACTAGCTCAGATCCTGGTCCCCTCTGTGGCATAATAGTTGACCTAGTAAATGGCTACGAACGGGGTAGGTCCATCAGGTCATTAACTGACTTAGTAAATGGCTACCAATGGGGTTGGACCATCAAGTCATCATGAGTTAGATATTGGACTACCTTCAGGTAGTGCCATGCGACTCTATTACCCTAGGTATTGGCTACCTGTAAGGTAGGTCCATGGGGGTAAGAATCTACCTAAAGAGAGGTAGCATACAAGTCCACTGCAGGGATAGCACAAAGTTAGGGGATAGGTAAGGATTGAGTAGTGTGGCTTAAAATGTAATCTTGGTTGTTAAATGATTAATTGCATGATTACGTTGTTACCATATTTGCATGATTATTGTTTCCCCCACATACCAGCTTCGGCTGACCAACGTTTTGTTTGTCGACGTTTTAGGTACAATGAAAAGAACAAACAGTAAAGTGGCATATGTGGAATTGAATGAGAAGTAACGTGCACAGGAGGATTAGTTAGATTAGTATCATCATGGATAGAAGTTTAGAAATCCCAGATTTTAAAAGGTAAACAAAGTTTTATTTTATACCAGTTTTCAGTTTAGTTGGTAAAGTTTATTAATTATTATTGATTATTTGTCGAACCTTTGATCCTGTTAATTGAATAACGACTCTGTCCTTCGGGTCTCCCTTAATTGGGGGTGACCGGGAGGCTGGGTGGTAACAATTGGTATCAGAGCATAGGTTCCTCAAGTAATCTTTAATAATTATTAAATTTTACAAATTATGTAGAACCCAAGGGAGTTATTAGAGGATTACCCGAAAGACAGAGGTGTCTAGAAAAGGATCACGACCGGGGGCTGGAAATATTTTCCTCTGCACCGCTAGTCGGAATACGAGGACTCTGGGATCCATGTGACTGCCTGGCTAAAGTATTAGGGTATGACTCAAAATAAGATACCTGTAGGACTCTCTCATCTTGTTCATCCCTTCTCAACTCAAATTTTGTTAAGGACCTTAAGGATTAGGGTTTTCTCTCTTCTCCTCACCCTCTTGAGGTATGGGAAAAGTTAATAAGGTCTAAGGAATCCTCCACCAAATTAATGAAAAGCAAGTAAATAAGATGTCATGGACATAAGCTTAATAGATTAAGCGCAAACTAAAGAATAGATACATGCTTAGGTCGTATGACACGAGTTGTCATAGCCCTCAGGAGAGACCTTAGGATAGACCTCCTTGTCAGGAGGATGAGTAAAGAGAGTTAGTCTTAGAGGTAGAGACCTCCATTGAAGGTAGAGACCTCCATTGAAGGTAGAGACATTGCACATCCTTTGAGGATGATGTTAACCCTAACCCTAAGAGAAGGTTAGAGAGAGACATGATGAGATTAGATGTCATGGTAGACTGGGTGTTTGTATGGACATGCCTATGGTTTTTCATATGATCCATGAGAGGATAGATGACCTAGCACCTTTGGCAACCCGGGAAAGGGTCGTGCATGTTAAAGCAAAGGGTAGATCCTTCATGGATGAAGTTAGTGGAGGACCTATAGAAACCTATGGCTTATGCAAGTAAGGGATAGCATGGCCCCCCAGAGGACGTCAGTGGTACGGTAGTAGGTTGAAACCCTAGCTAGAAGGGCATGATGGATGGCTTATGAGATAAGCATAAAGAGATATGAATAATCTTAGACCAAATATGAGTTGAGAATAGGTTTCAACCACATAGGGGTTGCTTGAGAACATGAGTATTCATGGAGAAGGGAACTCTAGTAGGTATGGTTGGAGGTGGTTGTATCTCTAAAGAGAGGAAGCAGGACCCAAACAAGGAGGTTGGAAGTCTAAAACCCCGAAACTTGAGGAATAGTGGGGAGGATGATGCGACCTAAGGGGATGATAGTGGTTTCCTTATGCGTGACCCCTGGAAGCTGACGATATCTTGGTTGCCTTTAGAGGAACCAAACCTTAGAGGGAGGATGCCTAAACTGTACTCGTGACTCCGTCTATGCCTAATCTTTATGCAAGTTATATAGTTTTTCAACTTTGTAATACTATCTACTTAAACTGTATAAAATACATAACCCTAGTAAGCAGAGGATGTTTTTGAAGTTATATCTTTAGCTGGAACATGGTTCTCACCTTGTAAGTTACCACATATTATTAGGTAATCGGTAGCTTCGTTAGACATAGTTTGATGAGGAGGCCCAATATGGAGATCTATAGAGCATGATAGGTTGATGTGATTAGTAAAGAGTTCTACAGTTGTCCATGTACTCTCAGGTCTAGGCTAGGAGTTTTGTATATCGTGTATATCAACTTGAGAGTTTGATTGTATACAGTATGCAATGTATAATATAAATGTTGTAATTATTTGAGTAATGCCCATTTGTATATAGGTCTTGGCTGAGGCCACTATACTCTTTTGAAGTTACCAGGTATGGACATTTAATGCAGTTAGACCTTTGTGCAAACATTTCTTATCAAAATGTTTTGGAAAATTTTATTTGTTTTGGATATGTATCTTTCTTAGGTAAAATGCTTGATCAATATTTGATCCCGATTTTGGTTTTGATCAATCTCATTTAACATGGTGGGTTTCCACATTTTATGCACTATTTTCATGATTATAATGATAACACAAACCCTTAAGACTATCTTAGCCTATCTGAACATTTTTAGTTGTACTTTGAAGTTTCTTTGAACATGAAAAGTCTGAATATTTTGAAATACTTGTGTAATGACTCCTAAAGTGTTATTTTTATGGTGTTTTGATACCCAATAAATGGGGAGTCCGTCCCATATATTCTTCCTTGATGTATGATAGTTGTCCTATGTACATTTAAGGTTTGTAATTACTATTATGACATTGTAACTAGTGTTGGATACAATTCTAGTAGTAAAGGTAGCTCATTTATCATGGGTTTTGAGCATATAATTGTCTACTCCTTAGGTATAGCATGACTTTTATAAGTAATGGAATGTTAAACTGAAATTTTGGGTGTGGCATTATCTGTTGCCCATCAAGATCTATACAAAATTTTGGATATCATAAAAGTCACATAAGAAATTATTATATTTTGGTAGTAGTTATAGTTTAGGCTTTTCTATGCTTTAGTTTGAAGCTTGATCCTCTTTATGACAAGGATGGATACTTATACCATTTTTTAGTGACATATAACTTATATCTTTTGAATTTGAAATCCTCAAATTATTTTATAAGATCAGTTATGTTTTGTATGTAACATGATTGATATAATAAAAAATATTTAACTGACTTAAGTAATCAACTATAACATAAACCATGTAGTTCCATGAGACTATAGAACTATCTCAGTGTCAAAACTTGCTGGATAGTGAATCTACTAATCTGCAAGGAGCCCAGAGTCATATAATGTTGACTGTATGTGAGTGTAGTAGGGTATATGCATGCCATCCTGATTCCAAGGTATTAAAGAAACATTGAGACCGTGTCTCTAATTAGATGGAATTGAAAGTGACTTTAGTCGTAACTCCGATTTTGAGGGTATAAATCCTACTTTTTTCTATTTTTTCCTATGTACCCAACACAGACTCGACTGTTTTAGTAGTTGCAACAATGTACCACTACGATTGTTATTCATACAAAGCTAGGGGAAGAGATATTTAGGATTCTGGTCATCCTAGATCTTATACACGGCTGATTGCAACTTTGTAGTGGTCAAATAGTAGTTTGATTGGTATGTATCAAACTTCCCAGGGCTTAATAAAATATGTAATTTAGTCCTGTAGTATACTTGTTAGGATTCTTTGGAAAATCAGTTTGGATGAGAACTATTATTTCACCTTCTTGTTAACATTATATTTGATTCATATCCATTCAAGTATAATTAACTGTTAGTGTAATTTTGATAATGCTTGATCATTTTAAAGAAATTGTAGAGTCTTTCAACTCTATTGTACTATCTACCTTAATTGCTTTAATTATATAATCTACTTGTAAGCAATAAACATTATTCGAAGTTATATCATATCACTGGGGCATGTATCTCACCTCGTGGGTTTCCAAACCTTTTTAGGTGATCAATAACATGGTTAGAGTTGTGGTAGTAAGGAGGCTCAGTTTGTAGATCAATAGAGCCATTGAGGTTTGTGTGGTTGTGTAGAATTCTAGAGTCATCCCTTTACTCTAAAGACTATCTAGGGGGTTTGTATATGATGTATATTGACTTGAGATTTTGTTCGTATGACTTGAGTAATGTAAATGTTGTAATTATAAAAAAGATATATTTGTATACATGTTGTGGATGAGGCCAATGGACTCATGTAAAGTCACATACTATGAATATACATGTGAAATTGGACCTCAGTATTAATATATTCTTAATTCAATTTTAAATTATGTACCATTTTGGTAAAGTGTTTAATTAGTTTTTGATTGTAATTTTAGTTTTGATTAATATCTTTTAGCATGGTGGGCTACCACACTTTCATCTCTCCCCTATAGCTGTCGCTTAAGAAAAAATCAAACTAGGATAGCAGCAACCACGTCAAGGTGTAACCAACCATCATATTTTATCATTTGTAGCTTGAATCAAGTGTAAGAGATAAATGTGGTTTATTTTTTATTTCAAACTCACTAAACATAGCATCTTTCATAAAATAACCACCAACTAAGTGCATGTGAACAATTGGGTTGGCTATATATTTAACAAAATATCCAAATGGAATGTGTAGCACAATGACATATTGCAAAAATTGTATTAGTAAAATTCAAATATAACCATAGGTAGATATAGATAAGATAACAAATTGATAATCAATCATATTTATAGTGTTTAGGGAAAATAATAGGGCCAAGTGACAAGATTTTGTACTATAATTAAGATGATACATAATTTTATCTCAAATGAAGACCACCGACAAGATAGAAAAAAGAGACACTGAGATTACCTAAGTTGAGGACGTCATCACACCAAAACCTCATGGGAAGACAAACACTTGTAAAAGATACTCGAGGTACATGAGGAACATGTGATGAGGTAGAGAACCCACACAAAAACCAAAATGGGTGCAACACTCCTTTCATTTTTTCTTCCCTTCCTTTCTTTTTCTTCTATTGTTGTCATGTATGTGTACATCCACATTCTTTCTTTTGTTTTTAACATAGGTGGGTGGTGGATGCAATTCTCTATCTATCATCTAGAGTGGCACATACTAAATTTGCGGGGTTAATACCATGTTGCCAACACAACCCTAGTGGGGTACATTGTGATCAGGATATAAACAATAGATCATCTACCTCACTATTTTCCCCTCCCTCCTAAAGGAGGGATTGTCCTTTTCACTCCCCAACTACACTTCATCCTAACAAGCTCCTTAAAAGTAAATGAATTGTCTTGTCAGCTGATGCATCAATGTGCATAATGACTTTTGGAATACATAAAACCCTAGTTAGCACACCCTCAATACTCATATCTGCAAGTGCACAAACTCATGATATACTATAGAAGTGACAAGTCATGGGTCAAATCCATAGGGAGGTAGTGGACACTAGAGATAGTGTGCGGTTTCAGGTTCCTAGTGTAGAGACTAGGGTTTCAATGGTTTAGTAAGGTTGGTTTGACTAAATTAGACTAGGGGATGATGCAATCTATAAGATTAAGATTGAAATTGAAGTTAACCCTAGAAATTCGAGGTGTCCAAATAATTAGAAGAACAATTAACAATAAGGTAGGTAGTTAAGTTATGTTAGATAGAGAAAGGAAACTAAGGCAATCAACTAAGAGAGGCAAACTAATAATAAGTTAATCAATCATCCAAAAAACCCATAAGAGTAATCACAGTTAAGAATTAATAGCCCTAATAAAAAGAGTTTACCATTAACTATCTAATTACCACTATGATCAAGAGAGTAATCTATTCCAGCAAGCTACTTAGGAATTTAGAATTTAAGCAATCACCAGAGAAGTGTGCGGTAACACCCAAATTTCGATGCTAATGTTGAGTATCTAAATATAGCTTTGTGCTGTAATAGCCTTGAGATGTACGAATGATTCTAGATCTTTAGCTTTTTGTCATGTGTTCTCTTTTTGAATATGTAGTTGCTCAATTTGCCTATTTTGGGAGTTCTAAGGCATCAAACTAGAAAGACATCACTTGTTTGGGCTTTAGTTCGAGCATAATCCATATCTATTGTTGCAACCTTAATTTAGGGCTTCATCTTGTGTCTATTTGTATTATTATCACATATAAACATGTTAGATTGTAAGTCAATACCCTAATATGAACTATCATGTCAAATACATTTATGGAAGCTATTTGCATGTTTTTCACGGTTTTTGTATATGAATCGGATGCATTCAAGAGATCTACCTATCTTCCTTCTTTCATTTCCACCCAAAAACCCTAGTTTTCTAAGGTTTTCACCACCAAAACATATCCGTTCATGCCATTTTCGACCTTGGAGGGAGGTGCTTCATCTTCTACAGCAAGGAGGTGAAGAAGGAGGAGTCCTCACCATGTTATATGGATCCTCACTCCTCTACTCATCATTCTTTCTTTTCCTTTTCTTATCCTATGAGTATCTAATCCCTTTGTGGTGGGATGTTTGGGGTTACAATGTTACTTTGATATCATGTTTGAGGAATATATCTTGTAAACTCTATAATTTCAATTTATGTTGGTTTATTTCTACTTCTATCTCATTTCTTACAATCTTCTTGTGGTTTGTGCTTGAAAACATGGATTTCTTATGGTTTTATGCTAGAAACCACCTAAGTGTAGAAAAAGATAACATATGTGAGGCTATTTTGGGATATGCTCCTAGGTAGCATTAGTGGATCCCTAGATAGTACCCTATCTTCTCACACATATAACCCCTTTTTATACCTGCTAGGTGTGATATGTAAGTAGCTAGTGTGAGATTGTTTAGTGTAATTTCCTAGGAGTTTATGAAAAGCTAGATGGGGAGTGGTGTGGGGTGAAATACCCTCACATCTACTTCCCATTCCTACCTTTGCTCTCAATTACCTTAAGCCATCTCACTCTAGAAACCTAGATTAGTAAAATCCAAATAAAATCCCACCTAACCTTGGACCAGTGAGCCTCGTAAGGCAAGATAGGGGGTGCAGGTGTGTAGCTCCCCTTCCCACACTCTATTCTATCCATGGCCACCCAATAGTCTGGGGTGAGTTTGTTGCATTTGACTAATTTTTTGGTTTGATAACCTAGAATGAATGGTTAGGTTTGAATGATATGTCTCCCCCAAATATTATCTTAGTATCATTTACAAACATACCACCTCTCATTAATATTTCTTGAAATCCATCTTTCTATCTCTCTCTTATCTTGTTAATTCTAGTTTAGATGATTGGTTGTATTGCCTCTTAGTCAATTCTTTATATTTGGATAATTAGGTATAGCTTGAGTAGTTAGTTCACTTTAGAGATTTCTAGTGTTAATCTTGCTAGTTTGTTGTAATCTAGATCATTAATTACTCTATTGCTTAATTTGCCTTACTAGTGTAACTGAGTTGTAGTCTCTTACTCTGGTTAAGTTAGTTGTCTTGATTTGTTTATTAGACTTAACCTGTTTAGGGTAGTTTAGGATTTCTGATAATCTAGTTTTCCTTCTTATTTCTAATTTCTTTCTTCATTAGTATAATCAATCAAACCAACCAACAAATCATAAAAACCCGACACTAAGCTTTAGGAACATAGTTACCCTAACTTAGTTCTAATGCCCCCTCTCTCCCTGTGGATCGACCCCTCACCTGCCTTTCACCTATACTATGACACGCACCCATGCACTTGTGAGTGAGTATTTTAGTATTATAAGTGAACCTTGTCTAGGGCTTTATAAATTCAAAAGACCCAAGTCTGTTCTGAGCTCGTTGGGTGCATCTAGTCAAGTCTAATTGATTAGTGTGTGCACCTCTAGCGGGACACATCGAGCTTTCTAGCACCGTTTCTCAGGTTTGAGGCACTTGACCTAGCTAGTTAGTATATCTTAAGGTTTTACTACTGCCCTCACCATTTCTATTCTTGATTCTTTGTGTTACTTTTGCATCTTAGTTTTCTAACTAACCCTACATGATGAAGATATTGGCGGAAATGGTATATCTCATGAAGATTCATGTGGGAGGCTCTTCTAATCACCCTGTCGTCTCCATGGAGGCACTTTGTGAATATGTGCTAGTTCTACAATCCTATAGAATCTGGAACAACCAAGGCTCCATGTCAAGCTCTTACACCTCAGAATGGAGAAATCATCCAAACCTTTAATTGGAGCAACAAGGAGACCAAGAGTCAAGAGTCCATGCTTGAAAAAGAAGTTCTTGTCAGGTTAAGAAGACTTGATGAAGTGAAGAGAGAGGTTTTCTTTCATGGAAAACCCATTGATCAACTTGAGCAAAGGCTAGACTAGATTTCCATGTCACTTAGCTATCGTGAGGAGGGAAGACCCCCTTCCCAGACCATTGCCAACCCAAAAAATGCAATTGGTTCTAAGGGTGCTCCTTAAGTTATCTATACTCCACCACAAGGGCAAGTATCTAGATTGAAACTATATCAACCTACCCCTTCTCCATATGATCCACCACCCCCTCAACCTTTATGCAATTTCCAACACACATCACAACCACCAAAAAATAACAACCACAAGAGCCACCTCCATACCAACCACATCCACAACAACCATCCTACATCCTTCATAATCAGAACCCACCACACCAAAGACCACAACCACCACTAAAACCATCACATTTCCCCCTCCTCCCAATGCGAAAGTGAAGATGGTTTTAGTCTTGAGGTGTGACAAGGTTGTTGAGAAGCTCAACATGGGAGGGAAGCAGTTTGATAAAGATAATGATGGAGAACCCTTGCTAAAAAGTCATGATGAGAGTGTCAAGTGCACTACAAATTTTCCTAACCACCTTCTATTGTGAGTTCCAAGGGAAGTAGCAAATCTATTGTTCCAACTCCTTTTGAAGCAATGATACCAAATGTCCCACCTTCCTTTAAGGTTACACAACCAAGAGCCCCAACCACCGATCTAAGACATCCCAATGTGATATTTAAAGGTTCTCAAGTATCCCATGTTATTGAAACCCCTCTCTTTGAAGCCTACATAGACCCATTCCTCAAGGGAAAGCCAAACTATAACATAAAATTTTTGAAGGCTCAAGGTTGATTAAGAAGATAAGAGGGAAGTTGCCTAAGAGGATCATGTTGAATGAGTTGTAAAGTTTCATTAATGAGGATTCTTACTTTGAGATCTATGATGATGACCCTGAAGGAAAGGAAAATGAAGAAAAACACTTGAGAAACTCACATGACCCTTGGAAGGAAGATCAAACAATGAACACATTTGAGAGGATTGCATATGACGAGGGTGAAATTTTTTTACTTTTAGACAATGGTTGATTGATGGAGGAACAACAAGCCTAGATGAAGGCTCTAAATTTTGCGCTAGTAGGAGGAAACCCACATGGTTTGAGATTCTTAAAACCATCTTATTTTGTTACATTTTTATTCTTCCAAAAAATGCACACACACAATAGCATGATTTTTTCTCTATTTAGGAATCAAGATTAGTACAGGAATAATAGAGGAGAGATGATACATGAAGGATCTCGCCAAAGGGAAGATAAAAAAAAGCTACAAAAAGGAATCCAGCACGACCATGCCACCCAACACGGTCGTGTGGCTAGTAGACCAGAATGGTCATGTTGCTCAATAAGGTCATGGTGGCCCTGCCCTGCTCACCTAGTGCTATGTTGATCTTCCCCCTCACTTAGCAGTTGTCCACCATGACTCCATATCCTCCTCTCTACCATTCTAAGATTTTATTTCATACTGAGGACAAAGTGGTTTAATACATTGGGTTGGTAGGGCGGTAAGCCCTTCTTTCATTCCATTTTTCTCGATGTACCTTATGCTAATTTTTTGTCGAGATGATCCAATAGTTTAACTAACTTATACTTGTGTGCCCTGACTTTGTGTTCCTATTTTGCATATATGCATTTCTTATAGTAAGTTTCATGCATTTTATTTTCTCTTTTTTCCATTTCATCTCATGCATTGCATTTTCATGTATATTTTGGTAATTCTTGTGTGTTTTAATTAGGATTTGCTTCTTTATGCTTTGAATTCCCTAAAGTGGGTTTGGATGTGAATTAGTGCAAATTGGCACTTTTTTGCCCAAATTTGGAACCCCTTGCCTAAAAGCATGTTTTAACTTAATCTCCACTTTTGAACTAAAATATTGATTCATGACAGATGCATGTTGGGTTCATCAATTTTATTTTTGAATGGTCTTGATTGTTAACTTTTTACATGTGGATCACCTCTCTTATGTTTGTGAATATCTTGGATGGATCATGATTTTAGAAAGCTATAAACGCTTAGGGCCTATGGAATCACATGATAGAAGTATGGATCTGATGTTGTTCACTCACGTGGTGTGATTTTATTTGGTGAATTGTTGGAATAGATTTCATGTAGGAGACTTTATGTGGAGAATACCACTAGTGACCCCTCTTTGACCAACCTTTCTTTCATCATCTTCTTACCTCTATGCCCCATGAAAGGATGGCATAGCACACATATTCAGCCTTGGCCACATCCAAAAAGTTTGGGGTGGCCATATCTATATCTTACCACTTCACTCTCACCACCATATGCCCTACCTACACCAAGTGCTAAAGAAAAAGAAAAGAAGAAAACCTAAAAGAAAAGAAAATATACTCCTATTTAAGAGCATCTAAATAAAGGAAAAACGAGTGTTAAAAGAACTCTGATCTCTTACCACAATCCTTTCTTCGATTTTCATACTCGTTGGGCTAGGAAACATCAAACCTAGATCACTTTACCCTTTTTCAACAACCACGAGGGTCACTTTGTGTGGTTTGAAGGGTAATATTGAATGGATGAAAGTGAAACAACACTCCTAGTTATCTTTGATTAACGCAATCATGAAACTATCTACCCACAATTACATGAGAGTCATATGCATTTGATTATGCATTATGCACCCTATATTTGAAGTTTATATACTCAGTGATCTTGTCATGATTGGTTTGTGAAAGTGGAGAGGATAGAGGTAGAACACGTGTACTTAATCACTTTTATGCCCATTTAGTCCATAATCATCTTTTGCAATGCATTTATCATTCTTGTTTGTTGAAAGAAAATGAAGAGAGATTAAGTTGGAGCATACTTGAGGATAAGAAGATTTTAAGTTTGAGGTGGTGATGCATCCCTAATTTAGGGCTTCATCTTGTGTCTTTTTGCGTTATAATCACATCTAAACATGTTAGATTGCAAGTCAATTCCCCCAATATGGACTATCATGTCAAATACACTTATGACTGTCATGTTTTGGGGTTATTGTACATGCATTGGATGATAACTAGATAGAAGGATGGGTTCCTTGGGTTTCTACACCCCGAGGTTGTACCTAGATCTTCCCCAAGCACCCTTGAGTGGAAAAAAAATTCTCTGAAGGAATTAGTAGCCATTTGAAGGAGTTTGAAGGAAAGTTAAACAACTGGACCCTCACCATGAGCCATGGTACTCTACTACGGCCGTGGCCATTTCACCAACAATCACAAAGACAATGCCAAGAAAATCAAAGATTCACCATGACTGTGGAGTTCAAAATGACTGTGGCACATTGCGGACTCCATGACCATGGCCATCAGAATGGTCGTGGCTAACAAATACCATACCCCATGGCACAACACCACAAATGTGGGGGAAACATTTATCCAGTCACATTGCAAGAAAAATGAATGCATGACCATGGTCGTGGCCACCATATCGACTGTGGAGACTAAAGACCAACACAACTGTGGCAGCTACCCGACCATGGAACCTACAACGATTGTGAACGGTAGAAGACAACATGGGAAAAAAAAGAATGACCAAGGCATCTCCCCTCCATCATGGTCGCCCTCCACATCACGGTCGTGGCTCCTTCCACTTAGAACAATCATGGCCCATAACACAGACATGGTCACTCCACTATCCAAACCTCCTTTGTACCACCCATATTTTCCATTCCCCACAACTATATTGCCCCACACTCACCACGCCAGCAGTGCTCACCACGACTGTGGTGACCTCACAACATTAACCAATTTCTCTATTGCATTTCCAACTTTAACTCCACTTACCCTAGTGCTTCCCCACCATCTATATATACACCATAGTGGCGGCCACAACACTAGGTGAGCTACCTCTAGCATTCATTTCCTTCTCTCTTTTCATTCAAGAGCTCTACCTACCTTCCTCCTTCCATTTCCACCTCATTTCCACCTTCCATTTACACCTCATTTCCTCCCAAAAACCCTAGTTTTCTAGGGTTTTCACCACCAAACCATATCCATTCATGCCATTTTTGACCTAAGAGGGAGGTGCTTCATCTACTACAACAAGGAGGTGAAGAAGGAGGAGTCTTCCCCATGTTGTATTATCCCCACTCTACTCATTCTTCTTTGTTTACTTTTCTTATTTTATGAGTAGATAAGCCCTTTGTGGTGGGATGTTTGGGGTTACAATGTTACTTTGATACCGTAATGGGGGAATATATCTTATAAACTCAATAAGTTTGTTTTATGATGGTTTATTTCTACTTCTATCATATTTTCCATAATACTTCTTGTGGTTTATTCTTGAATACATGGATCACTTATGGTTTTACGCAAGGAACCACCTATGTCTAGGAAAAGATAACATGTGTGAGGCTATTTTGGGATTTTCTCCTAGATCAGATTAGTGGATCCTACCTAGCACCCCATATTCCCACACATATAGACCTTTTTTCGACTGCTAGGTGTGAGATCTAAGTAGCCTGTGTGAGATTGTTTATGTAATTGCCTAGGAGTTTACTAAAATCTAGATGGGGAGTAATGTGGAGTGAAATACCCTCACCTCTACTTCCCATGTATACCTTTGGCTTCAAATTACCTTAAGTCATCTCACTCTAGAAACCTAGATTACCCAAATCCAACTAAAATTCCACCTAAACCTATGCCAAGTGAGCCTCGTAAGGCTAGATAGGGGGTTCAAGGGTGTAGCTCCCCTTCCCACACTCTATTCTATCAATGGACACCCAATAGACTAGGATGATTTCGTTGCATTTGACTAATTTCTTGGTTTGATAACCTAGAATGAATGGTTAGGTTTGCATTATGTGATCCCCCCAACTATTATCTTAGTATCATTTTTCAAACAGTCCACCGCTGATTAATATTGCTTGAAATCCATCTTACTCTCCCTTAGCTTGTTAATGCTAGTTTAATTGATTGCTTTTATTGCCTCTTAGTAAATTGCTTAGATTTGGATACTTATGTCTTATTTGAGTAGTTAGTGCTTGTTTGAGCTTGCTAGTGTTAATCTTGCTAGTTAATTGTAATCTACATTATTAATTTCTATATTTCCTAACCTGCCTTACTAGTGTAACTTAGTTCTAGTCTCTTGCTATTGCTTAGTTAGTTGTTTTCTTTATTAAGTAGACTTAACTTGTTAAGGGTAATTTTTGGTTTTTGATAATATAACTTTCCTTATTGCTTCTAATTGCTTGCTTAATTAGTATGATCAATCAAACAAACCAGCAAACCCTAAAACCCTATCATCCGCTTTAGGAGCATATTTACCCTAACTTAGATCTCGTCCCCCCTCTCTCCCTACAAATTGAACCCTCACTTTCCATTCACCTATACTACGACACGACCCCATGCACCTACGTGTGAGTATTTTAGTATTGTGAGTGAACCTTGTCTAGGGATTTATAAATTTGAAAGACCCAAGTATGTTCTGAGCTCATGGGTGCATCTAGTCAAGTATAATTGATTAATGTGTGCAACTCTAGCGGGACACATCACCCACCACTATAACATAGAGGGTCCCACATCCCTTTGGCAGGTGAGAGTCGAGAAGAAGCCACTTCTAATGAGGTTCAAGGCACCGTCTTGACTAAAACAAGATTTTACTATGTGTAAGAGGAAAAATCAGTCATTTTGAGGGCTCAAATTCCTAGAAATTATAGCCATTGATCCTATTCATAGTCACATCATTGATACATGCTCAACCCATGTGGGTTGTTGACAATAAGATACCGATGAAATCTCTAAGACAATGACACTCTATGTGTAAGCCATCAGTCGACAACTAATGAAAGCCTCAACTTCACTAGCCTAGAAAAACCATCAGTTTCCCACCTAGAGAAGACAACAAACATAAACTAAAGAAATAAATAGCGAATAACTGATTAAGTCCCTCAGAAGTCAATTCATGGAGCCACCACTTTGTCAACCAATGACATTTTAGGTCCTCAACCAATGAGGTTCTTGATAAGGCTTCAGTCCTCAACCAATGAACTCACCATAGATCATTAGTCCTCAACCAATGAACTTCCTAGGGATCACAAACCCTCAATCAATGAAGATATTTCCAATGACAACCGATGAAGTTGCAAAACCATCAACGAATGTTGTTTCTGCTCCCTTCCTCAACTAATGAAGTAATAAATCTACCTATTGATGATGTTCCTAACCTCACTAAACAACCACATAACCCTGCATATCCTCTATCACACTATAAATACACCCCATTTACCACTAGGCCAAGGATTCCAATTTATTTGTTCCTCTATGGAGGTCCCACTTCAATCGATAGAGCTCTCAATTGAGGAGTCCATTTGATTATTGATTCTCAAAGCTTTTTGACGAGTTCCACTGCTTGATAGAGCAAGGAGGTCATACATACGTCATCACACCAACCTCCATCCATCTCAAAAAAAGCCTCCCCCCACCTTCAATCCATAGATCCATACCATCTACCACCATATATTTTCTCCCACCTTCACCAGGACGGGTAGAAAACTGTGACAGTCAAACCTTGAGGTTTCCATCAACCTTTAGATTTAGAGTGATCACATGTAGTACTACTATGGAACCCAAGAATGCAAACCACAAGTTTGTTTACATAAAATAAGATTAGATCTAAATCATGCATGATTCAAGCATGTACAAACTTGATCAAAGTACTCATATCACTCCCACAAGTCTTTCTACAATAAATCACATACACATTAATGAAAGATGAAAATCCATCTTATCAGTTACATAAGAGAAATAAGAATGAGTTCATCTATATCATGATAAGTGTATATTAATACAACATTTTCATAAATACCCAAAACCCAAGTAAACCAAGATACTAACTCTATCTAGTATCTTATATCACTAACGCAAGTAACTACTAAGAACACCACTTCTCAGGGCTACCACTGATTTGCTTCCTTCTCTAAGGGTGATTCTAATTCTTAGACATGAAAATGTTATATATGCAGAGTGATGGGATACATGCCTAATGAATGAATAATTCAAAAGAAAAATTGCAAGTACTAAAATATATAGTTAAGCTTTGTAGGAAGTTTAGACATGCAAGTTATCTAGCAGAGTAGGGTGATAAACATATGAAGGTGCATGTAGATTCCATAAAAAAATTCAAGTATGAAGATAATATCACATCAAATCATACCATGATCTCATTGCTAAACATATTAAATACAAGCATAATACAATAGAAGAAAACATTGTACAACTCTAAAACCATTAGTTCTTTACTCTCTTTTAAATGTTCCCCTGAACTCACTTGGAATGTACCATCCAAGTGAAAGCCACTACTGTGTGACTTACCATACAGATCTTAAGGTAAACTTGGGACCTTAAGTTTAAGGTCCCTAACAATGCAATATCAATAAATATGACTTTTTTCCTTAGATGATGTTTATTTTTAAATTAATTTTTATATTACAATTAATATCAGTTGACAAAAGTATTTTTAAAATTTAAGACAATTTGACTTTGTTTGCTCAATTTATGCAATTTTATATACTTTTTTAGTTTATATATAAATTTGGACATTTTGGAGGTCGAATTGCAATTTTAGTACATCTATGTTTTGTTACATGTGTATCTAACAATCACAAATTTTTTATTATATTTAGATGTTCTTGAAGTTTGTTGCATATGGTACCAATTCCCTACTTAGGTGTTCTAGAAGTTTGTTGCACATGGTACTAATCTCGTACAAATATTAAATAATTAGTAGTAATGGGAAATTTCTTAGTAGCCTTTCAAATAGATGAAAATTCATAGTTACATCAATAATTATTTTATATCACATGCAAAGGATAATTCCAGCAATATTACCATCAGACTGATAGGATATCAACTACAGTAGCGGATTTTCTTCTTTACCTCCGATGGTCAAACCACTTTTGACCAAAAAAACCACCAAGTCAAAATTACATGAGTTGCATGATCGGCGATCGAATTGTTTCTTTGTCAGAGCAACTCCTTCATTAGATCCTATTCATAGTCACACTACCGCTACATGCTCAACCCATGTGGTCTGTTGACAATAATATACCGATGAAAGATCTAAGAGAATGAAACTCTATGTGTGAGTCATCGATCGACTACCAATGAAAGCCTCAACTTCACCATCCAAGAAAAAATCATCAGTTACCCATCTAGAGAAGAAATTAACCATAAACTAAAGAAACAACTAGCCTATAACTGATGAAGTCCCTAGGATGTCAAATGATGAAGCTACCACTTCATCAACCAATGACATTTTTTGGTCCTCAATTGATGAGGTTCTTGACGTGCCTTCAATCCTCAAATGATGAATTCACCAAAGATCATCAGTCCTCAACCAATGAACTTCCCTGGGATCATAGATCCTCAACCAATGAAGATACTTCCAATGACAACCAATGAGGTTGCAGAACCATCAACCAATGATGTGTCTAACGCCTCCCTCAACCAATGAAGCAACAAATCTACCTAGTGATGAATTTCCTAACCCCAATGACAACCACATAACCCTACATCTCCTATACTACAATATACATACGCCCCATTTTCCACTAGGCCAAGGGTTCCAACTTATGTGTTTCTCTAATCAGGACCCATTTCAATATAAAGAGCTCTCGATGGATGAGTCCCTTTGGTTATTGATTCTCGAAGCTTATTGACAAGATCTACTACTTGATACAACTAGGAGCTTTATGCCACCACCTCAACCTCCATTCATCTCGACAACAACCTCCCTCCCATCTTCGATCCATTGATCCATACCATCTTCCACCATACATCTTCTCCTACCTCCACCGGGACAGGTAGACAACTTTGACAGCCAAACCTTGAGGTTCCCATAAAATTTGAGATTTAGAGTGATCACATGTGGTACTAATACAAAACCCAAGAATTAATACACATGGTTTTTTTCCATAAAATAGTATTAGATCTAACTCATGCATGATTTGGTCCCCAACAGTTCTTGATACATATAGTGGCCCTTTATGTGAATACCTTACTGGTGGGGGGTTAGTCCTCTCTCCCTATAGTAGGTTGTAAGGCTTGAGATGGGTTTTTGTATACCCATGTCTCTATTGTGGTCCACTTGTTTTGTTTTGTAGCTTTAGCTACCACTCTTTGGAATATATTTACCTTTTCAAAAAAAAAATCATGCATGATTCAAGCAAGTCCAAACTTGATTAACATACCCAGATCATCTCCACAAGTCTTTTCTAAAAAAAATACAATACACATAATGATGGAAGATGAAAATACAACTTATCAGTTACATAAGAGAAATAAGAATGAGTTCACCTATATCATGACATATCTATATAAATACAACATTTTCATAAATACTCAAAACCCAACAAAACCAAGATACTAACTCTATCTACTATCCTATATCACTAATGCAACTAATACTACTAAGCACACCACCTCTCAGGGCTACTACAGATTTTCTTCCTTGTCTGGGGGTGATTCTATTTCCCTAGATATGAACATGTTATATGTAAAATGATGAGCTACATGCTCAGTAAATGAATAATTCAAAAGAACAATTATATGTACTAAATAGATAGTTAAGCATTGTACGAGATTAGACATGCAAGTTATCAAGCAGAGTAGGGTGATAAACATATGAAGGTGCATGTAAATTCCATTACAAAATTTCAAGTAAGCAGATAATACACTACTACAAAAATAGCTTATAACGTCACATTTAGAGACGTTGGATATTATCAAAAACCGATTCTTAAAACCTACAACACCGCTAATTAGAGAGACCGACATCTATATTTGAAGACCGGCCAGAAACGGGTATCACTTTTTATTAAGCGTCGGCTCCCTAAGACAAACCGATGCCTAAAATAGCCCGCCAAATCCAATTTTTCAAGTGAAAAAAATTACCCCCCAAAGTTTCACATATGACGTCAATTTTGTACCTAATAAATGACGCTTAACGATGAAAAAATTACCTCCTAAGTTCGTCTATTTTTGTGGAAAAACCAATGCTGAAAAGGTTTCACACGCCGTCCCCATGAAAATTTTTAGGGTTAAGATTGTCCAATAGATGTCGGTTTTTACTGGAAACCGACGCATATTGTTATAATTTGAGAACATTTATTTTTTGTCGACATATATAGATAGATGTCGATTTTTCTATTTGGAACTGACGACTATCAGTGAACATAAGTGTCGGTGTGTTGGTGGTAATCGACGCTTAAAGTTTGAAGTGTTAGTTTATGGTAATAACTGACGCCTATTGTTAACTTAATAGCACCTGCGCGAGCTTTGTTAACTTAATAGCACCTGCGCAAGCCAGGCTCTTCCCCTTTCTCTATTTCATCAATTTCACTAGGGTCTGGCGATTAGTGATTCTGCCGCCGTCTGCTGCTCTTCTGCCTTACCCGCCACCGGTCTTCCTTCCATGTTGCCTCTGCTGCTTCTGCCGCTCCTGCCTGCCACTCCTGCCGTTACTGCTATTGTCGCTTCCTACTCTTCTGCTTCCTTTTGTTGTTGTTGCTGCCTACTCCTCTGCTCCTCTGCCTCTTCTTCCTCTACTCTTGCTCCTGCTCCGGCCGTCGCCCGCTCATCGCCGCTGCCCGCTTGCCGCCGCTTCCCGCGCTCCTGCTTGCTGCTCCGACCACCTGCTCGCTGGTCCTGGTACCCTTCTTCCTCCTCTTCTTTCTCCTTGCTCCTTCTCCTGCCCCCCTACCCTCAGGGTGCGGACAATGGGTTGGATATTATACATGTTTGAGTACATTAGGGTTCTAATTTATCCTTTTGTTTATCAACCGAGCTGTACTTTTTTATCTATTGCTTTGTATTTGTTTATCTACTGATTATATTTATTTATCTAATGCTTTGAGTTTACTTATTTAGATGTTGCTATTGTAAATCAACCTAGAATATGAACAAATCTTGTGCTTGCATATATTTGTGCTTCTAATCCTCATGCTTGACCTAATTTAGTAAATTTTGATGCATGTTGAAATAAGATTCAAACTTGTCCATTCTAGCATCCTAATTTGATTTGATTATTTGCTGTGAACCTTGAAACATGTGTATTAAAGATACATTGATGTCTCAAACTTAACTCACATGTGGGTCTTCTATTTCTAAAATGAATATATCTTCAATCTGCATTTTTTCACTTTTATACTATGTGTATTGCCTCTAAAATAGAAGATCTATTTGGTAGAACTATCGACCTTTGTCCAGACCCTAAAGTGGACTCTATGAACACAGCCAATTAAAGTATCATATTAATATATAATAGTTTATTTATGGAAGTTACATAGCGACATGCAATTTTTAGTAGCAAAATGATCAAAAAAAACCTATTATATTTTTCTACTATAAAAAGGTAAACCCTAGGAATTGATAGTATAAATGCATCTAAACATTCATAAGTTGTTAATGTGTCACTTGGAGAGAAATGGACATATTCCTATTTAAGTAAAAATTACATAAGACATAATATGAAGTAATGATTAGTAACATAATGTGGTGGTTATCTATATGAAATTGATCATATATGCAATTCAAGTAGAAATACTAGAAAGAAAGATCATGAAACAAGCATGAAATTGCAAATAACCTTAGATGGGAAAGAAAACTTCAAATCAATGCATGGTGTTTCATGGTTTCTCTTCCTAATGAGTTATGTTACAAATATCTGTATATTAGGTTAAGACATATTTCTGTTATGACATGTTGAGTTTTTTGCTATATTATACCCACCAGGGTAAGTAGGGGTAGGATAGGAAAATTAGTGTAAAAGTATGGTAGGGTAGGTTGGTCACTACGGTGGTGTTGGTGTGCCACAACTGTGGTGAGGGTAGTATAGGACAGTCGTGGGGTAAGAATACGGTCGTGGTATGGGGCTGGTGGTGATATGCTATGTTGGTGGCCACGGCCATGGCAGAGTGCCACGGTCATGGTAGGTGAGTGGCACCACTGTCGTGTTGCATCACACAACCATTTTAGAGGAGGGGGATGTGGACGTGGAGCAACATCATGATCGTTTTTTTCTTCTTTGGCCACGGTCGTGGCAGATGGCCACGGTCTTGGAGACTTGGGGAAAAACCCTCTTGAAATGCTGGTTCTTGGTCATAAATTCACACGACTGTGGGAAGTGCCCACAGTCGTGGTGAGGCTTGCACCACTTGATTATCCTTTAAACTTCATCATTCTTGGATGTATTTTCTTGGTGACGACTCTTGGCCATTGGAGGTAGGTTGAGGGAGATTTTGGGGCCTCCTTTAGACCTCCCCATGAGTAGAGGAGCCCTAGAACTCCTTTCTCTCTCTTCCATCTAAGGCATGGTCCAAGTACCTGAAAATAGTGAAAAGAACATCATAAGTGCATTTGGCAATGATAAACACATTAGGGGCAAAAGCTTGTAATCTAACATGTTTAGATTTGATTTAAGTACAAAATGGCATAGGATGGAGCCCTAAAATTGGGCTACATCACTGCCTAATTTAAATCTTTGATATATGGAATCATGGTTTATTTACTATTTAGTATTTACTGAGAAACATGATTAGATGATGTTACATAACTTAGGATATGAATGATGAAACTAGGGTTGTGGGTATAAGAATGAAAACATACATGTATTTGTTGGCCTAGAAACCCATCCAAGATTTACTCATTAGGAGTAAATCTTGGATAGTCCCCAGTCTGGGACAGTTCTTGAACACCTAATCTCACTTGGGATGTAAGTGTATAATGTGTATTGGGTTTTCAAGAAAATTTTGATAGCATTTCCCCGTTTGTTCTCTAAGTACATATGTACTTGGAGAATAGTGGGGAAATGTTGCCAAAATTTTCTTAGAAACCCAATACACATTATACACTTACTAGTGAGATTAGGTGTTCAAGAATGGGATAGGTGGTACACATTTATTATATATAAGAATGACAACACATGTATTTGATGGCCTAGAAACCCGTCCAAGATTTACTCAATACGAGTAAATCTTGGATAGTACCCGGTTTGGGACTGTTCTTGAACATCTATTCTCACTTAGGATGTAAGTATAATGTGTATTGGATTTTCAAGAAAATTTCAGTAGCATTTCCCTGTTTGTTCTCTAAGTACATATGTACTTGGAGAACAATGGGGAAATGTTGTTGAAATTTTCTTGAAAACCCAATACACATTATACACTTACTAGTGAGATTAGGTGTTCAAGAATGGGATAGGCGGTACACGTTTATTATATATAAGAATGACAACACATGTATTTGTTGGCCTAGAAACCCATCCAAGATTTACTCAATAGGAGTAAATCTTGGATAGTCCCCGGTTTGGGACTATTCATGAACACCTAATCTCACTTAGGATGTTTTAACCATTAATTATATATAAGACCTTAAACCCTAAAGTTTTAACCATGCTTAAACTCTAATCTGTTAACCCTAGACCCTAATCTTGTTGTAATATATACTTGTTTTCTCTTT
Organism: Alisma plantago-aquatica; assembly: GCA_963693085.1. Classification (NCBI taxonomy): domain Eukaryota; kingdom Viridiplantae; phylum Streptophyta; class Magnoliopsida; order Alismatales; family Alismataceae; genus Alisma; species Alisma plantago-aquatica. Next base: position 636,081,762 of record OY856415.1, read on the forward strand.
GATCATAGAATGGATAGAACATGTGTTACGACCCCACCTCCCGATAACCCCCACTTAAGGGAGAATGAGAGGTCGAAGCCGCACCCATGTCTTCCGGATCAAAGGTTCGGCAATTAACCAAGAATAATTATCAAATTTTAACATACTATACTGAAAGCTGTAAGAAAAATAAAATTTTGCATACCTTTTGAAAACTTGGATCTCTAAACTTCTATCTACACCGATACTAATCTATCTAATCCTCCTTTGCACTTTAATTCTCATTTATTATCACATGTGCCACTTTACTGTTTGTTCTTTTCATTTTACCTTAAACGCCGACAAACAAAACGTCAGTCAGCCGTAGCTGGTATGTGGGGGAAACAATAAACATGCAACTATGATAACAATGTAATCATTCAATTACTTGTTTAACAACCAATATTACATTTTAGATATAACTCCCCGATCCAAGAGTACCCTATCCTCTGTGTTGTCCCCATTAAACCCCTCATGATCCACCTATAAGTGAACCAGTTTCTAGGGTTGAGTCACATGGTACTACTCGTAAGTAGACCACTCCTTAACTCGGGATTTTCTAAAGAGTCTCATGGCACTACACGTAGGTAGCCCAGTTTCTAACTCACGGTAACCTAGACCTTACTCTAGGATTACCCCTTTTTTAGCCTTTTCAAAGTAATAGAGGTGGACCCGGATCTAGCCAGTTATATATGCACATTTATGGTGATAATCATAGTCACTTTATAGTGGCATGAAATAAATAAACATACAACAGTTTAGTTGCATTCAATGCGATTAAACATCCGGGAATCCATCGGGAAACTAAAGCAGTTATTCATAATCGTAACCGCATACCTGTCTTGGAGATCTCAAGCAACAATTTATCCAAATCCAACTAGATGTCCAACCAAGCAAGCCAATCAATCAATCAAGCAAACATTGATCCTGAAAACATGTATAATGTCTAAATGTCACAAGCATAACCCAAACAATCCTTATTGACTTGGGACACCTTTCTAAGGTTTCTAAGTCTCATTAGGATGCATTAGGGTTTCTTAGATCAATTTCTCAAACTTTATCCTATTTAAGTTAACAAACCCTAAAACAACTTTTCCACTCATAAAAACCCTAATTACTCAAAATTTGACTTAGGATCATCATATCCTTATTTATTCATGGATTTGAACCATTAAAAGACATGTTCATCTAAATTAGGGTTTTCAGGCTCATTAGTGCATAATCATGCACAAAACCCTAAATTAAACCAATTATATAAAAGGATCATCTTTTTAGATCTTATTCTCACTTTTATTAACAACAAGTTAATATCAGCTTGAATTATCCATCTATCATCAAATCTAAGGGTTTTTCCTTAATTGAATCATTAAAGATGATAACTTTATGCCCTTTTCAAATTTCATGCATATTTAAGCACATAAATCCTAAATTATACTAATCACGTGCAAAGTTCTTCCTTTTTGAACTCAATGTTCCTTTTTACATTTAACAGGTTAACATCAACTCTAAAGACCCATTAAACTCTATTAAACACATTAAACATATCAAAATAGGGTTTCTTAATCTTTAATTCATTAAAGATGATGATTTACACTACTTTTCGCATATCAAGAGAAAATAGCTTCTGATCATATTTTTATTGAATACCCCTCGTTTTTAGGATCAATTTTCATATAACATTTGTCTCAATCCGAGCAACGGTTCATTAGTTACGAATTTTGTAAAATACTTACTTTTGGACCAATCAGATTGCGCCACGTAGGCCTTTCCATGCCTCGAACTCGGTTGCTTGAAAACATAACGAAAGGTCTGTTATGCCCTCCCTTAAGTCGATTGCTGTTGTATCTCATGGAGGGTATTTTCATCAAAAACCCGCTTGAGCTTCTCCTACCTCACGAGAAACCCTAGGCTGCCGCCTACAGCGACGCGGGGGAGCTCTTCTCCTCTAATCCTGGTCTCCAGAGCGTCGACGATGGTCCTCCAGCCTCTGCCTCCCTCTTCCATGCTCTCGCGCATCCGATGGAGCCTCCTACACTCAGCCACGGTGGCTGGCCTTCGCTGGCTGAGCCTGTCATCTGCGGCCGGCCTGGCAGGCCGTGCTGTAGATTACTTTGCGACGGTTGCGGCCTGGGAAAGGTGGAAAACCACCCTCGACCCTAGAGGCAGCTTCCTGCCTCCACCAAGCTCACACAGTAGCCGCTAAAGTCCTTGAAACCACCATGTGCTCACTTTGTTAGGGTTAGCATGGAAGAAGAGAGAGAAGAGGTTATGGGAACGTGGGATTCTCTCTCCCTTAGAGCTAGGGCTCTTCCCCTTATATAGGAGTGAGAAACGAAGCCCTAGATATGCTTATACTCGACTCAATGAGTCCTAATCAAAAGGAATCATATTCCTTTTAGGAGAAGTATCCTTCTCACTCCTCATCATCCTTTTATTATGCTCTATTATTTGAGTATGTAGGAAATTAGAAATTCCTCTTTCTTATCCTCTTTATCTTTGCTCTTCAAACCTTAGGCACGAAATCCTATTTTCCTTTAATAGAAATTACCTTCTTTTTAGCAATACCACACAATATATTAATTGTATACTCACATTATCTTCATATTTTCTGTTATGGGTATTTTCTCTTTCTTCTTTTATTCATTGGGCTCCTTGGACCCCAAAGAATTCTAATAATTCGAAATTCTATTTATTGGCTACCTATTATCGTTCTAGATGCATCTTTATGCTTTATTTCCCATTATCATGTGTATTTCTTATTAAAATATCTCTTTTTGAGATTTTCTCTTTATTTCTCTTTTATTTTCCTCATTGGTATTCCTTTTATCATTAGGAATCCTTGGGATACGAAATTCCACTAAGATCTCCTAATTCCACTTATTTCTAACATTTCAACATTATTTTCAATCTCTTTCTTATTAAAGAAATACTTAATTAAACTTTTCTTTTCTTATTGCCTTCTTTTGCAACTTTGGACTCATTGGAATCCAAGGAACCCAAAAGGCACGAAATCCATCCTTGGATTACATCTTTTTGCCTTCTAGAGGTTTCTACCTCTTTCTATTCTTCAACTATTCAATTATTCATTTACTATTTTATTAATTGAATTTTTCCTTTCTTCATTTCCTTATTATTGGGCCCAATAGCCAATAAAGCCCACAAAAAAACCATCAAGGCTATTGTAAATGAAATCCACCTATTCAAAACAAATCATATCTTTATTTGTTCAGTTATCTTTAATATGAGAAATTGCATTTCTCACCAATTGAACCCAAAAATTGGGGTTTTAACATCCTTCCCCTCTTATAGGAATTTTGTCCTCAAAATTCAATCAAGCAAACAAACGATTCAGGATAAGACTTTTCCATGTCCATCATTGTCCCCTATGTGGACTTACCCTACCCATGGCACTTCCAAAGAACCTTTATCATCACTTATTCTTTTCTCTGAGTTCTTTCACTCTGGCGTCTATAAACTGCACAGGTGACTCAGGTCATTTCAGCCTCCCTTGGGGCTCACTAGGTTCATTGCTCAGCACATGGTCGGGATACCTCACATAGTGCTCATATGGAAAACATCCCACATTACTTTATCCCAAGGGGTAAGGTCGATCTTAACCTTCTCTTCCAAACCATATCAAAAGAACCCATGCATCGGGCACTCAACTCTCTTAGCTATAACTTAGAGGGGTCGGATTTTCACATATTCTTCCACAGTAACTTGTATGTCAGTCTACTTTGCATCTGCTCACAACTCTCATCGTCTCTAGGCTCCTTTCAGCCCTTACACAAGCAAAGTGACTTCATCTATACGCATTGTGGTCCCTTTCCTAACCATCATGTGGTCCTTTTCTAACCATCATGTTGTCCTTTCACCAACATCACCTAACTGAAGTGGTGACCGACACAACCTCCCTTACAGAGCTTCTCATAAAACCTCATACTGGCTATGGTGGTCATTGTCACATTTTTCATAGGACAAGAACTGTCTCTAGATATCGCCCTGAACGAGCACACATGCCCTCATCAGACCCTTCATTCTGGATCATACTAACCATAGTTAGGGGTGATAAACTATACTAACATTGAGTTCTTCATGTACTTACTTCCACTTTATGAAAGTGAACCTTTAGGTCAAACTCAAGAACCTTTGAACTCGCTTCATGGTGTAGTTGAACCATCTCTCTCATGGGTAGTTCAACGAGATCTGTCCCTTAACAGAACTCTTTCTTTCTCATGTTATCTAGGTAAGGCGACCTACCATAACCCACATTGTATCTCGACCTTCTTTGGCCCAGGGTAGACCCATCACAACATCCATAGTGTTGAGCTCCCATTCCCTCTCAAGGACTCTTTTGTCCTTTATATCGATACACTGGGTTACTGGGGTTCGTCCTTTACTTCCTGGCTTGCATGGCCATAAACCACATGCAACCTCATCTTAAGCATCCAAAGTGCTATTGCCATTTTCCACGGTGTATGATGATCTTCAACCATGATTTCATGTATGTCATGATTCTTCCAAGATCAAATCCTCTGAAACCCAAAACCACTCTAGTCAGGGTTTCGTCACCTTCTCTTCCAAAGAAGTGCATCTGAGGTTCTACCACCGTCCTTTCATTACATCAAGGACTAGACTGGCTAACCAAACAACCCTTAACTTTTCAACGCATCTTGTTACATCTGAGTGTTATCCAAACACCTCCTTTTCAAACTTAGGGTTAGCCAAACAACCTCTTCTAGCTTCTAATCAAACAAGTCAGATGTATCTCAACCAGAGCACCCATTACCACTTCACATCCTTAGGTAACATTACACTTCCATGTATTTCACTTATCATGTCACCTCAAACTATATGTTCATCTTCATAAGAACACTCTCTGATTCCATCATCATGGTGATCAAACACAACCTGGTATAACTTGTAAGTTCCACATAGCTCATGATAAAAAACATCCTCATAAGGAAACTACCTCATTCCTCTTAGTGTTTACAAACCATCCATGTATCATTCACTTTACCAGGGTAGATATCTTCTCTATCCCCATTTCTCATGGCAACACTCCAACCTACATCATCTCTTATCCGTGGTGTATGACATGCAAAATGTCCTATCTCTCACCCCCATAATAAGAGGAAATAAGCATTTGGCTGCAGTCCAAATACTGAGTTCTTCCTATTCCAAGAGTAGAGATGGTACATCCCACCTTGCCAGTACACCTTTAAATCTAAGTTGCAACGTGCCACATATGTCTCTTCATCATAAACAACAAGATATTAAACTAGTCTTGAACCTACTGAGGTTTATATCCTTGGTCATCTCCTCTAGGTCTATAGGGTACCGACTCTTTTGGGGTCATCCCTCTTCCCTTATGCATCAAGAGAGTGCCCTACTCATCTTCCCTTTGGGTCCCATGAGTTCATGAAGGTGATCAATCTCCTAACCCATGGCCCTCAGACAATGATAGATGTTACCTTCCGACCCTATGGTCATGTGCAACTGGGGAATTAGGAAACTCCTACTTTCATCGATCTTATCCCTACCTGACCCTAGTATAGACTTAGGATTCACCATTATAGTACATGTTTACTTAGAACCTTATCCAAGTCTTCTTCATCTCTGTTTCTGCATTCATGGGCTGGCTTTCATCCTTTCATAGGGATCATGGCAACCTGCCTACCTTGGTCAAGCCCCACACCGATTACCTCCATGGTAACACATCCATATGCACTTAGAGATGGATATCTATGGGTCTACAAGTTCATTCTCATACCATGCACTTTTCTCTTAACTTCTCAAGATCCTGTGAGACCTCTTTAGGTTACCTTAAACCAACCCAAAAAATACACACCCTACCAAAGGGGTCCCTCTCCCAGGATGGGAGGAAAACTATCTCTAAGGTCACAAAAGCTCTTAGGTCTAGGGTTTACATCCACATGAGCTTACTTAACCCTTATCAAGGCACAAGCAGATCACCTACTGAACCATGCTAGGTCATAATTATCCTTCTTTCCTCGATGTTGGATCAAGATCAAACTTTCCCTTTATCATTAGCCTAGTTGTGAGGGGTTCTAAGGAGCTCAACTTCTATAGGAACACATCAACCTTAAACTTAAGGGGCTTCCCTTTCCCCCTATACATGAGGAGTACCATGATCGTTTCTATAGGAACTCAATTCTCATCATGAGCATCAGGTATACCACTTCCCCTCTTAGGCCTAGGAACCCTAAGTTCTCCTGCATGCTCTGTCTCTTAACTACAAACCAAGCATGAAAAAGGCATGACACACACTCCTTGTCATCCTTCAACTCAAGCAACACTTAGTGTTGAGTCCTCCTTAAGGACAACCAACAAGGTACAAGGCCTCATAACCTGCTACTAAACCTTTCTAGGTCTAAGGAACTCTTTTTCCTACCTCAGAAGGTAAACACCTATATTGTAGGCACATAGGCACCATATGCTTCATCTTCACTCCCTAGGGTTTGGTCCCTCTAAAGGCAACCAAGATATCATCAAATTATGAGGCAACCACTGTCATCCATTGTTCAGGGTTTTAGGCTTCCAACCTTCTTGCTGGGTTTCCTGCTTTCTCTAGAGCTAACCCTACATCCAACCTCACAATTAGAGGTCCTCTCTTCATGAAAGATCAACCTCCAAAGCATTCTCTACATGGGTGAAGCCTAGGTTCGCACTTATGGTTGCTCAAGATCATCCATAACCCTTTATGCTCCATCATAATTCCTTATCCAGGGTTTCATCCTACTGTCAGCACCATGACGTGCCCTAGGTGCCAGCTATACCCTACTTGCACAAACCCATAGGGTTTCTAAGGTCCTTCACTAACATCATCATCTAAGGAGCTGTCCTTTACCCTAACATGCACAACCCTTCCCAGGGTTGGGTTGCCAAAGGTGCTAGGTTACCCATGGATCAAATGGCATCCCAAAGGCATGCCCTTTCAAACACCTGGTCCAACTCATCTCTCTCTAACCTTCACTTAGGGTTAGGGTTAGCATCATCCTCAGAGGGTGTGCTAGGTCTCTACTTGAAATGGAGATCTTTATCTCCAAGACTAACTTATCCTCCAGACAAGAAGGTCTAGCCTCGAGTCTCTTCTGAGGACATGACAACTTATGTCATACGACCTAAGCATGTATCTATTATTTATTTTTGCGCTTAATCTATTAAGCTTATGTCCATGACATCTTATTTATATGCCTTATTAATTTAGTGGAGGATTCCTTAAACCTTATTAACCTTACCCATACCTCAAGATGGTGAGGAGAAGAAAGAAGACCCTAATCCTTTAGGTCCTTATCAGAATTTTGTGATGAGAAAAGATGAATAAGATGAGAAGTCCTAAAGGTATCTTATTTTGATTCATACCCTAAGACTTTGGCCAAGCAGTCACACGGATCCGGGAGTCCTCGTATTCTGACTAGCGGTGCGGAGGAAAATCTTTCCAGCCCCCGGTCGTGATCCTTTTCTAGACACCTCCATCTTTCGGATACTCCTCTAATAACTCCCTTGGGTTCTATGGAGTTTGTAAAATTTAATAATTATTAATGGTTAACTGAGGAACCTAAGCTCTGATACCAAATGTTACGGCCCCCCCTCCTGATAACCCCCAATTAAGGGAGACCGAGAGGTCGAAGCCACACCCATGACTTCCAGATCAAAGGTTTGGCAATTAACCAAGAATAATTATCAAATTTTAACATACTATACTGAAAGCTGTAAGAAAAATAAAATTTTGCATACCTTTTGAAAACTTGGATCTCTAACTTCTATCCACACCGATACCAATCTATCTAATCCTCCTTTGCACTTTAATTCTCATTTAGTATCACATGTGCCACTTTACTGTTTGTTCTTTTCATTGTACCTAAAATGCCGATAAACAAAATGTCGGTCAGCCGTAGCTGGTATGTGGGGGAAACAATAAACATGCAACTATGATAACAATGTAATCATTCAATTACTTGTTTAACAACCAATATTACGTTTGAGATATAACTCCGCGATCCAAGAGTACCCTATCCTCTGTGTTGTCCCCATTAAACCCCTCATGATCCACCTATAAGTGAACCAGTTTCTAGGGTTGAGTCACATGGCACTATTTGTAAGTAGACCAATCCTTAACTCGGGATTTGCTAAAGAGTCTCATGGAACTACACGTAGGTAGCCCAGTTTCTAACTCATGGTAACCTAGACCTTACTCTAGGATTACCCCTTTTTTTAGCCTTTTCAAAGTAACAGAGGTGGACCCAGATCTAGCCAGTTATATATGCACATTTATGGTGATAATCATAGTCACTTTATAGTGGCATGACATAAATAAACATCCAATAGTTTAGTTGCATTCAATGCGATTAAACATCCGGGAATCCATCGGGAAACTAAAGCGGTTATTCATAATCGTAACCACATACCTGTCTTGGAGATCTCAAGCAACAATTTATCCAAATCCAACTAGATGTCCAACCAAGCAAGACAATCAATCAATCAAGCAAACATTGATCCTCAAAACATGGATAATGTCTAAATGTCACAAGCATAACCCAAACAACTCCGTATTGACTTGGGACACCTTTCTAAGGTTTCTAAGTCTCATTAGGATGCATTACTGGTTTCTTAGATCAATTTCTCAAACTTTATCCTTTTTAAGTTAACAAACCCTAAAACAACTTTTCCACTCATAAAAACCCTAATTACTCAAAATTTGACTTAGGATCATCATATCCTTATTTATTCATGGATTTGAACCATTAAAACAATTAAAAGACATATTCATCTAAATTAGGGGTTTCATGCTCATTAGTGCATAATCATGCACAAAACACTAAATTAAACCAATTATATAAAAGGATCATCTTTTTAGATCCTATTCTCACTTTTATTAACAACAGGTTAATATCAGCTTGAATTATCCATCTATCATCAAATATAAGGGTTTTTCCTTAATTGAATCATTAAAGATGATAACTTTATGCCCTTTTCAAATTTCATGCATATTTAAGCACATAAATCCTAAATTAAACTAATCACGTGCAAATTTCTTCCTTTTTGAACTCAATGTTCCTTTTTACATTTAACAGGATAACATCAACTCTAAAGATCCATTAAACTCTATTAAACACATTAAACATATCAAAATAGGGTTTCTTAATCTTTAATTCATTAAAGGTGATGATTTACACTACTTTTCACATAGAAAGAGAAATTAGCTTCTGATCATATTTTTATTGAATTCCCCTCGTCCTGAGCATCAATTTTCATATAAGATTTGTCTCAATCCGAGCTATGGTTCATTAGTTACGAATTTTGTAAAAATACTTACTTTTGGACCAATCAGATTGCGCCACGTAGGCCTTTCCATGCATCGAACTTGGTTGCTTGAAAACATAACAAAAGGTCTGTTATTCCCTCCCTTAAGTCGATTGTTGTTGTATCTCGCGGAGGGTATTTTCATTAAAAACCCGCCCGAGCTTCTCCTACCTCGCGAGCAACCCTAGGTTGCCGCCTACAGCGACGCGGGGGAGCTCTTCTCCTCTAATCCTAGTCTCCAGAGCGTCGGCGATGGTCCTCCAGCCTCTGCCTCCCTCCACCATGCTCCCGCGCATCCGATGGAGCCTCCTACACTCAGCCACGACGGCTGGCCTTCGCTGGCTGAGCCTGTCCTCTGCGGTCGGCCTAGCAGGCCATGCTGCAGATTACTTTGTGAAGGTTGCAGCCTGGGAAAGGTGGAAAACCACCCTCGACCCTAGAGGCAGCTTCGTGCCTCCACCAAGCTCACACAGTAGCCGCTAAAGTCCTTGAAACCGCCATGTGCTCACTTGGTTAGGGTTAGCATGGATGAAGAGAGACAAGAGGTTAGGGAAACGTGGGATTCTCTCTCCCTTAGAACTAGGACTCTACCCCTTATATAGGGGTGAGAAACGAAGCCCTAGATATGCTTATACTCGACTCAATGAGTCCTAATCAAAAGGAATCATATTCCTTTTATGAGAAGTATCCTTCTCACTCCTCATGATCCTTTTATTATGCTCAATTATTTGAGTATGTAGGAAATTAGAAATTCCTCTTTCTTATCCTCTTTATCTTTGCTCTTCAAACCTTAGGCACGAAATCCTATTTTCCTTTAATAGAAATTACCTTCTTTTTAGCAATACCACACAATATATTAATTGTATACTCACATTATCTTCATATTTTCTGTTATGGGTATTTTCTCTTTCTTCTTTTATTCATTGGGCTCCTTGGACCCCAAAGAATTCTAATAATTCGAAATTCTATTTATTGGCTACCTATTATCCTTCTAGATGCATCTTTATGCTTTATTTCCCATTATCATGTGTATTTCTTATTAAAATATCTCTTTTTGAGAATTTCTCTTTATTTCTCTTTTATTTTCCTCATTGGTATTCCTTTTATCATTAGGAATCCTTGGGATACGAAATTCCACTAAGGATCTCCTAATTTCACTTATTTCTAACATTTCAACATTATTTTCAATTTCTTTCTTATTAAAGAAATACTTAATTAAACTTTTCTTTTCTTATTGCCTTATTTTACAAGTTTGGACTCCTTGGAATCCAAGGAACCCAAAAGGCACGAAATCCATCCTTGGATTACATCTTTTTGCCTTCTATAGGTTTCTACCTCTTTCTATTCTTCAACTATTCAATTATTCATTTACTATTTTATTAATTGAATTTTTCCTTCCTTCATTTCCTTATTATTGGGCCCAATAGCCAATAAAGCCCACAACACAGCCATCAAGGCTATTGTAAATGAAATCCACCTATTCAAAACAAATCATATCTTTATTTGTTCAGTTATCTTTAATATGAGAAATTGCATTTCTCACCAATTGAACCCAAAAATTGGGGTTGTAACAACATGGATGTCCATTTGCAATCGCTGCACCCCAGAATTTATTTCTGGTCTTGATCAGTTTATTAGATTTTCCGAGGAACATAGGAAACAACCTGGAGATAGGTTCTACTGTCCATGTAGGCATTGCGGTAATAACTTGAAAGTCAACACTGGTGACAAAATCAAAAGTCATGTCATGTGCAATGGGATTGTACAAGGCTATATAGAATGACACTGGCATGGAGAGATTTCAAACTCGAAACCAGTGGATGTCGATAGTAGTGCTTGTATGGAAGAAGTTATTGCCTCCGATGAAGTAGATGTGAACAAACCAGTTCCAGTAGACATCGTTGATGCGATGCTGTATAGTTGTGGGGTAGAGCACACCGAAACCGATCCACCTCCCATGTTTAGAAACATTGTGCATGATGCTGAGATACCATTATACACAGGTTGTACTAAGTTTACAAAGCTTAGCACTGTGTTGAGATTGTATAAGCTGAAAGCAAACAATAGATGGAGCGACAAAAGCTTCACATCATTGTTGTCTTAGTTGAAAGTAATGCTTCCTGAAGGAAATGAGCTGCCAATCTCAACATACCGGGTAAAGAAATTGTTGTGTCCAATGGGAATGGAGGCCGAGAAGATACACACATGCCCGAATGATTGTGTATTATTTCAAAAGGACTATGTGGATTTGAAATATTGTCCAAAATGTGGTGCGTCACGGTATAAATTAACGACTTCGGGGGAGTCCAAAACTGGTTCTCCTGCCAAGATGATGTGGTATCTACCTATAATATCACAATTTCAACATTTGTTTTCCAATTCGATAGATGCGGAGAATTTGAGGTGGCATGCAGATGTTAAGAAAAATAATGATGGAATCCTACGACATGCGTATGATTCCCCACAGTGGAAGAAGATTGATCTATTGTACCCTAAATTTGGAAAAGAAGTCAGGAATCTAAGACTTGGGCTTTTTACATATGGGATGAATTCGTCTGAGATATTGAGAAGCCAACATAGCACTTGGCCAGTCATGCTTGTTATTTACAATCTTTCTCCCTGGCTGTGTATAAAAATAAGTACGTTATGCAGTCATTGTTGATATCGGACCCTAAACAACCTGGAAATGATATCGATGTTTATCTTGAACCTCTGATTGATGACTTAAAGAAAATCTGGGGTTAAGGTGTGATGACCTTTGATTCTTCATGAAGAGAGACATTTCATTTGCACGCTATGTTGTTTTGCACTATTAATGACTTTCCAGCATATGTGAATTTTATCTGGATATAGTGTCAAAGGAGCTAAACTGTGTCCTATATGTGAAGAGAACACTGATTCAACAAGACTAAAACATAGCGAAAAGACTATATATCTTGGTCATCAAAGGTTTCTTCCAAAATTCCATCCGTATCGTAGGAAGTGCAAAACATTCAATGGATGGAATGAGGAATGGAGTGCACCTAAACCTATACCGGGGAGGTTGTTTATGAAAGAGTAAAAGACTTTATCAATGAATTTGGTAAGAGATCACAATGTATTATGGCCACACGAAGTGACAAATCTTTATTCAAGAAGAAGTCAATATTTTGGGATCTTTCTTATTGGAGTTCTTTGACAGTCAGGCATTGTATAGATGTCATGCACGTTGAGAAAAATTTGAATGAGAGTGTCATTGGTACTCTGTTGAATATACCAGGTAAGACTAAATATGGGATAAAATCCAAACTAAACCTACGTAAAATGGGAATAAGGTCAGAATTAATAGAATTACATGAAATGGGTAATCAGAGAACATACTTACCTCCCGTTTGTTACATGTTGTCTAGAAAGGAGAAGAAAGCTTTTTGTGAATGCTTGGTAAATGTTAAGGTGCCATAGGGTTACTCATCCAACATATGTAGATTGGTATCAATGAAAGATATGAAGTTGATAGGTCTTAAATCTCATGATTGTCATGCTCTAATGCAACAAATATTTCCCATGGCAATTTGATCTATATTGTCAAAGCATGTAAGGTTTGCAATCACCAGACTTTTTTTCTTTTTCAACAGTCTGCGCAGCAAAGTTATTGACCCTGATACTCTCGATACTTTGCTAAGAGAAGTGTTTGTTATCCTATGTCAGCTTGAGATGTATTTCCCTCCTTCGTTCTTTGATATCATGGTACATCTTGTTGTCCACTTGAATAGGGAAGTGAAAATGTTGGGACCAGTTTTCTTGCATTGGATGTATCCCTTTGAATGATACATGAGCATTTTTAAAAGTGATGTTTGAAACCGTTATCAGCCTGAAGGGAGTATTATTGAGGGTTATGTGGCGAGAGAGGTTATGGATTTTTGCAATGACTTTCTGACTGGTAATGACACTCCTGGTAATGACAAGAATATTGAATTTGGCAAAGGAATTTTGGGATCTTGGGTGAAAGTAATCAGTCGTGAGCAATTGGAATAAGGTCACTTGTATATTTTACACGACATGGACGAAGTGAGTGTTTATATCGAGGAACATACCAATTTCATCAAGAGACAATATCCTCAAGCCAATTCAATGTGGCTTGCTAGATTGCATAACAAGACATTTATTAAGTGGTTTGAAGATAAAGTCTTACATCAACTATTTCAAACACCGGATGATATTACTAAAACTATAAAATGCCTTGCCTTTAAACCAAAATTGAATGTTATGTATTATGAAGGGTATGACATTAATGGATTCACATATTACACAAAGCACCAAGATGATAAGAGTGTCATCCAAAACAGTGGGGTCATCCTTCAAGCGTCGACTATGTTTTTTGCAAGTGCAAAGGATAAGAGTCCACGTGAAGCTAAAATGGCATATTATGGTGTAATTGAAGACATATGGGAGTTTGACTACATAGATTTTAGAATTCCTCTCTTAAAATGTAATTGGGTTGATAACACCAAAGGAGTTATAGTGGATGAATTGGGTTTCACTTTACTGAACTTTGAAAAGATTGTCGAGAAGGGTGAACCATTTATATTGGCATTACAGGAGAAACAAGTATTTTATATCGATGATCATGCAAATGATAAATGGTCAATTGTTCTTCATGGTAAAAGACAGTTAATTAAAGATCATATAGATGAAGAAGAGTACTATGATAAGTATGATGACTCCAGTCCATTCTTAGTTGGGTTACCAATACCACAAAATATTGAAGCTAATGATGACTTGTATGTGCGCAGAGATCACAATGAAGGAATGTTAATTGATAAACGATCACAACATTAGAGGCATGCATGTTTATATTTTTATATGTTTCATTTTTCAATGTTTCATTTGTATATGTGAACTATACAATATTTCGTTTTTAAATGTTTCATTATCTTCTAGTTATGTCAAATGCTTTGATTTTTTAATGAAATTTTCAGATGGCTGAGCATGGGCATCATGACCATGATGTCCATGATGAGCATGGCGAGGATACCAATGTTCCGCCTCACATTGTAAGTTTTAAAAATATATCATATATTTCTATCTATATGTCCATTTATAGTTATATCATGTAAGTGTGTTTATTTTGTCAAATTTTAGATTGATGATGCACATGTACCCTCTGAAGCACTTGAGACACTTGATGAGCAGTATCAAAAAGTTGACAAGAGAAGGGGCATCACTATGATCAATAAGTTAACAGTGCTAAGGGGAAATGGACCCAAACTGGTTGTGGATTTTGATAATAAAGGAAATGCAATCGGAGTGAACCACAATTCGTTTGTTTCATATCTTGGGTATGTTACTCGTAGCCATTTTGGTTGTAAGATAGATTCTTGGCATAAAGTTTCTAAGGGGAAGAAAGACTTAATATGGAAGGATTTATGTATGAGTTATTATTATTTGCAATTCTATTTTGTAGATTACTAATTCTTTGGATACTAGTTAATAACAATTCTATTATGCAAAGTATATTTGCGTTGGATGAAAAGCTACATCGTAAATGTGTGATGCAATGCTATGGGAGGGTCATAAGGAACAATAGGACAAATGTCACCCGAGAATACCTAAAAGATGGTGAGAAGAGGAAGAAGTCAGCCACTGAACAGTGGAACTTCTTGGACCCAGACGAATGGGACGTGTGTGTTGCTTCAAGAAACATTGATGAATTCAAGGTATTAGGTGTTACTCCCTGTTTAATTAATATACTTTGTATTCACCTATTAAAGATTAACCTTTAGTGTTACTAACCAAATCAATGTGCATACTAATGAGGCTATCAGTGAGGCGCAAAGAGCAAGGTGTGCACTGAATGTGCATGACCACACAATGGGTCCAAAGGGCTATGCAGGCGTTCGCCAAAGACTACAGGCTGAGTGTACTGTTCAGTCTACTGCTACTCAGGAGTCCTCTACTATAGGTACCGTCCCTCTACCTCACCATGATGTCTGGATAGCTGGGAGGCAAAACAAGAAGGGAGAAATAAAGAATCCCGCAATTGCTCAAGCGGCTACAAAAATGATAAAATACAACTCTTAGGGCAATCGTTCGAATATTGATTATTTGTAGTGTTTACTTACCAATTTCTATTGATGGCGATTAGCGGGAGCTGCACGAGCTGAGGAAATAAGGAAAGTTCATCCCTGAGGTCACAAGGGATGAATTGATAGATGCTTTGGGTAACCCAGAGCATCCTGGACGTGTTAGGGGTGTAGGCGCTGGTGTGGGCATCAAAATATTCTTTGGGCCATACCAGTACAAACATGTCCCAAAAGTGGAAATTTTACAAGAAGAGGTAACCTATTCTTTTTTTAGAATGCTACTGTAAAAGGGAATTCAATAATCAGAAGCTAACATTTCTTTTATCCATGTATAGGTAGATAAGATAGTTGAAAGGAGAGCCGATGAAGTAGTTGATAAGAGAGTCAAGGAAGTAGTTGATAAGACACTCCATGAAGCAATGAGCAAGTGGCATGCATCTTTGACTGCCACTCAGACAGTACCTATGGCATCCCACTCTACTCCTACTGCAGAGGTTGTAAGTAATCCTATAGACCCACCACCTAGCACATCCGACGTAAGTATTTTTAGGACATAGTACCTAGTCTTTTCAAGATGATATGTATATATGTATATAACATTATTTACGTAAATTTGTGGGGTTGAAGCCATGCCATCTAAAAAGTAATGAATACATCGTTGTAGAGGCGTCGGCTTACCCATCCCTTCCAGGGGAAATGTTTCATGGGTCTCCATTCCAAAGGGTTGGGTTCGTGTGAGCCCGCTATGTATATTCCCCAATTGGATAGATCTTCTATTTCCATATGCCCACCCAGATTGTGAAATGCTTAGTGAGGCAGAAGGTAGAGTGGTATTATGGCCCAAAGAGGATGTCGTCTATACTGAAATTGTATGGTAAAATTACATTATGTTAAATTATTAGTGTGTATATATGAGGTCAATTGATCTAAAATTATATATACAGGTTAAAACGAAGACACCCAGAGCATCTAGGCCTCCACCTCCTACATTACCAAGTTGGGTTCCACAGGACCTACCTGCCCCGTTAGGTCCTAATTGTAGGGGTATGGCAGTATGGTTAGGCGAACATGATATAATTTTCCCTATAAATGTTTCTATAGATGCGGATGCTGCAGGTCAATCATACGAAAACAAACTATTTATACAAGATATTTTGGAGTTGTTTCGCTATGATTGGGTGAATACATTTGTGATAGAGCTATGGATAAGGTGAGATATTGTTTATACATCCATATACCTTGTGTAGGATCCAGTGATCTAGTTTCTTATATATTAATGCATACGTAATACATGTTTTACAACTACTTAGACAAGATATGTGCAGATTTTTCATTTGAACATATAGGATTTTTGATTCCGTCTTTGATTAGTCTAGTAGCTAAAGACCTTTCATCAGTTCAACAATATTGTTGTGATGCTTTTACAAATTTTGGTCAAAATAAGAAGACGGTGATAATAGCTCCATTCAATGTGGAGTAAGTTTACTTTGCTTATAATTTGGACTTAAGAAAATTATATTTTTATTGTGGATTTTAAGTTATTAATTTTTAACTTTGTTACCTCTAGGGGTACGCATTGGGAGTTACTAGTTATTGTCCCCAGGACGTTCATTGTCTATTATCAAGATCCTAAGGGGACTAAATTGAATCCAAAATATGTAAATGCACCGAAAATGGTATTATTCCGGTGAGAAAATTTCATTTTTATATCCGTTAGCATATGTTATTACATTACTATTTAATTATGCAATTTACTGTGTTACATTAACATGTACATGTTTACATGAATTCAAAAAGACTGAAGGAAAGGTCCCCAGGAAAAAGAACCAGCTAATAATTTGGGAGAATGTGGAAGTAAGTTCCCGACTCCAATGTATATATTATTTATGTGAACTGTGCTTAGTTGTATTTTTTAATATTTTGTGTGCTTCAATTTATAGTGTGTTACACAAGATAATGGTTGGACATGTGCATACTATGTGATGCGATTTATACACATGATTATCAAATATGCCACAGTGGACATCGATACCATACATGAGGTATTATATATAGTCTCATTAGATAATATACAATATATCAATCTTATTTATATATTATTAATTATATAATACATCATTCTCTTATACATCATTCTCTTTGTAAGTGTTTAAAACTGACCCCACTACATGTACGGCCTTATCAGATGTACATGTTTCCTATATGACGGAAGAATTAATGATGTAAGAGAAGAATGGGCAAAAGCTATACAAGTAGTGGGGGTTTTAAAATATAATTGGGATGTTGATAGTGATAATGACTAAAGAATGATATTTTGTAAATGATTTTTTCTGAATTGTCATATGTGTGAATGTTTCTACATGTCTGGATGTTTCTACATGTGTCTGAATGTTTATACATGTATGAATGTGAAAATGAATGGAACTGCAGGTTGCTACATGAATGTTTCTATATGTGTCTAAATGTTTCTACTTGTGTGAATATGAAAATGAAAGGAACTGCAGGTTGCTACATGAATTTTCTACATGTGTCTGAATATTTCTACATGTGTGAATGTGAAAATGAAAGGAACTGTAGGTTGCTACATGAATGTTTCTACATGTGTTTGAATGTTTCTACATGTGTGAAAATTGAATGGAACTGCATGTTGCTAAATGTGTGAAAATGAATCTTGTTAAATTTACAGGTTTGTGGCATGTTGTTGGTTGATATCAATGGATGTCGTAAACATGCAGTTCAGTTCCACAAAACTGTAGGTTTCTAGATCCTGCGACCATCCACAACAAGCCTGCAAATTGATCACAAAAAAAATCAAAACATAGGTATCGGTTATTAGTCAAAAACCGACAACAAAGGCTTACATCGTTGGTTAATAGCAAAAAACTGTCGTCTAATGTGGCCAGACAACACGGCTATGCTGGCCAACACGACCGTGGCGGTAGGTGATATGGCATTGGTTATTACTAAGAAATCGATGCCGATGGTGTCCTAGATAGTGCCCTTTTGTGGCACGAAGGGTTTGAGCGTCGATTTCCCTACTAATAACCGACGTTTATAGTGCCCCTGCTGGCGCCCTTTTTGTGGCGCGAAGGGTTTGAGCGTCAATTTCCCTACTAATAACCGACGCCTATAGTGCCCCTGCTGGCGCCCTTTTTGTGGCGTGAAGGGTTCTGGCGTCGGTTTCTCCACTAATAATCAATGCCTATAGTGCCCCTGCTGGCGCGTTTTGGGTGGTGCGAAGGGTTTTGGCGTCGGTTTTTAAACTTACGCCTAAGGGTTCACCTTTTAGTGTCGTCCACATATGTGTCACTTTTTAACCGTTGCCAAAGACCTTAAATAACTGACACCAAAGATCGGTTGTGTAGTAGTGATATCACATCAAATCATACCATGATCTCATTACCAAACATATTAAATACAAGCATGATTTGATACAAAAAAACATTGTAAAACTCTAGCCATTAGTTCTCTATTCTCTTTTAAATGTTCCCTTTAACTCATTTGGAATGTACCATCTAAGCAAAAGCCACTACCGTGTGACTTACCATACAAATCTTAAGGTAAACTTGGAACCTTAAGTGTAAGGTCCCTAACCATGCTATATCAATAAATATGCCTTTTTGCCTCAGTGGATGTTCATTTTTGAAATTAAACTTTAGATTACAATTTAATATCAGTTGACAAAAGTATTTTTAAAATTTAAGCCAATTTTGACTTTGTTTGCTCATGCTATGCAATTTTATGTACTTTTTGAGTTTATATGTAAATTTAGTCATTTTTGATGGTGGAATTGCAATTTTAATACATGTATATTTGTTACATGTGTAGCTAACAATCATGAAATTTTAATTGTATTTAGGTGTTCTTGATGTTTGTTGCATATGGTACGAATTCCCTACTTAGGTGTTCTTGAAGTTTGTTGCGCATGGTACCAGTTCCATACAAATATTAAATTAGTTTGTAGTAATGCACAATTGCTTAGTAGCCTTTCGAATAGATGAAAATCGTTAGTTACATCAGTCATTATTTTATATCACCTGCAAAGGATATTGCCAACAATATTACCGTCAGACTGATGGCATATTAACTACAGTAGCGGATTTTCTTCTTTGCCTCCGATGGTCAAACCACTTTTGACCGATGAAACCACCAAGAAAAAAGTAGATGAGCTGCATGTTTGACGACCGAGCTGGTTTTTATGTCAAAGCAGCTCCTTCGTCGGAACACTCCCACAGCCAAGCGTGTCTACCGTTAGAAATAAGAGCAATCGTTCGTCAAAGTATATGGTTGACCGACAAGAGCGAATGCTTCTGCCGAGGTTGAAGCGACGAAGAGTATGTTCTTGTGAGCCGATGGTTTATGGAAAAGCAGAACCCACGAGTGGTGTTCTTGCCTAAAGAGAATCTTGAGATAATATTAGCCGATGAAAAATAGACTGGCGACCGATTCTCAGCCTGGACGGAACTTCTCATACTAGACTGATGGTCGGGCATCTTGCACCCACCGATGGAATTTTCGGGCATTGTCGATCCATGGATTTTCTAGTCTCTTTGAGTGACAAAAATACGACCTTAGACCCTTTGATACCACCCTACCAATAAATACCCCTCTCTATTCTCGTCAAACAATTCCTTAGAGAAACCCCTTGTTGTTGCTAGAGAACGACGAAGGACCATCAGAGTCTAACAAAAGTGCAAGTTGGTAGATGCATGCCCTAGACTAAGCCTTCTTAAGATGGATCTAAATCTTCTAGACTTGTTTCTTAATTTCTACATGTAAGATCTTGCCTTCTAAATCCCTACATGTCAGACCTTGCCTTCTAAATCGTTTGCTTGCTATTTTCCCTTCTCTTTTTCCTTGACTGAGATCCATAGTGCTACAAGTTGGAAACTTGTGCATGTAGTTTAATAACCTTCTTTTCTTCTTGTTTTGCTTTAGATACACCTTGTTCTTGGAGGAAAATAACATTCTTGGAGCTTTTGGAGGACAAAGCTCGAACCTTTACTATGCATTTTAGAGACATCTTGATTGGACTCTATTTTCTTCACCCCTAAGGCGATGATACAATATTTGATGCATTTCATTCCTACTTGTTACATGCATATCATTAACTTATTCTAAAAACCTATAAAATGCTAAAAATATGATCTTTTATGTATTGTTTTGTATATATATGGCAGTGTTACAAATATTGAAGTATAATTTAGACGCTAAGTATATATTCTTGTGTAGTACAATTGTTTTCTTTAAACATGCATAAACTAAAATTTGAGATACACATGAAAAGACCCTTAAAAATATCATTTTTATGGAATTTTCATATGTAATAAAGGGGATTTAGATCCACATGTTACACCTTTCTATATAATGGTATCCTATGGAAATAATAAGGCTTTCATTTACTGTTATGATACTGTAATGGTTACTGGATGAGTTTCTAGTATTGAATATTGGTCATCTATGCTAGGTTTTTTAACATATGTATGTCTAATTCTTATAAATATCATAACTTTCACATCATCTGGAACTTCAAGTTCAATGTATGCATAAGTTCTCTACAAAATGTTAGGTGCAAATGAGATTTCTACAAGGATTATAATTGTTTTGGTGTAAATGATAATTTTGGGTTTTTACTGAGCTAATTTGAGGTTTTCAGGTTTATAGTTATGGATGGATAAACATATCATGATGGAGTAAGATGGAATTATTTATATATTTTCTATCTTCTTAAGTTGTAATATATGATTTATTTTATAAGATTTATTTAGGATCTTGTATGAAACTTGATTGATGGCGTTAAAATCAATTAATTGGCTTGACTAATCCAGTGTAACCTTAATCATGTGATGCCATGTGACCATAGAACTACCTCAATGTTAGGAACTTCTATGTAGTGAAAGGAGTAATCCTTGTAGTAATTTTAATTGTAAGAAGGAACTCAGAGTCGTATATTGTTCAGTATGTGCAGGTGCAGAGAGGGTATATCTTTGCAATCGTGATTCTAAAATTTTAGAGAACGATTGAGGCTATATTTAGGATTTCATAAGAATAGAACTACAGTCATATCTGGAATTCAAAAGTTTATGCTCTAGTTTTTGGTGTCATGCCCTATGTACCCAAGACAGACCATGTTTTTAGTGGGATGGCCATTGTGTCCCCTACTAGTAGGTTGGGTTGTTGTGCCACTATAATCTGTAACTTGTACTGATGGAGGGGAAGATATCTATAAGATTTAGATCATCCTAGATCTTTTGCGGAGATGATTGTGAATTCAATTTGCTCATCTAGTAGCTTGAGTGGTACACCTCAAGCAACTGAGGGCTTAATAAAATATGCAACCCAAACATGTAGTATATCTGTTAGGGCTATTTCATGAATCATTTTGGATGATAAATATTGCTATGCTCTTCTTACTCGTATCTAATATGATTCATATTATTACATGTTCATTTATATGTACATGTACATTAACTTGTATACATTCATTTTGTAGACTTTGATTATTTCTCTAACCTGTAATAATATATGATTTAATTGATATAATTTCATAACCTTCATATAAGGAATAAATGATACTGAGGTTATATCATATTGCTGGGACCTAGGTTCTCACCTAGTGGGTATTCACACCTTTTTAGGTGACAGACAACACAACCAGACAGATGGTGGCAAAAAAATCAATTTGGAGATCGATAAAGTTGATAGGTTGGTGTTGTTCTTGTTAGAGTCCTAGAGTCATCCTGACACCCTCAGGCTTGGACAGGGGGATTTGCATATGATGTATATCGACTCCAGTGTTTTGGTTGTAAGACATGAACAATGTAAATGACATAACTATATAGAAAACACCTTTTCCATATATGTTGTGGCTGAGCCACTGAACTCATTTGAAGTTACCTGATATAAATATATGTGATGTTTGGGAATTTAGAAAAACATTAATACTAGAATATTTATTCCATTTTTTGTAGTATGTTTAATTAGTGATTTATTGATGTATGGTTTGTGTAATCTCATCGATTGTCACATGTGGTGGTATCAAAGCTCTAGGACTATTAATCTACATGGACATATGATTTAGGATGTTGTGTCAATTCTTATGTATCTGATATATCTAATCACAATTTATGGTTATATAGATATGCATGGAGAATGTGAAGATTATGTAGACAATAGTTATTTGGCACCTAGGGGTGCTAATAGAGGATGTATACTGGAGGAAGAGAACCTAAGACGGGGCTAGAACAACCCATTCTACATCCTTTTGATCCTACAAACATAGCCGATGTATCATTACAATCAGTCTTTGGATAACCAATGACAAGGATAATACATTTGGCTGACAGGGCACCTGGACCCCCACCCAGGACACATGTCCCAAATAGTAAGTTATAGGGTCTGAGAAAGACCTTTGAAATGTTGAAAACACGTTGGTTCCACTGAGTATGCTAGAAAAAAAGATCCAACACATGCATATATGTGGTTGACAAAGTTTGAGAATTGGTTTCAGATCCTAGATATCACTGAGGGACAAGATTAAGCATCCATTCTACCTATTAAAGGGTAGTACTGGCCAATGGTGGGCTATTGAGGAGGGTATGATGACGGGTGAAGTGATCGGCTGGGAATAGTTTCAAAAGGAGTTTGTGAGCCATTACTTTCCTGAGACACAACAGGAGTATAATATTACCCAATTTGAGAGTTTGCACCAAGAATCATGGTTTGTGATTGACTACAGGGTGTAGTATATAGAGTTGGTGAGATTTTATCCTCACATGACAATGAGATAAGTGGAGAAGATTAGAAGGCTGAAGAAGTGATTGAATGCCAAGTTGTCACAAATGACGTCATATTTGGAGTCATGTGAGAAGTTTTTCACCTTCATGGAGGCTATTAGGAGAATGAGACAACAACTATGGACCTAGAGATGCCAATGCATGGAAAAGGTTAGCTTGGTTCCATGTAAAGTAGTCAAGAAGTTGCAGGTAGATTTTTTATGCCGTAGTATCAACAGTCACATCACAGGTTAGTAAGATATGAGATGAGGACTGTGATGGAGTGGGTTTTGGAAATCCATAAATCTCCAATAACATATTAGAATCCATATCTTGAGTTATATTAAGAGTTTCAAGTATTTTAGTAAAGTGGAGATGTTAAATGAGATTTATATAATGATTAATAACTCTCTTTATATGCCTTCTTGAGGAATTTTATTGGATGACCTAACATATGAAGTTTTGTCACCAAATTTGAATAGAAGGTAGCTCGAGAGGTAGGGGAGCTATGGTTAAAATTTGGTGGCATTTGGAGTACCCTAGAAGGAGTTATGAAGGTTTGAAATTGGGAAATAATGTGCATTTCTTGTGTTGATTAGCCTAAGTCTTTGATTAAATATCAATGTCACGCACCCTTGTTTTGGGCTGCGTCTGCGTGGGCAAATCAAGGCCGTCCACAGCTGATCCAGCGTCTGAGACCATTAGTTTGAATGGGTCGCGGATGGGCTCAAGCGAGGGACTCACCCAGACCGTTGGATTGAAGATCAAGGGTCCCAGAGTCGTCCCTAACCTTGCGGTTACCCCCTTGACCGCAGGCTTGACCGCAATGTCGAAGTACTCGCTGATCGTGGGTATGTGTGGGGGAGTCCAACAAGGTAGTTGGCTTCAGCGTGAGGAGAGGGGTCGGGCGACCCCTTATTTGGGCTTGATAGAGCTCAGACGAGGGAGTTCCACCCTCCCCATCTCTGTACCTCTCCATCGCAACCTACAGGTTGGAGAGTAGGTTGTCGAAGAAGGAAGAAGGGGAGCTAGAGGGGTGTCCGAAAGAGGATAAGAAGGTGGAAATGAAGGACGAAGGTCTGAGGAGAAGTTTCCTCATGGAAAGAGGACCTCGGTGATAGCTGTACCAGGCGCCGAGCTCACCCACACCAAGGAAGAAGATGAAGTCGGCGACGCCTATGGAGTGCAGACCGCCGCGGATCAAGGTCGTGGACGAGTTCGTAGTAGCCTTGGGAAGCTTTCCGAAGCTTCAGAATGACACAAGGAGGAGCAGAGGCATTTTGCCCCTTTGCTCCGCCGTAGCCAAGGAAGGCGGCGACGCTCCCATCTCGTCGGAGAACGAGAAGCCGTGGGGCGCTACCAAGTGGCCGTGGAGGGAGGTGGATGGATGCTGATCGTTATGGCGGCATGAAGCGCCGACGAGGAGCCCTCTGCACCACTCGATCGCTCGCCGGAGGTGGACCGTGCGGCGGTGCCCTGGAGAAACAGAGGAACGCACACGCGCGTTCTCGCGAGAAAGAAAAAGAGGGGATGAACCGGGTCCAAACCAAGGAGGACCGGCCGACTCAATGCCAAACCCGGGTAGAACTGAGCCGAGCCAGGGAGGACCGACCGGACCAAGCCTGGAACAATCGCGCCCTCACGTGGACACGTGGCGGCCCGCGATTGGCCGATCAAGGTATTTTCTTCAGAAAATTATTAGATCTTGTATAATGCATAGAAAATAGTACGAATGTCAGAAAAATACAAATAAGGTATCGAAATTCTCAGAAAAATGAGTAGAATACAATGGAAGCATAATATCAGACTTTTGAAGAACTAATATCAGTGATATCATGTAATTTGTGTAATACTTGTTTAATGGATAATAAATATCAAATGATGTTCTAAAATTGTGGAAAAATGCCAATAGGTCTATAATAATGCTTATAGTGCACATGATGCCAGGAATGATCATGATGATGTATGAAATCATGTAATTTGCTTAATATGTCTAATTAGGACCTATAACCCTAAATAAAATGCAATAAATAGATGCATGCTCAATAAATCATGGTAATTACAGAATACCTTCATATCAGTAATTAGAAGGCAATATGTAACTCTGAGATCAGTTATATATGGAATTCATAGAAACATGATAATGACTCTTCATGTGATATATAATCCCAAATTAAATGTATTAAATGCATACATGCTCAATAAATGACAAAATTTACAGAATAAGTTCATATCAGTAATTGGAAGATAATATGTAGATCTGAGATCAGTTTTGTACACAGAATTAATGTTACATGAAGATGAACCCTAAATACATGGGTTGTAACCCTAATATGTATAATGCATATAAGATATGATTAATGGACACACAAAAATATATGGAACCTAATGTTCAGATGATGAACTTTGATAATGAGATGTAATCTGGAATATGACATCAGTAAGATAAATCTAGGATAAGAATACAAGTAATCATGAGAATATCCTAAAGAGATAAGAAAACCCTAATATGAACACGATTAGGGTTAAGATGAGATATAATAAGATGAGAACCTGATGATAGTATATGGTCTTGTTGATTAGGTTTGACCAAGCTTATAGTTGACATCAGTGATATGTGTTTAGAATGATCTATCTCTTTGGAAGGTACGCCATTACCTCTTACTTGGCTTATTATACAATATACTTGTGTTATATGACTAGTAAATACTTGGCATATGGTATTGATTGAAATGATTGTTCTTGTATGATATGTTGCATGACTTTCCATACTTATGGCTATGAACACATCAAACATAATATATTTGTTCCATTATATGAAAGCACTAATTCTCTTTGGTAGCATAGTGCTTGAAAGTGATCATTCTCTTTGGTAGCAGATCACATTGTACAATGATCTAACTCTTTGGTAGTAGATCATAAGGCCTTACATCTCATTCTCGTTGGTAGCAGAGATGATGCATTATTCCCTCAGGTGGCAAATGCATGGATATATAATGGAAATGTGCTTAAAATATGTGTTCTCTTTTGTTAATGAATATCCTTGTGCAAGTATATGCTTTTTCTTATATTCTTCTGTTACTGCCAAGTATATTAGTTTTATCTTATTGCCAAGATATGATGGGAGGTATATAAAAAGACACGTAGGCGTACTCAGTACAATATTCTTGAAATATTGTGCTGACGTGTACCGCATGTAATATTTTTGTTTAGGTTGTGGTTATGCTCTTGAAGATCCAGGATAGTGGAGAGTTGTCTAGCGAGCTGATGTACAGGTGGACCTGTTGTCTTAAGATCCTGTTGTTTAGTGGTAGTACATGTATATGTTTAGTTTACCTTTCAATGTGTAATATCAAATGTTGTAACAATTCATGTTGTAATTATATGTTGAATGGTGAACATGTGTGTATGGTTTTATTATTGTTCATGTACGTGTGCTACTGTGTTTCCTTCTGACTTCCTCTGATCTTCTTCTTCTTAGCCTTGTGTGGGATGTTTAAATTGGGATTCTCACCGAGGTGAGGGTTTCAATTTGGACGTCACACATCGGATTAAGATTTAGAAAATCCAGGGACGTCACAGGTGGTATCAGAGCATGAACAATAGCAAAGCCTGACATTTGCTCATTATGCAACACAAAACTAAAGAACCTTGAACTTAATAATCTTTTCGGGTTAGATTAGTCATCTTTTAGAGACTAGATCTGACCTAGCCTCTAGGTTAGCACCTAGATGTCCGAGAACTAGGTCTAGACTGGTGCTTGTTGCGTAGCAAGTCCTTAGATGTCGTTCTTTCCTTGTAGTGCAGCGGTATGGGACGTTGCACTATTTGGAAATGACGTACATAAAAGGAAGAGAAACCCTAGACATATTGCGCACGTTGTCTAGAGTAGCTACACTAGTCTACCCCTTGTTCTCACCCCTTTCCTTAGTTTTCATGACACTGGACTCTCTACTATGTGTGGGACACTCGTTTCTGGTTTTGGTTTTTGATTCCAAACGAATCGAAACTCGATAGTTTTCTCTGACGCTTGTTTTATCGGAGAAAAACTATATAATATTTTATTATGTATATGTATTACAAAAATGTGTCCCCACACATGTACGAGTAGGAGGTGGTCATGCAACCTGAGTGAAAGTGAATGACATCAGTCTAGGAGAGAGTGTAGTTCTAGATTAGATGTCTAGAGCCTTGTTTGGAGTATGTGATAGATAGAATAAGTTTGATGATATGATCTAAGTCATATATAAATGATGTAAGATAGTTGTGATGATATGTGTTTGTCTTTGAGGATGTAAGTTCGGTTTTGAGGATTTGAGATAAGTTTTATGATGTAAGTAACTAGGCTTTTATGAGATAAGATAAGCTAAGTTAAGACGAGGTTGTGAGTCAGCATGAGCCTCAAGCTCTTTTACGAAGGAGGACCTCTAGTGTTAGGACCGGTTTCGGGGTTAACTCCAGAGAGAGTGAGACCCATTGGGAGAAGGTCAGAGAACCTAGACTCC
The DNA here is from genome assembly GCA_963693085.1 of Alisma plantago-aquatica. Taxonomy (NCBI): domain Eukaryota; kingdom Viridiplantae; phylum Streptophyta; class Magnoliopsida; order Alismatales; family Alismataceae; genus Alisma; species Alisma plantago-aquatica. The sequence goes on from OY856415.1 coordinate 636,109,449, forward strand.
AAGATATGAGAATTCTAAGATATGTGATATGATATGTCCTAAACTAGACTACTCCTGAGTGATTGAGATGAGTTGCTTTATGCATGATTCCTATAGTCTTCTTGAACCCTAGATGTCCTTGGGAAGACCAAACCCTAGAGATAGAGAGAGGCTCGTTATATGTGAACATGAATATGAGAACCTTCCATCTGGGTGAGGGAGAGAGCCCAAGACCCTGGAGGAGGTAGCTATGTTAGTTTTTGTGAAGCCTCATGCTCGGGTTGGTGGTTTCCCGCATAGGAATCTAGTGGTGTATATATAAGAGAGCTTTGGATAGGCATGTTTCATGGGTAGAAGACCTATGAATAGTATGTTGTAGCATGTTTTGGTTTGTGCTTACGTGGCTAGAGCTAATGAAGTTATCACTAGTGCCAATGAGGTAATACGAGAACCCTAAACTGAGAGGAAAGATAAAGTATATGCATATGACATACTCATAGAGTTGAGTTAGCTCAGAGAGACTGAGCATGGAACTACCCTCGTGGTATGGGTTAGGAGAACCTCAATTGGACTATATGGAGTTTTGATACATGTTTCATGAGCCACTTGGATAAGTTGTTTAATACAACCATAATATAATATATGTAAGGATGTGTTCAAATCTCGAGATGTGATATATATATATATACATGAATAATGATGATAATGAGAAATTGGAAACTAATGTTGTGATGAAATCACAAATAAATGTTACAGTTTATTATAAACAATGAAATAAGATCATACGAATGGAAACATGTTGCATGAGGTGTTAATCTTAAGTGCGTAACAAAGGTGAAAAAAAAAATATATAGTTTGATAATTAACACAACATAATGATTTTTTTTAACACATTGATGTGCTCTTGATGGATAAAGTGAGTTAATTATGGTTAACTCCCTCCTAAAAGAGATATGTTAACAATGAACATGTTCTAATAATTAGCTCAGTAAAATGTTGATGACATCTTGGTGTATGAGTTAATCCTAGTTAACTCTGTTAGAACATGGTAATATGATGTAGAAACCCTAATGCATGGATAAAGATAGGGATCCAAATCTAACATATGATATATGTAGTGACATAACCTAAGCTTATAAACCTTTGTTTGAGCCTTTTAGGGAGTGTTTGTGCACCCAAGATGGTTGTAAACCTCCTAATAGTGTTGTGGATACATGGTTCTAGGTAACCTTACAGATATGTTACCCCTAGAATAGTTTCTACATGTGGATGAAGGCAAGATAAGGTTTTCCTTGGAAGTATGAGTATGGTTACTTTCGAGGACGAAAGTTCTTTTAAGATGTATATGATGTGACAAAGTGGATTTCTTGAGCTTAATTTCGAGGACGAAATATCTTTTAAGGTGTGTAGGATGTGATGGAGTGGGTTTTGGAAATCCATAAATCTCCAATAACATATTAGAATCCATATCTTGAGTTATATTAAGAGTTTCAAGTATTTTAGTAAAGTGGAGATGTTAAATGAGATTTATATAATGATTAATAACTCTCTTTATATGCCTTCTTGAGGAATTTTATTGGATGACCTAACATATGAAGTTTTGTCACCAAATTTGAATAGAAGGTAGCTCGAGAGGTAGGGGAGCTATGGTTAAAATTTGGTGGCATTTGGAGTACCCTAGAAGGAGTTATGAAGGTTTGAAATTGGGAAATAATGTGCATTTCTTGTGTTGATTAGCCTAAGTCTTTGATTAAATATCAATGTCACGCACCCTTGTTTTGGGCTGCGTCTGCGTGGGCAAATCAAGGCCGTCCACAGCTGATCCAGCGTCTGAGACCATTAGTTTGAATGGGTCGCGGATGGGCTCAAGCGAGGGACTCACCCAGACCGTTGGATTGAAGATCAAGGGTCCCAGAGTCGTCCCTAACCTTGCGGTTACCCCCTTGACCGCAGGCTTGACCGCAATGTCGAAGTACTCGCTGATCGTGGGTATGTGTGGGGGAGTCCAACAAGGTAGTTGGCTTCAGCGTGAGGAGAGGGGTCGGGCGACCCCTTATTTGGGCTTGATAGAGCTCAGACGAGGGAGTTCCACCCTCCCCATCTCTGTACCTCTCCATCGCAACCTACAGGTTGGAGAGTAGGTTGTCGAAGAAGGAAGAAGGGGAGCTAGAGGGGTGTCCGAAAGAGGATAAGAAGGTGGAAATGAAGGACGAAGGTCTGAGGAGAAGTTTCCTCATGGAAAGAGGACCTCGGTGATAGCTGTACCAGGCGCCGAGCTCACCCACACCAAGGAAGAAGATGAAGTCGGCGACGCCTATGGAGTGCAGACCGCCGCGGATCAAGGTCGTGGACGAGTTCGTAGTAGCCTTGGGAAGCTTTCCGAAGCTTCAGAATGACACAAGGAGGAGCAGAGGCATTTTGCCCCTTTGCTCCGCCGTAGCCAAGGAAGGCGGCGGCGCTCCCATCTCGTCGGAGAACGAGAAGCCGTGGGGTGCTACCAAGTGGCCGCGGAGGGAGGTGGATGGATGCTGATCGTTATGGCGGCATGAAGCGCCGACGAGGAGCCCTCTGCACCACTCGATCGCTCGCCGGAGGTGGACCGTGCGGCGGTGCCCTGGAGAAACAGAGGAACGCACACGCGCGTTCTCGCGAGAAAGAAAAAGAGGGGATGAACCGGGTCCAAACCAAGGAGGACCGGCCGACTCAATGCCAAACCGGGGTAGAACTGAGCCGAGCCAGGGAGGACCGACCGGACCAAGCCTGGAACAATCGCGCCCTCACGTGGACACGTGGCGGCCCACGATTGGCCGATCAAGGTATTTTCTTCAGAAAATTATTAGATCTTGTATAATGCATAGAAAATAGTATGAATGTCAGAAAAATACAAATAAGGTATCGAAATTCTCAGAAAAATGAGTAGAATACAATGGAAGCATAATATCAGACTTTTGAAGAACTAATATCAGTGATATCATGTAATTTGTGTAATACTTGTTTAATGGATAATAAATATCAAATGATGTTCTAAAATTGTGGAAAAATGCCAATAGGTCTATAATAATGCTTATAGTGAACCTGATGCCAGGAATGATCATGATGATGTATGAAATCATGTAATTTGCTTAATATGTCTAATTAGGACCTATAACCCTAAATAAAATGCAATAAATAGATGCATGCTCAATAAATCATGGTAATTACAGAATACCTTCATATCAGTAATTAGAAGGCAATATGTAACTCTGAGATCAGTTATATATGGAATTCATAGAAACATGATAATGACTCTTCATGTGATATATAATCCCAAATTAAATGTATTAAATGCATACATGCTCAATAAATGACAAAATTTACAGAATAAGTTCATATCAGTAATTGGAAGATAATATGTAGATCTGAGATCAGTTTTGTACACAGAATTCATGTTACATGAAGATGAACCCTAAATACATGGGTTGTAACCCTAATATGTATAATGCATATAAGATATGATTAATGGACACACAAAAATATATGGAACCTAATGTTCAGATGATGAACTTTGATAATGAGATGTAATCTGGAATATGACATCAGTAAGATAAATCTAGGACAAGAATACAAGTAATCATGAGAATATCCTAAAGAGATAAGAAAACCCTAATATGAACACGATTAGGGTTAAGATGAGATATAATAAGATGAGAACCTGATGATAGTATATGTTCTTGTTGATCAGGTTTGACCAAGCTTATAGTTGACATCAGTGATATGTGTTTAGAATGATCTATCTCTTTGGAAGGTACGCCATTACCTCTTACTTGGTTTATTATACAATATACTTGTGTTATATGACTAGTAAATACTTGGCATATGGTATTGATTGAAATGATTGTTCTTGTATGATATGTTGCATGACTTTCCATACTTATGGCTATGAACACATCAAACATAATATATTTGTTCCATTATATGAAAGCACTAATTCTCTTTGGTAGCATAGTGCTTGAAAGTGATCATTCTCTTTGGTAGAAGATCACATTGTACAATGATCTAACTCTTTGGTAGTAGATCATAAGGCCTTACATCTCATTCTCGTTGGTAGCAGAGATGATGCATTATTCCCTCAGGTGGCAAATGCATGGATATATAATGGAAATGTGCTTAAAATATGTGTTCTCTTTTGTTAATGAATATCCTTGTGCAAGTATATGCTTTTTCTTATATTCTTCTGTTACTGCCAAGTATATTAGTTTTATCTTATTGCCAAGATATGATGGGAGGTATATAAAAAGACACGTAGGCGTACTCAGTACAATATTCTTGAAATATTGTGCTGACGTGTACCGCATGTAATATTTTTGTTTAGGTTGTGGTTATGCTCTTGAAGATCCAGGATAGTGGAGAGTTGTCTAGCGAGCTGATGTACAGGTGGACCTGTTGTCTTAAGATCCTGTTGTTTAGTGGTAGTACATGTATATGTTTAGTTTACCTTTCAATGTGTAATATCAAATGTTGTAACAATTTATGTTGTAATTATATGTTGAATGGTGAACATGTGTGTATGGTTTTATTATTGTTCATGTACGTGTGCTACTGTGTTTCCTTCTGACTTCCTCTGATCTTCTTCTTCTTAGCCTTGTGTGGGATGTTTAAATTGGGATTCTCACTGAGGTGAGGGTTTCAATTTGGACGTCACACATCGGATTAAGATTTAGAAAATCCGGGGACGTCACAAGGACTCACATTCACAATTATCTCCTAGAAAGGAGAGAGGTTGTAGTTTTTTACCAAATAGGGAGAATAGTTCTAGATTGATGCTAGTGACATGGTCATCTAAGTTACAGTAGAATATGAGGACATGCTTTAAATGTGGACAAGTTGGGCATGCAAAGTGGTCTTGCCCCATGAAGAATCAGGAAGTTACACATCAATCAAGGGAGAGCCAACACGAAGAAGTATTGGAAGAGGACAAGGCCAAACTTCTCAGGAAGGGTCTTTTAGACCAACATACAGAGGTAAAGGCTGAGGGAATCAACAAACAACTATAGTGTATGGCATAAGTTATCCAAAAGGAGTGATGAACCACCTAGTCGTAACATGTCAGATGAATCCTCTTCATTCCTACTTATTTGCATCTAAATATGTATTTGTTTTAGTTGACCCAAGTTTGACACACTTATTTATCACCACAAAGGTGACAAATAGTTATAACTTACCTATTTATAGCAGATCCAATAAGCACTTATTAGAATCCCCTTTCATTGTTTAGTTGTGTTACTGGAATGGTGTCCATCTTGCATTATTTTTTTCTCAGGATGCATAATTTGAGTGTATCTTATGCCACTTGATATGCATGGATTTGAAATTATCCTAGGGATGGATTCCTATACATGGTTGTTTTGGACTATGGTTTTAAGGTTGTTCCATTTTGTGATGTGGGTATCTCTTAGATTTTTGAAGGTCATAGGAATATTTTTTCTACATGTCTAGTGTCAACAATGATAGACGAGAAGTTGATGATACAAGGATGTGAAGCTTTCCTATCAGACATGATAGATACAAAGATGAGGATTCCTAGTACAAAGGATGTACCTATGGTGCATGAGTCTTATGTTCGGAAATCGGGGCAACATATAAGGCCAATGAAACAAAAAAAATAATGCCCAATTTCTTAATCAACGAAATTGAGTCAACAACAATGTATCACTACTACAGAAATGGCTTATAAAGTCACTTTTTAAGGTGTCGGTTGTATACAAAAACCGACACCTAAACTCTACAGTGTCGATTTATAACATAAACCGACATCCAATCTATGAAGGTCGCCCAGACACTGGTACCGCTTTTATTAAGTGTCGGTTAATTAATAAACAACCGACACCTAAACTCAACCGCCGAACCCAAAATTCCAGCGAAAAAATTGGCTCCAAAATTTTACATATGGCGTCGGTTCAAAACTAAATAACTGACACTATAGGTTTAGTTGTCCGTTTTTTTAAATAACCGACACTTAGTATAGGTGTCGGTTCATAACTAAATAACCGACACTATAGGTTTAGTTGTCAGTTTTTTTAAATAACCAACACTTATTGTCAACTTAATAGCTCACCAGCCCGACCGATTCTTCCCATTCCCTATTTCATTCCCGATTTCCCTAACCTCCGGCGATTTCTTGCTCCCTGCCGCTGCCGCCCCTCCCTACCATTCGTGCTCCAACGCCCGTCACCGCCGCTCCTTCCTCCGTGCTCGTCCGTCGTCGCCGTCGCTGCGAGAAGCAGTCGCCGCCCACCCGCCCGCCAGCCGCCCTCTCCGCCGTCACCGGTAGCAGCTAGGTCTCCTAGCCTCTCCGCCCTCTCCGCCGCTCCTCTCCTCGTTGTCGGCAGCTACTAGGACTTTCTCCGGCCGCTTCTCCTCTTTCCTCAAGGTGCCCGCCCTGCCTTCTTCTTCTTCCTCTGCTCCTCTTCTCTCAAGCTGCCTGCCCTGCTGCTGGGCATTTTTTTTTAAATTTATTTACTTCTCTCAAGGTGCCTGCCTTCTCATACACATATTGATGTACATAAACCTGTTAGAATAAATGCTAAAAAGGTGTGATTTTAGGGTTTAGGTACTGATTTTGTGCTTCTACTGAGTTGAATCCTCTATTGTCTATACAATACATGTTCTATGATAAGCCTTAGTTAATTTAATATGCATACTTTGTATGTAAAACATAGTAATCGGGTACTGCTGTATATCCAAGTAAATTACATGTAACTAATCATGACATAGATTTTAGAATGCATACTTTGGTTAAATGTACTGCTGTAATTTTTGATCAAGTGATGATATGTAAATGTAGCAATAAGTTAGTAAGGTATCAATGATAAGTCTGTTGTAATGTGATGCAAAATAGTTATTGTATCATGCATATATACTTAATACTTTTTTGTTTTATAGTTGTATAGGGTGTTTTATGTGTGGCAAGTCTATTGTTTAATAGTTTAGCTATAATCATTGTTTAATAGTTTTGCTATATTCTTGGTGAAAATCCTAATCACCCTTCTTTTGCTTAATGATGAACTGTAATGAACACATGTGACATGCTTGGAATGTAAATGATGAACTTTTCCCTAAATTGCCAATCATGCTTTTAAAGACATCAATAATCACCCTAACTTGAAGAACTAGGATTTTAGGTATAAGAATGACAACACATTATTTGTTGGCCTAAAACCCATCCAAGATTTACTCATTAGGAGTAAATCTTGGATAGTCCCCGGTTTGGGACTGTTCTTGAAAACCTAATCTCGCTTAGGATGTAAGTGTATATAATGTGTGTTGGGTTTTCAAGAAAATTTCCGCAGCATTTCCCCGTTTGTTCTCTAAGTACATATGTACCTGGAGAACAGCGGGGAAATGCTGCCGAACGTTTCTTGAAAACCAATACACATTATACACTTACTAGTGAGATTAGGTATTCAAGAATGGGATAGGTGGTACACATTTATTATATATAAGAATGACATCACATGTATTTGTTAACCCTAGACCCTAATCTTGTCCTAATATATACTTGTTTTCTCTTTGATCATAGAATGGATAGATCATGGATGTCCATTCGCAATCGCTGCACCCCAGAGTTTATTTCTGGTCTTGACCAGTTTATTAGATTTTCCGAGGAACTTAGGAAACAACCTGGAGATAGGTTCTACTGTCCATGTAGGCATTGCGGTAACCACTTGAAAGTCAACACTGGTGATGAAATCAAAACTCATGTCATGTGCAACGGGATTATACAAGGCTATACAGAATGGCACTGGCATGGAGAGATTTCAAACCCGAAACCAGTGGATGTCGATAGCAGTGCTTGTGTGGAAGAAGAAATTGCCTACGATGACGTAGATGTGAATGAACCATTTCCAGTAGACATCGTTGATGTGATGCTGGATAGTTGTGGGGTAGAGCACACCGATCCACCTCCCATTTTTAGAAACATTGTGCATGATGCTGAGATGCCGTTATACACAGGTTGTACTAAGTTTACGAAGCTTAGCGTTGTGTATATGCTGGCAGTTGATCTGAAATTATTATATATATACAGGTTAAAAAGAAGACACCCACATCATCTAGGCCTCCACTTCCACCTCCTACATTACCTAGTTGGGTTCCACAGGACCTACCTGTCTCGTTAGGTCCTAAGTGTAGGGGTATGGCAGTATGGTTAGGGGAACATGATATAAACTCCCCTATAACTGTTTCTTCTGATTCAGATTCTACAGGTCAGTCATACGAAACAAAACTATTTATACAAGATATTTTGGAGTTGTTTTGATATGATTGGCTACATACATCTGTGATAGAGCTATGGATAAGGTGAGATATTCTTTATACATCCATATACCTTGTGTATGATTTGGTGATCTGGTTTCTTATTTATTAATGCATGCATAATTAATACATATTTTGCAGCTACTTAGACAACATATGTGCAGATTTTGGATTCGAACATGTAGGGTTTTTTATTCCATCCTTGATTAGTCTAGTAGCTAAAGAACCTACATCAGTTCAACAATACTGCTGTGAGGCTTTTTCAAATTTTGTTGTAAAAAAGAAGACGGTGATAATGGCTCCATTCAATGTAGAGTAAGTTTACTTTGCTTATTATAATTTGGACTTAAGAAAATTACATTTTATTGTGGATTTTGAGTTATTAATTTTTAACTTTTTTTTCCTCTAGGGGTAGGCATTAGGAGTTATTGGTTATTTCCCCCGAGACGTTCACTGTGTATTATCTAGATCCTAAGGGGGGTAAATTGAATACAAGATTTGGACACATAATGAAAATGGCAATATTTCAGTTAGAAATATTTCATTTTTCATATCCGTTAACATATGTTATTACATTACTATTTAATTGCAATTTTCTGTGTTACATTAACATGTAGGGGTTTTGAGGAGTACAAAAAGGCTCTAGGAAAGGTCCCCACGAAAAAGAACCAACCAATAATTTGGAAGAACGTGAAAGTAAGTTCCTGACTGCAATATATGTATATATTATTTATGTGAACAATGCTTAATTAGTTGTATTTTTTAATATTTTGTATGTTTGAATTTATAGTGTGCTACACAAGACAACGGATGGGCATGTGGATACTATGTCATGCGATATATGCACATGATTATCAAACATGCCGTACTGGATATCAAATGTATTGCTCAGGTATTATATAGTCTCATTAGATAATATGATCGAAATATATCAATCTTATTTATAGCTCATTAATTATATATATACATCATTCTCTTTACAGGTGTTTAAAGCTGACCCCATTACAGGAAAGGACTTACCAAATGTTAATGCTCCCTATACGATGGGAGTATTAAATGAAGTAGTAGAAGAATGGGAAACAACCATACAATTAGTGGGGGCTTTAAAATATAATTGGGATCCTGATAGTGAATAATGACTAAACAATGATACTTTGTAAATGAATTTCTAAATTATAATATATGTGTGAATGTTTCTACATGTCTGGATGTTTCTACATGTGTCTGAGTGAAAATGAATGAAAGTGTTGGTTGCTATATGAATGTTTCTACATGTGTGAATGTGAATGAATGGAACTACAGATTGCTAGCATGTGTGAATGTTTATAAATGTGTGAAAATAAAATGGAACTACAAGTTGCATTGCTAAATGCATGTGCTACTTTTTTATTGTTAATTTTGCAGGTTTGCGGCCTGTTGTCGGCTGATATCAATGGATGTCATAAAACCTACAGTTCATAACTGAACTGAACATGTTTCTCATCCTGGGACCAGCCACAACAGGTCTGCAGACTGACAGAAAAAAAAACCAATAGGCATCGGTTATTTGTAAATAACCGACACATAATGTTATAGTGTCTGTTTTTTACAAATAACCGACATCTATTTCGTGTGACGCGAAGATATATGGCGTCGGTTATTTGTAAATAACTGACACTGATAGTGCCCAAGATGGCGCCCTTTCTGTGGCGCGAAGGGTTTGGGCGCCAGGTTCTTACCTAATAACCTACGCCTATAGTCCCATGATGGCGCGTTTTCGATGGCGCGTGAAGAGTTTGGGCATCGGTTTTGGAACCGACGCCTAATGGGTGGACTTTTAGTGTCGCCCACATAGGTGTCGCTTAGAAACCGACACTAAAGGCTTTAAATAACCGACACTAAAGGTAGGTTCTGTAGTAGTGTATCTTGGAAAAGGGCACAAAAGATATATACCTGACCCTAGAGCAAGTCCAATGACCACTCTTGCAACACTTTGCTTCTTTAACAAGCAACACTCGAACCACTAGAGATGTACTCCCAGTGAAACACTATGAAAGATGGTGGTTGTTGTCCTCCTAGCATGGTGGAAACAACCTCTATGCCTCTATGTAGTCCCCACAGACCACCGAGAACTCCATGTTGCTATATTAGAGCCAACAAGAAGAAGTTGTCCCTTTGAATGTCAACCTTCAAGGGTTGATTTTCTCTCCCTCATTGTTTTTCCCTTAATGTCTCACCCTTTTACAGGTAGGACTTGCTCAGGCTCTCTAAGTACCACAACTAGAGAGGACAACACTTGTCATGGAGTATTTTTTTGTCTCTTGGAAGCCTAGATTGCCACTCTATTTATAGGAGGGTAATGATCAACATTTCTAGATCAATCGGGTGTCAAAGAAACATAATTTCATGAATTTTCCAAAACATGTGAACCATGAACCAACCAGTTCACACCTGAATTGATTGGTTCACATGTGAGTTGATCAGTACAACACTTAAGTTGATTGGTTTACCATGTTTCCTATTTACAATTCTATTGGCTTTTAATATTCAATTAATACACAACATGACGGCAACATCAATCCTTGATCCAATCATATTGATCATTGATTCATAACATGAACCAGTCATTTTAAGATCTGAATTGATTAGTTCATTTTTAGACCGATCAATTCATTTTCCTATTCTATCGATGTTGGTTGAAATTTACCTAAAACTTGAATTGATTGGTTCAACGCTTGAACCAGTCAGTTCATAGTCCTATCAGCCAATTTCCATCCCTTGTTGTTTAAATTGAATATCTAACACATTCTTAGTCAAGTTAAACCATATTCATGAGTAAAATCCTATTCTAGATGCATCCTATGTGTGTGACCTTATAGGTCCCAAATTACATTGGCAGTGCATGTGTGTAACCAATGTATGACATTACAAGAAATGATCTGTATCTAGCAATACACCATTTCTACCAAAGTAATTGAAAAGTTGGAGAACAACTTCAACATACAATATGTGATTAGTGTTACCATGATCGTATTGTTCCTTTTTCTCTAATATCTAGTTTAAACTCAAGGCATGGAATCGGCATCCTATTCAACATTCAATCCATGTTCCTTGAACTAGAGCAGACTATATGAGATGCATCTGAGCTCATATATCACATATTGAGTCACATGAGTATGAAAATATATTTCTCAGTCTTGCTTATCAAGTGGCCTAGATATCAATTTCCTGTAGGAGGAAAAAATCACATCTACATTGCTCACACCCAATCTCCATACGACACAATGAACCCAAGCATCACCTTTATGGGAAACCCTTATTGAAAATCACTATGGATGATGTTAAAATACATTGAACAATATGTGATGAGTTTAGTGACTTCAAGTCTAAGAAACAAAATCACCACTATAAAAATGAGAGCTAATTCTATATACCATTTTGTGATCTACATGTATCACTCTCAGGAGGTTTTGTCCAATACACTATTCTCTAACATGTACCTATGTGTTTGGTTTAATATCATATATCATGACTTATGAGATTCTATCATCAACCAACACACACTCTAGTCTTATGTATAATTGTTGTCTATTTTACTCCCACAGTCATATTTGATTAGGGATATAATAGGAATGGATGTACTCTTATCATACAAATGATCTCTTTGTTTAGGTATTCAACCTGAAAACATATGTTATCAAGTAACATCATTCTTCATACATATATTATGTTTGTGTCATCATCTCACGACTGAGACAAACACAATAGTTGGAATGACCTTTATCGTTATCAAATCAACTATATGATGACCCATTACAATCATCATATGATTGGCTCTCTAGGCATACATACGAACAAGATCCCATTAGCACTTAGAGCCAATCACCCACAAATCTTATTACAAGTGATCTTAACATGTCGATTATGTTTCTACTATGCAAGAGCTTTTATAGAGGATTTGAAACATTTACTTCTAATTAGTACATTGAAAGTTTTCACATCTCCCTACTGTATGACTTTTCATATGAGATGAAAGTGTCGTTGTATGCTATCTGAGATTCCTTGCCTATCAGTAGCTCCATTTTTGTCACCATATTTCTACTGTGTCATCAATAGTTGGAAGCTCCCATAAGTTCATCCAAATGAACTTTTTGAACCATACAATATTCTCTGATGTTCTCAAAATAGCAAGGTACTCAACTTCTATTATAGAATTGAACATTTGTCTTGGTCTAAGAACTTCCCCAACTTATAGTTCTTGTTTTAAGATTAACCACAAATTATAGTGTGATCATTAATTTTCTTTGTCATTTTGGAATCTTGCATCAATGTAACCCTTTACACCCTACACTTCCTTATTAACATAACTAAGGAACTAATCCATTTAGTGCTTCTTAAGTACTTAAGGATGTTATTTATGAAAATATAGTTACCTTCACTAGGATCCGGCATATATTTTCTCCACATGTCCAATACATATGAGACAAGGGGATGAGTACATATCATTGCATAGATGATAGATACAATTGTGACTGCATATGGAATCTTACTCAAGTTTTTTATGAGACATTGGGCATTTCCATACAAGATCTTATCTTTTAGATTGAAACATCAATTTATTCTTAATATTCTTGTCCATACAAGATATATGATGTTTTCATTAGTGGCAAGTACATAATAACAATCCACTAATTCTATTACATGCCATGAATGACATATTTCAAATTTAGTGGCAACAACTCTTGCTCCACGCATTTATAGCTTATTTCTTCTTTAGTCCTAAAGTGGAGATTCTATTTCCTTCTTCTTCCTAAGTTCTTCTATGTAGAGAGGGAAGTTCCTTTTCCAGTGTCTAGACTGGTGACAGTGGTAAAATTTCCCTTCCTTATTCACTCCTCCCTTAGCTTTCATCGTAGAAGACTTTGGTTTTTGGCTAGCTTTAGAACTCTTCTTATCTTTAATCTTACCCTTGGACTTCCCTCTGTTGATTATCATCACATATTTGGGTTTCTCCTTCTTCATTTGTGCTTCAAATATCCTCAACATGCCAAGTAATTCTGACAACATCTTGTCAAAATCATTCATGTTATAGTTCATAACAAACTGGTTGTATGATTCCGACAGTGACTGATAATCATATATGTGGCCAACTCTTGGCCTAATGGAAATCTTAGTCTAGCAAGGTTCTCCACATACCCAATCAACTTGAGTACATGAGGTCCTACTGGATCTCCTTCATCAATATTGTACATAAACAACACCTTTGAGACGTCATATCTCTGTTGTATTACCTGGTCTTGCTACATGTTCTTAAGATGTGTACCATCTTAATAACATCCATTTTCTCATGTTGCCTCTATAACTCATAGTTCATCGAGCACAACATCATGAACTTGAAATCTACAACATCTTTAGATTGCTTCTGGTAAGCATCCCTGTCATCCTTAGGCACAATGGGAGAGGGTTCATCTGGATCTAGTATCTATAAGGAGTGGGTCCCGGGCTGATCCACTCCTTACTTTAATTTGAGGAAATAATTACAAAGTAGCCCAATAGATCAAATCCCACAAAATAAAAGCCACTCAAGTAATCAGGGTTCAAAATATTTCTTTAAACAGAATAATAACATGAACATAGTTTTGTTGCAGTGGAAATTATTATCTAACTATTACATGATATTCTCAATAGATTTCAAATAAAGATCCATAGATAACTTCTAACTAAAATCAAAGACTAAATTACTCATATATATTTGTGGTGAGTAACCTTACCATTTTAGAAATCCTCAATAGCTAGATCTGGGCATCCGCAGCTATCTCCTGATCTTCAGGATTTTCAACCTCTGGGTGGGTTGAAAGCAACAACTATGGTAGGGGAAACACAGAGAACAGTATGTCAGACAAATGTTGAGTATGTGCAGTAATTAACAACTAAGCACTACATTAAGAATCTCAAAAGAATAGCATCCAATTAAAGGATGATCAAGAGAAATAAGTGCCAAGAGAATTATATCAGGCCAAGAGATGAGGCATGAGTAGGGAATCTTGCCTTTAAAATTTTCCATTAATAGCAATAATAATAAATTGTGGATGTAATAAGCAAAGATTAAAATGATTTCATGCACGGTTGAGACACCATTGGATCTCAACATAAAATAACGGGTGGAAAAGCACACCCTAGGTGGAAAAGCACACCTATGTAAATAATGGGTGGAAAAGCACACCCTCGGTATAAAAGCATGCTCCTATGAAAATGGTTGTACTAACATACCACTACAAGAAATAAGGATAGTCTAAGATTCATGTCAATAGGTAATGGAAAGTATACGTTTAGTCCATGTGAAATAATAGGATAAGAACATTCAAAATAAATCAGGTGGGGTGAGATGACTCATAAGCATTATCCAAGAAATAAGAATTTCATAATGATGAAATATAGAATAACTACTCATGCCACATATCAGAAAGGATGTTTGGTCATAATAGCAATTCTTAGATAATGGAAAAGATGGACATACCTTAACTTGATTCACTAAACTAGAGATTGAATCCTAACTCTCCAAGTCTAAGGGCAACTCAACCTACATATAGGTTACATCCATTAATTAGGATTTATGTTCTAAAATATGTAAGTATTGTGAAAACCCTAGAAAACCAAATCCATCAGTAAAACCTTAAGTCAATTCTTGGCATTGACCCAACACTGCATTTAGGGTTTCTTGAAGATAAATCTTAAATCAAAATTATAACTTTTTTATTATCATATTTTCTTTCATAATCAAAGTGAAACCAAATTCCCAAAACTCAAATCTTTGGCAAAAACCTAGATTGACACTTGATTAGTGATCAATGTATATTTATCCTTTTTATTTACATCTTTTAGATATCTTTGTTATTTATTTTCTTATTTTTACAATTTATTGTGTTAGTTTAATATTTTTCTATTTGTTTGTAGTTTTAATTATATTTCTTTTTTTATAGGAAGATGGCGCAATCACTCCATGATTAATTTCCCTTGAAAGAGATTTTGCACAATTCCCATAGTACCATATTTAAATATATACCATGCACCCAAAATTGGCATAACTGTGACATCCCAAGGAAAAATTTAATGTATAAATACTTTTTGGATGGGAAATTAAATTTACGATCATATATTCTGCACCGCTTTTTAGCATTTACTGGGAGAAAAAATCACTCAAAGTTGCTGCTGTGAAATTCTGCCTTGAGGAAGTCGCTTGGTCAAATACTAAAGAGAAGAACTCATTAAACCCCTCAATTTTTGGGAAAGCAATCAATATTCTAAAAATTCTCTCACTTGACTAGGAGTAGGCCAATTTCATATATTTTTGTGGTGAAAGAATTCAAATAAAAACCTGTCAAATATTTAAAATCATCAATGTGGACAAAAGTTGAATGTTACTTTTGGATGAAGCAACAAATTATTCCAGTCAAAGCAGGCATCACCACAACAAAGTGATATGTAAAGGTTTTTCCTCTCCTCATCTCCATACAAAATGAGGGGGGACTCCACAAGAAAAATCATCGAGTCTTATTTGTAAATTGAATCTTAGTTGGAATAGAGTCTTAGTTTGTAGTCCCAATTTTTGAACTCGGTTTGTAGTGAAACTATGTCAATTTTCATTCTTGTGTAATTTTTACATTCAAACAATAAAGTTAGTCTTTTTCTTCTTTGATTGGATTCTTCTATTCTTGTTCTTTTTTCTCGCTTTTCTACTTGGAACAGGAGATAAAGCAATTAAGCAATTTAATCATCACCACCTCGGTCTCTTTGGAGATTTTGGTTTTGTGGTCTATGGATTTCTTTCTTTCTCTCCTTATTTCTCCCTTCCCCTCTATGTGTAGAAAGTAGTATCCTTATTGAGGCAATGGGAATATCCCCTTCGTTATTGTGTTGATCGATTATGTTTATATAATTTTCTTTACACAGATAACTTTTGGTTAAGAAAATGGCTGACTTAAATGAAGTGATCTCTCATTTTCATTGTGAGTTCATTCTGGAGGATGCGAGAGTGGAACTCAAAATTTAGAATGACTAAACTAGTTGCATGGAGATTTGGATGTGAACATGGATTTGACTCTTTTCTCCTTCATTCGTAGGTTCAAATCATGCTATGACCACTCATAATAAACAGGTTCCAGGTTTGTTTCGCCATCCTTCAAATAAATGGGCTCCAGGTTCGTTCTACCATCCTTACCGATGAATTATTAGGATTCATTTTCAATAGAATCTTATGCATTCACCATCATTCTATAGCTTCTACTAATGGTTAGGCCTGAACTTTGCAATGGAGTTTCGAATTCAATTATTCTTTTTGAGTGAATTTCCTTAGTTTCTATTAATTGGGTTCTTTACTTTTTTTTCTTCTTATGAGTATTGATGCTACTTGAACAAAAATGGTTCTTTTGGAATCAAATTTTTAATATTTTATGATACATTTTGTAACATTATAAAAAATAGATCCTTATTGACCAACCACACATTGTCTATCCAAACAAAACTCGATACGTTCACCAAAAAATCTGATTCGTGTTGATTATTTCCCTAGCTTACGAAGAGATTTTGGCAAAATTGCCACATTTGAAATTGAGCACATTTTTGCTAAGAAATACCACACTTGTTTCTTGAGAAGAGATGTGAAACATGCTCAATATCATTTGATTGAATAGTTGCCTCAGCTCCTTGTTGTTTGAGAACCCTCCCTTCAATTGGTCTTTTTTCACAAAAAGTAGACATGAGATAACAAATCAAGTGTTTCCCTATGATTTTGAATAATTGTCCCAAATTCAAGTTGATTATGTTTTGCTTCTTCTCCATAGAAAGATGATCAAACAATTTACAATCATGGTCCTTGCCAATTAGATCATCCATATATGATAAAAAAACAAGAAACTCCATATATTTTCTATCTTTCTCTTTGTCCATATAATTGTTATCTTCCTCTTTAAATCAGATCTCAATTCCAGCTACGGTTTCAATAGATATCGTACAACTAGAATCCGTCTTTTTTTCGATCTGGTTCGTCCACCACCGCGAACCCCCGTTAGATTCAAGCATGATACACTTTTTATTTATTGGGAGAACCCAATTACTCTCTTATGGATCCATGAAACAACTCTCAGAAATCTTTTTCACTTCTTGAAGATGCAAGAGAGAAACAATCAACCTATTGATATTGGAAGACCAAAAACTATTCTTCCAATGTCTCATTTCTGGGTCTAATAGAATTCATAGATATAGGAAGAAGACCCATTAAATAGAGATTTTTTTTTCTTTCGAACATCCTTTAATTTTTAATATGAGATAAAATGATCGCTACTAAAAGCAGTAATACGCCTTTGATCATGAAATATGAATTACTTTTTGAACCCTATGAATCGTGTGAAAGTGGGATACTTTAAAATTTGAGGGTCAAAGAGTTTCATAAAACGTTCTTGGTGGAAAAAAATTGGGGTGAAAAATCCCCATTGGGATGATGAACTATGAAGCATGAACGTTAGGACCAATGGGTTCACATGGAGTTTTTCTTTTGTGTTAAGTTTATGAATAAATCACATATCCAATTCTACCTTAATTATCGTATAACTTTTGTCTTTTCTTCACTTTGTTTAAGGTGGTAAAAAATCCTTAGCCTCGATATTTTCCTCATCTGATTTTAATCATTTCTTTCAACGTTCGGTTCAATTGCTTCCTTATAATTCTTGCAAATTTTGTTCTCAGCTTTAGATAATCTTTTATTCCATGCTAACCATCTTTTTTCTTTATTTTTCTAGCTTAGTTTAATCTTTCCCTATCCTTGCTTAGTGTAATTTTTTATTCTTCTTGCATTTAAATTTCTTGCTCTAGTTTAATCATCCCTCTCAAAATCAGATTGTACTTCCTGTCAAATTTTCCAAAAATACAAAAAAGAAATAATTAAAAAAAAACAGGATTAAAAGAAACGAACCTTAAAAACGTTATCATCTGTGATTGACCCTTCTATACTAGCCATAACTAAAAAAAAGATTAAACTCTAGGATAATTATTCTAGTGAATTGGGTGCAAACAAAGTGTATCCGTTTTGGCACCGTTGCTGGGGACATTGGATTGTCGAACCCTGAATTTTTTTTGAACATTTTTTTTCTTTTTTTCTCCTTCTGAGAAAAATTCCAGAACGGTTACTCCTCCTTCTTCTAAGTTTCCATTCCAGCAGTACGTTTTTTTTACACTTGATATTAACTATCATATCAATTGTGAATGCGAGCCCACTGAATGCCCATTCCACACTAACAATTTTTTATCTGGAACTAGAGAAGCCAAGGATGATTTTAATTGAAGATGATGACGATGATTATATTATCTTCAATCAAGTAGAACCAACTCCAGCACCTGTAGCTCCATCAATCACTTTCGTTGTGGATGTTAATCTAGTTGTTGTTAATGATCAATCTGGTTCTTTTAAACCCTTTGTGTATAATGAATCTCCACCCTTGGAAGAAGTCCAACGTGAAGTAGCAGAGATTTTACACAACCTTGATCTAGAGATAGTTAGGTGTTATAAAGAAATTTAGTGTTGTTGCAAATGAAGAACTTTGTTTAGCTTGGGAAGCAACTGTATTGGGCCTCGACTATCCATATAAGTTAGAAAATGAATGGATGGAGGCCTATGTGGATAAATTCATGAATCAAAAATCTTTTAATAAAAAGGTTAAAGATAGGTGGGCTCAAAGAACATCCCAACCACCTAAGGATCCCCCACCCTTCTTGGTTGCAGGCCTAGATTTGGATGTTTACTATAATCATCCCATCTTGGTTGAGTCTATTATGGCCAATGTACCATCACCTCCTCAGGATGCACTGATGGATTCTTTTGAAATGCTTCCTCATCAAGAGAACTATGACCTACCTCAACCACTTCTTGTTCCATGTCTAGTTGAACTTAATGAGGTGATTCCACCTCCGCAAAAACTGTACACACCACCATCATATTGTGAGGAGATCCCCTCTTAGCCCATTGAGTTGGGCACATGTTCCATGAATGAATCAGATCTCTCCTTCAACATAATAAAGGAGCCTGATGACTCCATAGGCATCCATATTGATGGGATCTTTTACGAGGAAGAGATGGAGAACTCCCTAATAGAGATGGAGCAGCCTAGCTTATTCATTTTTGATAATTATGATAATAATTACACCATCTGTGAGTCATCCACATCAATTTCACTGGCTTCCATCTATGGGGTAAAGGATTTGGATGCACCTTGTTCCATAACTCCATCTCCATTACATGTAGATCCAAGCAACAAAAAGATACTTGAGCCAGATCATCTGTCTGATTTTCCACATCCAGAACTACATGTGTTACCAACGGGCACCCACCAAGATCCCCCAATCCATATTCATCTCCAATAATTCCTTCACTATTGAAGGAATATCTGTGGATCCTACTGGAAGGATTGTGAGGTGACAAGCAACATCATTCAAAAAACCCTTTAAGCTTCCAGAACCACCCGTCCATTGGGTGTACCATGATGCTCCTCTATTCAAAGCCCTGGTCATCATTGACATCCCCTTCAGATGGACATTTTTTTCAGCTACCAGCGCCTCCCGGCGATCCTAAAAGTTTTCTTCTCTCCATTCTAGATTTAAGTTTTGCTCGGGATGAGAAAAATTCTAAATCTGTGGTAGAGGTGGGAGGTATGTTTATACTCCACCCCCTATCTTTTTTTTCTATGTCTTGTTTTCCTTTATTTTGCATGTAGTTGCTTTTATAATTTCTTCTTTTATGGTCATTATCTAGTCGGTCAGTTTGAATAGATGTTTATCATTGTACCCCCTTTTTAATTGAGTAAATCATTTGCAAACAAATGTATTACAAATTGCCATGTCTGAAACCGTTGTGTCACCTAGGATCCCTAAACAGCATCACTACTTGGAAAAGTTGGCGAGTCGTATGGAATCAATCAAAACTAAACACAGTTTTTCTCTATTTTTAAATTGTGGATTAAGTTGATATAAATATTGTATAATATAATTAATAGGAATATTCTATCTGATGTGATGACACTTTAAAAAAAGGAAAAAAATATGTGAAGTTATAAGCACAAGGACACCTTTTATTTTGCCCTTTTCTTTCAAAAAAAGAGAAGTAAAGAATCACCACCAGACAAAAATCAAGTTCGAGGTGGCATGCTTCCCATATCAAAATTTTCATACCCCACAAAGTGACATATCATAAACAGATTCCATAAGAGCATAAGAAATTATTTGTGACCAATGAAGCCACAAACCATATATATCCCGAGTCGAATAGAGGAGAGATCATCACTTCTTTCTTTGTTTTCACACCCCCTACAATTTCATCCCTTCTTGTGCAAAAACTCACATCAAACAAAATACAATAATAAGAATGAGAGTTTCAAAGAAAAAGTAATATGAAGCATATTTTTCTACAAAGTCTTGATTTAGAAACAAAATATGATATCTGTTATTGATAGGAAATATAGAATTTTGTGTTTTGTGATTTTAGGAGATGTGGTTGCTCAGTCAAATTTTCAGGTAAGGAGTAAAGTGATGTTATTATCGTGAGGATAGACATGTTTTTAGTATAAATTGCAATTATTTGTGATTTTATTTATTTGAGAACAAACAAAGATTCAAGTCTGAGGTATTTTAATTAATGTATAATTATCCTTTTTATTTATATCTTTTAGATATCTTTCTAGGATTGATTTGTTATTTATTTTCTTAAGTTTGTAATCAATTATGTTAGTTTACTATTTTTCTCTTTATTTGGAGTTTTAATTATATTTTCTTATTTTTTATAGGAAAATTGTGACAAAGTGGATTTCTTGAGCTTAATTTCGAGGACGAAATATCTTTTAAGGTGTGTAGGATGTGATGGAGTGGATTTTGGAAATCCATAAATCTCCAATAACATATTAGAATCCATATCTTGAGTTATATTAAGAGTTTCAAGTATTTTAGTAAAGTGGAGATGTTAAATGAGATTTATATAATGATTAATAACTCTCTTTATATGCCTTCTTGAGGAATTTTATTGGATGACCTAACATATGAAGTTTTGTCACCAAATTTGAATAGAAGGTAGCTCGAGAGGTAGGGGAGCTATGGTTAAAATTTGGTGGCATTTGGAGTACCCTAGAAGGAGTTATGAAGGTTTGAAATTGGGAAATAATGTGCATTTCTTGTGTTGATTAGCCTAAGTCTTTGATTAAATATCAATGTCACGCACCCTTGTTTTGGGCTGCGTCTGCGTGGGCAAATCAAGGCCGTCCACAGCTGATCCAGCGTCTGAGACCATTAGTTTGAATGGGTCGCGGATGGGCTCAAGCGAGGGACTCACCCAGACCGTTGGATTGAAGATCAAGGGTCCCAGAGTCGTCCCTAACCTTGCGGTTACCCCCTTGACCGCAGGCTTGACCGCAATGTCAAAGTACTCGCTGATCGTGGGTATGTGTGGGGGAGTCCAACAAGGTAGTTGGCTTCAGCGTGAGGAGAGGGGTCGGGCGACCCCTTATTTGGGCTTGATAGAGCTCAGACGAGGGAGTTCCACCCTCCCCATCTCTGTACCTCTCCATCGCAACCTACAGGTTGGAGAGTAGGTTGTCGAAGAAGGAAGAAGGGGAGCTAGAGGGGTGTCCGAAAGAGGATAAGAAGGTGGAAATGAAGGACGAAGGTCTGAGGAGAAGTTTCCTCATGGAAAGAGGACCTCGGTGATAGCTGTACCAGGCGCCGAGCTCACCCACACCAAGGAAGAAGATGAAGTCGGCGACGCCTATGGAGTGCAGACCGCCGCGGATCAAGGTCGTGGACGAGTTCATAGTAGCCTTGGGAAGCTTTCCGAAGCTTCAGAATGACACAAGGAGGAGCAGAGGCATTTTGCCCCTTTGCTCCGCCGTAGCCAAGGAAGGCGGCGGCGCTCCCATCTCGTCGGAGAACGAGAAGCCGTGGGGCGCTACCAAGTGGCCGCGGAGGGAGGTGGATGGATGCTGATCGTTATGGCGGCATGAAGCGCCGACGAGGAGCCCTCTGCACCACTCGATCGCTCGCCGGAGGTGGACCGTGCGGCGGTGCCCTGGAGAAACAGAGGAACGCACACGCGCGTTCTCGCGAGAAAGAAAAAGAGGGGATGAACCGGGTCCAAACCAAGGAGGACCGGCCGACTCAATGCCAAACCCGGGTAGAACTGAGCCAAGCCAGGGAGGACCGACCGAACCAAGCCTGGAACAATCGCGCCCTCACGTGGACACGTGGCGGCCCGCGATTGGCCGATCAAGGTATTTTCTTCAGAAAATTATTAGATCTTGTATAATGCATAGAAAATAGTACGAATGTCAGAAAAATACAAATAAGGTATCGAAATTCTCAGAAAAATGAGTAGAATACAATGGAAGCATAATATCAGACTTTTGAAGAACTAATTTCAGTGATATCATGTAATTTGTGTAATACTTGTTTAATGGATAATAAATATCAAATGATGTTCTAAAATTGTGGAAAAATGCCAATAGGTCTATAATAATGCTTATAGTGCACCTGATGCCAGGAATGATCATGATGATGTATGAAATCATGTAATTTGCTTAATATGTCTAATTAGGACCTATAACCCTAAATAAAATGCAATAAATAGATGCATGCTCAATAAATCATGGTAATTACAGAATACCTTCATATCAGTAATTAGAAGGCAATATGTAACTCTGAGATCAGTTATATATGGAATTCATAGAAACATGATAATGACTCTTCATGTGATATATAATCCCAAATTAAATGTATTAAATGCATACATGCTCAATAAATGACAAAATTTACAGAATAAGTTCATATCAGTAATTGGAAGATAATATGTAGATCTGAGATCAGTTTTGTACACAGAATTCATGTTACATGAAGATGAACCCTAAATACATGGGTTGTAACCCTAATATGTATAATGCATATAAGATATGATTAATGGACACACAAAAATATATGGAACCTAATGTTCAGATGATGAACTTTGATAATGAGATGTAATCTGGAATATGACATCAGTAAGATAAATCTAGGACAAGAATACAAGTAATCATGAGAATATCCTAAAGAGATAAGAAAACCCTAATATGAACACGATTAGGGTTAAGATGAGATATAATAAGATGAGAACCTGATGATAGTATATGGTCTTGTTGATCAGGTTTGACCAAGCTTATAGTTGACATCAGTGATATGTGTTTAGAATGATCTATCTCTTTGGAAGGTACGCCATTACCTCTTACTTGGCTTATTATACAATATACTTGTGTTATATGACTAGTAAATACTTGGCATATGGTATTGATTGAAATGATTGTTCTTGTATGATATGTTGCATGACTTTCCATACTTATGGCTATGAACACATCAAACATAATATATTTGTTCCATTATATGAAAGCACTAATTCTCTTTGGTAGCATAGTGCTTGAAAGTGATCATTCTCTTTGGTAGCAGATCACATTGTACAATGATCTAACTCTTTGGTAGTAGATCATAAGGCCTTACATCTCATTCTCGTTGGTAGCAGAGATGATGCATTATTCCCTCAGGTGGCAAATGCATGGATATATAATGGAAATGTGCTTAAAATATGTGTTCTCTTTTGTTAATGAATATCCTTGTGCAAGTATATGCTTTTTCTTATATTCTTCTGTTACTGCCAAGTATATTAGTTTTATCTTATTGCCAAGATATGATGGGAGGTATATAAAAAGACACGTAGGCGTACTCAGTACAATATTCTTGAAATATTGTGCTGACGTGTACCGCATGTAATATTTTTGTTTAGGTTGTGGTTATGCTCTTGAAGATCCAGGATAGTGGAGAGTTGTCTAGCGAGCTGATGTACAGGTGGACCTGTTGTCTTAAGATCCTGTTGTTTAGTGGTAGTACATGTATATGTTTAGTTTACCTTTCAATGTGTAATATAAAATGTTGTAACAATTCATGTTGTAATTATATGTTGAATGGTGAACATGTGTGTATGGTTTTATTATTGTTCATGTACGTGTGCTACTGTGTTTCCTTCTGACTTCCTCTGATCTTCTTCTTCTTAGCCTTGTGTGGGATGTTTAAATTGGGATTCTCACTGAGGTGAGGGTTTCAATTTGGACGTCACACATCGGATTAAGATTTAGAAAATCCGGGGACGTCACAAAAATGGTGCAATCCCTTCATGTTTAATTTTCCCTGAAAGATGCTTTGTGCAATTCCCGCAGTGCCTGATTTAAATATATACCCTGCACCAAAATTGATATAACTCTCGAATTCCAAGGCAAAATTCAATGTACAAGTAATATTGGATAGGAAAATTAATTTTGTAACAAATAATCCTATATTCCAGACCTATTTGTATCATTTACTGGGAGATAAATTTGGTCATAGTTTCTGCTTTGGAATTCTGCCTTGAAGAAATCGCATGGGAAAATACTAAAGAGAAGAACTCATTAAACTCCTCAATGTTGTGGACAATCAATTAATATTAAATTCTCTCCCTTGAATAGGAGTTGGACTATTTCATATATTTTTTTGGTAGAAGAATTCAAATAAAGGCTAGTGAAATATTGAAAATCATCAATGCGATCAAAAGTTGAATGTTACTTTTGGATGCAGCAACAAATTATTTCAATCAAAGTGGTTGTCACCACAACAAAGTCACATCTCAATGGTTTTTTCCCTCCTCATATCCCTATAAAAGGAGGGGGGACTCCACAAGAAAAATCATCGAGTCTTAGTTGTAAATCGAGTCTTAGTTGTAATAGAGTCTTAGTTTGTAGTCCCAATTTCTGTACTAGATTTGTAGTGAAGCTCTGTCTATTTCCATTCTAGTGTAATTTTTACATTAAAGCAATAAAGGTAGTCTTTTTCTTCTACAACTAGATTCTTCTATTCTCATTCTGTATTCTCACTTTTCTCCTTAGAGAGGGAGATAAAGCAATTAAACCATTTAATCTTCACCATCTTGGTAGCTTCGGAGATTCTAGATTTGTGATCTATGATTTTCTTTCTTTATCTCCTTGTCTCTCCCTTCCTCGCTATGAATAGCGAGTAGTCTCCTTATTTGAGGCAAGGGGTATAGACCCTTGTCTATTGTGTTGACCGATTTAGTGTATACAATTTTCTGTATACATATGGCTTTTGCTTTAGAAAACTGCTGATTTAAACAAAGTGATCTCTCATTTTCATTGTGAGTTAATTCTGGCAGATGCGACCGTGGAACCCAAAAATTTGAACGACTAAACCAGTTGCATGGGGATTTGGATGCGGCCATGGAAAAATCCCCATTGGGAAGATGAACTATGAAGTGTAAATGCCAGTACCAATGAGTTCATGTGGAGTTTGCCTTTTGCATTTTGTTTACAGATAAATCGCATACCCACTTCTACCTTTAATTATCATATATAATTTTGTCTTGTCTTCACTTTGGCTAAGGTGTTGAAAATCCCTAAGCTTCGATGTTTTCCCATTTGATTTCAATCATTTCTTTCAACATTCATTTCAATCGTTTCCTTTTAATTGTTGCAATTTTGTTCTCAACTTTAGATACTCTTATTTTATGCTAATCATTTTTTACTTTTATTTTTCTTGATTAGTTTAATCTTTCCATTTCCTTGCTTTATGTAATCTTTTATTCTTCTTGCACTTTAATTTCTTGTACTAGTTTAATCAAACCTCTCAAAATTAGATTTTACGTCGTGTCAATTTTTCCTAAAATATCAAAAAGAAATAATTTCAAAATAAAATCAGGATTAAAAGAAAATGAATCTTAAAAACATTGTCCTCTGGGATCGACCCTTCTATACTAGCCTTAACTGAAAAGTAAGAAAGGATTAAGCTCTGGGATAATTATTTTAGTGAACTGATGTGTCGTTGTATTTTAATTAGATCTCAAAAAGTAAGTTCATGGTTATTGATCAAGATTTGACTCCAAGATCTCTATTTTGTCTTCTAAAACATATCTTTAAATATTAATGTGATATTATAAGAATTTAAAATATAAAAATCACATCTTTATAACTTGTGTATTGGGCGTTGAAAACTAGACAAAAACATAGAGAAAATTTTAAGGATTCTAAAACATTTTTTTTGTAATTTTTGGATAAATAGAGAAAAAGTTATGATATTTCAAAGATACGACCAATAAAAAAAACCAAAAAATCTACATAAGTGGATTGGGAATGTTCAGTTGATTAACTCCACTGTATTGGGACCAATCAAAAGAGGCCAATTGGACTGGGCCCAAAAACTCATCAGATTGGGAAACACGAGCGGGGCGAAGTAAAGACCTAAACACCCCTAGGCGAGAAAATAAGGAAAGAAGATGGCTGAGGTTAAAGATGGGAAAAAACAATGGGGAATCATCCCCAACCTATTTCTCTCCATTATTGCAATGCGAGCAATAGCAAGCAGAGCTCAATTTTAGGAGATTCTACACGTGGCGACAATTTCACAATTTGAATATACAAAAATGAAGAACATACTACCACGAATTCGCCTCCTAGATTGATTGAAGATCGGTGTGACGCCCCGATCCCCAAGACATCTCTAATGACCCCGAAGACCGGGGAGTCACCCTCGGTAAACCACTCATAACTTTTCTTTATTTGATCCATTAAATTCAACTTAAAAGAAAATCATAAAACTTGATTAACATCGAATTGGAATAAAACTGCGGAAGTAACTTACCATTAACCCTATTAGGAAGAAAACAAAACTTACATGTCATATTACATTGTTCTATTTGAAATATGAAGCACAACATATAACTGTAAATTTAAGCTACATATTACATAACATCCTCTCTATCTCACCATATCCCCAAGGACCGAGGGGAAAGGACCAAGAAACTTCTAAACCTAACTAAACACTACCTTCTAAACGTCTGGGTGATATGATCCTTCAACTTCCTCGTGCTGATGCTGACATGAAAAATGTTTCAGTAGGTTGGTGAGCTACTGGCTCGGTGAATAAAATTTCACCCAACCATCGCAAATAACTCATATCATGTTTATTAATTGGAAATTAAACTACAAGAAATACTATATTGAACAAAGTTATAACATTAAGATTTAAATAACAAGAGATATCAACATTTCATCAAGTAACATCTACTGCAATGCTATAGATACAATCAATAAAAGAGGATATCAACATTCCATTTAACAAATAACTGATACAAATCCAAACTCAAATCTTTCTTTATTCCTTAATTCATAAGAAACTCTGTGAACCTATATGAACATATTTTAGCTTATGCCCTGATCATACGTAGTGTACTCTACATATGAAGACTCGTAGCGAACTATGATCCCACCGTACAAGACTTAGCTGACACCCCGGGATAGCTAAGGCTGACTGTTGTCCTTGTCTGCAATAGGAAAACTGGCTCTCTGGCCTCGACACTCCTATGGTGTCGTAAACTTGACTCCTCCTCTAACCTGAGCACACAGGTGGAGAGTCAAGCCACCCCACTACTACAGAAACAACATTCAGTGTCGCTTTTCTGGGCGTCGGTTCTTTAGGAAAACCGACGCCTATAATATTAGACGTCGGTAACCGACGTCTATATTCGAAGACCAGCCAGACATGGGTACTGCTTTGAATACAGCGTCGGTTGTTTATAAAAAACCAATGTTTAAAGTCGCCCGCGAAATCCAATTTTTGAGCAAAAAAAATAGTGTCACTTTCAGCGTCGGTTATGTAGATAAAAAACCGACGCGTATGTGCGATGGAAATTTGCGCGAAAAGTGTCACTTTCAGCATCGGTTATCCTTTTATAACCGACGCTGAAAGTGGTTCCTTCCAAATAATTTCGTGAAAATATAGTCCAATTGGACGTCGGTTGTTTAAAACAACCGACGCTAAATAGGTTTAGGCGTCGGTTGTTTGAAACAACTGACGCTATTTGGGAACTTTATTATCCGCGATCGCCCGACTCTTCCCCTTTCTTCTGTTTCATTGCGAGCCGATTACCTTTTCTTCTCTGCTGCTACCGATTTCTTCTACGGTGCCCCCTTCTCCGGAAATTTCTTCTCTGGCGCGCCCTTCTCCGGCGCCCCATTCTCCACCGCCACTCTGCCACTCCTGCACCTTCTTCCGTTCTCCGCCGCCCCTGCTGCTCCAGCGCCAGCGCCTGAGATTAGGCACCGCCACGCCTGAGATTAGGCGCCGCCACGCCCCTGGTGCTCCTCCACCGCCGTCACGCCACCGCAACCATCATCTCCAGCCTCGCTGCTAGCTGCTCCTCCATCGCCGTCGCTGCTAGCTACTCCTCCAGCCAGAGCCACCGGAGCCTCTACCTTCTTCCCTCTGACAAGGTTGGTCTTCCCGCTGCTAGCTGCTCTACTTTTTTTTTGCATCGATTAAATTGTTGTGATAAAAATGCATGTAATGTATTTGATTAGAGTTAATCTAATCTGGATGTTCATAATAATGTAGTATGTTAAATATGATGATTAGGGATACATATAATGTCTAGTACACAAATATTAGATGATATTCAAGAAAACCCTAGTTTGATGAGCAGGTTGTTAATCATGTTAATTATGATTCTTCTATATATTCTGATGTCATTATATAATTATGTGATCCCAACATATTAAATTGAATTAGAATTATTTCATGAATTATAGGGTTTTAAAGTTGATAAACATGTACATGCGGAAATAGGGTTATTAAACCAATGGTTATAACATAGTATGATCTTAATCTAATCTGGATGTTCATAATAATGTAGTATGTTAAATATGATGATTAGGGATACATATAATGTCTAGTAAAGATTCCTAGACCTTTTGTTTGAAACTAATGATTTCTTGATTTATTATTTAATAATGCTCTGTTGATTAGGATTAACCATGTTTCCTGTAGTTTATAGACATTTATTATATATAAGAATGACAACACATGTATTTGTTGGCCTAGAAACCCGTCCAAGATTTACTCATTAGGAGTAAATCTTGGATAGTCCCCGATTTGGGACTGTTCTTGAACACCTAATCTCACTTAGGATGTAAGTGTATAATGTGTATTGGGTTTTCGAGAAAATTTCGGTAGCATTTCCCCGTTTGTTCTCTAAGTACATATGTACTTAGAGAACAGCGGGGAAATGCTGCCGAAATTTTCTCGAAAACCCAATACACATTATACACTTACTAGTGAGATTAGGTGTTCAAGGATGGGATAGGTGGTACACATTTATTATATATAAGAATGACATCAAATGTGTTTGTTGGCCTAGAAACCCGTCCAAGATTGACTCATTAGGAGTAAATCTTGGATAGTCCCCGGTTTGTGATTGTTCTTGAACACCTAATCTCACTTAGGATGTAAGTGTATAATGTGTATTGGGTTTTCGAGAAAATTTCGGTAGCATTTCCCCGTTTGTTCTCTAAGTACATATGTACTTAGAGAACAATGGGGAAATGCTGTCGAAATTTTCTTGAAAACCCAATACACATTATACACTTACTAGTGAGATTAGGTGTTCAAGGATGGGATAGGTGGTACACATTTATTATATATAAGAATGACATCACATTATACACTTAGGATGTAAGTGTATACCCTAATCTTTTCCTAATATATACTTGTTTCCTAATATATACTTGTTTTCTCTGATCATAGAATGGATAGATCATGGATGTCCATTCGTAATCATTGCACCCTAGAGTTTATATCTGGTCTTGATCAGTTTATTAGATTTGCCGAGGAACATAGGAAAAAACCTACATATAGGTTCTACTGTCCATGTAGGCATTGCAGTAACAACTTGAAAGTCAACACTGGTGAGGAAATCAAAAGTCATGTCATGTGCAACGGGATTGTACAAGGCTATACAGAATGGCACTGGCATGGAGAGATTTCAAAATCGAAACCAGTAGATGTCGATAGCAGTGCTTGGGTGGAAGAAGAAATTGCCTCCGATGACGTAAATGTGAACGAACCAGTTCCAGCAGACATCGTTGATGTGATGCTGGATAGTTGTAGGGTAGAGCACACCGATCCACCTCCTATCTTTAGAAACATTGTGCATGATGCTGAGATACCGTTATACACAGGCTGTGCTAAGTTTACGAAGCTTAGCTCTGTGTTGAGATTCTATAAGTTGAAAGCTAACAATAGATGGAGCGACAAAAGCTTCACTTCATTGTTGACTTTGTTGAAAGAAATGCTTCCTGAAGTAAACGAGCTGCCAATCTCAACATACCAGGTAAAGAAAATGTTGTGCCCAATGGGAATGGAGGCCAAGAAGATACATGCATGCCCGAATGATTGTGTATTATTTCAAAAGGACTATGTAGATTTGAAAGATTGTCCAAAGTGTGGTGTGTCACGGTATAAATTGACGACTTCGGGGGAGTCCAAAACTGGTTCTCCTGCCAAGGTGTTGTGGTATCTACCTATAATATCACGGTTTCAACGCTTGTTTGCAAATCCGAAAGATGCGAAGAATTTGAGGTGGCATGCAGATGTTAAGAAAAATAATGATGGGATCCTGCGACATGCGTCTGATTCCCCACAGTGGAAGAAGATTGATCTATTGTACCCCAAATTTGGTGAAGAAGATAGGAATCTAATACTTGGGCTTTGTACAGATGGGATGAATCTGTACGGGACATTGAGCAGCCAACATAGCACTTGGCCAGTCATGCTTGTTATATACAATCTTCCTCCTGGATGTGTATGAAAAATAAGTACGTTATGTTATCATTGATGATATCGGGCCCTAAACAACTCGGAAATGATATCGATGTTTATCTTGATCCTTTGATTGATGTCTTAAAGAAACTTTGCGCTGAAGGTGTGATGACCTATGATGCTTCAGCAAGAGAGACATTTCATTTGCACGCTATGTTGTTTTGCACTATTAATGACTTTCCAGCATATGGGAATTTGTCTGGATATAGTGTCAAAGGAGCTAAAGCGTGTCCTATATGTGAAGAAAACACTGATTCAATAAGACTAAAACATGGCGGCAAGACTGTATATCTTGGTCATCGAAGGTTTCTTTCAAAATTCCATCTGTATCGTAGGAAGCGCAAAGCATTCAATGGATGGAATGATGAACGGAGTGCACCTAAACCTATACCAGGGGATGTTGTTTATGAAAGAGTAAAAGACATTGTCAATGAATTTGGTAAGAAATCACAATGTAGTATGGCCACACGGAGTGACAATTCTTCATTCAAGAAGAAGTCAATATTTTGGGATCTTCCTTATTGGATTTCTTTGACAATCAGGCATTGTATCGATGTAATGCACGTTGAGAGAAATGTCTGTGATAGCATCATTGGTACTCTGTTAAATATACCAGGTAAGACTAAAGATGGGATAAAATCCAGACTGGACCTACGTGAAATGGGAATAAGGTCAGAATTAACAGAATTACGTGAAATGGGTAGTAAAAGAACATACTTACCTCCCACTTGTTACACGTTGTCTAGAAAGGAGAAGAAAACATTTTGTGAATGCTTGGTAAATGTTAAGGTGCCACATGGTTACTCATCCAACATCCGTAGATTGGTATCAATGAAAGATCTGAAGTTGATAGGTCTTAAATCTCATGATTGTCACACTCTAATGCAACAAATATTACCCATGGCAATTCGATCTATATTGCCGAAGCATGTAAGGTTTGCAATTACCAGACTTTGTTTCTTTTTCAACAGTCTATGCAGTAAAGTTATTGACCCTGATACTCTCGATAATTTGCAAAGAGAAGTGGTTGTTACCCTATGTCAGCTTGAGATGTATTTCCCTCCTTTGTTCTTTGATATCATGGTACATCTTGTTGTCCACTTGACTAGGGAAGTGAAAATGTTGGGACCAGTTTTCTTGCATTGGATGTATCCCTTTAAACGATACATGAGCGTTTTTAAAGGTGATGTTCGAAACCGTTATCGGCCTGAAGGGAGTATTATTGAAGGTTATGTGGCGAGAGAGGTTATGGATTTTTGCAATGACTTTCTCAGTGGTAATGACACCTGATAATGACAAGAATATTGAGGAGGGCAAAGGAATTTTGGGATCACGGGTGAAAGTAATCAGCCGTGAGCAGTTGGAACAAGCTCACTTGTATATTTTACACAATATGGACGAAGTGAGTGTTTATATCGAGGAACATACCAATTTCATAAAGAGACAACATCCTCGAGCAAGTTCAATGTGGCTTGCTAGAGAGCATAATAAGACTTTTACTAAGTGGTTTGAAGATAAAGTCTTACATCAACTATCTCAAACACCAAATGATATTACAGAAACTATCAAATGCCTCGCCTTTAAACCAAAACCGAATGTTATGTCTTATGAAGGGTTTGACATTAATGGATTCACATATTACACAAAGCGCCAAGATGATAAGAGTGTCGTCCAAAATAGTGGGGTCACTCTTCAAGCGTCGACTATGTACTTTGCAAGTGCAAAGGATAAGAGTCCACGTGAAGCTAAAATGTCATATTACGGTGTCATTGAGGACATTTGGGAGTTTGACTACATAGATTTCAAAATTCCACTCTTTAAATGTAATTGGGTTGATAACACCAAAGGAGTTATAGTGGATGAATTGGGTTTCACTTTGGTGAACTTTGAAAAGATTGGCGAGAAGGGTGAACCATTCATATTGGCATCACAGGCGAAACAAATATTCTATATCGATGATCCTGCGAATGATAAATGGTCGGTTGTTCTTCATGGTAAAAGTCAATTCATTGAAGATCCTATAGATGAAGAAGAGTACTATGATAAGTATGATGACTCCAGTCCATTCTCAGTTGGGTTGCCAACTCCACAAAATATTGAAGCTAATGATGACTTATATGTGCGCGGAGATCACAATGAAGGATTGTTAATTGATAAAAGATCACAATTTTAGAGACATGTATGTTTATACAAATGCTAAATGTTTGCCTTTTTCTAGTTAATACAAATGCTAAATGTTTGCCTTTTTCTAGTTAATACAAATGCTAAATATTTGCCTTTTTAATGACATTTTCAGATGGCTGACCATGATGAGCATGATGTCCATGATGAGCATGAAGTCCATGATGAGCATGCTGTCCATGAAGAGCATGGCGAGGATACCAATGTAAGCTCTAAAAACATATCCTGTATTTCTATAAAATTCATTATCTTCTAGTTATGTCATATATCATATATTTCTTTATTGGGCTAATTTAGTGTGTTTATTTTTGTCAAATTTTAGGTTGATGATGTACCTGTACCCACTGAAGCACTGGAGCAACTTGATGCGCAGCACCGAACACTTAACAAGAAAAGGGGCATCACTCTGTTGAAGAAGTTATTAGTGCTAAGTGGTAGTGGATCCAAATTGGTGGTGGAGTTTGATAATGGAGGAAATTCGATTGGAGTGAACTGCAATAATTTTGTAAACTATCTTGGGTGTACCACTCGGAGCCATTGTGGTGTTAAGTATGATAATTGGCATAAAGTTCCTCAAGGGAAAAAAGACTTGATATGGAAGGATTTATGCATGAGTTATTATTATTTGCAATTCTATTTTGTAGATTACAAATCCTATTATTTGCAATTCTATTTTGGATACTAGTTAATTACATTTCTATTTTACAGAATCTGTTTGCATTGGATGAGAAGTTGCATCGTAAAAGTGTGATGCAACGCGCTGGAAAGATGCTTAGGAATTATAGGACAAATCTGAATAGAGAATACATAAAAGAGGGTGATAAGAAGAAGAAGTCAGCCCTTGAACAATGGAACTTCTTGGACAAAGAAGATTGGGACAATTTTGTTGCTTCAAGAAAATCTGAAGAATTCAAGGTATTAGGCGTCACTTCCAATTTAATTAATATACATTGTATTCACCTATTCAAGATTAACATTTAGTGCTACTAACCAAATCATTAATGTGCATACTAACTAGGCCCTCAGTGACGCACAAAAAGCAAGGCGTGCACTGAATGTGCATGACCACACTATGGGTCCAAAAGGCTATGCAAGCGTTCGCCAAAGACAACAGGCGGAGTCTGCGGCTACTCAGCAGTCTGCTGCTACTCAGGAGTCTGCTCCTACTCAGGAGTCTGCCACACCCATGCCTCGCCATGATATCTGGATAGCTGGCAGGCAAAACAAGAAGGGTGAAATAAAGAAGCCTGTAACTGCTGAGGCGGCTGCAAAAATGGTAAAATACAATTCTTAGAGAAATCGTTTGAATATTGATTATTTGTGGTGTTAACTTACCAATTTCTGTTTATGGTGATTAGCGGGAGCTGCACGAGCAGAGGAAGCAAGACACGTTCATCCCTCAGGGCACAAGGGATGAATTGACAGTTGCTCTGGGTAACCCAGAGCATCCTGGACGTGTTAGAGGTGCCGGCGCTGGTGTTGGCATCAAAGCATTCTTTGGGCCATCCCAGCGCAAACCCAGAGCGGGACTTTCTCAAGAAGAGGTAACCTATTCTTTTTTTAGAATGTTACTGCAAAAGGAAATTCATTAATAAGAAGCTAATGTTTCTTTTATCCATGTATAGGAGAATAAGAGAGTTGAGGATTTAGTTGCTAAGAAGGTCAACGATGTAGTTGCTAAGAAGGTCAAGGAAGAATTGCTGCGGTGGTAGGCATCTCAGGCTTCCAATCAGCCTATGGCGACCCACTCTTCTCCTGATGCACAGATTGCGAGTAATCCTGGAGACCCATCGCCTAGCACGTCTGCTGTAAGTATTGTTTATGACATTGTAGCTAGTCTTTTCAAGATGATATGTTTTCAAGATTATATGTATATATGTATAACATTCTTTACGTAAATATGTAGGCATTGAAGCCATGCCGCTTAAGAATGCAAGACTATGTTGTTGCAGAGGTGCAAGCTTACCAGTCCCTTCCTGGGGCAACGTTTCATGGGACTCCAATGCCGCAGGGCTACATTCGTGTGAGCCCGCTACATGTATTACCCGATTGGAGGGAAGTTGCGTTGCCATATGCCCACCCAGATATTGATACACTTGGTGAGGCAGAAGGCGGGGTCATATTGTGGCCCAAAGCAGATGTCGTCTACACGACTGAAATTGTAAGATAAATTTACATTGATTTAGACTGTTAATGTGTATATATGATGTCAACTGATCTGAAATTATATATACATGTTAAAAAGAAGACACCATGAGCACCTAGGCCACCACCTCCACTTCCCGCATTACCAACTTGGGTTTCAACTGACCTAACATACCCGTTACGTCCTTCTTGTAGGGTTTAGGGTTTAGGGTTTAGGGTTTAGTGTTGGCTACGGGCACATAATATACATTGCCCTATAATAGTTTCTTTAGATGCAGATTATGCAGGTCAATCATACGATAGCTCTTTATTTATACAAGATATTATTGAGCTGTTTATGTATGATTGGCTGAATACATCAATGATAGAGACATGGATAAGGTGAGATCTTGTTTATACATCCATATACCTTGTGTAAGATCCGGTGATCTGGTTTCTTATATATTAATGCATACGCCTATATGTTTTGCAGCTACTTAGTCGAAGATCATTGCAAACAATTTGCATTTGATCATGTGGGATTTTTGATTCCATCATTGATTAGTTTGGTAGCTAAAGACCCTGATAATGTTCAACAATACTGTATAGATGCTTTTACAATTTTTGGTCAGCAAAAGAAGACGATAATAATAGCTCCATTCAATGTCAAGTAAGTTTACTTTATTTATAATTTGGACTTCAGAAAATTCCATTTTTATTTTGCATTTTGAGTTATTAATTGTTAACTTCTTACCTCTAGCGGTAGACATTGGGAGTTACTAGTTATTGTCCCCGGGACATTCACTGTTTATTATCTAAATCCTGCGGGGAGTACATTGAACACTAAAATTGGACACGTAATGAGAATGCCATTATTCTGGTGAGAAATATTTCATTTTTATATCCGTTAACATCTTTTATTACATTACTATTTACTTATGCAATTTATTGTGTTATATTAACATGTAGGGGTTTAGATGCATTCAAAAAGGCTGGAGGAACGGTCCCAAGGAAAAAGAACCAGCCAATAAATTGGCAGAACGTACAAGTAAGTTCCCGACTCGAATATATATATTATTGATGTGAATTGTGCTTAGTTGTATTATTTTGTATGTTTCAATTTATAGTGTGATACATAAGACAATGGTTGGGCATGCACATACTATGTGATGCGATTTATGCAGATGATTATCAAACATGCCGCATTGGACATCGATAGCATACATGAGGTATTATATATAGTCTCATTAGTTAGTATGAAATATATCAATCTTATTTTTATATTATTACTTATATATACATCATTCTCTTTGCAGGTGTTTAAAACTGACCACACTATAGGTAAACACTTAAAAAATATACATGCTCCATATACGATGGAAGCATTAAATGAAGTAAGAGAAGAATGGGCAAAAGCCATACAAGCAGTGGCAACTGTAAGATATAATTGGGATGCTGATAGCGATAATGAATGATACTTTGTAAATGAATATTTCTAAATGTTAATACATGTATTTGAATGTTTCTATATGTGTGAATGTGAGAATTGAATTGATGTCTGAATGTATGTACTTGTGTGAAATTTTCCTTGTGACTTTTGCAGGTTTGCGGCCTGTTTGTAGGCTGATATCAATGGATGTCGTAAACCTGCAGTTCAGAAAATTGAACTGCAGGTTCTCATCCTGCTGACCAGCCACAACAGGCCTGCAAACTGATATAAAAAAAAAATAGAAATAGGCGTCGGTTATTTATAGAAAACCGTCAGCAAAGACCTACAGTGTCGGTTTTTTTCAAAAAACTGACGCCTGATGTGGCCAAAGCAGTCCTGGAAATGGCGTCGGATATTCGTATCAAACCGACGCCTATTTAATCTATAGGCGTTGGTCTTTTGGTATATAACCGATGCCAAAAGTGTTCGCGCCATAGAAAATGGCATCATCTAGGGCACTTTATGCGTCAGTTATCTACGAAAAGACCGACGCTATATTCCATATAGGCGTCGGTTGTTCAGTAAATAACCGACGCAGAAAGTGCCCTAGATGATGCCGTTTTCTGTGGCGCGAACCCTTTTGGCGTCGGTTATCTACTAAACGATCGACGCCTATAGATTAAATAGGCGTCGGTTAAAAAACCGACGCCGAAGTGTTCGACCTTTAGCGGCGCCCACATAGGTGTCGGTCGGAAACCGACGCCAAATGGGGTTAAATGACCGACGCCAAAGGCCGTTTCTGTAGTAGTGCCTATTACTCTAGTGCCACCGGGATCCTGTCTCTGGTTGATGTTGGACACTACATGGATTTTCTGTGTTCTAGTGCCACCATGATCCTATCTCTAGTTGATGTTGGACACTACATTCTGTAATTTAAGGAGACTTCCACTAGGGCTTCGTCACCCATACCACTTGTTAATATGATCCGACCCCCGTATACTGGACGCTGTCAGGGTAGGTCATTTCACCCCTAAGGCATAGACCTCACATAGGGGTTCTACGGTGTTCAAGATACCTATGTCTATTATTTATTATTCTTAGAAAGCTCTTACTATATTGTATCTCTCTCTTACTTATTCTTGACTTTGGTATCTCTATGGTACCGTGTGTTTTATCTGAAACTTGTAATTACAACATGTATATCATTTCTAACTTGGCAATGCAATAACTCAAACACTGTAATTTATTAAGAAATCAACATACTGTAAATGTAGGCTGACTAAAATTATTAAATAAATAGAAATCATATCAACTTGGCACATATACGCTGAAATCATACAAATGATCAGCATAACATGCTAACCAGAGTTATTTACTCAATATATATGAAATTGTCGGTAGCAGTTGTAAATTATCTAAAATTCCTCGATAATTGTGTACATCTACCGAAATTATGCGTTGAGCATCACATAACTCAATTAAAGTTTAATTTACTTGTCATGGAAAGATTCAACATATAAACATATGCAGTAACCCAAATCTTGAAATATGCATCACATAACTTAATTAAGTTTATAATTACTCATCATGTCACAAATTATTAATATTAATTGAAATTTCAAATGATTTCTTGAGTTGAGCATCTCATCACTCAAATAAAAGTTAAATATTAAATCATTCTCATTAAATATGACCTAGAGCGTGAAACTAGGTTTTCTTTGAATATTTTTCATATCATCATCATTTCTATGTAATCGTGCGTCATTTAATTTATTAAAATCATGCAGTCTGGGTTTATACCCAAACTTTCCAGTTTTCCTAGTCGTGCACTGCTGTTTTTGACATTTAATCGAGTAAACTAGGTTTCGATTAATCATGTAATTCCACTTAGTCCAAACCACACTAATCGGATGATAAACTAGGTTATACAAAAGCCTAAAGAAGCGATTTGTGAAATAAAAAGTCGGGCAACACCAAATACTGCATGATGCCTGATAACTACCGTTATCTGCGGAAAATGCACATTTAACCAAAAATTTCCTAATATCAGAGTTAAATCATGCTAGGTGAGTGAAATTCTACTCACATCGGTTTCAGATGTCCGAATTCGTCTGGTAACACGTCCAGAGCCTATTTATGGGTGTTCTTTGGGTCTTCTTCTACCTCCGGAAAGCCCCGGTTTCAACCTATTTCACGCACCAATTGAGGAGGAAGCTCGATAACATGCCAAATCAATGCTATTTGCTACAAATTCTCATTGTACCCTCAAGACTGAGCTCAGTGATGGTCTTACCTTGCTCTTTCATGTGCCAATCGAGCTCTAGTTTGAACTAGTTGCTAATAGCTTCTTCTACCTTCAGTAGTAGGCTGAAGCAGACGATCGTTCTCAGTGCTAGACGCAGCTATGGCTGTGGTTTCTTGCTCCAAACTCTAGGCTGAAGTCAAGACAACCTTCCGTGTCGATTCACGCGCCCAAGAGGGGCCTCTAACCACCGTCGTAGCAGGTGGAGATGCTGGTCGGACGGCCAGGTGCCACTTCCCTAGCAGTAGGTTGTGGCTGCGATTGGAGGAGGAAAGAGGATGGGAAGAGGAGAAGAAAGAGAAGGGAGAAGGTGGGCGGCAAGTTGGGTAGCTGGGGAACCCTAGGTCACCCCTCGATCACCCTCTCTGCTGCTCGGTCGAGCGGCAACTCTTCTGCAGTGCTTAAGCAGTGGAGAAGAAAGGGGAAAGAAGGAAAGGGAAATAAAAGGTCATTAATGGAAAAATTGCATCATAAACCCAGGGATCTAGAAAATGTTGTAACTCTCACCTCGAGTGTCCGATTGAGGTGATTTCTTTTGCAAACATTCGAGCACGAGATTATCTACCTTCTCAAGACATAAAAACACAAGTAAACCATATTAGATAGGTTAATCATCTTAGGTAATTAACTTAATTATTAACACTTTAGTTAACATTTATTATATCAAATGAATTAATCTCGACTAACGATTCACATCTTAGCTTATTTTTATTAACCATGATGCTTAACAAGATACTTAGCAATAATCAAGTTACTTCAAGCTAATTGAGGTACTTACTGACTAACCTCGATGTGGGTTGTAACAATCTCCCTCCCTTATAAGAATTTCATCCCGAAATTCCTAAAAGAGAAAAGGAAACTTGTTACGCGTCTCTGACTCAAGCTCCCACATGGCTTCCTCTAGGTTGTGGTTCATCCATAAAACTTTCACTAACATTATCTTTCGATTCTTGAGTTTCTTGATCCTCCAATCAACTATCTGTATCGGTCCTTCAATATAGGACATATCTATTCTGAGCTGTGCAGGTTTTGGGTCCATTATCTTCTATGTACCAGGGTAACACTTCTTCAACATCGATACATGATATAAGTCATGTAGATTGGCAAATTTAGATGGAAAATCCAACTTATATGCTATAGGTACAATCCTCCCAATGATAGGATATGGGCCCATAAATCTAGGAGTCAATTTGCCTCTCTTGCCAAACTTTAACACTCCTTTCCATGGTGAAACTTTCAGATACACTTCATCACCAACCTCAAACTCAAGAGGTCTACGCCTCTTCTCCGCGTAACTCTTATGCCTATCCTGTGCAGCTTTCAGCTGTTCTCTGATCACTATAATCTTTTCTGTAGTCAAATCCACTATCTTTGTTCCAAGAATCTCTTTTTCACCCACCTCGTACCAACATAAAGGGGATCTACACTTTCTTCCATACAAAGCTTCATATGGTGCCATACCAAAATTGGAATGGTGACTATTATTGTATGAAAACTCTATAAGGCTCAAGTGTTCTTCCTAACTTCCATTGAAATGCAAGACACATGGTCTCAGCGTATCCTCAAGAGATTGAATGGTCCTCTCTGACTGGCCATCTGTCTATGGGTGAATAGTTGTACTGAACCTCAACTTTGTGCCCAAAGCACGGTGCAACTGGTCCCAAAACTTAGATGTGAACCTAGGATCTCTATATGATATAATTGAAATTGGGATACCATGCAACCTAACTATCTCATCCTCGTATATCTTAGCCAGCTTCAGAACATCATAGGTTGACTTAATAGGAAGAAAGTGAGTAGACTTTGTTAGTCTATCTACAATCACCCATATAGAGTCACAACCTCTAGGTGTCCTGGGTAACCCTACCACAAAATCTATTGTGATATTTTCCCACGTCCACTCAGGTATAGGAAGAGATTGCAAGGAACCTGCAGGTTTCTGGTGTTCAGCCTTAACCAGCTGACACATGTTGCATCTAGCTACATACTCAGCTACATCCTTCTTCATACCTGACCACCAGTACAACTCCTTGATATTCATGTACATCTTAGTGTTGTCTGGATGCATAGCGTACATCGATGCATGTGCTTCCTCAAGAATATGCTCTTTCAAATCACTGTCTCGAGTTACACACAAACTTGTCATGCTAATACAACACACCATCATCTGAAAACCTGAACTCTGGTCTTTTCCTCCCTATCATGTCATGCATGATCTGTTGTAACTCACTATCATTCTACTGAAGTTCTTTAATCTGATCATAAAAAGGTAGGCTTGTCTTGCATCTGTGCAATCAAACCACTCTGCTCAGACACCCCTAAGTCTATGTTCAACTTTCGCATCTCTACTAGCATGTCTCTCTTGAAACATGCCATAGAGAATGCATCTGTTGTTGAACTTGACTTCCTGCTGAGGGCATCAGCCACCACATTTGCATTTCCAAGGTGATAATCTATCATCACATCATAATCCCTGATCAATTCTAACCATCTTCGCTGTCTAAGATTCAAATCCTTCTGGGTGAAGATATATTTCAAACTCTTATGATCTGTAAATACCTGAGACGCCTCACCATAAAGATAGTGACGCCATGTCTTAAGAGCATGAACTACAACAACTAACTTCAGATCATGTATCGGGTAATACTCCTCATTCTATGCTACTTACTTCTTGTTACTTATCCTTCTCATTTGGTCATATAGAATAAACATCCCTAAAATTGAAACACACAGGGTAAGAATAGATTATTCCTCATTTTTTTATTACTGTAAGAATTTATTTCATAACGCCCTTCACTTATATTGTATTTCTCCTTTTATTCAAAACACACTTGTTACATTTCAAATTTATATCTTACTCTATTCTCCGAGTCATTTTCATATTGTTTATCTACCTTTCAGATTAGCTACCTTTAAACCCTAGATTTTATTAGTGCTAGCTTACCTTTCATATTGCAAATCTCATGATTGTGTTTTATGTAGATGCTAATATTCAAGGTCAAATCACTAGTGACATCCCTTGAACTACTTCAACTCTAAACATTCTAGGGTTTGGTCATTATCTGTAACATAGCATTATTGTGATGTGACTTTTCTCCCTTAATTTGAAATTCATACTTTGGATCTCATAAGTTTTACTAAAGTCTTCCTTATCTTATCACTTGAATTTCCTTTCTCTTACTTGGACATTCAGATAAATTACATTCTCAATTTACCTTGCTCGGGTTTCATCGTCATATTGTGTGTCATTATCTCATTCACTTAGACGTCTCTACCATGGTAGTTATGCATCATATATGTTTCATTTTCTTATCACTTCATTCCTTATTGTTATCATTAAGGAAGATATGAAAGAGAAGATGATTCTGAAACTTAAAATTCTTATCTTCAAACATTCCCTTATTACATTTCTCGTATGTTGGTTTAATTAGTTATCAATAAGGATACTTGACTATTTAGCACTTACTTGAGTGTCACGGTCTCTTTATTTTATAATCTATATTACCCGCTCAAGCTTCAAACCCTTCCCTATATTTTCATAATCCTCATTCCTTAATCAAGGTCATCATTTCTAACATTTCTCTTGATTCAACGAAGTTTCTTGTCCTGGTCTTATGATTTACATATTCATCTTATTCTTTTTTTTACTTTAACTCTTCTGAAGGCTCTTTATTTCTATGTACTTATTGTATACTTAACTCTTTTCTTCTATTTTTACTTTGATTTGAAGTACATAAAAGCATTTTACTCTACTACATGATCCATTCCATGGTTGATTCTTACTATCGTAGCCCTTACATACTTTTCTCATATCTTTTCCATATTCTCATATTTAGAGTTCACATAATACTAATCATTAAATTTAATCTGAACCTTATATAATGTTCAATTATTTCCAATTAAGGATTGCTCATATGAGGCCCCAACGTTGGGTCTCCGATATCAGTTCCAACTAATTCTTAGTTGTTCTAATCTTTCCCTTATATCACAACATCTTAGTGTATGTAGATTCTCACTATGATACAGGTCTAAATTATCCAGAGTCTACTTGATACAAAGACTATAAATAATAAATAAATTCATGACACACAACAATATAAAAGAATCATATTTATTCTACAAACTGAAAAATCTAAATTCATACATATAAGAGCATTTTTAGTGATCTCCAATCAAATAAGCAATATAAAGCAAGAGTTGTATCACATCCTATGTTTAATCTCTTACTCCTACATTAATTTATAGTTTCTTAACCCTAAGATTTCTAGGGTTTCTTTCTAACCCATCCTTTCTCTACATATCTGGCCAGGGTATTCAGGGAAGAATAGACAGAGTAGCTTGATACTGATCAATCTAAGTACTCAGATACCTGACCAGGGTATCTAAATACTCAGACCTCACAGAGCTAAAGACACATCGCTTCCTATCTACCTCACTTATAACTCTATCTTTCTATCCTAATGGTCCTTGACGACTCAGCCTAAGCTCTCTGCTTGGTTCTCGTGACCACGTCCTCTTCCAGCCATCTGCAATAGTATAACAGAACACTTCTTGTTAGAAAATTGCAATTAGAAGGAAGACACCTAAGTCCTAATCATATTGGTCTCTTGTCGTCCCCTGACCTTGACTTAGAGTAACCATATACTCAACCTAGGCTCTAATACCAAATTATTTGTGACGCCCCGATCCCCGAGCCATCTCTAATGACCCCGAAGACCGGGGAGTCACCCTCGGTAAACCACTCTTAACTTTTTGTTTGATCACTTAAATTCAACTTAAAAGAAAACCATAAAACTTGATTAACATCGAATTGAAATAAAACTATAGAAGTAACTTACCATTAACCCTATTAGGAAGAAAACCAAACTTACATATCATATTACACTGTTCTATTCGAAATATGAAGCACAATAGATAATTGTAAATTTGAGCTACATATTACATAACATCCTCTCTATCTCACCACACGCCCAAGGACTAAGGGGAAAGGACCAAGAGACCTCTAAGCCTAATTAAACACTACCTTCTAAGCATCTGGTGATACGATCCTTCAACTTCCTCGTGCTGATGCTGACCTGAAAAATATTTTAATAGGTTGGTGAGCTACTGGCTCAGTGAATAGAATTTCACCCAACCATCGCAGATAACTCATATCATGTTTATTAATAGGAAATTAAACTACAAGAAATACTATACTGAATAGAGTTAGAACGTTAAGATTTAAATAATA
Organism: Alisma plantago-aquatica; assembly: GCA_963693085.1. NCBI lineage: Eukaryota > Viridiplantae > Streptophyta > Magnoliopsida > Alismatales > Alismataceae > Alisma > Alisma plantago-aquatica. Next base: position 636,153,711 of record OY856415.1, read on the forward strand.
GGAGATATCAACATTTCATCAAGTAACATCAGTTGCAATGCTATAGATACAATCAATAACAGAGGATATCAACATTCCATTTACTTTGGTTGATGCTTTGAAAGGGAGAAAAGCGACAGGAGAGGCGACAGGGGGAATGATTTCGAAAGGCCGATGGTGACAGCCTCCTGATCAAATCCTTGTGGCTTTACGCATCGGATCCTCTATGGAGAATGTCGGAATTGCCTCATCTGCGAAGACGTGGAAGGAGCATTTTGTGGGTAAGGAGCAAAAGGGACACACATCGCTCCAGTTCGTCCAGCTTGAAATCGTCGATGGCGAATTGAGGTACAAGAGGGAGAAGGCAGTGGAGATAGCAAAGAAATGGAGCAACACAGCAGCAGGATATGTTGTCAGACTGAAGCCCCATTGGCCTACCCTTGTGTGACACTTGGAAATGGTATGGAAACCTAAATCATCTTTAGAAGTTATCCCTAGAAATAAATGCTTCTTCATCGTTAAGTTTAAGGATGTAGATGATCTTAAAACGGTCGTGGAGGGGGTCCGTTGTTCGTCGGAGGGAAGCCACTATTACTGAAGAAATGGGATATAGGTGAACCTCTAGAAAAATTGAAACTGAAAGAAATTCCTATTTGTATTTGATTTCCTAACCTACCTCTGGAGTTCTGGGACCAGGAAATGCTGAGTGTGATGGGTAGTTTTATCGGAAAACCACTCTGTGATGATTATGCTACTAGGGCCATGATGCGATTAGATTACGCCCGCATACAAATCTTAATTTCATCTGACTGTTGCTTTCCGAATTTGATTGTTCTAAGAAGCGATGAAGGACACAAGGATGAAATCCTAGTTTCGTATGAATGGGTGCCAGAGTTATGCTCTAAATGTGGCTGATTCGGACACGATCAAGGTAGTTGTGGTATGACTAAAATAAAAAAAGCTTGGTTACCTGTTGTGAATGGAAATAAGAAGGATGGGAAGGACCAATCGACTGGTCTAAGTGTGCCTACTACTGCTCAAACTAGGTCGAGCCATGATATTTCTAATGGTATGGTGGGTAAGGGTCTAGAAATTCAGGGCAGAAATGAAGATAATGCTCAGGAGGTTAGATCTGTTGTTGATATGGTCTATAAACATTATGACCTAAACATGGGGAGATAGGGACAGACACAGGTGACAATGATTACTAGAGGATCGAGCAGGAGTAGAACAACTTCTAGTTTTGCTAATTAGGACTCCTCTTTTGTCAAAGAATCTAGATGTGTTTCTGCAACCAAGAATGCTCAATCAAATGGCTCCTTCTATACACCTCTTTACAACATTCCTGATAAGATGGATAGTATTATTGACAACAAGTTTCACATAAGGCAGGTGAAGGATAGTGAAGGGTTCTGCTCTGTCACTGGGAAAAATTGAATTCCTAAGGAAGGTAAATAAGAGCTTGAATACTGCGAAGATAGTGGAGGAAGTTTCTACCAATATGTTTGAACTTTTGGATGAAACTACTGAAGATAATATTGAATCTACTGAGACTGGCAGAGCTCCAGTCAAAGATCGATTTAATGGGTGAAAACATTGGTGTCTTCTCCTGGAATGTCTGTGGTATTAATAGATATGGACACCAGGATAAAGTAAGAGATGTCATCTCTAAATACGATATGCCTATTAATATTCTGTTGGATATAAAAATAAGAAAATTAACAAAACCATGTATAGAGTGTGGGGTGATAAAAATTGGTGTTCTAACCATAACTCACATCCTTTTGGAAGAATCGTTATTCTGTGGGATAAGAATGTGCAGCAGTTGAGTAAGGTTCTGGAGTCTGACCAACTTATCCATAGTAAAGTAATGTATAAAGATATGATATTCTTTCTTACTGCTATATATGGTCAGAATGAGGAGAAAAGGCGTGGTGAGATTTGGGATATGATTATGAATATCCATGGTAATTGCAATTTCCCTTGGTTGCTTGTTCATGACTTTAATGCCATCAGATTTTCCAACGAAAGGAAGGAGAGAGGGTTTTACTCTACTAAAGCTATGGGTAATTTTAATGAGATTTTTGCTAAAACTGATCTTGTTGAAATGGATATGAAGGGGGCATTTTATACTTGGGATAATAGAAGGAAAGGTGACCAATTTATTATGTCCAAAATTGATAGAGTTATTCATAATGAGGAATTCTGGGATGTTTTCAAAGATTCTTGGGGGGGACATACAGAGTACCATTCTGAGTGACCATCGCCTGCTGATTGTCAGAATGAGTAATGGTGTGAAGAAAAGAAAAGGGTACTTAAAATTTTTGAATGTGTGGTCTAGTCATCCTGATTTTATGAATATAGTGAAGGAAGCTTGGAGTATTTATATAGAAGGTAGCCCAATGTTCAGAATCACTAGAAAACTGAAGAATGTAAAAGAAAAACTTATAAAGTGGAATAAGGAAAGATTTGGCAACATTAAAGACTCAGTTAAAGCTCTAGATTTTGAAGCTAATGAAACTGTATCTATTGCTGATAAATATCCAGATGATACTAGATTGAGGGAGATTGCTCTTGAAAAAAGTAAAGCTGCTCATGATGTTGCTGATAGAGAAGAGTCTTTTGCCAAGCAATTGTCCAGAGTAAATTAGCTCAAACTTGGTGATAAAAACACTTCTTTCTTTTATAGCCCTATCAAATCCAGAACTTACAGAAATCATATTAGATGTCTTAATATCGAGGGGAGTAAAATTATGATGAAGATAGAATTTTTGATCATATTAATAGCTATTATAATGGCATTTTCAATAAATACTCGATTGAGGATGATGAGTGTTGGAACTTTGAATGGTCTATTCCTATCTTATCTAATGAGTAGTTCGATATGCTGAGAAGTGTAGTTAATCCTGAGGAGGTGGAGAGAGTCATCAATGAAGCAGATGGGGACAGGGCTCCTGGACCCGATGGGTTCAATGGACACTTCTTTAAAGTTATTTGGAACATCATTGGCAAGGACGTCACTAAGGTTGTGCTTAACTTCTTCAGTAGTAATAAGTTTCTTAAAGAAGTTAATAAATCTTACATTACTGTTATCCGTAAGGTCCAAGATGCTGAAAGTATTAGTGATTGCAGGCCAATAGCTCTGTGTCATTTTCTGTTCAAGATCATTTCAAAAATTCTCTCGAATAGACTTCAAAAGATACTTCCCTCTATTATAAGTCCTAACCAGATTGCCTTCATTAAGGGTAGGAAAATTGTTGATGCTCTTCTCCTGGCGAATGAGCTGATAAGTGATTTTAATTTGAGTAATGGAAGCAAAAAAATGTGCATCAAGGCTAACCTAACGAAAGCATATGATTCTGTCAAATGGCCTTTTCTATTTAAAGTGATGGAAAAAATGAAATTTCCTCTTTGCTTTATTGACTAGATTAAAACCATTATGAATACCATGAGTTTGCATATTCTGGTCAATGGTTGTCCTACTAATGTCATTTATCCTTCTAATGGCATTCGCCAAGGTGATCCACTGGCTCCTTCTCTCTTTGTAATTGCTATGCAGAGTTTCAGTGCTATGATGGAGAACTCTGTGAGGAGGGAGTATTTCAAACATTTAAATATTGGAAGTATGTCGGTGTCACAATCCTTATTTGTTGATGATGTGATGATGTATGCTAAAGCCAGCAATGATAATGTGATTGCTCTTAAATCTCTACCGGCACAGTTTGGGAAAGTTTCTGGCTTGGAAATGAATCCAAAGAAAAGTCATGTATTCTGCAATAAAAATGTAGATGGCGATTTCATAGCCAAAGTTCTGAAAATTAACAAAGGCATTCTTCCTATGAGATATCTCGGGTTACCTCTGTTCTGTGGCAAGCTGAAAAAATCATTTTGTCTACCTTTGATTGAGAAGATGAAGAAAAAGCTAGAAAGTTGGAAGATGAGAACCCTTTCATTTGGAGGTAGAGTGGAACTAGTTACATCTACTCTAAATGCTCTACATCTTTTCTGGTCAGCTACCTTTCCCTTACCTGCTAGTATCTTGAAGGAAATTAATAGTTTACGCAAAGCCTTTATCGGGGAAGGTGTATCTCTGGATAAGAAAATTCATTATGTCACGTGGGACAATATGTGTAGACCCAAGAAGGAGGAAGGATTGGGTATTAGAAGAATTGAAGAGTCTAACAAAGCAGGGTTGATTGTTAATGCTTGGAATATTGCTTCTAAAAATGATTCTCTGTGGGTGAAAAGGTTGAATGAAAAATACATAAAAATGGATTCCTTTTGGTCCTGCAAAGTCAAAGTTAATAGCTCATGGATGTGGAAGAACATGTGCAACTATAGACGCATGATCTTGCCATTGATTGATATTCATATTGGTGATGGTACTAGCTTCAAAATCTGGAAGGACCCCTAGTTGTCGGGTAATAAGTTTCTGGGAGATTGTATAGATACAAAATAGGTTATGAGAATTGGTTTTGGGAAGGATGTCTATTTAAGTAACATTGTTACTGATAAAAATTGGGATATTCCTGATAGAAGGTGCTTCTGGGAGCTTAGAGAGTGCATTAATATGGCAAATATCAAGTTCTATGATGAAGATTCGATTATTTGTAAAGGTTTATATAACCTGAAGATCAAGGATGCGTGGAACATTCTCAGAGAAGAAAGTATTACTGTAAATTGAGCGAAGTGGATCTGGAAGTATGATCATCCTAGGATTCTTATTATTCATGCTTGGAAGCTTTTCTGGGCTAAGTTGCCTACTCTGGACTATCTTCAGAAGGTCAATTTTCAGTTTTCCCCTCCTTGTGTTCTCTGTGAAAAAGATAGTGAAAGCATTGCGCACCTTTTCTTCAAGTGTAGTTTTGCTGTTGACTTGTGGAGGAGGGCGAGGAAATGTAATCTCTTTGATAAACTGCCGAGGATACCTACTGATTGCATATGATTTGTGTCTAAGAAACAGCAGCTGCTATGCTTATCCATTCTTTATCACATTTGGAGATAGAGAAACTCAAAAATCTTTAGGAACTCCAGTTCTGACATCAATAAATGCAGGAATAACATCTTGGATCTAGTCTCATTATATGCTTAAATATATGATACCATGACATATTCTTTGTATAGGTATATTCTATTTCTTTTTGTAAGTTGTGTACAATGATACACGAGCTATACCTGTACACAAACCCTCTTTGTTCTAATAAAGGAAAGGCGCTTACTGAGCAAAAAAAACATTCCATTTAACGAACAACTGATACAAATCTAAACTCAAATCTATCTTAATTCCTTAATTCATAAGAAACTCTGTGAACTTATATGAACATATTTTAGCTTATGCCCTGATCATATGCAGTGTACTCTGCATATGAAGACTCGTAGCAAATTACAATCCCACCGTACAAGACTTAGCCGACACCCCGGGATAGCTAAGTCTGACTGTTGTCCTGGTCTGCAACATGAGAATTGGCTCTCTGGCCTCGACACTCCTCTGGTGTCGTAAACTTGACTCCTCCTCTAACCTGAGCATATAGGCGGAGAGTCAAGCCACCAGGATCCTGTCTCTAGTTGATGTTGGACACTACATGGCTTTTCTGTGTTCTAGCGCCACCAGGATCATGTCTCTGGTTGATGTTGGACACTACATTCTATAATTTAAGGAGACTTCCACTAGCGCTTCGTCCCCCGTACCACATGTTATTAGGCTCCAACCCCCGTATACTGGATGCTGACAGGGTAGGTCGTTTCACCCCTAAGGCGCAGACCTCACATAGGGGTTCTACAGTGTTCAGGGCACCTATGTCTGTTATTTTATTATTCTTAGAAAGATCTTACTATATTGTATCTCTCTCTTACTTATTCTTGACTTCAGTATCTCTATGGTGTCGTGTCTATTTATCTAAAACTTATAATTACAACATGTATATCATTTCTAACTTGGCAGTGCAATAACTCAAACACTATAATTTACAGAGAAATCAACATACTGTAAATGTAGGCAGCCTAAATTATTAAATAAATAGAAATCATATCAACTTAGCACATATACGCTGAAATCATACAAATGATCATCGTAACATGCTAACCAAAGTTATTTACTCAATATATATGAAATTGTCGGTAGTACTTGTAAATTTTCTAAAATTCCTCGATAATTGTGCACATCAACCTAAATTATGGGTTGAGCATCACATAACTCAATTAAAGATTAATTTACATGTCATAGCAAGATTCAAACGTAATAACCCAAATCTTGAACTATGCATCACATAACTTAATTAAGTTTATAATTACTCGTCAAGTCACGAATTATTAATATTAATTAAAATTTCAAATGATTTCTTGAGTTTAGCATCTCATCACTCAAATAAAAGTTAAATATTAAATCATTATCATTAAATATGACATAGGTCATTCAACTAGGTTTTCTTTGAATATTTTTCATATCATCGTCATTTCTGTGTAATCCTGCGTCATTCAATTTATTAAAATCATGCAGTATAGGTTTATACCCAAACTTTCTAGTTTTCATAGTCGTGCACTACTGTTTTCGACATTTAATCGAGTAAACTAGGTTTCGATTAATCATAGAATTCCACTTAATCCAAACCACACTGATCGGATGATAAACTAGGTTATACAAAAGTCTAAAAAACGATTTGTGAAATAAAAAGTCAGACAACACCAAATATTGCACGACGTCTGATAACTACTGTTATCTACGGAAAATGCACATTTAACCAAAAATTTCCTAATATCGAAGTTAAATCATGCTAGGTGAGTAAAATTCTACTCACAGCGGTTTGGGATGTCTGAATTCCTCTCAAAACACATCCACATCATATTTTCGGGCGTTCCTTGGGTCTTCTTCTGCCACTTCCTGGTTTCAACATGTTTCATGCATCGAGGAAGCTCGATAAAATGCCAAATCAACCCTATTTGCTACGAATTCCTATTCTACCCTCAAGACCGAGCTCCGTGCTGGTCTTACCTTGCTCTTTCGTGTGCCAATCGAGCTCTGGTTTGAACCAGCTGCTAACAGCTTCTTCTACCTTCACGAGTACGTTGAAGGAGACGATCGTTCTCAGTGCTAGACGCAGCTATGGCTGTGGTTTCTTGCTCCAAACTCTAGGCCGAAGTCAAGCTAACCTTCCGTGCCGATTCACGCGCCCAAGAGGGGCCTCTAGCAGCCACCGCAGCAGGTGGAGCTGCTAGTCGGTCGGCCCGGCACCGCTGCCCTAGCAGCATTTTGTGGCCATGATTGGAGGAGGAAAGAGGAGGGGAAGAGGAGAAGAAAGAGAGGGGAGAAGGTGGGCGGCAAGTTGGGTAGCTGGGGAACCCTAGGTCGCCCCCCCTCCCCCCATCGCCCTCTCTACTGTTTCGTTCGAGCGGCAAATCTTCTGCAGGCTTAAGCGGTGGAGAAGAAAGGGGAAAGAAGGAAAGGGAAATAAAAGGTCATTAATGGAAAAATTGCATCATAAACCTGGGGTTCTAGAAAATGTTGTAAGTCTCATCTCGAGTGTCCGATTGAGGTGATTGCTTTTGCAAAATTTTGAGCACGAGATTCTCTACCTTCTCAAGACTTAAAAACACAACAAATAAACCATATTAGCTAGGTTAATAATCTTAGGTAATTAACTTAACGATTAACACTACAGTTAACATTAATTATATCAAATGAATTAATCTCGACTAACGATTCACATCTTAGCTTATCTTGATTAACCATGATGTTTAACAAGATACTTAGCACTAATCAAGTTACTTCATGCTAATCGAGGTACTTACTGACTAACCTCGATGTTGGTCGAAACGATCGGAGAAGCCAACAACTTCCACGATGCACCACAAGGCCAGGGAGGAAAATTGGGTCGGGATGGGTGTAGAGGCAATGTGCAAGGAAATTGATAGTCCGGATGGTTGTGGCAGGGTGAGGGTGGTCATGTATGACCACTCCCTTGTATATACATTCTTGTTAAAGGGTTCCTACCCACAAGCCACAAGAACCAAGATCCCCAAATTTTGGGTGTTTCTTGAATCGTCTAGTACATATGTCGAATAGGGCGTCAATCGGTGCGGGTGGATTCGATGAATGCAATGGAAAAAGAAAATTGAGGAAAGATGGTGTAGGCTGTGAGAAATCCAAGATTTACAATAGCATTCATGTTAGTCTGTTTCCCGATTTGGACACGAGGTAGGTGACAAATCCTGCATACCTAGTTCATGATTAAATAGTCTAGAAATCATGTGAATAGGCCAAGTTGCCTTATAAGTGTCACATTTACATTAAATTTCAAATGAAATGATACCAAATCAGATTCTTTTCTCTCTCTTTCAATTTGGGTGACTAAATGAATTCCACATAAGGTAAAAATTGGTGGGTAAGGTAATAAGGATTTAAAAAATCTGATTTTAGAGTTAAATTTGCCTTCTAGAAAACTTTGATGCGTGAAAATCCCAATTTGAGAACAAGCATGTTTCATTTATGTAAAAATATTCCTTTATTATTTCTCAACAAAATATTATGTGTAACTCTCTCTTAACCAAATCTATCCACAAGAAAAATCTAGAAGACTACTTTTGACCTTAAATATCTTTCTTTGAAAATTTTGCACTAACAATCCTAAAACTGACGTTTAATACGAAACTCTTATATGAAGGCTTAAAATCTTTCTATCTTTGTATTAAACTCCCATCCTTAAAGGATACTAACATCCTAGTACCTATCAATCTAATAAGAGAGTTCAAAATAAAATATTAGAAACAAAATGACTAAAAAGGTGATAATTACCTAAATTTGGGGATGTTACAACTCTCCTCCCCTAAAAGGATTTCATCCCCAAAATATTAAGAAAAGAGGGAAGGGAGAGTTTGTAACATTTCTTCTCTAAGCTCCCAAGTTGTTTCCTCTAAACCATGATACTTCCATGAAACCTTCACTACTTCAATCTCATTGTGCTTCAAATACTTCACTCAGGAGTCAAGAATCCTCACAAGATATTCTTCATAATTGAAGTCTCCATGAATCTCTATGGGTTCGATAGATAACACATGGGGTTGATCCTCTACATATTTCTTCAATACAGACACATGGAAAACATTACATATTTTATCATAAGAAGGTGGTAAAGCCAAATGATATCCACACTCCAACTCTTATCCAGGATTTCAAAGGATCCCAAATAACAAGGACTAAGCTTTCTGTTCACCTTAGATCTTTCAATAGATAGAATAGGTTTTACTTTCAAGAAAACATATTCACTAATCAGAAAATTCACATCCAACCTATTTTTATCAGCATACATCTTCTAACGATGTTGAGCTGTTTTCATTCACTTCTTTATTAGAATAATCTTGTCCTTTATCAATTGTGTGTCATTAGTTTTTATCAGAGTATGCTCACCCACATCATCCCGGTGCAAGGGTAAACAACAAGGTCTTCCATAAAAATCTTCAAAGGGTGGCATACTTTTTCTTACTTGGTAAATATTATTGTAAGTAAGCTCAAATAAAGGGAGATATTTATCCCAAACTCCTCCCCTAACATCACACAAACTTATAAAAGATCTTCTAGAATTTGGACTAATCTTTCAGAATGGTCGTCGATCTATGGATGGTAGGAAATACTAAAATGTAAATCTAAATCCATCCCTTTTTGAATCTGCCTCCACAAGCGAGAACTAAACTTAGGGTGTCCGTCTGACACAATAGACTATGGCACACCATGCAGATGCACAATCCAGTCTACTTATTTGTGACATGTTCGGAACCTTATATCTAGTCTTAAAAGGCAAGAAGAGAGCAGACTTAGTAAGTCGATCAATTACAACCTAGAAAATGTCATTACCAGTTCTAGACTTTTGAAATCCTATCAGGAATTCCATCGTATATTTTCCCACTCCCATTCAGGTATTTCTAGAGGTTGTAAAAGTCCACCAAGCCTTTGATGTTCAATTTTTACTTGTTGATAGGTCAAACATTTTGCAGCAAAAGCGGCAATGTCCTTCTTCATATTTTCCACCAAAAAATCCTTTATAGAGATTTGTACATATTTATGGTGCCTGGGTAAATCGTGTATTTTGAACCATTAACCTCACTCAACACCTTCTATCTCAGGTCATCCACATCTGATATCTAGAATCAGTGACAAAAATGTATCGCACCATCAACGCCAACATAGAAATTAGATTGTGGTCTTTAAATCATGGTCTTCATCTCATCAAGGTCAGGATTAACTACTTGTGCTTTGTTAACCTCAGAGATCCAAGATGGGGTAACTGAGAGACTTCCATGTGTACACAGATACAACATCTTTTAACTTAGGTCTCCAGCTAGAAACATGCTCCATGTTTTTCCATACAAAACTACAAAGAGATGAAGAAATGATATCCTTCTTATGACTAAGAGCATCAACAACTACGTTGGATTTTCTAGGATGATATATGATTGTAAAATCATAATCCTTCAAAAATTCCATCCAACATCTTTGTCTCAGATTTAAGTCATTTTGCGTCATAAGGTAGAAAAGACTTTTATGATTCGAGAAAACTTCAAATTGCACACTGTAAAGATAGTGAATCCAAATCTTGAGAGCATGGATAATAGCTATGAGTTCAAGGTCATGGGTCAGCCAATTTTCTTCACTCTGCTTGTACTGGTGGGAGGCATACACTATAACCCATCCTTCTTGCATAAGAACACAACCTAATCCTAGTCTAGATTCATCGGTGAAGATAACATAAGGCTTTCCTTCCATGGGTAAGGACAAAAAAGGAGCAGATGTCAAACAATGTTTCATCTCCAGAAAACTCTTTTCACATTTTCGGGACTAAAGAAGCATTGTATCCTTGTGAGTCAACTTGATTAGAGGGTTAGCCAACTCAAAAAAGTTCTTGATAACCGTCTATAATAGCCTATAAGACCCAAAAAGTTTTGTATCTCAGAAGGATTCTTTGGAGGTTTCCACTCAGTAACAACTTCTACTTTTACAGGATCTACAACTATGTGACATGCTGATAGGACGTGGACTATGAACATCACTTCCTTAATATAGAATTCACACTTAGAAAACTTGGCATACAACCGGTTTTCACAACATGTCTGCAAGACAATCCACAATTTTTCCCAATGTTTTTCCATCATACTGGAGTAGATAAGAACATCGTCGATGAACACTACCATAAAGTCATCAAGATACAGACGAAAAACCTGATCCAATAAGTTCATGAAAGTGGCATGGGAATTAGTTACCCCCAAGTGCATCACTAGGAACTTGTAGTGCTCATAGAGAGTACGAAAGGTTGTTTTCGTTATGTCTTCATCTTTTACCTTCATTTATAGTAACTACTTTGCAAATCAATATTAGAGAAAATCATAGAAGACTTCAACTATTCTAACAGAACATCAACGCATGGTAGAGGGTATCAGTTCTTCATCATCAGTTAATTTAGCACACTATAATCCATACACATCCTCAAAGAACCATCCTTCTTCTTTGGAAACACAACAAGCGCTCCCCATGGAGAGACACTGGGGTGAAAAAACCCCATGTCAAGAAGTTCTTACAGTTGTTTCTTCTGTTCCACAAGTTCCGCAAGTGCCATACGATATGGTGGTTTTGATATAGGGGTGGTACCCGAGATGAGATTGATGGTGAACTCGACCTCTTCGAAAGGGGGAATACCAAGTAACTCTTAAGGAAACACATACGAGAAGTCTTAAATCACTTCAATATTTTCTAACTGGGGTGTTGAAGGGTCGAAGGCAATTGAGGCCAAATATGCACGACATCCATAGATGATAAGTTTTTTGGCTTTCATGTTTGATATGATGAATTGTGTTTCCTTGGGTTTTCTACCTTTAATCAAAAACCGTTCTCCGTCAGGGTGAAGACTAACCTTCTTATCAACACAAAACATGGTTGCCTTAAACTTTTTCAACCAATCCATACCCAAAATGACGTCAAAAGTCATCATGTTTAAGAAGATGAACTCAGTAGTAAATATCTTTCCAGGTATGCATAAATCTAGGGGGTTTCAGATAAGAAGAGGACATCTTACCACTAGGGGTTCGTATATCAAGAATATAGCTTATATATGCAAGCTCTATGTCTAACATCTTAGAAATCTTAGAAGATATAAAGGTATTTGAAGAATCAGAATCCAACATACATTTTATATGATGTAGATGGATATGTACAACACCTTCTATTACTTCATTGTCATCACCAGTGTCAACAACATCCCTCATAAAAACACATCCATCATGGTGATCTATTGGAGGACATGACCTTGTGGATGGTTGTTGTTATTGTTTTTTCTGGGAAACCAATCCACACTCATGATAGATGACTTGCCTTCCTTTCTAGGTGCTCCAGGTCACCTCCCAGGAGGCTGGTAGTGAGAAAAACTCTTGCACTTATCCGATCGTTGATCATGATCAAAGTTATTTCTCTTATTATTCTGTGTTGGGGCTTGAAAACTAGGGTAAGACTCAACTGCTAGGTCTTTGTCCACAATTTTCTAAAAAGTTAGAGGAAACTTAGGGACCAAAGCATGTCCCACATGACAGTTGAGGCCTTGCAAGAACAAATCCACCCGTCTCACTTTTGTGAACCCAAATGTGTACCGCTTGAGTAGTGAGAATCTCTACAAATACATAGGGATAGAAAGTGATCCTTGTTTTAGATTATGAAACTCTACTTCTTTCTTCTTCAGAGTGGCAGTGTAGATATACTTTCCATGAAAAAATACCAGGAACTACTCCCAAATCACTGTAGAGATCTCATGTTTCCTCGTGATCTCATTCCACCAAAGACTCGTCGGTCCATCCAACACGTACAAAGAAAACCTGACCTTCTAATGAGGAGGGCATGCCATACCCTTAACATTCTATTCCATCACAAAACCCACTGACCAGCCTCATCGTTCATCTCCAATTCCCCTTCACCTTTGAAGGAGGGTGGTTGCATATTCATGAAGTTGATCTGAGTGTACTCTTTAGGCTTATCTGGCATTGCAGAGGTGTTCAACTTCCCCACCATGGTTGTGGTGAGAAATTGTCATAGGTAAGCTAGCTTATGTTTAGGGTTGAATCCAGTCGAAGTAGAGGCGATGGTGTCTATGACCCCATGAGCAAAATTGGAGTTGTTCCTAGAAGGAGGATCCATGTCAAAATGAGGGTTCTTTGGTGTGGAGAATCCATCCATAGTTCTAGACTGAGGGGGAAGTACCGACGTCGCCAAACAAGTTGGACCTCCTGAAATATAGGCTTAACTAGTAATGTGTATTTACTAAGTAAGGACTTCTAAAATAGTTAGAATACCGACCACAAACATGCTCTAATACCATTATTTAAATGATTAGTCCTGGGAGGTTCCACTCCTTACTTTAATTTAAGGAAATAATTGTAAAATACCCCAATAGATCAAATCCCAAAAAATAAAATCCACTAAAGTAATTGGGGTTCACATTATTTCTCTGACCGAAATGATAACATGAACATAGTTTTGTTGCAATAGAAATTTAAATCTAACTATTACATGATATTCTCAAAAGAGTTCAACTAAAGAGACATAGACATATTCTAACTAAAATTAAATGCTAAACTACTTAGATCAGTTTGTGGTGAGTAACATTCCCATTTCAAAAATCCTCAACAGCTAGATCTGGGTGTCCCCTCCTATCTCCTGATCCTCAGGTTGTGCAACCTTTGGAAACTAGGATAGTATAAAACAAAGAGAAAAGTAAGTCAGCAAAAATTGAGTATGTGCAGTAATTAGCAACTAGGCACTACATTAGGAAGCTCAAAAGAATAGCATCAAATTAAAAGATGATCAATAGAAATAAGTGCCAAGAGAATTATATTAGGACAAGAGATAAGGCATGAGTAGGGAATGTTGTCTTTAAAATTTTCCATTAATAACAACATTAAATTATGCATGTAATAAACAAAGACTAAAATTAGTTCAAGCACGGTTGAGTCCACTATTGGATCTCAACCTAAAATAATGGCTGAAAAAGCACACCTCTATAAATAATGGGTGGAAAAGCACACCCTGGGAAGAAAAGCACACCCCGATAAAAATGGTTGTACAAAAGTACCACTACATGAAATAAGTATAGACTAAGTATGCACGTCAATAGGGAAAGAAAAGTGTAGGTTTAATCCATATGAAATAATAGGATGAGAACATACAAAATAAATCAAGTGGGGTTAGATGACCCATAAGAATTATCCATGAAATAAGCACTTCATAATGATGAAAAAGAGAATAACTACTTGTGTCTTATATTGGAAAGGATGTTTGGTCAGAATAGCAATGCCTAGATAATAGAAAAGATGCACATACCTTAACTTGAGTTGGTAAATCAGAGATTGAATCCTAAACCTACAAGTTTAAGGTCAACTCAACCTAATTATAGGTTTAGATTCATTAATTAAGGTTTATGTTCTAAAATATGTAAGTATTGTGAAAACCCTAAAAAACCAAATCCATCGGTAAAAACCTAGGTCGATTCTTGAAATTGACCCAACACTGACTTCTGGGTTTCTTGAAGATAAATCTTGACTCAAATTACAATGTTATTAATTAATATATTTTCTATCATGATAATAAGTGAAAACAAAACCCTAAAACTCAAATCTTTGGCAAAACCATAGATTGAAACTTCATTAAATCTCAAAGAGTTATTGCTCATGGATGTGACTCTGAGATCTCTATTTTATCTTTTAAAACATGCCTTTAAGTGTTAATGTGATATTATAAGGATTTAAAACCATAAAAATCACATCATTAAAACTTGTGAATTAGGCGATGAATACTAGACCAAAAGAGAGAGAAATTTTGATGGATTCTAAAACATATATTTTTTATATTTTTGGTTAAAGTAGAGAAAAGTTATGATTTTTCATAAATATGACCAATAAAAAAGAACCAAAAATCTACGTTAGTGGATTGGACCCTGTCAGCTGGTCGACTCTACTGAATTGGACAAATCAAAAGTGGCCAACTGGCCAGGGCCTAGAGCCAACTAATCAAAGTGAAAAAAAAAGCAAGGCAAGGAAAAGATCTAAATACCCCTAGGCGAGAAAACAAGGAAAGAAGATGGGTGAGGGTAAAAATGGGCAAATGGAATGGGGAATCATCCCCCACCCATCACTCACTATGGTTGAAACCCGAGCAATAACAGGCCGAGCTCAATTTTGGCGATTCTACATGCACGAAAATTTCAGGATTTGAACATACAAAAATGAAGGACATACTACCACAAACTCACCTCCTAGCTTGATCGAAGATTGAAGAAGCCAACAGCTTGCACGGTGTGCCACAAGGCTAGGGAGGAAATTGGGATCAGGGTGGTTGTAGAGGTGATGTGCAAGGAAATTGATAGTGGGAATGGCTACGGTGGAGTGAGGTGGTCATGGACAACCACTCCCTTATATATACATTTTTGTTCTAGGGTTCCTACCCACCAATCGTGAGAACCAACGTCCCCAAATTGTGGACGTTCTACAAGTCTTCTAGTATAGATCTCGAGTAGAGCATTGATTAGTGTGGGTTGATTTGCTAAATGCAATAGAAAAAGAAAATTGAGGAAAGATGGTGTAGGCTGCAAGAAATCCAAGATTTACAATAACATTCACACTAGTCCATTGTCTGATTTGGATGCAAGGTAGGTGATAAATCATGGACCACTAGATCACGATCCAATAGTCTAAAAATCACACGAATCAGCCCAGTTGCCCTATAAGTGTGACATTTACATTAAATTACAAATAAAGTGATACCAAATTAATTTCTTTTCTCTCTCTTTCAATTTGGGTGAGTAAATGACTTACAAATAAGGTGAAAATTGGGTAAGGTAGTAAGGACCCATGGAATTCGATTTTGGAGTTAAATTTACCTTTTGGAAAACTTTAATGCATGAAAATCCTAGAAAAAGTTTATTTTCTTTATATAAACATATTCATTTATCATTTCTTAACCTAATTTCATGTGTAACTCTCTCTTAACCAAACCTATTTACAAGATAAATCTAGAAGCCTACTTTTAATATTAAATGCCGTTTTTGACAATTTTGTGTAAATAAACCCTAAACTAATGCAAAATCCCAATTATTTATAAGGCTTCAAATCTTTGTATTATAGTTTTAAACTCCATTACTCAAAGGTTACTAACATCCTAGTACCTATAAATCTAATAAGAGAGGTTAAAATAAAATATTAAAATAATAAGGAGTAAAAGTTGATAATTACCTAAATTTGGGGATATTAAAATTTCTCCAGGACATATATCTTATGATCCTGAGTGAGAATGATTTTCAACATTCAGAACCAATCATGGAAGTTGTTCCCATTTAGCTTATCCTTCTCAAGGACAGATCACGAAGAAAACATGTTTGTGTTTGCAATTAGATTCTACAAAAGAAAATTTAAAACTTTCATCAAAATATTTTTGATTAATTTGATTTGAAAAATTGAATGATATTAATAAGGCTTTTAATTAATTAATGCTCCCACTATTTAGTTCAAATTGTTAGACCTCATCACCAATTTGGAAGATTGAAATGAATAGTATTCTAGTGAGCCAAGATCCAAAATTATTAACTCAATACCCAGCCAATGTTGGCGCTTATAACTAATTATTAAGGTAGGCAACATTTGCCAATTATATCTCATGCTATTCTTGGATAGATGGTATATACAACTCCTTGCCATAGTCCATATGTATGCTTCTAGGAACTTAATCCTGTTAAGGCCACCTAGTTAATCCGGACCCATAAGTGAACATGATAGAATATGCATCCTGTTGGGGAAAACCCACATATCTATCATCACACTTCCACGAGATAGACGATGCACCATGCTAGGGCATGCCCACCCTTGTCCGATAAAGCTTTTCATGTGTGTTTCTTATGGAAAGAATTTTAGACTTAATATTTATTGATGGATTTTATATATAAATACATATACATATCCAATCACCACATACTTATAGCACATATCATATACATGCTATATCCAAAAATGAAAAACATGTTACTAAAAATATACATGCGATGGTTATGGCCATACTAATGAAATTCCTAGGAGCCATAAGGAATTTCTACCACCTAAGGTCCACATCATATGTGGCAACCTATTTTTGATGAAGATTCATGCTAGAACCAATCCGATTTGAATGATTCCGTTACAACCCCAATTTTTGGGTTCATTTGGTGAGAAATGTAATTTTTCATAATAAAGATAAATGAACAAATAATGATGTCATTTGATTGAATGCATGAATTTCATTTAAAATAGCCTTGTTGATTTATTTGTGGGTTTTATTGGCTATGTTGATTTATTTGTGGGTTTTTTTGGCTATTGGGCCCAATAACAAAGAAAAGACAAAAGAAACTCCATTATTAATAAGAAATGGAGAAAAGAAAAATGTAGAAACCTATAGAAAGAAAAAGAGTGTAATCCAAAGGTGGATTTCGTGCCTCTTGGGTTCCTTGGGTCCCAAGGAGTCCACAATTGCAAATATAAAGCAATAAGAAAAGAAAAGATCAATTAGATACTTCTTTATTAAGAAAGAAATTGAAAACAATGATAAAATACGGAAAATAAGTGAAAAGAGGTAAAATTGAGTTATCCTTGGTGTATTTTCGTATCCAAAGGATTCCTAAGGTTAAAAGGAAGGCCAATGAGGAAAATAAAAAGAAAGATAAAGGGAAATCCTTGAAAAGAGATATTTTACTAAAGAAATCAATATGAAGTGAAATAAAAATAGATAAGAGAATAAAGGCAAGTAAATATTCTCCAATATGGGAGTTCATACCTTTAGGTTGTCTTGAGGTCCAAGGGACCCAAAATAACACAATAATAGCAAAGGGAAAAGAAATACCAATTAAGTTTGGATTAATTAAGGGATAACTTTGGAGAGAAGGAACCTTACTCATCCATTGGAATTTGTTTCCCAAATTTCGTACATATCTAGATAATGTAAAGACAAACGTTCCTTTAAAATTTGAGTTAAAAACGAGCAAGGGTTTAGGAGATACAAAGTTTTCAAGTTATCTCCAAAATTGGGAATTATTCTGAAAATAGGAATATATTTTCCTTTTGTTGGATCGTGTGCTCTAAGGACCGTTGGATCTCAATCCAACGCTGGTCACTCATCTTCTGAGTCCCACACAGACTGGGATTTTGCAAGTTACAGGGTGAATTTCCCATCTTGAATTTCTCATGATCCAGAGTTTGGGCAAGCATGTTGATAGTCCCATTGGACTCAGGAGAGGAAACCACAGAAATTCATCCCTATTTTGATTAGGTTTGGTCGGTGTTTTGGGAAACACCCAATTCTTGCGAGCCTGCCTTGACCCTATATATAGGGGAGGGTGAAGGAGGGAACCAAAACCTACTCTTGCTAGCCCAACTGTTGTGGCAGAGAGCAAGGAGTATCATAGTGCCTTCAATTTGGTAATCCAACCTGACTTGCCCTCTCGACACCTCTGCGAGCCTCGTCGGAGTCCGACGAGTAGGGGACAACCTCCTGCGATCATGTTCAATGAAGGGAGGTGGAGCTCCCTGGCTAGTTGGCGTGATCAAAGGAGGTCAAAAGCTCGGTGTCAATGCTCGAGTTGACCACCAGAGCTGTTGTGCTAGCGCGAGGTTGAAGACGAAGGCTCGTGGTCTTTTATACTTTTGCCCCTCCGCACCTTCTTTACAGGTAAGGGCATTTTCATCCTTTGTTTGTTTTGATCGCAATTAGGTGTGTGCGATCCTGGTCACTGGATTCTAAGTGGACCAGTGGGCCACGGATCAAACAATCCATGTTTTTCTGAAAAGTACTAATAAATCAAATAAAAGGGTTTTCTTGATAAAATCTTATCTTTTGATAGAAAACTCAGATGAGGAAAGTTAATACATGAAAAATGATCAGGAAAATATTGGGGATACATTAAAAATAGTGCGGGAACCTAAATCAATATCATTTTTTCAAAAATATCTAATTTGGACGGAAAAAGTATTAATTTGTGGTTAGAAACCCAAATTGTGGATAAAGGATGGATTTAATCTTGCAAGTGAGTAAATTCGAGCATTATTAACTTATTTAATGATAAAGATGGATATTAACCTATTTTGAAAATGAAATTGCAAGAATTAGGGTTTTAAACTTAATATTGTGATTAGTACCCTTAGAAACTCTAAATAAGGGAAAAAGGGATGAAAAGATATAGTTAATCCAAAAATTAGGGTTTTGTGGTCCAAACCTAATCTTAGGGTCTCAATGGAAAATAAGATGAGATAATTAGGGTTTGATGGATATTTTGATGAAATTAAAGTAAGAGTAATAAAAATGATGTGGAACCCTAATTATGATCAAAACCTTAAAAAGGGCTAGTAACCCTAGGGCACGATTAGGCCTATTAGAATTGGATACCATGATCTGTGATAGAGAATATTGGATGTATATTTCAGGGCCAAATTGTGTGCTTACTTGATTGATTCTGGATTACTTGCTTGTTTGGATTAATTCTACATTCAAGACAACTTGACAGGTATGTGGTTAATTACGATTAATCACATTAGTTTTTCCAAAGGTTTCCCAGATGGTTAATCGCATTGATTGAAACTAAACAATTTGGATGTTCATACTGCAATTATAAAGTCACTATGGTTATCACAATTATAAACACATGTGTATTCTCGCACCTACATGCCGCCCTGATGGAAGATGCCATAAAGGTCAGGCCCATGAGGGTAGACCAATGGGCACCATGAGAGGTGACCCCAGACACCAAGCTCGTGAAGGAGAAGGTGGTCTATGTTGAATTACTATGGGGCACCATGAGAGGTGACCCTCATACACCAAGCTCGGGATTGAGAAGGTGGCCTTAAGTCAATGGCAAAAGTGAAACCCTAGAGGGGTATTCCAAGGTTAGGGCAAAAGTGGTGGGGAATGACACATTGAAAATGTAATTTGGTTTGCTAATTACCCTGATTGTGATGATTAAATTGTTAGCCATATTTGTGAAATTTTGGTTGTTCCCACATACCAGTATATTCCTATATGCTGATCGACGTTTTGTTTGTCGGCGTTTTAGGTACAACAATTGAAAGAACAAACAGTAAAGTGACACATTGTGGAAATAAGAAATAAAGTGCAAGGTGGATTAGATAGAATGTATCCAAGATGTGGATAGAGTAGTTTACCAAAGTTTTTAAAAGGTATGCAAGGTTTTATTTTATACCAGTTTATAGTTTAGTTGGTAAAATTTGATAATTGTTATTGATTATTTGTTGAACCTTTGATCCTATTACTTGGGATAATGACTCTGACATCTTGGTCTCCCTTAATTAGGGGTTACCGGGAGGCGGGGTCGTTACAAATTCAATTCTTGAACTGACTGGTCAGTGTCACACCCACATCCCTTAATTACCACTAATCATGAGATTAGGATATAATTTAGCTAAAATATCCACCATATTTATTTCTCTAAATATATTATAATAACACTTACTGAACGATAAGTCTTGATTAAACATAACAACAAGATACAACATAATTTGTCTTATTACATAGAAGCAAGAGTTTCACACTTAATATACATCATGTACATTACATTTAAAACTTATCTCTTTTCTCACTCTTTCTATTCTAGGATCTAGTGGAAGGATAAGAGACCCTTTAACTATTCTAACTACTCTTCTTTCAAGATCTGCGAGCTAATCTTGATTAAAGTTGGCTTCCGACTCCTCATGAAGAGCTAATCCTTTACCTAAAACATTGTTCAGTAGGTTGGTGAGCTACTGGCTCAGTGAGTAGAGAATCAACAGGTAACCAAGATATTTATAATGTTTACGAGTAATAGAACTTAAATGCAATCATGTAAGCATGACAGTTTAGAACTGTAATTCATTCAACATGGCAGTTTAAAACTGTAATTCACACAACATTGCAGTAGTACAGATATTGAATGTAATAAAAGGATAACCTAACTATTTACGTTATTTCAAATCTAGTTATTATGCCTTTGGACCCACATGAGGTGTACCACAATATGTTGAAGTATCACAGTAAGATACGATCTCACTGTACAAGACTTAGAAGCATGCTTGGGTTCCTAAGTCTTTAATCTCAATACCATGTCTGCAGCTGGCATTGGCATTTTTGCCTCTTGGTGTATCTTAGACTCCACCTCTCAACCTAGAGACTCAGGTGGTGAGTCAAATCCCTCAGGCTTAAAGTACATCAGTGGACCTACCGACTACTAATTACCACAACATGTAGCACAAGTACCACCGACATCCCCGGTTGGTGTTCAGTACCGTACAACTGTAAGGAGTTTTCCATACTGGTCAAACCCCCGCACCCTACCGGTACGCTCTAGCTTACCTCGATCTGGACTACCTCCAGTCAGAAAACCGTTTCCTCCCCCACAGTGCAGGCCTCATCCTTTGAGGATTCTACAGTGTCCATGGCATCTAATCTCTAGTGATGATTACTTAATATAACATGCATCATCATTGTAGCTAATGATTATCCTATTTCTAACAATTAACTATCTTGCATTTAAGTAATAAATCACTAAACAATTTTCATATATTTCACAACCATACTCCCCTTGATCATCCCGCCAAGGCAGATTTAACAACCATACTCTGCTCCCCCTTCCCTAATGTGACATTGGCTGCTACTTTTTTGCCAAAGAAAAGTCGCCAACTCTTAAAACATGAACTAGGGCACCCTATCTTTTCAGTGTCTCAATTTACACATTCATCACCTATCGAATCACGACAATTCACAATACAACTTTTAACATGGTAATACATCACTATTAATATGATTAATAAAGCATTTCAGCTGGTGATTTTCACCACATACGTTTATTAAAGCATCAAAAATATTATACAACAAGAATCAAATACTAGATATTATTATTTGAATTGACATTCTTTAAATCAAGGTTAAGAGATGATTATCTACTCACATTATTCATCAAAGATCACTGATCTTATCCCTTTCACCAACTAATCTTGGATCTTATCTTGCACAGGACATGATCAAGCTTTAAACCTCAAGATCTCATTCAAAACAACCCCTTTAATGTGTTTCCCAGCCCTAAAGAGGGTCTGTTGTAGAAAGAAGATTAAGATTGGAGGTTAATCCAAACCTCAAATCACTAGATTAGGGATCTCGAGTAAGGGAAAACCAAAAGGAAGAAGAATTAAGGATTAAAACTACTTACCAACTCGAATATATAATAACCCCTTTGGATTTCTACTGTTCTTAATGTTCTTCCCCAAAAAGCACCCTAGAAACCACCCTCTAGGTCACCATTTCGTCCAACAACTGGTGGGATGATAGAGGACCGAATTGCGGTTCCAGCACACTTCTTTTCATTAAAAACGGATAAGTATTGCTTGAGATATGATCGTTTTACGATTGGCTGATCTTGGCAGTGTCGATCACGGTTGCGGTGTCGACGCAACATCGGTCGTGGTGTCGATGTAGCATTGGTCACAGTTTACACCGTGGTCACAGTGTCGACACAATGACAGTCGTGGTTTACACCACGGTCATGGTGTCGACGCAGCGTCGGTCGCGGTTTACACCGCGATCGCGGTGTCGACGCAGCGTCGGTCGCAGTTTACAATATATGTTTACTAAAAATGGCATAATTCACTCCTTTAAACTCTGATTTGGTTCATTCTTTTTGTTTGTATTCGTAATTGAATTCTCTACAATCCTACCATATTATTTTGATAATATCATCAATGAAAATTCATTTATTAATTTTTTCCTTTAATGTCATTAACTCTCTTCTTGCACACATGTATGGGTCAATGATATGTTAACCCCAACTCAAATCTTTATAGTATGCTTAAGTCATGATTATGATTTTCCCAAACAAGTATTTAAGGTCACTAAGGTTAATATAAAGCACAATATAGAATATTACTAACAAAAATATGACAAGCATTAAGATTATCTTAAATCTCTAGGATTACCAGTAATGTTAGGAATGGGTTGTAACAATTCTCCCCCTCTAATAAAAATTTTGTCTCAAAATTTCTGAAAGAGGAATGTATACTTGTTAAACATCTCTGTCTCGACTTCCCCGGTAGCTTCTTCTACACCATGATTCCTCCAAAGAACCTTTACTCGAGGTATCCCTCTCTTTTTATGTTTTCAAATTCTACGGTCTAGAATTTGAATTAGTCATTCAATATAAGAGATATCCTCTCTCAATAGTATAGGATCTGGATCTACAATCCTTTATGTACCAGTCTAGCACTTCTTCAACATTGATACATGAAACACATTGTGTAAATTGGCTAACTCCAATGGCAACTCCAATTTATATGCAACTGATCCAATTCTTTGAACGATTGGATAGGGACACATGTATCTAGGAGTTAGTTTGCCTCACTTTCCAAATATTAGCAAACCTTTCCATGGTGAAACTTTCAAATAAACATCATCCCCAACCTCAAATTGAACTGGCCTACGCCTTTTATCTGCATAGCTTTTCTATTTGTCCTGAGCTGCCTTCAACTATTGTCTGATCACATATATCTTTTCTATGGTTTCTTCCACCAACTCTAGGCCTAAAATTTGCCTTTCTCCAACTTCATACCAATAAATTAATGATCTACATTTTCTTCCATACAAGGCTTCATAAGGGGCCATGCCTAAGCTAGAATGGTGATTGTAGTTATAGGCGAACTCCGTTAGAATGAGATGATCATCCCAACTACCATTAAACTGCAAAAAACATGCTCTCAGCATATCCTCCAGGGTCTAAATTGTCCTCTTTGATTGTCCATTTGTCTAAGGATGAAAGGCTATAATAAATTTTAGCTTTGTTCCCAAGGAACGTTGCAATTGATTCCAAAGCCTAGATGTAAATTTAGGATCTCTATCAGATATTATAGAAACAAGTATTCCATGCAATCTGACTACCTCATTTATATAGACCTTGGCTAACTTTGGTGTATCCCATGTTGTCTTAATTGGTAGAAAGTGAGAAGACTTTGTTAGCCTATCTACTATTACCCAAACTGATTCAAAACCACGTGGTGTCCTGGGTAATCCAACCACAAAATCCACGGTGATATGCTCCCACTTCCATTCAGGGATAGGAAGTGATTGTAGAGTACCTGTCATCTTTTGATGTTTAGCCTTGACTTGTTCGCATGCATCACACTTAGCCACAAACTCAACCACGTCACTCTTCATACCTGACCACCAATACAACTCCTTCAGGTTTCTATACATCTTTGTGTTACCTGGATGCATTGCATACATAGAAGAATGAGCTTCCTCAAGTATTTGCTTCTTTAGCTCAGTGTCATCTGATACACACAATCTGTCATGTAGATACAACAACCCATCATTTGAAAATCTAAACTCTGTTCTCTTTCCTTTTGTCATATCATGCATGATCTGTTGCAATTCTCTATCACTATGTTGATGCTCCTGGATCTGATCATAAAATGTAGGTCTAACCTGCATCTGTGCAATCATTCAACCTTGATCAGACACACTTAGATCAAAATTCATCTCTCTCATCATAACTAATATGTCTCTTTTTACACATGCCATTGAAAACATTTCCATAGAGGATGTTGACTTTCTACTCAGAGCATCTGCTACTACATTGGCCTTTCCAGGATGACAATCAATAGTGACATCATAATCCTTTATAAACTCCAACCATCTATGTTGTATCCTATTGAGATCCCTTTGCGTGAAAATATACTTCAGACTCTTATGATCAGTAAAGACCTGACACAATTCACCATATAGTTAATGACACAGTGTCTTTAGAGCATGCACTACTACTGCCAACTCAAGATTTGGATAGTTCTCTTCATTCTTCTTAAGTTGTCTAGAAGCATAGGCCACCACTTTCCCTTCTTGCATAAGAACACATCCCAAACCTCTCCTGGACGCATCACAGAAAACCACATAGCCCTTATCTGCCTCTGGTAATATCAAGATTGGTGCAGTAGTTAACTTCTTCTTTAAAATTTGGAAACTTTTCTCAAATGACTCAGACCAAACAAAAGGTACATCCTTTCTTGTTAAGCATGTAAGAGACGTTGCTATTGTACTGAAGTTCCTTATAAATCTTCTGTAATATCTTGCTAACCCTAGGAAACTTCTGATCTTAGTAGGGGTTGTAGGTTGCTCCCACCAAAGAATAGATTCTACCTTCTTAGGGTCAACGCTAACTCCTTATCCTGATATGACATGTCCAAGAAGAGATACTTCAGCCAACCAAAACTCACATTTGCTAAACTTAGCATATAACTGATGTTGCCTTAACAACTACATGGCTATCCTCAGATGTCATGTTGTTCCACATCTTTAGAATATATAAGGATGTCGTCTATAAACACTACTATGAATTGATCTAAGTATGTTCTGAAAACCCTATTCATGATGTCCGTAAAGGCTGCAGGGGCATTTGTTAATCCAAAAGACATAACTACAAACTCATAGTGCCCATAGCTTGTTATAAATGCTAACTTAGGTACATCAGATGCCTTTATCCTTAGCTGATGATTACCTGACCTGAGATCTATCTTTGAAAATATTGTTGCCTCACGGAGTTAATCAAATAGGTCTTCAATCCTAGGCAAATGATATTTATTCTTAATTGTTATCTTACTCATTTGTCTGTAGTTTATACATAATCACATGGTTCCATCCTTCTTTTTCCACAAATAGTATTGGAGCTCCCTAAGGTGAAGTACTGGTTTGAATAAATCCTTTATTCAACAACTCCTGTAATTGCGTTTTCAATTCCTTTAACTCCCCAGGTGCCATTCTATAGGTAGGTAATGCTACTGGATGGCTACCAAGTAAAGTTTGTATCTCAACGTCGATATCTCTTTTAGGCGGTAAACCTGGTAACTCATCAGGGAAGACATCTGAAAACTCACACACTACTAGAATATCTGCTTGACTTACTACTCTTTTCTCTGCCCTAGCATCCACCACATGTGCTAAAAAGGCCTCACACCCCTTTCTCATCATCTTATCAGCTACAACAGCTGATACTATACATGTGGGCAAGACTTTTCTATCTCTGGTAAAGACACATGAAAAACCACCTTGTTGAAAGGTAGCTTCTTTCTTCCAACAATCTAACTGGACATGATATGTCTCAAGACAGTCCATACCCAAAATGATTTGAAAAGAATTAATATCTAAGGGTATGAGATTAACTGCTATTGTATACCCACTAAAGCTTAACAAACATCCAGGACATACTTCTATCAAAACTAAGGAGTCACCTAGTGGAACTTTTAACAACAGCTCATAAGATAAATCCTGGGTTAGAAGATTTAGTCCACTAACTATCGATCTTTGAATGAAATAATGTGTTGCACCAGGATCTATTAATATTGTAACAAAAATGTTGTTAAAGAAAAGCATCTCACTCGTCACAACTCTGGGTGAAACTATACCTCCATATGGTGTCATTGAGAAGAAACGTCTAGTAGCTCTCCCTCTGCCATGTTGTCCACATTGTCCACTACTGGTACTCGGTGCTCCCCCTCTAGAACTTGAAGCCACTGAAGAACTTGCCCCTCTAACAGGAGCATGCTTCTGTGGAGTCTGAAATTGTGATTGTGAACCGTGTTCTAACACATATTGAAGTTTTGGACAGTCCCTTTTTATATATTCCGTCTATCCACAATGAAAACATATTAGAGCGTTAGTCCCCCAACACTGAACAGAATGTGCCCTACCGCAATTGTCACATATGGAAGCATCACATCTCTGCGGTCCCGTCACTGACACTGAAGATCCTAAAAACCTAGTTGGAGGTGTCCATGCAGACTGTGTATTCCATCTACTCAAATTGGGCCTTCCTCCACTTGATGAAAACCTAGATCCTTGTCTCCCAAAATAGCCAAGTCCTCATCCTATCTTAGAAAAGAAACCACCACCTCCTCTGTATCCACCATTGCTTTGTCCCCCTCTAATAAAGTCTCCAGATCTTTTCTTACTCTCAAACTGCTTATCAGCATTAACTGACTCTTCTACACGTCTCACTACTTCCACAAATTCCCCAAAGTTTTCTTTGTCTCTTTGACCAATGGCTGAAACAGTGTGTCTAATCTCTGATCTTAATCCTTGTTGAAATCTTCTCCACTTTTATACATCATCAGGCACAAGTGGCGGACATAAATTTGCCAACCTTGTGAAATATGCCTCGTATTCACCAATTGTCATACTTACTTGTCTGATATTCTCCAACTATTTAATCTTGTCAATTAGGAAGGTAGGGGGAAAATACTTAAGGTGAAACTCATCCACAAAATCCTTCAAAGTCATCTCGGCATTTCTCCTTTTATCTTCCACTCCTCGCCACCACAGCTCAGCTTCTCCCTTGAGTAAATAGATTGCATGATTGATTTGCTTACCTTCTGATAACTCTATTAGGCGAAAGACCTTTTCCAGTTGTCAAAGCCACACTTCTACCATAGCTAGATTTGTGGTTCTAGAAAATTCAGTTCTGCCATGCTTCTTCACCAGCTCATAGGATCTCATCAGATCCTTACTAGAAGACGAAGACTTCATGTCCATCTTGTATTTTTATTTTGTCTCCAGAAAAATACGATACATCTTTGTTGCCTCATTATCCTCTTCACCTTGAGCCATTGATCGAGGGTCAGGGCCATAATGTCTCTCAACTTGTTCCTCACAATGTCCACGTCCTCTTCCTTCCATCTCTATATATCCATAATAGAACACATCTGTTAGAAAATTGCAGTTCAAAGAGGAAAACATCTTAATCCTATTGGTCTCTTATCACCCCTGTCCCAAATCTAAATTCATTTTAGGTTCACCCTATGCTCTGATACCAAAATTTGTCACACCCACATCCCATGATTACCACTAATCATGAGATTAGGGCATACTTTAGTTGAAATATCTGCCATATTTTTTCTCTCTAAATATTTTATAATAACACTTACTGAACGATAAGTCTTAATTAAACATAACAACAAGATACATCATAACTTGTCTTATTATATATAAGCAAGAGTTTCAAACTTAATATACATCATGTACATTGCATTTAAAATACTCTCTTTTCTCACTCTTTCTATTCCAGGATCCAGGGGAAGGATAAGAGACCCTCTAACTATTCCAACTACTCTTCTTTCAAGACCTCTGAGCTAATCTTGATTAAAGTTGTCTTCCGACTCCTCAGGAGGAGCTAATCCTTTACCTGAAAAATTGTTTAGTAAGTTGGTGAGCTACTGGCTCAATGAGTAGAGAATCAATAGGTAACCAAGATATTTATGATGTTTACGAGTAATAGAACCTAAATCCAATCATGTAAGCATGACAATTTAGAACTGTAATTCATTCAACATGGCCGTTTAAAACTGTAATTCACTCAACATGGCAGTAGTACAAATATTGAATGTAACAAAAGGATAACCTAACTATTTATGTTATTTTAAATCCAATTATTATGCCTTTGGACCCACATGAGGTGTACCAAAACATGTGAAAGTATCGCATCAAGCTACAATCTCACTGTACAAGACTTAGAAGCATGCCCAGGTTCCTATGTCTTTAATCTCAATACCATGTCTGTAGTTGGCATTGGAACATCTACCTCTCAGTGACTAATGGGAGTGGTTGGATATCTCAAACTCCATCTCTCAACCTGAGTACTCAGGCAGTGAGTCAAAGCCCTCAGGCTTAAAGTGCATTAGTGGACCTACCGAGCATTGTTTACCACAACATGTAGCACAGGTACCACCGACATCCCTAGTTGGTGTTGGGTATCATATAACTATAAAGAGTTTGCCCTACTAGTCAAACCCCCACACCCTACTGGTACACTCCGACTTACCTCGATCTGGACTACCTCCAGTCGGGAAACTGTTTCCTCCCAACAGTGAAGGCCTCATCCTGTGAGGATTCTACAGTTTCCATGGCATCTAATGTCTAGTGATGATTAGTTAATATAACAGGTATCATCATCGTAGCTAATGATTATCCTATTTCTAAAAATTAACTGTCTTGCATTTTAATAATAAATCACTAAATTGTTTTCATATATTTCACAACCATACTCTAACTCTTAAAACATGAACTAGGGCACCATGTCTTTTCAGTACCTCAATTTACACATTCATCACCTGTTGAATCACGACAATTCACAAGACAACTTTCAACATGGAAATACATCACTATTAATATGATTAATAAAGCATTTCAACTGCTGATTTTCACCACATACATTTATTCAAGCATCACAAATATCATACGTCAAGAATGAAACATTGGATACTATCATTCGAATTGATATGCTTTAAATCAAGGTTAAGAGATGATTATCTACTCACAATATTTGTCCAAGATCACTGATCTTAGCTCTTTCACCAACTAATCTCGGATCTTATATCGCACAGGATAGGATCAAGCTTTAAACCTCAAGATCTCATTCAAAACAACCCCTTTAATGTGTTTCCTGGCCCCAAAGAGGGTCGGCTGTAGGAATAAGATTAATATCATAGGTTAATCCAAACCTCAAATCGCTAGATTAGGGATCTCGAGCAAAGGGAAATCAAAAGGAAGAAGAATTAAGGATTAAAGCTACTTACCAAATCGAATCTATGATAACCCATTTGGATTTCGGTCATCCTTTGTCCAGCAAGTGGTCTAGGATGATAGAGGACCGAGGCACAGTTCCAACACACTTCGTTTCGTTGAAAACGGATAAGTATTTCTTGAGATATAATCGTTTTACGATTGGCTGATCTTGGCGGCATCAATCACGGTCATTGTGTCGATGCAGTATTGGTCGCAGTTTACACCACGGTCGCTGTGTCGACGAAGCATCGGTCGCGGTTTACACTGCGGTCACAGTGTCGACGTTGTGTCAGTCGCAGTTTACAATATATGCTTACTAAAAATGGCATAACTCACTCATTTTAACTCTGACTTGGTTCATTCTTTTTGTTTTGGATTCATAATTGAATTATCTAAAATCATACCATAGTATTTTGATAATATCATCAATAAAAAATAATTAATTAATTTTTTCCTCTCATGTCATTAACTCTCTTCTTGCACACATGTATGGGTCAATGCTATGTTAACCCCAACTCAAATCTTTATAGTATACTTCAGTCATGATTATGAGTTTCCCAAACAAGTATTTAAGGTCAACAAGGTTAACATAAAGCACAACATAGAATATTACTAGCAAAAAAATGACAAGCATTAAGATTATCTTAAATCTCTAGGATTACCAACAAAGTTAGGAACGGGTTGTAACAGTCAGCCTCCTAGTTGGTCGGTTGGTCTCTTGGATCACTCAATTGGTCTATGGTCTAAGCAGTATGTGGACTCCTCTAGTTGATAGGTTGGGCCACCAGCTAATCAGTTGGCTCCTCATATTGTCTGACCTCCTCGGTCCTCCACTCAACTCGACCTCTCAATTGATTGACTTGTCTAGTGCAGAACATATTCTCAAATGAAACAATAGATGATAAATTGATATACTCTCAAGTTAGTCGACAACATAAGAAACATCTTCGTCATTGTTAGAGTTGTAAGCTAGAATAGGCTATATCCCAAGTTCACTAAGTGTGAGTTTTGGCAGACCGAGGTATTTTTTCTTTGTCATGTCATCTCTGGAAAGGGTATTTGTGTAGACCCTTAGAAGGTGGTGTCGGTGGTAGAGTGTGAGCAAACCAAAACATTGATTGAGGTCCAAAGCTTCCTAGGCTTAGATGGTTAGTATAGAAGGTTCATCAGTAACTTCAATGTAGTAGATTTACCTTTGACCAAGATAAGAAGGAAGTGTGGTCCTTTTGTTTGGAACGAGAAGTGTTAGTGTTATTTTTTGTTGCTAAGGGAGAGGTTGACAACTTCCCCGATGTTGGTGCTGCCAGATCTTGGGAAGGGCTACATCATTTTCTTTGATGCTTTAAAGAATGGGTTGGGATGTGTGTTGATGCATGATAGTAATAAAAATTACTTTTGCTTCTCAACATCATAAGAAACACGAGTGGAACTACCTAGATCATATATAGAGTTGGCATCTGCGGGTCTTGTTTTGAAGATTTGGTGGTACCATGTCAATGGAGAGAAGTGTCAAATCTTCACAGATTACAAGAATATTTATTACATCTTTTCAAAGTAGGAAATGAACATGAGGCAAAGATGGTAGATGGAGCCAATCAAGGACTACGATTGTATAATAGACTATCATTTGGGAAAGGCAAATGTAGTGGTTAATGCGTAGAGCAGGAAGTCATCCTCATCATCACCTTCTGATAAAGTAAAGTTGTACTCCATGGCTTGTCATAAGAGGGACATGTTGGTATTTCTTCGATAGATGAACGTATAATTGGAGGTCTTGTGGTTGACATGTTTGTTGGCATAGTTACATGTGAAGCCGACGTTCATACATCAGATCATAGATGCATATAAGGATGATATTGTGACATTGAACATCAGATCAAAGTTAGGCAGCAGAAAGCACGATGGGTTTTATTAGGTAGTTGTTAGGATAATGTGATTACATATCTGGATGGTGGTTCCTAAAATTGGTAGTTTGAGGAGATGGTTTGTGTAGAAGCTTATTCAGCAATGTAATCTTATTACAAATATTGTTCGACTGACTAACCTAAACTTGCAGACTATTCATAATCCACATCAAGATGAATCCAAGGGTACTAGTCTAGCCCTATACATTTACCATTTGTATAATGTTGCTTGTATCCTTATTTTACTCTATTGCAAAATTTAGCTTGTCTTTGATTTCTCTTCTCTTTCTTACTTAAGGTTTTCCTTCATGCTCTTAGGTATTTTTCACAACGTATCAATTTAGTGTTCATTACCAATTTCCACATGCACATCGTTACAATTCACATATAGATAGAATTTTGATTGGCAATAATCATACCATATATATGAATTTGGGTGTTATCTAGATTATAAAAAATAATTATGATGAGGTTAGCACTGTGAAGCTATTTGTAAGCCAGAATTGAGCCATGCCATTACGATTCACTACTTTGTGGATGTTTAAGTTTTGTTGATCAATTTGATGTTATGAACCACATGTTCCTCAGTAAAGCTCAATGCCACTCTTTAGGGTTCTCTTCCTTATTTGTGCATGACGCTATGTGTAAGATGTATACAAGTGAGGATAAACATTAAGATAGGACGGGTTCAATTTCTTATGTAGGAGGTTTTACCTAGTAGGGTGCCTCCTATATAGAAGATCCATGAGTTTCTTAATTTATTCCCTCATGCTTAAAATCTTGTACCAGATTCATGTAATAGCTTCATCACGTGCATGTTTGTTTTATAAACATATATGAGAATGGAATTTAATCTAATCCAAATGAATTCTAATATATGTCATGATTTTTAATATATGGAATGAGTAGTCCCGTGCACTCTCTGTTTAAAAGACGATGCGACTAGGTTAAATTGCTGTTCTTACTTGCTTTTGTAGCCTTAACCCCACTGTCATTGTTGCCCTCCTTCGATTTGCAAGCTTCTATTTTAGTTGATACACGTCGAGATGTCACTGTTGTAGTTTGTCTTCCTGCCGCCCCTGTTCTTGACATGCCATCCTTACATTCATTTTGATGAATGCTGTCGATGTTTATTCTTGTTGCTGCTTGGTCTTGTCTCTCTACTTCTGGCCAACAACTAAGATTTGATCAAAGAAGAACGGAGTTGGGGCTTGTCCGGACGTTATGGATCGGATTATCTTCAGAGATAGGCGTCGACAACACATGCAGAACACGACAGCAGTATATCCAAAGAAACTTAGTTATGGAAATTGTATCAAGTATCTAAGTTTGCTTTTATTTGATAATCCTGTTCTACTTGCTCTTTTCACTGGATACCAACAAAATTTGAAGTCTTATCACCTTATTGGTGTAGGCCTCACCCAGAAAAAGGTAAAAAGTTAAGACCAAATTGCCTGCTAGGTTTTGTGTTGTATACTAGTATATACTAAACTTATAGTGCCTCGTTCAACAATTTGCCATTTTGACGCAGTCTAACTCTCCTTTTTTTTAACGATAAAAGGATGCATTTACATGGACACATAGTTATAAGCAAAGATGTCTGCTTGCGACACGCCTAACGTGTTGAAGTTTGAACCCACCTCGTCCGAGTATGTTCGAACCCCTGTGTGACACCAAACGGAATATCATGTCTTACCCATCCACATCATCTTTTGCATCTGCCGCCCAGCCCATTATCTGATTCTCCTTCCCGCAAAAGTAGAAGCTGTAATATGTAATTGTATCTTTAAAGAGCCAGCAACATACCAAATCAGAAACCGGATCAAAGTCAGTCAGATTAAGAACTTTCACTAAAAGACTGATTGATCGAAATTAAGTCTATAGCATTATCTAATTTTCTTATATACAAACCCACCGCCTCACCTACCTTATTAATTTTCATTGAGAATGGCATATGCTTGACGTAGATACATTGTAAGGTGACGGGCGTATTGCTGGACTCGTTCTCACCTACCTTATTACTACACGGGTTGGTGTGGCGCGGACAGAGACCGTTTGATTTCAACGAATAACTAAAAGCAAATGTCAGCAGAACAAGCTGGGGGAGATAGCGGATGACAGGTTTCAACTGGTTGACAAAATCTAAACGAATTCGTCTTTGGAAACATTTAATTAACTAAAAACAAAGTAGATTGTTGGTATATTGCTGTCGGTGTAGGAATATTGTTGTCTGCATTATTTAAGAACGATTTGCATTCAGGAACCGGCGGTGTGCTTGCACAGGAATACGCGTCGACCTAAAGATATGTATGCACAGAAATACGCGTCGACGTTGTTCGTTTTCAAATAATATTATTTTCTCTTAATTTCCCCAGTGGTCCTACCAGGAGAGCGCGAACGCATGCACCGCTCGCGATTGGGCAGAAGCTGTCACCGGCAGCTTCATTTTCTAGCTTCAATTGATTTTCTTTAACTTTTAAAATTGGCGATTTTATTAATGCTGTCGTCAAGGCTTAAACATGTCACACTTTGATAACAAAACAGAGAATTTAAGCACTCAAGTGTCTTATCTTGTTTCTTTTGATGATCCGTTCCAAATCACAAAAGGAAGCACAACCGACGGTGTCCTAAGTAGACCTCTAACCAAGAGATTGGGCTCCACTATAAAACAGACCCCATTATCTCCACCGATTGTGCACCCTGAAGACGGACAAACTAGCTGTACAAAGAAAATTTGAAAGGTTTTGGAAACCCCATTATCTCCAACCGAACCCAAGTGTTCAATAACTACTTCATAGCAAATGACTCCATGTAGGAACACTTGAAGTTCCACCTCCTAGCCATAATGATCGTTCCACCTCGAACGATTGTCCTAAGTAACCTTCACCAACGGTATTCTACTCCAAAACTATTGTTCTATCTACGTAAAATACAATGTTCAAGCCCGACCTAACCTACCTATTCACCATGACAGACAATCCCCACAACCATTCCAGCCATCCCGCACCACGAGTGTGGTCGAGTAAAACAATCTTCCTGTCCTGGAACCCTAATCTTGCCTTTCTGCACATTTCCACTTATACCCTCCACTTAGCGCTAGTTACCCTAGGCTCTATACAAACCCTTAGTGTATGTAGGGTGAAGTGTTGGACACTACATTGAATGTTACCATGTTGAAGGAATTATTCTTATAAAATCATTTCTTCCGTAAATAATGATATATTCATGTTTGTTCTCTTGTAAAAAGTGAGACCGGAGAGGGAATTTAATCCTGACTAAATAGTGTAATAAAACCATCCACGTTTCAAACATACTACAATGCATGATGGAAAGGATGTATTTTATAATATTTTCCAAGTAGTTTGTATCATAGAGGAATGATTAATAAGAAGTGAAAATATAACTATTTATAAAATTAAAAGATATTCCATATACATTTATTCCTCACCTTAAAGTTGGCACCACAAGATACACAATAATATATAATTACACATGAGAACACTTGTAATGGGTAACTGACCGGCCTAAATCACATGTTCAAAAAGGAGCGAATCTAGAGTATTCAAACTCTTAAACTTGTAACTCGACACTCGGGCCCCCACAACTATTATACGGGGTTCGATGTAATAAATCAGGGTCGATCCATAGAGACAAGGAGTGGTAAGCGTGAAGAACTTAGAACCTTGGCTCAATTACACCAACCAAAGAGTGAGATTAAGTTTGATGTTCCTTAAGGAACGTTGTTACCCCAACCAATCAAGCAAAGTAAAATAAGCAAAATAAAGCAAAAAGTAAATCAAGAGAACAAGTAGAAATAAAGAGTAATATAAAAAATATGGACGGAAAACTTAGATTGGGTTTTACCATCTAAGATCCCTCACCAACATGCAATACTCACACTCATTGTATACCCTTAGTAATATTACAAGAAATCATCATATATGTCTATTCCCTCCTCTCTAGAGCTTAGGATAGATCTAGACTATAAGGTTGTCTCTCTCGATATGACAAACAAACAATCACAAAATAACAATATGACTATTAGGCTAAGAATTTCAACATTCTCATGAATTCATGCAACTCCATAACACTTAGATAAGGCTAATACTACTCTTTTGAGGCACTACAATCAAATCATCATAAGATGGTAGATAATCATAAGCGTTCGGGATAATTTTTTCTAAGAGCATATATTCAATGGATATAATTATTTACATGTTGGGAGAGCCTTAGTGGATACTCCCAACTCAAGTTAGATGTTTAGCCACTCATGTTCATGAATAGTGTTATAGATTTACAAGCATAGTGAGATATGAGAGAGAATGATGAAATGAATGAAGTAGATGCAAACGCATGAACTTATCTAGAGGAGAAGAAGGGAGATACATCAACTGTCACCACAAATGATCGAGGCTGATGCATGTCTCCTTTAGATCTGGATCTTATCTGGTGTGGAGGGGTGGCTAGTCCTTCTTTTGAAGGATAGGATGATGATGTTCATGTAACGTCCCAAGATTTGAGGCCTCAGATAACATGATCTTAAAGGGAATGATTGGACTACCCATATCACCAAGGTGCACCTCCTTTTCTGGGAGCTCATCAATAAAGAACTTCATAGTTAAGCGTGCTCAACTTGGAGTAGTACTAGGATGGGTGATCAGTCGAGAAGTTGACCCTGGCTTGCGTGTAAGTGTAGATAACGCCCGTAGTTAAGACTATGGTGGTCTATGGGACCAGACATCATTCCTAAAACTCTACTAGAGCCTTGGGCAGTCGGCCCAGGTGTTACAAATGGTATCAAAGCCATGACCCCTCTAGTAGGTGGGGGGGCACATGGACATGTGGCATGTCAATCTTAAGTCATGCGGTCTAGGCAAGTTGGAAAGGGCTATCCGCTAAGATGAGATGGAGCCACCCTTGCGCTGGTAACCGTGGATGGGAGCTGGGTGTCCATGTGCCATTATGGGCCTGCACTGAAATGGGGAAGAGATTATGAGGTCATCTTGTTGAGCCTCGACGAGGACGTCAAGAGTCTAAGTGGGGGAGATTGTAACGTCCCAAGATTTGAGGCCTCAGATAACATGATCTTAAAGGGAATGATTGGACTACCCATATCACCAAGGTGAACCTCCTTTTACAGGAGCCCATCACTAAAGAACTCCATAGTTAAGCATGCTCAACTTAGAGTAGTACTAGGATGGGTGACCAGTCGGGAAGTTGACCCTAGCTTGCGTTTAAGTGAGGATAAAGCATGTAGTTAAGGCTAGTGGTGGTTTGTGGGGCCAATCATCATTCCTGAAACTCTACTAGAGCCTTGGGAAGTCGGTCCAGGCATTACAGTTCATGATGGTGTGGATCCTATCTCTCCTCTTGAACTTTCATCTTTGAAGATCTAGGACTGATGGAATGGTTGGATGGGGGCTCTATAGTGCAGCACCACTTCATCATCCCCCACACGTCATGACCCCCTTCATGGATGAAGTGGATGGATATTTATAGGTGTGGGCCCTAAAGTAACCAACTTAAACATCAGCGGTCAGTGATATTTTGTAAGTTAGTTGGTCGCTCAACTCATAAGTCTTTATCGGTCGCTAAGATTGAGAACTCAACAATCATTGAGATGTATTGGTCCTTAAGGTGACGAATTCTAGTTGTTGCTTGGGTCGTTGGTCGTTGAAGGTGGTCGAACGGTTGAATATGTAATCTCATCGGTGGTTGAGGTGAATTTTTCCTATTGTCACATAGATGCAAAGACCATTGACCACTGAGATGACGTAGCCCTCATCGGTCACCAAGAAGTATGAATATCAAGGACCACTATGCTATTGGGACCAACAACCACTGAGGTACCATCCTGGTAATAGCTTGACTTATGCTCGAAGACCTCTTAAGAATGATATTGTCAGCAATCACCTAGAGATTCAAGTCTTCTTCTGGTAGTACTCTATGCTAACCAAGGAAGAGGAAACAAGATTAGGTGGTTGTATCAAAACTTGCCAAAACAACTCCAATTATCTAGATAAAACATCATAGAAATGATAATATGAGGATTTAATAGGTACTCAAATATCCACAAAATTGGATGTTATCAACCCTCCAAACATAGAGTCTAGCCTATCCTCAGGCTAACAAATAGAGTTAAAGCATAGAACAACTTCAGGGGGCTTTATTGAGTGATAGTTTATGATTTGAAGAATGTCATTACGTCAGTCTTAAGTTGAGACATACATATTGTGACTAGATGTTGACAATCCCAAGACTCTCTCTCTCTTAGTTTTGAGTTGTGATACTTGTATGGTCTAGAGTGACCTTCTTCTGAGGAAGGATTTCTCAGTCGTGATACACCAATGCTCCTTTTCCGGACCATACCTGTACAATGTTTTGGATGAGGTAGCTTGTAACATCCCAGGATTTGAGGCCTCAGATAAAAAGATCTTATAAGGAATGATTGAAGCCGAGAAGTACTAGGATGGGTGACCAGTCGGGAAGTTGATCCTGGCTTGCGCGTCAGTGTGGACAAAGTGCGCAGTTAAGGCTAGTGGTGGTCTGTGGGGTCAGTCGTCATTCCTGAAACTCTACTAGAGCCTTGGGCAGTGGGCCCAGACGTTACAATTGGTATCAGAGCATAGGTTCCTCATCTAATCTTTAATAATTATTAAATTTTACAAATTCCGTAGAACCCAAGGGAGTTATTAGAGGATTATCCGAAAGACAGAGGTGTCTAGAAAAGGATCACGACTGGGGGCTGACAATATTTTCCTCCGCACCGCTAGTCAGAATACGAGGACTCCCGGATCTGTGTGACTGCCTGGCCAAAGTCTTAGGGTATGAATCGAAATAAGATACCTTTTAGGACTCTCTCATCTCGTTCATCCTTTCTCAACTCAAATTCTGTTAAGGACCTTAAGGATTAGGGTTTTCTCTCTTTTCCTCACCCTCTTGAGGTATGGGTAATGTTGATAAGGATTAAGGAATCCTCCATCAAATTAATAAAAAAGCATGTAAATAAGATGTCATAAGCTTAATAGAATAAGCGTAAAGGAATAGATACATGCTTAGGTCGTATGACAAGAGTTGTCATTTCCCTCAGGAGAGATCTGAGGATAGACCTCCTTGCCAGGAGGATGTGTAGAGAGAGAGTTAAGCTTGGAGGTAGAGACCTCCATTAAAAGTAGATGCCTGGCATATCCTTTGAGGATGATGTTAACCTTAACCCTAAGTGAAGGGTAGAGATAGAGATGACATGATGAGTTAGACCGAGTGTTTGGTTGGACATGCCTTGGGATCGTCATACGAGCCATGAGAGGTTGGATAACCTAGTACCTTTGGCGACCCAACCCTAGAGAGGGGCGTGCATGTCTGAGCGAAGGGTAACTCCTTTATGGATGAGGTTAGAGAAGAACCTATAGGACTGTTACCAGTAGGATATAACTTGTACCCAGAGTGCGTCACTAGTGGTGACATTAAACGAAACCCTAGTCAAGGGATCATGATGGATGGCTTATGAGATAAGCATAAGGGGTTATGGATAACCTTGAGTAAACATAAGTTTGAGTATAGGCTTCTTTCAAGTAAGGGCATGCTTAGGAGTTTGATCCTTCATAAAGACAGGACCTCTTATAGAGAGGTTGGTTGTAGGATTAGCTCTAGAGAGAGGGAGCAGACCTCAGCCAAGAAAGTTGGAAGCCTAAAACCCCGAAACTTGAGAAACAGTGGGAGTCGAGAAGGATGTGACCTAAGTGAATTATAATGGTTGCCTCATGCATGATCCCTGGAGGTTGATGATGTCTTGGTTAGCTTGAGAGTAACCAAACTCGAGAGGGAGGATGATGCTTCTGGTACCTATGGTACAAGTGATTACCTACTAGATGAGATAGAGAGTGCTTTAGACCCTGAGGAGGTTAAGGCACCAGTTGTGAGGTTTTATACCTAGTAGTTGTCCAGGAAGAGGAATCAACCCTAAAGTGTTGCTCAAGTAGAAGGATCAGGGAAGTACATGACATATCTTGAACATGCTTGATTCATGGTTAAGAGTTCGAGCATGCAGTTGGATACCCCAAAAGTGAACATAGGGTTCCTAGGCCTAAGAGGGGAAGCAGTGTATCCAATGCTCATGGTGAGATTTGAGTCTCCGTAGTTTCGAGCATGGTACTCTTAAGGTATAGAGGAAAGGAAAACCCCTTAAGTTAAAGGTAGGTTTGATGAACCCCTCACAACTAAGTTGACCTAATGTTGAGGAAAGAGAACAGGTATGACCTAGCATGGTTTAATAAGTGACCTGCTTGTGCCTTAGTAGCGGTTGGGTTAGGCATGTTCATGTGAATGTAAACCCTAAGAAGGTTGTGACCTTGTTGTCAAGAGTTTTAGTTTCCTCCCATCCTGGGAGAGCGACCCTTTGGTAGGAAGTTTACCAGTTTGATTGGTTTTGAGATAACCTAAGGAGGTTTTATAGGACCCTGAGAAAGCTAAGTGAAAGGTACATGGCATGAGATTGAACCTATAGACCCATAGTTAACCATCTCTAAGTGCATATGGATGTGTTACCATGAAGGTAACCGGTATGGGGCCTGACCAAGGTAGGCAGGTTGCCATGATCCCTGAGAAAGGATGAAAGTCAGTCATGAATGCTGAGAGAGATGATGAAGGATTGGGTAAGGTTCTAAGTTGAACATGCACTATGTTAGAATCCTAAGTCTATCCAAGGGTCAGGTAGGGATAAGACCGATGGAAGAAGGAGTTGCCTAATTCCCTAGTTGCACATGACCATAGGGTCGGGAGGTAACAACTATCATTGCCTGAGGGCCATGGGTTAGGAGATTGATCACCTTCATGGACTCATGGGACCCAAAGGGCAGGTGAGTAGGGCACTCTCTGGATGCATAAGGGAAAAGGGATGACCCCAAAAGTGTCGGCACCCTATAGATCTAGAGGAGATAACTAAGGATTGTGCTTGGATCAAGTAAGTTCGAGACCAGTTTTCCATGGAAGTAATTCTGATATCATGATGGTTGTAATGTAGAGACATACATGGCACGTTTCAACTTAGATTTGAAAGTGTACTGGAGAGGTGGGATGTACCATCTCTACTCTTGGAATAGGAAGAACTCTGTATTTGGACTGCAGCCAAATGCTTATTTCTTCTTGTTATGGGAGTGAGAGATAGGACAGTACGCATGCCTTACACCAAGGATAAAGATGATGTAAGTCGGAACGTTGCTACAAGGTATGAGGATAGAGATGATAACATACCTTTGTGGAGAGAATAATACATGGATGGGTTACAAACACTAAGAGTATTAAGGAGATCATCTTGTGAGGATGTTTTATCTTGAACTAAGTAGATTTTTGCAAATATTACAAGGAATCACAAGGGTGAGTTTGATCACCATAAGGATGAGCTCAGAGTTCCTTGATGAAGACAACCTTAGAGTTTGAGATGAGATGATAAGTATAATGCATGGAAGAGTATGTCTTCGACATTAACTAACACTTAAGGATGAGAGGTGTTAATGAATACTCAGGTTGAGATATAACTGCCTAGTTTAGCTGGAAACTAGAAGAAGTTGAGGTTGTTGGCTAACCCTATGTTTTGTAAGAAGATGTGTTTTGACTAACGCTCGGATGTAATAAGATATGGTTAGCCAGTTTAGTCCTTGATGTAGTGAAAGGATGATGGTAGAACCTCAGATTCACTTCTTTGGGAAGGAAGGTGATGAAACCCTGATTAAAGTGGTTTAGGGTTTCCGAGGCATCAAGCTTGAGGAATCATAACAATACATGAGGACATGATATACCTTGGTATTACAAAGATAGTAAGTAATGGTAGCATTTTGGATGCTTAGAATGATGTTGCATGTAGCATGTGGCCATGCAAGCCAGGAGGTGAAGGACGAACACCATTAACCCAATGCATGGATATAAAGTATAAAGAGTTCCTGAGAAGGAATGAGAGTTCATCATTATGGATGTTGTGAGTCTCTCCTAGACCAAGAAGGTCAAGATACAATATGGGTTATGGTAGATCGCCTTACCTAGATGACATGAGAAAGGAAGAGTTCTGTCAAGGGACAGATCTGGTTGAACTACATATGAAAAGAGATGGTTCAACTACGTCATGATGCGAGTTCAAAAGATCTTGGTTTTGGCCAAGGTTCACTTCCATAAAGTGGAAGTAGGTACATGACAAGCTTGATGATGGTATAGTTTATCACCCCTAACTAATGGTTAGTATGATCCAGACTAGAGGGTCTGATGAGAGCAAGTGTGCTTGGTCAGGGTGATACTAAGAGATAGTTCTAACAATGTGATGCTAACCACCATAACCTTTATCGGGATGCAAGAAGTCTTATAAAGAGGATGAGTCGGTCACCACTTCATTGAAATGATGTTGGTGGAGGAGGCCTCGCGAAAGTCAGAAAAGAACCCCAGGTGTGTGCAGATGAAGTCGCTTTGATCGTGCAATGGCTGAGAGAGAGCCCAGTGGTGACATGAGTCTTAAGCTGATGCAAAGCAGACTGACATGCAGTTCACTGTGGAGGAATATAATGCGAAAATCCGACCCCTCTAAGCTACAACTGAGAGAGCTGAATCCCCGATATATGGGTCCATTTGAGATGGATTGGTGGATATGATTGTGTTTAGACTTGTCCCAAAGGATAACGTGATGTGTAATGTGTTACATGAGTCCAATCTAGAGCACTATGTGAGGTACCCAAGCCATGTGTTGAGCCCTGAACCTATTCAGCTTTTGAGAGGCTGAAATGTCCTGAGT
Source organism: Alisma plantago-aquatica (assembly GCA_963693085.1). Classification (NCBI taxonomy): domain Eukaryota; kingdom Viridiplantae; phylum Streptophyta; class Magnoliopsida; order Alismatales; family Alismataceae; genus Alisma; species Alisma plantago-aquatica. The sequence continues at coordinate 636,195,988 of OY856415.1, forward strand.
CACCTATGAGGGTACGATATACCAAGGTAAGAAAGGACTCAGATGGAAGAATATGAGATGATGAAGGTTCTTGGAAAGCACCATGGATAGGGTAAAGTCACATGGTAGCCCTGATGGACATAAGAATGGATTATCCTGTTTGGTTGCTTGCTTGATGGAATTTTGAGGACAAAATTCTTATAAGAGGGGAAGGATGTTACAACCCCAATTTTGGGTTCTTTTGCTGAGAAATGTAATTTCTCATTTTAAAGATATTGGAACCAATGATGATATAATTTGTGTTGAATAAATGAGTTTCTTTGAAAATAGCCTTGTTGATTGATTTGTGGGCTTTATTGGCTATTGGTCCCAATAACAAGGATATTCAATTAATTAATGAATAACTGAGAATTTGAGATAAGAAAGGTGTGGAAACCTCTAGAAGGCAAATCCAAAGAGGATTTCGTGCCTCTTAGATTCCTTGGGTTCCAAGGAGTCCAATGTTGCAAAGAAAATGCAATAAGAAAAGAAAATATCAATTAAGTAATTCCTTGTTAATAAAGAAATTAAGAACATTGATGAAAGATGGAAAATATGTGAAAAGAGGAAAGAATGGGTAATCCTTAGTGGAATTTCGTGTCACAAGGGTTCCTAATAATAAAAGGAACACTAATGAGGCAAATAATAAAGGAATAAAGAGAAATCCACAAAAGGAAATATTTTAATAAAACAAGATAATGAGAATAATGCATATTGATGCATTTAAGGATAATGAGCATTCCTTTAAAAGGAATTTCGAGATCTTTGAGTTTCTTGGGATCCAAGGAACCCCAATAAAGGAGAAGAAAGAGAAAATACTATAATTATAAAATAAAAAGATAATGGGAATACATGATCCATAAATTATGTAATTTTGATAAAAGGGAGTATTTCCCTAAAGGAGATATACATATATTCGTAGCCAAGAGTTTAAAAGGCAAGTTTAAAGAAAATTAGAAAAATGGATTTTCGTATTTCTAATATCCATATAATTGAGGATATCCAAAGATAGAGAGAGAGAGAGAACTACTTATTAATGAAAGATTTGGTTTCCTAAATAAGAAAGGGACTTGTTCCCTCTTTGATGGGTCTCTTAGGGCGAGTTTTGCCCCCTATAAAAGGGGTAGACCCCCTGGTAGAGTTCAAAGAAGGAAAACCCACGTCTTCCTCTCACCTCCCTATCTTCTTCTTCCATGTTTACAACCCTAAACCCTAACCTTTGAGAGAGACTCCATCTCGTGAACAGCGAGGGACCAGATGAAGTTGTGATGGTGGGTGGTTGCCCCACGAGACTAGGGAGAAGCTTCGCCATCATGGCGCTGCCCTAGCTCGACCGCCACAGCTGCATCACGGCTGTTATAACAGCCGCGTTTTGCAGAAATGTTTGACCAAACCGGCCACCATGGCCACGGGTGGACGTCACCTGGAAGGGTGCGGAGGGCTGACGGAGTTCAGTGAAGGATCTGCCGTAAGTTTCGGGGTCCAGAAGGGGGGAGATCGAGCTGCGTGAGCCGCGCCTAGGGTTCCTGTCGCGGAAGCTGTAGCCGTGCGGAGGTTGAAGAAGCCATAGAACCTTTGGACGGTTCTACCCTCAGCGTATCAAAGGACGGGATGCTTAAGTGGAGGGCAAAACTGTCTTTCCGTTATGTTTTCAAGCCAAACGGATTACGTCGCATGGCAAGGCCTACGTGGCAGCCTCCAATTGGTCCGAAGTAAGTATTTTTGCTAAACTCATAACTATTAATTGGTAGGTCGGATGAGGATATGTTATACATGAAAGTTGCTCAGAAAATAGATAGGAATCTAAATAAAATATAGTTGAAGCCTAATTCTGCTTGAAATTCGAAAAGTAGTACAAGTTATTAACGTTAATGTAATGATGATTAAGAAACCCTATTTTGATGCGTTTAAAGTGATTAGTAGGGTTCAATAGCTGATTAAAGTTGATATTAGCCTGTTAATGATAAAAAGAAACATTAGGAATAAAACGGATGAGTTTTGCACATTAGTAGCTTAATTGAGAGTTCATGAGCATAAATAAGCATTAATGGGCCTTGAAACCCTAATTTTAGTGAATAAGATTATTAAAGGCTTTAATTGATCAATATGATGAGTGGAGTTGAAACATGTTGAATCTAAGCTATTAGAGTATAAAAGTCATTAATTCTGGATATATACCCTAAAGGTAGTAATTAGGGTTTTCCCAGGAATAAAAGGGTAAAATTATGACAAAATGAATTCATATGCGACTTCGATCATAATGGGCTATGAATTGGTGATAAATGGTTATAATAAGTTTGCCATGGATTAAAAGGATTAAAATAGTAGCTTTAATGAAAAGAGGCTTGATGGACTTAACCGATAGATGATGGTGTTATTAGTCTGAAAATAAGATTAAATATTGTTAAAGGTTAACCTTAACATCTTTTGTGATGAATAGATGAATAATTGGGGTTTTCGTGGTCCAAACCTAATCTTAAGGATTTTAATGGAAAATAAGACAAGATAATTAGGGTTTGATGGATATTTGATAAAAGTAAGATAAAAGTAATAAAAAGGAAGTGAAGCCCTAATTATAGTCAAAACCCTAAAAAGGCTAGTAACGCTAAGGCACGAGTAGATCTATTAGTTTTGAGTGCCATGATCAATGATAGAAAATATTGGATGAACATTTCAGGATTGAATTGTGTACTTGCTTGATTCTGGATTACTTGCTTGTTTGGAATATTCCTGCATCTGAGTCTGCCAGGTATGTGGTTAATTATGAATAACCGCTTTAGTTTCCCGAAGGATTCTCGGATGTTTTCTCGCATTGAATGCAATCTAAACTATTTGGATGTTCATATTGCAACTATAGAGTCACTATGGCTATCACAGTTATATAAACATGTGTATTCTCGCACCTACATGCCACCCTGATGAAAGATGCCATGAAGGTCAGGCCCAAGAGGGTAGACCGATGGGCACCATGAGAGGTGACCCCAGACACCAAGCTCGGGAATGAGAAGGTGGTCTATGATGCATGACTATGGAGCACCATGAGAGGTGACTCCCAGGCACCAAGCTTGGGATTGAGAAGGTGGCCTTAAAGTCAATGGCAAAAGAGAAACCCTAGAGGGGTATGCCAGGGTTAGGGTAAAAGCAGTGGAGAATGACACATTAAAAATGTAAATTATCTTGATAAATAACTTGATTGTGATTATTAAATTGTTAGCCATAATTGTGAGATTTTGGTTGTCCCCACATACCAGTATATTTAGATATACTGACCGACGTTTTGTTTGTCGATGTTTTAGGTACATATGAAAAGAACAAACAGTAAAGTGGCATATGTGGAAATAAATGAGAAGTAATGTGCACAGGAGGATTAGTTAGATTAGCATCTTCATGGATAGAAGTTTAGAAATCCCAATTTTCACAAGGTAATAAAAGTTTTATTTTATACCAGTTTTCAGTTAGTTGGTAAAGTTTATTAATTATTACTGATTATTTGTCGAACCTTTGATCCTGTTAATTGAATAACGGCTCTGACCTTCGGGTCTCCCTTAATTGGGGGTTACCGGGAGGCAGGGTCGTTACAATTGGTATCAGAGTGTGCTCGGCTTCAGAGAGTTAAGCGTGCATATCCCAGGATTTGAGGCCTCAGATAAAAAGATCTTATAAGGAATGATTGGACTACCCATATCACCAAGGTGCACCTCCTTTTCCGGGAGCCCATCTCTAAAGAACTCCATAGTTAAGCGTGCTCGGCTTGGAGTAGTACTAGGATGGGTGACCAGTCGGGAAGTTGATCCTGGCTTGCACGTCAGTGTGGACAAAGTGCGCAGTTAAGGCTAGTGGTGGTCTGTGGGGTCAGTCGTCATTCCTGAAACTCTACTAGAGCCTTGGGCAGTGGGCCCAGACGTTACATAGCTTTTGCACCCAACTTTTATTTTAATGGGTATCCTAACTATTGTGGAAGGGTAGTCTATGGTTGCATTGTGTCATTCCCCTCTTATATTCACTCAACCATATTTAATAATGTAGCAATAGTATTATCTGATTAGGTCCTGATGTAATATCAGGTGGTTGTGTGAGGTTCCCTTTAAAAGGTAGGTCGGTAAATTTGGCTTCTGGGATCATTCCAATCAACATGTTTTGAATTGGGCATAATTCTCATGATTTTATTACTCTCGGTTTTTATTCTGGGTCACAGGATTGAGGATGATAGGATTTTAGGGAAGTTTTGGGCTGCAAAGCCTCCTTTGATCCCAAATGGGAATTTTTGCACTAGAAGGGGTAGTTGTTTCCTCCTTGTTGGGGTTATGTGATTTCCTACCTATATTGGGAGCAAGGTGGTCAATTAAGAGCGTATTAGATAGAGTGTGCCTTACCTCGAGGATTTTTCTTGGGAGGAAAACCATCTTTGTACATTTTACATTATCTTGAGGTAAGATGACATAAAGACATTATCACACTCAAATTTTTAGGCAAACTAGAATAACCTAAATCTATCATTTTTGAAATAATTATTCTAGGAGTTAGCTTGAAGACAATTAAGCCTAAGAATGGGATCTATGACTATGTCAAAAAAATGGATTCAAAATTGTGCATGTTGTATTTGATTCTTATTATTCAGAAAATCTAAAGTTTTTTCTTTAAAATTTCCCTCTCAAGGGGTGTATGTTCAAGATCAACATTCACAATACTGCTAAATAAAGATATTAAAAATCTAGACAGGCACACTAAATGAGGAGAGGGTAATAGAGAAGTACCTCTGATGCCTGTTTATAACCCCCCCTTCAAACTTATCATACACTCCATCCTAGAGTGTCAAATATGGAGGTTGGAAATAAACATGTGAGGTTTAGTCATTAAGTACAAGTTTTAGGGTGGTCCGGATGGAGTACAACAATATGTCAGCAAAGAATCCCCAGAGTGTGTGATATCTCTCCTACTATAGACTTTCTACTTTCATTCCCTAGACTGCGAATTCTGACATCTAGTAAGGGCAGTGGAAACCACAATTGTTGAATTGCTAGATTTGTTGAGGTATTCTTTGGCCAAACTTTGGTTTCTTGAAGTATTTAGTGGGTTGTACGCTTATCCTCTGCCATGGTATTGTATAATTAAAATTATCACTTCTGTACAAGATTGCACTTTCTCTTATGTGACCCTCTTTGGCTTAGTTTCATTAGTATACTTTTTTAGGGAGAAGGCCACATCATACTGTTGTAGAGGACTGTGGTCTTCACCTTGATATTGATTGCCATGAGCATCCAATGATTGTCGTGCATAAGTGGTATAAAGATGAAATCTGGAAGCAAACTTTGTATTCGTTGTAGCAGTCACTCTTTTTTGCGAAAGTATTTATTTTTAATGATATTATCTAGTAACATGAAGTATGCCATGTGTGTATTAGGCATATTATCTCCTAGAATGGATTGGTAGGTTGTCATTACACTCACAACCATGTATCCATTTGGCCATAGTGTGTCGTAGAGGTCGTCCTTAAGAACACAGATGCCCTCTCTTTCAAAAATCACTTCTCCCAGTTCATCATCTTCTTTCAAGATCTTCATTATTATCTAAAGTGACTCTAAAGATAGGTCTTCACATGACCATCTACCAAAGTCTAGGAAGCTGGCTTCTATTGTCCCAGTTGGCCCTTAAGTCATGCTTCTTGCAATTCTTCTTCTTTGATCTCACCCTCCTCTTACATTGTTGTCTCTGGCTATTCAGTTGGTTTTGAAATGGCTGTAGGGGCTGGAGTCACTGAGACTGGCTGGGTCTAGTTTACATGTTCTTTATTTTCCTACTCTTTGGGCTTACCCTCATCTTGAGCTTGTTCATCTGCCTACCTTCCTGCCTTCCATTTGATGCCCACTCGAGTTTAGAAGGGTCCATCCATATGTTCCCAGCTGCTTACACCATGGATGCTTCATAGGTAGTAGCACCTCCGCATGGAGTCTACGAGGCACTTGTTGTAAGGTATGCTCATAGAGAAAATCATATGATGATTGAAATGGAATAATTACCTAAAAGGATTTGATTAATAATAACATGTATAAAGGCAAGTTTCCAATTCATCTATTTCACTCAGTCATATGATGATGAGGATGCAGTGTGAATGTATAGATAATTATATTACTCAATGACGTATGTTGTCAAGTTCCTATCCATGTGATGAGATCATACATATGTTAAGAGTACATATACATATTCTCATTATGTCCCTGATCGGTTGTTATTGTGGAAGGCTGATAGACAGCAATCACACATAAGATGTGAGTTGGTTGATGGCTAAATCTCATTAGTCATGATATGGAAATATCAAATCAAGCACACATATACATGTTAGAGAATAGTGTATCAGATAGACCCACCTTGAGAGTAACACATGGTTATGGTGGCCACAGTCATCTCTTATAGTGAAGGTGGTGTTTGTAATTCTTAGACCTGAAATCACTCCACTCATCACATATCATTGGTTACACTTTGAGATCATCAAACGCAGTCCTAAAATATGGGTTATTATAACAGTGATGATTGGGTTACATTGACACATTGAGATAGACTATGAGTGATAGATATGGGATTTGTCCCTCCTACTAGAGTATGATATCCTGGCCACTAGATAAGGGAGACAGAGAAACGCATGCACAAATGTGAATCAATAAATGATATTGAGGTCACATTATCTCAGACAATTGCTCTTGGTTCAAGCAAAATGATTGAACGTTGATAGGATGGCCTTCCATGCCTCGAATTCATCCTGGATATTAGAGAAAAGGAATTATACAATCACTGCAAGACCTTGCATAGTGTAGGTTGAAGTTGTTCTCCAACTTTCCATTCACTTGGGTAGCATTGATGTGAGACTAGGCACCAATCTTTGCTTGTGATGGCATAAGCTCCAACTTTCCATTCACTTGGGTAGCACTGATGTGAGACTAGGCACCACTCTTTGCTTGTGATGTCATAAACTAGTTATGGGCATTCTGTAAGGGAGTGAAATCACCCCTTTATTAAAATTTTGAAGAATTGACATCCATTCCAAACACTCTTAGAGGTATGATGGAATGGACATAAATTTTTCAAATTTATTAAACATTGGTATACAAAAGACCATTAGAAAGTAGTGGAATAAAAAAATAATTGATTATATTCAATTTCATAAAAGGTTTACAAAAATACATCAAATTCTCCCATTAGGGTTTACATCAAGACACACAATTAGGATCTATATAGAGGGAAGTCTAGACTACTACAATCTTGTCTCCAAGCAACATCTCCATCAACTGAGTCCAAGCCAAAAGCTAAGATCTTCCTTATCTTATCCATCACCTTGCTCAACACCTGGGTGGTTAGGAAGGCACCCAACAAAAAGGGAAAGGGAAGAAAAATATGTGTCATAAAACAAGTCTAGGATAACAAGATAAGTAAAGAAAATAAGAACATGCTAGGGATCATGATAAGATGAAGATAACAAGAGTATGAGGCTATATTCAAAAGAAACTTGCCATTAACAATTATATCAAAAAGGATTTGCATGTAAGATAGGAATAAAAACCAAAATAGCATGGTTTAATAAAAATATTGACATATATAGCATCAATAGAAACTTATTTCCAGGAATAGCCCGGTTTGGACCAAAAAGCGCCAAGAATCTGGCGTTTTCGGGCGTTTTCACTAAAGGCGCCAAGAATCTGGCGTTTTTAACTAAAGGCGCCAAGAATCTGGCGTTTTCCAGGAAAGGCGCCAAGAAACTGGCGTTTTCCTGGAAAGGCGCCAAGAAACTGGCGTTTTCCAGCCCAGCTTTCATTGCCGGCAGACGAAGCTTTCATTTCGTTTGCAGAGGCAGACGGTAGGTGGCCGACCGTTTTGAATGCGTTGAAGGTTTATAACTCCTTCCACACTCCATCCATCCTCTCCTCTCGTCTTCTCTTCTTGTTGTGCACAAGGTAACTGCTCTTCTCTCCCTTCCGCTCTTCCCCTTCTTCCTTCCCTCACTTCTATTTCCATCGTCCGATCCTCTCCTCTTCTCTTCTTGCAAGCAAGCGGAAGCGCCAGCCTCAAACGATCGACCAGCCTCGCGGAGAGGAGCGGAGCGTCGGCCTCAAGCAAGTGGAGACGAGCACGAGCAGCGGGAGGAGCGGAGCCTCGCGGGAGGAGCGGAGACTGCGAGGTCCTCTTCCTCAGCGTCGACCAGCCGGTTGACGAGCACGAGCAGCCCAGCCTCGTGACGAGCACGAGCAGACCAGCCTCAAGCAGCCGGTTGTCGAGCAGATCTGTCTGCGTGAGGATGGCTGGTTGACGAGCAGATCTGTCTGCGTGAGGACGAAAGGTCCTTTTTTCTTTTTTTTCCTTCTTCTCTCGTGATTTTCTCCACCGGCAACGGCTGGTTGAAACGGCTGTGTTTTTTTCTTATAGTTTTCCTTGATCAGTGCAAGCGTGGAGATCTTTCTTCTTCGGCTGCGAGGTCCGGAGCGAGTCCGGGTTGGTGGCCGTTCTTCCTCCCTGTTTCTCCCTCAGCCTACGAGCAGCAACGCCTCCGTGTGTTCTTCCTCCTCAGCGTACGAGGAAAGGTACTTTTTTGCTTTTTTTTTTTCTATTTTCTCGTGATTTCCTCTACTTTACATATTTAATTTTGGTGTGGACTTTCTTTCATATGGACTGTGTTTGATTGAGAATATTGAGAATTTTTTGAACTGTCATATTGATTGTAATTAATTTGGACTGTATTAATTTGGACTGTATTAATTTGGACTGTTAGATTGTATTAATTTAGACTATAATTAGTTTAGATTATATTTTATTTAGATTGTAATTAATTTGGACTGTATATAACTTGGACTGTAATCATTTAGTTAAATTTTTATATTCATTTTTGTGTTTTTTAATGATCCTTCTATCATTAATTTGGACTCCTAAACGGTTGTTGAATGTTTACATATCTATGCAAATTGTGTGTGGTTTGATATCATTTTAGGTTGTCATTTTGGTATTTTTCAAATCTTATATATCAACACCAAGCCGTCGTAAGAAACTATTTTTAAAATGATATGTAAAATATCAAAGGGAAAGTTTTCAAAATTGACTTCAACAAAATTCGTAACATGTCAATGTATAACACTTTATTGCGAGGATGATAATGCCGATGTGGAGAGATCCAACAAAATTTTCAAATCAAAGATTTTTTTTTCAAAAGATATATCATTTTAGGTTGTCGTTTTGGTATTTTTCAAATCTTATATATCAACACCAAGCCGTAAGAAACTATTTTTAAAATCATATGTAAAATATCAAAGGTAAAGTTTTCAAAATTGACTTCAACAAAATTCGTAACATGTCAAAGTATAACACTTTATTGCGAGGATGATAATGCCGATGTGGAGAGATCCAACAAAATTTTTAAATCAAAGATTTTTTTTTCAAAAGATATATCATTTTAGGTTGTCGTTTTGGTATTTTTCAAATCTTATATATCAACACCAAGCCGTAAGAAACTATTTTTAAAATCATATGTAAAATACCAAAGGGAAAGTTTTCAAAATTGACTTCAAAAAAATTCGTAAGATGTCAATGTATAACACTTTATTGCGAGGATGATAATGCCGATGTGGAGAGATCCAACAAAATTTTCAAATCAAAGATTTTTTTTTTCAAAAGATATATCATTTTAGGTTGTCGTTTTGGTATTTTTCAAATCTTATATATCAACACCAAGCCGTAAGAAACTATTTTTAAAATCATATGTAAAATATCAAAGGGAAAGTTTTCAAAATTGACTTCAAATCTTATATATCATGAATGGATTTTTTTGGTATTAGAGATGATCGTTTTTAATCTTGAATGGTGGTTGTGTAGTTTAAACTGTGATTTTATTATCTTGAATGGATATTCTTGGTGGTTGTGTAGTTTAAACTGTGATTTTATTATCTTGAGTGGATATTCTTGGTGGTTGTGTAGTTTAAATTGTGATTTTATTTTCTTGAATGCATATTCTTGATAATTAGAGATGATCGTTTTTAGTCTTGAATGGTGGTTGTGTAGTTTAAACTATGATTTTATTATCCTAAATGGATATTCTTGGTGGTTGTGTAGTTTAAATTGTGATTTTATTTTCTTGAATGCATATTCTTGATAATTAGAGATGATCATTTTTAGTCTTGAATGGTGGTTGTGTAGTTTAAACTGTGATTTTTGAACAATGTGAAGTCCAAACAACTAGAGGGCCTGTAAATTGTTGCATAGTAGGAGTAGGTATAGCAGTGTCATCCGTTATGGTGGAATTCAAAATAAAATATATTTCAAAATAATAGACATCTTTTTCAAAATTTCATAACATTATAATAATATCTTTTTCAAAACTCCATAACTTGTTTTTAAATAATTGTGTCATTATATCTAACATTCACTATTCAAAATATTCAGGAAAATGGCCAACTTTGTCATCCGTTATGGTAATGAGGTCTGCATACCTATTGAAATAGCGACAACAACCACTTTTTCTGAAATGATGGCATACACGCATCAGATTCTTGATATACAATCAATGATGTATGGCCTTCGTCTAAGCTATAACTTTCCCAAAGATATACGTCCTAGTTATGACTTGTTTCCTATTGATGTCGTTGATGAGGATAGTTGGAAAACCCTTCTTAGTATATCAAAAGCGAGGATTATTGACCTTTATGTTGAGAGATATAATCTACCAAATGAGAGAATGAGTCAGTTCCAAAATGATCACGATGTTTCTATTGATGATAATGATGGTGACGCTGATAATGATGATAATGATGGTGATATGAATGATGATAATGATGGTGACGCTGATAATGATGATAATGATGGTGAAAGTGATGATGATGAGCATGAGGATATTGATATTAATGATGACACTAGATTGCTGCAACTGCGTATTGATGATAGTAACCATGAAGTTTTTATCGATCCGGAAACATGGAAGGATGACTGGGTAGATCAAAATCATGCAGATAATTATGAATACTTCAGAGAAGATGATTGGGTGGACGAATATGAAGTTCCTATAGATATGGAAGAGGCTCAAGTGGTTGAAGGGCATGGCTTCAGTATAGGTGAAATATTTGAGACAAAGACAAATCTCCTTCATAGGTTACAGTCATGGTCAATCAATAATAATGTCCAATATAAAACAAAGCGATCCAATAAGACTTACCTCACTTTAATCTGCTTACACAACGAGCAGTGCTCATGGAGGCTTCATGCATGTGCTTCTAAGAGGGTTGGTGGTTTGTGGAAAATCACAAGTTATAGTGGTGAACACACATGCCACAGTGCAATCCTATATAAGGATCATTCACAATGCAAGTCCTCATATATTGCGAGGATGATAATGCCAATGTTGAGAGCAAAACTTGACATGAGTGCTCGAGAAGTGATGGAAAAGGTTAATGCAGAGTTGAATGTTACTATCTCCTATAAAAAAGCCTGGCATGCACGTAGAAAGGCTATTTCTGCAATCTTTGGAGATTGGGAGGAGTCATATGGCTCGGTGTTGAGATTTCTTAGATGTTTAGGGCAAGTGATTCCAGGAACGGTATACAATTTTCAAAACACTACAACAAATGATGGAATGTCATATCGGTTTAAACGTGTGTTTTGGAGTTTTGGGCCAAGTATTGCGGGTTGGGCTCACTGTCGACCAGTACTAAGTGTTGATGGTACCTTCTTATATGGTAAGTATGGAGGGACACTACTTATAGCGACTGGGATTGATGCAAAAGATGGATTGTTTCCTTTTGCCTTTGCAGTTGTTGAGAAGGAGAACAAATCTTCTTGGACATGGTTCTTGAGATGCATGGAGCAACAAATTCCAATAGTCAGTCGTAGGAATGATCTTTGTTTCATTTCTGATAGGATGTGTGGTCTTGTGGATGCTATGCAACAAGTTTTTCCTCTCAGCACACAACGGTTTTGTTTGAGGCACTATAGGGACAACTTCCATAAGAAATTTAAGTCCACTGAGCTGTACAACTTAATGTGGAAGGCTGGTAAGGTGACTGAAATGGTTGAGTTTGATAAGCTCCTAGCAACTATAAAATCCATTGACCCTTCTTCTTTCAATTGGATGATGAAGGAACACCCAAGAATGTTGGCTCTTTCCTGTGATGGCGGCCTGCGATATGGTATAAAAACTAACAATTATTCAGAGACAATAAATGGAGTTCTAAAGCGTGCTCGCAACCTTCCCATTCAAGCCCTTATTTGCAGCACTTATTATCGTTTGGTAGCAATGTTCTTTCACAGAAGAAACTTAGGTGCAAAGTTAACTAGTTCGTTCACACCAAAAATATCTGCTAAATTGGTTAATTTGGAGACCAATGCAAGGAAACTATGGGTTAGTTGTAGGATAAATCATTTTGATTTTACAGTTGAAGGGCCAAATGAAAACAACTATCAAGTGCATCTCTTCGAAAATCCTGTTGGTTGTTCATGTACCTGTGGTGCACCTCGAGTTTATCACTTGCCATGCTCACATGTACTCGCCGCCACTGAATCGATACATTACGGACATCATCAGTTAGTCAGTACTTGGTATACTGTAACCAAATATCGAATGACATATGCTCCCCAATTTAGAGGCATTCCTGATAAGAGGTATTGGCCTGATTTTGAGCCATCCATTGGGGTTGTTCCTCTACTACCGCCAATTTTCACTCCACGTGCTGGGCGGCCTAAGATGAAGAGGAGGAAGTCTAATATGGATATTGATCCCAATACAACTACATACAAATGTGGAAAATGTGGGGGTCGTGGCCACAATGAAAGAACTTGTAAAAATAAATGATGCTTATGAATCTTAGTAGTAGGATATGATATTATGTAAACCTCGTGAATGTAATCCTACTTAGTAGTAGGATAGGATATTATGTAAAACTCATGAATGTAATTCTACTTGTATTGCTCGTATGAGGAGGTCGGGATGAATAAAATTGCCTCCTGACTTCTCCAAATAGAGGGTGATTTATGCAACTTAACTTTGCTAATAATATTTATTTGAAATTCACGCTCACTAAAGGTCTCCTTTATTTGACTATTTTCTAGGCATGGTGAACGATGATGAGACTTTGCGGATCACATGTCATTCCATGGAGGTTGGTAGGTGGGAGTTGACAGATGTAGATGTTTTGGGTTATGTACGCACAGCTGGATTTGCATCTGTCACGAAATTATCTAGAGTCCTTTTTGATTCTGCCTTGGTCACAGCACTTGCTCATAGATGGCATTCAAACACAAACTCATTCCATTTTCCTCTAGGAGAGTTAACCATCACTTTACAAGATGTCGCAGTGTTGCTAGGGTTAAAGGTTAATGGTGATGCTGTTGTAGCTCACTATCCTATAGGGCCAAATGATGACCAATATAGTTCTTGGACGGCCCTTTGTGATGCTATTCTGGGGTCACATCCAGATGGACTTGATCAAGGTTCTATTCATCTGAGTTGGTTGCGCTCCACATTTTCAAATATGAATTTGGAAAATGCAGATGACATGGTCAAGCGTCGGTACACCAGTGCATACTTGTTATACCTAATTGGTTGCTTCCTCTTGCCAGACGGTACTGGAAATGAAGTCCATCTTCGCTACCTTCCACTTCTAGTAAATTTTGAGCAATGTGGCATGTACTCATGGGGGAGTGTTGTTTTAGCTATTCTATACCGTCAGTTGCATAAATGTCGTCCTGGTTCTAAACAGAAGCGTATCTCAGGGTGTGTCCACCTATTACAGTTGTGGTCTTGGGAAAGATTGTATATTGGTAGACCAGGCAGAGTGATCATGGATCAAATTCATGAGTGGCCACAAGATGCTCCATTAGGATACAGGTTTGTCGCTACCATCTATATGTTGAATACATTATATTAAAAGTTTTCATCTCCTAATCATCTTTTCAAACATGATAATAGATGGAACCATCTCATGGAGCATGTACGTATTCCAAAAGGGACTGTAAGATTCTACCTTAATGAGTTTGATACACAGGAGTCTAGTCAAGTGAGAATTTATATTTTATCTACAAGTTAACTTATACCATTTAATGAAACTTGTTTGCTAACAATAACTTATAATGCAGTTAATGTGGACACCATATAATGAAGAATTGTTGGCAACTTTGCCAGACATATGTCGTGAAGGTAGAGATATTTGGATGGCTCGAGTTCCTATGATATCATTCACAGTAATGGAATGGCATGTTCCTGATAGAGTACTAAAACAGTTTGGTGCTCGTATCCAACCTCAACCCCAACCTTTTCCAGAATACCAAAGAATTGATGGTAGAGGTCGAGGCACAACTGATTGGTTGAACCAATATAGTACAGAACTGAACATGTGGAATGATAGGCAAACTCATGTAGTTCATCTTCCTGACCCCTCAACTGTGCCGCAAGTACCTAATTGGTACAATCCTGAGTATCACATACAACGACCAACTGAGCCGCAAAATGTTTACTATCCTCGAGGTTACGTGGAGCGAGAATATGTAAGTAATGAGTATCCATTAAGTTGAATAAATATACCTCTTTTTATATGAAATATGATAAAGTAAACTATGTTATTTGCAGGTCCAGAGTCAAATGGATATCAGGGAATCATTGCAAACATTAACAGATCAGACACCTGTTGAGGATTGGATGAGAGCACGTGACAAAATATATAATATTCAGAGTGCATGGTTTCAACAAATGCCAAGTCACATGCAGCCCAATTTGAGTTTCTCATATCCTGTGACAACTTCAGTTAGTGCTTCTCCTATTCCATCTTCCACAGAAGCACAACACTCCACATCAGTAGGACACTCCACACCAACAGGTCACTCAGCCTCACAAAGACAATCCACACCAGCTGGACACTCCACATCACTAGGGCAGTCCACAATAGCGGGACACTCTAGGGAATTTTCACCTTACTCAATCCCTGGAATGTTTTATTCTTACCCTTCATCATCATCTGACCATTTTGGGGTTCCTTCCAGCTTATCTTGGTCCCAACCAACTTTTAGCCAATACCAAAATGTAGCTTTTTCTTCATTTTCGGGATCAACTAGTTCTTCATTTTTAGGATCACCTCCAATGTTTACAACTATGCCATCCACTCGTTCACTAACACCACCACTTCCTCCAAGTAGGTCTACACGTGCAGGTCAGCAGTCACAGTTGAGTCCAATTGAGGCTTCTCCAGACCCAGGACGTTCTTCGGGACCACGAACTCGAGGTAGAGGAAGTAAGAGACGTTAGGTATGCATAATTTTTCCTAACTCTTTACTTATAGAAGAACTATATGTAGTTAAATAATTCTTTTTATTTTGATGCCAGGGTTGATGCTATTAGATGCCAGGGTTGATGCTATTAGATACCAGGGTTGATGCTATTAGATGCCAGGGTTGCTGTTATCAGATGCCAGGATTGATTTTATCAGATACATATGATAACTTCTTTGTTTCTATCTCCGTTGAACCGTAAAATGTTTGACAATGTAGAAGAATTTGTTCTTCTTTCTAGTATAAGACTCATTTTGTTAAATGCAGAGCCCAACTTCTTCTTTATATATTGTTCCAAACTTCATATTCTTTTTGTTAAGATAACTCTTTTATTTGCTTCAGAATCATCTAATCTTTGTACCAATTCTATACTATTGCAATTTGTGCATAGTATCACTTGGATGTAAAAGCAGCAAGGATCCCGTTTGGATAGCTAAAATCTGGATTATGAACCTTATCTTGTTTTTCAGAGTTGAAAAATTCAGTTTGATAGACTTTTCTGTTCGGGCATTGATGTAAATTTTCAAACCCTAATCCATTTCCAAAATGGAGAGCCTATGTTTTTAGGCTTAAAAGGAACAACAACTTATCTCGATAGGGAAAAAGAAGGGATCTTTCCACATAAGAGACCGACATTTGCTTTTGGTCTTTTCCTTGCCACAAATGCATATCGTAGCAGCAGGGAAACCATCTCGAGTAAGATATAGCGAGTTCCTCCTATCCGAATAGAGTCAAAAGTAGAAGACAAAAGAAAATCATAAAAGTCCAAATAAGCCTACAAGTAAACCCTCGAACAGAGATTTCATTCCAACCGTAGTGGTAATCGGGCTGGAAAACGCCAGTTTCTTGGCGCCTTTCCAGGAAAACACCAGTTTCTTGGCGCCTTTCCTGGAAAACGCCAGATTCTTGGCGCCTTTAGTTAAAAACGCCAGATTCTTGGCGCCTTTAGTGGAAAATGCCCGATTCTTGGCGCCTTTAGTTAAAAACGCCAGATTCTTGGCGCCTTTAGTGGAAAACGCCCGAAAATGCCAGATTCTTGGCGCTTTTTGGTCCAAACCGGGCTATTCCTGGAAATAAGTTTCTATTGATGCTATATATGTCAATATTTTTATTAAACCATGCTATTTTGGTTTTTATTCCTGTAAGATAATTATGCCTACCTAGATAAGTAGGGTTAAGGCACCTACCAGACCTCTAACCTTAGATGAGGTGAGAATAAGATATTCCCATTCACCTACAATATTATGGGGAGAATAAGACATTCCCCAAGGCGATTATTTACATGTCCTCTGTGCGTGGTTGTACATAAGTATCGCTACTTTAAATTAAATAGAACATAAATCCACATGCTAGAAAAGTAGTCATGGAAAGAGTAGTCATAATATTCAATAAGCATGGTAGTGGGGTATAAGACCCAAACAAGAATAAATTATAATTTAATTTGAGGCATGAACAACATTTGGATTTAAGAATAGAATATTTAGGGTTCATTTAAGCCTCATTTGGGAAATATAGGGTTGGGCTACCATTATCCCAACATAGGGTGTAAGGAATGCACATGCATAGCACATACATAAATATGGATTGCACATACCTCTCTTACTGATATCAATTACTAACTTTCACCACTTTAATTGAGTCAAAGTTCCACTTTGCCTATTTTCAATGTATTAACATGTATTAGAGTACATAGTGCACATTAATATATAGAAACCCTAATTTTAGACCTTTTTAGAAAAAACTCAGATTTAGACTCTTAAAACCTCACCAATAAACTTATTAAGTTCTCCTAATCAAGAAAACATATTTTTATGTTAATTTTGGAGTTATGATGATTAAGATGTAATTTATATAGATTATATGCATTAAATTCGTTTTAAAAAATTAACCCTTCGTCAAACCATGAAATCAGACCTTGAAAATATTTTTATTAGATAGAGATTAATTTTACAATTCCAAAACATATTTATTTGTCAAATTTGGATAAGCGGATTAGAAGATATGAATTTTTCAATACTGACCAATAGAAAATTGCCACATCATCAAACCGATCGAGATAATTAAAGAGAGAGGGAGAGGGAGAAAACACCATTTGATCCAATATAAGGTTTGAAGTTTCTTAGAAAACCAAACTAGATATTCTAGAGAAGATAAAATAGCAAGAAACCAAAACCTTAGAAGAACATGGTAAAAAGAGATGGAAATCATCGATTATCAACATAGAAGTATGGGTTTTAAGTATGTACTAAGCAATATATGAGAAGGGGGTTAACAAAACTTGTCTCTAGGAATGTAATAAGGTTCAAACAGAAATTATCCCGAGATTATAAGGTATGGTTTCTCCAAGCTAAGATCCTTTCTTGGGCAAAGATCACCTTCTCCACTTTAGAGGTGCAAACCCTAGCAAAAGAGCATGGAGATGAGATGTTTTAGGGTTTTAGGTGGAGTTTTACCATGTATGGTCATGGTTACGACCTAGAAGACAGTGAAAGGAATACTAACAGTATGAAAATATGGAAGTAAGGGAGGAAAATTACTAGTTTTGGTCGATATTACCAAGGAGGAGCTTTAGAAACCCTAATAGAGCAATTTGGAAGCCCTAGGAGCCTTCTTCACCAAGGTAGGCTCCATCTATTACCTTGGGACAGCAACTTCGTGGCCAAATACAGAAGGAACTATTATCTAATCTAGAGGAAAGAAAAGGAGAGCAAGAGTTTTCGAATTGTGAGTTCGGAAGGGGTATACATGGCTATATATAGAAAGAGGTGAAGCATGAGGTGTCATAAGGGACTTTCCATGTGTCTTTAGCCTAGGGCTTAATGGACATGCAAGAGGACAGCTCATGGACTCTTCTTGGATATCACAATTCGGTCCTAAGAGCCCATATATCCTTGTAGGCCATCCCCACCATTTTTCAAGAAAGAAATAACCTCATTGGTTGATAGCTTTTAAATATAAGCACCTTTATAAAGAGGGTAATCCCTATAATACCCTTGGAAAGAAATACCATAAAACCAAGGTGAAACTAGGTTCTCCAATGGTTTAAAATCTCCTTAATGGTAAGGGAATATCTAAGGATTAAAATTCAGTTGATAATTTGCAAATAAAACCTCCCAATTGGGTAAATTGCATAAAAGTCCAGAATGTACCTAAAATTCCATAACTTGCACAAACAACATCCAAATCGAACCAAATTTGAATCTTAGGGTCATTTTATGTTTTCAAATCATATGAAAAAATTATATTAAGGTTAGAGTACTTAATTATGGTAATTAAGCTTTCACTGAGGTATTTGTGTATAAACCCTTGTATTGGTACAATTAGTGAATAAATGTTCACTAAACGACTAAAAATTCCACTAATTAAATAGAAAGGCCAATAAGGATAGAAATGAAAGGAAAAGATGGGAAAGAGGGTCAAAAGACAAAATTCTAGAATTTAGTATGTTACACATTCATTGCCAATGTGACATGAGACCTATAGGGTCACACACATAGGAACTCATCTAGAAGTGGATTTTGATCTTGAACGACAATTGGATGGATTACTAAAGTGTTTAGGTATTCAATTCACACAAATGATCACTCTATTGGTTGACCAGGTCTTCCAAATGACTATCTCACTGAGTGAGACTGTGATAACCCGATAAAAAATCAAGCCATCACAAGTAATAATCACAGAATAACCATAAGCAACGAAATTAACAAAATCACTAAGAATTAAAACCATTTTGCAAAGAGATCCTTTCCACAGAAACTCTTTAAGAAGGAACCAAAACTTTATATACATCAAGGTTCACATTGTACATACATTGTACCATCTCATCTCACAGATAACAAATACTAGTTTCTTTACTCAAACATATACAACAACAACATAAAACCTTGAGGTAAACAAATCAAAATCTCAAGTCGTTCATAAAAACCACTAAGTACTTTTCCCCCAAGGACCTGAGAGTACAAAGATGACACATAGGACTTCTATCTACAAGACACAATAGATAGTAAACTCAAACTGAGTTATTACTGCTATCCCTGTTGATGGGGTCCTTCCTCTGCAGTCCGGTTTCTACCTCCTCATTCACATCCACCTAAAAATTTTTGATCCCATGGGGTGGGACTATAGTCCTAGAGAGATATATAACTCTCTGCCAACAATATTATTATCACAGGAAATATTATAAAAACTAAGCAGAGGATACCTTATGCAAGTAAGCAGGTTTATTTACAGTATAAAGCAA
The DNA here is from genome assembly GCA_963693085.1 of Alisma plantago-aquatica. Lineage (NCBI taxonomy): Eukaryota > Viridiplantae > Streptophyta > Magnoliopsida > Alismatales > Alismataceae > Alisma > Alisma plantago-aquatica. The sequence continues at coordinate 636,215,528 of OY856415.1, forward strand.
TAACATTGATAAGATAGCTCAACTATTTATAACAAAGTTATAAATCATCTATTTGCTTTATAAGAAATATGAAGAACATGTATAAAATCTATCAACTAAGAGGTATAAAAATAATGAACATCAACCAATGTTTTTCGTATTCAATCCTTAAGCAAATACACTACATGGATGATTACATGTTCACATTCACACTTATGCCCAGAGGAGATGAGGTATACCACTCATGCTATAACCGACCACTACTAAGTCAAAATGAATACCATACAAGGTCAGTGGCAGAGCCAGCTGTCAAGACCTCACCTATGTCGGTCAGTACGAGATAAATTGTTACACCTCGATCTCACAATCACCACTAATTATGAGACTAGGACATAAATTGAAGATTTAACGTAATACAAAGATCACACTTAACTTTTTCTTCTTTTTCAAACTCTTTTTTTTGCATTGAACCACATAAACTAACTTTATAAGGGAATCTAAACATTGATTTCTCTAATCTGATTTCAACAGTAAAAATGCATGTATGAACATTCACTATGTTTCTCATACTTTTAAGCACATAAGACTTACTGATTTGCATGTATTGCTAAAAGAGGAATAATGTTATACATCATCATTTACAACTCTCTCTTATTTCTTTACAAGGACCTAGAGTGACAAGGACCGACTGAACTTAACTATACTCAGACATAACTCTTGTGGCAAATCTACTCTGATGCAATGACATCTTCAACTCCCACAGTTTCCCTAAAAAATTTAGTAGAGGGGTGAGCCTACTCGCTCAGTGAATGAGTAAAACAATAATACAGTCTAAATTACTGAATTAGACATTTATCATTCTTGGATAATTGACATAAATAGGATAGTAATTTAAAATTAAAAGACTAGATATTCAAAAACTTACTAATAACATTGAAGCCTACATCATTAGAAATAAACAAGTATGGAAATATAATCCTCACTATATTCAATATTACATTTAAAGAACAACTTCTGCAAAACTAAAATCAAATCTTTCTTAACTCTTCTTACTTATAAGAAACTCTTTAGACTTATATTATCATATTTTAGCTTATACCCTGATCATATGTAGTGTACTCTACATATGAAGAATCATAACGAAATACGATCTCACCGTACAAGACTTAGCTGATACACCCGGGATGCTAAGCCTGACTACATCGATGGTCTGCAACAGGAAAATGGCTCCCTGGCCTCGGCACACCTATGGGTCGTAAAACTGGACTCCTCCTCTAACCTGAGCACACAGGCGAAGAGTCAAGCCACCTATTGGCTTTTCTGTACTCTAGTGCTACCAGGATCTCTGGTTGATGTTGGACACTACATACTGTATTTTTAAGGAGACTTCCACTAGGGCTTTGTCCCCTGTACCACCTGTTAGTACGATCCGACCCCCGTATACTGGACATTGGTAGGGTTAGGTCGTTTCATCCCTACGACACAGACCTCTCATAGGGAATCTACGGTGTTCAGGGATACTATTATTACTGTAACTTTGATTATATCTTTCTCTTAGACCGATCTCTTTTAACTCTGTATATTAATGACTACCCAGACTATTGAATTGAAATCACTAATAATACTGAACTGAATGCTTAACATATTGTTTACCCCTTTCTTAGGGTTTCTCCTTACTCATGCACATGTAGCACTTCTCATGTATTCAAACATCTATCATGTCTACTAATATAAATATTCTCATTCAACATTTCTCACATTTATGCATGGCATCGATAACATACCTATCTAGGGCATGTCATATCTCCACTTACAATAGCATAACAACATATGCATTTCATGACAAGTATTTGAGTTAGAAAATCTGAATCTCATAAACAAAGCAGATATGCATATAAGATAATATTTAGATAAAATCCCACAATATCACATGAATCATTTCAATCAGCCATTTACTACTAAATTAGATAGGTATACTTGTAAAAGCATACTAGATTGGGTTTCCATCCTTGATTACTTGCTATTCACAGGATATGTATTGTGAAAATCAGAAAATCTATTTGTCCATATATCAAATCAAAGAGATCAAACATGTAGAATTATATGCACTAAGAACATAAGTAAGATCATATAAAAATAAATCCAAATTTCAGTTATAATGTTGTTCAAGCACCCGAATAACTTGAAAATTTAGATATTCAGAAGATTCTCAATAAACTTCTTAATTTTGTAGTATTCAAGATACATGGATATCTATATCCATGTCATCATATAAACATTTTTAGATCATAGTTGGAACATGAATTGAAGTATTCTATAAACTGAATTCAAGAATAGTTCTTTTCATTTATTGTCATCTAGGGAGAAATCGAGAATAGAAATTAAAACATCTAATTGGGTACAATTGACTAAAATATTCATTTACCCACTCATCCTAAGGTATGAAAACACCTTAAAAATGCAGCTCATCCCTGAAAATCTCGATCTCATATCAAATCCCTAGCAATTCACCCGATTCTTCTTACTTTCAACTCAAAAACCCGAGAAATGAGGGATTATGAAGAAACAATGAGAAAAGGGGAAATTTTGATACCATTTTAGATCAAATCAGAGGAGGGATGAAATCTTGACATGTGAGAGAAGATTCTCCATTAAAGTCTATGAAAAGAAGCTAAACTTACTTGATTTCATCATATCTAGGATAGGGAAATCCTAGATCAACAATTCCACCACTTTCTCCTCTCAAACCCTAACTCTCCCTCTTTCTCTAGGATTTCATTTCACTAGAATGAATCATGAATTATGAGAGCTACTAGTGTGTTAGGTTGACCATATAGAGCAATTGAGTTGCTTGGGTGAATTGCACATTGACCCCTCACTCAACTTTTTCTTATTTCAGCAAATTTTTTTGTCATAAAAAAGTTACTGTAATTCGTGTATTTAAGAGATAAAACCTTATCCAAAAATTATTAAAATTTATCATGTTGTTTGTAATTGAATTATAAAGCTGCAGTTAAAATTTTAGATGATTCCGAGCTACCATTAATAAATAAATTAAAATAGAATAGTGAACTGCTATCCAAAAATCTGCAGAACAGTCAGTTGAAGAGAAAATACCCCAGAACGGTCATGATAACTACCACGACCATGCTAAGATGGACCCAGCACGGACGTGCTGCCTACCACGGATGTGGTGCTTTGGTTTTATCAGATTTGAGTACAAAAGTTGGTTAACAGTTCAATTCTTTTAAAATGGCTGTGTGGCCTAGAATGCCTGTGCCACCAACGACCCACCACGGCCGTGCTACCCACCATGGCCGTGCTATCCTAGCCTTCAACTACCATTTTCATTCTCTTTTGCATACCTCTCTTAGTACTCCCCAACATGAGCCTATTTGGTGAAAACCCTGATTTTAGTCGACTAGGGTTTATATTTTCTCAAACCCTAATTATACAAAGAGATAGAATACTTGGAGTTCTCATTAGGTTTAACATATCATGATTGAGATATCATCATTAATCATGTTTAAGTAATTATCAATCTAGTAAAGCATGTAATCATCCACATAAACCCTAACTTACCAATTAAGCTCAGATATGGTCATAACATAACTGGCAGGACATCTTGTGTCAACTGCAATTAGCTTACCAGGGTATACTGGTATCTTCGCTATCGAGTTACAACCACAACATGTACTCTCTTAGGGAGAAGACAACTGAGTTTTCCCGAATTATTTTTCATCTGGAAGTCCACTGAGCGATCCTGGTTTATTTTCATCAGGAAGTCCACTAAGCAATCTCGGTATAAAAATTACATATTCAATAATATATATACTAAGTTAAAACTCATTTCATGATTCAACAAATCCTAACACTGAATGGATCTTTGGTCTAGGCAACTACATGATAACATTTCACTTGATTAATTCAGTGTATTATAGTATCTTTTAGCATCAATCAAGTTACAAGCAAGAATTATACCAGATGCTACAAACAATGGTATAATATGTTTATCTAGTACTTTCATGATTCTTTGGAACACATATAACACTTATTATTTGAATCTCTTATCATCATCATGCTTGGGTATTCAAACCCTTAGTTCATCACTGAGTACTTTTACCACTTATCAGGTAACCATTACCTCTAGGTCATCAGACCAAGGTATACATTATACTTGTTGCACAAATAATTCACATAGTTCACAAAACCTATTAAATATGTATATATAAACATCATAGCTCTTACTTGGCTATGCTCATCACCTCATGATACCTGCATGGTTAGTATATCATGCTAACAACAATATCAAATACATATCATAACCATGCAATGCAAAAGAGATTTATCCCTCCCAATATTTAGGGTTAGGGTTTTCCTTCATCTACCTATTAGGGTATCAAATCATCTCATCACCCATTCTTAGGGTTAAGACTTATCCTTATTAACCAATTAGGGTATCAAGATATCACCATAAAAGATTAAGCCCTAATTCATACTCCATTCATAATAGGAGTATCAACATATACCTATTACATGGTTAACATTTGAATCTTAGTTTCTCTCTCATCTTCACTAGGTTGTTTATTGCACCATGCTTTTATTAAGTTGACTCAATTCTCCTCTTAAGGTACATTATCTTACAACTATCAAATTGCATTAAACTCATTGCATCTTAATGTTGCTTTTAACACAACACACAACATATGTCACTCAATCAAGTACATATGATTGAAGCAATCCCACCATATCAGGTATCAAGATGTGTGTACTCTACCATATTATGCTTGAGTTGCAACCTTAATAATCATATCATGTATCCATATCGGGCATGTGGTGTAACCACATCACCATATCATGTTTTAAGGTGTATCCTCTAATACCATAACATGTACTCATATTGGATTGTCTATCACTTTAGAATTTATCATCTCAAGTTAGAGATACTTAGCTTCATATCGTGTATGAGCTAAATGCTTGACCTCATATCGGGCATAAGGGTATACTTGATACCATATCGTGCACAAGGTGTGCACCATGTCGGGCATAGGATATATGCTTCATCATGGTATTGTTCAAGTAGTATATACACAATACCATATCGGGTTTCTATATTGGATTATCATATCGATTTACCATGTTGGTTGACATATCAGGTTATCATGTTGGTTAGACCATTATGCCCATAACCTTTTATACCTTCAAAAAATCAACCCCATCATATATTTGAATGACAAGCTAGATATCTGATTGAACTCTTTCATAAGCAACCCTTTACATAAAACGATAGGGGTATGGGTTCATAAGCATGTTGGGTTTCACTTCCTCATCTAGGATTTCAACATCATATTGGTTAAAGTGTTTAATTAACACTATATCGTGCATGAGGTATGATCGTAACCTTATATCGTGTATAAGGTGTAAGTAGGTACCTCCCATATCGTTCATGATATATCACCCATATCATTCATGTGTTATCACTCATCACTATATCGAGTTACCCATCATCTTGGGTTCCTTATCGGGTTTAAGGTACTTCAACCCTATATCACGTTGTACCATCATGATGTCACCATCATCAACCTCTAGACTATTATTCATACTACCCTAAATCATGGGCAACAGTTACAACATACGTTTGGAACTCAAAGGAACATCAATTAATCATGAGAACTCGAAATTGAAAGTAGATCAACAAGTTCAACAATATTGAAAGTGAATCATAACATAGTTGGGTTTAAGTTATATAACCCGCCTCAAGAACAACTTCCAAGCTCCAAGCTCCAACTTTTCACGTTCCCAAGGTTGAAGATGAGCTTATCAAAGGTCCAAGGCTTGAGTTCCTCAGCACTTTGCATGATATCTTCACCACTTGTGGCCGATATGCCTCACTTGTGGCCGATATCACCTTGCTAGGTCGACATCCCTTTTCTATGGCTGATACTGTGAAAGATTGGATTTTTTAGCTTAATTTTGAGGACAAAATATCTTTTAAGGTGTGTAGGATGTGATGGAGTGGACTTTTGGAACCTTTTGAATTCTTAATTACATTTTGAAATTCAAGTGTTGAGTTATTTGAGAATTCCAAGTGTTTTGGTAAAGCTTGATGGTTGATTGAGGTTAATATCATGATTAAGATCCCTAATTTCATGACTTTTTGGAGTAATAAATTGGAGGATCAAATAGCTGAGTTTTGTCACTAAATTTGAGTAGAATGTAGCTTGAGAAGTATTAAATCTATGGTTAAAGTTTGGTGGCAATTGGAGTTTTCTTGAGGGATTTATTTACGTTTGAATACCATAAAATAATATGAATATTGGTGTATGTGTTTACCAAAGTTTTGATTATTTAGCTTAGATCTCATTTTGCTATAGTGTCACACAACCTTAATCTTTGTTTTGTTGTGGATTGGTGACGTGGATAGACCCTAGCCCTAGGATGTGGCAGATCGAACTGTACAACACACCTCTCCTTCCTCCGCTCATAAGGCAAATCATGGGTGATGTGCAGAGCCCCAGTTCTAAGCTGGTGGGGGCTCCATCTCAGTCGTGCATGAGGCACTAATGGACATGTTTGTGCCATGCTCACTTTTAGTTACTAGATTGACTAATGTGGTAACTAAATGCATGGTTGTGACTTTGAGAATGTGGGACGAGAAACGAGATGAGAGAGGGAGTCCCATCTTCCCATCTGTACTAGTTATCCATCGCACTTCACAGATGGGGAGCATCATGAGAGGAAGCAGTTAGAGTAGAATATGGTAAGCAAGGAGGAGGTGGAGTTATTTGATTCCTCATCAGGATCACCAACTACGATAGCAGCCGACGTTGCCTAGTTGTCATAAAACATGAAGGAGCCTTCATTAGTTGACTAGTTGTAGTAAGCGACGATTAAGTCCTCACCGGAGGAGACCCATGGACATGGATGCGGCATCAGAAGCAGTCTATGAGGAGGAGCGGCAATGGAGTGAGGAACCAGATCAATGATGCCCATTTTTATTGGCTCACTGACAGAGCCATCTACTACGGGTCTGCTTCCAGTAAAATAAATAGATGAGAAGGAGGAGCTTCCATGATTCCTTGCCGGAGATGAATCCAGTAGAGGTAGCATCATGAAGGACAGACCATATCTTCATTAAAGGCGTACTCACACTGATAGACCTCTTCGAGGATTCAAAGGAAAGGAGATTGGTCATGTCGGATTGGAGGACTCATGAAGGCAGGCACAGAGGAGCACCACCAAGCCCTAGCTCCATTGATCACTGATGCTCTTTGCACAGCCTCATCGGCGATCGTGATGTGGGAAGTCGCACAGATGATGCTCGCGTCAAGCACGAGATCAGTGATCATGATCCAGAGAAGGAGCCCTCCTTCCAGAACCAAGGATGCAGTTGTCCGACATGAAGCAGAGATCGGGTAGGAGGAGGTCTCGCTTGCTTGGTCACCGGAGGTCCAAGCACGACGATGCTCACTGGACAATGGAGCGGAGAACGCAGACTCCCCGTCGTGCAAGAACGGAAGAATGGAGTGCTGGACTGCCAGACTGTGAGCGACGAGAAAACAAAGAAAGGAGTCAACTGGTCTAGAGGCAAGAACCGGGTCCACAGTCTTGAACTGGTGGCACAAAATAGGAGCCACACCCTTATAGGGGCACGTGGTGGGCTTTTAATGGCTCGACAAGGTAAAAATATCCCAAAATGCTCACATCTTCATTAAATCATAGAAATTAGCTCGATGATCAGAAAACTCCATGTAATATACTAAAATTCTCAAAAAAATGAGTAGAACATAGTAGAATGATAATATCAGGCTTTTGATGCACTAATAACAATGTGTAAGATGTGAAATGCTCATATGATGGATAATAAATACCAAACAAAGATCTAAAATTATGAGAATGTACCATATGACTAATTAGTGACTTATAATCCATATGATATCAGTAGCTATGATGTTGATCCACAAAATCATGTAATTTGTTCCATATGGCTAATTATAGCTAATAACCCTAAATATAATGCAATAAATGCATACATGCTCAATAAATGATGAAATTTACAGAATAAGTTCATATCAGTAACTGAAAGATAATATGTAAATATGAGATCAATTTTATACACAAAATCCATGTTATATGAAGTTGACCTTTAATACATGGTTTAAAACCCTAATTTAGGATAATGTATATAAATTTGTGTTAATATTTATGCAAAAAGGATATGGAACCTTATGTTCAGAGAATGAACTATAATCTACAAAATGATATCAGTGAGATAAATCTAAGACAAGAATACAAATAAAAATGAGAATATCCTAATGATTAAGCTAAACCCTAATGAATTAACTAGGGTTAAGATGAGAACCTGATGGTAATATGTGTTATTGTCTTAATCAGGGTTGACCAAGATGTAGATGATATGAGGAATATGTGGTTTAGATTATCTCTTAATCAAGGTACACCATTACCTCTTACTTGGCTTATTATACAATATGCTTGTGTTATATGTGTAGTAGAATACTTGGGATATGGTATTGGATGAGATGTTTGCTCTTGTATGTTATCTTTCTTGATTTACTATATTTATGGCTATGAACACATGCAAACATAAGATATTTGATCCATCATATGATAGTATAGTGCTGGAAAGTGAGCTCAAACTCTTTGTTAGTAAATCACTTGATCTCAAACTCTTTGGTAGTAGATCCCAACTATAATGATCTCAAATTCTTTGGTAGTAGATCATGAGGCCTCCCATCATGGGCTCATAAGGGCTAAGATGATGCATGATACCCTTGGTGGTAAATGCATGGATAGTATGATGGAAAATATTCCTAAAAATATTTGTCCACTTTCGTTAACCAACTTTTGATCAAGTACTAGACTCTTGTTATATTTTTTATTATTTCCAAGTATTAGTTTTATCTTATTGCCAAGCTTAGTAATGAGAGGTATATAAAAAGACACGTAGGCATACTCAGTACAGTATTCTTGACTATTGTGCTGACGTGTACCACATGTAATCTTTTGTTTAGGTTGTGGACATATGATCTTGAAGACCTGGATAGTTGTGAGTTGTGTGGCAAGCTGATGTACAGGTGGACCGGTTGTCTTAAGATCCTGTTGTTTAGTTGTAATACATGTATATGTAAAGTTTACCTTTCAATATGTAATACTAAATGTTATAACAATTTGTTATGTAATTATATATTGAATTGTGAACATGTGTTGTATGGTTTTATTATTGTTCATGTGTATGTGCTACTGTTGTTTTCTTCTGACTTCCTCTGATTTTCTTCTTCTTAGCCTAGTGTGTGGTGTTTAAATTGGGATTCTCACTGAGGTGAGGTTTCAATTTGGACGTCACACATTAGATTAAGTTTTAGAAAATTTGAGGACGTCACAGGTGGTATCAGAGCATGAACAATAGAAAAGCCTGGCATTTTCTCATTATACAACTCAAACTAACAAATCTTGAATCTTTAGGGTTAGATTAGTCGTCTTTTAGAGACTAGATCTGACCAAGCCTCTAGGTTAACACCAAAATGTCGGAGAACTAGGTCTAGACTGGTGCTTGTTGTATAGCAGGTCCTTAGATATCGTTCTTTCCTTATAGTGCAGTGGAATGAGACGTTGCATTATTTGGAAATAATGTTCATGAAGGGAAGAGAAATCCTAGACATATAATGCTCATTGTCTAGGGTAGCTACACTAGTCTACACCATGTTCTCACCCTTTTCACTAGTTTGCATGACACTGTACTCTCTACTATGTGTGGGACACTCGTTTCTGGATTTGGTTTTTGATTCCAAACATATCGAACCTTGAAATTTTTCTCAGACGCATGTTTAATCAGAGAAAAAAAAACTATAATATTTATTATGTATATGTATTACAAAAATGTGTCCCCACACATGTACGAGTAGGAGGTGGTCATGCAACCTAAGTAAAAGTGAATGACATCAGTCTAGAAGAGAGAGTAGTTCTAGATTAGATGTCTAGAGCCTTGTTGGAATATGTGATAGATCGAATAGATGAAATAATATTTGATGATGATGTAAGTCTTATATAGATGATATAATATGGTTTATGAAGATTTGTGTTTGTCTTTGAGGAATTAAGTTCAGTTTTGAGGATTTAAGATAAGTTTTGATGATGCAAGTAACTAGGCTTTTATGAGATAAGGTATGTTAAGTTAAGATGAGGTTGTGAGTCAGCATGAGCCTCAAGCTCTTTTACAAAGGAGGACCTCTAGTGTTGGGACCTGTTATAGGGTTAACTCTAGAGCAAGTGAGACCCATTGGGAGAAGGTTAGAAAACCTAAACTCTAAGATATGAGAATGATGAGAAATATGTGATATGATATGTCCTAAACTAGAATACTCTTGAGTGATTGAGTTTAGTCATTTTATGCATGATTCCTATAGTCTTTTTGAAACCTAGATATCCTTGGGAGGACAAAATCCTAGAGTGTGAGAGAGGCTGGTTATGTATGCATATGTGAATAAGAAAATGTGAGAACCCAACATCTGGGTGAGGGAGAAAGATTTCTAAGACCCTAGAGGAGGTAAATAATGTTAGTATATTGAGAAGACTCATGCTCGGGTTGGTGGTTTCCCATATAGGACTCTAGTGGTGTATATAGAGAGAGTCTTGGGTAAGCATGATTCATAGGTATAGAACCTATGAAGAGTATGCCATATCTTGTTTTGTTTTAGTTTGTGCTTATGTGGCTAGAGCTTGTGAAGTGATCACTAGTGTCGATGAGGTAATCCGAGAACCCTGGATTAAGAGAGGGAAGATAAAGTATATGCATATGAAATACTCATCAAGTTGTGTTAGCTTAATGATAGTGAGCATGGCACTACCCTCATGATATGGGTCAGAATAACCTTAGTTGGACTCGATGAAGTTGTGATATATGTTTAACAAGTCACTCACATAAGTTTTTTTTAGCACAAGTTAATGATTATGACACCTTGATATGATCTAGATGGATAAAGTGGGTTAACTATTGTTAACTCCCTCCTAAAGGCATATGTTAATGTTGAACATGTTCTAACAATTACCTCAATAAAATGTGATGACACCCTGATATAATGGGCTAACTTTAGCTAACTCCTTTAGAACATGGTAATATGATGTGGGAACCCTAATGCATGGGTAAAGATAAGGATGCAACCCTAACATATGAGATATGTCATGAGATAACCAGAGTATCTAAAACCTTGTTTCAACCTTTTTATGAAGGGGTGTTTCACCCTAGATGTTTTAAAACCTCCTAATAGTGGTTCAAATATGATTATGGGGCTTTGTTTTGGATATGTTGCAAATAGAGTGGTGTCCCAAATACGGATGAAAACCTTTTTGGTTTTTCCTTGAAGTAAGAGTATGGTTTAATTTCGAGGACAAAATTTCTTTTAAGATGTATATGATGTGAAAGACTAGATTTTTTAGCTTAATTTCGAGTAAAAAATATCTTTTAAGGTGTGTAGGATGTGATGTAGTGGACTTTTGGAACCTTTTGAATTCTTAATTAAATTTTTAAATTCAAGTGTTGAGTTATTTGAGAATTCCAAGTGTTTTGGTAAATCTTGATGGTTGATTGAGGTTAATATAATAATTAAGATCCCTAATTTCATGCCTTTCTGGAGTAATAAATCAGATGATCAAATAGTTGAGTTTTGTCACTAAATTTGAGTGGAATGTAGCTTGAAAAGTATTATATCTATGGTTAAAATTTGGTGGAAATTGGAGTTTTCTACAGGGAGTTATTTAGGTTTGAATACCATGAAATAATGTGAATATTGGTGCATGTGTTTACCAAAGTTGTGATCATTTAGCTTAGATCTCATTTTACGGTAGTGTCACATGACCTTACTCTGTATTTTGATGTGGACTGGTGATGTGGATAGACCCTAGCCCTAGGATGTGGCAGATCGGACCGTACAACACACCTCTCCTACCTCCGCTCATAAGGCAAATTGTGGGTGATGTGTAAAGCCCCAGATCCAAGCTGGTGGGGGGCTCCATCTCAGTCGCGCATGAGGCACTAATGGACATGTTTGTGCCATGCTCACTTTAAGTTACTAGATTGACTAATGTGGCAACTAAATGCATGGTTGTGGCTTTGAGAACGTGGGACGAGAATCAAGATGAGGGAGGGAGTCCCACCTCCCAATTATGTACTAGTTATACATCACACTTCACAAATGGGGAGCATCGTGAGAGGAAGTGGTTAGAGTAGAAGATAGGAAGTGAGGAGGAGGTGGAGTTGTTTGATTCCTCATCAGGATCAACAACTACGGTAGTAGCCGACGTTGCCTAGTTGTCATACAACATGAAGAAGCCTTCATTAGTTGACTAGGAGTAGCAGGCGACGATTGAGTCCTTGCCGACAGAGACCCATGGGCATGGAGTGTTACACCCCGATCTCAACATTACCACTAATCATGAGATTAGGGTATAAATTAAGGATTTAACGCAATACAAAGATCACTCTTAACTTTTCTTCTTTTTCAAACTCTTTGTTTTGTCGCATTGAACCATATAAACTAACTTTATAAGAGAATTAAACATTTATTTCTCTAATATAATCTCAGCATTAATGATACACATCCATACATTCATTATGTTTCTCACACTTCCATGTACATACGACATGACAATCATTTGCATTCTCTCCTATTAAGGAAACAGACATACAAAACATCATTTACAACTCTCTCTCAGATCTATACAAGGACCTAGAGCGACAGGGACCGACTGAACTTAACTATACTCAGACTTAACTCTTGTGGTAAATCTACTCTAATGCAAGGATATCTTCTTCAAGTCCATGTGATTTCCCTAAAAATTTTGTGTAGAGGGGTGAGCCTACTCGCTTAGTGAATGAGTACTTCAAAGAAACAGTCTAAAGCACTAAAATAATTATAGATATACTTTTAAGCAATTGATATCAATTATAACGGCAGAAAGCTTTAGAGAGTCTAATAATTGACAATCATAAATATGCCAAGATACTCTAAATATCTATAAGAGTGAATCAATATATGAAATGCTTGATTGATCATAAAGAGAACTAATAATTCAGAAACATACAAAGAATAATTGAATAATTGTACACACTTGTTTGACCTCTCATTCATTTTATTATTCCCTAATCATATACAGTGTACTCTACATATGAAGACTCATAGAGAACTACGATCACACTGTACAAGACTTAGCGGACACACCCGAAAAATGCTAAGTCTGACTACTCTCCTAGTCTACAATAGGGAAATGGCTCTCTGGCCTAAACTGGACTCCTCCTCTAACCTGAGCACACAGGCGGAGAGTCAAGCCACCTCTTGGCTTTTCTGTACTCTAGTGCCACCAGGACTTCTGGTTGATGTTGGACATTACAAACTATAATTTAAGGAGACTTCCACTAGGGCTTCGTCCCCCGTACCATCTGATAGCACGTTCTGACCCCCGTATATTGGACGTTGCCAGGGTTAGGTCGTTTCACCCCTAAGGCACATACCTCACATAGGGGTTGTACGGTGTTCAGGGCTCCTAAGTCTATTAGTTTAGTATTCATAGAAAGCTCTTTCTACATTGTACCCTTCTTTTACTTATACTTGACTCTGATATCTCTATGGTGCCGCGTCTACTTATTTGAAGTTTTAATACAATATGTATATCATTCTAAACTTGGAAGAGCAGTATATTCAAAACACTGTAATATATTGAGTAATCAACATACTATACATGCAGGAAGACTAAAATTCTTAAATAAATAGATTTCATGTCCACTTGGCACATACACACTAGAATCATGCATATCAACCCAAATCTTGAGTTGTGCATCTCATAACTCAATTAAGAGTTAATTACTTATCATGACAAGACTTATTAATAATAACTGAGAACATTGATATCACAATACTTGATTCATTGAACACCCTACCCTTAGGGTTTCATTTAATCACCACAAATGCTACAAAGAAAGGTGTAATACATCTATCACATACTTTTCAAATCTTTAAACGCATGATACATGTGATATCAAACCCTTATCACATTACTGGGAATTCTCATCCCTTCACATCATTATCATGATTACTGGATCAGGCACTACTACAGAAATGCCTTTTAGCGTCGGTTGTTTAAGCCGCTTTGGCGTTAGTTTCTGAGCGACGCCTATGTGGGCGCCGCTAAAGGTCTAACACTTCGGCGTCGGTTTTTTAACCGACGCCTATTTAACGTACAGGCGTCGGTTGTTTATAGAAAACCGATGCCAAAAGGGTTCGCGCCACAGAAAATGGCGTCATCTAGGACACATTCTGCGTCGGTGTTTAATTGGTAACCGACGCAGAATGTGTCCTAGATGACGTCGTTTTCTGTGGCGCGAACCCTTTTGGCGTCGGTTTTCTATAAACAACCGACGCCATACTTCAAGACGACACGGCCGTGCTTCCCTGCACGGCCGTGTTTAGTACTATACGTGTCGGTTTTATATAAATAAGAGACGCCTTTTCCACCACGGCCGTGCTTTCCTGCACGGTCGGGTTGTTTGTAATATTAGGCGTCGGTTTTTATCCAATAACCAACGTTGTAGGTCTTTGCTGACGGTTTTATGTAAATAACCGACGCCTATATTTTTTTTTTCATATCAGTTTGTAGGCCTGCTGTGGCTGGTTAGTAGGATGAGAACCTGCAGTTCAGTTTTCTGAACTGTAGGTTTACGACATCCATTGATATCAGCCTACAAACAGGCCACAAACCTGCAAAAGACCCAAGGAAAATTTCACACAAGTAGATACATTCATACATCAATTCAATTCTCACATTCACACATATAGAAACATTCAAATACATGTATTAACATTCAGAAATATTCATTTACAAAGTATCATTCATTATCGCTATCAACATCCCAATTATATCTTATAGTTGCCACTGCTTGTATGGCTTTTGCCCATTCTTCTCTTATTTCATCTAATGCTTCCATCGTATATGGAGCATGTATATTTTTTAAGCGTTTACCTATAGTGTGGTCAGTTTTAAACACCTGCAAAGAGAATGATGTATATATATAAGTAATAATATAAAAATAAGATTGATATATTTCATACTAACTAATGAGACTATATATAATACCTCATGTATGTTATCGATGTCCAATGCGGCATGTCGGATAATCATCTGCATAAATCGCATCACATAGTATGCGCATGCCCAGCTGTTGTCTTGTGTAGCGCACTATAAATTGAAACATACAAAATAATACAACTAAGAACAATTCACATCAATAATATATACATTGGAGTCGGGAACTTACTTGTACGTTCTGCCAATTTATTGGCTGGTTCTTTTTCCTTGGGACCGTTCCTCCAGCCTTTTTGAATGCATCTAAAACCCTACATGTTAATATAACATAGTAAATTGCATAAGTAAATAGTAATGTAATAACAAATGTTAACATATACAAAAATGAAATATTTCTCACCAGAATAATGGCATTCTCATTACGTGTCCAATTTTAGTGTTTAATGTACTTCCCGCGGGATCTAGATAATAAACACTGAACATCCCGGGGACAATAACTAGTAACTCCCAATGTCTACCGCTAGAGGTAAAAAGTTAACAATTAATAACTCAAAATGCACAATAAAAATGGAATTTTCTTAAGTCCAAATTATAAATAAAGTAAACTTACTTGACATTGAATGGAGCTATTATTATCATCTTCTTTTGCTGACCAAAAATTGTAAAAGCCTCTATACAGTATTGTTGAACACTATCAGGGTCTTTAGCTACCATACTAATCAATGATGGAATCAAAAATCACACATGATCAAATGCAAATTGTTTGCATTGATCTTCGACTAAGTAGCTGCAAAACATGTATTACGTATGCATTAATATATAAGAAACCAGATCACCGGATCTTACACAAGGTATATGGATGTATAAACAAGATCTCACCTTATCCATGTCTCTATCATTGATGTATTCAGCTAAGCATACATAAATAGCTCAATAATATCTTGTATAAATAAAGAGCTATCGTATGATTGACCTGCATAATCTGCATCTAAAGAAACAATTATAGGGCAATGTATATTATGTGCCCGTAGCCAACATGCCATTCCCCTACAAGCAGGACCTAACGGGTATGTTAGGTCAGTTGGAACCCAACTTGGTAATGCGGGAAGTGGAGGTGGAGGCCTAGGTGCTCCTGGTGTCTTCTTTTTAACCTGTATATATAATTTCAGATCAGTTGACCTCATATATACACATTAACAGTCTGAATCAATGTAAATTTATCTTACAATTTCAGTAGTGTAGACGACATCTGCTTTGGGCCACAATATGACCCCGCCTTCTGCCTCAGCAAGTGTATCAATATCTGGGTGGGGATATGGCAATGTAGCTTCCCTCTAATCGGGTAACACACTTAATGGGCCCACACGAACGTAGCCCTGTGGCATTGGAGTCCCGTGAAACCTTTCCCCAGGAAGGGACGGGTAAGCCTGCGCCTCTGCAACAACATAGTCTTGTATTCTTAAGCAGCATGGCTTCAATGCCTACAAATTTACGTAAAGAATGTTATACATATATACATATCATCTTGAAAACATATCATCCTGAAAAGACTAGCTACAATGTCATAAACAATACTTACAGCAGACGTGTTAGGCGATGGGTCTCCAGGATTACTCGCAGTCTGTGCATCAGGAGAAGAGTGGGTTGCCATAGGCTGATTGGAAGCCTGAGATGCCTGCCACCACATCAATTCTTCCTTGACCTTCTCAGCAACTACATCATTGACCTTTTTAGCAACTATATCCTCGACTCTCTTATTCTCCTATACATGGATAAAATAAAATTAGCTTATTATTATTGAATTTCCTTTTGCAGTAACATTCTAAAAAAGAATAGGTTACCTCTTCTTGAGAAAGTCCCGCTCTGGGTTTGCACTGGGATGGCCCAAAGAATGCTTTGATGCCCACACCAGCGCCTGCACCCCTAACATGTCCAGGATGCTCTGGGTTACCCAGAGCAACTGTCAATTCATCCCTTGTGCCCTGAGGGATGAACGTGCCTTGTTTCCTCTGCTCGTGCAGCTCCCGTTAATCACCATCAACAGAAATTGGTAAGTTAACACCACCAATAATCAATATTCAAACGATTGCTCTAAGAGTTGTATTTTACCATTTTCGCAGCCGCCTCAGCAGTTACAAGCTTCTTTATTTCACCCTTCTTGTTTTGCCTCCCAGCTATCCAGATATCATGGCGAGGCATGGGTGTGGCAGACTCCTGAGTAGGAGCAAACTCCTGAGTAGCCACAGACTACGCCTGTAGTCTTTGGAGAACGCTTGCATAGCCTTTTGGACCCATAGTGTGGTCATGCACATTCATTGCACGCCTTGCTTTTTGTGCGTCACTGAGGGCCTAGTTAGTATGCACATTAATGATTTGGTTAGTAGCACTAAATGTTAATCTTGAATAGGTGAATACAATGTATATTAATTAAATTGGGAGTGACGCCTAATACCTTGAATTCTTCAGATTTTGTTGAAGCAACAAAATTGTCCCAATCTTCTTTGTCCAAGAAGTTCCATTGTTCAAGGGCTGACTTCTTCTTCTTATCACCCTCTTTTATGTATTCTCTGTTTAGATTTGTCCTATAATTCCTAAGCATCTTTCCAGCGCGTTGCATCACACTTTTACGATGCAACTTCTCATCCAATGCAAACAGATTATGTAAATCAGAAATGTTATTAACTAGTATCCAAAATAGAATTGAAAATAATAGAATTTGTAATCTACAAAATAGAATTGCAAATAATAATAACTCACACATAAATCCTTCCATATCAAGTCTTTTTTCCCCTGAGGAACTTTATGCCAATTATCATACTTAACACCATAATGGCTCTGAGTGGTACACCCAAGATAATTTACAAAATTATTGTGGTTCACTCCAATTGCATTTCCTCCATTATCAAACTCCACAACCAATTTGGATCCACTGCCACTTAGCGCTATTAACTTCTTCAACAGAGTGATGCCCCTTTTCTTGTTAAGTGTTTGGTGATGCGCATCAAGTTGCTCCAGTGCTTCAGTGGGTACATGTGCATCATCAACCTAAAATTTGACAAAAATAAACACACTGAATTAGCCCAATATAGAAATATAGGATATATGACATAACTAGAAGATAATGAATTTTATAGAAATACAGGATATGTTTTTAGAACTTACATTGGTATCCTCGCCATGCTCTTCATGGACAACATGCTCATCATGGACTTCATGCTCATCATGGACATCATGCTCATCATGGTCAGCCATCTGAAAATGTCATTAAAAAGGCTAACATTTAGCATTTGTATTAACTAGAAAAAGGAAAACATTTAGCATTTGTATTAACTAGAAAAAGGCAAACATTTAGCATTTGTATAAACTAGAAAAAGGAAAACATTTAGCATTTGTATAAACATACATGTCTCTAAAATTGTGATCTTTTATCAATTAACAATCCTTGATTGTGATCTCCGCACACATATAAGTCATCATTAGCTTCAATATTTTGTGGAGTTGGCAAACCAACTGAGAATGGACTGGAGTCATCATACTTATCATAGTACTCTTCTTCATCTATAGGATCTTCAATGAACTGTCTTTTACCATGAAGAACAACCGACCATTTATCATTTACAGGATCATCGATATAGAATATTTGTTTCGCCTGTGATGCCAATATGAATGGTTCACCCTTCTCACCAATCTTTTCAAAGTTCACCAAAGTGAAACCCAATTCATCCACTATAACTCCTTTGGTGTTATCAACCCAATTACATTTAAAGAGCGGAATTTTGAAATCTATGTAGTCAAACTCAAAAATGTCTTCAATGACATCGTAATATGACATTTTACCTTCACGTGGACTCTTATCCTTTGCACTTGCAAAGTACATAGTCGACGCTTGAAGAGTGACCCCACTATTTTGGACGACACTCTTATCATCTTGGCACTTTGTGTAATATGTGAATCCATTAATGTCAAACCCTTCATAAGACATAACATTCGGTTTTGGTTTAAAGGAGAGGCATTTGATAGTTTCTGTAATATCATTTGGTGTTTGAGATAGTTGATGTAAGACTTTATCTTCAAACCACTTAGTAAAAGTCTTATTATGCTCTCTAGCAAGCCAAATTGAACTTGTTCGGGGATGTTGTCTCTTTATGAAATTGGTATGTTCCTCGATATAAACACTCACTTCGTCCATATTGTGTAAAATATACAAGTGAGCTTGTTCCACCTGCTCACGGCTAATTACTTTCACCCGTGATCCCAAAATTCCTTTGCCCTCCTCAATATTCTTGTCATTATCAGGAGTGTCATTACCACTGAGAAAGTCATTGCAAAAATCCATAACCTCTCTTGCCACATAACCTTCAATAATACTCCCTTCAGGCCGATAACGGTTTCGAACATCACCTTTAAAAACGCTCATGTATCGTTCAAAGGGATACATCCAATGCAAGAAAACTGGTCCCAACATTTTCACTTCCCTAGTCAAGTGGACAACAAGATGTACCATGATATCAAAGAACGAAGGAGGGAAATACATCTCAAGCTGACATAGGGTAACAACCACTTCTCTTTGCAAATTATCGAGAGTATCAGGGTCAATAACTTTGCTGCATAGACTGTTGAAAAAGAAACAAAGTTTGGTAATTGCAAACCTTACATGCTTCGGCAATATAGATCGAATTTCCACGGGCAATATTTGTTGCATTAGAGTGTGACAATAATGAGATTTAAGACCTATCAACTTCAGATCTTTCATTGATACCAATCTACGGATGTTAAATGAGTAACCATGTGGCACCTTAACATTTACCAAGCATTCACAAAAAGTTTTCTTCTCCTTTCTAGACAACGTGTAACAAGCGGGAGGTAAGTATGTTCTTTTATTACCCATTTCACATAATTCTGTTAATTCTGACCTTATTCTCATTTCACGTAGGTCCAGTTTGGATTTTATCCCATCTTTAGTCTTACCTGGTATATTTAACAGAGTACCAATGATGCTATCACAGACATTTTTCTCAACGTGCATTACATCGATACAATGCCTGACTGTCAAAGAACTCCAATAAGGAAGATCCCAAAATATTGACTTCTTCTTGAATGAAGAATTGTCACTCCGTGTGGCCATACTACATTGTGATTTCTTACCAAATTCATTGGCAATGTCTTTTACTCTTGCATAAACAACATCCCCTGGTATAGGTTTCGGTGCACTCCGTTCATCATTCCATCCATTGAATGCTTTGCGCTTCCTACGATACAGATGGAATTTTGAAAGAAACCTTCGATGAACAAGATATACAGTATTGCCGCCATGTTTTAGTCTTATTGAATCAGTGTTTTCTTCACATATAGGACACGATTTAGCTCCTTTGACACTATATCCAGACAAATTCCCATATGCTGGAAAGTCATTAACAGTGCAAAACAACATAGCGTGCAAACGAAATGTCTCTCTTGCTGAAGCATCATAGGTCATCACACCTTCAACCCAAAGTTTCTTTAAGTCATCAATCAAAGGTTCAAGATAAACATCGATATCATTTCCGGGTTGTTTAGGGCCCGATATCAACAACGACAACATAACGTACTTATTTTTCATACACATCCTGGGAGGAAGATTGTATATAACAAGCATGACTGGCCAAGTGCTATGTTGGCTGCTCAATGCCCCGTACGGATTCATCCCATCTGTACAAAGCCCAAGTCTTAGATTCCTATCTTCTTCATCAAATTTGGGGTACAATAGATCAATCTTCTTCCACTATGGGGAATCAGACGCATGTCGTAGGATCCCATCATTATTTTTCTTAACATCTGCATGCCACCTCAAATTCTTCGCATCTTTTGGATTTGCAAACAAACGTTGAAACCGTGATATTATAGGTAGATACCACAGCACCTTGGCAGGAGAACCAGTTTTGGACTCCCCCAAAGTCGTCAATTTATACCGTGACACACCTCATTTTGGACAATCTTTCAAATCTACATAGTCCTTTTGAAATACACAATCATTCGGGCATGCGTGTATCTTCTTGGCCTCCATTCCCATTGGGCACAACATTTTCTTTACCTGGTATGTTGAGATTGACAGCTCGTTTCCTTCAGGATGCATTTCTTTCAACAAAGTCAACAATGAAGTGAAGCTTTTGTCGCTCCATCTATTGTTAGCTTTCAACTTATACAATCTCAACACAGTGCTAAGCTTCATAAACTTAGCACAGCCTGTGTATAACGGTATCTCATCATCATGCACAATGTTTCTAAAGATAGGAGGTGGATCGGTGTGCTGTACCCTACAACTATCCAGCATCGCATCAACAATGTCTGCTGGAACTGGTGCGTTCACATTTACGTCATCGGAGGCAATTTCTTCTTCCACCCAAGCACTACTATCGACATCTACTGGTTTCGATTTTGAAATCTCTCCATGCCAGTTCCATTCTGTATAGCCTTGTACAATCCCGTTGCACATGACATGACTTTTGATTTCCTCACCAGTGTTGACTTTCAAGTTGTTACCACATTGCCTACATGGACAGTAGAACCTATCTGTAGGTTTTTTCCTATGTTCCACGGCAAATCTAATAAACTGATCAAGACCAGATATAAACTCTAGGGTGCAACGATTACGAATGGACATCCATGATCTATCCATTCTATGATCAGAGAAAACAAGTATATATTAGGAAACAAGTATATATTAGGAAAAGATTAGGGTATACACATACATCCTAAGTGTATAATGTGATGTCATTCTTATATATAATAAATGTGTACCACCTATCCCATCCTTGAACACCTAATCTCACTAGTAAGTGTATAATGTGTATTTGGTTTTCAAGAAAATTTCGGCAGCATTTCCCCGCTGTTCTCTAAGTACATATGTACTTAGAGAACAAACGGGGAAATGCTACTGAAATTTTCTCGAAAACCCAATACACATTATACACTTACATCCTAAGTGAGATTAGGTGTTCAAGAACAGTCCCAAACCGGGGACTATCCAAGATTTACTCCTAATGAGTCAATCTTGGATGGGTTTCTAGGCCAACAAACACATTTGATGTCATTCTTATATATAATAAATGTGTACCACCTATCCCATCCTTGAACACCTAATCTCACTAGTAAGTGTATAATGTGTATTGGGTTTTCAAGAAAATTTCGGCAGCATTTCCCCACTGTTCTCTAAGTACATATGTACTTAGAGAACAAACGGGGAAATGCTATCGAAATTTTCTCGAAAACCCAATACACATTATACACTTACATCCTAAGTGAGATTAGGTGTTCAAGAACAGTCCCAAACTGGGGACTATCCAAGATTTACTCCTAATGAGTCAATCTTGGATGGGTTTCTAGGCCAACAAACACATTTGATGTCATTCTTATATATAATAAATGTGTACCACCTATCCCATCCTTGAACACCTAATCTCACTAGTAAGTGTATAATGTGTATTGGGTTTTCAAGAAAATTTCGGCAGCATTTCCCCACTGTTCTCTAAGTACATATGTACTTAGAGAAGAAACGGGGAAATGCTACCGAAATTTTCTCGAAAACCCACACTACTACAGAAATAGCATTCAGTGTCGCTTTTCTGGGCGTCGGTTGTTTACGGAAACTGACGCCGATACTATTATACGTCGGTTATTTATACAAACCGACGTCTATATTTGAAGACCAGCCAAACACAGGTACCGCTTTATATTCAGCGTCGGCTGTTTATAAAAAACCGATGCCTAAAATCACCCGCGAAATCCAAATTTCGAGCAAAAACATTTTAGGTCATCTTTAGCGTCGGTTTTATAGGTATTCACCGACACCTATTTAAAATGAAAATTTGCGCGAAAATGTCGCACTTTCAGCGTCGGTTGTGCCAGATAACCGATGCTGATTATGGTTCCCGCCTAAAAAAATTAGGGTAAAGGTTTTCTAAACGGGCGTCGGTTTTTTACAGACAACCGACGCTAAAGCGTTAGAGGCGTCAGTTTTCTAAATAACCGATGCTGATTACCAAATTAATAGACCCGATCACCCAGCTCTTCCCCCTTTCTTCCTGTTTCATCCTGCTGCTCGCCGCTCGCTCTCTGCCCGACGACTCCAGCTGCTGCTCTCTGCCGCTCTCTCTCCGTTGCTGCTCTCCGCCGCTCGCTCTCCGCCGCTGCTCTCCGCCGACGTCTCTGCCACTACTGCCACTGCCTCTCCGCCGCCGCATCTCCGCCTGACGACCCCCGCGTCTCCGCCGCTGCTGCCACTGCCCTACGCCGCTGCCACCTCCACTGCCTACACCGCCGCCTCCACTGCTCAACGTCACCGCCTCCACTGCTCTTCTTCCTTAACGGAGCTCGCTACCGATAGAGCTACTCCTCTTCTTCCTCCACGAGCTCGCTACTTACAGGTTCGATTTTACTCTGTTATAGGATCCTTCAATGTGTGTTCTTTATAAGGTCAGATTGGTTTCTGAGTTGTTGGTCAATCATTTGGTTATGAGTTTTTATACCTAGTTACACAGCTCATTTTTGCTTCAATCATATTCAACATGTTGTTGTTTTTTATTGCAATTTGGTTCATTTTGTCATTTATATTTTCTTGTAATTTTTCAAAGGAGAACGGTTTGTACAATAAATCCTAGTAGATTTGGATTTGGTTCTGATTCTAATTCTGATTTTTGCTTTGACCTTGCCCTGAAAGTTGTTCATGTTCTTCTGATAAGTTGTATTGTGGGTGAACCTAGATGACCGACCTCAAAGATGGACCTTCAACTCAAATTTGTTCATGTTCTTCAACTCAAATTTCACAATGTTAATCCTGGGACAAACGACCAACTTCCTTGTTCATTGGCTCATATGGTAGCCAAGGACTGCAAAGATGGACCTTCATCATCCTAAGATGGGGGGTTATGAGGGTTATGAACTTCTAATTTGTGCATATATTTGTCATACATTTGTGCTTGCATATATGAACAAATCTTTTGCTTGCATACATTTGTCATATCTATTATTGTGTTTGTTGGCCTAGAAACCCGTCCAAGATTTACTCATTAGGAGTAAATCTTGGATAGTCCCCAGTTTGGGACTGTTCTTGAACACCTAATCTCACTTAGGATGTAAGTGTATAATGTGTATTGGGTTTTCGAGAAAATTTTGGTAGCATTTCCCCGTTTGTTCTCTAAGTACATATGTACTTAGAGAACATCGGGGAAATGCTGCCGAAATTTTCTTGAAAACCAAATACACATTATACACTTACTAGTGAGATTAGGTGTTCAAGGATGGGATAGGTGGTACACATTTATTATATATAAGAATGACATCAAATGTATTTGTTGGCCTAGAAACCCATCCAAGATTGACTCATTAGGAGTAAATCTTGGATAGTCCCCAGTTTGGGACTGTTCTTGAACACCTAATCTCACTTAGGATGTAAGTGTATAATGTGTATTGGGTTTTCGAGAAAATTTCGGTAGCATTTCCCCGTTTGTTCTCTAAGTACATATGTACTTAGAGAACAGCGGGGAAATGCTGCCGAAATTTTCTTGAAAACCAAATACACATTATACACTTACTAGTGAGATTAGGTGTTCAAGGATGGGATAGGTGGTACACATTTATTATACATAAGAATGACATCACATTATACGCTTAGGATGTAAGTGTATACCCTAATCTTTTCCTAATATATACTTGTTTCCTAATATATACTTGTTTTCTCTGATCATAGAATGGATAGATCATGGATGTCCATTCCTAATCGTTGCACCCCAAAGTTTATATCTGGTCTTGATCAGTTTATTAGATTTGCCGAGGAACATAGGAAAAAACCTACAGATAGGTTCTACTATCCATGTAGGCATTGCGGTAACAACTTGAAAGTCAACACTGGTGAGGAAATCAAAAGTCATGTCATGTGCAACGGGATTGTACAAGGCTATACAGAATGGCACTGGCATGGAGAGATTTCAAAATCGAAACCAGTAGATGTCGATAGTAGTGCTTGGGTGGAAGAAGAAATTGCCTCTGATGACGTAAATGTGAACGAACCAGTTCCAACAGACATCGTTGATGCTATGCTGGATAGTTGTAGGGCAGAGCACACCGATCCACCTCCTATCTTTACAAACATTGTGCATGATGCTGAGATACCGTTATACACATGTTGTGCTAAGTTTACGAAGCTTAGCGCTGTGTTGATATTGTATAAGTTGAAAGCTAACAATAGATGGAGCGACAAAAGCTTCACTTCATTGTTGACTTTGTTGAAAGAAATGCTTCCTGAAGGAAACGAGCTTCCAATCTCAACATACCAGGTAAAGAAAATGTTGTGCCCAATGGGAATGGAGGCCAAGAAGATACACGCATGCCCGAATGATTGTGTATTATTTCAAAAGGACTATGTAGATTTGAAAGATTGTCCAAAATGTGGTGCGTCACGGTATAAATTGACGACTTCGGGGGAGTCCAAAACTGGTTCTCCTGCCAAGGTGTTGTGGTATCTACCTATAATATCACGGTTTCAACGCTTGTTTGCAAATCCGAAGGATGCGAAGAATTTGAGGTGGCATGCAGATGTTAAGAAAAATAATGATGGGATCCTACGACATGCGTCTGATTCCCCACAGTGGAAGAAGATTGATCTATTGTACCCTAAATTTGGTGAAGAAGATAGGAATCTAAGACTTGGGCTTTGTACAGATGGGATGAATCCGTACGGGACATTGAGCAGCCAACATAGCACTTGGCCAGTCATGCTTGTTATATACAATCTTCCTCCCTGGATGTGTATGAAAAATAAGTACGTTATGTTGTCATTGTTGATATCGGGCCCTAAACAACCCGGAAATGATATCGATGTTTATCTTGAACCTTTGATTGATGACTTAAAGAAACTTTGGGCTGAAGGTGTGATGACCTATGATGCTTCAGCAAGAGAGACATTTCGTTTGCACGCTATGTTGTTTTGCACTATTAATGACTTTCCAGCATATGGGAATTTGTCTGGATATAGTGTCAAAGGAGCTAAAGCGTGTCCTATATGTGAAGAAAACACTGATTCAATAAGACTAAAACATGGCGGCAAGACTGTATATCTTGGTCGTCGAAGGTTTCTTTCAAAATTCCATTCGTATCGTAGGAAGCACAAAGCATTCAATGGATGGAATGATGAACGAAGTGCACCTAAACCTATACCAGGGGATGTTGTTTATGAAAGAGTAAAAGACATTGTCAATGAATTTGGTAAGAAATCACAATGTAGTATGGCCACACGGAGTGACAATTCTTCATTCAAGAAGAAGTCAATATTTTGGGATCTTCCTTATTGGAGTTCTTTGATAGTCAGGCATTGTATCGATGTAATGCACGTTGAGAAAAATGTCTGTGATAGCATCATTGGTACTCTATTAAATATACCAGGTAAGACTAAAGATGGGATAAAATCCAGACTGGACCTACGTGAAATGGGAATAAGGTCAGAATTAACAGAATTACGTGAAATGGGTAATAAAAGAACATACTTACCTCCCGCTTGTTACACGTTGTCTAGAAAGGAGAAGAAAACTTTTTGTGAATGCTTGGTAAATGTTAAGGTGCCACATGGTTACTCATCCAACATCCGTAGATTGGTATCAATGAAAGATCCGAAGTTGATAGGTCTTAAATCTCATGATTGTCACACTCTAATGCAACAAATATTACCCGTGGCAATTCGATCTATATTGCCGAAGCATGTAAGGTTTGCAATTACCAGACTTTGTTTCTTTTTCAACAGTGTATGCAGCAAAGTTATTGACCCTGATACTCTCGCTAATTTGCAAAGAGAAGTGGTTGTTACCCTATGTCAGCTTGAGATGTATTTCCCTCCTTTGTTCTTTGATATCATGGTACATCTTGTTGTCCACTTGACTAGGGAAGTGAAAATGTTGGGACCAATTTTCTTGCATTGGATGTATCCCTTTGAACGATACATGAGCGTTTTTAAAGGTGATGTTCGAAACCGTTATCGGCCTGAAGGGAGTATTATTGAAGGTTATGTGGCGAGAGAGGTTATGGATTTTTGCAATGACTTTCTCAGTGGTAATGACACTCCTGATAATGACAAGAATATTGAGGAGGGCAAAGGAATTTTGGGATCACGGGTGAAAGTAATCAGCCGTGAGCAGTTGGAACAAGCTCACTTGTATATTTTACACAATATGGACGAAGTGAGTGTTTATATCGAGGAACATACCAATTTCATAAAGAGACAACATCCTCGAGCAAGTTCAATGTGGCTTGCTAGAGAGCATAATAAGACTTTTACTAAGTGGTTTGAAGATAAAGTCTTACATCAACTATCTCAAACACCAAATGATATTACAGAAACTATCAAATGCCTCGCCTTTAAACCAAAACCGAATGTTATGTCTTATGAAGGGTTTGACATTAATGGATTCACATATTACACAAATCGCCAAGATGATAAGAGTGTCGTCCAAAATAGTGGGGTCACTCTTCAAGCGTTGACTATGTACTTTGCAAGTGCAAAGGATAAGAGTCCACGTGAAGCTAAAATGTCATATTACGGTGTCATTGAGGACATTTGGGAGTTTGACTACATAGATTTCAAAATTCCGCTCTTTAAATGTAATTGGGTTGATAACACCAAAGGAGTTATAGTGGATGAATTGGGTTTCACTTTGGTGAACTTTGAAAAGATTGGCGAGAAGGGTGAACCATTCATATTGGCATCACAGGCGAAACAAATATTCTATATCGATGATCCTGCGAATGATAAATGGTCGGTTGTTCTTCATGGTAAAAGACAGTTCATTGAAGATTCTATACATGAAGAAGAGTACTATGATAAGTATGATGACTCCAGTCCATTCTCAGTTGGGTTGCCCACTCCACAAAATATTGAAGCTAATGATGACTTATATGTGCGCGGCGATCACAATGAAGGATTGTTAATTGAAAAAAGATCACAATTTTAGAGACATGTATGTTTATACAAATGCTAAATGTTTGTCTTTTTCTAGTTAATACAAATGCTAAATGTTTGTCTTTTTCTAGTTAATACAAATGCTAAATTTTTGCCTTTTTCTAGTTAATACAAATGCTAAATGTTTGCCTTTTTAATGACATTTTCAGATGGCTGACCATGATGAGCATGATGTCCATGATGAGCATGAAGTCCATGATGAGCATGCTGTCCATGACGAGCATGGCGAGGATACTAATGTAAGTTCTAAAAACATATCCTGTATTTCTATACAATTCATTATCTTCTAGTTATGTCATATATCCTATATTTCTATATTGGGCTAATTTAGTGTGTTTATTTTTGTCAAATTTTAGGTTGATGATGCACCTGTACCCACTGAAGCACTGGAGCAACTTGATGCGCAGCACCAAAAAGTTAACAAGAAAAGGGGCATCACTCTGTTGAAGAAGTTATTAGCGCTAAGTGGTAGTGGATCCAAATTGGTGGTGGAGTTTGATAATGGAGGAAATCCAATTGGAGTGAACCGCAATAATTTTGTAAACTATCTTGGGTGTACCACTCGGAGTCATTGCGGTGTTAAGTATGATAATTGGCATAAAGTTCCTGAAGGGAAAAAAGACTTGATATGGAAGGATTTATGCGTGAGTTATTATTATTTGCAATTCTATTTTGTACATTACAAATTCTATTATTTGCAATTCTATTTTGGATACTAGTTAATAACATTTCTATTTTACAGAATCTGTTTCCATTGGATGAGAAGTTGCATCGTAAAAGTGTGATGCAACGCGCTGGGAAGATGCTTAGGAATTATAGGACAAATCTGAACAGAGAATACATAAAAGAGGGTGATAAGAAGAAGAAGTCAGCCCTTGAACAATAGAACTTCTTGGACAAAGAAGATTGGGACAATTTTGTTGCTTCAAGAAAATCTAAAGAATTCAAGGTATTAGGCGTCACTCCCAATTTAATTAATATACATTGTATTCACCTATTCAAGATTAACATTTAGTGCTACTAACCAAATCATTATTGTGCATACTAACTAGGCCCTCAGTGACGCACAAAAAGCAAGGTGTGCACTGAATGTGCATGACCACACTATGGGTCCAAAAGGCTATGCAAGTGTTCGCCAAAGACTACAGGCGGAGTCTGCGGCTACTCAGCAGTCTGCTCAGGAGTCTGCTCCTACTCAGGAGTCTGCCACACCCATGCCTCGCCATGATATCTGGATAGCTGGCAGGCAAAACAAGAAGGGTGAAATAAAGAAGCCTGTAACTGTTGAGGCGGCTGCGAAAATGGTAAAATACAACTCTTAGAGAAATCGTTTGAATATTGATTATTTTTGGTGTTAATTTACCAATTTCTGTTTATGGTGATTAGCGGGAGCTGCACGAGCAGAGGCAACAAGGCACGTTCATCCCTCAGGGCACAAGGGATGAATTGACAGTTGCTCTGGGTAACCCAGAGCATCCTGGACGTGTTAGAGGTGCCGGCGCTGGTGTTGGCATCAAAGCATTCTTTGGGCCATCCCAACGCAAACCCAGAGCGGGACTTTCTCAAGAAGAGGTAACCTATTCTTTTTTTAGAATGTTACTGCAAAAAGAAATTCATTAATAAGAAGTTAATGTTTCTTTTATCCATGTATAGGAGAATAAGAGAGTTGAGGATTTAGTTTCTAAGAAGGTCAAGGAAGAGTTGCTGCGGTGGCAGGCATCTCAGGCTTCCAATACGCCTATGGCGACCCACTCTTCTCCTGATGCACAGACTGCGACTAATCCTGGAGACCCATCGCCTAGCACGTCTGCTGTAAGTATTGTTTATGACATTGTAGCTAATCTTTTCAAGATGATGAAAACTACTAGAGGGGGGGTGAATAGAGTTTTATAAAGATTTTAATAATTAATTAACTCATACAATCAATCACAAAGATATTGGACAAGGAGACAAGAGTTTAGAGTGGTTCCAACCTTAGCAAATACTAAGGAAGTCAGTCCACTACCCGGTTGCTTACCCAACCGGGATTTGAAAAGAAATTTATTTTATTACCTCGCAAGGATTTTACATAAAATACAATTTCTTTTCCTAAACCCTTCAAGCAGCCTTCACCTAGAAGTAATCGCCCAACCTTGAAGCAGCCTTCACCTAGAAGTAATTGCACCACCTTGAAGCAGCCTTCCTCTTGAAGTAGCTTCCCGTTGCAATAGCCTTCTTGAAGTAGCTTCCCGTGCGATAGCCTTCTTGAAGTAGCTTGAAGTCCCCTTCTCCACCTGAGAAGTCAAACTCTCTCCAATCCGCAGCCTCCAACCCTAGGAGTAGCAAGGAGAATACAAAGGATAAAAAGGAACAAGAAAGAGAATAGAAATTACAACTTATCCTTTTAAGCACAAGGCTTGATTTGCCTATATCAAGCGTATTGATCTCCTAACCAATGAGTGTAGAAGTGTAAGTGCTGTAGTAAGGAGATGCTAGCCTATAAGACACGAAATTTGAGCTAAGGGGAAAGTAGGCCAATGATCACAATGCTCAAATTGCTTGCAACAGATTGCTCAAGTATGCTCAAGTATTTCTCAAGTGTAACAAGTGAGTTTTTAGTGTCCTATGGCTTGTCCTATTTATAGGAATGGCCTAAGGATGCTTAAGGACGTTCTAGACAACTTCTAGGGGTTTCTAAGTGCTTAACTAGCCGTTAGGTACAAAGTTGTTGCTTTAACAACGGCTAATTAATTTATTCTGCAGTTGCTGTCAGAGACCATCTCGGTCGACAAATGGTCGACCGAGACACCTACTCGGTCGAACTTTTGTCGACCGACAGGCTCTCTGGAACAAGTGATTTGCAACGTCTTTCTTCAACTGCCAACTAACTTGTCTGTTGTGTCTAACGGCTACTTTGGATCTTTCTCGGTCGAGAAGATTGTCGACCGAGAGTGTCTCGGTCGAGGGGTTTGTCGACCGAGATTGATCTTGTTTCAAGGTTTCAATTTAGGCACTAATTATGTGTGTGAGTGTGCAAAAATAATCCTATTTGAATGGGATGACTTGTCTAACTGTGGTGTTTAGCTAGGGAGAATCTAACGCTTGATTTACATGCAGTTCTAAGTACTTGTACATTATATTTTTGTACAAGTTTTTACAATAGTGATTACATTGCATGAAAATGTAAATATGTAAGCTTGTAGATTTTCCCTTGTTGCTTTGTCATCCTGCACACTCAAGTAGCTCGTTAGATTAATAAGAATGAAATGTTTGTCATAATCAAAACAAAGGGATTTTATAGATGTCCATTTAGCCAACAATCTCCCCCTTTTTGAAGATGACAAACATTTCCAAAATATAAATAAAGGAAATATAAAACATATGAGTTTCATACCTTTAGTTTACCTTTTGTAGCTTTTTCTCTTGTATATAAAATGTGTGCTTATTATTCCCCATGAATTATGGAACATGAAATCCAGATCATTTGGGAATATAGCAACTTTCAATGTAAATCCAAGAGTTTATTTATGAAACTCATTAATTGAGTTTGACTAAATGTTAATTTTATATTTATCTCTCCCCCTTTGTCATTTCAAAAAGATAACCGTTAAGAATAAAAACTCCCCCTTAATTAGATATCCTATTAGGAACATGGATTTAATATCATATTTTTCTAATTTAGCCACAATTTGTTTCTCAATCATTTGCAAAGGATGTTAAGCCTTGAAATGATATGAGATCCTATTAGATACATGGCATATGTATTGATTTCTCATCCATTTTACAAGGAATGTTAAGCCCATAAAATGATATGAGAATCCTTTAATCTCAGAGTACATAAAAATGTCTCCATCCAAATGCAAGGGATGTTAAGTCCCGATTTGTTTAGAGAGTTCCTTTAAGTACAAGTTATATCATTTTTTTGAAATTCATAGATTTCTTCATAACCAAAAATACTAAGGTCGTAACAAGCTCCAAATAATGTTTTTGTAAGCTTCTTAATCAAATAATCAAATTTGTTTTTATGAGCTCCCCCTTAATCTTACAATTAAAGCAATTTAAGGCTGCTAAGGTCACAAATGATTTTAAGTTTTGATTTTGACCTTTATCAAAAGTATACTAAGATTAAGTACATTAAAATGATGTCCATATAACAACCAAGAGCTTGTGTTTAAGTAGCACCAATATCAAAGAAAACATCTTCCAAAGTGGAAGCGGTTTCGCCAATTTTATCTTCAACATGATGAGGAGAAACATGATTAATTTGCGAATATATTCAGTTTTATTGCAAACTTGACAACAGAAACATGCTCGGTCGACGATCTTTCGACCGATAGTGTTCTCGGTCGAACAGTTTCTCGACCGAGAATGTGTCTGGATTTGTTTCATAGCTGTTTTAAGTAATTTGTCAATTTTGCCACAATTATAAAGGTTGCATTTTTATTTATGAATCCCCTTATTTGGTATGTTCTACAATGATGATCTTATAATCCATATTTTGAATATGTCTCACATAAAAATATCCATTGGAATCAAGTAAAGATGGCCAATTTCATTAAAAGCATGTATTACAAGCATAAAAAGATAGACACATCATATAGAGATGACCCATTACAATTATTCAAAAGATATCATTACAATAACTCCAACATTTACTGGAAAGACTTAAGGATTACATCAATGTCAGGGTCTTTCCCAAGAAAAGGCCCAGTTCCATAATATTGGACCAATGTTTGCCAATCTAGAGCACCTGTCTTAGTTAGAGCATATGCTTCCAAGAATGTAGGTACTCGGTCAAATCGGAAATGAGTGGCAATATCTTGCAGTTGCATGGATGAAAACTGAGTGTGCGTAAGATCCACAGATGGTGGAGATGGAGTTTGATAATAGTTGTACGAAGGATTGTATGGATTGAGCATGCCAGGATTTAAAGAATACGGATATTCATCAGGTTGGTTTGGTGAAAGGGTTTGCATTCTTTGGTTTATATAAGTCATGGCATGATGGTTATAGTCTAGTTGTTTGCTTAGGTGATATTGGGAACCAGCTATATAAGTAAGAGTGTTTTGAATGGGGTCATGTGATAGATTAGTAGAAGGAGGGGGTGTTGGTATGTCTTGATGAGATGTTTCTCCTTCAACTCTAGCCCTTTTATGACCAAAATCAATTCCCATTTTTTCTACTGTATTCTTACTTATTTTTTGTGGTCTACGCTCCCATGTATATCCCATATCCTCAAGTGGGGTCTTAAGGAAATGTTGAGTAATTTGGCATATAAAATCGGCATATGGAGGATTGCCAGAAAACTCAAGCATGTTTTTAAGAATGATGCGGATAAAATTTGTGAGAATACGTTGGATAATGGCATATATTAGACACATACGAAAAACAGGAACTTCAGACTTATTGGCTCTAGGATGTATGTTTGTTGATACAATAAGGTTTACAATCCTAGCAGCTGGTTTAAGATTTATAGCATAATATGTGCCTCTATCTTCGTGACAGGTTGTATTGGATTTAAAAATGGTCCTTTTGATGTCACTAAGACTAATGGTGTGGTCATCTTGGAGAAATTGGTTAAGGGGGTTTCCAGAAGTAAGGTCAAGGCTGTCTTGATATTCATCTATGTCAATGTTTAGCATTTCAAGAATATCCCCTTCAGTAAATCGGAAGCTATGCCCATTGACCATAGTGTAGAAGAAGATAGTTTCATTTTCAGAGTGGGAAATGAGGTTTGCATAGAATTCATTCACTACCTTGATTGAATAGGAAGGAAAAGAAGGGTTGATGAATTCTTTTAACTTTTGTACTTCGAAAAGGTCCTCCAAGTCGACGATGTTGATGAAGTCCATAACTTCAACTGGTCATCGTGGGAGAGGAGCTTTAGAGGAAAGCCGTAGATATCGATCACCAGCATCTCCATCGACGAAGGCAATGTCGTTGATAATCGTCAGTGGTGGAGTAGCTTCCCGAGCTTCCCTTCCTTTCCTGCCGGCGACCTTCTTCTTCCCACGAGCAGATGATGAGGCCATTGTGTTGCTTGAAGGTGGAGAAGAAGCAAGGAAGGATTGGGGATGAGGATGCTAAAGAGTTGCACAAAAATGCACTAGAGAGAGCCTATGGAAGCAAGAGTATGCAAGTGTGAGGAAGTGACCCGTTTTTGGTTCCTTTTATAACAATCCAGTGACCTGGTCGGTCGACGACTCGTCGACCGAGCGTCCGCAACGGTCATGTTGCAGACGCGCCACTTGGCTCCCTAACGGTCATATAACGGTCATAAACGGTCATAACGGTCGGTTTACAACGGTTATATCCAACGGCTATTTCTCGGTCGAACAATTGTCGACCGACATTGTCTCGGTCGAACATTTGTCGACCGAAAGTATGTCCGATACTCAATCTGTCTAGATTCTGTCGGTCGAGAAAGAGGGGCTGACCGAGAGGTTTTCGGTCGAAAAATTTGTCGACCGAGAAACTTACTGAGTACGAATTTGAAGCTGATTTTTAATGTAATTGATAGACTATTTTTGTAAAACACATATATAGATTTTCCAAGGGAGTAATTTTGTGTTTATTATTGACAATATTTGGACAAGTTGTGATTAATTGTTCTTTTAATCATAAAAGGATATCCAAATAGTTATTATGTCAAACTTGTTTTAGGTCGAATTTGACTACGACCATAGCGCCCCTTTGTCAAATTTTATTTTGACCAAGAGGCAAATTTTTTTTTTTTTGCAGATTTTTAGATTGAATATATTGAGTATAATATCTGCATAAGATTTAATTAAATATCAAGTTGAAGCATACTACTTAAGATTCTTCATTGAAGGTACAATTAGTTTTCTCAAGATTTTTAAAGATACTAATTTATGGATTGTGTTGCAAGCAATAACATATAACTAATAAATCATTTTTGCTTGCCTATATATTTTTATGGATCCATGCATACAATTTTCATTATCTATGCACACCCAATGATGAAAACATGGTATAATGGTAATAACATCATACAATGATAATTCCATTACATGATTAGTATATGAAAAGACCAGAAAATACTTTTACGAACAATCATGTGAAAATAGGAATTTTCTTTTCATTTGACTAAGCATAACTTTAAATCATCTAGGGAATAAACTAATATTAATTTCATTTACATTTGTAATCTCATTATGTTGAGTTGAGATAGACACAGAAATATGCAACTAATGTCTTTGGTCATATCTCAACTTGATTTTGTTCATTTAGTTTGGAGGTTTTGGAACCCAAACTAACTCGACATCTTTTCTCTTATAAGGACATGAAAAAGAGTAATGTCCAAGACGTGAGCAATAATGGCAACATATAGAATCAACCTCAAGTCGTTTTCTATGGTTTTGTTCTAGGTTGTTCTTTGGTAAAAATGTATTTGTTCCTTTAGGTACATATATAGATTGATGGGTTTGTGACTTTTTCCAACTAGGTTGATAGGACTTCCCTTTAGGCTTATAACCTAGTCCTCTTCTCCCAATTTGATGATAGGAATTATCTAAGATTTGATCAAGAATGCCATTATTATTTAAATTACTGACTTTTTGTTGTAACTTGGCAATCTCTTCCATTCTCTTCTTAATATCTAGTTTTGCTTGGTCTAGATTAGTTGACAATAAATTTCTTTCTTTAACAATAGTGTCATAGTCTATATGGGTGCACAATAATGGTTGTTTTTGAAGATCGTGTACTTGAGTCTGCAAGTTTGAATTTTCAACAGAAAGGAGCTTGCAATCGGCTTCCATAGATTTTAACTTAAGATCAGAATATTTATTTCCCTCTTTGAGATCCTCATTTTCAGATGCAAGAGCAAGAAGTTTAACATTTAGATCATCATTTTCTTTATTTGATTTCTTTAATTTCTTTTTGCACTCAACATATTTATTATGTGTCTCTTCAATAATAGCAATAAGTTCTTCTTTAGATAAATCAAAGAGACTTACCTCTTCTTCTTCTTCACTAGTTGTAGCAATAAGACATTCTTTGTGCTCTTCCTTTGATCTCCATGGGCATTCAGTTGTTTTGTGGCTTGTTCCTAAACACCAATTGCAGCATGTTGTGGTTTTGTCCAAACAGCACCTTTCACCATTTCCCTCCATTCTTCAAGACCTGGTTAGGGTTCCTTGAAGCCTGCTCTGATACCAATTGAAAACTACTAGAGGGGGGTGAATAGAGTTTTATAAAGATTTTAATAATTAATTAACTCATACAATCAATCACAAAGATATTGGACAAGGAGACAAGAGTTTAGAGTGGTTCCAACCTTAGCAAATACTAAGGAAGTCAGTCCACTACCCGGTTTCTTACCCAACCGGGATTTGAAAAGAAATTTATTTTATTACCTCGCAAGGATTTTACATAAAATACAATTTCTTTTCCTAAACCCTTCAAGCAGCCTTCACCTAGAAGTAATCGCCCAACCTTGAAGCAGCCTTCACCTAGAAGTAATTGCACCACCTTGAAGCAGCCTTCCTCTTGAAGTAGCTTCCCGTTGCAATAGCCTTCTTGAAGTAGCTTCCCGTGCGATAGCCTTCTTGAAGTAGCTTGAAGTCCCCTTCTCCACCTGAGAAGTCAAACTCTCTCCAATCCGCAGCCTCCAACCCTAGGAGTAGCAAGGAGAATACAAAGGATAAAAAGGAATAAGAAAGAGAATAGAAATTACAACTTATCCTTTTAAGCACAAGGCTTGATTTGCCTATATCAAGCATATTGATCTCCTAACCAATGAGTGTAGAAGTGTAAGTGTTGTAGTAAGGAGATGCTAGCCTATAAGACACGAAATTTGAGCTAAGGGGAAAGTAGGCCAATGATCACAATGCTCAAATTGCTTGCAACAGATTGCTCAAGTATGCTCAAGTATTTCTCAAGTGTAACAAGTGAGTTTTTAGTGTCCTATGGCTTGTCCTATTTATAGGAATGGCCTAAGGATGCTTAAGGACGTTCTAGACAACTTCTAGGGGTTTCTAAGTGCTTAACTAGCCGTTAGGTACAAAGTTGTTGCTTTAACAACGGCTAATTAATTTATTCTGTAGTTGCTGTCAGAGACCATCTCGGTCGACAAATGGTCGACCGAGACACCTACTCGGTCGAACTTTTGTCGACCGACAGGCTCTCTGGAACAAGTGATTTGCAACGTCTTTCTTCAACTGCCAACTAACTTGTCTGTTGTGTCTAACGGCTACTTTGGATCTTTCTCGGTCGAGAAGATTGTCGACCGAGAGTGTCTCGGTCGAGGGGTTTGTCGACCGAGATTGATCCTGTTTCAAGGTTTCAATTTAGGCACTAATTATGTGTGTAAGTGTGCAAAAATAATCCTATTTGAATGGGATGACTTGTCTAACTGTGGTGTTTAGCTAGGGAGAATCTAACGCTTGATTTACATGCAGTTCTAAGTACTTGTACATTATATTTTTGTACAAGTTTTTACAATAGTGATTACATTGCATGAAAATGTAAATATGTAAGCTTGTAGATTTTCCCTTGTTGCTTTGTCATCCTGCACACTCAAGTAGCTCGTTAGATTAATAAGAATGAAATGTTTGTCATAATCAAAACAAAGGGATTTTATAGTTGTCCATTTAGCCAACAGAAGATATGTTTTCAAGATGATATGTATATATGTATAATATTCTTTATGTAAATTTGTAGGCATTGAAGCCATGACGCTTAAGAATGCAAGACTATGTTGTTGCAGAGGCGCAGGCTTACCCGTCCCTTCCTGGGGAAAGGTTTCACGGGACTCCAATGCCACAGGGCTATGTTTGTGTGGGCCCATTACGTGTGTTACCCGATTGGAGGGAAGTTGCGTTGCCATATGCCCACCCAGATATTGATACACTTGGTGAGGCAGAAGGCGGGGTCATATTGTGGCCCAAAGCAGATGTCGTCTACACGACTGAAATTGTAAGATAAATTTACATTGATTTAGACTGTTAATGTGTATATATGATGTCAACTGATCTGAAATTATATATACAGTTTAAAAAGAAGACACCAGGAGAACCTAGGCCTCCACCTCCACTTCCCGCATTACCAACTTGGGTTCCAACTGACCTAACATACCCGTTAGGTCCTGCTTGTAGGGGAATGGCATGTTGGCTACGGGCACATAATATACATTTCCCTATAATAGTTTCTTTAGATGTAGATTATGCAGGTCGATCATACGATAGCTCTTTATTTATACAAGATATTATTGAGCTGTTTATGTATGATTGGCTGAATACATCAATGATAGAGACATGGATAAGGTGAGATCTTGTTTATACATCCATATACCTTGTGTAAGATCCGGTGATCTGGTTTCTTATATTTTAATGCATACGCCTATATGTTTTGTAGCTACTTAGTCAAAGATCATTGCAAACAATTTGCATTTGATCATGTGGGATTTTTGATTCCATCATTGATTAGTTTGGTAGCTAAAGACCCTGATAATGTTCAACAATACTGTATAGATGCTTTTACAATTTTTGGTCAGCAAAAGAAGACGATAATAATAGCTCCATTCAATGTCAACTAAGTTTACTTTATTTATAATTTGGACTTAAGAAAATTCCATTTTTATTTTGCATTTTGAGTTATTAATTGTTAACTTCTTACTTCTAGCGGTAGACATTGGGAGTTACTAGTTATTGTCCCCGGTTCATTCACTATTTATTATCTAGATCCTGCGGGGAGTACATTGAACACTAAAATTGGACACGTAATGAGAATGCCATTATTCTGGTGAGAAATATTTCATTTTTATATTCGTTAACATCTTTTATTACATTACTATTTACTTATGCAATTTATTGTGTTATATTAACATGTAGGGGTTTAGATGCATTCAAAAAGGCTGGAGGAATGGTCCCAAGGAAAAAGAACCAGCCAATAAATTGGCAGAACGTACAAGTAAGTTCCCGACTCGAATATATATATTATTGATGTGAATTGTGCTTAGTTGTATTATTTTGTATGTTTCAATTTATAGTGTGCTACACAAGACAATGGCTGGGCATGCGCATACTATGTGATGCGATTTATGCAGATGATTATCAAATATGCCGCATTGGACATCGATACCATACATGAGGTATTATATATAGTCTCATTAGTTAGTACGAAATATATCAATCTTATCTTATTTTTATATTATTACTTATATATATACATCATTCTCTTTGTAGGTGTTTAAAACTGCAACACTACAGGTAAACGCTTAAAAAATATACATGCTCCATATACGATGGAAGCATTAAATGAAGTAAGAGAAGAATGGGAAAAAGCCATACAAGCAGTGGCAACTGTAAGATATAATTGGGATGTTGATAGCGATAATGAATGATACTTTGTAAATGAATATTTCTGAATGTTAATACATGTATTTGAATGTTTCTATATGTGTGAATGTGAGAATTGAATTGATGTCTGAATGTATGTACTTGTGTAGAATTTTCCTTGTGACTTTTGCAGGTTTGCGGCCTGTTTGTAGGCTGATATCAATGGATGTCGTAAACCTGCAGTTCAGAAAATTGAACTGCAGGTTCTCATCCTGCTGACCAGCCACAGCAGGCCTGCAAACTGATATGAAAAAAAAAAATATAAATAGGCGTCAGTTATTTATAGAAAACCGTCAGTAAAGACATACAGCGTCGGTTATTTGATAAAAAACGACGCCTAATAGTACAAACAACCCGACCGTGCAGGATAGCACGGCCGTGGTGTAAAAGGCGTCGGTTATTCATATAAAACCGACGCCTATAGTACTAAACACGGCCGTGCAGGGAAGCACGGCCGTGTCGTCTTGAAGTACAGGCGTCGGTGGTTTAGTATATAACCGACGCCAAAGTGCCCTAGATGACGCCATTTTCTGTGGCGCGAACACTTTTGGCGGCGGTTATTTACTAAACCACCGACGCCTATAGGCAAATAGGCGTCGGTTAAAAAACCGACGCCGAAGTGTTCGACCTTTAGCGGCGCCCACATAGGCGTCGGTCGGAAACCGACGCCAAATGGGGTTAAACGACCGACGCCAAAGGCCGTTTCTGTAGTAGTGCCAATACACATTATACACTTACATCCTAAGTGAGATTAGGTGTTCAAGAACAGTCCCAAACCGGGGACTATCCAAGATTTACTCCTAATGAGTCAATCTTGGATGGGTTTCTAGGCCAACAAACACAATAATAGATATGTACATGTTAGGGTTTCATCACAATTAATGTTAGGGTTTCATCACAATTGATGTTAGGGTTTCATCAATGTTAGGTTTAATCAAATCAAATTAGGATGCTAGAATTTACAAGTTTAAATCTTATTTCAACATGCATCAAAATTTATTGAATTAAGTCAAACATTAGGATTAGAAGCACAAATATATGCAAGCAAAAAATTTGTTCATATCCTAGGATTTACATAAAACATTACATGAAAATTTGTTCATATCCTTACCAACAGCAAGCACGGCCGTGGCTGTGTTGGCCTACCACGGCCGTGCTGGACAGCACGGCCGTAGTAGGCCAACACAACCACAGCCGTGGTAGGCCAATACAACCATGGTCGTGCTTGCTGCATGTTGGTAAATAGCTAGGGAGAAGGAGAGGTAGAGCTACCTGGAGCCGTGGTAGGCCAACACAGCCACGACCGTGGTAGGCCAACACAGCCACGACCGTGGTAGGCCAACACAACCATGGTCGTGCTTGCTGCATGTTGGTAAATAGCTAGGGAGAAGGAGAGGTAGAGCTACCTGGAGCTAATGTGGAGAGGACCGCCGGCGGCAGCAGCGTGTGGAGGAGCTAGAGCAGCAGTGGCAGTGACAGCAACAAATGATCGGGGGCAGGCGGCGGGCAGAAGCAATTGATGGTAAGAGAAGCAGCAGGCGCCGGCCAGAGAAGCACCAGGAGAAGAAGAAACAGCGGCGGGCGGCGGGCAGCGGTGCCGGTGAGCAGAAGAGAACCAGAGCAGCGGTGGGGAGCAGAAGCAACCAACGATGGGTGATTTTGGGAGAACGGCGGTGAGCATCAACACAGAAGAGAAGTCGCGATGAAACAGGAAGAAAGGGCGAAGAGCCGGGTATCGGGTCTATTAAGTTGATCAACAACGTCAGTTATCTACACAACCGACGCGTATTATGCTTTAGCGTCGGTTAATAGTAAAACACTGACGCCTAAACAGAAAACTTTTACCCTAAATTATTTGGCGGGAACCATTATCAGCATCGGTTATCCTTGGATAACCGACACCTAAAGTGGAACTTTTCACGCAAAATTTCATTTTAAATAGGTGTCGGTGAATAGTTAAAAAACCGACGTTGTATGTGGCCCAAATTTTTTCGTCCGAAAATTGGATTTCGCGGGCGCTTTTAGGCGTCGGTTGGTTATA
Source organism: Alisma plantago-aquatica (assembly GCA_963693085.1). Lineage (NCBI taxonomy): Eukaryota > Viridiplantae > Streptophyta > Magnoliopsida > Alismatales > Alismataceae > Alisma > Alisma plantago-aquatica. The sequence continues at coordinate 636,256,959 of OY856415.1, forward strand.
GTCAGCCGACGCTGAATACAAAGCGGTACCCATGTCTGGCTGGTCTTTGAATATAGACGTCGGTTTGCCTTAATAACCGACGCCTGATATTATAGGCATTGGTTTTCCTTAATAACCGACGCCCAGAAAAGCGACACTGAATGCTATTTCTGTAGTAGTGTGGGTATTCAAACCCTTAGATCATCACATAGCATTGTTACCTCTGTAACAGGTAAACATTACCTCTATGTCCTTATACCAAGGTATTCATTTCACTGGTTGTACAAGTATTCTCATGGCTCACAAGGCCATCACACATCTTTTCACCTCTCACTAGGCAACAACTTATTCACATGGCTCCCATAAAGATTTCATTCGACATAAACATTCAATGAATAAGGACTACTATCAACAAATCATATAAAATTAATATATGTATGAAACCTTGGAACTGAGTTGAATTTGGGTTTCCATACCATTCACTAGGATATCACTCATCAATAATAACATTGAATAAATAAAGTCTATCATGTCAAGAAAATCCCTTCAAATGGATTTCACGATATCTATTTGCAAATATACAACTTTTCTCACATCTAGGGTTTCACCCTCTTTACTGAGATATCAAACAAATACTATTCACTTTGAATGAAATCCAAGATAATATGTGACATATATTTACTATGAATTTAGATAAACACTCATTCATAACCAAGGGGATCTAGATAAGCAATTTTCTCTATTTACTTATACAACAAATTTTAGTCATAGACAAATTCCCTATATTTTAGTTTACTCTTATAACCTCTTTGAATACTTAGGGAATTCTCATTAGGATGTATTGTATACATTTCTAATATTATTTTATCATCTGAACTTCATCCAAACAAAGGAAGAATCCATTTCATATCATTTTGCAACAACTTAGAACAAATAGACAAATCAGGATTTGTAGTCGCATACTAGCAATTAAAGATTATGTATGAATTAACCAATTTTAGTACAATATACTGTTTAAAGGAAGTTCCCACTCACCCTAAGGTGTGAAAACACCTTAAAAATGTAGCTCATCCCTGAAAATCTCGATCTCATATCAAATCCCTAGCAATTCACCCAATTCTTCTTCCTTTCAACTCAAAAACCCTAAAAATGAGGGATTATGAAGAAAGAGTGATAAAAGGGGAAGTTTTGATACCATTTTGGATCAAATCAGAGGAAGGAAGGAATTTTGACATGTGAGAGAAGATTCACCATGAAACTATATCCAAAGAAGGTAAACTGACATGATTTCATCATTCCTCGGACCGTGAAACCCTAGGTCAGCATCTCCATCACTTTCTCTTCTCAAACCCTAAATCTCCCTCTCTCTGTAGGATTTCATTTCTTTGGATTCAATCATGAATTATGAGAGCTTATAGTGTGTTAGGTTGACCATATAGAGCAATTGAGCTGCTTGGGTGAATTGCACATTGACCCCTCACTAAACATTTTCTTATTTCAGCAGATTTTTCTGTCATAAAAAGGTTTTTGTGAATTCATGCATTTTAGGGATCACACCTTCTCGAGAAATTACGAGAATTTATCATATTGTGTATAATTGAGATATAAAGATTAATTTAAAATTTGAGATCATTCCAAGCTTCCATTAAAATCGAATAGTGCACTACTATCTAGAATTTAGCAGAAATGTTAGTTACTGTAATTCGTCTACTGATAAGGTTTAAACCCATTCAAAATTTATGAAAATTTTACATGTTGTTTATTATTTATCTTCATATCTCCATTTAAAATTACAGATTATTTGGAATTACCAATAAATAATTAAAAATAAAACACTACACTACTAAAAAGCACTCTGTCAACATTTTGGTCGAAGTATAGTTTGACCGAGAACCACATTCAAAGAACACTCAAATATTCTTAAATTTTTCTCCAATATGAATGATTGAGTTATAGATATCATATTAAAAATTCAATTAAATATAAAAATTTTAAAAAATATGAAAAATCATTTACCACACTGCTATCCTGATCAAGTTCTATACTCATGTACCAACAAAACCCTAATTTCAGCCAACTAGGGTTTATATTTCTCAAACCCTAATTTCTCAAACAATAGAACACTTAACGTTCTTATTAGGTTTAAAACATCATAAGTTAATTATCATCATTAATTAGATTTAAGCAATGATCAATCCAATTAAGCATATAATCATCCAGGTAAACCCTAGTTTACCAATTAAGCTCAGATGCGGTCATAACATGGAGGCGGCGTCGAAAACAGTCTATGAGGAGGAGTGGTAATGGAGTGAGGAATCAGACCGGTGACACCCACTTTTATTGGCTCAATGACAGAGCCATCTACCATGAGTCTGCATCCAATTAAATAAATATATGACGAGGAGGAGCTTCCATGATTCCTCACCGGAGATGAAGCCAGTGGCAGTAGCACCGTGAAGGAGAGAATAGATCTCTGTTAAGTCAGACTCACACTGACAGACCTCTTTGAAGATTTATAGGAAAGGAGATCATTCATGTCAGATAGGACGAATCATGAAGGCAGGCACAGAGGAGTACCACCGAGCCCTAGCTCCATTGATCATCGATGCTCCTTGCACAGCCGCACCGACAACTGTGATGTGGGGAGCCGCACAGATGATGCTCGTGTCAAGCGTGAGATCAGGGATCAGGATCCGAAGAAGGAGCCCTCCTATCGGAACCAAGGATACAGTTGTCCGGCATGAAGCAGAGATCGGGCAGGAGGAGGTCTCGCTTACTTGGTCACTAGAGGTCCAAGAACGGAGGCACTCGCTGGACGAAGGAGCGGAGATCACAGACTCCCTGTCGTGTGAGAATAGAAGAATGGAGTGTTGGACTCCCAGACTACGAGTGAAGAGAAAAGAAAGAAAGGAGTGAACTGGTCCAGAGGCAAGAACAAGGTTCACAGTCTTGAATTGGTGGCCCAAAATAGAAGGGGAGCCACTATGAGAACCCGTTACACTAAACGAGATTAATCAAAACATAAGATACAATCAATCATTAATTAATCACATTCCCAAAAATATGGGTAATTTAAAACTGATTTCAATGCTAGTACCCGCTCAGGAACATTTGCATAAGAGCCCAATATCTTTCTTGTATCCATACTATGCTAAGAATTTGATACAAATTGTTCTATCTCCTTAGCCACAACATATATACACAGGAGAACAATATTCATATATGCCACACAAATAAGCATTAACATACTAACAAAAGTTTGATTTGTTTGAAACACCATATATAAACTTTTCCTACCCAGACCTGAGAGTACAGGGATGACTCTAGGATAAACTAGACATCTAATCAACTTTCTTAAAGAATCATTAATATAGCTCCTCTTTTCTGCCACATGTTTATTTTCGTCGCTTCTAATTACCTAAAAAAATGTGGCGAACCACAAGGGTGAGACCCATGACCCAGTAAGAGATATAACCTCCAACAACGATTATTGATTACAACATTTTTAAGTAATTAAATAGTTAAGCAGTTTAATCAGATATAACAAATAAGCTCAACATCACTGATGATTAACAAAATACATAAAAGACCAGATAATAACTATCATCAATAGCCAGACTATCATCCTTTATCTTGTTGACAATATAAGCAATTCAGTAGCATATGCATATCTAGCATCATCAGAAAATCTAGTAACATAGAATCTCTATCATTATGAATAAGTCTAGCCACATAAGCATAGATAACAACATTAGCATGTCTAATAGGTTGAACATATCAACATCATAAAAAGAGCTAACAACATAATCATAATTATCTGGATAAGTATGATTAGCATTATATGCATCTCTAGTTACAAAGGCATGGCTAGCATGCTAAACATAACTAACAACATGAGATAGCTAGAATCATGATTATAAGCAATAGTAGAAGTATAGTTATCAACATAATCATGGCTACTATATGTACGCATCTACAATCTTATGAATATCCACAACATAAGTATATCTACTATCTCTTAATTATACTAAGCATCATCTTTATGTAAAGAGAACAAACAAGGGTTATGATCCAATGTGAAGTGTTGTGTATAACCCTAAATAGATATGCTTTACGGCTGTATTACATCTTTTATTATGCCCTGAAGAATTTGAGGATACCACTCAAGTTCTAACTGACCACCGCTTGGTCGCAATTAGTACCATATGAGATCTAGGAAGAGTCGAACTCCTAAGATCTTCTCCGCCCCGAGACAGTATGGGTCTGCCACTGTGACACATAAGGTCAAGCTACTACAGCCTAGTCTATCCTTGGTATAGGTCATGAAAATAGTGAAAAGAAGTTGGTACACATACCCTACCATCTGAGGTACAACTGCAGTTGTCCTCCAATATCATCACATATATAATCATCGAGACACGACCGCAGCTGTTCTCAAACTGAGGACTAGGTATGACCACAGTCATCCTCCCTAAACACTTAAATTCAGAATAACAAGCACCCTACACACTCATCGGTATGCACTCCAAGTTTCCCTTAGGAATACTCATTTCACGATCTGGTAAGTTCTGGCACTCAAATGGATCTATGGCACATGGCACTACATGGTTAGAGTTTCACTTGATTTGTTATTCCAATTAAATGAATTAAGGCTGCATCAAACAAGTGGACATACAAACCCTAATTCACTTCTAACAAGCATATAAATATCACAACTTCAAAAGATATAAAATTTGTGAAACATAATTTCTCATCTTATCATCACATGGTACTATTCACTTCCATTCATGAGACCACACTAGTCATCATACTATCACATGATATAAATCCTTTCCACAATATCACAGGGTATCAACCCTTATCAACATAAGATGATTACACCTCATTCATGGCTCAACCATGCCCAAAGGTCATTAAGAACAACATACTATTCCCTGCAAGATCATCATTATATTTCCATGCCTTATAACAAGGCTCAACAACATCACTTACATATAATACACCAGATCAACACAATATTGCATTAATGAGCTAGGAGATATTCATAAACAATCATAGCAGGGTTATATTAACATTAAGAACATCCCTTTATTACATCAAAATGCAAGGAATCTATATATGATTAATACTCATCATATTCATAATGCACGTTTACCATAAGAAAGTATCAACCATGTGGCTATGATAACCACCAATGAACATATTAAGGTTATGATCATGTTAAGGAGATTATTCTACCATCATTCTATCATATAAGAATGTTAAACATGAATACTCATATTTATCTATTTTCATTAGAGTTAGGTTCAACATGATAAATTATATCAATGTTACTAATCAACACTCATACCCAAACCCTAACTCACAGCATCCCCATTGGATCATAGATGCATAAGGTGAAGCATCGCCATCACATTCCATACTATTGTCAAGTATGAAGCCACACACAAATCAAGGTTTAACCATTGGGTTATAGCATACTAGGGTGTCAACAATAGTAATAGAGTACTCCATGACTGTATTAGTCATTCAAGGACTATTCATACCCAATTACCATCATTTAGCTATATTAAATCTAGGTATAACAAGCTATACCTCATTAGGGTTACATATCAACACAATATGGTGATCATACCTTCTATTCATATGAATGAATAGGTAAGACTACCTTACTAAGGGTAACCCTCCATTTGTTTCACCATCATTCAACCCATATTGCCATACCACAATGTCACCATGAACCATTGGATGTTTAAAAGGTAAGAACATTGGTTGTTTATATAAGTAAACACCTTGAATGAATCATATATTATGTTATTGATTTGTGATCTATAAAATTCACCATTTAACCCTAGACATCCTTTGGTTAAGAACAATAAGGGTTCCATTGAGAGTAGGGTAAAACCCACAATCGTCTGTTTATTTAAAACAAGCTATCTAATATCAACATGTAAGCTCCTTAAGTTGATCATATAAAGGAAACCATCTAAATCACATTATTACGACCAACATATTACATTAGCCACCATTTCACTTTGTGGGAGGAATAAACATTAGATTTTGACCATTGGGTCAAGTTCATACGTTAAAACCATCAATTACAGTATAGGTCCGACCATTACATCAGGTGACCCAAGAAACCATTGGTATAGGGCTTAATTGATGCTACAACTATATGATTAAGTCACCATAGGTTTTGTAGATCTAATACACCATCATTAGTGATCATTAAGTCACCATAGGTTTTTAGATCAGTACTATATTCATTAATCAACATCAAATATTAAGCTAATGTCATCATTGATTGATAACATTATTAGGGTACTTAATGGTTGATCATTAAACTTCTAATTGATCCAAAACCTGACCTAAGGGGGGGTGACCATAGGTTGTCACCATCATATGTCACCTTTGATCATGACCATCAGTTGTCATGAAGAAAACACCATAGGGTTTTTGCAATGGTACCATCATCGGGTCATGGGTTTATAGAAGAAATCAGCTTAAAATCCTAAAATTGACCATTGGTTGATAGGTGCTTAGCATCATAGGTTGTCAAAACAACCTGATACAAGTCATATTCAACCTTAGGAATAATGAACACATGATCACAAGTTCATATATATCTGAAATTAGAACATGGAACATTATAAAAATCGAAATCCAAGTCAAGCATAGCTTTTTAGTGCATGGATCATCATTTTCAAGCAAGAACATGATCTAGAAAGCTTATGGTAAGCAATAAACGTGGAGCAAGTTATTAAACTTGCCTCTAATGAGAAGATGAAACCCCACACATAAGAAAACTCGTGCAGGTAGTGTATAAAATCCAAGAATAAGATATGAATTCGTCCATCTAGCACCTTTCTTCATCAAATGAGCAAACCCTAAGCATAAGGAGCAAGGCAGGGTTTTAGAGCTTTAGAGAATTTTTTACCATGGAACAACAAGGTTATGACCTGAATAAAGCTAGGAAGAAGTATAACACAAAAATAAATGGAGGAAAGAAGGGAATTCTTACTCTTTTAGGTCTTGATCACTAGAAGGAAGCTTTTTCAACCCTAAAATGAAGTCAATTGCAACCCTAGATCCTTTTTCCAAGAAGATCCCCCTTTTCTTCTTCCTTGGATAGAAAAATTCACAGCATCACAGAGGGAGAACAAGTTTGGGATAAGAAGGGAATTGGTGGAGAGAAAATGGCTCGTTTTGGTGCTTGGGGATAAGTATATGAAACTTTAAGATAAAGAAAAAGAAAAAGTTGAAGTTCTAGTATCTATCCAAGTGTCCATGGCCTTAATTTATTAAGAATATACAAGTGCACACACAAGAAGCTCCCCCACCATGTATATAGACCTTCTTAGATTTCCTTTGTCGAATTTCCCATCCAATCAAATAATTCATTAGTTGATAGCTACTAAAGGTAGCTCATCCGTGAAGGGGTATACCCTAAAATACCCTTGGAGAAAACACCTTCAAACCAAGGTTTAAATAGGTGCCCCATGGATAAAAAATAATGATTATGAGAGAGTATACAAGGAACATAATGAAAGTGATAAATTACAAAGAAAACCTCTCAATTGGGCAAATTGCAGAAAAGTAAAAAATGTGCATAAAATTGCATAACTTGCTCAAACAATGTCCAAAATTGACCAAATTTGAAACTTAAGCTTGTTTTATGATTTTAAAGCATATCAGAAGGTTATATTAGGTTTATAATAATTCAATCATGATAATTAAGTTTGTTTAGCTCATTAAGAAAGTTTAGGGGCCTTACAACTATAAACCCCTAACGGGGATTTCACCCCCGAAATCCAAGGTAAACAAAGATGGGTACTTCCTTTGCACCTGATCCTATTCCCTTCACATAGTTACTTGAATAGCATGGTTATGTCACATCATTCATACATATCTCATCTTGGGTTAACACAAAAAACCCCACCTAAGAAGACATTCTCAATATGGAATGTAGAAACTTGTTGTATCATCTGTACAACTCTAGTAGTAATGGTCAACTTTAAATTCTAGCTATCATCCTAAAATTCTATCTATTGTACAAACACATTACTCAAAAGTCATACTTGCTAGATTTTTACCAATCATTCCATGTTTCCCATACCATTCCTTGAAGCATAAAAAAAAGGCAATGTATCTATCCTCTTTTTTTTGATACACTGACACTAGAACTCTTGTCAGTTCATTTTCAGCATCAAAATAAATGATGACACTGGCACCTATCATTCCATACAAGGAAACATCATTCCTAGTCAACCTTGTTAGGGGTGAAACAACAACACTATCTTCACCTTACTAAGATTTACACAACCTACTCAGAAGACATATAATGATCCCATAAAGACACTTAATCAACCCCATCTCACTCTTGTTCAACTTTTCTCATAGCTATTGCTTCTTCGGCAACCCTAAGGTTTTTGAATAAATATTAATCATATTTTTGACCATAATTGAAATACTTTGACATGTCATCATTCAAATCTTGATATAACTTGTATGACATGACTGGAACACACTGTTCCTCCTATTCATAAATTCTATTTGTACATTGGTTAGTCTAAAGGACATAACTCTAAACTCATCATGGTCATGCGAATTATGTCATCCAATCTAACTCTTATGCATTGATATTTGATCATGGGTTTATCTTAAAGGAACACAATATCACATATCTATTAACCAACAACCATCTATCCTTGATAGTGGTCTTGCCCAACTATCACTGAACCATACACAATATTATAGAATCACTTTTTTTCCTTCCAAACAACATTTAGAGGGTCATCATCAACTCTCTCTTTCTCTAAGGGGAAGAACACTTGGAATGTTCATTTAATAAACATTTCCAACCTTCACATACTTCCCATACAGTTGATACATCTTGGATACTGGGATTCATTACCTTGGTATCCACCTCATGTGCTATAAGGAACTCACATCCTTCTCTCATCTACTTTTACCAACATAATAAATTTCAAAACATATAAGAGGAGTCTCCCAAATTATTGGAAGGCTCAAAAGCAAATTCACCACAAACTTTATGATCTTGGAACCATAGTCCAAGAAACCTTATGCTATAATAAGCTATCCACCCTCATGTTTGTAGCGAATCCACACGTACCAAGTGGCAATGATCCACTTGAAAGTTGTTCCCTAGAAAGGAAATACATAAAAGGAAACACACTTCCCATACCATAATAGTATTTTTCAAGGGTCACTACTAGAAAGGTAACCAATTCTATTTTCATTATGCAGGTTACAACTTCTTATGTATCATTTTACCTTTTTCATTTTGGGTTCCTTGCCATTTGCATAGGAATCATCACGATTAACATATCTCATTAATCCTTCCTTGATGAATATTTATCACACTTGGGTATGTTCTCTTATTTTATTATATTTTTCAATCACTTATCAACTGGTAAATACTCATATTCCACATTTTCTTCATTAAACAAGGATCATCTCTCTTAATTTCTCTCACATTCTATTCTGATTTTGCCTAACACTTTCTTACACACAAAGTTTGGTCTGAGATTAACTCAGGTTCCACCTTATTCCTTTGTCATTGTTCCCTTTTATATTCTCTTTTTTTTACTTGTTATAGGAGTTCTTTCCATCTTATATATGTGAATTTCATACCTTGATTCACTTTATAAGCAAAGACTTATCTGTCTTGTACTTTATTATCTTCTTGAATCACATCTTCAAGAACTCCTCTTTTCCTTATTTGTATTCAGATTTAGATTTCATGGTGTTGTATCTTTCTCTTACAGTTACCAAACATTCAAGTTTTGAAAGATAATGATGCAATTCTCATCTTCTTTAAGGTAGGATTGAAATATTCATGCCATGATTTCTTATTCATTATGCTCTTTAGATTGTCTCAAAATTACTACTTGATCAGAGTAATCAGAAAGATAACAATTTAAGAGTTCCATACTTACCTTTATTTAATAATTGAATACCTGGATAGGGCATCCAAGTACTGAGATTAGGCAGTATGCACCATATTTTTGTATCACGTTCCTAACTTAGACCTCATCCTAGTCTTAAGTCCTAGTGTCCCTATAGACTTAGTGAACCTAAAGCTCTGATACAAACTTATTAGAACTTGTTATACTAAACGAGATTACTCAAAACATAAAATACAATCAATCATTAATTAATCACATACCCAAAAATATGGGTAAATAAAAATGATTTCAACGTTAGCACCCGCTGAGGAACATTTGCATAAGATCCCAACATCTTTCTTGTATCTACACTATGCCAAGAATTTGATACAAATTTTTCTATCTCCTTAGCCACAACATATATACACAAGAGAACAATATTCATATATTCCACACAAACAAGCATTAACATGCTAACAAAAGTTCAATTTGTTTGAAACACCATATACAAACTTTTCCGGCCAAGACCTGAGAGTATAGGGATGACTCTAGGACAAACTAGACATCTAATCAACTTTCTTAAAGATTCATTAATATTGCTCCTCTTTTCTGCCACATGTTTGTTTTCTTCGCTTCCGATTACCTAAAAAAATGTGGCGAACCACAAGGGTGAGACCCATGTACCAGCAAGAGATATAACCTCCAATAACGATTATTGATTACAACATTTTTAAGTAATTAAATAGTTAAGCAGTTTAATTAGATGTAACAAATAAGCTCAGCATCACTGATGATTAACAAAATACATAAAGGAGCAGATAATAACTATCGTCATTAGCCAGACTATCATCCTTTATCTTGTTGACAATATAAGAAATTAAGTAGCATATGCATATCTAGCATCATGAGCAAGTCTAATAACATAGAATCTCTATCATTATGAATAAGTCTAGCCACATAAGCATAGGTAACAACATTAGCATGTCTAATAGGTTGAACATATCAACATCATAAAATGAGCTAACAACATAAGAACAATTATCTGGATAAGCATGATTATTATTAAATGCATCTCTAGTTACAACAACATGGCTAACATGATAAACATAACTAACAACATGAGATATCTAGCATCATGATTATAATCAACAATAGCAGTATAGTTATCAACATAATCATGGCTACTGTATGTACGCATCTACAATCTTAAGCATATCTACAACATAAGTATATCTACTATCTCTTAATTGCACTATGCATCATCTTTATGTAAAGAGAACAAACAAGGGTTATCATCCAATGTGAAGCATCATGTATAACCCTAAACAAATATGCTATACGGCTATATTACATCTTTTATTATGCTCTGAGGAATTTGAGGATACCACTCAAGTTCCAACTGACCATCGCTTGGTCGCAATCAGTTCCATACAAGATCTAGGAAGAGCCAAACTCCTAAGATCTTCTCTGCCCCCGGTCAGTACGGGTATGCCACAACGACACATACGGTCAAGCTGCTACAACCTAGTCCGTTCTTGGTACAGGTCATGACACTAGTGAAAAGTGGTGGTTACGCATACCCTACCATCCGAAGTACAACCGTAGTTGTCCTCTAATATCATCACATATATAATCACTGAGACACGACCACAGCCATTCTCAAACTGAGGGCTAGGTATGACCGCAGTCATCCTCCCTAAACACTTGAATTCAAGATGACATGCACCCCCTATACTCATTAGTATGCACTCCGAGTTTCCCTTAGGAATACTCATTCCACCATATGGAAAGTTCTGACACTCAGATTGATCAATGACATAGAGCACTACATGATTAGAGTTTCACTTGATTACTTATGCCAATTGGGTGAATTAAGGCTGCATCAAACAAGTAGACATACAAACCCTAATTCACTTCTAACAAGAATATAAATATCACAACTTCAAAAGATATAAAATGTGTGAAACATAATTTCTCATCACATCATCACATGGTACTATTCACTTGCCATTCATGAGACCACACTAGTCATCATACTATCACAAGATATAAATTCTTTCCACAATATCACAAGGTATCAACCCTTATCAACAAAAGAGGATTACACCTCATTCAGGGCTCAACCATGCCCAAAGGTCATTAATACCATCATACTATTCCCTACAAGATCATCATTATCTTTCCATGCCTTATAACAAGGCTCAACAACATCACTTACATATAATACACCAGATCAGCACAATATTGCATTAATGAGCTAGGAGATATTCATAAACAATCATAGCAGGGTTATATTAACATTAAGAACATTCCTTTATTACATCAACATACAAGGAAACTAGAAATGATTAACACTCATCGTATTCACAATGCACATGTTTAGCATAAGAAAGTATCAACCTTGTGGCAATGATAACAACCAATGAACACATTAAGGTTATAATCATATTAAGGATGTTATTCTACCATCATTCCATCATATAAGAATGTGAAACATGAATACTCATATTTATCTATTTGCATTAGAGTTAGGTTCAACATGATAAATTATATCAATGTTACTAATCAACACTCATACCCAAACCCTAACTCACGACATCCCCATTGGATCATGGATGCATAAGGTGAAGCATCACCATCACACTCCATACTATTGTCAAGTATGAACCCACACATAAATCAAGGTGTAACCATTGGGTTATAGCATACTAGGGTTTCAACAATAGTAACAGAGTACTCCATGATTGTATTAGTCATTCAAGGACTATTCATACCCAATTATCATCATTTAGTTATATTAAATCTAGGTATAACAAGCTATACCTCATTAGGGTTACATATAAACACAATATGGTTATCATCCCTTCTATTCATATGATTGAATAGGGAAGACTACCTTATTAACATCATCATTCAACCCATATCACCATACTACAATGTCACCCAGAACCATTGGATGTTTTAAAGGTAAAAACATTGGTTGTTTACATAAGTAAACACCTTGAATAAATCATATATGATGTTATTGAATTGTGATCTATAAAATTCACCATTTAACCCTAGATATCCTTTGGTTAGGAACAATAAGAATTCTATTGAGAGTAGGGTAAAACCCACAATCGACTGTTCATTTAAAACAAGCTACAATGTCAACATGTAAGCTCCTTAAGTTGATCATATAAAGGAAACCATCTAAATCACATTATTAGGACCAAAATATTACATTAGCCATCATTTCACTTTATTGGAGGAATAAACATTAGATCTTGACCATTGGGTCAAGTTCATATGTTAAAACCATCAATTACAGCATAAGTCTAACCATTGCATCATGTGACCCAAGAAACCATTGGTATAGGGCTTAATTGATGCTACAACTATATGATTAACTCACCATAGGTTTTGGAGATCTGATCCACCATCATTAGTGACCATTAAGTCACCATAGGTTGTTAGATCAGCACTATATTCATTAATCAGCATCATATATTAAGCTAATGTCATCATTAATTGATAACATTATTAGGGTACTTAATGGTTGATCATTAAACTTATAATTGATCCAAAACCTGACCTAAGGTAGGGTGACCATAGGTTGTCACCATCATATGACACCTTTGATCATGACCATCAGTTTTCTTGAAGAAAACACCATAGGGTTGTTGCAATGGCACCATCATCGGGTCATGGGTTTATAGAAGAAATCAGCTTAAAACCTTAAAATTGACCATTGGTTGATAGGTTCTCAGCACCATTGGTTGTCAAAACAACCTCATACAAGTCATATTATACCTTAGGAATAATGTAAAAATGATCACATGTTCATATATAACTGAAATCAGAACATGGAACATTATAAAAATCTAAATCCAAGTCAAGCATAGCTTTTTAGTGCATCGATCATCATTTTCATGCAAGAACATGAACTAGAAAGCTTATGGTAAGCAATAAACATGGAGAAAGTTATAAAACTTGCCTCTAATGAGAAGATGAAACCCCATACATAAGAAAACTCGAGCAGGTAGTGTAAAAAATCCAAGAATAAGATATGAATTCGTCCATCTAGCACCTATCTTCATCAAATGAGCAAACCCTAAGCATAAGGAGCAAGAAAGGTAGGGTTTTAGAGCTTTAGAGCAATTTCTACCGTGGAATAGAAAGGTTCCAACCTGAAGAAAGCTAGGAGGAAGGATAAAAACGAAATAAATGGAAGAAATAAGGGAATGCTTACTCTTTTAGGTCAAGATCACTAGAAGGAAGCTTTTTCAAGCCTAAAATGAAGTCAATTGCAACCCTAGATCCTTTTTCCAAGAAGATCCCCCCTTTCTTCTTCCTTGGACAGAAAAATTCGTAGCAGAAAAGAGGGAGAATGAGGTTGGGAGGAGGGAAGTTGTGGAGAGAAAATGGCTCGTTTTGGTGCTTGGGGATAAGTATATTAAACTTTAAGATAAAGAAAAAGAAAAAGTTGAAGTTCTAGTATCTATCCAAGTGTCCATGGCCTTAATTTATTAACAATATAAAAGCACACACAAAAGAAGCTCCCCCACCATGTGTATAGACCTTATTATCTTTCCTTTGTTGAATTTCCCAACCAATCAAATAATTCATTAGTGTATAGCTACTAAAGGTAGCTCATCCGTGAACGGGTAAACCCTAAAATAACCTTGGAGAAAACACCTTCAAACCAAGGTCTGAATGGGCGTCCCATGTATCAACAAGATCAAGAATGATGAGAAAGTATCCAAGGAATATAATGCAAGTGATAAATTGCAAAGAAAACCTCTTAATTGGGTAAATTGTAGAAAAGTTCAAAATGTGCATAAAATTGTATAACTTGCTCAAACGGTGTCCAAATTGGATCAAATTTGAAACATAAGCTTGTGTTATGATTTCAAAGCGTATCACAAGGTTAGATTAGAGTTATAAGAATTAAATCATGATATATAAGCTTGTTTAACTCATTAAGAAAGTTTAGGGGCCTTACATCCACGCCCTTATAGGGGCACGTGGTGGGCTCTTATTGTCCCGACAAGGTAAAAATATCCCAAAATGCTCAGATCTTCATTAAATCATAGAAATTAGCTTGATGATAAAAAAACTCCAAGTAATATATTGAAATTCTCATAAAAATGAGTAGAACACAGTAGAATGGTAATATCAGGCTTTTAATGCACGAATAACAGTCATATCATGTAAGATGTGAAATGCTCATATGATGGATAATAAATACCAAACAAAGACCTAAAATTATGAGAATGTACCATATGACTAATTAGTGACTTATAATCCATATGATGTCAGTAGCTATTATGTTTATGCACAAAATCATGTAATTTGTTCCATATGGCTAATTAGGGCTAATGACCCTACAAAAATGCAATAAATACATACATGCTCAATAAATGATGAAATTTACAGAATACGTTCATATCAGTAACTAGAAGATAATATGAGATCAATTTTATATGCAAAATTCATGTTATATGAAGTTGACCTTTAATACATGTTTAAAACCCTAATTTAGGATAATGTATATAAACTAGGGCTAATATTTGTGAAAAAAAGTTTATGGAACCTAATTTTTAGAGAATGAACCATAATCTAGAAAATGCCATCAGTGAGATAAATCTAAGACAAGAATACCAATAAAATGATAATATCCTAATGACTAAGCTAAACCCTAATGAGGGTTAAGATGAGAACTTGATGGTGATATGTAGTCTTGCCTTAATTAGGGTTGACTAGGATGTAGATGATATGAGGAATATGTGGTTTAGATTATCTCTTGATCAAGGTATGCCATTACCTCTTACTTGGCTTATTATACAATATGATTGTGTTATATGTGTAGTAGAATACTTGGCATATGGTATTGGATGAAATGTTTGCTCTTGTATGATATATTTATTGATTTTCCATATTTATGGCTATGCACACATGCAAACATAAGATATCTGATCCATCATATGATAGTATAGTGCTGGAAAGTGAGCTCAAACTCTTTGGTAGTAGATCACTTGATCTCAAACTCTTTTGTAGTAGATCCCAACTATAATGATCTCAAACTCTTTGGTAGTAGATCATGAGGCCTCCCATCTTGGGCTCATAAGGGCTAATATGATGCATGATACCCTTGGTGGTAAATGCATGGATAATATGATGGAAAATATGCCTAAAAAATATTTGTGCACTTTTTTTAAACAACTTTTTCTCAAGTACTGGACTCTTGTTATATTTGTTTATTACTGCCAAGTATTAGTTTTATCTTATTGCTAAGCTTAGTAATGAGAGGTATATAAAAAGACACATAGGCCTACTAAGTACAACATTCTTGATTGTTGTGCTGACGTGTACCACATGTAATCTTTGGTTTAGGTTGTGGACATATGATCTTAAAGACCTGGATAGTTGTGAGTTGTGTGGTGAGCTGATGTATAGGTGGACATGTTGTCTTAAGATCCTGTTGTTTAGTAGTAGCACATGTATATGTAAAGTTTACCTTTCAATACGTAATACTAAATGTTGTAACAATTCATTATGTAATTATATGTTGAATCGTGAACATGTGTTGTATGGTTTTATTATTGTTCATGTGCATGTGCTACTGATGTTTCCTTCTGACTTCCTCTAATTTTGTTATTCTTAGACTAGTGTGTGGTGTTTAAATTGGGATTCTCACTGAGGTGAGGTTTCAATTTGGACGTCACACATCAGATTAAGTTTTAGAAAATTCAGGGACGTCACAGATACCAAGGCTCTAAACTCGACAGTCCTTCACATATGCACGATACTGAGATGTTGTGCATGATATCTAAGGTAAATATGATAGTAAGATCCGAAAATTTTACAAATAGGTGAAGAGAATGCCATTTATAGTTGTGTTTTATGAAAAATAGTGTAAGAGGTGTCATCTTCTTATTACTACTAAGTGTCACATGCCCATGCATAGATTGACACATGTACTTGCATGCATCCTATCTTTATCTTTCCATGCAAAAATAAAAACTTGTGTATAATGTAATAGATAAGGGTTTCCCCCCTTTGGTTATCTTCTAGGGCAAGCTATTTCCACTCAGATTATTATTATATTCATAATTCAATACAACCTTTTCCAAAGAAAAGTTGCAAACCGATACATATGACTTCCTTGATGTTTTTAGCCCATCATGGCCTTTTCCCAGAGTCAACAAACCAATAGGAGACTCCCTCTATGGCTCCTTGGCCAATAGGGGCTCCATATCAAGTCCACAACTCGATATGACTCATACAAGGGCTATAACTACACTACTTCCTTAGTCTTTTCATCACCAAGAATATGATTCCAACATGGTGTCTCCTTCTTTCTATCTCCTCTAGATAATACTAGGAAGGAGTAGATATACTCTAGAAATGGTAATTTGCACATCAACCCTTCATTTTAGATAATTTACAATTTGGACAAAAATTGGTGTACAAAGCACTTAGCATTATTCAAACAAGTTATAACTTGGAATTTAGGCTTTCCACAAGCCACCACTTAGCATAATTCTCTCTCTTATTATGTTTAAAACACTTAAGGTACATTCAACATATGAAATTTTGCAATATAACCCCTCATCTTGGGTAAATTGCACTTTTCACTCAGACTATCATATAATGCACAATTAGTTTGCAAATAAGCTCAAACTTGAAAACAAACTTCACAAAGAGTCTTAATTACTTTTCAAAATAATAGAGAAAGTTTGTAAATAACTTACTGAAGCAAAACTTCTAGGGTTAGGCCATAACTCAAGTTAGGGACGTTACAATTATCAACCCCTGAAAAGGATTTCGTCCCCAAAATCTCAAGAGAAAAGAGAAGGGTACTTCCTCCTCATCTCTTCCTCTAGTTCCCATGTGGATTCTTCAACCCCATAGTGATGCCAGAGAACTTTCACCAGAACTATGTCTTTCTTCTTCAACTTCTTGACTCTTCTATCAAGAATCATCATAGGACCTTCCACATAGGATATATCTTCATTCAATTCAACCTCTACAGGTTGCAACACCAACTCTGTGTCAGGATGACACTTCCTCAGCATAGACACATGAAATACTGGATGTAGTCTATGTAGCTCAGGTGGCAATTCCAACCTATAAGCTACCTTTCTGATCCATGTTTTCACTAGGTACGATCCCATAAATCTAGGAGCTAACTTACCCTTCTTCCCAAATATGAGAATATCTTTCCAAAGAGAGACCTTGAGATACACTATGTCTCTAACTTGGAACTCTAAAGGTCTACGACATTTATTGGTATAAGACTTATGTCTCTCTTATACAACTTTCAACTGTAGTTGTATTACTTTAATCTTTTCAGTTGTTTGTTGCACTAACTCAGGACCCAAAAGTTGGTATTCTTTGATCTCAAACTAGCATAATGGAGATCTACAAAGTCTACCATATAATGCTTCATATGGTGCCATATCAATACTAGTCTGATAACTATTGTTGTAGGAAAACTCTATTAAGCTCAAGTGTCAGTCCATACTTCCTACAAACTGAAGAACACATGCTCTAAACAAGTCTTCCAAAGTCTGTATAGTCCTTTCAGATTGTCCATTTGTCTGAGGGGGAAAAGTTGTACTAAACTTTAACTGCGTACCCAGGGCATTATGTAGTTGTTCCCAAAAATGACTTGTAAACTGGGGACCTCTATCCGACAAAGTCGTATCTGGAACTCTGTGCAACCACACTATCTCATCTATGTAGATCTGTGCAAGTTTTTTAGTAGTATAGGTTGTTTTAACATGAAGAAAATGTGTTGTCTTAGTCAACCGATCAAATATCACCCAAATGGAATCATAACTTTTGTTTATCCTGGGTAGACCAACCACAAAGTCCATGGTTATGTGATCCCATTTCCACTGTGGTATAGGTAAAGGTTGCAATGTTCATGCATGCTTCTGGTGTTCTGATTTAACTTGCTGACACACCAGACAATGCATAACACACTCAGCTACATCTTTCTTCAAACCAGGCCACCAATACATATCTTTTAAGTTATGATACATTTTGGTTCTCCCTGGATGCATTGCATACATGGATGAGTGACCTTCCTCCATAACTAACTTTCTTAAGTTACTAACATTAGGTACTACCATCCTACCATGGTAATAGATGATCTCGTCTTCTGAATCATGGAAACCGTCTCGTTTCTCACTACCATACTCTGACCTAATTTTCTGAATCACAGTATCAACCTGTTGTGCCTTTTTAATCTGTTCTTTAATAGTAGGTTTCACATGCATCTCAGCTAATAGTCCAGATAACAAAGATACTTCTAATTGCACATTCATCTGTCCCAAAGAGACAAGCATATCTCACTTACAACACACTAAAGAATTCAATTGCACTTTATCTATGGGTGGAGACGAAGATTTTCTACTCAGTGCATCTGCCACTACATTGGCTTTCCCTGGATGATAATCAATTGTACAATCGTAGTCCTTGATTAATTCCATCCAGCGATGTTGTCTCATGTTCAACTCATGTAGTGAGAAAATGTATTTTAAGTTCTTATGGTCTGTGAAAATCTAAAATGTTTCTCCATAGAGATAATGCCTCTAGATTTTCAGCGCGTGAACCACTGTTACTAATTCTAGATCATGTGTTGGATAATTCTCCTTATGTTTCTTAAGTTGTCGGGAAACAAAAGAAACTACATGATCACTATGCATCAACACACATCCTAGACCATTTTTAGAAGCATCACATGAAACAACGTATCCCTTTCCCTACTTAGGCAAAACCAACATAAGTGCACAAGTCAACCTTTCTTTCAATAGCTGGAAAGAATGTTGACACTTGTCATTCCAGAAAAAAGGAACTTCCTTCCCAGTCAACCTGGTTAGGGGTAATGCTATAGAACTGAAGTCTTTGATAAACCTTCTGTAGTAACCTGCCAAACCTAGGAAACTGTGAATCTCTGTCAGTGTCTTAGGTTGTTTCCACTCCACAATAGATTCCACTTTCTTAGGATCAACACAAATACCTGAAGTAGATATAATGTGTACAAGAAAAGATACTTCTGACAAGTAGAATTAGTAGTTGCTAAACTTAGCATATAACTTATGTTGTCTCAGCAAAGTCAAGGCTTGGTGAAGATGTTGTTCATGTTGTTGACCATCTCTACTGTATATCAGGATGTTGTCTATGAAAACTACTATGAACTAATCAAGGAATGGATAAAAGATTCTATTCATCAACTCCATGAATGTAGCTGGTGCATTAGTTAGTCCAAATGACATAACTACAAACTCATAATGACCATACCTCATCCTAAAGGCTGGCTTAGGTATGTCACTCCCCTTGATACATAACTGATGATATCCTGACCTTAGATCTATCTTAGAAAATATTGTTGCACCATGAAACTGGTCAAACAGATCATCTATCCTTGGAAGAAGATATTTGTTCTTTATAGTCACCTTGTTAATCTATCTGTAGTCTATGCATAATCTCATAGACCCATCTTTCTTTTTAACAAAGAGAAATGGAGCACCCCATGGAGAAGTACTTGGTTAAATGAAACCTTTCTCAAGAAACTCCTATAATTGTTTCTTGAGTTCTACCATCTCAACATGTGATATCCTATAAGGTGTCTGAGCTATGGGTTGCGTACCCAGAATAAGATTAATCTCAAAATCAATCTCTTGGAGTGGAGGAATACCTGGAAGTTCTTTAGGAAACACATACTCAAATTCCCTAACATCAGGAACTTCAGAAAGACAAGGACTCTCTACTCTGGTGTCTACCACATGTGCCAAGAATTTGAAACATCCTTGTCGCATCAACCTCTCTTCTACCATTGCTGACACTAGACATGTCGGAAGAATCTTTCTGTCCCCCTGAAAGACCCATGTCTTATCATCGTGTGTAAACAAAGCTTTCTTGGAACCACAATCCAAGACAACTTTATACTTCTCTAGGGTATCCATCCCAAGAATTATGTCAAACCCATGTATTTCAAGTGGTATACGATCCACCTGAATTTTATGTTCTGAGAAAGAAAGAACACAGGGAGAGCATACCTCTCGCAACATCATAGATCTGACTAACGAAGTTTCTAATAACAAATTATCAATTCTATGATTGATAGTCATATTGCAGTCATGAATCACTTCTCAAGTGATAAAATAATGTGTAGCACCCGGATCAATCAAAATAGATACAAAGCTAGATGAAGACATATTAGAATGACATAATTCCATATGATCTATCACAACACATGGATTTACCACTGCCTCCGGCTAATTCATAGCATAGAATCTCGTTGTTTCTTGTTGCCAACCTCATGCACTATTGGATGGTATAAATGATCCTTCTTAGGATGCTTGTCCACGTCCTCGAGTGCCACTACTGAACTATTGTCTCTGAGAGCCTTGTTGGCTCTGCCTCGATGGTTGGGTTACTTCCACATCTCTAACTAGACAATCCTATATCATATGCCCTGTCTACCTATGCCTGTAGTAGACTCTATCCTCCCATTGTAACCTAGACGGTCCTATTACTAACACCGATGCTGAGATATGGGCTCCAGTTGGCAGAAAACTATAGCCTCTACCTCTGCTGGATGTCCATTGCGTCTGAGCATTAAACCTCTGTGGTTGTACTGGTGCAGTAAACCTTAGTTTCTTAAAACTTCCAGACTTCTGACCTTGGAACAATGTAGGTACTCTCCTATTGTTCGCCTCTTGTTTCTCAGTTACAGACCTCTCTATCTGCCTAACTGACTCCACAAAGGTGGAAAACATCTCTCTATTCTCTAGAGTAGATATAGGTGTGGTTAATTCAGCGTTCAGACCCTTCTCAAAATGCCAAATTCTCTCCTCATCTGTAGTAGCCATATGTGGAAAAAATTGCAAAAGCTCCATAAACTTAGCTTCATACTCACTAATCTTCATCGGTCCTTGTCTAATCTGCTCAAACTGTGAGATATTCTCATCCAGATAAGTCTTGGGAAAGTATCTACTGACAAACTCTCATCAAAATTCCTGCCATCTGACCTCAACACTAGGTCTTTTCTCTTCTTCAATGGCCCACCAATGGCCAATGCTTCATTTCAGAAGGTACATAGCATACTTAACTTTATCAGCCTCTGGAATGTCAAGGATCCTAAAGGATTTATCTATCTCCGTAAGCCATGAATCTACGTCTTCTGGGTCTACTGTTCCAGCATATTTAGTAGCTCCTACCTGGCATAATCACTCAAAGGTCTTACCAAATCCATGTCCCTCATTAGGAACGGGTACCCTAGGTGTTGGTGCTAGTATCGGGTCAGCTATATGCGTCATTGTAGTCATAATCTGTCCAAAAAGAGCATGAAAGGCTCGGTTTTCTAGCATAGCTTGGTCAACCTGGGGATTCTCAGGTATTGGTTCTTCTCTAGCCTGATCCCTTACACCACCTCTGGGTGCATCAACACTGCTCTTAGCAACATGTTCTTCATGCGCTCTATCCATCTTCTAGTTTTACTTCTCTTGTATGAGGAGAAGTCACTATAAGATAAACTGGAGGACACTAGAATAGACTCAAAACTAAATCCTATGTCCATGTAGACTCAACAAACCTTAGGCTCTGATACCAAAACTTTGTGATGACTCGATAACAAATCAAGCCATTACCAGTAACAATCGCGGAATAACCATAAGCAGCGGAATTAACAAAATCACTAAGAATTAAAACCATTTTTCAAAGAGATCCTTTCCACAGAAACTCTTTAAGAAGTAACCAAAACTTTATATACAACAAGGTTCATATTGTACATACATTGTACCATCTCATCTCAAGGATAACAAATACCAGTTGCTTTACTTAAACATATACAACAACAACATAAACCCTTGAGGTAAACAAATCAAAATCTCAAGTTGTTCATAAAAACCACTAAGTACATTTCCCTCAAGGACATGAGAGTACATATACAACACATATGACTTCTCTCTACAAGAAACGATAGACAATACACTCAACCTGAGCTATTACTATTGTCCCTACTGATGGGGTCCTTCCTCTATAGTTCGGTTTCTACCTCCTCATTCGTGTCCACCTAAAAATTATGGATCCCACGGGGTGAGACTATAGTCCTAGCGAGAGATATAACTCTCTACCAAGAATATTACTATCACATGAAATAGTATAAAAATTGAGCAGAGGATACCTTATGCAAGTAAGCATGTTTATTTACAATATAAAGTAATAACATTGATAAGATAGCTCAACTATTTATAATAGAGTTATAAACCATCTATTTTCTTTATAAGAAATATGAAGAACATGTATGACATCTGTCAACTAAGAGGTATAAAAATA
This sequence comes from Alisma plantago-aquatica, assembly GCA_963693085.1. Classification (NCBI taxonomy): domain Eukaryota; kingdom Viridiplantae; phylum Streptophyta; class Magnoliopsida; order Alismatales; family Alismataceae; genus Alisma; species Alisma plantago-aquatica. The sequence continues at coordinate 636,280,178 of OY856415.1, forward strand.
ATGAACATCAACCAATGTTTTCCATATTCTATCCTTAAGCAAATACGTTACACAACTGATTACATGTTCACATTCACACTTATGCCCAAAGGAGATGAGGTATACCTGTAATGACCCCGCCTCCTGGTAACCCCCAATTAAGGAAGATTGAAAGGTCAGAGCCATTAACCAATAACCCGGATCAAAGGTTCGACAAATAATCAATAACAATTAATAAACTTTACCAACTAAACTGAAAAATGGTATAAAATAAAACTTTGTTTCCCTTTTAAAATCTGGGATTTCTACACTTATATCCATGAAGATGCTAATCTAACTAATCCTCCTGTGCACGTTATTTCTCATTTAATTCCACATATGTCGCTTTACTGTTTGTTCTTTTCATTTGTACCTAAAATGCCAACAAACAAAACGTCGGTCAGTAAGAAGCTGGTATGTGGGGGAAACAATAATCATTCAACTACAATAACAAAGTAATCAACCAATTAGCATTTAACAGCCAAGATTAAATTTAAAACCATACTACTCAATCCTTTCCTATCCCCTAGCTCTGTGTTGTCCCTGCAGCAGACTGAGATACTACCTCTCTCTTGGTAGATCCTTATTAAACCCCACATGATCCTACTTAACATGTAGATCAATATCTAGGGTTGAGTCACATGGCACTACCCATAGGTAGTCCAATTCCTGACTCAAAGTGACTTGATGGACCTACCCCATTGGTAGCCATATACTAAGTCATCCAATGACCTAATGGCCTACCCCATTGGTATCCATGTACTAGGTCAACCCATTAAGCTACAGAGGGGACTAGGATCTGAGCTAGTAGGCACATCTCTTATGTGATAGTCATATTCACATTATAATTTGCATGAATTAAATTCATCCAACAATTAATTCAAGCCATGATGTAAACATCGATAAAATCCTCGGCAACTCATGCGGGATAATCATAAGTGTAACCACATACCTGTCAAGTCGATGTGAGACAGAAATAATCCAATCAACCAATAGGCAAGCAAGCATTCAATAAGATCCTAAAACAATTATACAATTTCCTTTTATTTCTCATTTCATCAAGATCTATTAAATCTAGCTCGCTTCCTAGGGTTTCTAGTCCACTTTTAGGGTTTCCATTGCAATTAGGATTTCCCTTCATCTTGTACTATTTTAAACCCTAATTATCTCAATATCTAATCCTCAGTTTCAGATTAAAGGTATAATTGCCCATTAATTAAGCCCCTTAAACCTCTTTTACATTAAAGCTACTATTTTTATCCTTTTAATCCATGACAAGATCATTATATGCATTTATCATCAATTCATAGTTCATTATGGTCCAAATCACATATGAACTCGATTTGCCATTAATCCCACCTTTTATTCATGGGAAAACCCTAATTACTACATTTAGGGCATTTATCCACAAATTAGGAACTTTAATGCTCGAAATATCTTATAACCATGAAAACTCAGTTCGATACATGAAATCAAATAATTAAAGCCATTAGTAGTCCCAATTACCATCATTAGGGTTTCAAGGCCCAATAAAGCCTATTTATGCACATAAACTCTAAATTAAACTAATTATATGCAAAGTTCATCTTTATTGATATTAATGTTACTTTTCATCATTAACATGTTAACATCAACTTTAAACACTCATTTAACCCTTTCTAATTTGTTAATCATCAAAGGTTAGGGTTTTTCATTTATTAAACTATTAAATATGGAATCTTTATATACTATTTGAATTTCAATTAGAATCAGGCTCTAAATATATTTTTATTAGATTCCCCTCATTTTTCTGAGCAATTTTCGTATTTTGCATGTTCTCATCGGAGCTACCAATATTTAGATACAAATTTTGCAATAAATCACTTACTCTGGCCAATAGCAAGCTGCCACGTGACTCCTTCCATGCAATGTACTCGATTGACTTTAGAACATAATCAAATGTCTCTTTTACCCCTCACTTAAGTTGTCGATCCTTTGTTACTCTGAGGGTAGAACTGTCCAATACCCATCCATCCTTCTTCAACCTCGAGCAGTAGGTTCGCAGTCGCCCTAGCCGCCGATCTGAGGCCTTGGCGTGCTCTTCCTTGCCCCTCTTGGCCTCGACGGTCATCAGGGAGGGTGCTCTTACCCCCGCCATACCCTGGAACACGCAAAGCTTCTCCAAGTTGTGGCCACAATGGCCGTGAGAAAGCCCAGAAGGTCTGCGGCTCAAACTACATTGCAGCCATGTTGTAGGATCTTCTCCCACCTTTCCACGGCGTGAACCTCCTCGGAACCCTTTCCCTGCCTCTGCCACATCCCCACGTGTCCAGCCACACCTCGACCCATGGCCGATACGTCTGATCTAAGGAGGGCCAATGCTGTGATCTATAGCTAGGTCGCATCCCCTTTGCAGGTATTGTGCGGGTTTAGAGTAGGAAGACAAGGGTAGAGCTTTCTTAGATCACTTGTGGGAGCATCAAGCCACCATCCAGGACCCTCCTTGATCCTCCGTTTACACCACAGTTCTCCCTACCTTCTTGGTTAGGGTTTGCTCAAAGAAGAACAAGAAGAAGATGGGGAATAGAGAGAAACGTGCGAGATATCCCCTTGGGGTCGACCCTGGGCTATTCCCTTATATAGGGGTGAGTAGCAATGCCCTATGACGTTCCTCCAAGAGAAATCAAGCTCTCTCTCATAAGGAATCATATTCCTTCATGGAGAAGTAGTTCTTCTCACTCCTATTTACTTCCATGATATTCCTTATCTCATGGAAACTTTGAAATATGAGAATTATTTCTTTCACTCTCTTTATACTTGCCTCTTAATCATTGGTCACGAAATTCTATTTTTATTTAATAGAAAATACTTCCCTTTTTATCAATATCACAAAATTCCTTAATAATGTATCACATTATCCTTTTATTTTGCAAATTTGGTATTTTCTCATTCCTCTTTCTTCATTGGGACTCCTTAGATCCCAAGAAACTCCAATAATTCGAAATTCCTTTTTAAGGAATACTCATGATCCTTCTACATGCATCAATATGCATTATTTCACATTAAAATACCTCTTTTTGAGGATTTCTTTTTATTTCTCTTTTATTTTCCTCATCAGTATTCATTTTATTATTAGGAATCCTTGGGATATGAAATCCCACTAAGGATAACTCAATCACACCTCTTTCCACTTATTTTCCACATTTTATCATTATTTTCAATTTCTTTCATAACAAGGAAATACTTAATTGGTCTTTTCTTTTCTTATTGCATTCTCTATGCAACTTTGGACTCCTTGGGACCCAAGGAACCCAAGAGGCATGAAATCCACCTTTGGATTATATTCTTTTGCCTTCTAGAGGTTTCCACATCTCTCTTTTCTCCAAAACTCAATTATTAACTTATTAATTGAATTTCCTTGTTATTGGGCCCAATAGCCAATAAAGCCCACAACACAATCATCAAGGCTATTGTAAACGAAATCCATTTTTTCAAAATATATTATATCATTATTCGGTCAAATATGAGAAATTACATTTCTCACCAAAGGAACCCAAAAATTGGGGTTGTAACAATACCACTCATACTCTTACCGACCACTACTAAGTCGAAATCGATATCATACAAGGTCAATGGCAGAGCCGACTATCAAGACATCACCTGTCTCAGTCTTTACGAGATAACTGGGAGGACATCTTGTATCAACTGTAATTAGCTTACCAGGGTATACGGGTATCTTCACTATAGAGTTATAGCCGCAACATGTACTCTCTTTGGGAGAAGACCACTGAGCTTTCTTGGATTATTTTTCATCAGGAAGTCCACTGAGCGATCCTGGTTTAGTTTCATCAGGAAGTCCACTAAGCAACCTGGTGTAGTTGGGGAGTCCACTGAGTAATCCCGGTATAAAAATTACATATTCAATAATATGTATACCGAGTTAAAACTTGTTTAACCATTCAGAAAATCCTGACACTGAATGGATCTATGGTCTGGAAAACTACATGATAACATTTTACTTGATTAATTAAGTTTATTACAGTATATTTTAGCATCAATCAAGTTATAAGAAAGAATTATACCAGATGCTACAAAGAAAGGTATAATATGTTTCTCTAGTACTTTCATGATTCTTTGAAACACATATAACACTTAGCATCTCAATCTCTTATCATCATCATGCTTGGGTATTCAAACCCTTAGTTCATCACTGAGTATTGTTGCTACTTATTAGGTAACCATTACCTCTAGGTCATCAGACGAATGTATACATTATACTTGTTGCACAAATAATTCACATAGTTCACAAAGCCTATTAAATATGTATCATATAAACATCATAGCTCTTACTTGGCTATGATCAACACCTCATGATACATGCATGGTTAGTATACCATGCTAACAACAATATCAAATACATATCATAACCATGTAATGCAAAAGAGATATATCCCTCCCATTATTTAGGGTTAGGGTTTTCCTTCATCTACCGATTAGGGTTTCAAATCATCTCATCACCCATTCTTAGGGTTAAGATTTACCCTTATTAACCAATTAGGGTTTCAACTCCTCACCATAAACGATTAAGCCCTAATTCATTCTCCATTCATAATAGGAGTATCAACATATACCTATTACATGGTTAACATTTAAATCTTAGTTTCTCTCTCATCTTCACTAGGATGTTGATTTCACCATAATTTAATTAAGTTGACTCAATTCTCCTCTTAAAGTACATTAGCTTACAAGTATCAAATTGCATTAAACTCATTGCATCTTAATGTTGCTTTTAACACAACACAAAACATATGTCACTCAATCAAGTACATATGATTGAAGGATTCCCACCATATCGGGTCAAGATGTGTGTATGCTACCATATTGTGCTTAAGTTACAACCTTAGTCATCATATCATGTATCCATATCAGGCATTTGGTGTAACCACATCAGCATATCGTGTTTTAAGGTGTATCCTCTAATACCATAATGTGTACTCATATTGGATTGTCTATCACTTTAGAATTTATCATCTCAAGTTAGAGATTCTTAGCTTCATATTGTGTATGAGCTAAATGCTTGACCTCATATCGGGTATAAGGGTATACTTGATACCATGTCGTGCACAAGCTGTGCACCATGTCGGGCATAGGATATATTCTTTATCATGGTATCGTTCAGGTAGTATATACACAATACAATATCGGGTTTCTATATTGGATATATCTAGTTACCATGTTGGTTGACATATCGGGTTAGCATGTTGGTTAGTCCATTATGCTCAAACCTTTTATACCTTCAAAGAATCAGTCCCATCATATATTTGAACAATTAGTTAGATATCTGATTGAACTCTTTTATAAGCAACCTTTTACATAAAACGATAGGGGTATGGGTTCATAAGCATGTCTGGTTTCACTTCCTCATCTAGGGTTTCAACATCATATCAGTTAAAGTGTTCAATTAACACTATATTGTGCATGAGGTATGATATTAACCTTATATTGTGTATAAGGTGTAGGTAGGTACCTCCCATATCATTCATGATATATCACCCATATCGTTCATGTGGTATCACTCATCACTATATCGAGTTACCCATCATCTTGGGTTCCTTATCGGGTTTAAGGTACTTCAATCCTATATTGGTTTGTACCATGATGATGTCACCATCATCAACCTCTAGTCTATTATTCATACTTCCCTAAACAATGGACAACAATCCTAACATACGTTTGGAACTCAAAGGAACATCAATTAATCATAAGAACTCAAAATTGAAAGTAGATCAATAAGTTCAATAATATTGAAAGTGAATAATTACATGGGTTTAAGTTATATAACCCACCTCAAGAACAACTTACAAGCTCCAAAATCCAACTCTTCACGTTCCCAAGCTTGAAGATGAGCTTATTAAAGGTCCACTACTTGATCTCTTTAGCAATTTGTACGATATCTTCACCACTTGTGGCTTATATGCCTCACTTGTGGCCGATATCACCTTGCTAGGTCGATATCCCTTCTCTATGGCCGATACCAAGGCTCTAAACGAGACACTCCTTTACTTCTGCATGATACTAAGATATTGTGCATGATATCTAAGGGAAAGATGATAGTAAGATCTGAAATTTTTCTAATAGGTGAAGAGAATGGTATTTATAGTTGTGTTTTATGAAAAAGAGTGTAAGATTCGTCATCTTCTTATTAATACTAAGTGCCACATGGCCATGCATAGATTGACACATGTACTTACATGCATCCAATATTTATCTTGCCATGCAAAAAATAAAACTTGAGGATAATGTAAGGGATAAGGGTCGCCCCCTTTGGTTATCTTCTAGGGCAAGCTATTTCCACTCACATTATTATTATATTCATAATTCAATACAACCTTTTCCAAAGAAAAGTTGCAAACCGATACAGATGACTTCCTTGAGGTGTTTAGACCATCATGGCCTTTTCCAAGAGTCAACAAACCTATAGGAGACTCCCTCTATGACTCCTTGGCCGATAGGGGCTCCATATCAAGTCCACAACTCGATATGACTCATACAAGGCTATAACTACACTACTTCCTTAGTCTTTTCATCACCAAGAATATCATCCCTCAAAGATGATTCCAACATGGTGTATCCTTCTTTATCTCTCCTATAGATAATACTAGGAAGGAGTAGAGACACTCTAGAAATGGTAATTTAAATATCAACCCTTCATTTTAGATAATTTACAATTTGTACCAAAATTGGTGCACAAAGCACTTAACATTATTCAAACAAGTTATAACTTGGAATTTAAGCTTTCCACAAGCCACCACATAGCATCATTCTCTCTATTATGATGTTTAAAACACTTAAGGTACATTTAACATATGAAATTTTGCAATATAACCCCTCATATTTGGTAAATTGCACTTTTCACTCAGACTATCATATAATACACAATTAGTTTGCAAATAATCTTAAACTTGAAAATAAACTTCACAAAGAGTCTTAATTACTTTCCAAAAGATCAGAACAAGTTTGTAAATAACTTAATTAAGCAAAACTTCTAGGGTTAGACCATAAACCATGTCAGGGATGTTACAGAGATGACCTGTTTGGGCATCCCGATAGGTGGTTCAATTGTTGAGACGACCGTTTGGGTGGTCAGGTAGATCAAGGATCGAATTGGATCAGTTCTAACCTTGAATAGACTGGTTCAATATGATTGAATCGATCAGTTCATCTCAACTCACCGAGCAACCTTCTAAGAGAGTGAGACGGCCCAGTTGAGGTTGAACAAAGGTTTGAGATGTTTCCTGAAAGTTTCAATTACATATACTTGGAAAGCAAGTAAAATTAATATGTATTAATCGGAACATAAATTTTCAAAAAATTTTACAATTGGAAACTGCCAAATAGCTATTTGGCAGTGCGAGACGACCGTCTCACATACCAGATGATCATCTAGGTGTATAAAACGACCATTTCGGCTGTTACTGGCTGTAAAAGTTCAAGTTCTTCCATTCCTTTCCACTTGCACGCAATCTCGTACATATTGGAAACCCTGACCCTAATCTCATATATAAAAAGTGGGGTACTGGGGGCTTCCCAAGACAAAACACAAACAACTAAGAATCAGTTCCTCTAATAACTGTTGTCCTCTCTAGTTGTGGTAACCAAGAGAGCCCAGGCAAGTCCTATCTGATAGGGAGGGATAGCCTATGGGAGAGAAAAATTGAGAAGTTGTCATTGGTGGAGAGCAGGTTGGTGACTAGTACACCAACAAAAGGGACAACTCTTTCCTGTCTATTCTTATTAAATGCCATGAGTTCTAGTTGGTCTGTGTGGACTACTCTAGAGGACGGAGTCCTTTGGCTACTGCTTAGAGAGAAAAGTCAACCTACATGTAATGACCCTCACCTGGATTATGACTTAACCCTATTTGTTTTGGATAATTAAGTTTCTTAGAACTTTAATATAATCCTCTAAGGTGTTTTGTTATCATGTGACACACTTATGCTTGAAGTTTGGTCCTGATTGAATGTTGTTTGAGCAATGTTCCTTTGTTTTGGACCAAAGTGCAATTTACCCAAGATAAGGGGTTATATTGAAAAATTCCAAATGTTGAACATGCCCTAAGTGTTTTAAAATCATAATAGAGAGAATTATGCTAAGCGGTGGCTTGTAGAAAGCCTAAATACCAAGTTTGAACATGTTCGAATAATGCTAGTACCTTGTGCACCAATTTTGGTACAAGTTGTAATTTACTCAAAATGTGGGGTTGATATGAGATTTTCCACATTTAGAGTGTCCCTACTCCCTCCTAGTATCATTTAGAGGAGAGATAAAGAAGGAATCACCATGTTTAAATCATATTTGAGTGATGGTACTCTTGGTGATAAAAAATCAAGAAAGTGTTGAATGTGAAACCCTAAATTGAGCATGTATCGGGTTGTAGAGTCCATATGGGAGTGCCTATCGGTCAAGGGGCCATAGAGGGGATCCCATATCTGTTTTTGAACTCTTGTCCTTGTCCATTATGGGAAAATAATCTCAGGTAGGTGATCCATGACGAGTTAGATGCTCCTTGTAAAAATTGTATCGGTTTGCATAGATTGTGAGATAAAGATGAGATATCATATCAAACAAGATAACTAATGGCCAAAATATCATATCTAGATTATCCTCAAGTGTTTCTTATGTAAATATAAATATAAGTGCATGCAGGGACACGTGCCAACCATGCATGGACATGTGGCACCTAGTATCTTAAAATGATAACACCTCATATACACTTTATTTCATGAACCTCAAGTATATATACCCTTCCTCTCACCTATTAGTGAACGTTTTCAAAACCTACCACCTCCTTGCTCTAAGATATCATGCATAGAGTCTTGGTATTGTGCATAGGTGAAGTGGTATCATGCATAGGGCCTTGTTATCGGCCATAGCAAGTGATATCGGCCACAACAAGTGATATCGGCCATAGCAAGTTGATATCGACCATAGTGGAGTGAAATTGACCACAAGTGAAAGGGATATAGACCACAAGTGAGGGAATATCCTACATGAGTAGGGATGTATCATGCAGGATGCTAACGAACAAGAAGGATCTCAAGTCTTAACCCTAAGGTAAGGCTATGACCATCTTCAACCTTGGATTAAAGAATGAATCTAGGGTTGAGATCTTCCTTTCTTTTCTTCTTCGCCAAGTTCTTAACTATGGTGATTCCTTGTATACGAAGGAGTTGTGAATGAGCCTTGGACTTTTTATAACATCTTCAACCTTAGTAACATGAGTCTTTGGATCTTGGATATTTGCAGTTGTTCTTAAGGTGGGTTAAATAACTTGAACCCAAACATGTTAATATTCACCATCTTTCTTGCTATATTTGATGATCTACTTTCAATTCCAAGATTTTCTTGAATACTTGATATATCTATGAGTTCTAGTAGTTTCTTAGACCTGTTATACTTGTACTAGAACAAGTAGAATGAATATATAGAGCTTGAAGATGATGTTATCACCTTGCAAAGTGATATCGGGTTCAAGCACACAAGCAAGCACCTCTAACCCGATATGGTGATGTACATACACCACTAAAATGATATGGATATAAGTTTATACTTCCTTACATGATATGGTAATGTAGTATACACCTCTTGGACGATATGAGGTCAAGAATACACCTCTTTGCCCGATATGGTGTGAAGTACACGCACACCTCTTTGCCCGATATGGTGTGAAGCACACACACACCTCTTTGCCCAATATGGTGTGAAGCACACATACACCTCTAAGGTGATATGATAAGCACACATACACCTATAAAGTGATATGGTGAGCAAGCACACACCTCTTACCCGATATGGTAAGTAAGTATACACCTCTTACCCGATATGGTAAGCACACATACACCTCTAAGGTGATATGGTAAGTCGATATTGGGTTAAGCATACACCTCTTGGACGATATGGTGTTGAGCACACATCTCTAAAATAATATGGTGGGTAACCCAATACACTAGATGAAAAAAGTGGTAAGGTGGTTAATACCCTAGAACATGTAATGGCCAATACATTAAAGTATGATGTGGCCAATATCTTCAAGTGAGTTGAGGATGTTACACCCATGTATGGTGAAGGTGATACACCATATGATTGGTAAGGTTGATACCTTGATGGATAAGGGTATGAGGGATATGATGATGCCTAGCTCGATATACACCTAACCCAATACATGTGTTCAACTTGACATATATGATTCAACCCGATACACCTAGTAAAGGTGAGGACAAAACACTCTTAGGAGTGATGAGTATAACACCAAGTAATTGTGTACCTAATACCTTGATAGGTGAAACACCTAAAGTGGTTGATAATGGTCAACCCTATATCAACAATGCCTTAAACCGAGATGAGTCCATACCACTTAATGATAGTTGGGTAATTCAATTGTATGACTTATGATCAATATACTATAGGATAAAAGTGATGAGTTAGTGCATGAAGTATTAGGATGGGAAATACCCTAATACAAGATAAGTTGATGAACTTAAGTAAGATAAAAGTGAGAGGTGACAAGATGTTTAATGGCCTTGTGAGCCATGTGAATAGTTGTTGCCTAGTGAGAGGTGACAAGATGTTTAATGGCCTTGTGAGCCATGTGAATAGTTGTTTCCTAGTGAGAGGTGACAAGATGTTTAATGGACTTGTGAACCATGTGAATAGTTGTTGCCTAGTAAGTGGTGACACGATGTTGATCCAGAGATTGATGTAAGAGATGGTAATGTTCAAAATAAACCAAGTAAATAGGAACCCCGTAACATAGTAATAATAATAAATGGTCACAAGGATAATAATGAAATCTTGGTCACACATACATTGTGGGCATTTCCAAATAAGGGCTATAGTGTTTTTAATATGCTAAAAAGAAACATGAGGAATACTTGTATCACATAAAGGATGTGAATGTGTATGATGGTTCAATTGAGGTATAATGCCTAGTAAAAATGATGTGGTATTCAGTGATGAGTTTAAGGGATTGATGTCCCATAATGAAAGTGAAAGGGAAACATAAAGGTATTTCCACTACTATGGAATTCTTAGCAATATGGCCATGAGCTCACAGGATTGGTATAATCCAATACCTGGTTGTACTCTCAAAGTGATCTCATAGGATTGGATCAGTCGAATACCTGGTTGTAATGTCACAGGATTGGCACAGTCCAATACCTAGTTGTGATCTCATAGGATTGGTACAATCCAATACCTGGTTGAACTCTCACCGGATTGGGATAACCCAATACCTAGATGAACTCTCACAAGATTGGGATAAACCAATACCTGGCTGTTATTACATGATTGGTACAATCCAATACCTGGTTGTTATCACAAGATTGGTACAATCCAATACCTAGCTATAATATCACAAGATTGGCACAATCCAATAGCTGACTGTTATCACAGGATTGGTACAATCCAATACCTGGTTGTTATCACAAGATTGGTACAATCCAATACCTGGTTGTTATCACAGGATTGGAACAATCCAATACCTGGCTGTAATATCACAGGATTGGTACAATCCAATACCTAGTTGTAATATTACAGGATTGGTACAATCCAATACCTGGATATAATATCACAGGATTGGTACAATCCAATACCTAGTTGTACTCTTACAAGATTGGTATAAAACAAGAACATGATGATATTATCACAGGATAAGCTTGAGATGTTGGTATAATATGATGGGTAAATGATACACATGTTCTTCATATTCCTTATAATGTGAATAGATGATTTACTACCCTATCATAGATAGTTACAATGCTTTAAAAGATGATAAATGTTCTAATCTACTTATCCATAGTGATTAACCTTGCTTATTAATATAAAATAACCTATGCTTAGTTTTATATTGTTTACCTGTGATAATAACATTGTTGGCAGAGAGTTATATCTCTCGTTGGGACAATTGTCTCACCCTGTGGGATCCACATTTTTTTAGGTGGACGTGCACAAGGGGGTAGAGACCGTACTGCAGAGGGAGAACAACAACATTAGGGATAGCAGTAACATCTCATGTTGAGTGTACTATCTGTCGTGTCTTGTACATAGAAGTCCTATGTGTCATCTCTGCACTCTCAGGTCCTTGGATATAGTACGTGATGGTTTAATGAACGATCTAGGATTTGGCTTGAATGCCTCAAGGGTTTCATGTTGCTTATGTATATGTTTTGGCAAAACAACTATTATATGTTATCCTTGAGATGATATGGTACAAAGTATGTATAATGTGAACCATGATGTATATAAAGTTTGGTTCTTTCTTTAAAGAGTATTCTAGGAAATGGATCTCTTTACAAAATGGTTTTAATTTTAGTTATTTTGTTAATCCATTGTTTATGATTATTACACATTATCAGTAACGATTTGGCTGTCAGTTTGGTCTTGGTCATTACACTGGAGTCTGTGGTGAGACCACTAGAATTGCTTTAGAGGTTGGGCAGATGATGTGTGTGGTGAAGACTAAGAGCTACACAACTACCATCCAAGAGAAACTTGTCAGCAGTTGTAACGAAATGAGTTTTGTCACTGGACTTTCTCCAAGATCAGGTATAACTCACTAAAATCATCATTCCTATTTCATAGTAGTTGGTATGATATTGTTGTTATGAAAATACAGATAGATTAAATTGTTGTTTTTGGTGCTGTACTCTATGCATGTATTTCTTGATGGTGGTATCAAAGCCACATCAATTTACTATGTTTTACATATGATGCCAATATTTAAACTGCTCTCATATGCTTATCCAATCAAAGACCACATAATTACAAACTTATATATATATATATATATTTATATATGCAATTTACATGTGTCGCCCTAAAAGCAATTTTGATGGTTTATGTGTAGTGTGGTTATGGTTAATACCCTTTCTCTGTGTGTGGTTCGACAGTTTGGTTCCTGATTATCTTGGTCTATGTACCATGCCTCTACCTCCCTCTTTTCAATGCAAAGTAATTCTTTCCTATCGTTTCTCCCCTCGAAATTAACTCGAGGTTTCTCTTATTCAATGTAATGAAGTAGCAATAGGATAGTTTATTTTCTTATAACGACGTCAAAGATGTTCATCGCCGATTGAGATGACCAGTTCATGAGACGAGTCGACCATCTGGAGGACCATGATGGACATGACGATGGAATCAGACAACTGACTGGTGGTCCCAACCAACCGTTTGGAAGGAGTCTAAAATTGGTTGGATAGGAGGCCAGAAGACCATCCCTAGAGGCCCCACCGACCATTTAGAAGGAGTCTAAACATCAAATGGATAGGAGGAACAGCTGACCGGTCAAGAGGAAAGACGAATGGTTCAAGGGTTGAACTAATGTACCCATATTAGCAAACATAGATCTACATCAACAGTGGGTTTCTACATGTGATGTGATGATTGACCTAGGTGGTAGTAATTCCTTATGGCTCCAAGGAATTACAAGTAGACATGACCATAACCATCTTTTTTTGTTTTGTATTGCATGTTTATATTGTGGGATATAGCATGTATATGATACATACTATAAATGTAGTGATTGGATGCAATATATGTATATATATGATATATATAAAAACCCTCAATCAAACATATTAAGTGTTAGATGTTTTCCAATAGTAGTACACATGAAAAACATGTTTTTCCAAGCATAGGTTACACCAAAGAATTGTGTGTCATCTACCTCGTGGAAGTGTGATGGTAGTAATGCAGGTTCTGCTAAAGCGGGGTGCATTATTATCGTATTAGCTATTGGGTCATGCTTAACTATTGATTCTTAGAGAGTCTAATCCCAGAAGCATATAGATGATTATGGTAAGGAGTTGAACATATCATCAATCCAAGAGTTGCATATGATGCAATTGGCATGACTTCCTACCTTAATGGTTGATTATGGACGCTGGTGTAGGATGGATAATAATTGAATCATTTTGGATCTTGGCTTATTAGAAAATTGTTCACCACAATTTTCCAAATTGATACTTCAGGGTTATCAATTTGAAAAAAAATTTGATAACAATAATTAATTAAAGACCTAATTATTATCCCCCAAATCTAATCAAATAAAATCAAATCAAAAATGATATTTTGACAAAATTGCAAATTCTTTTGTACACCGAATGGCAACAACAAACAAGCACTTTTCCATTGCGATCTGTCCTTGAGAAGGACAAATCATACGGGGTTTGATGTATTCAATTAGGGTCAATCCACAGGGTCAAGGAGTGGTAAGTGCTAAGAACTTAGAACATTGGCTCAATTACACCAACCAAAGAGCGAGACTAAGTTTGGTGTTCCTTAAGGAACAATGTTACTCCAACTAATCAAGCAAAGTAAAATAAGAAAAACAAAGCAAAAAGTAGATCAAGAGAACAAGTAGAAACAAAGAGTAATATAAAAATATGAACAGGAAACTTGGATTGGGTTTCACCATCTAAGGTCTCTTACCAACACGCAATACTCACACACATTGTATACCCTTACCAAGATTATAAGAAATCATCATATATGTCTATTCCCTCCTCTTTTGAGCTTAGAATAGATCTAGACTACAAGGTTGTCTCTCTCTTGAGATGGAAAATAAACAATCACAAAAATTAACAAATGATTATTAGATTAAGCATTCCAACATTCTCATGCATTCATGCAACTCCATAGAACTTATATAAGGCTAGTACTACTCGTTCGAGGCACTAAGAATCCAATAATCACAAGATGGTAGCTAATCATACAAGTGAAATATTAATACCAAGAGCATGGAGATAATCATGGCTAAGAGTATATATTTGATATAAGTATTAACATGTTGGGAGAGCCTTACTGGCTACTCTTGACCTAAGTTAGATGTTTAGCCACTCATGTTCATGAGCAACATTACATATTTACAAGCGTAGTGAGAAATGAGAGAGAACTACGAAAAGGATGAATTAGATGGAGAAAAATGAACATATATAGAGCAGAAGAAGGGAGATACACCAACTCACCACAAATGACCAATGATGATGCACATGTCCTTCATATATGTATCTAGTGTGGAGGGGCGGCTAGTCCTTCTTTCAAAGGATAGGTCGATGATGTTGGTGATGTCTTAGATCCTCTCTCTCCTCTTGGACTTTTATCTTCAGAGATCTAGGACTAGTGAAATGGTTGGATGGGGTCTCTGTGGTGTGTCAACACTTCTTCTTCTCCACTTTTCATGACCCCATTCATGGATGAAATGGATGGCTATTTATAGGCACGATCCCTGAAGTAACTAATGTAAACATTACCGATCATTGATATTATATGGGTTACTTGGTCATTGAACTCATGAGTCTTCATCAATTGCTAAGATTGAGAACTCAATGATCATCTAGATGTATTGGTCGCTTAAGGTGACATGTTCTAGTGGCTGCTTGGGTCTGTGGTCGCTGAAGGTGGCCAATACAGATGACCACTGAAGAGGTAATATCATTGGTCATTGAGGCAAATTTGTCTTATTCTCACAGAGATGCAAATTTCATCGACCGTTGAGATGGCGTAGCTACCATAGGTCACCAAGATGTATGAATATCAATTATCACTATGCTATTGGGGCCTAGTGGCCACTGAGGTACCATCCTGGTAATAGCTTGACTTAGGCTTCACGTCCTCTTAAGAATGATATTATTAGCGATCACCTACTTTCAAGTTCGTTTCTGGTAGTACTCTGTGCAGTCCAAGGAAAAGGAAATGAGATTAGGTGGTTGCATCAAAACTTTCCAAAACAACTAGAATTATCTAGATAAAACATCATAGAGATGATAACATATGGATAAAATAGGCACTCAAATATCCCCACAAAATTGGATGTTATCATCAACCTAGCATCCAAGCTATCATTAAATTCCTATATTAAACCTTTATGAGTCCTTGTCCTCTAAAACAACTACACCTAGGTGGTTTTCAGAACAACACGCAGAAAAAAAAAGAAACACATGGTTATTTATTAGAAACTACTTAGTATGTGTATAAATAAAATATTTGGTCATTACAGGTAGGTAAGTACAAAGAGGAAGTTCCCGCATAAGAGTGGAGAATCAACACATAGGTAATTTCAATAAAATTAAATAAGAGAATGAGGCATTTACACATAAAATAAATGAATGATTTTGCATAGTATTACCACTATTCAACCACAATTTCTCAAAAGAAAACAATTACATGGAGGGAAGACAAACTATGTGTAGCTATAGTAGGGCCCCAAGACCATGGTTCATTGACCTAAATTAGGAACTGATGGAATTCCACAACCTGGGTGGAGCTTCTTGCCACTATATTTATTAAGGATGGAATAACAAACTTCAGAAGAGAAAGCACATCTTTAGAAAGCATGATTATGAATAAGTATCTAAAATAGTTGATTTAGTCTCATACCAACATGCATAATAAAGAGACAAGACATATGTCTAGTAATTAATTACAACACGTGATCAACATGCATGACAGTAGAAATTACAAACCCAATATAATATGAATATGTATAACTTAAAATATTTGAAATGACAACTCACAAGGCATAAAATGGCAAGTTGGATAAAAGGAATAAGTCATATCAAAGAGATGCCTCATTAAGGGAAAATTGTTGTCAAAGTCATACGAATGACCAAATTTCAATAGAATGTGCACAAACTTGTTACCCTATCGTAACATATCCAAGGTCAACTCTAGGTACATGTCGAGTTCAGAACACCTACATGAAACTTCTTTCCTTGATTATGCATGTATAAATGATAAATTAATTTATTTATATGTAAGTATAAGTCCCTAAATCCTAATCTTGATTGTTTATAAATTTGAAGGGTTTAGATGTATAATTTAGGGTCTGAATATTCAATAAACTAATTTCTTATCAAAAAAATACTTTTCAATGCATACTTTTTCCAATTTTTTTTGGGAAATATATTATTCATTATAATTTTTACATGAACATTACATATTATATAATTCTATCGAAGAAGCAAAAGACAAATGATTTCCTTTGATAGGTTTTTGAACTTATGGCATTACATAGTCAATTTAGTCAAACCACGAACTCCAAAAAATTGTGATTTTAAATGGAACTACTATATGAATGGACCATTATGACCCTACCCTGGATGGCAAATGGAAATCTTAAGAAAGGAAAATCATGGTCCAATTGTTTCCATCACATTACTTTAGACATCCCATGAGATTCAACAAATGTCGATCCCCCACCCTAAATAAAACCTCCTAATTTTCCACAAACACAACACAAGAAGCATCATAAGAAAACTCCCTGCCTCCAACTAGTTATATCGGACAATGGAATTGGTCCCATTTTGGTTTAGAGCATCAATGTCCTCCTTCATGGTAGGTTTGGGGAGTAGGTCGGGAACTAGAGGAATAATAAAGGATAAGAATGTGGGGGATGAAACATGATCTCACTTGTTTACCTATAATTGTAGAACTAGAAGGGTGTTTGTTATGACCGTGTCTGGGCATTATTGGTAAATTAGGATTTACCAAGATGATTACATCCTTATTTAGATTGATCATTTCCTAAATATTGTTAAGGATGGTAGTTCAATTATGATGTGTTAAACTTAATTTGAACTCCAAATATGCTATCACTTTGTATAATTAGGGTTTGAGAAAATATAAACCCTAGTCAGCAGAAATTAGGGTTTTCACCAAATAGGATCATGTTGGGGAGGAATGAGAGAGGTAGGAAAAGGATAATGAAAATGGTAGTTGGAGGCTTGAATACCATGTCCATGGTGGGTAGCACGGCCGTGTTATATTGTTGGTGGCTCGGGCATTCTCGACCACATGACCATTTTGGAAGAATGGAACTGTTGAACAAGTTTTGTACTCATATCTAATGAAACCAATTTTCCACAATCTTGGAAGGTAGCATGGCCATGTTGGGTCCATATTAGCGCAGTCGTTGCAGCTTGCATGGCCGTTCTGGGGAATTTTCTCTTCAGCCGACTGTTCTGTAGATTGTTGGATAGTAGTGCACTAATTGATTTTTAATTATTTAATGGTAGCTCAAAACGATCTGAAATTTTAGTTCAACCGTTTTCACTAAATTAAAAACAATGTGATAAATTTTCATATTTTTTAAGAATATTTGACCTCTTAAATAAACAAATTATAGTAACATTTTTCTGACAGAAAGTTGAACTAAAATAAGAAAAAGTATAGTGAGGGGTCAATGTGCAATCGACCCAAGTAGCTCAAATTATCTATATGTTCAACCTAACATACTAGGATCTATCATTATTCATTATTCATTATTCAATCCAAAGAAACGAAATCCTAGAGAGAGAGGGAGAGTTAGGGTTTGAGAGGAGAAAGTGGCGGAATTGTTGATCTAGGGTTTTACTATCTAAGATATGATGAAATCAAGAATGTTTATCTTCTTTGCATATCCTTTCATGGTGAATATTCTATCACATGTCAAAATTCCTTACCTCCTCTTATTTGATCTGAAATGATATCAAATCTCCTTTTTCTCACTCTTTCTTCATAATCCCCCATTTCTAGGGTTTCTGGGTTGAAAGGCAGAAGAAACCAGTGATTTGTTAGGGGTTTTATATGGATTTGATATTTTTAGAGATGGGATACATTTTTAAGGTGTTTTAACACCTTAGTGTGAGTGGGTACTTCCTTTAAATATTATATTGCAGGAAAATGAGTTAAATCATCAACAATCTTCAATTTCTTAGTATGCGACTACAAATCCTAAATTGTTTTTTGATCTAGTTTTTAAAAAATGATATGAAATGGATTCTTCCTATGTTTTGATGAATTGCATATGATAAAATTATATCAAAATGGATACAATCCAACTTAAGAAGAATTCTCTAAGTATTTGCAAATGTTATATGAGTAAATTAAAATTTAGGGTTTTCAACTATGACTGAAATTTCTATATAAATAAATAGAGAAATTCGTCTATTTAAATCTCATTGATTATGAATGATTGTATATCTAAATGCGTAGTACATATATGTCAGATACTATCTTGGATTTCATGTGATGTGAATAGTGTTCACTTGATATCTCAGTAATGAGGGTGAAACCCTAGATGAGTGGAAAGTTGGAAATGTGTAAATAGATATTGTGAAATTCATTTGAAGTGATTTTCTTAACATCATAGACTTTATTTATTCAATATTATTCTTGATTCATGATATCTCAATGAATGGCATGGAAACCCAAATTCAGCTCAATTCCAGGGTTTCATACATATGTTGATTGTATATGAATTGTTGATAGCAATCTTTATTCAATGAATGTTTTTTTTGGTAATTTTATTCAATGAATGTTAATGATGCATTAAATCCTTATGTGAGTCAGGTGAGAAGTGAATGAGGTAAATGAAGCCCTAAGGATAGGGTGTTCAATGAATCAAGTATTGTGATATCAATGTTCTCAATATGAGATGTGGTGATGCTTAACAGTTCAGTTGTGGTAAATGTTATCAGATGGTCAATGAAACGAACAGTTTACAAAGCTAAACTAAGATATGTTGATGTAATGATTGAATTGTGAACTTAAAGAGTGAATTAGACGTTTAGTTCCCCTGAACATTGTAGAATCCTCACAAGATGATGCATGCACTGTGGGGAGGAAACAATTTCTCAAATGGAAGTAGTCCAAATTGAGGTAAGCTGAAGTGCACCAGTAGGGTGTGGGGGTCTTGACTAGTAGGGAAAAATCCTTATAGTTGTGTGGTGCCCAACACCAATCGGGGATGCCAGTGGTACCTGTGTTACATGTTGCAGTGATTAGTGGTTAATAGGTCCACTGATGCACAATAAACCTAAGGGCTTTGACTCACTACATGAGTACCCAAGTTGAGAGGTGGAGTCTGAGATATCTAGCCACTCCCATTATCCATCGAGTGGTATACGTGCTGAGGCCCATTGCAGACGGATTCCTACTTGAGAGATAGGCTTAGGAACCTGGGCATGCTTCTAAGCCTTGTACAGTGAGATCGTATCTTAATGAGATTCTTTCACATGTTGTGGTACACCTCATGCGCATTCAAGGCATAATAAGATGAATGAGAGGTTAAACAAGTGTATGCAATTAACAATTATTCTTTGTATGTTTTAGAATTATTAGTTCTCTTTATGATCAATCAAGCATGTTCATATATTCATTCACTCTTATAGATATCTAGAGTGTCTAGCCATATTTATGTTTGTGAAAGATTAGTCTCTTTAAAACTTACTGTTGTTATAATATATATTAGTTTCTCAATAGTATATATGTAATTATATAAGTGCTTTAAACTATTTCTATGAAGTACTCATTCACTGAGAGAATAGGCTCACCCCTCTACTCACAATTTTTTTAGGGATAACTTGTGGACTGAAGATGTCAATGCATCAGAGTAGATCTTCCATAGGAGTTAACTATGAGATTAGTTAAGTTCAATCAGTCCATGTCACTCTAGGTCCTTGTATAGAAGAGAGAGAGAGAGAGTTGTAAATGATGATGTGTATCCTTGTTTCCTTATTAAGAGAGAATGTATCTGATTATCATGTCGTATGTACATAGAATTGTGAGAAACATAATGAATGTTTAGATATGTATCTTTATTGTTGGCATCAGATTAGAGTAATCAAGTCTTAGATTTCTTTGTAAAGTTTGTTCACGTGATTGAATATGAGGAAACAAATATTTTTAAATCAAAGAGAAAGGTGGTAGTGAGCTTTGTATTAAGTATAATCCTCAAATGTATGCCATAATCTCATGATTTGTCATAATTGTGGGATGTGGGTGTAACAGTGTTCAACCTTCCAAGGTGTCGTCTACTAATCCTCAAACTTTTTAACAATTAGAATTGCAACCAGACTATCAGAGGTCTTGTAGTATTGATCCAAAGACCTTAGGGCCAGGGAGAATATCAGAGGACACTACTAGGGCTAACAATTATAGGGGTAGGTGATGAGAAAGATGTTAGGGTCTCACTCACCACTATTCATGTTAGAACTCTCCTGATGGGATTGGGAACTACTATGATCATGAAGATTGAAGAGGCCATGAGGATGGTTCACATCTGTGATAGTGGAGAATAAAGGGTCGAAGAGGTTAAGGAACAAGTTAAAGGTCAGGTTGGGGCAAAATTTCATGACAAAGTAGACATAGTAGATGAGCAAGAGATATCCATGGTATGGAAGGGATTAGGAATATTATCTAGTTGCACTAATGGAAGAAATAGAGTAGTGCTACTATCTAGGATTATATGAGTGTGTAGAAATCAAGGATGAAAGAGCTATGGAGAATGAGTGGAAGAGAATAGGAAGAGAGGAAAATGGATGTCAGTTGTAGAGTAGAGTTTGTTGTTTCTAAGAGGGTGAAATACACTCGAAAGAGGTAGGACATCTGTAACATACTACATCTCAAGCCCTACCCTAGAAGTTTCATCTTTTTGGACGTAGCCAAACAAGGTTGAGGTTAGACCTAAAAGATGTTTAGTATCATCCCAATGAGCTAATGCATTTATATATCACATTAATTTAACCTAATGTTCTAACATTAATCTTATGTCAATAATGGATACATAAAATATGTCACATAACTTATTTTGGTGGTAATACGAGGATAAGGAACTTAATTGGATGAATAATTTAGATAATGGGCCATATGACATATCTTATAAAAATAAGTATCAAAAGTGGAAACAAACTTCAAATTCAAAATCTACATATCAAAATTAGCCTACATATCAAATTTCATCTAATTTGCACACCTTGAAAAATTAGGATAAGCTTAGGAGAGAGAAAATGGGTAAAAGGAATAAGTAATGAATAATTTGATTATAAACTTCAAAATATGGAAATAATGGAAAATTCATATTCAAAACATCAAATATAACTTGTGGATGAAGTTTGGTCCAATTTGGATGTTGTTTGTGCAAGTTATGCAATTTTAGGTACATTCTGGACTTTTCTGCAATTTACACAATTGGGAGGTTTTCTTTGCAAGTTGTCACATGCATTATAATCCTTATATATTCCATTACTAGTCTAGATATTTTGAACCATGGGACACCTAGTTTCACCTTGGTTTGAAGGTGTTTCTCTCCAAGGGCATTATAGGGATTACTCTCTTTATAAATGAGCTTATCTTTAAAAGTTATCAACCAATGGGGTTATTTCTTAGATTGGAGGACGATAGGGATGGCATAAAAGTCTCCATGGCCTTTTAGGACCAACCTTGGATATACATAAACTCTCTATGAGTTGTCCTCTTGCATGGCCATGAAATCCCTAGGCTAAGGACACATAGAAAGTCCTACAGACACCTCATATGCTTGACTTCTTCCTTATATATCCATAAAGGTTTGCATGTATATAGGCACCCTTAGCATTGGACACATGGAAACTAACTTTACACCTCATGCTTGAATTTGTACTTATCCATAAAGGCTTGCATGCCCATGGACACCCTTATACATGACACATGGAAAGTCTCATAGACACCTCATACTTGAGCTCTTTCTTTATATAGCCATATCTACCCCTTTCCAACTCCCAATTTGAAAACTCTTGATCTCCTTTATTTCCTCTAGCTTAGAGCATCATTACTACTCTATTTTTCCATGAAGGTGATGTCCGAAGGTAAAAGGAGGTGCCTACCTTGGTGAAGAAGGCTCCTAGGGTTCCAAATTTCTCTATTTAGGATTTCTTAAGCTCCTCCTTGGTGATTTTGACCAAAAGTAGTAAGTATTCTCCTTTTCTTCCATATTTTCATGTTGTTAGTCTTCCTTCCACCTTCCTCTAGGTTGAAACCATGGCCTTCCATGGTGAAACCCTACCTAGAACCCATAAACACCTCATCTCCATGTTCTTTTGTTAGGGTTTTTCACCTCCAAAGTGGAGAAGGTGCTTCTTTCTTGAGATAGGAGCTTTGTTGGAGAAGCCAGCCTCTGTAAGCTTGGAAACCTTACTTATTGGACCTGTCCACTTTCCCTAGAGGTTCTTTGGAGGCCTAGGCTTGACTTGGACTGTTTAGACTCTGAAGTTGAGGTATGACGCAGCCGTGATTATTCTTATTGAGCAATTTCTCTCTCAAATTGTATGTTTGCAGACCCAATTATTCATATTGATCAATTTGTTTCTCTTGTTTTATGATGTATCCCCTATTCTTCTATGTTGAGAAATTCATCTATGCTTATTAATTCTCTTTGTCCTATGGACATTAGCCTATACACAATGTCTTTTCTTTTGAAAATCATGGTTCATGTGAACTACCTTATTTGATATTGATCATGTGATCATGGATATTATTTTGAACTCTTATCTTATTCTTTGTTCATGATGGAACTCTAAAATATGAAATATGATGTCTTTTTCCCACTTATGAGGTGGATGTATATGTTGGTCACTTATGTGGTGACTAGTTTATATATTCTAACTATACTTTCTACTTGCCTATACATTTAACATGCTATGCGATTTAGTAGCACTAGAGTAGTGTAATTGCATTGGTTTTTATGGTAGATGTGTTATTTCCTGCCAAGTAGATGTGATATTTTCTACCCTTTTGGGATGGAAAGGAACTTCATACCCAGGGCAAGATGTGTGATTCTTGGCCCGTGTTTTATATGGGAGATTGGTAGTATTCCTTTCTCTATCAGGTTTCAAGTTTATGAGAATTGACCACCTTTGTCTTTATATTGTTCTAGGGCTATGTTTATCTCACATGCATGCAGGATGATGATATTGGGTGTGTGCCCTAATTCTTTACATGTGCTTTTGTGGTACAATCTTTACGTTTTATTAATGGCAAGCATTCTTTTGTTATCATATGATTTCAATTCTGTTTCTCTTGATACCCATTTGTGTGGTCCTTATCCTTTCTATGGGAAGCCTTTTATATTTGATGTCCTTTATTCCATATATTGATCAATTTCCTATTTAGTATGCACATACCAGCCTTTGCTGATGTCATCTATTTTCTCTTCTTGCTGGGGTATGCTTTCACCCCTAGGTGAAGGACTTGGATGACAAGGCATGAAGTTTTGGACTAGCTTAAGGAGTTAAAGCATGAAGACAAAGTTGTTATGGTTTAGATTTCCCTCTACTTAGATCCTTATGTTGTATCATACATGTAAACTCTTACATGATATTATGATGTACTTTTGTAATAACCTTGTGATAAATTGAATATAGTAAACATTTTTATTCTATTGCTATACTTTGGTTGTTTTGACTACCATTTATTGAAATTTGAAAAGGTTGCACCTATTCCAACATACCCTTGAGTGTGTTTGGAATGGATGTTTTATTCTTCAAATTTTTTTAGTAGGGGGTGATCATGCCCTCCTTACAACATGGTATTATAGCCCATAGTAGTTGGAATCTGACTATTTCAAATTTGTCTCCCTAGTTAGAATCCTTGCCTTACCTTTAGGTGACATGTTTGCCCTAGAGTTGATCAACGGATGATGAAGGGTTGATTTAGGATCTTATAGTTTCACATTAGAATAATGATGAATAGATCCCTAAAATACTTACAACTAAAATATGCATAAGTAACCATAGTAACTTGAGGTTGTATAGCTTGGCCTTTAGGCAGATACTAGGACATGAAGATGAAAGAAAAGGTGTCTAGAAAGGATCAAGGTTTGGGAGCTGGCAAGATTTTCCTCCGCACCACTATCTTGATTTACAAGGACTCCTGAATCCATATGATACCGACCTGGTCTTAGCTGATATGAATTGTCTGAAATAGCATGCTTTTAGGCAATAGTAGCCTTAGACATCTCTATGATTTATCTTTAGGGACCGTAATATGTTGAACTAGTCTCCTAGGTGTAAAGACTTGTTTGAGGATGTATAAGAGAAAGTTAACCCATAGTTCATAGTTAGTCTTTACAAGTTATGTTTTTTTTTGCATGATGCTTATGTAGTTGGATGTAAGGAAGTGTAGTTGAACCTTTTGTACCTAAATAATAGTTTTGACTTAATAAGATGAATCCTTTAAGGGGTGGTGAACAAGTTGTTTTCTTATATATGGATGGTCTGATTTTGAGGAAAAAATCTTTTTAAGAGGTGGTGTGCTATAACATACTAGATCTCAAACCCTACCCTAGAAGTTTGATCTTTTTAGACGTAGCCAAACAAGGTTGAGGTTAGACCTAAAAGATGTTTAGTATAACCCCAATGAGATAATGCATGTATAAATCACATTAATGTAACCTAATGAACTAACACTAATCTTAGGTTAATAATGGATATAAAATATGTCACATAACTCATTTTGGTGGTAATATGAAGATAAGGAACTTAATTGGATGAATAATTTAGATAATGGGCCGTTAATGGGCCATATGACATATATCATAAAAAGAAGTCTCAAAAGTGGAAAAAAACTTCAAACTCAAAATCTACATATCAAAATTAGCCTACATATCAAATTTCATCTAATTTGGACAACCTTGAAAAATTAAGATAAGTTTAGGAGAGAGAAAATGAGTAAAAGTCATAAGTAATGAATAATGTGATTATATAACTAGGGGTGGCAATAAAACCCATCGCCCATCAACCAAATTGGTCCAACCCGGTCCACACCGCAACACGTGGGCGTCCATTGGCCAAGTGGTAAAATGGGTTGGGCGGAGAAAACAACCACTATTGCCGGTTTGGTTTTGGGAACCCGACAATTCCCATTTCACATAGTTCTCGACACCGACACTTGAGGTGAAAGAGTTGGAGCCCTAGCCGCCGCTTCTCCAATCTCGTCATCTCCTCTGACCCCGTCATCTCCTCCGCTGGTCAGGTCCAACGCTGCTCTAGGATCCCCGTTCGTCATCACTGCTTCTGGATCTTCTTGCTTCCAAGATTCTCGTTGGTCTGGTCCATCACCCCTGCTAATCCCATCATCACCTTCGCTCGTCAGATCCAGTGGCTAATCTCTACTCCAGACCAAGGCTCACGGCTGCAGCAAGCTGCTAAGGTACACATCTCGTTGGCATCCTTCTCCGCCTCGATGGGTTTGGGGAGGATTGTGCCCCTGTGGCAAGTTGCGAGGAGGGTGGCTAAGGAGGTCGCGGCTACAAGCACTATAAAAATGTATGATTTGGCTACAATTATTCAAGCTACACATATTGAATTTATAGTTAAATGTTACTTTTCTTTACAAATCTAAAATTGTAAACAAAAACAATGTAGTTGCTCGTAATTACTACACATTAACTAAATTTAGAAGTAGATTAAAATATGATAATACTCATCCTGACTCTCTGAAATAGCACGCCCTAAAAATTGAAACTTGTTGTGTGCATATTCACTCTTTTCCATATGGGCACAGCCCATTTCGTCATCGATTGATGTGCTACGCTCCATTGCACTTTCACTCCTCCTCAAGACCTCCGCCTCCGTCCACTCTGGTAGCCCCTTCCCTAAGTATGCACCCGTGATTGTAGTCTCTTCCTCACAACCCATCCTACTCCCCCTCACAGCGTTAGCCCCAACCCCTGTTGATCACGCCCCTCACCGTCTTCTCTATCCCCACACCCCATCTCCTCCTCATATTAGCACCTGAACTCCAGATCGCCAGAGAGGAGGTGCAGGAAGGAGAATCTATGTTGAAACAAAAAAGAAGAGAAGGCTAGCTCAAAGTAGAGATGATGTAGCTATGACAACAAATGTTCATTTCATTGATGGTAATTCTATTCAGAAGATTCATTTGACTATGAACAAGTTTCTAGTATGGTTCAAAAAGTTTGTACATCTAAGATGGCTCGCTAAGCACAACAAGTAGTCTTGTTTATGTCACATTATTAATGCTTTCTTCTGTAGAAATAGTCACATCCTTATGATTGTGGAACCCAAAAATTTAAAGTTCATTGAGGGTAACCGTACCCATTGGTCGTGTCCCCATGAATCTAGCAACTAAAGTATTATGTAGTTTTGGAGTTACTTGGCTGTAGCAACTTAGCAATGCAAATAATCTGACATGATATCTATGTTTGTACATTTGCTGCCCCCAATCATGCAAAATTTGCTTTTTTCATGTATGTAGATATAATATCATATATTTTGTGTATTTCGTTTTGCATCTTTGATTTGACTCCATGAGCTTATTATGAGAATCAAGATCACGTCCACATTTTATATACTATGTATATATATATATTCTTTTTGAAGTTTCCTAAATATACTCACACATGACAAGAAGACGCCCTTCCTATTGTCTGTAATAGGTATTGACAAGGATCCCAATTTTTTTCTTTTGTAGTTCATTGTATTACCTGTTATACGTAGCAGCAAAGGAATGAAGTGACTCAGACATGCATCCATGGTCTTTGCATCTTCTCAATACATCCTCTTCTTTACTAGAAGCCTGATGTTTTTTCTTTTGTAGCACCAGTTTGAAATATTGTTTCAGATTTGCAGTATCCTTTTTTTTTACTTCAAGCTTTTGCAATTATGTCTGAAATTAGAATCTACTTATCCAATCTATGTATGTCTTGAAACGTCATGAACTCTTCACTTATACATCTACCACTTACATGGATGATTGATTGCACATAAGTAGGAGCACCATGATTACTAATGCCATATTAAACTTGGATGTCACTTCATTTGTTAAGGATTACTGTGATATCTACTAAGAACTGAAATCTCCTTCTCAACAAACTAATGTCCCTCCCTCTAGGCTTTAACATTGGCTTTCAAGTTGCATTTAGAATATTACAATAAATCACAATCTAGTAAAGCTATTGTACTTTCTAAATCAATGGATCATGTGCTTCTATAATCTGTTCATATTTTGTTCTCTATTCCAAAATGATCCCATGATTCTCGTCTATTTCTTTTAGGACCATTTGTAGTATTGAAACCATGGCTCCTCTTTTCTTAGTGTTTATGGTCCTACTAGCCCATGAGAGAAGATCCTTTCCTAACGCACAAAAGAGGAACTAATTGTTAGCATTCTACAAAGTATAAAACAATACATATGTAGCAAATAATGTATCATTTTTTCACTTTCTTATTGCCATTAAATTGTAGGGACTTCATTATTTTATAAATTTAAATATAAACAATCAGTGTTTCTTTATTTGCATTTTCACTATATTCTTACACTGAACTAACATAGCTTTCCTGGTGCTATGATAAAGAATTACCAGACACCAATCCAAAAAGTTTCTCCTCCTGCTTGCTACTAGTGATGACCATAATTCCACATTCGTCACAACTAAAGAATACCATATGTTTATAGCTCTTTAGGATTAAACCAACCTAGCTGGAGCAATCTAGAATCAAATCTAATGTACACTAATTATTAGTTCACATGAGACACTTGATTCCTAATTAATCAACTCGTTATACCGTAGTTTGCTTGTCTGGTAGTGGTTTTGAAATCAATACTATATTTCTAAAGCTTTTCTTCCTGGAAACATGTCTATCTGTTCTACTTAAGAGTTTCTCTTAACTCTTCAAGAGTCTGTACTAGCACAACTTCATGTTTAGAAGATTCTCTTAAACAATTTTCAAGTTTAGTTTTTTCTTCATTATTAGCACATGCCCTAGATACTTTTTAGCCCACTTTGTAGAATTAAGTGTGTTAAGACTTCTGGTTTCTTGTCAGTATGCACCTACGATAAATTTAAGCTACAACAAATTGCTATGAATAGAATTTTGGTTATCATGCAGGAAATGTGAGAGAAAATAAGGGAAAGTCATGCCTATGATGTAAATTAAGTATCTTGAGGAGAATATGGTATAAATAATTTTTAGTTTCTCATGTCTAGAGAACACAACAATAAGTCATTGCTTGTGTTTGGCATGACTTTAGACTCCATATCATTATATAATTCAGCTTTCTGATTTTCTAAGAATGATCGTGGCACATTGTGTGTATATGACTTCCCATGTTTTTTATTCTTTATATGACAGTAAGGCCATGTCAAAGAAGTATGTGTAAAGGATCAATGAGCATATTAAATATAATAACAGAACTAGTCCAACATCCAGAGTCATTTGGACTTAGATTTCAAGCTCTGTCCTTGGACAACAGAAAAGGCAATGGTAGTGGTAGGTATATATGGATATCCATGGACAACAGAAAAGGCAATGGTAGTGGTAGGTATATATGGATATCCATGATGTATAATTCTTTTCATTTTACTGAATGATGATTTCATTTGGCATCACAATAATCAAATGGTATATACAATCCTTAGGCTTCTCCTTAAATTGTAAGACCTCCTACCAGGCATATCTTATAACTCTTTTTAAACTAATCAATGTTATTGCTATCTTATTTATAATGTTATTGTTATCAATCTATATTCAGATAGGTATATTGAGTAGAAAATTTCATGCAATAATGTAAAAAAATTCTTGTGTTCTCTTTTCTCAAATCAGCATGTGAGTGGAACCAAAGAAATTGGCCTTTTCTATTGACAGAAACATTGTTCTAATGATTTTCAGCTACGTTGATCATCACTTGTAGCATCACTGACCGCACTGATCCATAAATATGTATGGCGATGCATCTATAGATAGCCACAGAGACAAGGGAAAATGGTGAACATGTGGTATGTATTATGTAAGTGATGCATTGCAATGATAGAATGGTCGAATAATACACTTCCATTAGGTTCAAGAACTGAGCTTGCAAGTTGGAAAATAGGATGAGTAACTGAGATAGAGCTATTGATGTCCATTCTACAGAGGAGAGAAGAAGTAGAAAACACCCTCTTGAAGTTGTAGCATCGTGGAGACGCGTTAACTCACGTCATATGTATAATATCCTAAAATAATTACCTTGTATCCAAATAAAAATGGGTGTGTCATTCTTTTAACAACTTCTGTAATCTCCGGTTGTAAATTATGATGAAGGGGTGTTGGGTAATTATAAAAACTTATTATGTATTTGTTGTAGGAATCAGAATTCTAGTCGTAGCAACATCCAGGAGGAGAAAGACAGAGGGAAATAATCTTTTTGTTTCATTGCTTCTTGTTGTTATCATGCCTTTTTAGTAAGAAAGAGGTCAGATCCTTATTCCATTAAGGATAAGAAATAAAGTACATTATTTGAAACAATGACTGATAGAGTTCTTGGTGTCTCAAGCACATTATTTGAACACTCCTTGTACTTTACAAATGTTTTCTTAAAAAAAAATTCCTTATTATCTTCAGAAGTTTGATTTTTGTATCCTATATATCATGTTACTATATTAGTATGTTCATTCAACCTCTCATTGTTATCTCTAATTGAATGTATCCTCTTCTATGTATTGTCTAACATATTTTAGGCTCCCTATTTTTTGAAATTCTTGCTCCATATGTTAGTGCTACCCCCTCACCCCACTGTATGACCTTCTAGATCTACAACCTTACCTTATGCTACCCATCAGAGTGTAAAGAACACTCCTTGTTTTGTTTTGAAACTGCACATATTCTCCTAGGTAAAGAATCAAACATTTCATTGCAAATGATTTTCTTGATTCAACAACAGACAAACATAATCTAAGAAACCATTATAGGAGTACAGTCTATCTACAAAAAGGTCTTGATCATAAATCGCCAACAGAGAAGAAAGTGGAATGTTGTAAATAAAAATAGAATGGTCCCTTTGTATACCACTCCTATATCATTTGATCCACCACAATGCACCTGAAATCCCTTACTACCTCCCAGCACCACTTTTGCTGCTAATCACTTGTTGTGGTAAATACTACATGTCACCTTTTATGATAACACCTTTGATAACATAGATATTGAAGCACCATGATACACACACTCCCTTCCCCTCCCTTGTACCATAGACATAACTCTCTCATACACATTCCTCTATCCTATTTAGAAACACTCACTACTGCATCCACAACCAACCAATATGCTTTTGTGGTCCAACTTCAAAATAAAAATACCCAAATACCAACACTGGAAAGTTTCTAGTTATGGTCACCCTCCCAAGCATCCCCCTCTATTATTTTCTTTAATAGACACATGGACTCTAGTTAGAAATAGATGACAACCAAACGGAGTGCAAGTGGTGTGCTCTGTAGTGTTCACTGGGAATACAAACTAAAGAGAGAGAAAAAGACATGAGTTAAAAGGTTGTGTAATAATGTTAAAAAATTTGTTCATGCTCTAAGTCTGAGACAATAGAACTATAAATTATATAACACTATTTTATATCTCTATACTGGAGGCTTATATTTTACTATCTCTAGACTAGAGGTATAATACACATTTTTGAAAATGATCATGCTAGTCCCATGGTTCATAATGTGTCTTTATCTTTGAATTTCTAATAAGCTCATCATACAGGTTCAGTAATTTCCTTTCTGAAATTGTTGTTACATTAGCTCTGAGAGTTTGTCTATTATTAAGCTACCCTAAGCCATCATGAGGTTGACAACTATATAGACTTATGTTACTTTCCTACTATAAAAAAAGAGATATCATTAAGGTTTTAGTGTTCTCTTACATCGCCTTGGGAGATGGGTTATTATTTTTTCACTCTCGAGATGGTTGATGATGTGGTCTAGGAATTTGAAGATATGCCTTTCCCATTACATAGTGTGAAAATCATATCAGCTATTTAGAGATTATAATTTCATTGTGTAATAAATTGGTATCTATGTTATATAGTACTATCGGTAAGTACATCAACCATAAGCTTGTTGAAATCAGTGCCTCTAGGCAAGGTCAGGTAATACTTATCTTATTTCTTTTTCCACCCTTCTCATGTTTTCTTTAAGTAGTAATACTCCCCCTATGTTTTCTTTAAGCAGTGATACTTCTACGAACATGCATAACTATTAGTATATATATTTTATTGTGTTGTGTTGTTTCTTACTTACTGTATTTTTGTCTTTTGTCTTTGTAAGCCTCTTGTACTTTTATCCCATATTGCCTAGCTCTTCTCTATGTCTCACTCTCTTGTCTTATAAAAGAGAGGGTCATGTACTCATTTTATTCACTAAATAAGAAATAACCTTTATCATATTCTAGATGGTATCAGAGCCTCCCGATCCTCCCTAAACCCCTCCCTCCTTAACCCTAGCCGCTACCCCCTCTTTCTTTTTTTCCTTTTCCTCCTTTGCTGCTGCCGCCCCCCTACCCTGCTGCCGCCAGCCCCCCCTCTTCTCCTACTACTTCTTCCCACCTCCTCCACCCCTCCACCCCCTCTCCCCGCTATCCCTACTCCACCAAAATCCGCCACCACCATCCCTCCCCTCTACCACAAGCCTATCGCCCCGTCTTACCTCCCTTTATGTTGTCACCACCCATATTCCCACCTGCCACCCTCTTCTCCATAGCCCACCACTACATTCCTAACTCTCCGTCACCACCACCTCCTTCATCCCTTATTCCTATTCCATCCTGTTGATCACCCCATCCACCCATCCTCTTCCCGTTGGTCTCCGGACAACTTCAGACACTTTCTAGTTCTTGCACGTTGAAGACGTAAACTCAATTTTTCTCTCTGCCTACCTACGCCTCATGGTGGAGTAATTTTTTCTCCATATTGGCGTAGGTTCTTTTATATTCCTTGCTGCCCCTACGTGGGTTCTTGAGATCCGATGCTTGGATCTCCTATCGTCTACCTATAGATCTGCCGATGTATTGGGCTTCTGGTGCTGTCTGTCTCTTTTGACTGCTACTTCAACCTTCTACTTGCTACTGCTGTCTGCGCCCTTGATTCGCACTGCCTTCTGTCGTTATGGTGACCTCATACATTATTCGCAACCTATGCGTCACCACTATCAAACTGGATGTCTCTAACTATCAATTATGGGCAACCTCCTTTGAACTCTACGCCAAGGCTCAAGGACGCTTCTCTCATCTATCTACCAAAGGTCCAACGATTCCTGCTACAGATGCTGATGACAAGATGAAACAAACCAATGGTCTTTGGTTTAAAGAAGATTATGGCGTCATGACCTGGCTGGTCAACAGTGCAGAGCCCAAAATCAGCCAGTCTTTGCTTTGCCTGAAGATGACCAAGGAGATGTGGGATTAGCTTTCCCACGTGTATTCTCACCAGCAGAATCCGGAGAAGGTGTTCAAGATCTTCAAAAACTTGGCCAAACTAGAGTACTCGGCTACTGATTCTGTGGAGGACTACTATAATCAATGCTCTGCACTCTGGGATGAGTTTGAGGTCTATGACCCCCTATCATCAGATATTACTGAGATCCAATGCCAACACAATGAGTTATAGTTAGTTTAGTTTCTTCCTGGCATGTCGTCGTCCTTTGTTGGGGTAGTCGATCAAATCCTTTCTAGAGATCCTCTTCCTACCCTCCACAATGTTCTGAAGCGTGTGCAACGCCTTCCCTTTGTCTCTCAAGCACTTCCTAATATCTCTGACGGGACAACCCTCGTTGTTAGGACTGGTGACTCCTTTTATGGGTGTGGTCGCAGTCGACGATGCGATCGTGGATGATCCTCTACTGGTCAAGGACGAGGGTCCTCCTCTACTGCTGATTCTACTGAACAACGCTATTGCAACTTCTGCAAATGGACTAATCATAATGAAGACATTTGTTGTTGGATCAAACATGGGAAACCTACAGGGAAAATCAAGTCACATCTGAGCAGTCTGACACTACTACCTCCTCTTCTGCTCCACCATCTTCCGATTGGATCAGATCAGAATTTGAGAAACTGCTTCAAGCACGTTTGGCCTCATCTATAGAGACTTCCACTGATGGAAGTACTTCTCTCCTAACATAGTTTGGTAAAAACACTTGGGTGATTGACTCTGGTGTGACCTCCCACATTACTAGCAATCCTACCTTATTTTCCACTTTGCATAAAACTACTATTATTCCTCCTGTTACTCTTGTTGATGGTTCACAAACACCTGTATCTGGTTTTGGCAATATCTCTACTTCTGCCCGCCTACCTCTGTGCTATGCAATATATGTTCCTAAATTTCCAATTAATTTATTATCTGTCAGTCGGACTGTTAAGAGCATGTGTTGTTCTGTAACATTTGACCCGGATGGCGTTATCTTTCACGATCTGTGTACGAGGACGAATATTGGGTTGGGCCATGAGGGACCAGACAACTTATACTACCTGGATGTACTGAAAACTAATGCACTTTCGACTTCTTCTGTGACGGGCATCCAATGGCACTATCGGTTGGGACATCTATCGGTGGCCAAGTTGAAGCACATTCTACCTAATATTTCTGATTTTGTTTTTCATTGTGAAACTTGCCAGTTAGGAAAATAGACTAGGTCTACTTTTAAAAAAAATTATGTATTAGCTCAAAACAACTTTTTGATATAGTGCATGCTGATATTTGGAGTCCATATTATGTTCCCAGTGTCTCTGATTTTCGGAATTTTATGAGTTTTATTGATGATTTCTCTAGAACCACCTGGATATTCCTATTAAAAGATCAATCTAACATTCTTGATACTATTACTGCCTTTTTTCTGAAATAAGTAGCCAGTTTAGTAAACCTATACAAATCTTTTACACTGACAATGCCCTCGAATTCATGCAAGCCTCAGTCAGTTCTTTTTATCGCAAACTGGGTACTATTCACCAAACCTCATGCGCTTATACTCCGCAACAGAATGGAGTTACCGAACGCAAAATTCGATATCTTCTTGAAGTTGCTCATACTCTTCTGTTTCACTATCATGTTCCCCACTGTTTTTGGCCCAAAACTATTTCTAATGCATCCTATCTTATCAATCACATGCCATCTTCTATTCTTAACAATCAAGTTCCATATCAGATTCTATATCCTGATGCTCCGTTGTTTTCTGTCCCCCCTCCAATTTTTGGAAGCACATGCTTTGTTAAAAATATGCATCCTGGCTTAACTAAACTTGATCCCCAAGCCATCAAGTGTGTCTTCTTATGGTACTCTAGGACACAAAAAGGGTATTGCTGCTATGACCCTGTTGCAAAGAGGTGGTTGGTCTCAGCTGATGTCATCTTCTTTGAACATATGTCACTTTATTCTTCTGCTGGTCCTTCTGTAACATTGGATTTATTTGTGGATACACCTTTACTACTAATTGATGCTTCTGATTCATCGGATATGAGTCCCGTTGCTGCTCCTCCACTAAAGGTTTATCAAAGAAGACCGAAGGCTCCAACTCCCTCTATGGCCCATCCAGATTCTTTATCTTCGATGGCAGATCCAACTCCATCCCAGGTATTTTCTGACTTAGATATACCTATCATCTTACATAAAGGTACCTGAACTTGTACGCAACACCCCATACTGATCACTTGGGGATAAATTTTGCAAATTTCACATCTGTTCTTTCTGCTGTATCTATTCCTAAGAATGCTTCTCAGGCTTTTAAGCATCCAATTTGGCATCAATCCATGGAATCTAAAATGCAGGCTCTTACTGAATGCAACACTTGGCAGTTAGTTGATCCTCCTACTTATTGTTCTCCGGTTGGCTGTCGATTGGTCTTCACGATCAAATATCAGCCTGATGGGACTATTGAACGTCTCAAAGCTCGTCTTGTTGCCAAAGGCTATACTTAGACATATGGCATGGATTACTTTGAGACCTTCTCACATGTTGCCCATCTAAACAAGATTTGTGTACTCATTTCTGTAGTAGTTAATTTTGACTGGCCTTTATTTCAGCTCGATGTCAAGAATGCTTTTCTATATGGTGATCTGCATGAGGAGGTATACATGGAACAATCTCCTGGGTTTGTGTTTCAGGGGGAGTCCTCAAAAGTTTGTCTTATGTGCAAAGCAATTTATGGACTGAAGCAAAGCCCCCGTGTCTGGTTTGATAAGCTGAGCTCTATTCTTCAAAAATTTTAGTTTCGTCATTCTCAGTCGACCATTCTATATTTATCAAACACACCTCCTCTAGGCTTGTTATCTTGATTGTTTATGTTTATGACATCATATTATCTGGGGGTGATCTTGTAGGTATTCAGACTACTAAATGCTACTTGGAAACTCATTTTTTCACTAAAGATTTAGGTACACTGCGATAATTTTATGGGATTGAAATGTCTCGATCATTTTCTGGTCTGTGCTTATATCAGCGCAAATATTTTCAGGATCTTCTATCTGAAACAGGTCTTCTTGGAGCCAAGCCTGGAAGTACCCCGTTGGATCTGAACACTAATTAGGATGACGAGACGTCTCCTCCTTATCTTGATCATCATCAGTATCGTCGCACGGTCGAGAAGCTCATTTACCTTACTGTCACTCGAGCTGATATCACATCTGTAGTTGGACTTGTTAGCAGGTATCTCGATAAGCCAAGACAATGTCACTGGGATGCTTTCTACCATATTTTAAAATATTTAAAAAGTTCTCCTGGGAAAGGTCTTTGTATAAGAAACATGGCCACTGTAATCTTGTTGGGTATTCTGACTCTGACTATGTTGGGGCCGATCCACTTCTGGTTACTGCACATTTGTAGGTGGTAACTTGGTTACCTGGCGCACCAAGAAACAAATAGTTGTTGCTCGTTCTAGTGTTGAAGCAAAATATCGAGCCATGGCTTATAATACTGTGAACTCTTCTAGGTTCGTGGCCTTCTGAAAGATTTTGGTATCTCTCATTCTAATTCTATTCCTATGTACTATGA
Source organism: Alisma plantago-aquatica (assembly GCA_963693085.1). Classification (NCBI taxonomy): domain Eukaryota; kingdom Viridiplantae; phylum Streptophyta; class Magnoliopsida; order Alismatales; family Alismataceae; genus Alisma; species Alisma plantago-aquatica. The sequence continues at coordinate 636,316,784 of OY856415.1, forward strand.
CAACAAGGATGCATCTTTATTGCAACTAATCCTATGTTTCATGAATGTACTAAGCACATCGAAGTTGATTGTCATTTTATATGAGAAGTTGTCTTATCTGGTCAAATATATGTGCCTTATACACATACTTCTGATCAAGTTGCAGATATCTTCACCAAGATTCTTGCCAAGACTCAATTCATTGCTCTGATTGACAAGCTGGGCATGATTGATATCTATGCTCCAGCTTGAGGGGGAGTATTAGTATATATTTTTTACTATGTTGTGTTGTTTCTTACTTGGTGTATTTTTGGCTTTTGGCTTTGTAAGCCTCTTGTACTTTTATCCCATATTGCCTAGCTCTGCTTTATGTCTCACTCTCTTGTCTTATAAAAGAGAGGATCATGTACTCATTTTATTCACTAAATAAGAAATAACCTTTTCCATATTCTAGAATAACCATTTGATGTACATTTGATATTAACTAATAGGATCTAGTGTTTTCCTCCAAAAATAAGGCACTTTGTATATATGGTAGTTAGTGTCTATTCTGCCCTGTAAACAACATAGGAATGCCATATATATTCATGTGCATAATTTTTCCGTTACCGCCAAAAGGATTCCATATATATTTCTTCAGGTTGTTTCATTAGATGCAAAAATTATGTGCAACATGAATACATGATCAAGGTTACGTTGTTTTTCTTAGAAAATTTCTATAAAATATCAATAACAAGTATGAGTTCATGTGTGAGCATTCTCTTCCATAGGAAGTACACTAATGAACTTGATATGTCCATTCTATATATAGATCTAACCTATATCAAAACTTCTAGTAGGTTGAGTTTCTTGCTGTTTGGGCAATATCTGAATTCTAGTCATCTAGAATAACTATTATTCTTCATTTATTTGTGTCTACTTCTCAAGCTGTCAGTGGATATGGGATTTGTAATTTATGAGATTCCATCTTAGCATTAGTGACTTCCTACCTTGGGTTGTTGAGGTTATAGAATTCAGCTATTTCTATATTTTGTCAACATGGCGTGTTGCTTAAAAATGTGCAATATGATGTGGTTTTCTTTTGGTCATTTTCTATTCTTAAAGTTGGGTATTCCCCTGACTTCAACTATTGTGAAAGAACAAGTGTTGGCTCAACATAATTTCCACTTTACTGGTTACAAGTCAGTTTGTTTATTAAGTGTTGTTGTTTGATTATCACCCTCTAATGACCTCCTAAATAACCTTATTATTAGCTTCTTATGAGTATATGCATGTGCAACAACTAAGTGGCTAAAGTCTTCATTATGCTCTTGTAATGTAGGTGGATCTGACTTATGACAGCAAGTCTGATTTCATAGACCGTGAAGTAAATTACTCATTAGGAAACAACTTGTATATACTATTGTTTTGCGGACTTGCACCATGAAGGTAATCACTTTGTGGGTGCAGACATCCTTTCTTCTCATTCAGATACTTGTAGTGTTAAAATAATGTCTTAGGTGTTTGGCCAATTCAGTGTTAAAACATGGCCTTACCTGATTATCTAATCAGCTTATAAAGTTGTGTAATATGAAAAGGGAGAAGCTGCATAGTCAGCTATGATTCCACCTTTGACTGTCATGTTCTGCACCATAACTACTAGGTTTTAGTTTTCCAACTTCACTTCTAGTTCCATTCAATTTGTTCTTTTAGGTTCTCTTTGGACGTAGTCTATTTTATCTATTAAAAATTATTCAACGTGATTTAATGAATATACATTATCATATGGGCCATTGCTTATATATGTGCTTGTTGGTTTAGTCCAATCCAACCCATTAAACTGGAAATATACAAGTATGCCAAAAATAATATATATTCAGAATATACATATAAACTAGCATATCATAAATGGTTTACTATTGCATTTTTTAACTCAGATTTGAATAATCGAATTGAACAACATCAGTGGTTAGCATTTTGTCTCTACAAACTGTAGTAAGTTGGTAATAGACTGAACAACTAGTAGTTATTCTAATAGTGAGAATCAATGTTACACATCCTTTCATTTGTGCAACTTCGACAATGACAAGTGCTTCTGGTTGTTTTACCCATTTCTTGTGCAATTTTCAGAACTAGAGACAGTGCATAATTCTACTTTTTCTTTTTATAAACAAATTTCTGTAATGACACCTATAGAGATGATCTATGGCCTATAAATAGAGGTTCTTGTTTTAGCAGATGCAGAACTAGGATCCACGATCGTATAATATATGATTTAGCTATTTTTTTCTATAAAGGAAAGTACTATTTAAGTACAAATATAATATAATGACCAGCCCTGTATGCCTGAACAACAATGATGAACTACATTCGTATCCCACCTTAAACATTTCATTTTGTCAGGTCGAGATATTGGCTTACAGCCAAGTTGGGAGCACCAAATTAGCTGATGAAAAATGAAAACATGTGATCCAATATATGGGAATTCAATGCCCCTCCAAAATTGAGTCTCTATGGTCCTCATACGAACAGTGAGAATTTCAAGAGACCAAGTTAGTATGACATAACATGTCATGTTTGAAACATGTACTACTTTATATCTTGCTACCACCCTTTAAACTGGCAATGTGCCTATGAAGTAGCTAATAATAAAAAAACACCTTCCTTTTTCTAACATGCAATTCTGTCAATGGTGGAAGCATGTATAAATGAAAAAAATACAATAACGATATTCAACATTGCTGACAGAAACATCTTTTTCTATTTTTGTAACATCATCATCTTCTTTTTCTCCCACAAATTCTGAAGTTTCAACCACATCAAAAGAGCAACTTGTCTCTATTCGTGTATCATTGTTCCAATCACTGGTATCTGTTAAAGAAATAGGTTTTGGAGGTTTCCTCTTAATATATGAGCTAATTATGGTTGCAATGTTGATTATTGAAGTTTGCAGCTTGAGAAGTTGGACAATAACCAATGCACATCTGAATAACAACCTAAATATGATACAAGTCAAATTTTGGTGACATGCTTGCATCTTTATGCATTTGGTCATCATTTCTTCACTCATATTTTTTGTCCAAAATAGTCAAATCCGTGTAGACTTATAACTTTGTTACTTTACATGTAATGTTCATTCAAATTGTCGAGTGTTGCAGGGTATTAAAATGGACACACACTTATGGATATCACTGACATGAGACAATATTTGAAGTATATACAAGGTATAAGATTTATTCTTTTGATCAATGGTTAGATTTGGTGAGTACATATCTTGTACAATTTTTTTTAGGTGAGGCAAACTCTGGACTTGAACATCTTCATCAATGTGCTGAGAAGGAGCTTCATATCTTTTCTTCATGTAGAGACTGCATCAAAAGAATTTATTGGTTTTAGGACCTTATTTTTTTGTCATACTAAGTAATTCCAACTATGATACAATTTTATGCATCTAGAAACTGCATTATGGGTAAAGAAGTTTTCACAAGTAGTAACATTTTGCTCTATATTGCAAAGTATCTGGTCCTTTTTCACCAAGTTCATACAAAACCACTGTAGTCGGATTTTTTTGCTTGAATTCAATGTGAAATTCACTCAATAAGATGTTGAGCTAATAGTTCTTGAAGTTTATGGCCTATATTTGTCTCCTTCTTTCTGCTGCATGGTTAAACCTTCATGTTGCCATGGTGGTTTGAGTAGAACCAGTTTTTATGCTATTCGTTGCCCTTTTTGTTCAAAGTTTCTTTGTGACCTACTTTTGATCTCTTTTGGCTGCTAAATAAATCATGAATGAAAACTCCAATCCGAGCTTGCTTATCCAAAAAGGGAATAGATGAAAGGGTTTATGTTCCATTGGAAAATATGAGTGTAATTTGAGGCGAATTCCATCTTCTCCAGATAATTTGTGCAAACCCTAACATATTTTTGTCATCTATGCTACATTGTAGAATTATTGCAATGCATCTTTAGACTAGAATAGTACTTGGAAATTGTGATAACTAAATTAATACATACACAGCTATATCTCTATATTATCAACCATCCACATGAATTGATCTTTCAGCAGACGAGACTCATATGTCTGCTTCATGCAAGAAGAGTATCAATACATTTGCAATGTATCCAGAGAGAAAAAGTTCTTCAATTGTGACTAAAAGACCGCATGCAGGCCTAGAGCATTCACAACTTCCTGCTCTAGATTTTGGTTCTAGTCTGCTACGAGCAAGGTATTTTTCTAATCTTAATAGTTCCAAGAAGAGTTTGGATGATGATGATGATTTCGGGGTTCCTACTTTTACCAATTCAGAAATCGCTGCCTATCTTGATAAAGCCCAACCATTCGACGACATATCTTCGTCTATGTTTAGAAGTCATCCTTCCATCCATTTGCACCAAAGACAGGTTGATCCAAACATTTTGAAATATAAACGGAACAAAATAAGTGACAATGGACTACTATTCACTAAAAGAGAGTCCATAAAGGAAGCTTCTCAGGATTCTAGATTGTGTATGGACTCCAGAGATAAGGATGCACAACAAGAGCTCGAACAAAATAAGAAGACAATAAGGATGTTAAAACTGGCTGAGAAAGACACAACGATTTCACAAAGATGTTCATAGACCACTGAATCATTGATATATGTATATACTTTTCTTTGTACACATTGTGTAATAGGGGCAAGGTATACATCCTCCCCATGTACATTCAACGATTCATTATAAATGAAAATAAGATTGTTGGCATAATGAGCATAACTTGCTCTAAGTACTACTATTTTGTTACTAAAAGAGCTTATGTACTAACAAATTACACTATATATTCATACATACATACATACATACATATATATGAATATATAGTCGAGCTAAGCATATATGTATGTGTACTAAATGGCACCACATATGTAGCAAGATCCATAATCAACTACATATATATGTATATAGTAACTGTTGCCTTTCTCTACACACTAAATACATATAAAATGTATTAACTTCATGTTTTTGCTACATACTGACTATATATGCAATTGTAGTCATACATTTAGCTATAATTATACTTATATTTAAATATGTAAGGACAATATCTAGCTATGCTTCTGGATACATATGAATTTGTAGCAAATGAATTATCTAACTACATATTTGAAAAATATAGTTAAAGCCTTTAGCTATACGAGCATATACTACAATTTGTATGTGTAAAGAAATATGTAGTTAAATCCTTTAGCTACAAAATATGGGGTTTTTGCTACAATTTTTTTTTAGTTAAAGACCATTTTTTTGTAGTGAAGGAGGAAGAGTGTGGCGAACAGGGCGAGGTAGACTAGTGAGTGTGTCATTGCACCCTCTACCCTACAACTCCACCACCCCTTATCCCGTCAAGTCCACCACTGGTGGCAGTGATAGTGTCATTGCACCCCACCACCGGACACCCCTTCCAAATTGTTCCCCGTCCCCAACTTGGGGTCCTCTACTCATGAAGATGTTATTGATGCTGCTTTGTTCACGATAGCATCCACACCAGTAGTTCTGCTGCTACAACTACTGGAGATTCCCACCGTAGCAGACTCCACCACACCATAGTAGAAGCATTGATGTGCTCTCAAAGTTGGCTTAAGGATGGCCAAAAAAGAGGTATACATTTTTTGGTTGTCCTTTCTATTATCTTTTGTCTTTTATTTAGAAAGTAAATATATGCCTTATTATATAGATGGAACAATCAGATCAGACACTTTCATTAGCAAACTAGAAGATGAAGACACTAAAGGTATAGGTAAAACACGCTACTTATTTGAGATTTTGTGTAATCATCTCAAGATTTGATATTAATATCTTAATTATGTTGATTTTTCCATTTATGTTGTCATTTTGTGGTTTATTCTTATGTTTCAGACTCAAAAAAGCATGGTTGGAACCTACTTAGTAACTACTGGAGTTGTTTTGTAGTGTCACAAGGTAAAGATGAGCCAATTTTCAGTTTAACAATGCTTGATGTTTGTGTCTAATTTCTGTTGTTGTATTCCATTTGTGCCGCTATTTACATGAGTCTTTTGTATTCAATTTCTATTATTGTATTCCATTTGTGCTGCTATTTACATGAGTCATTTGTATTCAATTTTTGTTGTTGTATTCCATTTGTATTCAATTTGATGATATTTTTCTGTTATATGCAGGGTCATAATTAGGATGCTTATAGCTTTCCTTGTCATGCTCAATTAGTCCAGAAGGATCTTGTTCAGGAGGATCTTTGCTCTTTATTTGCAACAAGTTCTGATTGTAGTTGAAAAAGAGTTTGATCAGACCTTTTAATCAAATTGTAGCTTGCACCAATCTATTCAGAATAGTTCTGGACAATGATTGTAATGTGGTTCACTGTAGTTTGGACCAAGTTTATTCAGGACGTTGTTCCTAAATTATAATTTGGATCTGGTTTGAGAATGATTTTTGTATATGATTCAATGAATGAGTAATGACTCTATTGGCAGCCAAAAGCTTATATTACGTGGGATAATTTTTTCCTTTAATATAAATTGTGTCTTGTTGGGTACCAAAGTTTGATTTTCAGTAGGACATCAGTAAGAGGCTCGTTTATTGGTAGCAATACAAAAATTGGTTTATGTTCTTATTAAAAGAAAAAACATAGGGTCTTATTTAGAAATTTCTAACTTCCCAACTACAACTGAAGAATTATGAGTTTGCATAGATCTTTTTAATAAATTTGTGCTAACAGTTCATTTGATTACCCAAAAAAGGTAACCAATTTGAACGACATCTTTAGAACCATTCAGCTTTAAATCCATTCAGTCACTGGACTCCCACATTAACCACGGATGTCCATTTTAACAACTAGCCATAACCCAGTCAAATGGATGTGGGAACTGACCATTTACTGCTAATGATATGGGGCAACAGATGTGTGTCTGGAAATCCAGACCGCTCCCATTGCCATGCCCATATATAACTTCAAAATATGGAAATATTGGCAAATTCATATTCAAAACATCAAAGATAACTTGTGGATGAAGTTTGGTCCAATTTGGATGTTGTTTGTGCAAGTTATGCAATTTTAGATACATTTTGGACTTTTCTGCAATTTACCCAATTGAGAGGTTTTATTTGCAAATTGTCACATGCATTATAATCCTTATATATTCCCTTATCATTCTCGAGCTTTTGAACAATGGGGCACCTAGTTGCACCTTAGTTTGAAGGTGTTTCTCTCCAAGGGCATTATAGGGATTACATTCTTTATAAATGAGCTTATCTTTAAAAGTTATCAACCAATGGGATTATTTCTTTGATTGGAGGACGGTAAGGATGGCCTAGAAGTATCCATGGGCTTTTAGGACTGACCTTGGATATACCAGAAGTCTCTATGAGTTGTTCACTTGCATGGCCATGAAATCCCTAGGCTAAGGACACATGGAAAGTCCCACAAACACCTCATGCTTGACTTCTTCCTTATCCATAAAGGCTTGCATGTCCGTAGGCACCCTTAGCATTGGACACATGGAAAATAACTTGACACCTCGTTCTTGACTTCTTCCTTATCCATAAAGGCTTGCATGTCCATGGACACCCTTGTACATGACACATGGAAAGTCTCATACACACCTCATACTTGACCTCTTCCTTTATATTGCCATATCTACCCCTTCCCAACTCCCAATTCAAAAACTCTTACTCTCCTTTATTTGCCCTAGCTTAGAGCATCATTCCTACTCTATTTTACCATAAAGGTGATGTGCCAAGGTAAAAGGAGGTGCCTATCTTTGTGTAGAAGGCTCCTAGGGTTCCAAATTTCTCTATTTAGGATTTCTTAAGCTCCTCCTTAGTGATTTTGACCAAAACTAGTAAATATTCTCCTTTGCTTCCCGATTTTCATATTGTTAGTATTTCTTCCACATTCCTATAGGTCAAAACCATCGCCTTCCATGGTGAAACCCTACCTAGAACCCATAAACACCTCATCTTCATGTTCTTTTGTTAGGGTTTTTCACCTCTAAAGTGGAGAAGGTGCTTCTTGTTTGAGATAGGAGCTTTGTTGGATAAACCAACCTCTCTAAGCTTGGGAACCTTACTTATTGGACTTGTCCACCTTCCCTAGAGGTTCTTTGGAGGCCTAGGCTTGACTTGGACTATTTAGACTCTGAAGTTGAGGTATGATGCATCCCCGATTATTCATATTGAGCAATTTCTCTCTCTAATTGTATGTTTGCAGACCCAATTATTCATATTGAGCAATTTCTTTCTCTTGTTTTCTGATGTATCCCCTATTCTTCTATGTTGATCAATTCACCTATTCTTATTCATTCTCTGTCCTATTGACATTAGCCTATACACAATGTCTTTTCTTTTGAAAATCATGGTTCATGTAAACTACCTTATTTGATATTGATCATGTGATCATGCATATTCTTTGGAACTCTTATCTTCTGCTTTTTTCATGATGGAACTCTAAAAGATGACATGTGATGCCTTTTCCCACTTATGAGGTGGATGTATATGTTAATCAATTATGTGGTGACTAGTTTATATATTCAGACTATACTTTCTACTTGCCTCTACATTTAACATGCTATGTGATTCAGTAGCACTAGAGTAGTGTAATTGTATTGGTTTTTATGGCATATATGTTATTTCTTGCCGAGTAGATGTGATATTTCCTACTCTTTTAGGATGGAAAGGAACCTCATACCCAGGGCAAGATGTGTGATTCTTGGCCCATGTATATTTGGGAGATTGGCAGTATTCCTTTCTCTATTAGGTTTCAAGTTTATGAGACTTGGTCGCCTTTATCATTATATTATTCTAGGGCTATGTTTATATCACATGCATGGATGTTGATGATAGGGGGTGTGTGCCCTAATTCTTTACATGTGCTTGTGTGGCACAATCTTTATGTTTTATTAATGGAAAGTATTCTTTTATTATTATATGATTTCAGTTCCTTTTCTCTTGATACCCATTTGGGTGGTCCTTATCCTTTCTATGGGAAGCCTTTTATATTTTACGTCCCTTATTCCATATATTTCTCAATTTCCTATTTAGTATGCACATACCAGCCTTTGCGTATGTCATCTATTTTCTCTTCTTGCTGGGGTATGCTTCCAACCCTAGGTGAAGGACTTGGATGATAAGGCATGAAGTTTTGGACTAGCTTAAGGAGTTAAAACTTGAAGACAAAGTTGTTATGGTTTAAATTTCCCTCAACTTAGATCCTTATGTTGTATCATACATGTAAACCCTTACATGATATTATGATGTACTTTTATAATAACCTTGTGATAAATTGAATATATATAATATTTTTATTCCACTGTTATGCTTTCGTTGTTTTGAATACCATTTATTAATATTTGAAAATGTTACACTTATTCCAATATACCTTTGAGTGTTTTTGGAATGGATGTTTTATTCTTCAATTTTTTTAGTAAGGGGGTGATCCCGCCCTCCTTACAACATCGTATTAGAGCCATAGTAGTCGGAATCTGACTATTTCAATTTTGACTCCCTAGTTAGAATCCTTGCCTTATACCTTTAGGTGACATGTTTGCCCTTGAGTTGATCAATGGATGATGAAGGGTTGATTTAGGATCCTATAGTTTCACATTAGAATAATTATGAATAGATCCCTAAAATAGTTATAACTAAAATATGCATAAGTAACCATAGTAACTTGAGGTTATTTAGCTTGGCCTTTAGGCAACTACTAGGACACGAAGTTGAAAGAAAAGGTGTCTAGAAAGGATCAGGGTTGGGGGACTGGCAAGATTTTCCTTTGCACCACTATCTTAGTTTACAAGGACTCCCGAATCCATATGATACTAGCCTGACCTGAGCTGATATGAATTGTCTGAAATAGCATACTTTTAGGCAATAGTAGCCTTAGACATCTATATGATTTATCTTTAGGGATGTCAATATGTTGAACTAGTCTCCCATGTGTAAAGACTTGTTTGAGGATGTATAAGAGCAAGTTAACCCATAGTTTATAGTTAGTCTTTACAAGTTATGTTTCCTTTTTTTGCATGATGCTTATGTAGTTGGATGTAAGGAAGTGTAGTTGAACATTTTGTAACTAAAGAATAGTTTTGACTTAATAAGATGAATCCGTTAAGAGGTGGTGAATAAGTTGTTTTCTTATATATGGATGTTTTGATTTCTAAGATAAAATCTTTTTAAGGGGTGGAGTGTTGTAACATACTAGATCTCAAACCCTACCCTAAAAGTTTGATCTTTTTGGACATAGCCAAACAAAGTTGAGGTTAGACCTAAAAGATATTTAGTATAACCCCTATGAGCTAATGCATGTATAGATCACCTTAATGTAACCTAATGTTCTAACATTAATCTTAGGTTAATAATGGATCCATAAAATATGTCACATAACTCATTTTGGTGGTAATTTGAAGATAAAGAACTTAATTGGATGAATAGTTTAGATAATGGGTCATTAATGGGCCATATGAAATATCTCATAAAAAGATGTCTCAAAAGTGGACCCGTCTTCACTTACCATACTTTAGTGTGCACTCGATTTTGCTGATCCCTCGGGTTGGTGGTGGCACAGTAACTGACCGCTTGATTTGAATAGCACAACTACATCAGGGACACGTGTCCATGGGTTAGGGTTTCCTTCACAAAGATAGTTTATTTTGTGTTGAAGCCATCAGCCGCGAACCCAAATATAAAAATGTCAAGCGCACAAACTGGGTGATGGCCTATGGATGGTTTCAACTAATGTTTTTAGAATCTAGTCGGTGGTCGGATCGGTAGTGACTCAGATCAGATTGAGTCGGATCCAACCGGAGTGGTTGACCCGGTTGGACCGGAAGTGATGTCAACATGACATCAAAAAATTGAACCGAAAAAATCAAACCGGTCACCATGATAAAAGGCAATTAGCGGTCGGACCGGTTAAACCGGTTGAACCAGCATGTTATATATATATATATATATATATATATATATATATATATATATATATATATATATATATAGTCAGGCTAGAATACACTCGAGTGTACGGATCGCACGAATACACTCAAGTATGTTTGCATATCAAGACTATTTTTTGCAAAATATAAACCATTGATCTTCACCGTCATACTATAACTAGGCTACATACAAATTTTGAGCCCATTTGGATGAGTGTAAGTCACTCATCCAAGAGCAACAAAATCGACGCGCGAAACTAATTTGAAATGCATAATTTTTGCGGTCTTCATAACATGAGCTATACATATCCAAATGTGCTCAAATTTTGCATATGAGTTGTTCACGAGATGTTTAAGAAGATCAACGGATTAAATTTTCAAAAAAAATATTGCATCATGAAAAACTACTTGAGTGTATTCCGCTCTGGATACACTCGAGTGTATTCTAGCCTGACTCTCTCTCTCTCTCTCTCTCTCTCTATATATATATATATATATATATATATATATATATTTGAACACATATACATTGTATATATATGTATATATACATACATATATAAAAATATAAATAAATAAATATATATATGTATACATATATATTGTTGTGTAGATGTATACATTCATGCATATATATATATATATATATATATATATATATATATATATATATATATAGAGTCAGGCTAGAATACACTTGAGTGTACGGATCGCACGAATACACTCAAGTGTGTTTGCATATCAAGACTATTTTTTGCAAAATGTAAACCGTTGATCTTCACCGTAATACTATAAATAGGCTACATATAAATTTTGAGCCCATTTGGATGAGTGTAAGTCACTCATCCGAAGGCAACAAAATCGACGCACGAAACTAATTTGAAATGTTTAATTTTTGCTGTCTTCATAACATGAGCTATACATATCCAAATGTGCTCAAATTTTGCGTATGAGTTGTTCACGAGATGTTTAAGAAGATCAACGGATTAGATTTTCAAAAAAAATATTGCATCATGACAAACTACTTGAGTGTATTCCGCTCCGGATACACTCGAGTGTATTCTAGCCTGACTATATATATATATATATATATATATATATATATATATATACATACATATATATACATCTATATATGTGTATATATATATGTATATATGTATATATATGTATATATATGTATACACACACACATATATATATATATATACATATACACACACACACACATATATATATATAAATATATATATATGGGAGATGATCTAGTGCGGCCTGCGGCCTGCGGACCACTGCGGACTGACGGTTTCCATTTCCCTTTCCCGCCTGTCACTTTTCGCTCCTCGTTTGATAGACTTATGTCATTTGCATTCCCACGTCTTTGCCTGCTTTGTTACTCCCCTTTCTATATATGTATCTTATTTTCCAGATTATTCACACTATGAAACTCTCACACCTACTCCTAATTACCATCTGAAGCGGCAACGCCGTAAATTAGGATCATGAGGGCATGCACGAGGCTGCTTATAACCAGTCACTGACGAGTTTGCTTCTTGATTCTACCGTGAGAAATCTCTCTATTCTTCTGGCTTTTCTCTATTTTTGGTGTGTTGGGATGATTGATTATGTCTATACACCACTAAACCCAACTTATCTCTAATTATTGACTTGTTTGGTCCTGCTCAGAGAAACCAAGGTGACGGTGTCCGTGAAAAAGATCGTTAACGCGTTTCACAACCACATGAACGCCAGGACGACAGTCAGGGAGATCGAGTTGATAGGCATATAGACCCGGCCGTTGGGCATGGAGGTGGTGGTGGAGCAGTGGTTTCTAGAGGAGGAGGAGGTTGGGGGGTTGATAGCATGGTGCGTGAGGGTTGTCGGCACCACCATCGCCATGAAGCTCTGCCCTTTGGTCCTGGATCTGAATCAGGTGTATTACCTACTTACCTTATTCTTGGTCTTCTCGTGTTGCTTCCTATCTTGTCATAACGGATTGAACTTACTATCTACTTGTTACAAAAACAATTAATTTTCCATCTCGTCCACACCTTCTTCTCGTTGTTCTAGCAAACGGCCATTCATGCGAGATTGAAATTTACCTAACTCCTTCTTGAACAGCTACTTCTAACGTTTCCTTTACTTGTTCAGCCACCTCCCTGTGATGGTGATCCCCGTCTTGCCGATTCATATTCCTTGGAAATTCTTATAAACCCCCCATTTCATAATGCCTTGCGCAAGCACCACGTTAAGTGAATCTTGTGTGGGTCAACCAAGTGATTTAGCCGATTGCCTTGCACACTCGTACGCCTGATTTCTTGTCTCCAAGCTTGTCTCACAGGCAACCGGTCTTCACCTAATCGTTTATTTTCAATCTATGGGATACTGATACAGAAGATCAAGGAATAACACATGATACAGAAGGATCAAGCACTGGAGGTTGATACATTGATCTTCTGTACCGATATTCGACCTACTGCATTGCTTCAATCTATTGTTGGGACGTGAATGAATAATTGTTCTGGACCACTACTACATACAACATAGGTGAATGATACTAGAGAACGATAATTGATAGTACATGAGATAGTAATATCAGCGAATGCATTCTTTTTCATAAGATAAATATCACGAATGCATTTGTAAATGGTGGGCAAGGCTTATTGATAGTGGGTTCTGAAACAATAATATAAACAGCCAGTAGTTGGTAATTATTCATGACAGGCAGGTGTTAGATGTGTTGTTATGGACCAACTGGTAAGTGCTATATGTTGCCTCCTCCTAGCCCTAACGTCGTTGGAGTATAGCAATAGACGAGAGATGGAATGAGAGGTGTATGGTCCAGCATAGAAGATCAAGTCGTTGCCATGCCGGCTATATATTTTTGAACTCAAGGGAAAGAAATAGGAATGGGACTGTAGATTTCCAGTTATATAGTTTTTCAAATCTGTAGCGTCAATAGTCTTCCTAGTACAACTCGACGTGATACTACCTCCCCACCTAGCTCATGTATTCAGGCTTTCCTGACTAGAGGTCTGTGGGTTGTAGGATGACACAACACCTAGATCAAGTAAAGGCCACCGAAAAATGCAGGACGACGAGGAATGAATTCAATGGCTGAACATTGTATGTTTCCATGGAAGTGGGCATGGACGATGCCATCTAGAATCAATCAGTAACCAATGGCACTGCTCCACCGCTAACAGTTTGTTTAGAACTGCTATCAGTTCGTATAAAACCATCGTATTCCTGTGGTGTAAGGCATCATTCAAAACTGAACGTCGAGAATGCTGCCTTGCCGTCTGGAGTAACGAAAGAAGCTACACAAGACGATGAGGGCGGAGTCCATGTGGTCATGCATGGAGGATAGAAAGGGAGTAAATTGTTGGTATATTGCTATCGGACTATATATATATATATATATATATATATATATATATATATATATATATATATATATATATATATATATATATATATATGTATATATATATATATGTCATATTTTTTTTTTTAGTTTAAGCCAGAGGATCTTCTATTCATCCCACTCCTCTCGTTGTGGGCTAAAAACGAGCAAAAAGGTTACAACTCCTGCTTACTAAGCAGGTAGACATCCATCAAGAAAAACAAACAAAGCGAGAAGGTGACCAAGCACGGGCAACCCTCAAAAGAATAAGAAAGACTAGCTATGCTCCCATCTAAAGAAGATATACGGGGTGTCATTTCTCTCAAGGACGTTCATGCCTCTTATCCGCATGGGAAGAGAAGAAGGATCAGAAACGATGTAGGAATGCTTGAAATGAGCACCCCACATCCCCAGCTCTCGAGGGATAGAGTTAAGAATCTTCGGGACCAAGGAACCGGAAATGGCTTCAGTAACAAGCAACTCCCGAATCTCTCTGGTGATATGAGAAATGTGCCAAGGGCCAAGATCATTCTGCCAAAGGATCTTCATCACATGAGGGTCATCAATCTCAATAGTAGAAATAGTAAGGTTCTTATCATCCACAATCTTGAGAGCAACCATGATGCCACAGATGTAGGCCGAAATATAATCATTGGCATTCAGCCAGGCCCTGAAAGCAAGGCGAATGCAACATCTCCTGTCTCTAATGACGCCAGCAACCCATCTTCTAGAAATGTTATTATTAGTGATGCATTTGCCAGTGGTGATATTCATCTTAAGGTTGTTGATGTCGGGCTTTTTCCATCTCACACTGTGAATTCTTCTCATCTTCATAATAGGCTGAATGATATGAGCATCGTTTAGCCTGGAAAAAAGATCAATGTCCTCCATGCAAGAAAGGAAGTGGCGACGACTGCTGAAGCGGATGACATGCAGAATATCGGCCCAGGATCGTTCAGGATTGAACGCCTTGCTATCGTATTTAGCAGAACATCTCGCTTTCCAAATAGACCAGCAAATGAGGGTAATCAACTCCGTGATTAACCAACCGCGCAAGGAGCGCTTCGACTGCTGTCCGCCCAAGCTGAGAAGGCCATCAATGGAGGAGGGCGGGAACTGATCATCAAGCAAAAGATTAGCAGCCTTGGTCCAGAGCTCAGTAGCCATGTCACTAAAGATGAATAAGTGAGTGTCATCTTCACACGTATGATTGATACAGCAGACACAACGAGACACCAAAGGAATATGACATTGTCTAATATGGTCGTCAGTAGGCAAAATTCTTTTACCGAGCTTCCAAGTCGTCGCACTGGCCCTTGGGTTTGAAGTACCCCAAATCCAGTTCCAATTGTTGTTGTCGTCAGGAAGATGATGATTGGTTGAGAGCATCTTTGCAGATCTAAGACTGAAACACCCATAAGGATTAGGCGTCCAAACCAGCTGATCTGGCTGCTGATCGATGAAAGAATGCGTATTTCGGATGATCTGGCAGCCATCATAATCAACAATCTGCTCCAACGAAGACCAATCCCAGCCGTCATTAGGTGTCCAGAAATCTTTGACAAGAAAGTCTCTATCAGCGTCTCCTCGATGAATGGCATACAAATAGAGAGGTTGATCACACCACCGACTGTCCCAGAAAGATATGTTCCCACAACCAACAATCCATCTAGTGAGAGGGAGGACTTTAGGAAAGAGACTCCAGATCTTCTTCCATCTTGGAGACGGATTAGAACCCAGCTTAAGATAAGGCGGATAGCATCCCTGTATGTGCTTGTACGGCGAGGAATATTTGTTGCGGCAGAAGAGAGCCCAAAGTGAGTCACCATGCATAATCTCCCAACAATCTTTAATGATATAAGCATTCTCGATATGTCTGATAGAGGTAAAACCCAAGCCACCCTGCCTAGTTGGTTGAGTAAGAAGATCCCAAGCAATCCACGCTCTACGTCTTTCATTGCTTCTGTTCACCCAAAGGAACCTGGAGCACATAGCTTCGATTCTCTTAGTGACACCAACAGGAATACCAATCGAGGCAGCAGTATAAACGGCAGTTGAGGTCAAAGCATGGGTGATGAGGAGCTTTCTACCCGCAAAGGATAGAAGCTTTGCTTTCCACGACGCCGTCTTTGTCATGAACTTCTCAAGGAGATAAGTGAAATCAGAAAGCCTGTGCGGACCAGCAGTGAGGGGAACACCCAAGTATGAGATGGCGTGTTCAACTGGGGAGATATCCAGAAGATTTGAAATCGACTGAATGGAGTTCTGCGAAGCTCTGCCAAGAAGGAAGGAAGACTTAGACTTGTTAATAGTCTGTCCCGTCGATGAGCAGTATAAATCAAGGGCGGCATCAAGATTGGATAGAGTTTGCATATCAGCGTTGAAGAACATAATCAAATCATCAGCATAAGCAAGTACAGGGGGTGCACAACCACCACCTCTAGTGATGTATCTAGAAATGAGCCCATCATCTGTAAGACGTCTGATATGTCTGAGAATAGGTTCTTCATACATGATAAAAAGCAGCGGAGAGATAGGATTTCCTTGTTTCAGCCCTCTCCCAGGAGGGAAAAAAACAGTAGTATGATCACCCACGGAGACCGAGACCCAGGAATCCTGGAAGAAGCGAAGACACAGATGAATGGCAGCTTGA